>OX596380.1:128517122-129893977 GCA_951394425.1 Tipula unca
GAAGGGACTTACCATAGCTGTCCAATTTATGGATGTGTCCAATGTATGAAAAATTATTTTTCGAGTAAAAAATACATGACATATAGTACATACGAGTACATAGGTATAGTTAACTCAGTATGTACAATGAATAAAAATATAAAAAACTAAATTAATAAATATCACAAATTATGCGTATACTATTACATATAAGTGCATATGCAGCAGAAATTCACTTTCCGCAACACCCTGTATCTTTAATAATTTTGTTTAAAAAATTAATCAATAGTTGTTTGCTTTTTTGGTTTACTGAGACTAAACTCATTTGAAGTTTGCTTTCCAAAGCCAAGATATCATTGAAAATAGACGGACATATATCCAAAGAAAAATGTTTCACTACTTCAAGTGCTTTAAGGGCTTTTTCAAAAGAAACCTCTGGCTCATCCGTTTCATGGTCTGATTCATCCTCTTCAGATCAATCTTCTAAGATCGACTGCAAAACTGGTTCATTGCTGGGTCACAACAAATTGTTCTGCCTTCGTCAGCTGCGACAAAAATCTTCAAATTGATCCGCCGATACTCTCTCTGCCGCATGAATGGGTATAATATCTACAATTTCGCTGAGCTCATCCATAGCATTAATACTGAATTCCTCTAGCTATACAAAGGATTTTATGCAACGTGGGATAGTGTTGGTCATACATACATATATACGTAGTTACAATATGATAGTAAGCAATACTAATTTAAGTTTAATGTTATAAAATTTATTTAATTTACATATGTACATAGTTTAGAAGTTTAGTTAAAAAACTACTACTACAAATGTACCAAAAAGTTGAATGTTATTTATTTATTTATTATTATTATATTACACTTTAATACTGTATAAGTCTTCCTTAGTTAATGTAGTCCTTCTACTATAATCATGATAATACATTTATACTTGTTAGTTACCTATTACTATACAGAAATGACGTCCAACATGTGGAGGTAAAAATTATTGGAAACAAATACAAAAATGACATTTTTACTGTCCAGTATCCAATACACAGAGGTTGTCCAATATATAAAGTAACTGGAAAAATTTTTGATAAATTACATATGGATTTTCAAGGGACTTAATAGAAGTGTCCAATATTGGAGGTTTTATGTTTATATATACATATATATATATATATATATATATATATATATATATATATATATATATATATATATATATATATATAT
Organism: Tipula unca; assembly: GCA_951394425.1. NCBI lineage: Eukaryota > Metazoa > Arthropoda > Insecta > Diptera > Tipulidae > Tipula > Tipula unca. The sequence continues at coordinate 128,518,335 of OX596380.1, forward strand.
ATATATATATATATATATATATATATATATATATATATATATATATATATATATATATATATATATATATATATATATATATATATTATATATATATATATATATATATATATATATATATATATATATATATATATTATATATATATATATATATATATATATATATATATATATATATATATATATATATATATATATATATATATATATATATATATATATATATATTTATATATATATATATATATATATATATATATATATTTATATATATATATATATATATTTATATATATATTTATCACCGATGAACTTTATAACATGTTTGATATTACATATTTATTATTATTATGTAAATGAAAGCAATAAATAAATTTAATTAAAACGTATAATAAGGAATATAATATTTCTTAATCTTGAAAAAAGATAAGAAAATGTTCAATTGTCTTCATGTATTATAATTATCCCCATGTTTTCTGTATACACAACATCTGAAACATGTTACGGGGGACCAAAAGAAATTATTATACAATTTTTTTTTACTCCGTTCACAAATTTACGATTTGTTATTATGCAGAATTTTTTTTACATTTATTATTAATTACATGCACTAATAATATAAATTAAGATTTAATGAAAAATCAAAAAATATACAAGAGTAAAAGTGAACAAAGAATTTTATATTTACGTTGTTTATAGTTGAATTGTTAATTGTTCCAAGACGGCTGAAATGTCGGTACTCGAATTATTAAGGCCATCAAAACCATCAGAAACCACTTTTCCAGACATGTTTGCTTTGGTATTCGCGATTCTCGGGTTCGATTTCCGGTATGGTGAACAAAAATCACGGTTGGGTATTTTTAATGTGTAAGTATGTATAATGGGTATCGCACCGTGAGACTATTGGTATGGTATTTGAATGATGGAGTTATCCGCTCAACTTTTTTATTTTGTATTGTAATTCGGGTTAAAGCTGTGACGTTAAAGGTGATCATGCCATAAAAAAATACAATTTTCCCAGGAAATTTTATAAATAATTGTGATACCAAACAATTTCCTAAATAAATTTGTATCCATTACTAGCGCCACTAGCATAATTTAATTTGGTGTTTCTTTGCTAGACGCATTTTATTGAAAGCTTTGGAATTTTCTCAACATCAATTCTATACTATTTCATTCCGATATGAATAATTGTATTCCATCTAATCTAGGTATAGAATAATTCTATTCATATTATAGTTGTAGTGTTTACCACCAGGACCAGAATAACAGAAAATGAAATAACGACTGAGTAATCAAGCGGTATTATTATATGCATTCAATACGATTCATTTCTACAAGTATGGAATGATTTGGCAGAATTTATATAGGGACAATTAAATTCAGAATTGATGGCCCTTAAAGTTGATCCAGTTCAGTCTAATCTGGAAAAGGTTCCCAAAACGAAATAATAGGTGCGTTTTTTTATTAACAGAACTTCAAGTTCTATAAGAACATCGGGAATAATACTGGGAAATTTTATTTAGTTTAACCAATTACTTAATTTAAGTTCTATTTATTTGAATAAATTTCAACTTCGATATGATCGATTCGGACGAAATCCTCCTTGATAGTCACCAACCAAGCCCTCCGCTAGAGGAGTGATTCTATACAATACAATGTATGACAGTAACTTGTATGCTGTGCAAAGGAGAGCTATACCGCGATAATTCTCACACTTCAAGCGGTCTCCCTTCTTGAAGATGGGGCATATCGCGGCCACTTTCCATTCGTCAGGCATAACTTCGGTTCGCCATACTAATCGAATAAGGTCGAAAAGACAGTTCCACAAAGTATCCCCTCCGAATATCAAGAGCTCCGAATTAATGCAGTCTACTCCAGGTGCACGGTTTCGTTTCAATCTCTGCATGGCTTTAGTGAATTCCTCATGGGATGGCTCCTCAGTGCAAATCTCCGCAGTCTGTATTAGAGGTGGCTCAACAACAGTCTGTGACGCATAATGGACATCAAGCAAATCAGTAAAATGTCCACTCCATGAGTCAAGTACTGCGTCGATGTTGACACAGAGGTTTCCATCCCGGTCCCGAATGGCGGTTGACGTAGGCCTGAAAGTATGGTGCAGTAATTCCTTTAAAGAAATTACGCGAACTGCGCTCATTGCTGAGTTGTTGTACTTTCAGAATCAACAAATCTGCTTAGCTGCCCTTCTTGCAAGAGCAGTCTTGTTTTTCCTCGCGATTGTGAGACGTTGTTGCACTTCATTATGGGATATATTTAGTTGCTCAACTGCAAGACGATACTCGTCATCAAACCAATCATTCTTGGGTCTGACTTTCACTATACCTAAAGTCTGTTGAGCAGCACTGACAACCGAAGTTTTCAGTACCTCCCAGACAGAGTTCACGCAGTCAGACTGGTAATTAGCTTCATTAATCTTGTCGCTGACAAGATCCTGATATCGTTTCTTTTGATCTTCATTTATCAGACCTTCACAGTCGAATCGTACCATGCGTTTCGCTGAGTTCCCAGACTTGTACGAAAACTTCCATCGTAGCTTTGCAGCGACCAAATGATGATCGCTGTCTACGTATTTGGTAGCTGACCGATAAGTTCTCACATCCTGCACAACCTGAGCCCGTCCTTTAGAAATTAACACATGGTCAATTTGGCTGCGAGAAGTTCCGCGAGGATGTGTCCATGTCTCTAGATGTATGTGTTTGTGAGGGAAGAATGTGCTTGCTACTCTAAGATCATGAGCAACCGCAAAGTACATCATTCTCTCGCCATTATCGGTCGCAGTTTCTGCCAGCTCTAGCATTAAAGTCCCCAATTACCATTCTAACATCGTGTTCGGGTATAGATCCCATCAGATCGTCCAAGTCATTGTAAAATGAGTCTTTATCTTGGGCCTGGCTGACTTCTGTGGGCGCATGTACACAAATTATCGACAGGTTAGCTAACTTCATGCGCAAGCGAAGCTTACACAATCGGTTATTGACTGCTTGGAAATCCAAAACAGCGTTCTTTACCTGCGTCCCAAAAAGAAATCCAGCTCCAAGATTTCCGAGGTCATCTCCACTGTAGAACAACGTATAGCCCTGGGACACATGGTCTCCACTTTTAGGCCAGCGAGTTTCTGGAAGAGCAACGAGTTCCAGCCGATACTTCTTCATGCACGTGATTAGGCCCTCTAGCGCTCCTGGTTTTCTAAGTGATTGCACGTTCCACGTGCCGATCCTAAATCTCGTGTTCGGGTTTTTGAGTGGGGGTCCGGTGTTGTTTTGGCGGTATCCATTTTTCTTTTTGTTGACTTTATAAACACTTAATTTTTTTACGGATGCGGGTCGTCAGCCCAGCGATTCAACCGTTTAGTCGCCTCCTACGACAAGCAAAGGATACTGTGGTGGTATTCTTGGAAAACATGTTCGTGCAATTTTGATTTACGAGACATGTGAGTGCCCCCCGACCACAGGGGCCATTTATTTTATTATTATTATTAAAGTTGGCTGGAACCTAAGCAGGTTCCGCACTCAATGCCACTCTGGGCCCATGGTGCAAACCGAGGATTCTATCATAATTCGCAAATGCGCTCGGCTGCTCTGGCAAACTGTAACAGCTTAAACCATGGCAGGGATGACAATTGACCTACATTTAAAGATCTATAATTAAGAAATCGGGACCTAACTATCTTGAAAGCGGGACAGCCACAGACAAAGTGAATGCTGTCATCGTCATCTTCAAGACAGTTGTCACACAAGGAATCTTGGACAAGTCCCATTCTTTTTAAATGAAGTTTAAAACGACCATGGCCGTCAGAATAGCGACCAGAACTCTCAGTTGGTTTCTTCAAGGATAGAGCAAACTTTGTGAGTCTCAGATTAGGTTCACAAATGAAGTACTTAGCCACTCGGCAAGTAGTAGAAGCTAGCCAATTACGCTTAGACTGCAAAAACATATAGTTTTTAATAGCTTCCTTACCACAATTAAAGGTCAGGGGCACTGCCGGTTCAGGTCCAATGAATTCCATCCTTGAACCTGTTTTAGCTAAAACATCAGCTATCTGATTACCTTCAATGCCACAATGAGCCGGAACCCACATAACTCTGACACGATTATTAGAACAAAGGACGTTAATAAAATGTTTACAGTCCTTGACCAGTTTGGAAGTGATCATAGGATTTCGTAATGAATTGAGCACAGGTTTACTATCACTGCATAGAATAATGTCTTTTCAGGAAACAGCGAGGTTAGAAGCGACAATCGCACAACGTGTGAGTGCAATCAGCTCCGCTTGGAATACAGTGCATTTTTGGCCTAGACTCCTACATGATTGTAGGTCATGTTCAGGACAATAGGTTCCAAAACCTGCACCAAAATTAGAATGAGACCCGTCAGCAAAAAACACTAGCGACTGAGCCACCCAGTCCTTGAATTCTTGAGACGACCACGAGTTCCTCGTTGGATAAACCACCGAGAAAGAGATATCAAAGCAGAATTCTGCCAACAATTTGTCATTAACCATATTAATTTCTGGTATATATGAGCTGAATAAATTGTAAATTAGTCTATGCCCTGTGATCAGGGCGAGAGCGTTCCACGCACCAATACACCGCAGTCGAAAGGCAGCGGAGCATGCCGAGCCTAGGATGACCGACTGCAGTGGGGGCAGAAATAAAACTGCCTGCAAAGCAAGTATAGAAGAAGAGGACATAGCACCCGTAATAGCTCGACAAGCCATACCTTGTATGCTATTAAGCTTCGCAATGACAGAAACTGACTGAACCACAGGCCACCAAATAACAGACGCGTAAGATAGCATAGGTAAAGCTAGAGATTTGTAAATAAACATCAGCATTTTGGGGGTCAGACCCCAGGACTTCCCAAATGCTCTTCTACACTGCCAGAAAATGGAAGTGACCTTTTGCAGTTTTATTTCAATATGAGATTTCCAGGAGAGTTTACTGTCCAGAATGACACCCAGATGCTTTAATGTGTCGGATCTAGCGATCGTTTCTCCAAAAAGAGAAGGAGCAGACAGCTCTCCGGTATTCCTACGTCTGGTGAAGACTATTAGACTAGTGTTCGATGCATTAACGTACAGCGCCTTCTCTAGACACCACATTTCTACAACTTGGAGAGCGCGTTGCGTTAAGTCTGATAGTACATTAAGGTATTTACCCTGAACCAGAACTACTAAGTTAGTAACTTTGACCGAAATGGAAAAGGAGTCCAGCTCGGCCACAGCAATGCGCGACCGCAGCAAAGATCCAATCCAAGTAACAATTGGTCAATTCCAAAGTTTGAGCAGGCTTCAGTGATGGAAGCGAAAGAAGTACTATCAAAGGCACCCGCAATATCGAGGAAAGTGCCCACAAGAAACTCCTTAATACTAAGCGATCTTTCAATCCTCGTAACAAGTTCATGCAGCGCAGTTTCACATGATCTCCCAACTCTGTAAACATGTTGAGTGCTACTGAGTGGGATGACAGATAAGTGATGATCCCTAATATATCTGTCAACAATTCTTTCCAGAGTTTTGAGAAAGGTTGAAGAAACACTAACAGAGCGAAATGCCTTGGGATCGGTATAATCCGTCTTTCCAGCTTTCGGAATGAACACAACTTTTATTTTAAATAAAACTTAAACCATTTGAAATATCTCAAAAATTGTATGATTGGCTTGAAGTACAATCAAAACATTAATGTATGGAATTCGACATCGTTTATATGTCCACCACGGGCTCGTTTACCGGTGTTGATTCGTTGAACTCAATTTTCGATGACTCGATCACATATTTCGACGGAAATGGCCGCTATCTCTCATTCAATATTGGCTCTGAGCTCCTCTAACGACGCCAGCTATTGGCATAGATCAATATTTTACGTAGCCCCATAAAAAAATGTCTACAAGTGTTAAATCACACGATCTAGGCGGCCAATCGACAGGACCACTTCTGGATATAACACGTTCATCGAATTTAGATTTGAATAAGTCGATTGTTAGATCCACTGTGTGGCATGACGCACAGTCTTGTTGAAACTCATATCATTAATGTCTAGCTCATACAATTGACGAAGCGTTGTTCGTTCGTGTACTTCACCATGATAAAAATGTTGTCTTTACTGAATTATTTGACACTGACAGTTTGGTTATTTGTTTAAGGGTGCGTTCGCAGTGAAAGTTCAAAGTAGTCAAGTCCCAATTGGAAAACCTGATATAAAATGATAATGATACTATGAGTTCGAGTTATTTCGTTGTGTTCGTATATCTTTTCGCTTACCTATCATTACTTATATACATAAACGGTACGTGTTGGTAATGAAACGTACGGACAATATAAATACTTAGATATAAAGGATGATTTTTTTGCTCTTTGGTCTTACGTGTATATGATTTTAAAACATCACGCGTGATTAGCGTCATCTATCAACGTTAATTTTACTCAGTTAGCATTGCCATTTCATTGCTACAGCGTCAAAGTTTTGATGAATGGGCCTTAGAACATCTTGAGAAAAATGGGTTTTTGTACCGAAAATTGTGTTCAGCGAAGAAGCTTATTTTTGGTTAAATGGATACGTTAATAAGCAAAATTGTATTTGGTGTGATTGGCAGACATTTATCTATACATTTGACATTTGAAAACATTTGAAGGTATAGTTTTGTGTATTATACGTTTATAATATGTTCTAAATTAACCAGCTTTGAAGTCGGCGGTAAGATATACTTTAAAGTTTTACATTTGTGAACTGTATGCTGGCAAAAAGTGACGTTTGGTAAGGTAATTCGTCATTTAGAGGACGGTATTTGGCTTGCTTGCGTTACCTTAGTACTTAACTATAACGTGCTATAAACGATTTTTTGAGTTAGTAACGCCATCTTACTTAAAAAACAAGATCTATCGATTGGTATTTTAAAAATGTTCGTATCTTATTTCTTTCAAAAGATACCTGTGAACCAGATGTTACATATCCCTATCTGATTACCAAAATAAATCTGTTACATAAACGAAAAAGCAGGGCCGGCGCTTCCATGGAACAGTATGCACAGTTTGACGGGGCGCTAAAATTCCGGGGCGCTAAAATTCTAATCATCAATAAAAATTAATTTAAAAAATTAAATTAATTTTTTTTTTAAAAAAAATTTTTTCAAAAAATTTTTATTACACTAAAAATATTTTTTTCACTGTGTAAAAATATAAGAAATTCTATATCCATAATAAAGCATTAATATAGCCATATGTTAAAAGGGAAAAATATAAAAAATTTTGTCATTGCACAGATTTTCAACACTGTGCATAGTTAATATGGAAACTGGGCAAAATTTCAGAATAAAAAAATCTATAGACAGTATTCCTTGTATCTATTTAACTTCCGATTCAAATTCCGATATAGTAGGATCAGATTTAGGTGATGAAATTAAAATATTCCAAAGTATAGTTTCAGGAACTTTAAGCCCTATAGAATCATTAGATTTTATATTTGAGAAGAAATTAGACCCGATATTACCAAATCTAGTTGTAGCTTTTAGAATTTTATTGACAATACCAGTCACAGTAGCTTCCGGGGAACGTAGCTTTTCTAAATTAAAAATTATTAAAAATTATTTACGCAGTACAATAGGACAAGAAAGACTGGTAGATTTAGCTAGAATATCTATAGAAAGTGAATTTCTGAGCAACTTGGATTATAGTGACTTGATAGACGACTTTGCAAGAATCAAAGCGCGGAAAATAAATTTTAATTAATATATTTTTCAATTTTAAAATGCACGCTTGAATTTTAGAGCTTTTTATTCAAATATTTTATTAATTTTTTGTTATTGTAATTCGTACGCTGGATTAGTACGATAGCAATATTTATTCTTTTTATTTATTTTTGAGGACTATACCTACTTGGGATACCTCGTTAACAAAAATGCATTGCATATCCTACCTCTTGGGTGATGTGGAAACGGATTATTTACGGCAAATGGACTTTTTTTAGGGCCCCATTTTTGAAAAGTGCACAGGGCGCAAAAATCGTTAGCGCCGGCGCTGCGAAAAAGCACTTATCTGTGATATAATTAAATGTATGATACATACTGGAGCCCTGCCTTGGATAATAATAAAGGATTAAAGTGGAGGTATTTGCAGTTGTTTCTAGCGGATGCGGTTTCAAATGTTCCATCCGCATTTCGCGGTTAAACGTTTAATATCCGCAATGTTATGAAAAAATGCGTTTCAATCTAGCCAGGTATAGTTACATTAAATTAACGCATTATGGATGTTGTATATAGTCTATAGTGTATACGTATATTCAATATAAATGGAAAATACAAAATATTCAATAATTATATAATAATGTAAATGCGAATAATATTTTTTAGCGGATCCGATCCGGATGCGGATACGAAAAATGGTATCCATTCATGTCTATTCTGTAACTCGGTTGGAAAATTGCCACTGGGAACAAAATATCTTGTTATACGTATATGTTAAAAAATAATCATAATTATAGTTGGTTTCTTTTCGTGCCTTGAGCAAGGACATGATTCTCCAATAGCAAATACAATAAGTTTTGTTCTTGTAATTTATTTGAGGTTTTTGATATAATAATCTTTTGGTAACAAATAGCTGTTTTACTATACACTAAGATTAAAAATGATTAAGCAAATTTTAACTAAAATAACCAATTTTATATTTTCTAAATATGGAATTCTTGTTCAGTTTATGATACCTGAATTAGTCGTGAATAGTACTTATCCAAAAAAACACTGTTGACAAACAATCTTTCATTTTCAACGAACAACCCTAAAGTTTAAAAATGAAACTCTTACAAATTTTAAAATTTTTGATAAAATTTATTAAATAGATGCACTTGTTGGTGGTTCAAGCTTATAAAAAATTGGAATAAAAGAGTTAAAATACCGCGTATTGTTTAATACCGAATTCATAAAAAAATTGCTAGCTTACGATTTTTTGAATATTTGCAAACATATAAAAAAATTGAATGATGTAAAAAGCAGACAAAAATTCAGAAAGTCGTGATAACCTATCGTCTATTGGCGACTTGGTAATGTCGTTTGGTGTCAAGTTTATACTATATGTATAGTGTTTAACAAATGTCCATTAAACCATTTTTAAATACCTCGTGAACGCCGACGTCCTATTTTTATCGTTCCTGCACTATTTTAAATTATTTCAACGAATAGTCAAAGCTCACTACGACTGGTAATATCAGTTTTTCGCTATGCAAATGTAAGTATATACCTATATCTCGGAATATTTTATATTTTAATCTTATTTTCATATTTATACAATAAAAATTTGCCACCAAACGACCATAGTAGTCGCCATAGCAAATAATGTTATAGTTGTTAAAGCAAACTATATATTTTTCACAAAACATGAATTTTCAAAAAATTTAAATAATATCTCCACCACAATTTTCTGCCAAAAAAATTTTTCACCAAAATAATCAAAAATTTCAATGGAATGGAAGGAGTTACAGAATAGGAAAATTCCAACAAAAACAAATTCGGTGGTAAAATTCGCGTTGGAATTTTTCCAACAAAACGAGATAGAGAATAGTAAATTTTCCAATGGAATTTTTTTCCAGTGGGATCGAGTTACAGAATAGGCATGATTTTAAATAAATAAATATTTAATTTTTAAAGTGTGATTTCTAGATTATCAATTTACTTGTTGTACTTATATAGCTATATATAATATAGCTATTATATAATTGTACATATTACATGAACTCTTATCAAGAAATTAGTAACCGTTTCATCAAGATATTAATAATAAATGCTTAAGAAAAATTTGAATTAACCGAAAATAAAGTTTTCTAAAACAAAATACAAATTTTCTTAATAAATAACTAAAAAATAATAAAAAAAAATATTTGCTTCCATATATATCAAGAACTAATTTTAAAGATTTTGTCGTATTCGTGTATAGATCCTGGACATACAGGAAAAGTTTGAAAAAGCTTTTAATTTGAAAGTTAAAAAAATAAAATATCTCCGCCGACTATGTACTTAAATGATACTTTGCATACAACTTGAGACATTGATTGTTTATTATTCTTCAGATCGTAAGTAAATATAATATGTACTATAAAATAGTAAACATTAAACCATCAGGTGGGTACACCTACTAATAATAATAATATTACTTACTCGACAAAACCAAATTCATTCATTAAAACTTTACAATTTTATTTTCTTCAAAATATAATTTTCAGGGTTAAAGTTAATCTTATGACGAAAAAAATTACAAATTCATATTCATATAATCCTAAAATAGATTAACTTCATTTGAATTTTAGATTTTTTTTCTAAATAAAAACATGAAATTCTTGAAAATACGTATACTTTAGAAAGAAAAATGCATAAATGCGATTTGCGCGCGTTTATATAGGTAACAAACTCAATAATTTTAACGGACTTACCGAAATGTATTTAATTTATCAAGATGGTTTGTTATTTTGCGTAACGGCGCTGGTGATCCGCCAGGCGATTCATTTTGCTCAGATACCATGGCACGAGCTAATGTAAGATCTTCTTCTCTCATCTTGTTACAACTATCCTATATGTGTAAATATGTACTCGTATATTTTGTTCAACACAAAAATTGAATTACAAATAACACTTTAATTGCTTTCACTGTATATGTATAATATGTATATCTTTCAAGATAGATAAAATTCAAACGATTCTTTTAAAAAAAATTACAAATTCCTTGAGTTAATAATTCGCACTTAATTAATTTATTCTCACGTGCACCGCAAATATTCTAAAAATAGTTTACACTAAATTTAATTCATTTGTTTAAACAAAATATTTTCAGAATAAACCAAATTAAGTTTTTAAAATTAACAAAACAAAACTATCGTCAAATTTAATAAAATGTAATATCGAGCCGCACGAGCTATAATATAATTTTATATAGAATATATACACGTACGTATATTGAAAGTGTCTGTAAACGACTGATCAATTCTTAAGCAAATATAATTAATATTGTTTCTTTCAAAACGAAAAATAAAAATTAAAAATAAGAAAAATGAGAAACAAATGAAAAAAACAAAATTATGACTTGATTGACTTACGCGAAAAAGTAAATGCTCGTATAATACACATTGTGACATTACACATAGTCACATACACCTCTTATACATAAATAAGCGCTTGAAATCAGAAACAAAAATCAATTGTACATATTTGTTTATTTAATTTTATTTTTTGTTATTTGTTCTTCAGAATTATGTATCAAAATTATTTTAAGATGTTGTAGTTGTAATTATTTCCAAGACATCATGAATGAGTCGGTCTATAGCAAAATAGTTGAATTTCACATGTAGGCGTACGTCAATTTTCGCTTTATTTTCCTGAAATTAATGGTAACTATTGTTAATTTGAGAACTTCAAATTCTGAAGATTCCCGAAACATTTTTATTTGTAACATCAAGCTTTTTGGAGACTAATAAGATTTGTGTATATTCGATTAAATTTGATAATTGATTTCTAGCATATTCTCTAACTTAAATTTTTTATCTATAATTGACTAAAATAGTTTTTAAAGCCATTACTGACCTCTTATTGTGTCAAGAATTCTTGATACTTTCTTATCTGAAGAAGCCAAGTTGTTATCTACACCGTGGAGCCATCATCACCTGCAACGACCTCTGCACCTACCATATGGTGGCTCTCTATTCGTTCCGGATTCGCACGCAGAACGTGACCGAGCCACCGTACTCGCTGAGATCTTAATTCATGTACAATAACAGGAGACTTCATCAGATCTCTGATCTTGATTTTGTACACAATTGAGTGGGTGGTAAGAGAGCCCAAATATGTATTTTGTTTTGGGCTCATTGATCTGGAGTCCAATAGAATCTAAAAATTCTACAAGCAGATTAAGTTTTTCTTTCACTTCCTTGCAATTCAGTCCAATAACACATATGTCATCTGCATATGCAAGCACCTAATTAGACTGGCGATTAAAATGTTGCGCTGAGGGGTTTCAATTTAGCGAAAGAGATTTTCAATGCTCGATGGCATGTTCTCAACTTTAACGTAAAGTATCTAGATAGAATCAAGTATCTAGATAGAATCATCCGCAGCGAAAAGATTTGAGTGACTGATCAATTCAAACGAAATCCTCCTTGATAATCTCCAACCAAACCATCTGCTAGAAGGGTGATTCTATCCAATATAATGTAGGACAGTAACTTGTATACTGTGCAAAGGAAGGGTATACTGCGATAATTCTTACACTTCAAGCGGTCTACCTTCTTGAAAATGGAACATATCGCAACCTCTTTCTCCATTCGTCATGCATAACTCCACTTCCCCATACTAATCGAATAAGTTCGAAAAGAAAGTTCCACAAAGTGTCCCTACTGAATATAAAGGGCTCCGAATTAATACAATCCACTTCAGGTGTGCGGTTTCATTTTACTCTCTGCATATGGTCTTAGTGAAATCCTGTTGGGATGGATCCTCAATGAAAATTTCCTCATTCTGTATATTTAAGGTGACTCAACTGCAGTCTGTGATCCATGATGAACACCAAGCAGGTCTGTAAATTGTCCACCCCATGCGTCAAGTCCTGCATCGTTAGTTTCCTGCATAGGTTTCTCTCCCGGTTCTGAATGGCGGTTAACTCAGGCTTGAAAGTATGGTGTAAACCAGTAATTCCTATAATGAAAATTACGTGAGCTGCGCTCATTGCTGAGTTGTTCTACTTTCAGAACCTCGGCCCTTAACCATTCTCTCTTCTTCCGTATACAAATCCGCTTTGCACTTCACTATGGGCTATATTTTGTTGCTCAACTGCAGACGACACTCGTCATCAAACCAATCATTCTTGGGTCTGACTTTCACTATACCTAAACCCACTGAGCAGCACAAATAACCGAAGTTTTCAATACCTGCTATACAGAGTTCACACATGTCAACAGCTGTGGCTGACAAGATCTTTTGATCTTCATTTTTCAGTCCTTCTCGGTCGAAATGTTCCATGCGTTTCTCTGTGTTTATCTTGGGGAAAAAATTATCGACGGGCTGGTTAACTCACTCGGTTATTAACTGCTTCGAACTCTAAAAGAGCCTTCTTACTTGGGGCCGAAGAGAAAAGCCAATTCCAAGATTTCCAAGGTCATCTCCACTGTATAGAGCACCGCATAGCCCTAAGACACATGTTCTCTAATTTTTAGCCAAATAGGTTGAACTCGGCGGATTGTTTCACTCCACTATGTTATCATTCTTCTGGATTTATTAGCCACATGTAAAAATATTGCATCTGAGGTTTTGATAAGCGCATAATCATTAACTATTTAACGATGATGACAAAATGTTATGCTCCTCCAACCTCGATCAATTGCAGTAACGATCAGTAATCGAATACGAATGGCGTATCGTTTACCTCCGTATACGAGTATATGATTTTATACGAGTATGTGATTTCCACCATAAGCGCATAATCATTAACTATTTAACGATGATGACAAAATGTTATGCTCCTCCAACCTCGATCAATTGCAGTAACGATCAGTAATCGAATACGAATGGCGTATCGTTTACCTCCGTATACGAGTATATGATTTTATACGAGTATGTGATTTATAGCCACCATACCAGTGTTCATTACGTTATTCTAGATCTTATCACCGCTTTGTATAGTCTTTTCATCGTCGAGCTTATAGTCTTTGGGCCATCGTCTCGAAGTTCTACCAGCAACCCTTCTCCACATGAAAAAGGCACATAAGACTTTAACACGTACTTTTTGAAATACTTTACAGGTCAGTTTAGCATCCATGGTAATGCCCAGATACTTGATCTCGTTTACTATATCTGCAGTCGTTCGTTACCATATGTCTCCGTTGGCTACCAATAGATTCTCATTTGAGCAGCATTTTTATGTTATTTCCAACATCCTTCGGATAAGGTCGTAATCATAAGGTTGTACTTATTCAGAAGGGCAGCAGTAATGTCGTCCTAATGCCCTTATGAATAAAAAACCTTCATTATTTGCAGGAAAACCTAAAGTTTGTCCATCATAAGATCCCACGGCAGAGTAAAAAATAATCGGCACCAATACAGACTCTCGAAAAAATCTCGATCAAACCTGTTTGCTCTGCAGTATATTCATATATTTTAGCCAATCAAGGTTCGATTACTGGATTATGAATAAAACAACCAATTTAATTTTAGATAACACAAATTTATTTATTGCCGAATTATTCCACAAAACACTAAACCACTTAATTCGCATAATTAATTTATTTCACAATAATCACTTTTACACTTTCGCGTATAAATCACAACTAACTTTCTCAATACATTTCATCTTGTATTTATACAAAAATCTAAACTACTCGTACTAGAATATTTAACAACATGCATGAATAAATCTCTAGAACAGTTTAGACACTTATTTAGTACAATTTATATATACGTTAGCTTCTCTATACAAATAGAAATGTCACCGCAATAGTGACACAATACCTACCTAATCCGGATTTGTCCCGAACAGGATCTAATTAACCTTTAGAGTCTTAATCCGATAGGCCGTTAAGTTTAGTGATCACGGTGTATGGCCCAGCCAAAATGGTTGCAGCTTCAGTGATAAATCTTCTTCCTTTACGGGTTGTGAAGTAAGTTAGTTGTGGATGCGATAGAGTTAATGTGATTTATAAATGACTTGAGTGATAGAGAAATCAAAGTGTTCTTAAAGGGATTATTATAGTACATAAGTGAATTAGTGTTTTGTGGAATAAACAAACTGTTCTGGTATATAAAATCTAAATTGGTTGTTTTATTCACAATCCAGTGATCGAACATTGATTAATAAGGCAGAAACGTAACAATACTATAGCGGAAAGAATATGAATTAAATAACTCCAGTTTTTCTTTAGTATTATTTAATTGTTCTGCGGAATTACGTATTTAGTTCGATATTTGTTGTTGTATTGTCATTCGCTCATGTTTGAAACTAATAAACATTTTCAAATAAAATATCACATTTTTATTATATGTAATTGTGGCCATGTTGCAGTTACATCTAAGTATTATATCTATTATTCTGCATCGATAATAGCTTTAAGTCGTTTACGTGACAAATCCCGAAGTTTATCCAATAGTTCTGGAAATGGGGCTAAACACTTAAGAAAATTACTTCGACTCAATGTTAATAAATCACATGTCTCCACAGCAATTACGTTTGCTACTCTTAAATTTCCATCAGAAAATAGACCAATTTCCCCAAAATGATCACCATCTTTTAAGTGTATCAGTTCCTTACCAGAACTTGTGTAAACTGCTACAGTTCCATTTACTATAAAATACATGGTGGTTCCAGTGTGGCCAGCTCGAATAATAATATCATTTCTGAGAAAAATTTCAGTTGTTAAATAGCTAAATACTGTGGGCAACAATTCTTCCGGTAAATGCTCAAACAATGGCAGTGTTTTAACCATACGACGGCATGATTGTAATATGATTTCTTCTTTCAAATAGTTACTAATATTATTTAGAATTTTAGTTTCTCTATAGCATCGCTGCTGCAAACGGTAATCATAATATTCGATGAATCTCGATTGTATTGAATACGGTATTTGACGAAATTTCATATACCTTTGAAGTGTCGCCCGTAGTTGGTGCAACTTCATCGATGTTTGAAATGTACCAATGTAAAGCAGAAGCTGAGCAATCAGGTATATTCTTATATATAGCCCAATAAAGGTTAACATTATTGTAAACACAATATCGTTGAGTGCTATATAGTATGGCGTATCATGGGAAAATAGTGTGATAATGAAAATCGTTCGATGTAGTAGGGATACATATTGGGCACCTGTAGTTATTGAAATATATAAACGATTAAAAATATATTTTAATAAATAATGTGTCTCAAAATTAATAAACAACCTTTAGTCTGACTCCAAAATACGTCATTCAAATTTTTAGCTTGAGTGTCATCTTGACCGGATTTAAACAGTTTTACTGTATCGTTTGCTCGCGGCTGATTAACGATTCTACTAATTAGATAATCAAGTGTTGTTAACCAGTGAAGTGAACATATCATTATCAATAATATTCGCAGAGTTTTACATGTGAAGTGACTCAGATTTAAACGTAATTGATCGAAAGTTAGAAAAAATGTTCGAATCCTCAAAAGCTTCAAGTTTCTTAGCACTGGTAGAAAATACGTGTTACAATATGAATTCTTCGGGCAACTCCTCTTTGTGTACGTATGAAAAAAATTAAAACATAATAAAAGTTAATTCAATTATCATAGCATTATAAAATATTTAATTTAGGATCAGTTTATAAGTACATCGAGGTTTCACTGTGTGAACCTAAATCTAATGTGATAATTTGTCAAACTCAATTTAAAAATCTTAGTTGATGAAATATTAAAGGGATTCAGTCATTGTTATACATTAATACATACCGCAATATCGATGGATATGAACTATTGCCAAATTATTTTTAATTACTGAAATGTAATTGAAAGTTTCCATAACATTAGTAATGATGTGGGAATTTTTAAAAATAACAAAATAGATTAAGAATATTCCGACATTAAAACCATTACTAAATAGCAGTCTCTGATGTACTCCTACAATATTTGGAGACTCCTACAATATTTGGAGAAGTAATACACAAGGGAGTATGGGATTGGTACACAGTTCAGAAATTTCCATCGCTATAATGTTAAATTTACTTTTATACTTTAGTTAATTGTTATAGTTACTTACCATATACCATATTAAATTCTTATAAGGAATAGAACTTAGCACGTCAATCCAAAAATAAAACTTCATATATTTGATTATAATCACCTTTTGCTCAATCACGATCACATTAGTATTTGGATCGTAAAATCCGGTAAAAAAGTTTTGAATCACATCAACAAAACAGGCAAGATCTAGAAGTATAAATATAAAATAGAGAAACCAATTTCATGGGTTAATAATGCCATAGTTATATTCTTCAAAATTTACTTAACACGGAATCAAACCAAAACCAAATACTAGTTACTGGAAATTTTTCATCAAACATAATAATGGAGTATACTGGTGATAGAAAAAACAATGAGCCCCATATAAATAACATAATCCGCTCCCATATTATACGATATATGGAAAATGGGCTAATTAGGTATGGCGCTTCATTCAACTGTCGCAAAATCTCCTGTTTAATTCGTGCATCACTTTTTAAATAGAATCGAGAACCAGGGTTACGTCGATGAACGATTAATAATAGTTTTAAAAACTTTTTGAACAGTGTTTGACAATCATCATCTGGATAGAAATGATGTAAAATGTTTGCTTCTAAATTTATATTGCTTATCGAAACCATAACTATCAGGTGATGACATTTATTGTGATATCAAATTATAAAACTTGTCAAATTTTGAAATGTAATGATTTGCATACTCAGTTTAATTTCTGTAAGTTACTTGCCAGATACGATAATGTTTCGGGAGAAACGTTTGTTTACTCTTTTTTTTTAAATAAAATTACTTTCCACTTTCAAAAAAAAATAGAATTAATCTTTGCTCAAATTGTTTAATTATAAAATTATTATTTTTTAATTAAAAATTAATTTATCACTACGAGTATATCATAATTATGTGGAATTAATGCTTGATTTATTGTCGTCGAATAAATACTTGATTCATTGTTTGTCTTCCATATAACATTGAATGAAATTTGAAATTAATTTATTGTTTTAGCTTTGAGAGTTGCTTCACGAAATTATACTGCTGCTCAATGGTATCGCTAAATAAAATAATTATTAATCCAACAAAGAAAACCTTGCCATTTACAAAGAAATGTTAGAAAGAAATGCTTGCCATTTACAAAGAAATGTTAAAACATTTGAACCTATGCAGAAAGAAAATCCTTGTTTCACAAAGGAAGAGGCCTTCTATCCACACAAATTGAAAGATCAATTTTCAAGCAAATGCCAATTTAAAAACAGAAGCGATTAAAGGCTATTATGATACATGTACAATATTTGCTTTCACAGATTCAAATTAATCAGGCTGATTGGTTAAATGTATAGGCCATTTGTAATGCTTTTTGTTTAATTTTGTATAAGGCAAATTTATTTTCCTTTAGCAATTAACATAAATATTGATAGTTTTTGTTTTATAAAATTAACCAATCAGCGCGATTTATTTTAATGTACTATACGGAAAAATTCTGCATGTGCCTTAACTCGACACGTCCGCCTTTTTAGAATTAGTGTGGTTAATTACATTCCGGTGAATTGGGTTTATTTATCGAAAACACAGTCTTAAAAGCAAAACATAAGTCGAGCTAGGTCAAGCGTTCTAAAGCAACTGGACCGTATTCTAAAAATATAAACTGGAAGAAATATATTCTGGAAGACTTAACATACGAGTACCTAGAAATAGAACAATTTGTCCTGTACGAAAAATGTTTCTGGAATCAAAAATTTTCCGATAAGTTTTAAACTTCTGAGGACCCACGGCGATGCATAGCTATATATGATAATAAAGAATATTTTAGCTTACAAATTATATGCTGAAAAGATTAACGACGAAGTATTAATTTTAATATTGATTAAATTTAATTGAAAAAGGTTTGAAAAGAACTAACTGACAGAGACAATAAATCAAAGGGCACAACTAAAACCACAACGTTAACCAAATTTTCGGATGACCCCAATAAAAGTTACCCAATAACTCTAAATAATATAGCATCAAATTATATAAGAGTTGAGAGGCTCAGTTTTCGCTAAAACCCAACTAGAACATTAAGCAATACGGAGCCGCCTGGGAATCAAGCAAGCAGTTAGACTATAGAGTGACAGCAGTTACTTCATCTTTTCGGAAAATGTATGTAAATTTAATCCCCTTAATTATGGAAATTTTTAATTATTTTAGTTTTGAAAGTACAGACTATATTTGCTCGTATTTGCTTATATTTTCCAAAATAATAACTTACCAACTTAAATACAATTATCCTAATTTTACTACAAAACTAAAAAATTCATTATAACGAGACTTTCACAGTAACAGACCTACGCAAAAAAAATTTGTTGGTTTTGTATAAATTTAAAAAAAAGTAAACAAAAACAAAATGCCAGCTCGGTTAAAATGAGAAATCAAGTAAAAATTTGTTTATAATTCGTTTATTTTCATTCCTAAAATATTTTAATTTAACATTTTTTAAGTTTGGTATTCATTTTTTTATATTATGTTAATATAATTACTTTCAATACTAACCTCAAATAAAAAAAGTTTTATAACTCTAATTGGGTTAAAACTCATAAGTACTGAACGCTTCAAACCATTATTTACATTATAATTACTCATAAGTACTGAACGCTTCAAACCATTATTTACACTATAAACACAGATAATGACATAAAATAAGATAATGTCATTATCTGTGCTATAAATATATAGTTAGGTACAGTAAACCTCGATATAACGGGCTGATTTGAATGAGGGCTGTCTGGTAAATCCGAATGTTCGTTATATGTTACAGTAAAGGTTAGCCTAAGGCGAATCTTTAAGAACCTGTAAATAATGTTAGTTTATCTTCATTTACTTATGAAGTTATAATTTATAATTAAAATTAAGCACGAGTTTAATTTATCTGCGAAACCTTCATTTTATCGACACGAAAATATTCAAAACGTAGAAAAAATACAAAATTTTGAAAAATATGTTAAATGTTTGTCCGGTTGATCCGAAATCCGTTATTTCGAGGTTTTACCTACTATAGTTTTATACTTCAATATATTCCGCTATTCAGTGATTATATCACATTAATCATTGACTTCAATTAAATCCAAGGATAGTTCTACATTACTTTGTAAGAAGCTTTTTGAACTGTTTACAAGTTAGATTGACATTTCGGTAACGAATTAATCCTGGCTAAAATTATAAGTAGTAAATAATCTAATTTATTTTTCACAATTAAATCATTATACAAGATTTTTAAACTTTCAGTATTAATTAAGAATCCTAAAAATCCTAACCATTAAATTTTTTTATATATTTCGATTATCTTAGTTTCTAAAGATTCTAATTAAAAAAAAAATGTTGCCTTTGAATGGGGTAGATTAAAATAATACATATTTGGCCAATTCATTATTGCTGTTTAATCATCGAAACAATCAATTACAATTTCAAAATATTTAACGGTAGGTATACAATTCTTAAATATGCATTACATCGGTATTGTTGAAATATTGCGCATTTACTACACCGAGACTAAACACTTCCGAACACAAATATATATATTATATACACTCATTTAGTCATTTCCCTTATAATATTATAAGTTGCTAAAATATACATAGGTACATATTAAATAAACCTAAAACTTATTCGATTCGGATCAATAAATACAATAGAAACAAAAACTTTAAATATTTACAAAATTTATTATTTTATCCTTTTTGACACAAACACAGATCAACAAATAAACTAGTTTCCTTTTATGTCCTGGTTTTAAAATTCAAATTGAGTCTTTCCATTTTTATTCTCATTTAAACTGCAAACATTTTAAATATGTATACAGTTAAGGAAAAAATATCACTATAAAGTATAATTTAATGTCTTAAAAAAACAGTAACAGTAAAGTGTAGAAAACACAATTTTAGTCGGACTCTGAATTCGATGACCACAGTAAATATCCGTCCAGAGCATCATCCTCTTCATTTTCATTATCATCGCCATTAAAAATATTATCATCATCATCCATATTTTCATCATTATCATTATTATCCTCGTTATCATTGTCATCTTCATCATTATCATCGTCATCATCCTCATCGTCATCATCGCTACTGCTGTTGCTGCTGCTACTTGAGAAGCTGAAAAAATGTGAAGCATCTTCACCGCGGAATAAGAAGCCACCACGACGACGATTTCGAAGACGTTGTGGGCTATTAATAGGGTCGCCAATAACTGGAAAGTTAAAGGATGTTAAAACAATACAAACTCAATATAATGACGTATAAAATCTACATACTGACTGAATCATCCCCGTCCGACATAGATGGATCACCTGAACCGTCCATATCATCATCATCTTCCTCCTGAAAAGAACAAAATAATTTTAAAATTGCACAGAAACATTTGTTCGATTTCCACTTACATTATCATCTTCCATATTTTTCTTTCGTCCGACATTATAAATTCGTACAACTGACTCTAAACCGGACTCATAAACTCCTTGATTCTCGACAATCGAAATTTGACTACCCGTTTTATTCACACTCAGATCATGAATATATCGTTTTACATCAATTGTTGATATACTAGAATAATCGTAACTGTCTAAGGTTTTGAAATTTGAGCATGCATCCGAATTATTTGCTCGTGACTTTGGATATTTCGGACGAATTCCATAAATTACGTTTTGCGGTGAAAATAAAACTTCGCATTGATCTAGAATCGGCACAGTTCTTAATAGATGAAATGTTCGAAGATCCCATACTTCCGTGTTTGATATGATTTCGAGTCCATTAGGATGAAATATGCCTGATGTTTTCGAATTCAATTTATCAAATTTGTGTATATCCTTGCCTGATCTAACGTCCCATAAAACACCATCTGATAGGATTAACTCATCAGTCGGGCAAAATGTAGCTCGATTCTTCGTATAATGATTAAAATTGGTCGGCACAAAAGTTAGAACTCTTTGACCCGTATTTAAATCAAATATTGTTGCTTTTTCTGAATTCGTTCCTAAAATTTTATCTTGCGTTGTATTACTAAACTCACAATATTGTTGATCATCCCAGTGCAATTGTAGAGTAAATCGTTTATTTTCTATATTCCATAGCGTTGACATAGGAGTAAACCTCCTAGCTGACATTAACACTAGATTACCATCCCTATTACATTTTATAGAAGTGATAGGTGAATTGTGGCAATTTGCTGAAAATTCTTCTACACTTTGGTTTATACTAAATACTTTCACGTCTCCATTATATGAGCCTACAATGACGTGTGTTGAACACGCACTAAACGTACAACTAGTCAAGAAGAAATCAGCATCTTGTGGCCGGAGTATTCGAACAACCGAAAAATTCGAATGAACTAATCGACGATCCAGACGGCGTGAACTAAAACCAGCTTGACGTCGATAGAAACGTGCGGCAAAATTAGTATTTGCCACATGCACTTTATTGGGACGAGGATCTGGGCACTTGTGCGGCACGAATAAATCAAATTGTGGACATGTGGACATTGGATTTTTACACAATGCATGCTGGTTTGTTAAGTATTCTGTTATTATTGTTTCTAATGTTATTTTATTCGTGTGCAGTTCAGGATTGCTTGTTTGTGGTGGTCGTTGATTTATAATCGGAACGTCGGATGAAATTTGTTTTTGCATTGATCTTTGATATGGTGTTTGACCAGATGCATTTGCTGGGATAATACCACTTGGTACACTATTACTACAGATAGATGTCTTTTTTATAATCCTAATTGGAGTATTGGCTAAATGTGCTATTGTCTCGGCATCATCTGTTTCCATGGCGGCACATTTACCGTTTACTGACTGTTCTGTATTTGATGCAGTTAAACCGAGATTTGCATTGAATTCGGCTTGTTTGGCTTTTACTCGGGGACGTGGTATTACAACTGCTGGAGACCGATAACTAAATGGAGAATGATGTGAAATTGGCTTATGATTGAATGTAGATGTGAGTGTGAGTCCAATTTCCCGCTGTAGAGCCGATGCTGTATCCGTTAATCCACGCGCCAATAAATGTTCATTAATTAACTGGTACAATTGTTGTTCATTAAATTGAATTTTAGTTTGCGCTACAACACTAGCTTTATGGATATTCGCCAGTGAAGAATCCATCTCGTTATTTTGTGATTTTGATTTGCCAGATACACGTTCCATCAATTCTAAGGCATATTTCTGAAACATAACATGATCAGCACGTTTTTCTTGTAATATAGGATCTCGCATCAAAATTTGAAACTGACCATTTGTAAAAAGTGGCAATTTACTCATAATTTGTTTGACAGTGTCAGATCGAGCCAAACCAGCGAGCGCTCGACATGCCATTCCTCGTATACAATCAGCATCGGTGATTGGTCCTTTAGTTTGCATTAAATGTAACAATATGATAATCCCATTGTTTAATCGAACACATTCCCAAACGTTTTGAATTAATTCTTCTGAACTTTTGTTTGTAGTTTTCTTTTTAGTCGAACCAAACCGGCCAATAGATCCCGTTGGACGATGAATTGGTGCACACACGCATTGGATTAACACGGATAAAGCTGCTTTTTGCACTTCAACATCAATTGCAATCTCTCCTTCGGCCGCCCCCAATATAATCTTTAATCCAGCCGCTTCAGTCTCTTCTGACAATGGAATTCGATCACATAAAGTATGGTGAACTTTTGGCAGAACACAACATACTGTCAAGATGTCCAGCACTGACCTCACAGTGTCCGCACTATAATTGAAACTATTGGATTTATTTTTGTATGTTTTACTGCAACTGAAAATCCATATCACATATTTAACTTACCGGCCATTATAATTCCATTCATCAGCACACGCTATTACCCTGAGCAACAGTGTAATTCCACCTAAATTTATTAAATCATCAATTGGGGCCCAACAAGCCCGCATTGGCAACATTTCTTGTAACGTTTTGACCTGCTCGCTTATCACTTCAGGCGTTGAAATGCTAGCTTTTATAGTAGCATGGGCAGATGGTGAATTTCCAGCGATACTCTGCTGTCGAGTAACTTGTGTGTACTTGAAATACAGATGACTTTCCATATACTTTTTGAGTGTGACACAAACATGGCGAACAATTTGGCGAGCAGAACATTCTTCATCCTCATTCAAGTTATGATCATCTCCAATTTCCAGTATTGGTAAGACTGATATCTAAAACAAAACGATAATACTTTATAAATTTAATTTAGTGCGTAATAAATACAATACTTACCACATTATACAATTTTCTCAAACCATCTTGGCTGTCAAACTCGTCTAAAATAACTTTAAATTGAAATGATAGACCAAAAAACATTGTGGCATGACAGCGTCCTGAATCATGAGAACAACCTAGTAGCCACAACGTATAACTGACTAAATCTGTTATTATATTTTGTGGCATCGTACATATTTGTTCCATTGCATCTTCACAATATGCCAAATAATATAACGATATAGATACCCCAGTTGCGGCCAAACTAGGCCGCGGCACCAAAAGCAAGCGTTCCAATCCACCATGATTTATAAATTCTAGACAAAATTTTTTATGACATAACAACGCTGCTAAATACTTTAAACTTTCAAATTCCAAACATGTATCTTTAGGATCGACATTCTCAATATAGTGGAATATTAAATGCATAGCGTTGTATTCAAATACGTGAACTAAAAATTCTTGATATTCGCCCATCGGTGTTAAATACCGTAATATTAAAAATTGGCTAGTAGCCATTGTGGGCTGACTAAATGATATTGTATTTCGCGATAGCCGTGGCCCACTTGTCACTGGGATTTTTGAACGAGGTATTGGTGGTTTCGATGACACCGTAGCATCGTTTGAATTACTATCGCTATTAAATAATTTTGATAGATTTGGCGTATTTTGAAATTTAGATAAACCGTTTGTGTTTATAGATGTATTTTCTGGACTACTTGGTGCAGAACGAGAACCTCCGCCAAGATGTGCAAATGGTCTGTCTAAATTCATCGGATTATCATTTTCATCATCATCTAGTGCTGGTAAATTGATTACATCACTGCATAGCTTTGCATTTCTTGGTTTAGATTGTAGTGAATGTAACCGCTTCAGCATGAGAGGAACTAATTTTGCATTCTGATCGCGGCAACTTATGGCAATTTCTTGTAATTCCATAGCAGCCGCTAATAGCCCAGTTGCATAACTCTGTAACGGCTCGGGACTATCTGTCGCCCATGCATATAAGCGCTGTATTAATGTATCAAATTCTATTTGAAATACTGCCGATGTTTCTAATCCTGGCATTATAACTAGTATCAATCGACACGCAGCTATATTTAATTCTAAAGAACTTTTTTGTATACTTTGTCGTGTAAAAAAATTGTCTCGTAAATAATCATTGACCAGTCGAGTCATGAAATTATCCTTGCGAAAAAGTAATTTAAGCATCCGTCCAAATTCGCAGTGAGGATCGGTACGCGATGGATGCCGTTCATCAAATGGATCAGGATCCTTCTGTAAATACACATGAGCTTCTTCTTCGAATAATTCTGCCAATCTAAAAATAAAATTTTAAAAATTTTGCACATGGAAATGTCAAATCTGTCACCACAATTTTATTTAATTTCTTTTTTTTGAAAATTTTTCTCGTAGGTATACCTAATCACAAATGGAACAGGATCAAATCCTTGCGTTTGATGTTTTTCTTCCCAAACTCGAAATATATTCGGCAAGTCCCGACCTTTCAAAGCTGTTTCTTGATCAATTGGCGATGCCATTTTTTAATTAAAATGAACTTCAAAGCCCCACTTCTAACCTCACTTTTTATTACAATTTATTATATAGTTTTTATTATTGTAAATAATTAAAAATATATACATTACACACTAATTAATATATGTTTTAATATTAAAATTTAATTATTTCTTTATAAATTTCTATTTATTCTAGCAAAAATATACTTGAATATTCTCGAACGCACGCGTTTAACTTTCGACAAAACAACAAATGAACTGAATCAAGATTCTTGAATTCTTGAATACATTTTTTTAT
Source organism: Tipula unca (assembly GCA_951394425.1). Lineage (NCBI taxonomy): Eukaryota > Metazoa > Arthropoda > Insecta > Diptera > Tipulidae > Tipula > Tipula unca. The sequence continues at coordinate 128,544,101 of OX596380.1, forward strand.
GATTTTTTTTTTAGACGCAATCAGATGTGAGAGCAAGTAGGTAATCCAAGAGAGATAGTGCTATCGATTAAAAATATTGATGTAATTTGACTACTTATACAAATAAATTTAATTTAAAGTCTATTAACTATATTTTTCAGCATGGTAACGCTAATAAACTTATAGTAAATAAAATGTATAATAAGATTTTCATTAATGAATTATTCATTACATAATAATATATATATGTAATGTATCTTTCGATAATACATATTCAAAGTCAGCGCGCAACCCTAAACAATCATTGAAACAATTTGATGCATGGAACAGATAATTAGTTTTCTCGATGCACAAAAGGTGTCACGTCACATGGGAAATGAGGCTCGTATTCGTGTTTCTGGTGTTTCGTATCAACATTTCTGACAGATTTTTGACATGTATATAAATATATACAAGCAATGATATTGTACGTGATTTCTGTTGCAAAATAATTTAATTAAACTATATAAGTTTGATAATAATATTTTAGAAAATAATCAAATGCGAAATTTTAGATGTTTAAATAAAAATATTAAATATAACGATGTCATTATTATATATCCTTAGTTTCATTTCAATTTTGATACAAATATGTTTTGTTACAATAGCAATTGGTGAGTACTAACAGCCCATTGTCAGCTCATACTATTTTCTAGTGATTATTTCTCAGCTAATTTTTAAGAGTATTAGTTTGGCACAGTCTTTCTAATACATTCCTAATCGTAAAATCTAATGCGTTGCAATATCTGCTTATATTATGTATATTGAATTGTTGCCCAATATGAAGTTTTTGTGAATTAACGGTTAAATCGCGTATATGACTGCCCAAGTAGCTAGCAATATAGATGAGCCATATAAATAAATGAATTTTCATACCAATAAAATAAGGCAAGATTTGACGTCAATAAAGGCAGGATACAAAAATGTTCCAAAACAGTTTCACGGGCTAAAATAAATATGCTATTAAAACCATAGAATTAACAATGAATGGCTTCAGTAACAAAATTGAAAGGACAGGATACATTATTCAGCTTTAAAATAGTAACCCATGATTTCGTTTATAATACTTACACTAATATTGTAAAGGATTAGATTTTGTGATACCGCTCTACCTTCAGACTTGTTCCAAGTTATAAACGCACTATTAAGATTTATATTATATAAGTGAAGCTTCCTGAAACTTAGGACTTTGTTATAATAAGTTTCACTCGTATTCAAATTTCCATTTCTGATGAAGTTGAAAATCTCGAAATGTCTACTATGATCTTTGCCCAATTTAGTTGAACCATTTCAAAATTATCTCTTTTCTTGCTAATCTAGAAACTGGACTAGGATTCTCGAAATTTAAACTTTCATTTGGCCGCCAATTCAACAAAATTCTAATTATTCTGCGATACAATCAATATTCAAGTTTCGAGTCAATTGCCGTAATGGTCTGTTTTCCATGGATACCAACTTTTAAAAAGGTTGCTCAGAATTCCGTATATCAACCGTGTTGAAACAATTAACATGATTATGTGTCTATCTTCCTGTGTTCAAACTGCTTGTATTCAAATACTCATTTGTTTTTTCTTTTTAATTTCAGCTGCTGGGCTGTATTATTTGGCCGAATTAGTAGAAGAATACACAGTCGTTGCTAAAAAAGTGATCACATCATTGATAATATTAACAACTATAATTTATATCTTATTTATATTTTTTGACGATTTGCCGTGGACCATTATAATATCGGGACTAGTGTCACAATTAATCCATGGAATAATAATGAAAAATTTTCCATACGTTCAATTTATATCGATATCATTTATAAGTGCTGTGATATTATTAATATTTAATCATTATTATGCTTTTAAATATTTTACAACAAATTATCATCAATTTTTCGAAATTATGGCATTTTTTACTATATGCTTATGGCTCGTACCATTTTCATTGTTTGTGTCACTAAGCGCAAACGACAATGTTTTGCCAACCGTTAACGAGCGTACATCACTACTAACAACACAGTCATCGGATAATGATGTTGTTAGTAATTATTTTTCAAGACGTGGTAAAAAATTAGGTTTATTGCAACTATTTAATTATGCTAGGGAATCCATTTTACCACAGAGAATTAAAAAATCATTTTAGAAATGACCTATATCGTATTAATTTATTTGAATTTTGTATGATTGAACAAAAAAGCAATTATAAATTTTGTATATGTAAAAAAAAATTAAATTAAATTAATATTTAAAAATTAAGACATTTTCTGTTTTATTTCATATTATTTCGAATTATGGTAATGCATTGGGATTCATTATTTCAATCCAATAGCCATCAGGATCTTTAATGTAAGCAAACCCTTTCATTCGGCCTCCGTTCGGAGTCTTTTGAAATTCAACCCCTAATTGCTCGAAACGTTCACACACTTCGTAAACATCATGCACGGCCAACGCGATATGTCCAAAACCACGATATGGTTCATCGTTTCCATTCACATATTGTTGAGTTGGGTCATTTTCAGTGCCCCAATTGCTGCAATCGTTTAAATTTTTAGGTAAACATACGTTACTGATATATACATATATGTTAGTGTTGTATGTTTTTATGTGATACACACAAAAAATGCACACTTTGAGTTTACTTACTGAGTCAATTCAATTGAAGGTGAATAACTAGTGGCCCATTTTTCACGTTCTTTTATATTTTTGGGAATTTCACTAAGATCATTAACGTATCCCATAAAGTATAATGTAAATTTAGCATCATGAAAATCGACTTTTAACAGAAGAGTCATTCCAAGCACTTCTGTATAAAATTTCAACGATGCTAGTGGATCCTTAATACGATACATAGTATGTTGTAATAAAAAATTCTGAAATTTTTAAAACCACAATTAAATTATATAAAAATATATTTAAAAATAAAATACTTTTGTTGCTGGATCCCTGGTGGCACACACTCTATAGGCGTCTTCATTAGAAACAGGTAAAAGTTCTCTTATACTCATTTCAACAAATTTTATTAAAATGAACATGATTTTTCAAATTCCAACAGTTTATAACAGAAACCATAATTATATTTTTTAATTTATTTGGCACGTTTTTAAGTCGAATCGCCCTAATTAGACACGAGATCAGATTTATTGAACCATTAATATTGTACATGAATTTAAACATTTTGTATTCAATTCAGATAAGGAGTTACTTATAATTATTTACATAATGTATAATGTAAATATTTCTTTTGTTTAGATAGCAATAATGGTACAACAATCATGTTATGAAATTCTGTTTATCGTTTATTCTTAAAGTACGATTATAAGACATCTATCTACATAACATAATAATAATATATTAGTGTTTTGGTTTGGTAAATAAAGATTATATTTGGATTTATATTTTAACAAAAAAAGGTTAGTATACTCATTTCAATTTCGCATGCAATTTTACCGCGGTTGCCAAAACGTATATGTATTTAATTATTCGATCCTTATTTTTTTCTATTAAAGTTTTCAATTTATTCTAGGAACATTGAAATATTTATTGTCGTTTCCAGAAAGCTTTTTTGCCGAGGATGTATTTCCCTTAAATAAAAGGATTTATGACGCCCAAAATATATCTGCTAAGTGGAATCTGTGATCCTTCGATCGCCAATACTCAAAATGTAAATGCATGTTTTTTTATCTAAATTCTCTGCAAACGTAGAAGCACTTCCAGAACTAGTGCAAAAGTAGTGAAAAAAATGCTTCTTTTCATGTGAAAAAAGAATGGACAGTGGAAAAAAATTCATCAATTTGTAATAAAAAAAAAGCTTTCTAATTTACTCTCATTATTAAAAATAATCATAGCGCCTTTTTTAAACACTGTTTATTATTAATTATGTGCAACAAATGGTTATTTTATACTCTTCCTGAGAAACCCCACGTGTTTTCATACCATTTATTTTCGAATAAATTCTAGTTATCTCTATCTTTCAAACCAAGCGATTTTTGTTAGCTCGCTTATTTCGAATGTGAAACAGATTCAATTTAATATGATTAATAAGGGACACGAATACCAAAAATTATTAATTTCTCATATTTTCCCCTCAACGAAAACTGAAAATCATGACTGAGAATTGTTAAAATTCAAGAAAGAAAATGAAAGTGGAAATTGAATAAATGTTCATGTTAAAATGAACGAAAACATATTGTTATTTTTACTCAGGTACATGAAAAAGAGTTTTTGGGCCTAATTTATAAGTTATTTCAAATCTAAGACACAAAAATGCTAAAAAAATTAGTTTTCATATGATTTGTATGGAACGTTATTTGTTTGTTATTACTCGACCACTAATAATGCTATAACGCATTAAATCGGCCAATAATACATAGGCTAATTTAAATCGGCCAATAATACATAGGCTAATTTTTTCGCCTCGCCATCGTCAATAATTCGATAAAATGCATAAATAGTGATGGTATAACTTAACTCTTCTTTCTCATTGATTAAAAAATATTCGGGTTGTTTTGCTTAAGTCGTTTCCAATTTTTGTTCTTGACAGTATATAACTTTTTTAACTGTTTTGTAATTGTATTATTTTAAAATAAAAATAAATTTTAAGTAAACCTAAAAAAATAATACGAAATAATATAATTCTGCGGGTAACGAATAACCTCTTCCCCCTACTATTTTTAATGATCTAACTATTGACTAACTACAAAAGAAACAAAATCAAGAATAAAGCTATTAGGCCAAAATCAACCAAAATGTACTAACGAGTAGCGAAGTAAACAACAACAAAAAAGTCAGAGAGAGACACAGAATAAAATCATATTTAAATTCTATGAGAAAGACAAAAGAACTTATATATACAATTTCATTCTAAATGTCTATTCTCGATTCAAAAAATAAAATTCTAGTTGGCTACATTTTTGAATTAAAAGGTTAAATAAAATGAAAAGTAATTGGAGAGATCTAATGATAAATAATCATTATTTAAATCCTGTACTGAGGAGGTACTGAAAACTTCGGTTGTCAGTGCTGCTCAACAGACTTTAGGTATAGTGAGAGTCAGACCCAAGAATGATTGGTTTGATGACGAGTGTCGTCTTGCAGTTGAGCAACAAAATATAGCCCATAATGAAGTGCAACAACGTCTCACAATCGCAAGGAAAAACAAGGCAGCTCTTGCAAGAAGGGCAGCTAAGCGGATTTGTAGACGGAAGAAGCGAGAATGGTCGAAGGCCGAGGTTCTGAAAGTACAACAACTCAGCAATGAGCGTAGTTCACGTAATTTCTTTAAAGGAATTACTGGATTGCGCCATACTTTCAGGCCTTCGTCAACCGCCATTCGGGACCGGGATGGAAACCTCTGTGTCAACATCGACGCAGTACTTGACGCATGGAGTGGACACTTTACTGAGCTGCTTGATGTTTATCATGCGTCACAGACTGTTGTTGAGCCACCTCTAAAACATTCTGCGGAGATTTGCACTGAGGAGCCATCCCATGAGGAATTCACTAAGGCCATGCAGAGAATGAAACGAAACCGCTCACCTGGAGTGGACTGCATTAATTCGGAGCTCTTGATATTCGGAGGGGATACTTTGTGGAACTGTCTTTTCGACCTTATTCGATTAGTATGGCGAACCGAAGTTATGCCTGATGAATGGAAAGTGGCCGCGATATGCCCCATCTTCAAGAAGGGAGACCGCTTGAAATGTGAGAATTATCGCGGTATAGCTCTCCTTTGCACAGCATACAAGTTACTGTCATACATTTTATTGGATAGAATCACTCCTCTGGCGGAGGGTTTGGTTGGTGACTATCAGGGAGGATTTCGTCCGAATCGATCAGTCACTGATCAGGTCTTTTCGCTGCGGATGATTCTATCTAAATATTATGAGACATCCATCTCCGTACATCAGGTTTTCCTGGATTTCCGGCAGGCCTACGACTGGATCAATCGAGAGAGTTTTTGGTCTGCCCTGGAATACCTAGGAATGCCAACAAAATTGGTACGACTGTGTAGGATGACAGTGACGCAGTCTCAATGCTGTGTTAAAGTTGAGAACAGGCTATCGATAATTTTTGCAGTTAACTCGGGTGTTCGGCAGGGAGATGCTCTGTCCCCGATACTCTTTAATCTCATGTTGGAGTACATCTTTCGTAAAACTGAAACACCTCAGCGCAACATCTTATATCGCCAGTCCAATCAAGTGCTTGCATATGCAGATGACATATGCGTGATTGGACTGAATAGCAACGGAGTGAAAGAAATACTTGATCCGCTTGTAGAGTTTTCAGCTTCTGTTGGACTCCAGATCAATGAGTCCAAAACGAAATACCTGATCTCTGGTTTTAGAGACAATGGCACACCAGATTTTAGTAGTGGCCACCACACGTTTGAGGGAGTGAGGAGGTTCAAATATTTGGGTTCTCTTACACAGTATGAAGACCAAGTATGAAGACCAAGCTCAGGATCGAAACCGTTGGAGCCAGATTGTTGATTCAGTAAGGGGCCAGTAATGGCCTTTAACACTGTTATTATTATTTAAATCCTGTACATGAAAAATTATTTTTAGCCTTAAGATATAAGAAAAAAATCAAGTAAAATCATGTAAAATTAACTTTTTCATATGAATTGTTGGTTTCCTATTCCATTAGACATACATAGGACCGGTTATTTTTTTTGTAAAAAATCGGCCTGTATTATATAGGTATTGATATAAATTACGTATATATAACCAAAACCGTCTATATTACTGTTTTGATATATGTAACATAAAAAAATTAAAATGCTTATGACACTGTTTAGAAATATGTACAAAAATATTAACGGCGCCAGTGGTAAAAATGTTACAGCTCCTTTCGGTACGAACTAGGCAAATACGTGATCATGGGGTCGATTATGTATCTCTCGTATTACGAGTTACGAGTTACGACAACTCGTAATCCATGAAGTCGTAATTGCGACATAGCGCGATTATGTAAGCAAGTACGAGATACAATTTTTTCGAAAAAAAGGAGTTGCCCGATATGCTCATTTTCGGACACATATTTTGTTTTGGTTTTTATTTTGTTTACAAATATTTTGTGGTTATGTCAAAATAAAATTGGCGCGCTTGAAAATTGTTTGTGTTTTAATCAAAATTATTTGTTTTAAACAAAAAAAAATTAAATTAAAATAAAATAAATAAAAATAAAATTATTTTGTGTCTTTAAAACTTTATTTGAAAGTAAGTAATCTTTTGGTGTTTTAATATTATAACCAAGCTAATTTGACATATCATAATTCTATTTAAAGGAAAACATTGTAATGGATCCTGTTGTTGAATTCATTCACCCTTGGCAAAATCGGGATGGTCTGCCATCATTTGTTCGGTTGGCCCTAAATAATAGTTTTTGAACACAAAATAAAAATTGTATTAATTATTTATTTATATTTAAAATACAAAATAAAGTATTAAATTATGATTAGTATAAACACATATATTTTCATTTTATGTAATAGATTGGAAATTTTTATTATTTTCATTAAAAAAATTGTAATCACTTCTTCAACAACACTTAAACGATTTTTGACAATTAAATCGTTCTTCGCAAAATCACCACACTACTATGGTTGTTGCACTTTTCAAAATGGAATGAACATAGCAATAAATCACACTATTAAATTCAAATTTAATAGTAATTTATTAATAAAAAATCATATGTTCGACTATTGAATTACTACTAAATGTCTAAAAACATTATTTCAACAGTTATTTTGACAAATTTTCCTTTAAAACAATCATTTCAACCATTACGAGTTGCTTGTCGTACTCAAAAACTTGTACGAGTAAAACAACAACAACATGTCGCAATTACGAGAACTCGAAATGTCTTACATAATCGCGTTTGGTCGTAATTTCGAAAAAAAACTCGTAACTCGTAACTCGTAATGCTTACATAATCGACCCCCATGTATTCTATTGTTATTCGTACTTACTACAACTTGCACATTGGGTGTACTGTCTTTCGATTTCGTAAACGAGTTTGTCGTCTTGTCATTATTGTCACTATACCATTACCATCGGGCAGCCCTAATTTCAAAAGTCATAGTTCTGTCAAACTTTGAATAAATATTATATTTATAACCGATATAAGTTATAATTATGGCGAAAAGAAAATCAAATGTTCATATTGAATTGGAATTAATAAAAAAATTTAAAATAAATCCATGTTCAGTAAATATGGCTTTATTTAATCCAGCTCTTTGGATCTACAATTATACAATTGATGTAATGAAAAAGCGAAATAAGCAATTGGATAGTAAATCGATTATAAGGATTATAAATGGATATGCCAATTCTGAGAAGCCTCTTATACCAATATCATACATTGATCGGAAGGATGTTTATAGAGTAATTGTACATAGAGGACAGTTTAGAGAGTTTACTAATGTTGATGCATTGATTCCTGATTATTTTCCAGATTTTGATAATAATAATAAGCAACAGCCTAAAAAACTTAGTATGTATGCTAAATATATATATAAACAGTTAAAGGAAAGTGAGTTTCGCCAAACAGAATTATTTAATAATATTAAAATAAACAGTAAGGGGCTATTTGAAATAATTCTGCTATTAAGTTGCGATATTAATAATTTGTTGCCCGTTAATATCGAAACGCCAGTTGAAGTTGTCGAAACCAATAATACATTGAAAAAAATTTATTTCGAAAATAATTCAAATTTTAAAAATATTCTAAGTAATTGTCGAACTCAAGAGGAATTCGTTAGTTACACTAATATAAAACAACTTGCGAAAGTACAAATTGACAAACGTGGACTGGGAAATATTGATGAATTCAATAAAAATGCTTTAATTGAAATAATCATAATTAATACATGGAAACAGTTAAATCACCAGGTTCTAAAAATTCAGCAAACACAATTTTTCGATTTAAATAGGAGTCAGTTCAATTGTGAATCTTTGCTTCACAGATATACATTGGATCGCATGCGAGAATTAAAATATCAATATGATACAAACACAATGATCCGTATTAAAACCCTATACAGTAATTGCGATAAATGTCTAGTACCAATTACATATCTAAATAATAATGAAATTTTAGAAATATTTCCAAATCTGTTCACTTTAGTCAAATTTACAAATATTTTAAAATCATACCGAGACTGTTATCGATCACTTCGTGACGATATTATTAACCGGAATTTAATTCTAATCCAATGTATAAAAACTCAAGCGTTACATGTCTATGAAAAATTAGTGAATGATCCCCATTTCAAAAAGAATGAAGCCAATCAGAAAATTTTAGTTAATTGTAAATTTATATTTAATAAAAGTGCAACGTCGAAGGTAGAAGCTAATAGCATTGATGAAGAAATTATAGAATATTTTAAAAAGCTTGTGCCGCCTAATAAATCTTCCAAAATACAAGTGAATATAAATAGTTCGTCTGATATACCGATTAAACATCAAAATCGACGTCGAGCAAAACTATTAAATCAAATTCAAGCGAAATTAAATATAAGTGAAGAGTATAGTGGAGATGAAATTGTGGAATCGTACTTTAATACTAGTTCAAAATCGAATGTGACGGTAATTCAAAGTGATCTAGCAACCATTCATTCGGCTGCTGGCCAGCAAACAATTGTGGTTCCAGAATATAATACACAACAAATAAAAGAATGTGCAGGATCGAATGAGAAACTATTTGATATAGAGTTGGGTGCAACATTTGGTATTTTGGAGGATAATATTCTGCGCAAGACTAAGTTAGTTAACATTTATTAGTTAATTATAACAACATTTCATTTTTTCTATTATTTTTTAATAACTATGGCGAATTTCAGGTCAAGCCACCCACAACCTGATCAAATGAGTTGTGTCGAGATCGTGTCTGCCTCTGAGTCTAAAATGTCGTTTTCGGAATCCTCTGCAAGCAATAATTTGGCAATGATACAGAAGGATAGTAATGATTATATTAAAAAAAAACTTTGTAACCGAAACTCAGCCAAGTTGAATAGTGTCGAATGTGTGGCCAATAAAATTGACGAGTTCATAACGATCGAAGATTCACCCATAAAGTCGCAGAAAACCGTAGCAAATCTCGAGTCTCCGACAATAAGAGATGTTCTTGGTGTCCCTTATTCAGAAAACGTCGCCAATTCTAGTGTGGAATTTCTGGGAAATAAAGTTGATGAGGTCATAACAATTGAAAATTCCCCAAGAATATCACAACGAATTAGAACAATTCTAGATACATCTTCAGCAAATTTAAGCGAAATTATTCATATCTCATATGCTGATACTGTCGTCCAACCTAACAATATCGCCGAGATGCGGAGACAAAATTGTAAAAAGAAGATAAGTAAAAACCCTGAATTAGAAATTCCAGTTATGCGAAATACATACAGACCGTTGCTGGTAAAAAAAAAACTTTAATCTTTAGTGCGAGAAATTATTTTGTATTTCTAATTTTTATAAATGATTTTAATATATCGTTTCGCTCCTTTATTAAGCGATTCCTTTCACTTAGAATGCGGTTTTTTTCTTCCATTAATTTAATTTTTCTTAGCTCGTATTTATTCATATTCCGCTCCCTTTCATCATAATAGTCAATAAATTTATTTATAATTTCTTTGAGTTCATTAATACTGCCATGGTTATTATTATTATTAGTACTACTGTTAATATTTGAACCTTTTTTGTAGTTTTGTTCCCGTGATGAGACGGATGATAAATCGTCATCCGACATCATACAATTTTCTTCAATATCGTCATTCAACCTTTCCATTTGATTGTCGGAAAGGAATAATTCGTTTACTGCCGCCTCATGATTTGTGTCATTATTGTGTTGTATACTTGGCTCATCACATACTTCTAGCTTAACGGGTTTGATATGAGGCATCTTACCCGATTGCACCATAATCTGGGTGACTGATGGTCGACGATTTTTAACACGTCCCAGTGATTTCCATTTATTCTCGACTTGAAGTGGTGAAAATATAAAATTATTTTCTGCGAGAAGATTGCTCAGTTTAATCCACAATTGTTTTTTTCTGGCCGTTGTGTGTTCATGATCACGATACAATTTGATCAGCAGTGATGTTTCCTCTCGACCCCAACATTTGATGGCTGTATAAGGGAATAAAATTATTATAACTAGTTTCTAATGAATTCATATTTTAATAATACTTTTTTCAGTTACTATTTCATTATTTAAAGGATCGTAATGTTTTTGTTCCATATTTTCACAATTCTTGTATAGTTATATTTTGTTTATAAATAAACAAAGTGCTACAAAGTGGATATTGAAAATAAACTTTATTGACATTTGCGTTTACGGTTCCACACCATTTTTATAATAGTAATACATTTTTTTCCTATTTGAATGATTATAACAGTAAAGATTCAAACCACTTTTGAAACTTTCATTTTGCACGAGCTTCGAGATAAATGCATAGTTGAATCAATGAACCCAAAAGTTTCTCATAAATGACACAATTAATTATTTTCTCAGTTAATAGAATATATTTATTTACATTTAAACTGAAACAAGTACATATGTTGATGACTGCAATTTAACATACAGTTTTAGCATTAAAAATTTCAATCCAATAACCATCGGGATCTTTGATAAAAGCTAAACCAGCCATGCGACCTTCATTCGGACGCTTAATAAATTCAACGCCCAACTTCTCAAAACGTTCACAAGCCGTATTTACGTCTGGTACCATAACGCCAATATGTCCAAAACCACGTGGATCTGTATTACCGGTATGATATTTCTGATCTGGATCCGATTCGGTACCCCAATTATGGGTCAATTCTAAGGTGGCTTTACGACTCATCGCCCATCTCGTGCGTTCCGATTTATCTGTAGGTACTTCGTCTGGATTTTCGTAGCCCATAAAATATAAAGAGAACTTTGCTTCAGGAAAATCTAGTTTCGTTAATAAAGTGAATCCCAACACTTCAGTATAAAACTTTAATGATTTTCTAGGATCTTTAATCCGGTACATCGTCTGCTGGAAAATAAAATCCTGTTCCAAACAAAATGAATTTTTTTGTTAAATTTTAAAACCACGATCCAAATTTATAAAATTATTTTACCTTTGTAAATGGATCTCGCGGAACACATAGCTCCTTGGCTTCAGAATCGGATAACCCAACAGGTTCACCCATTTTATTTTACAAAATTAAACTGTGCGGAAAAGAAATTCTACAATATGTAGTTGATTTGTCTACTTATCATTCATCATCTACATACTACATGTGCCGTAGTGAAATGTCAAACAAAACATAGAAATGTTAGGCACATATATGCCACATTGTGGTTGGAGTCTTTGATAAAACTGTAATACTGTACTTACCTACGTTTGCAGCTTATGCTTTGCGAATTTGTACTTGAGGGCTGCGGACCCGCGGGATAACATGATACATTTTTCCATCTAATAATTTTACAGTAGTGTCGTACCGCAAAATCAATCTTGGTGGTTGTGGTACCACCAAACCACAGTACATTTGCGTGAAGAAAGCGAATCTACACGTTCCATTGATCCAATAGTCTATTTATACTAGCCTGTTGGTTGGTACGCACATACTAGACTTTGTCTCTGGTTTTGTCATGTTATAGTGCGATTCTAATGTACAATCATAGAGATATACTTTACTTAATAAGCATACCAGCGAATCTTTAAGAATCAGTAATGAAACTTGACGAAATTTAACAAAACTGTTTTCTTACGGAAAATTTTGTCCCGTCTAGCGAATCCGTAATTTCTTTTACGTTGAGAATCATAATAACAGAATAACACATAATAAATGTATACGTCAATACTGCATAATGCATATACGTCACTACAGATATACACCTTATCTGCAAGAACTGAGTTTTGAGCAAACTTATGTTAAAGATTCCAAACTAGTATTGCGTTGAAGTCCTCCAAAATAGATTTTAATTCACCAACTCAAGTATATTACTATCAATTATACTAGGTACAACCATTCATAACTTACTTTTCATAATTTAAAACTATAAATTACGTTTCTTTTACGAAACGCTACACAAAATACTGTGTTTGGAAAAACCAGCGACATAAACAATCCCTTTATATACTTACTAATGACTTGTTTCTCATTAAGTCATTGATATCATAAACGCGGTAGGTAAAGCTGTGACATTAGGATCAGGAGGTAGTGGGTTCCGAATCCCAACAATGCGTTGTCTTTGTCACTCTAATGTAATTTTATTTCTATTACTTTATCAATAAAATTACCATGGTTTGCTCATTTAGGAGCTTTGATTGAACATTTATTATTTCTTCAATCTTACAAAATTTTATATCAGAAAATGAATATCTGAGATGGATCTGAAACAATAAAAAATATGCAGATTGTGTTTCGATTTTATCGATATTATGTCTTGCCTATTCTGTAACTCGTTCCCATTGGAAAAAAAATTAAATTGGACAATTTGGTATTCTGTATCACTTTCGTTGGAAAAATTTCATCGCGTTGGGAAAATTCCACCGCGAAGGAATTTTAACTCAGAATTTAATTTTCTTGGAATTCCCCGTCATCGCCGTCCGTGGTAATCGCATTACTGGCATATAAACAATGTCGTGCGTTCAAGTAATACCCTGTAACAACACATTGGTATATTTATAGTATCGGTGCTGCGATCTGACGATGAACGGCACAACGGAAAGTTGAATAAAGATATTACCGTTATTATTTTATTAAGCAGTAAAACATCGATACAGCGGACTAATTCGGAAAGGGACTGTCCATTTAAGCCAAACATCTTTTATATAACACAGGTTAAATTTTGAAAGGCGAATCTTACAAAAAGGGTCCGTTATATCGAGGTTTTACGTAGAATAAATGTAATTATATGTAATATGTAAAAAACAAAAAGAAGTTGTAATTTACATAGAGTAATACAGTGTTTTACTCACATGTCTCGTAAATCTAAATTGCACGAACATGTTTCCCAAGAATACAACCACAGTATCCTTTGCTTATCGTAAGAGGCGACTAAACGGTTGGTACGCTGGGCTGACGACCCGCATCCGTAAAAAAATCAAGTGTTTATAAAGTCAACAAAAAGAAATATGGGAAACAACACCGGACCCCGGAGGCTCAAGTACCCGGACACGAAATTTAGGATCGGCACGTGGAACGTGCAGTCACTTAGAAAGCCAGGAGCTTTGGAGGGCCTAATCACGTGCTAGAAGGATTATCGGCTGGAACTCGTTGCTCTTCAAGAAACTAGCTGGCCTAAAAGTGGAGACCATGTGTCCCAGAGCTATACGTTGCTCTACAGTGGAGATGACCTCGGAAATCTTAGAGCTGGATTTATTCTTGGGCCGCAGGTAAAGAACGCTGTTTTGAATTTCCAAGCAGTCAATAACCGATTGTGTAAGCTTCGATTGCGCATGCAGTTAGCCAACCTGTCGATAATTTGTGTACAAGCGCCCACAGAAGTCAGCCCCAAGATAAAGACTTATTTTACAATGACTTGGCCGAACTGATGGGATCTATACCCGAACACGATGTTAGAATGGTAATTGGGGACTTTAATGCTAGAGCAGAAATGATGTACTTTGCAATTGCTCATGATCTTAGAGTAGCAAGCACATTCTTCCCTCCCAAACACATACATCTAGAGACATGGACACATCCTCGTGGAACTTCCCGCTGCCAAATTGACCATGTGTTAGTTTCTAAAGGACGGGCTCGGGTTGTGCAGGATGTGAGATCTTATCGGTCAGTAACCAAATTCATAGGCAGCGATCATCATTTGGTCACTGCAAAGCTACGATGGAAGTTTTCGTACAAGTCTGGGAACACAGCGAAATGCATGGTACGTTTCGACTGTGAAGGTCTGATAAATGAAGATCAAAAGACACGATATCAGGATCTTGTCAGTGACAACATTGATGAAGCTAATTACCAATCTGACTGCGTGAACTCTGTCTGGGAGGTACTGAAAACTTCGGGTTGTTAGTGCTGCTCAACAGACTTTAGGTATAGTGAAAGTCAAGCCCAAGAATGATTTATTCATAAATTGTTTCATTTTCTTTCAATTTATTCATAAATTGTTTCATTTTTGGTGCAAAAATATTCATTCATTCTAAGGAAAGTTTCTTTCTATAAAACTGATTAATTTCATTTGGAAAAAGATTAACTTGTAATGGAAAATGGTTAATTCTAATTGTAAAAGTTTAATTTATATTCATTAATTGTTCAATCTAGTTTGAAAAGTTACATTCAACCTGAGAACAGTTTCATTTAATTTGGAAGAGGTTGCGCTCAATTTGGAAATAGGTTATTTATTTTCAAAAATGTTCCGTTTAACTTTTGAATTTTTGATTTTTTTTTGTCATCAATAAAACAATGATTCCTATATTTCCTGCATGTTTTCTGAAGCCCGTTTTTACGTCCCCTGGATTTTTTTCACTTTAGGGGACGAAGCGACTCGAAAATAATTCTATGTAAATGTAATTATTCGTACAAACAATTATGTAAAAAAAATAAAAAAATATTTAATCATCTCTTATACTCCCGATATGTTTGCTCCTACGCCTCCTGGACCTTTTAATTCATTGGGAATTAATTCTTAATGTCATTACAAGCAATTATGTAAAAAAATTAATATTTTAACATTCATTAACAAGATTGTTTTTTGATGGTAACATTTTATTCAAGATTTATTATTTATATGTACAAAGTATTTTTGTGCTTTGTTTTTTAATCTCATCATCTTACAACATGATCAAATGACAAAGCGAGGAGGCACGACTACAGGTAATTGAAGAATACGAGCGGAGTGAGAAGTCTGGTAAAATTGAAACAAGGAATAATATTTTCGGCCAAAAAAAAATTTATTTTTCAGCGTAGTCGTCTTTTAGCTCGATACACTTAGTCCAACGTTTTTCCAATTTTTCGATTCCCTCCGAATAATACAATTTCTCCAATCCTTCAAAATAGGCGTTTGTTGCATCGATGATCTCCTCATTAGAGCCGAATCTCTTTCCGTTGAGGTATTTCTTGGAAGCAATTCGAAGCAACATGGCATTAATGAAAGCTCCGCAAACCACCTTTTTTATTGAGATATTTATTGGGGCAAGACAAATAGAGGGAAATTGTAGGAATAATAAATTCAAAGTTGTATTTTAGTTTTACCAAAATATGTTTTATTAAAAAAACAAATATAGTTTCACACTAATATAATTAAATTCCCAGTAAGTACAATGGTATATTTTCTTGAATATATGTAATTATCATTAAATTAATGTATATATGTAGATAATATATATATATATATATATATATATATATATATATATATATATATATATATATATATATATATATATATATATATATATATATATATATATATATATACATATATATACATATATATATATATATATATATATATATATATATATATATATATATATATATATATATATATATATATATATATATATAGATTATGCTATCTTATTTTTTTGTAGTATTCAAATATATATAAATGATTTAGGAACTTATAATTATTTATATTGCACAATAAAAATATCAATATCAACAGAAATAAAATGTAAATTATATGTAACATAAGTTACTTATTTATTAATTTGTATATGAATACTGAAAAAGTGCAGCCGATGGTGTCCGCATAGGTATCAGACGTGATTCACCATCATTTCCTTTCACCACAAAATAATCACGACCATTAATATGTTTTCGTCCTCCTGTTGCAACCTTATCAGTTCTATCACGTGATTCAAATGGGTTTTTATTGCGTACGAATAGTGAAGTATAAGGTGGAGGTGGACTGATTGTAGGTACATATGCTTGGTTTTTCACCATATTCTCGACGATCCCTTTAGTTTTATTGGCGTTGCGGTGATTCAAAAATCTGAAGAATAGCTGAAAATTAGAAAACATATATGTATGTCTATGTATGCGGTGCGTTTAAAATCCCGATAGTAAAAATCTCGATAGTACAAAATAGTACCGTCGTAAAGTTTATTGGAATTTAAAACTAGATAGTGCAGTAAGTTAATATTAATATGTAATATAGTTTATGAAAATGTTAGATTGGAATTGTCACAATTAGTGTTGGGAATTTATACTGTCGTGTGTTTTCATACTATCGGTGTTAAACGGAGGTCGAGATCATTTTCCATTTATATTTATATACAAATAAGATCGATATTATATAAACCATTTACCTCACTAACAAACACCACAAGCCCGGTACAAAATCCCGTCAACATCACCATGTAAGTCATCATCAGATCACTATTTCTCAATTGTCGTTCGGTTCCACCCAAATTTTGTGGGCAAATTTCTGCTTTAGATAATTTTTGCAGCAGCATATATTTAACAATTCCCGCTTCAACCAAATGTAATAATTCAGGATCAAATAGTGTACTCCATCTGCTATTTGTTGGGTAGGCAAAAGCTCGTTTTCGTTTCAAAAATGGTGTTTTTGAAACTGCAAATGGACATTGTGCCTTTTCATTGTCGTAGTTGATAGTTTTGCGGTAACGATAATCATTCAACACAAGATGATCGATGGCTGGTCGATCACGAATATAAACATAATTCTTTTTTTCGACATACGAAAGAAGAATGTCTGTATCGTTTAATGATTCCGAAAATACAACAAGCTTTTTATCAACCAATTTGGTCAACATAGTTAATGATTCGTCGGTCTGAAAATAAATAAGTTATGTAATTGTTTGTTCATAACACAAGTTTACTTATACCAAAAATATTCGTAGATGACGTTATTAGATTTATAATTGGTGAAAATATGAAAGACAAATGGTTTATAGACACAACACACATACAAATGATT
Organism: Tipula unca; assembly: GCA_951394425.1. Lineage (NCBI taxonomy): Eukaryota > Metazoa > Arthropoda > Insecta > Diptera > Tipulidae > Tipula > Tipula unca. The sequence goes on from OX596380.1 coordinate 128,561,980, forward strand.
AAAGTAAATCTGTTATTATGTACTAGTGTGTTACCATCTATATATATATATATACATATATATATATATATATATATATATATATATATATATATATATATATATATATATATATATATAATGTAATAATATGTGAACGTCCGTGTCGAATATATTAATCTCTCTCCCCCCGATTACATTTTAATATTAGCTAGAAATCAATAATAATAAACAGTGTTTAAGGGCAATTACTGCGTCAACAATCTGGCTCCAACGGGTTCGATCTTGGGCTTGGTCTCACATACTGTCCTATACAACCAGAAGAAGCCAAGTCATTCTCTACACCGTAGAGCCATCGTCGCCTGCAACGACCTCTGCACCTACCATATGGTGGCTCTCCTTTCAGAAATCGCTGCACTATTCGTTCCGGATCGGCACGTAGAACGTGACCGAGCCAGCGTACTCGCTGAGATCTTATTTCATGCACAATATCGGGGATCTTCATCAGATCTCTGATCTCGATATTGTACAGGGCACGGTATGTGCCATCTATATTTCGCGTTTTAAGCCGTAAATCTGGATAGGTGTTTAGATTTTAGCAGTGGCCTTAGCAGTGGCTTTAAAGAACGACTGCCACCTGCTAGCCGCACTTTAATATCCTCACCCACACTGTTACCGTGAGTAATAAGAGAGCCCAAATATTTGAACCTCCTCACTCCTTCAAACGTGTAGTGGCCACTATTAAAATCTGGTGTGCCATTGTCCCTGTAACCAGAGATCATGTATTTCGTTTTTGACTCATTGACCTGGAGTCCAACAGAAGCTGAAAACTCTACAAGCGAATCAAGTATTTCCTTCACTCCGTTGCTATTCAGTCCAATCACGCATATGTCATCTGCATATGCAAGCACCTGATTGGACTGGCGATATAAGATGTTGCGGTCAGTTTTACGACAGATGTACTGCAACATGAGATTAAAGAGTATCGGGGACAGATATCTCCCTGCCGAACACCCGAGCTAACTGCAAAAATTCTTGATAGCCTATTCTCAACTTTCACACAGCATTGAGACTTCGTCACTGTGATTCTACACAATCGTACCATTTTTTCAATCGAGTCATAGGCCTGCCGGAAATCCAGGAACACCTGATGAATGGGGATGGAAGTTTCATAATATTTGGATAGAATCAGTGACTGATCGATTCGGACGAAATCCTCCTTGATAGTCACCAACCAGGCCCTCCGTTAGAGGGGTGATTCTATCCAATATAATGAAGAACAGTAACTTGTATGCTGTGCCAAGGAGAGCTATACCGCGATAATTCTCACACTTCAAGCGGTCTTCCAGATGGGGCATATCGCGGCCACTTTCCATTCATCAATCATTTCTTCGGTTCGCCATACTAATCGAATAAGGTCGAATAGACAGTTCCACAAAGTATCCCTTCCGAATATCAAGAGCTCGAAATTAAAGCAGGCCACTGCAGGTGAGCGGTTTCGTTTTAGTCTCTGCATTTCCTTAGTGAATTCCTCATGGGATGGATCCTCAATGCAAATCTCCACAGTTTGTATTTGAGGTGACTCAACAACAGTCTGTGACGCATGATGAACACCAAGCAGGTCGGTAAAGTGTCCATTCCATGTGTCGAGTACTGCGCCGATGTTGACAAAGAGGTTTCCATCCCGGTCGCGGATGGCAGTTGACGCAGGCTTGAAAGTATGGTGCAATCCAGTATTCCTTTGCAGAAATTACAGAAATTATCCCCTCAGATCATCCAAGTCATTGTAAAATGAGTCTTTCTCTTGGGGCTGGCTGACTTATGTGGGCGCATGAACACAAATTATTGACAGGTTAACTAACTTCATGCGCAAGCGAAGCTTATACAATCGGTTATTGACTGCTTGGAAATCCAAAACAGCCTTCTTTACCTGCGGCCCAAGAAGAAATTCAGCTCCAAAATTTCCGAGGTCATCTCCACTGTATAACAACGTATAGCCCTGGGACACATGGTCTCCACTTTAAGGCCAGCTAGTTTCTTGAAGAGCAACGAGTTCCAGCCGATACTCCTTCATGCATGTGATTAGGCCCTCTAACGCTCCTAGTTTCTTAAGTGACTGCACGTTCCACGTGTCGATCCTAAATCTAGTGTCCGGGTACTTGAGCGGGGGTTCGGTGTTGTTTTGACGGTATCCATTTTTAGTTTTGTTGACTTTATAAACAGATTGCTTTTTTTACGGATGCGGGTCGTCAGCCCAGCGATCCAATCGTTTAGTCGCCTCCTACGACAAGCAAAGGATGCTGTGGTGATATTCTTGGATAACATGTTCGTGCAATTTAGGTTTACGAAACATGTGTGTCCCCCCGACCACAGGGGCTAGAAATCAATTGCATGCATTTAATTTTTCAATTCTGACTCAAATAAAAACTCATAGCAGTATTTCAGTTTTTGTACAGAACAGGGTTCCGTCTTATGGCATAAACCCAATTTGACATAGTTATCATCATAATTGGCATCCAATATGCATTTAAAGTCCAAACATTTTCTTGAATTTAAACTGAATGGATTAATAAATTAACATTTTATAAATATTTATATACAATGTATGTTGTATGTGATGGGATTTGAGGGAACTTAGAGAATCGTCATTACATCATTTTGGAGAATTATTATTTCATGAAATGTAGCAACCACATTTAACATGGACAATTATAAAAGTATTATAAAGACAATACTAATTAGATGGATATTTAATCTACGTCATTGCCTACAAACAAATCAAAACACCATTAATGTATTTATTTACTGTGATTTAATATCAATATTTTGTCACCTTCAAACAAAAACAAATAACACAATATTTTCGATGGTATAACTGAATTACATATAGGTTTTCCACCCCCAACGAAAAAAATAATAAAAGATTACTCCCCAACTACAACTTTAATCATTTACATAGTACAAGACAAGGTAGGTTGGATAGGGCGGGAGTAATAATACACAAAATAATAATCATAACAAAAAGTGTTAATGAATAATAAATTGCGTGTTGAAAATTGAAATATGTGTGTATTATTTTGTCTACAACACTTTGTCTAAATAATTATATGTCCAATACATAATTCTTATGTATATACATAAATGTACTATAGCACATTTTATATGACTGTACTTACATTTTTAATAGCATATTCGATTCCGTTTCCACGATTAGTTACAAATGCTTTTTCTTTTTTCAGTATATCTTGAGCGCTATTGATAGGCAACGTAAATTTCGATAGCGTTAGAAATGCGGTCAAATTGGCTGTATAAAACGATGTCAGAATTGTTATAAAAATCCACCATGTTGCAAATAATAGTCTAGTTGAATCTGGAAATTAACAAAAAAAATTAAAAATTACAAACCAGTTTCTATTAATTGGTAGTACGAGTATATTCAATTATGTTCATTTTATGTCTACATATAGTATTCGATTTATGAATGGATTATATACGAGAATAAAACATTATCAGTATTTATTCATTTTTGGTAATTTAAACTGGCATAAACTAAATATGTTAGTATATATGTATATATACATATGTATATAATAGCACATAAGTTCATTCATAAATGATTCGAACATAGATCTGATACATACAATAATACCTATGTAAAAAAAATTAACATCTTTATTGTGTGTTGCTAACTTCGATAACAAACGTGGGATTTAGAACTGGTTATTTCAAATACAATAATTGGTATATTAGTTAGAATATGGTACGGTATAAAATTATATCCTTATTACTCGGGAAAATACCAATGAAGGAATAGTATAAGGTCTAGGAACTCAAAACAAAATCAAAAATTAAACGGTTTATGTTTATGGCTTTAGTTAGTTAATTTTAACCCATTCGATACGCACCTAAGCAAAAGTACAGAGTATTCAAATTCAGGTAGAAATAGTAATTTTGAAATAGTAGAATAGAAATAATAAAATTAGTTTCGAATAAATAATAAATGAATTTTAAATAAGATAATTTCATTAAAAAGTCTTGTGTCCAGTTTTAAATGAAACTCAAATTCGGGGTAAGATTTCGAATCAAACTTTAAGTTGTAGACTATGTACTTAAATCAACATTGTAATGGAATTTCTACTCTTCTTCTAGTCTCATGACAGTTTATGATGTTGATGACTTTACGCAAAATAATTGAAAAATATCGGTTAACTACAAGTGTAATACGCGCGCATAAATTTATTACCATACTAAAGCTGCTAATTTGTCTTGCAGTCACTTGTTTATTTCGACTATTGGACGCATTTCTTGATAAGATTAAAGGCGTATTTTGTTTGACTATTTAAAAGAACAAGGCATGTATATATTCAATACAATTTTTGTATTTCGATTTTGGATTTAGAGAAATTAAATGCATTAAAGGTAACGAATCTTTTAAAAGAAAGTTTTTTTTTAATACAATTATTGAATTAGGTACGGATTCTCATAAAAACACAAGTGTTAAATAATAATCTTAGTGAATTGGAAACTGTGATAATAAATAGTGGCTATGAATTTATATTTTTAAGTGACACTCACTTATCGGATGATGGTCTTTGATTCATTAAGAATGGTTTCCACGATGGCGGGGCGAAAAAATAGTCAAACTGAAAGAAAAAAAATTTGGGAGGTCCGAAAAAAAGATTAGATCGATTGTTATTTTCAGGATTAGCCGCCGATTTTCAGAATTCATAAGTCATTTTGTAGAAAATTTTCAGAATAAAAGAAGCGTCAAAATAAAAATCTTTATTTGGTGTTATATTTTGTTGTGTGCATTGTGCAATACAATTAAAATTTACCAAATTATAATCCCCGATTAAAAAATCAAAACATAATAAATTAAATCTCGAATTGACAAAAATAAAAAACAAAATTCGGACTTAGTAACGACTTACTGCTTTTTCACTCACTCTTATGTGATTTTTTTATTCCTTCCTTTTTTTAGTTTGGCTAATTTTTTTAAGCCCGATAGAACTTGAAATTGTAAATTTGAAAATGATTTCGGTCATATGGGCACCGCGGCTGTTCTTGACAAAACGCATTCTGAACGTCTAATTTTGGGCCACTTTTTCGAGCACTGCTGGCCGTATGTCACGAATAACACGAACAATGCTGGTCTCCAATGCGTCAATTGTTGCTGGTTTATCAGCATAAACCAGTGACTTTACGTAGCCCCACAGAAAATAATCGAGAGGTGTCAAATCGCACGACCTTCGAGGCCAATTGACAGGTTCATTTCTTGAAATCAAATTATCGCCACATTTTGATTTTAATAAGTCGATGATTATGGTCGCCGTATGGCACGAAGCACCATCCTGTTGGAATTAACTCTCGTCTGGATTGATGTCATCCATATTTTCAAACATAAAATCATTGATCTTGGTGCGGTAACGATCTCCAACGACGACGAATCGATAAATTTGGATCTTCTTCCACAGTTTCGTCTACTTCGACGTATTAATGTTATTGCATCCTCTAGAGAGTGTGTGGTGCGAAATTTATCCACAGGTCGACCGATGGCTTGCTCAGATGGACGGTTATGTGCGCCATAAAAATCACGAAGTCGTCTATAAGTTGCGCAAATCGACGACTGATTTTCAAAGTAAATTTTAATAATTTCGTACTGAGATCGCTAGAGCATATTTTTCATAAATATTTAATTTTTTGTTTTATTTTTTACAATTTCAAGTTCTATCAGGTTTAAAAAAAACACCCTTTATAATAAAATTAGATTTTTATATTATATAATTATTACATATTGCCAATGGGGTGATAAATGATTTTCAGTAGGTATTGTGATTTTGTGAATGCAGTTGAATATGGAATTATATTTGAGAAAGAATCCGTCACAGAAATGAGACTCGTTTTGTTCGACGGTATATCGATCTACGATAAATCACGAAAGCTTTCGTTAAGTGATTAATATTATTATATTTTTGTTAGTTTAAAGCACACTACATTTCCAAAAAGTCTCCGTTTATTTGAGAATTGTGTTTTGTAGTTTAATCAGTAAATCACTTTCAAATGGCCATATGTGTATATATAATAACAAATAAGGTATAAGAAGGCCAACCATTGTTAGTAACTCACTAAATATTTGTGTATTAATTTGATGGTAATTACTGAATTTAAAATCCTAAAATATATTTTCATTTAATATCAAACAAAATAGACAAAATACTATGGAAAATTCTCCTGATGTTAAGTATACGCAGCTTTGAGTGTTAAAGTTTATTATCATCAGTAAGTTATTAATTTGGCTGTTTTTTATAGAGCGCCAAAATATTTAGGATTGCACCATTTATTGAAGACTTTAATGCACGTTTAATGAAACGAGTGAATAAAATGGACAAATTTGCATTGTGAATATGATGTGATATGAATTTAAACTGGCTTAGAAATGATGTAAATAAAGAATGTATTAGTCAGAAAGTAATTGACGATTGCGGTTTCAAGCAAATTATGGTTGATCATACCAGAATAACTATAGTAAATCAATATCATGTTAGTTAATGATTATTATAATATTAGTGCAGAAGTATAGAAAGTAAATTAACAATTAGTGCTCGCGAGACAACTGAAGTGTTTATTAATCATAATTCATAAAAATGAAGAAACAGTTATAAGATCTATTAAATTTAATAAAGATCGATTTCGTAGTTTAGTAAGTGATACGAGTAAATTTTTTTTCTTCATAGTAATTTTACACCCCTATTCCCTTAGTCGTGTCACTTCATTCGACACGACTACTGTCACGTCACTTCAAATATAATAGGTGTTATCACCCCTATTCCGTTAGTCGTGTCACTTGTCACTTGTACCGACAGTCAAATTTTGGTATTCCCTAAGGCAATTGAAGTGACAATCGTCGTTTCAAGTGACAAACATCATATTCTATATAAAAGTTTCGTGTCACCTGAAATGTCATTGAAATGAAATTTCTGGACGCGTAAAATTTTTAAGCGACAGGAGCAAAAATGCAGAAAATCGGAAGATAGCAAAACATTTAATTTTATTTTTTTTGATGTATTTTATTTAGTGAATCAAAATATAATTAATTTAAAATGTTTTTATATTTTTATTTTTTATCTACTAATTTGTGCGTTGATGGAAAAATATTGAAATGTTTAGCCGCGTATTTAAGCAGCGTACATAACATCGGGAGAATTTACCATAGTATTGAGTTGAAGTTAGACGATGATTGATGTTTTCGCTCAAAATTTAGCCCATTTTGTTAGACTTGCTAAATTTTTCATTATCAATTTGAGATTGGCTGTGTCAATACCAAATTGTTTATTATTGTTCGTTTTGAGATAACATGTCTTATTTTAGATTTTTTAATTTATTACTTCTTGCGGTCATTTTAAATAATAAATAAATTCAACGAAATGGAGCAAAATATGGATATGGCCATATTGGGACTGATTTACTACTAAACAACAAAACACAATTCCAAATTAAAAGGACACATTTTGGAACTATATTGCACTTTTTACTAACAACAATTAATATAATAATTAATATTAATCAAATGACGAAAGGTGGGTGATTTCTGGTAGATCGGCATACCGTCGGACAAAACGATTCTCATCACTATAACGGATTATTATCTCTACTCTGTTTATTTGGGATATTCAGAAATTATGAATTTTGAATGAATGCGAATACCTGCTGAAAATCATTTATTTTAATTGATAATATGTAATAATTATATTATATAAAAATCTAATTTTATTATAATATTATATAATTTTATAATAAAATTAAATAGCTACACGAAATATAATTAAAACAATATATACATACGAGTAGTACACAAAAATTATCGGTGACACGGAATAGAAAACTAAAATAAAATTAAACGTCAAAATTCAAAAAGAGCAAACTACATATAATATGCAGTTTATCAGCTATAGTACACTGCGTATTACAGTCATAATTTAGAAAAAAAAATTCTTTTGTTGGTAACCCTGCGGATCATTTTGCTCAAAGATAAATTTTTTTTAACTCGAGTATGGCACAAGTCGGAGGGGCTTGAGAATGATAAGAGAACCCAAATAATTGAACCTCCTCACTCTCTCAAACGTGTGGTGGCCACTACTAAAATCAGTAGTGCCATTGTCCCTAAAACCAGAGATCAGGTATTTCGTTTTGGACTCATTGATCTGAAGTCCAACTGAAGCTGAAAACTCTACAAGCGGATCAAGTAATTCACTCACTCCGTTGCTATTCAGTCCAATCACACATATGTCATCTGCATATGCAAGCACCTGATTGGATTGGCGATATAAGATGTTGCGCTGAGGTTTCAGTTTTACGAAAGATGTATTCCAACATGAGATTAAAGAGTATCGGGGACAGAGTATCTCCCTGCTGAACTTACGAGTTAACAGCATAAATTGTCGATAGCCTGTTCTCAACTTTAACACAGCATTGGGACTGCGTCACTGTCATCCTACAGAGTCATACTAGTTTTGTTGGCATTCCTAGGTATTCCAGGGCAGACCACAAACTATCTGGATTGATCGAATCATAGGCCTGCCGGAAATCCAGGAACACCTGATGCACGGAGATGGATGTCTCATAATTTAGATAGAATCACTCGTAGCGGAAAGACCTGATCTGTGACTGATCGATTCGGACGAAATCCTCCTTGATAGTCACTAATCAGGCCCTCCGCTAGAGGAGTGATTCTATCCAATACAATGTATGACAGTAACCGAGCAAATAGCGCAGTGGTTAAAGCTGCGACATTTGGATCGGGAGGTACCGGGTTCGAATCCCAACGGGGATGCAAAAGGGATTTTTCATCTCCCGATTACGATCGGTGATTAAATTGAAAACATCTATAACCCTCTGTTGGAATGTAGAACTCATGGGCCGACCCATCTTTCATGTCACTGTACAGGGTGACATGGAGCTATGCAATGCGCAGGTGGTATACTGTACTTGTGTGAATGGGATGAATGAATGGATTGAATGAATGTTGTATGAAAGTAAGGTAAGGCTATGGACCAAAAAGAGTGTCTATGCCCCAAGTCCTTTTTTTCCTTTTAAAAAAAAAAAAAAAAAAAAAAAAATGTATGACAGTAGCTTATACATCTGCTGTGCAAAGGAGAGCTATACCGCGATAATTCTCATACTTCAATCGGGAAGTGATACAATTGCTAAATTGAAACAAATAAACTTAAAAGATGTTTCTATTATGATACATCAAGCTTGGTTGTTGTTGGATGTTCCGATTTCAGTCATTCGATCAGGTTGGAAAGGTCTTATCGACATTCACATCAACAACTTAAACTTACCCGTAAATCATTTTGATGATGATGATGATGATATACCAATGGCCACATTATACAATAATGTTGATCCTGGTGGTTTATTGTCTAGTGAAGATATAATGGATTGGGATACGGGTTAATCAGAAAGTCACGGAATTTTGATAAATCCACCTTAAATAAAGAAGAGAATGATGGAAATACGGAAAGTGAATATGATGTTAATGATGATGATGATGATAACACCCAAAATATTGATCAAATTATACAATCTTTTAATAATGTAATTGAATGGTTAGAAAATGGAAAGCCTTCCAATAAATGATATTTTGAATTTAAGAAGAATACGCAACAATGCTGTGATGAGAAGATTAATTATTTAACCTTTTTAAACTATATGCGGTCATTTTGGTTTTAATTTAGAGCATCAAATGATACATTCAATGAAATTCTGGAAAATAATTCCAATTTTCGTTAAAGCTAGTTTTTTCGTTACAGGCAACTTTTATAAAAAAATTGATTCAGCTCTGGTGGCTTATAACAAGAATTTACTGTATTTTAATTTATCGTATTAAATTAGACCCAGTCGTAAAGCGTTTGACAGTGTATAGATCAAGGATTGTTTTTCTATAAATTATATTGCTATGGATTCTACGGTAATGCTTATAATCTCCATGAAACCTGCCTACACGGAAACAATTCGTTGTAATCAATAGTATATAAAACGCAGTATTCTAGGTATTAACTGCGGTGTACCAGAAGGAAGTGTTTATTTTTTATGAATTTATAGATAGATTAAACTCGCGTCTCGATGTACAGATGAGCAAATAGAGTCGAACATGTATACCTTAATCGGCATTACTATCATTCAAAGAATGTCCAATTCGTAAGAACACAGGTTCCATTACGTAAATTATTTGTTATATACGAGTATTCAACATTCCAATTATTTATAGATTTTGGATTCTAATTTAAAAATTTTAAATGTGAATGCTTCATATAATCATTGAAATTATTTTTTATTTTGATTTTGAAATATAATATTCAAAACTCTCATTTAATTCCCCCAAAAATATGTAGGGAAAAATAAACATCAGAACTGCAAGAATATGGAATTATTATTTTCACATTGAAAAAAATTCCCAATCGCCAGAATTCACTTTGGGGAAAAATAATTCCAAATTACTAGAAAAACGTCAAAATTTCCCAATTCCCGGGGAAAACCAGAATAAGGCCAATAATTTCTTGTTATAATGTTTACACTCTAATATAATGTACTTACTGTACAAAATGTGAAAAATGAATTCTCGATAATTACATGCAGTGACATCTTTTTACAATAAATCGAGAGGCAATACAAAAGTTTACTTGGGGCCAGAAAGGTGGACCGAGCTCAGATATTTAATATATTTTTTATATGAACGCAAAATCACGATTCCAACACTTTATTAAATGTCGCTGGAAAGGTCTTACCGCGTAGCGGGCATATATTCCCATAGTTTTATTACTTAGCATGAGTCCGGCCGGTCACAAATACAGCCTCAATTTTGTGCAACCTGTCAATTTTTTGTAAATACATCACAACTGCTTGGCGGCTGAATTCTTAACCATATCAGCTGTACTATAAAGCATAGCCATCAAACCAAGCAATATATGTATGTATTACTTTTTATCTTATTTGAATGCGTACAGTAAGCGGAATACATGCTCGATTTAAAACATAGAGTTTCTCTTCGTAAATAAATCCATTTGTTTTTTTCACTGCGTCGCGTAATCTAGGGTTTATGACCCGCATATTATATTCGGGCGTAGATCGAGTTATAATATTGTTAGCTTCTAAACTTTCTTATTATTTAATTATTTAATGGTATTTTAGTAATTCAATTTTGTTAACAAAATACCGATATTAATATTAATTAAATAATTCGAAATCAACCGGAATCTCGATTTGTGGTTTTGCCGGTATTACGTACGGGGCTCCATTCCCAATATTATATGACATTAAATGGTTACTTAACCAAATAAACTATTAAAAACTGATTATTTCTCAAATATAGAATTGGTTAATTGTTATTACAAATCGAAAAAGACTTATGCTCACTGTACGGAATCGTCGGCTTATGAAATCCATGTCGGACATGGAAATGCATGTTTTTTTAAATTCATTAATTTATCTTCTTTTTTTTTTAACCGTTTTAGGTTGTAACCTACAGAGGTTCCGCACTCAATGCCACAATGGGCCCATGGTGCAAACCTTGAGGATCTATCCTAACTCGCATAAGCGCACTGCAACCTTAGCAAACTATAAAAGTTTAAACCAAGAGTTGGTTAATAACTGATCTACGTTTAAAGATCCGTACGAGAATACTTAGGATCTAGTTTCGACAAAGGACAGTCGTTCCACTTCCTCCAAACAATCGTCACAATGATCATCCTGAGCATTGGAGATGAACCTTGAAACGTCCATGGCCCGTAATAACTGCAACCAGAATTCTGAGTTGGCTCTTTTTTAAGGATAACACATATTTAGTGACCCTCACGTTGGGTTCGATGATGAACCGTTTTGCCTTTCGACAGCTAGGCGTAGAACGCCATTTCTGCGCCAGTTCAAGTAAAGCGAACTTCTTAATAGCGTCCTTACCACCGTTGAAGGACAGAGGAATTGCTGGCTCGGGACCACAAAATTTACTGCGCGATCCAGCTCTTGCTAAAAAGTCAGCAACCTCATTTCCCACAACGCCACTATGAGCAGGCACCCACATGACCCTTACTCTCGAATTAGAGCAAAGGAGATTAATGTTGACCAGTGTAGATTTAGTCAAAGGGTTTTTAAGGGTATTGAGCACGGCTTTACTATCCATGCAGATAATAATATCCTTGCCTAAATCACTAAACTTAAATGCCTCAATTGCACTATGGGTAAGTGCAATTAATTCCGCTTGAAAAACCGTGCAGTGTTTGCGCAGACTACTCGAGAATCTGAGCTCATACTTTGGACAAAAGAAACCAAACCCTGCACTGACTTCTGAACGAGAGCCATCCGCAAAAAAAAACTATCGACTCAGACAACTGTCTATAGAAATCCTGAGATAGCCATTGTTCTCTCGAGGGGAAAACGACGGAGAATGGATTGTTGAAGTTAAATTCGGGCAATAGCCTGCCATTCACCATTTCAATCTCCGGAATATGTGACTTAAACTTATTAAGGATCTGTCTATGAATAGTAATTTGTTCGAAAGACTTCTGGTCAAGCTTGAGCATAATCGATTGACGATTAGCCTCTCGCTTGTATCGGATAACCTTCCATCCAGTGGTCGATACATTTGGATTCATTATACCGATGTTTCATGCAGGAATCCATGAGTGCAATATCAGAGGTTTGGGGGGCTCGCCAACCGAAAGTTGACAGCCCTCCCAGACGTCCTTGATTCTGTCGATTTCCCCACAGAACCAAACGTACGTCTCATCATTGCTCGCTTTGCAAATGATGACACCATCGGCCAGGTAGCCACCTACCAATTGCGGTACAAAACCGGAAGCTATAGTCGTCTCGAGAATTGGACGACCAAGCTCTTTGCGGAAAAGACGCAGATTTTCTTCATTAAGAGTAATGACTGCGAATTTGACCATAGTTTGAGATGACTTGATAATTGTAAAATATACAAAACTTAAATTTGTCATAAAATATTCGGCTACGATAATTTTGAGCTTTCGTTAATTGTTTAACATATTGTGCAGTATATTTTTATTTGAATATATGCCAATAGATTGATTTATGCTGTCGGAAAATTCAAATGTTTAACCTTGACCAAATATAAACTGTATATGTGTTTACATGAAGAAAAATTACTGTACAATTGTTAGACGTATCGTCCAGACCAAATGTTCATTAAAATAATTCATACGTTATATTTTATTTCGATATCCCCATGAGAAATGGTACGTCGTTATTATGATAATAATAATAGTATGTACTTAAACCTAGGTAGTAACATTGTCATCGGCGTTGCCATATACCATCACAAATAATTTTCAAATACATAATATAAATCTGTGAAATGTATGTATGTATGTATAGGCATAGATAAGTATAATAACACCTTTCCAAACGAATATTAAAATTTATCAATTTCTATACTTTAAGTTCAATTTTAATTACTTCATTTTAATATTACAGCCTATATGTCGTTCACGTAGTTTAATATGTACATATGTATATATAATAAATGAAATACCCATTACTGTAAATTGAATAAAAATTATTAAATATAGAGATATTACATTTTCACCTGCTCTACCATAATTTTATTTTCATTTTCAATTATGATCACATCAATTCCCAGTATAGAAACTTATAGAAAAATAAAATAGAAAACTACTAATTTGTTAATGGTGGATTGGGACAAGAACAGTATAGTGTGTACTACATATATGTACTCGTATGTATATTAAGCTTAGATTATCTTAATTCATATTAAATTTACCTGCTACTGGTGACAATGTACTTCCTTGTTTCATAAGAGCTCCATACACAAACCAAATACAATGTGGTAATAGATAATTCTTTTGTTCGGTATCTTTGGTTAATTTGTTCCGAATAATGATGAGTAGATATATGATTGGTCCGACCGCAAGCAAAGAAACTAATATTAATATCCATACATCACGATCAAATGGTGCCAAAAGGCCAGAACCACTGGCTGATTCAGCCGGACGTAACATAATCATAATCCATTCACCTTCGTCGAGACTTGTTGTTGAATAATAAATGTGTTGACGTGAATCGCTGAAAATCGGTAGAAATGCTGCAGCTAAATCAACACTGTTGTTTTTTAAAAGTTCCAGCAGGCTTCCGTCCATATCGTTTGTTGATCCGAATATATTTTTCTTAGGCAGAATTAACTCGTACGTGAAATTAAACTTTTCCGTAAGAAATTCTAAAATTTGAAATGATACTCCCATTCCGATACGGGTGCCATTGATGTATTGCGTGTAGCTGAGCGGTGGATCCTGGAATGAATAGGTATTATAGGTTTATAATAAAACTTAAATACAATTGACATATAAAATTATAACTATAGCATCTCAGACATAAAATGTTTATTATAAAATGTTATACAAAATTCATAGAGTAAATATGAATACATATCTATGATTAATTCTGAAACTCAGTGGCATATTTAGGAGGGAAAAGGGGGGATGGGATGGGACTTTCAATTTGTTCGTTATTTTATTGAATTTTAAACCTGATTGTGTACAAAATTATGTATAATTATTTACAAATCGCAACAGTTATTGGTGCACATATTATTTTACTATTTTCATGAATAAAAATGGTATATGAATCTAAAATCACTCAATATGTAATAATTGTGTGGCTGCTTAAACGAAAATATACCAAAACTATTGTATAACTATCCCTTTTTGATAATATGTAGTAATAATAATCAGTTTTAAAGGCCATTACTGGCCCTTTACTGATTCAATAATTTGGCTCCAACGATTTCGATCCTGAGCATAATTTTCATACTGTCCTAGACAATCTGAAGAGGCCAAGTCGTTTTCTACATCGTCGCCTGTACCGACTCTGCACCTGCCATATGGTGCTCTCCTTTCAGAGATCGCTGCACAATTCGTTCCGGATCAACACGCACAACGTGACCGAATCAGCATACTCGCTGCAATATTATTTCATGTACAATATCGTGGATCTTCATCAGATCTCTGATCTCGATATTGTACAGAGCTTGGTAGGTACCATCTAAAGGGTTTTCTAATAAGAGGTTTCATTTTGAATAGCCTGCTATTTGGGCAGCTGTCAATTTTGAAGTTGTCATCATTTGACATTTAACAAGTAAAAACTACGCCATTACTAAAGATGGTAGGATACACGTTTCAACAACGCATTGAAATTGTTAAAATTCACTACAAAAATATAGTGAAAATTTTGCAGTCACAGGTCGCAAAACTAAAGCACTTTTTAGTCGTCGTGAAGCACCTTCTCTGCTGGCAATAGTGAAACTGGTGGAAAAGGACAAGTTAGTGATGTGAAGAATCGAAACCATGTGCGTCTCAAGAACAACTGAGAATATTACTGCAGTAGCCCGTAGTGTTGAGTTGAAGAAAACACCTAGGTCTAAAGGCTTTTAAAGTTCAGTTAACACAAGAACTCAAGCCGATCGATCACTATAAACGTCGTATCTTCAGTTCAAGTATGATTGCTGAAAAGTCTCTCCATCCTCAACGTGTCACTGTTTGCTGCGGTTTTTGTGCTGGCGGTGTGATTGGACCTTACTTTTTCGAAAATGAGGTTGGTGCAACTGTTACGGTGAATGGATTTCACTATCGAGCTATGATTAATGATTTTTTATGGCCGGAATTGGAAGATATTGATGTGGACGATGTGACCCAGAAAACACCTAGGTCTAAAGGCTTTTAAAGTTCAGTTAACACAAGAACTCAAGCCGATCGATCACTATAAACGTCGTATCTTCAGTTCAAGTGATTGGACCTTACTTTTTCGAAAATGTGGTTGGTGCAACTGTTACGGTGAATGGATTTCACTACCTAGCTATGATTAATGATTTTTTATGGCCGGAATTGGAAGATATTGATGTGGACGATGTTTCTGTTCAGCAAGGCGGCGCTACGTGCCACACAAGCAACGATACAATCGCAATTTTGCAGGAAAAGTTTCCTGACCCTGTTATTTCTCGAAGAGGCCATCACAATTGGCCACCGAGATCTTGTGATTTAACACCATTAGTCTTTTTTCTTTGGTGCCACGTGAAAGATAAGGTCTATGCCAATCCTCCACAATCAGTTCAAGAAATTAAAGATGGATCGTGGTTATCGAGGACATCAAGCCGCAAATTTGCGAATTGGTCATGGAAAATTTCTTGAAAAGGATATGGTGCTATACAAGCGTAGCCGTGGTGTCCATTTGACTGATATCGTTTTCAAATGTTAATGGCTTAACTTCATCTTTACAATGAAATAAACATTCATTAGTTTCTCTTAAAAACTACTCGTTTTTTTAATATCAAAATGAAACCTCTTATTGGAAAACCCTTTATTTCGCGTTTTGGGCCGTAAATCACACGCATGATTCTTCTCTCAAATGCGTAAGGAGCCATCTCTCGAACTCATCCGTCAGCGTCCAACTTTCACATCCAAACTTAACAACGGGCTTGGTCAACGCTTTGTAAAGGACTTGATAGGTATTTAGATTTTAGCAGTGACCTTAGACGATACAAAGAATGACTAGCCAGCTGCCAGCCGCACTTTAATATGCTCACCCACACTGATATCGTGAGTAATAAGAGAACCCAAATATTTAGTAGCAATATTTGTCAATAGCCTGTTCGAGTTAGCAGCAATAATTGTCAATAGCCTGTTCTCAACTTTCACACAGCATTGAGACTGCGTCTCTATCATCCTACACAGTCGTACCAATTTTGTTGGTATTCCTAGATATTCCAGGCCAGACCACAAAACTATCTCGGTTGTCGGAAATCCAGGAACACCTGATGTACGGGGGATGAATGTCTCAGACAGTCAGACTGATAATTAGCTTCCTCAATGTTGTCGCTGACTAAATCCTAATATCGTTTTTTTTATCTTCATTTATCAGACCTTCACAGTCGAAATGTCCCATACGTTTCGCTGTATTCTCAGACTTGTACAAAATCTTCCATCGTAGCGAACTTTGCAGCGACCAAATGATATATCATACCCTGCACAACCCGAGCTCGCCCTTTAGAAACAGACACATGGTAAATTTGGCTGCAGGAAGTTCCGCGAGGGTTTTGCATGTCTCTACCTAAAATCTACGGGATCATCAATTATTACATTTAGATGCACATAGGACAAACTATGGTGACAATGAGCCTATCAACAGGATGGCCGAAAGTTTTAATAAAATCGACCATCTATTCGATTTCACCTTAAGTAGAGATAGCTTTAAACGTAGGTTGAAGCAACATTTTACTGCTTCTTGATTTTATTTTTATTTTATTTTCCATATTTCTAATAATATGTTTTGTTTTATATTCCGGCCATAATTGAAGACCTTACTCCAATAAATAAATAAATAAGTAAATCACGCGAATGATTCTTCTCTCAAATGTAAGGAGCCATGTGGAGTGACATGTTACCAAATGGAAAATCAAAGATTACACATCCCCTTCTTTCAAAACTTCACCATTGAGAGTTCCGTAGTTAAAAAATTGGTGACAAAAATTTATCATGTTAATAAAATAAATAAAACGATCCTCAACCGGGATATAATAGTTTTTATTAAAAGGAAAATTGTCGTTCTAAAGAGGGAGACTATTATCTGCACAAATATCGAGAAGGAAATATAAAATTGGTAAATCTGCCACGTAGTGCAAATCTGCAAGGTAATGAATGCATACTTCATCTTCCTTTGTTAACTTTTCTCTATACTCTTCGAACTTGAACGTAACTATTACTGATAAAAATATTTTCACAAAAGTACTTGAAAAAAATGTTTTTTAACTGAATCAAAGTGATGGATGTCTCATAATATTTAAATAGAATCATCCACAGTGAAGAGACCTGATCAATGACTGATCGATTCTGACGAAATCCTCCTTGATAGTTATCAACTAAGCCCTCTGCTAGAGGGGTGATTCTATCGAATATAATGTAGGATAGTAACTTGTATGCTGCGAAAAGGAGAGCTATACCCTCCGAATATCAAGTAGAGCTCACCGAATAGCGGTTTCGTTTCAATCTCTGCATGGCCTTAGTGAAATGCTCATGGGATGGATCCTCAGTGCAAATCTCCGCAGTTTGTATTATAGGTGGCTCAACAATAATCTGTGACGTATGATGAACATCACGCTGGTCAGTAAAGTGGCCACTCCATCCGTCAAGTACTGCGTCTATGTTGACACAGAGGTTTCCATCCCGGTCCCGAATGGCGGTTAACGTAGGCTTGAAAGTGTGGTGTAGTACAGTAATTATTTTAAAGAAATTACGCAAACTGCGCTCATTGCTGAGTTGTTCTACTTTCAGAACCTCGGCCTTATGGCATGCTTTAAGTTAGAAAATTAACGAAATTAACTTAAATTTTAAGTTCAATTTATAAAACTTGACCTATGTGATTTTAAAAGAGCAATGCTGCCAACAATAATAAATAATACATTTAAAAATTTATAATATCAGAATAATTTGTTACTCCCCAAAACTCAGAATAATTATAACTAAATAATTGTTAACATTTATCCGAAGATGAAAACATTAAAAAAAAATATTAATATATTCAATTTATTTCGGTATGTATCGCCAAAAATTTCAAGAATGGCAGTCGCACCTCGTATTTTCCATCGCTGAATTACAGACAACGGTGTAACCAATTTATGTTCCTTCTTCTTAACCAATTAACCAATAAATCTCATTCAAATTTGTCAACTTCTTTTTTGTTTTTGTTTTTAATATCCCTTTACTGTTTTTGGGATAGGGAACTGAATGTATCTCATACAGCCTAGGTTTTTACAGCCCGGGTCTCCCGCACTTACTTCAAACTCCATCTGTAGCGGGCACGGTTGAAATATAACTAAACGATGTGCTATAAAAAGGTCAATGGTAGAAAGATTCCAGCAGTTAAATCCACTTTTGTACATCTAAGTTGCAACATTATTGAAATATGATAGGTATATAAATTCAATATACCGACGGTAACTTTAAACTTTATTCACAATATTCACATCAAGATAGAAATCTAATCTAAATCGTAAAACGTGTGCATAAACCCAATTATATATATATATATATATATATATATATATATATATATATATATATATATATATATATATATATATATATATATATATATATATATATATATATATATATATATATATATGTATATATATATATATATATATATATATATATATATATATATATATATATATATATATATATATATAGGTATATATATATATATATATATATATATATATATATATATATATATATATATATATATATATACATATATATATATATATATATATATATATATATATATATATATATATATATATATATATATATATATATATATATATATATATATATATTTATATATATATATATATATCGTCTATATGTATGTATACATATATATACAATGCACATACATAACACAAATAGACAACAAAATAATAAAAATAAAAATCACCTCTAATGAAGCGACTCGTAAAACTTTTCCCGACAGTTCCTTTCGTAAGGCATCAAAAAGGGATTCTAAAAAATGTTAAAATAACCAAAAAAGTATCAATTAGTTTTCACAAAACACAGCACATTTTAATTGTATTTGTATTTTATTGTAATTAACACCTTTAGCAGTTATTGATGCAACCTTGACATTATGCATTACATTTTCATTTGGCAGTAATGTCATATCGAGTGGGGTATTTAATCCTGTTGCATTGTTTGCGGTTATTGAACAATTAGCAGTTATACAAATTGTCGATAAAATTAATTCGATCCCGGCCATTGTATCACTTTAAGTAAATACTAGCAATGTCAAAAAAAATTCAATACATTACATTTTGCAACGAAAATAATTCATCAAAATGGTCTTTCGCGCGACAAAAATAACAATAATATATGTATAAATAAAATGCTAAGCACGAATATTTTATGTATGCAATATACAAATAAATTAAAAGCTTTTTTATTTTTATTTTATCATGTATTTATCGGTATGAAAGCTCGGTTATAACTGAGACTAGGTAGCATTTATTATTGGTATTTCGAATAAAGATTATTCATACGTTGATAAAATAAATATTGTTTATTTAATATTTCTATTCCATCATAAATGTGGGGGAATGGGGTAATAAAATATGAGGATTATAGAAAAGTTCGAATGTGTAATTGAGGGGAGGTCAATGTAAATGTGTTACAGTATAGTGTCAAGGTAAGTAATGAGAATTATAAAATTATTTTCGCCCGTTGGCATTTTTTTCAGTGTGGGTTAACTTAAAATTATGATTTATTAGGTGACACACGTTCGTACTGGGGAGGAGGAGTATCAAAAGTACTTATGTACAAAAGTCAAGAAATCGCAGACTATTTATTTAGTACTTATATGAGTGCATTAACTTTTAAAGTTATGGAATAAGTTTATATAGTCTACCTATGGACGAATTATAATAATAATAATAAATAATTCTTCTCTCAAATGTAAGGAGCCATCTCTCGTATTCATCGGTGAGCGCCCAACTTTCAGATCCCAACATAACAACGGACCTGATCAACGCTTTGTAAAGCCAACTGCCAGCCACACTTTAATATCCTCACTCACTCCAACCGAAGTTTAATACTCTACAAGCGAATTAAGTATTTCATTCACTCCGTTGCTATTCAGTCCAATCACGCATATGTCATCTACATATGCAAGCACCTGATTGGATTGGGGATATAATGTTGTGCTGAGGTGTTTCAGTTTTACGAAAGATGTATTCCAACATGAGATTAAAGAGTATCGGAGACAAAGTATCTCCCTGCCGAGCACCCGAGTTAACTGCAAAAGTTCTCGATGGCCTGTTCTAAATTTTAACACAACATTGAGACTGTGTCATTGTCATTCTATACAATCGTACCAATTTTGTTGGCATACCTATAGGTATTCTAGTGCAGACCACAACCTCTCTCTCGATTGATTGAGTCAAAGGCCTGCTGAAAATCGGTGATGGTCGTCTCATAATATTTAGATAGAACCATCCACCAATGTAAGAATATACAGGTTATTTATTGCGGATAAGGTACACACCACTATCTTAAGGCTACCTATCTTAATTTGAAAAAATTAAAGAGGAATTCTATATTGTATGATAAGCATAACTCAGGCGGAGGAATATCAAGTTTTTATAGGATGTATATACTATACAAACTTGTGATTCATAGGAGTGTATAAAAATGTTTTTAAAATTGCGTCTTTCCACTTTGAAAAGGAAGAGCTGGAAATAGAAACAGAACGGTAATTAAAAAAGGAAAAAAGACCAAACAAAATACAAAGGCAGAACACTCTCCAGAAATGGTGGAATCTCGATTCCTCGAAATCTAAATTAAATGAAAGCACGAATAATCAACAACAAAGACCACAACAGGAAAACCAACGTGTCTAATCCAAAGAGGTGGTAACTCCGCCACTCAACATTATTGGGGTACAGATAAAAATTATGGAATCATTTCTCTCAACATCAGCGTATGGGAAATCAATACAACATAAATTTTGACAGCTATAAAAACTAATGATGTGTGCTTCGATCGTCTAAATTGACTAACTAAACTAAAGTAAGGTTAATTAATGCAATATATGTATAGATGGCATTAGCATAACAGTCAGTGTCTGTGCCTCAACTTTAACTAAACTAAATTAAATGTCAAAATCATTCGAAAAACTACATCCAAAATAAATAAAACAACAATTTTTTTTTATAATTATTATAGGATAATGATAAACAATAATAATTGTATAATACACTTTTTGTGTATTTTAAATATATTTTTAATAAGATGGAATATAAAAAATAAACGGCAACGGCGAACAAAATAATTCACAATACAATTTGTATTTTGAGATATAATTTCTTACGTTATATAATATCGTTAAATATTATACGAGTATGTACGTATTACCAGTTTTGTTGAAATTATATCGCAGTACACATTACACAATAGGAATAGCTCTATTTATTTTAAAACAAAATTCTTATGACAAATGACAACAAGTTCATATGGGAACACATATTTAACTGATTAAGAGTACCAGTAATAAACCCTATTATATTAGGATATATATTAGTAGGATAATCATAGTCAGACACGAAGATAAATGTTCAAATTTCTTTACATCATAACAAATACATTTTTGATTCATTCAATCGAAAACTGGAAAATCAAGCTTTTAAATGAACACACAAGTATCTTAATTGAAAAAAAACAGCCACCGAGGAGAGTTGTTCACAAACATATTATATGCTTTGTATTTTTCTAACAATTAATGTCATGTAAATTGTTCAACATGGAAAAATGAGATATATCCTTGCGAAAAATAAATGACAACATTAAATGAAGTTTCTCTCGATACACACACAAACTTAAATTGCCACTAACTTCCCAACTGAAATGAAAAGTCGACGAAAAGTAACCTCGGAAAGAGATTTTTCAGCTGAAACCTGATGTTCACTTGTGGAAACTTGAATTTTTTTAGTTTAGTCAATATTTAGTGTATTAAGGCACACAGCATAAAGATGGAATGGTACCAGAGCTACTTATATATATACAGAGCCGTATATTCATTTCGATACTATAACTTTATGTAATACGAGTATAATATACTATATTGAAGAAACACGTATCTGAAAGTCAGAACCTAAACCATAAATAAAGTATACTTTCTTTATGCTTAAACATTATATTAATTTAATAAGAATTAAATCAAAATTAAATATCAATTTATCATATTTATATGAATATATTGATATATGGATGAGTTAATAAAAAACCATTATTGAATTATTAATTGCAAATTATATTTCTTTTATTTATGCCAACTTATATTTAACAATAACTCTGAAACCTGAGGCCATTACGAGCAAATAGCGCAGTGGTTAGAGCTGCGACGTTTGGATCGGGAGGTACCGGGTTCGAATCATCTTCCATGTTACTGTATAGGGTGACATGGAGCTATTCTATGCCCAGGTGGTGTACTGTACTTGTGTGAATGAGATGAATGAATGGATTGAATGAATGTTGTGTGAATGTAATGTAAGGTCAAAAAAGTGTTTATGCCAAGTCCTTTAAAAAAAAAAAAAAATCTGAGGCCATACTATAACTTTCGCCTACTATCTTCGACGGCTATCATTTTCCTATAATAATAATAATAATAATAACAGTGTTAAAGGCCATTACTGGCCCCTTACTGAATCAACAATCTGGCTCCAACGGTTTCGATCCTGAGCTTGGTCTTCATACTGTCTTAGACAATCTGAAGAGGCCAAGTCGTTCTCTACATCGTGGAGCCATCGTCGCCTGCAACGACCTCTGCGCCTACCATATGGTGGCTCTCCTTTCAGAGATCGCTGCACAATTCGTTCCGGATCAGCACGCAGAACGTGACCGAGCCAGCGTACTCGCTGAGATCTAACTTCATGTACAATATCGGGGATCTTCATCAGATCTCTGATCTCGAAATTGTACAGAGCTCGGTATGTACCATCTATTTCGCGTTTAGGGCCGTAAATCACACGCATGATTCTTCTCTCAAATGTAAGGAGCCATCTCTCGTACTCATCCGTCAGCGCCCAACTTTCACATCCAAACATAACAACGGGCCTGATCAACGCTTTGTAAAGCTTCAGCTTCACGGCACTTGATAAGTGTTTAGATTTTAGCAGTGGCCTTAGAGGATATAAAGAACGACTGCCAGCTGCCAGCCGCACTTTAATATCCTCACCCACACTGTTATCGTGAGTGATAAGAGAGCCCAAATATTTGAACCTCCTCACTCCCTCAAACGTGTGGTGGCCACTACTAAAATCTGGTGTGCCATTGTCTCTAAAACCAGAGATCAGGTATTTCGTTTTGGACTCATTGATCTGGAGTCCAACAGAAGCTGAAAACTCTACAAGCGGATCAAGTATTTCTTTCACTCCGTTGCTATTCAGTCCAATCACGCATATGTCATCTGCATATGCAAGCACTTGATTGGACTGGCGATATAAGATGTTGCGCTGAGGTGTTTCAGTTTTACGAAAGATGTACTCCAACATGAGATTAAAGAGTATCGGGGACAGAGCATCTCCCTGCCGAACACCCGAGTTAACTGCAAAAATTGTCGATAGCCTGTTCTCAACTTTAACACAGCATTGAGACTGCGTCACTGTCATCCTACACAGTCGTACCAGTTTTGTTGGCATTCCTAGGTATTCCAGGGCAGACCACAAACTCTCTCGATTGATCGAGTCGTAGGCCTGCCGGAAATCCAGGAAAACCTGATGTACGGAGATGGATGTCTCATAATATTTAGATAGAATCATCCGCAGCGAAAAGACCTGATCAGTGACTGATCGATTCGGACGAAATCCTCCCTGATAGTCACCAACCAAGCCCTCCACCAGAGGAGTGATTCTATCCAATAAAATGTATGACAGTAACTTGTATGCTGTGCAAAGGAGAGCTATACCGCGATAATTCTCACACTTCAAGCGGTCTCCCTTCTTGAAGATGGGGCATATCGCGGCCACTTTCCATTCATCAGGCATAACTTCGGTTCGCCATACTAATCGAATAAGGTCGAAAAGACAGTTCCACAAAGTATCCCCTCCGAATATCAAGAGCTCCGAATTAATGCAGTCCACTCCAGGTGAGCGGTTTCGTTTCATTCTCTGCATGGCCTTAGTGAATTCCTCATGGGATGGCTCCTCAGTGCAAATCTCCGCAGACTGTTTTAGAGGTGGCTCAACAACAGTCTGTGACGCATGATGAACATCAAGCAGCTCAGTAAAGTGTCCACTCCATGCGTCAAGTACTGCGTCGATGTTGACACAGAGGTTTCCATCCCGGTCCCGAATGGCGGTTGACGAAGGCCTGAAAGTATGGTGCAATCCAGTAATTCCTTTAAAGAAATTACGTGAACTACGCTCATTGCTGAGTTGTTGTACTTTCAGAACCTCGGCCTTCCACCATTCTCGCTTCTTCCGTCTACAAATCCGCTTAGCTGCCCTTCTTGCAAGAGCTGCCTTGTTTTTCCTTGCGATTGTGAGACGTTGTTGCACTTCATTATGGGCTATATTTTGTTGCTCAACTGCAAGACGACACTCGTCATCAAACCAATCATTCTTGGGTCTGACTTTCACTATACCTAAAGTCTGTTGAGCAGCACTGACAACCGAAGTTTTCAGTACCTCCCAGACAGAGTTCACGCAGTCAGACTGGTAATTAGCTCCCTCAATGTTGTCGCTGACAAGATCCTGATATCGTTTCTTTTGATCTTCATTTATCAGACCTTCACAGTCGAAACGTTCCATCCGTTTCGCTGTGTTCCCCGACCTGTACGAAAACTTCCACCGTAGCTTTGCAGCGACCAAATAATGATCGCTGCCTACGTATTTGGTTGCTGACCGATAAGTTCTCACATCCTGCACAACCCGAGCTCGCCCTTTTGAAATTAACACGTGGTCAATTTGGCTCCGGGATGTTTTGCGTGGATGTGTCCATGTCTCTAGGTGTATCTGTTTGTGAGGGAAGAATGTGCTTGCTACTCTAAGATCATGAGCAATTGCAAAGTACATCATTCTCTCACCATTATCGGTCGCAGTTTCGTGTCGGGAGTACGGACCTATGTTTTCACACAAGTCGGCCTGATTTCTGCCAGCTCTAGCATTAAAGTCCTCAATTACCATTCTAACATCGTGTTCGGGTATAGATCCCATCAGATCGTCCAAGTCATTGTAAAATGAGTCTTTATCTTGGGGCTGGCTGACTTCTGTGGGCGCATGTACACAAATTATCGACAGGTTGGCTAACTTCATGCGCAGGCGAAGCATACACAATCGGTTATTGACTGCTTGAAAATCCAAAACAGCCTTCTTTACCTGCGGCCCAAGAAGAAATCCAGCTCCAAGATTTCCGAGGTCATCTCCACTGTAGAACAACGTATAGCCCTGGGACACATGGTCTCCACTTTGAGGCCAGCGAGTTTCTTGAAGAGCAACGAGTTCCAGCCGATACTCTTTCATGCACGTGATTAGACCCTCCAACGCTCCTGGTTTTCTAAGTGATTGCACGTTCCACGTGCCGATCCTAAATCTCGTATCCGGGTACTTGAGCGGGGGTCCGGTGTTGTTTTGGCGGTATCCATTTTTCTTTTTGTTGATTTTATAAACAGTTGGTTTTTTTTACGGATGCGGGTCGTCAGCCCAGCGATCCAACCGTTTAGTCGCCTCCTACGACAAGCAAAGGATACTGTGGTGGTATTCTTAGGAAACATGTTCGTGCAATTTAGATTTACGAGACATGTGAGTGCCCCCCGACCACAAGGGCCAAAATACAGGAAAAGGAAGAAAAAGGAAAACAATATCATAAATTTACTATTGTTTACCTTTTTATTCCTTTCCTACTATAGGAAAACGATAGCCGACGAAAATAGTAGGCGAAAGTCGTGGGGCCCCTATTTCTTATTTGGTCGTTCTACGGATTTAAATAATAAACAAACCTTTAGATGTCATTTTATTTACTACATATATGTATTTCAAAAAATTAAGAGTTTACGAGTTGCTTGCTTGAGTTGTCATTGCGATAATTGTCATAAACGACATATTTATTATAAATATGTATGTGACAAACCGATATGGATTTTGTTTGAACAACTTTTTCAAAATCTATTTGAGCGATATAGAAAACCTAGGAGAAAATTATGCAGTTTAATTAAAATGTATTTATAAAATGTAAAAATTAGATCGAACAAAATTAACTATTCGTCATATGACAGAAATAATGACATTGACAATCAGATTTTGCAATGCCTAGCATATTTTCAGCGAAAGCTGCATTAAGACCCTTTGCGAAACGAATACTTATTTCAAACTTATTTACTTATTTGGACCATCTTGAATAAGTAGGTATTTTGACAGCCACATCAAAGCAAACAAAACTTATTTATGTCAACATTTGAAAAATGTCTAGCATATCTCAACGATCAACATTCAATTTTTTATGCTTCTTTTCTAAACAAAACTTTTCCCTGATAACGGAAATTCGATGAATTCTAAATTCGAGGAATTGTGTATTTGTGAAATTGTGGTTCTATGAAATGTTGTTCTGTGAATTGTTTTCGATGAATTGTTGTTCTTTCAATTGTTTAATCGATGAATTGTTTTTCTAGCAATTTTCGGGTTACCCAAACAATTGCATGAATTATGTGATCATGCGCAGAAATATAAAAAACCATGATTTTTTTATTTTTATTAAACATAAAATTTTCTTATGTGGATTTCGATTGGTTTTTTACTCCTCCTTGAAAAAGCAACCTTGATTTCTGCTTCAATCGAACATATTGAGCTCCAACCGAATTACTTTTATTTTATTTGTGTTAGTTATCTGTCAAAATTAAATTTACAATTATATTATGTCAAATTATTATACTGGCTCATGGGTCGAGGGGAACTTACATGTTTCTTAAACGTAAATTGCACGAACATGTTTTCCAAGAGTACCACCACAGTATCCTTTGCTTGTCGTAGGAGACGACTAAACAGTTGGATCGCTGGGCTGACGACCCGCATCTGTTTATAATGACAACAATCTGTTTATAATGTCAACAACAGGAAAAATAGATACCGCCAAAAAAACATCGGACCCCTGCTCAAGTAGCAGGACACGAGATTTAGGTTCGGCACATGGAATATGCGGTTACTTAGGAAACCAGGAGCGTTAGGAGGCCTAATCACGTACATGAAGGAGTATCGGCTGGAATTCGTTGCTCTTAAAGAAACTGGTTTAAAATTGGAGACCATGTGTCCCAGGGCTATACGTTGCTTTACAAGTTTCTTCTTGGGCCGCAGGTAAATAAGGCTGTTTTGGTTTCCCAGAAGTGAGTCAGCCTGTCGATAATTTGTGTACACGCACCCACAGAAGTCAGCCAGCCCCCAAGATAAAGACTTATTTTACCATGACTTAGACGACCTGATGGGATCTATACCCGAACACAAAGTTAGAATGGTAATTGGGGACTTTAATGCTAGAGCTGGCAGAATTCAGGCCGACTTTTATGAAAACATAGGTCCATACGCCGGACACAAAACTGCGACCGATACGTATAGGCAGCGATCATCATTTGGTCGTCAGCAACCAAATACGTATAGGCAGCGATCATCATTTGATCGCTGCAAAACTACGATGGAAGTTTTCGTATAAGTGTGGGAACCCAGGGAAGTGTATGGGACGTTTCGATAGTGAAGGTCTGATAAATGAAGATCAAATGAAACGATATCAGGATCTTGTCAACGACAACATTGAGGAAGCTAATTGCCCGTCTGACTACGTGAACTCTGCCTGGGAGGTACTGAAAACTTCGGTTTCCAGTGCTGCTTTACAGGCTTTAGGTATAGTGATAGTCAGACCCAAGAATAATTGGTTTTATGACGAGTGTAGTCTTGCAATCGAGCAACAAAATATAGCCCAAAGTGAAGTGCAACAACGTCTCACAATCGGGAGGAAAAACAACACTTTTCTGGGTAGGAGGGTAGCTAAGAGAATTTGTAGACGGAAGAAGTGAGAATTGTGGAAGGCCGAGGTTCTGAAAGTACAACAACTTTCTTTAAAGAAATTACTGAATTGTACAATGCTTTCAGGCCTGCGTCAACCGTCATTCGAAAGAATTCACTAAGGCCATGCAGAGATTGAAACCGCTCATCTGGGGTAGTATGCATTAATTCGGAGCTTTTGATATTCGAAGGGGACGCTTTGTGGAACAGTTTTTTCGACCTTATTCGATTAGTATGCCGAACCGAAGTTATACCTGATGAATGAAAAGTGGCCGCGATATGCCCCATCTTCAAGGAGGGGGGCCGCTGGAAGTGTGAGTATTGTCGCTCCTTTGCACAGCATATAAGTTATTATCCTACATTATATTGGATAGAATCACTCCTTTAGCGGAGGGCTTAGTTAGTGAGTATCAAGGAATATTTCGTTCAAATTGATTAGTTGAATCCGGTCTTTTCGCTGTGGACGAATCTATCTAAATATTATGAGACGTCCATACCCGTACATCAGGTGTTCCTGGGTATTAAAGAGTTTATGGTCTGCCCTGATTATCTTTGTATAGTAGGAATGCCAACAAAATTGGTACGATTGTGTAGAATGGCAGTCACTCAATCTCAATGCTGTGTTAAAGTTCGGCAGGGAGATGTCTGTCCCCGATACTCTTTAATCTTATGTTTGCAGTACATCACTCGTAAAACTGAAATACCTCAGCGGAACATCTTATATCGGCAGTCTAATCAGGTGCGATTAATGAGTCTAAAATTAAATACATCTCTCTCGTTAAAGGGATAATGGGACATCAGATTTTAGGGAGTGAGGAGGTTTAAATATTTGGGCTCTCTTATCACCTTTTCACTCACGATAACAGTGAGGGTGAGGATATTAAAGTGCGGCTGGAGGCTGTCAGTCGCGCGTTGTATCCTCTAAGGCCACTGCTAAAATCTAAACACCTATATCAAGTGTTGTGAAGCTTAAACTTTACAAAGCGTTCATCAGGTCCGTTGTTATGTTTCGATATGAAAGTTGGGCACTCACTGATGAGTACGAGAGATGGCTCCTTACATTTGAGAGAAGTATCATGCGTGTTATTTGCGGCCCAAAATGCGAAGTAGGTGGTACATACCGAGCTCTGTACAATATCGAGATCAGAGATCTGAGAAGATCCGCGATATTGTGCATGAAATAAGATCTCAACGAGTACGCTGGCTCGATCACGTTTTGCGTGTTGATGCAGCATGGAATGTGCAGCAATCTCTTTAAGAAGAGCCCCCAAATGGCAGGCGCAGAGGTCGTTGCAGGTGACGATGTCTCCACGGTGTAGAGAACGACTTGGCTTCTTCAGATTGTCTTAAACAGTATGAAGACCAAGCTCAGGATCGAAATTGTTGGAGCCAAACTGTTGACTCAGTAACATGCCAGTAATGGATTTTAAACATTGTTTATTATTGTTATGTCAAAACATTTTCAAATATATTTTATTGACTATAAACGCCAATTTTACCGAATATAAACGCCAGTACTAGTGCAGGCCAGTATTAGTACAGGCTAGGATGGAGCTAGGATGCAGTGTGCAGATAGATGGACAAAACAAAGAAGGACCTGTGGACGTGTAAAAATAGGGATTTTGTTCAGCTTTCAAAAGAGTATAAAATATAAATCCACTAGCCGAAACAGTTTCTAATTAATGTATGAATGCGTTGGTATTTATTTAAAAAAAAAAGGAAAATTAAAAATGTCACTACATATTATACACAGCAAAAATATTTGACAAATGTTGACAATTTGTTTGCAAGAAAGAGACAGAAAATAAGTCACCTCGCATAGTTACGTATTGAATAAGCATTGACCAGTGAGTCTTCAATAATAAAACCTTATGGGGTCTAGCGAAACTGTTTTCTTACAGAAATTTTGACAGACCGTCCAGCGAACTCGTAACGCGATTTGTCAATAAATAGTTTGAGGTTGAACTAAAATTAAAATAATTGGTTTTTATAATATGTAATTAAGTATTTAAAATGTATACATAAAATATTAAAATATAAATAAATATACATACCAACTATTCCACCATTATTTCTTTCAGTTTGGGTGATAATTTTTGCTCTTGTTAAAGAACGTTAAGGCAAGTCAAATTTAACGAATCTGGGCTGAAATGTTGTTCATCACTATTTTCGATATTCTCTGTGTTCAGGAACAAAATGGTATGCTATTCCATATTCCATTCAGCAATTTCTATTGTGATCATGGCCTGCTTGTTTCTATTTCTATAGATTCTTTCAATACAATTTCTCCAATTTTTTTACCTCAATTTCAACCATTGAACAGCAAACATTCAAATTCATTTTGTGCGATAATAAAAAAAAAAAAAAATAAAATATAAAATTTAAAATTTAAAAGTGCAATGTAACCAATTTCAAACAAACTACAATAAAAAAGTGTATCCAATTACTTAAAGTAAAAAGTGCAGTGTTAACAAAAACCTCAATAAAACATTTAAGTGCAGTGCTAACAAAAAGTGTTTGAGCATTCTAAGGTGTTAATGACCTAGATTTTAGGTCATTGCACATTGTAATGCATGAATTTACTAAAACATCAAAAACTCAACGAACTCCACCACCTACTCGTCAGCTTCAATCAACAGGAATGTATACGAATGATTCAGAATTAGAAAAGTCATCAACATCATCCACGTCAAGGCAACAATTAATTTGTTCTCCTTTATCACCAAAACAAAAAATCCCGCTAACACCGCAATTATTGCCTCAGCCGGAACAACTTCAAGGGTCAAATGTTCCAAATGTACCCACGCCGTCCACATCTACGATGTTAGATAACGAAGGATGGGCCATGGCCAACAAAAGAGGTAGAGTCACGAGTCCTTTATCCCCAAATACCAAACGCAAACAGAAGAAGATAAACGACTACTGGTTGGCACAACCAGTGTCTTTATCCACACGCTTTAACAGTTTGCCAGAGGAAACCGAAGAACTACCCCAACCCAGTCAAGCAACAAAACAAATTTTAGCGCCTCCAATATTCGTGTCAGGGGTAGAAGCTATTCTCCCTCTGACTAACCTGTTAAAAGAACTGGCTAATGACAATTACGATCTAAAAGTAATTGGAACTATCCAGGTAAAAATCCAATTAAAAGACGTCGAGACATACCCGGTTGTCGTAAAAGCCCTGGCGGAGCGAAATACAGAGTTCCATTCGTTCCAAGCAAAATCAAACAAAACCTACCAGGTGGTTATACGGAACCTACATCCATCAATTAACACTGATGATTTAAAAAGTGAGTTAATTGAATTAGGCCACGATGTTGTCAATATTAACAACATTAGACAAAGTGGCACATAAAAGCCACTCCCACTCTTCAAAGTAGAGCTTCGAATGAGTGAAAACAATAAAGAAGTACATTCGATCCGCAGACTTATGCATTCAGTTGTGCAGGTTGAAAAGCCGCATGTCAAGCGTGAAGTAGTCCAATGCACTAGTTGCCAAAGATACGGGCACACTAAATCGTATTGCAATCACAAGCCCAGATGTGTGAAATGTGCAGGGGAACATCTCACAAATAAGTGTGAAACAAAAGTGTGGGGTACAAATGTGAAATGCGTGCTCTGCAACGGTAGTCATCCCGCCAACTATAGAGGTTGCACTGTTTACAAAGAAGTACAAAGCCGGAGATTTCCCCCTCTCAGAGAGAAGATAGTGGCGAAGCCGCCGCCCGTTTCAAACCCGAATCCATCGTATCAATTAGTTACCGGGACAATATATGCGCAGAAGCTCAAAAATTCAATTGAAACTGAAACTTCGGAAGGGAGTCGTACCAAAGTAAAGCATTCAATGGATAACTCAAAAAATCAGGAACAACAGCCCGAGCAGTCTTCCACACAACGGTTGGAAACTATGATGGAAAAATTAATGACCAAAATGGATACTATCCTTAACCTTTTAACGACCATTGTGTCCAAATCATTCAATGTCCAGAATCCTTAAATTAGCAATCTGGAATGCCAACGGCTTGTCGCAACATGGACAAGAAGTTAAAAGTTTCCTGATGGAACAAGAAATTGATGTCATGCTAATATCTGAAACGCATAACACCAGTAGAAGTTTCCTAAAAATACCAAGATACACCATCTATAACACAAATCATCCAGATGGAACGGCACATGGTGGCACTACAGTTATAATCAAAAACATAATTAAACACCACGAAGTAGAAAAGTTTGAGAAGGAGCATCTACAAACAACTACTGTAGTAATAGAAGATTGGCTAGGTCCCATAACCATTTCGGCCATATACTGCCCACCAAAACATACAATAAAAATGGAACAATTTGATCATTTTTTTATTTCTTTGTGGTCATCGCTTTATAGCAGGGGGTGATTACAATGCAAAACACCAAGACTGGGGATCAAGACTGGCTACAACAAGAGGCCGTGAGTTATTAAAGTCAATCCAAAAAAATAATCTTCATCGTGTTTCAACCAGTGAACCTACCAATTGGCCTAGTGATAGGAGAAAGATCCCAGATGTCATAGATTTCTGCGTCACCAAAGGAATCGCCAGTAATTATATCAAAGCTGCGCCGTGCTTGGACCTGTCATCGGACCACTCGCCAGTCTTAATCACTTTGGGTACAAAGATAGTGAATACAAAGAAACAGCCGATGTTAAGCAACAATAAAACTGACTGGAACCTCTTCAGATATAATGTAACAGAGAAACTAAACATAAACATCAAATTAAAGATAGAGAGTGATATAGATGAAGCAGTCGAACATCTCAATGAATGTATCCATTCGGCAGCTTGGAAGTCAACACCAGAACAAAATGACAAAGAAAAGGATAGGGTATGTTCAAATATTGTCAAGAAAATGATTTAAAAAAAAAGAAAATTAAGAAAACAGTGGCAACGATATCGACTAGCGGAAGATAAACGTAATCTAAACAAAGCAACCAAACAGTTAAAAGAGTTGCTGCTCAATGAAAAAAACCAATCTATACAAGAATACTTATCTCGACTATCACCAACAGAAAACACAGATTATTCATTATGGAAAGCGACTAAGAAGCTGAAACAACCACAGCAGCATGTTCCACCGATACGTAAAAGTAATGGTCACTGGGCGAGAAATAATGAAGAAAAGGCTGAAATATTTGCAGACCATTTTGAAAAGGTATTTCAACCATATCCTTCAGAAACTACAGACGAAGAGAATAACAACATTCAAAGCTATTTCGAATCACCATTGCAAATGAATCTGACAATCATGAAGTTTTCTATCTTAGAAGTAAAAACAGTTATACAGAGAGAATTAAATCCTAAAAAGGCGCCAGGATATGATCTCATCACAGGAAAAGTTTTGCAAGAGTTACCCGATAAGGGTATACGATATCTAACTTACAAATTTAATGCAATACTTATAACTGGATATTTCCCAATACAATGGAAGGTTTCACAAGTAATATTAATACCAAAACCTGGAAAGCCCGCAGAAGAAGTTACGTCCTACAGACCTATAAGCTTGCTACCAATTATTTCTAAATTATTTGAAAAACTACTGCTTAAGCGTCTAAAGCCCATTTTACTGGAGAAAAATCTGATTCCGGGCCATCAGTTTGGATTTAGGCCAGAACACTCAACAATAGAACAAGTGAACAGAATAGTTCAAGCAATTCAAGAAGCTCTGGAAGAAAAAAGATATTGTTCTGCTCTATTCATGGACATAGCACAAGCTTTTGATAAGGTGTGGCATGTGGGATTACAATACAAAATCAAGCAATGCTTACCAAATGATTTCTACAGAATATTAACATCGTATCTAATGGACAGACATTTCATTGTAAAACATCAGGATGCATACACAAATATCCGTCCAATTAAATCTGGTATACCACAGGGCAGCGTGCTTGGACCAATATTATATCTAATATATACCGCAGATATACCTACAAGCAATCAAGTAACTGTAGCAACATTTGCAGATGACACGGCAGTACTCTCATCACATGAAGACCCCAACAAAGCAGCAGAAGTCTTGCAGGAGAATATTAATAATATCCAAGTATGGATGAAAAAATGGAGAATTAAAGTTAATGAAGCAAAATCTAATCATGTAACCTTTACAATGCGTAGAGGCACATGTCCATCAATACAGATGAATAACCAGGTCATACCTCAATCTGATGAAGTAAAATATTTAGGTATACACCTCGACAAACGTTTAACATGGCGTAAACATATATGGATAAAAAGAAAGCAATTGGGAATGAAACTGTCCAAAATCTATTGGCTCATATGCAGAACATCTAGTTTATCGATTGAAAACAAACTATTGCTTTATAAAATGATAATAAAACCTATCTGGACATATGGTATACAGCTGTGGGGAACGGCCAGCAACTCGAACTTGGACATTCTTCAGCGGTTCCAGTCTAAAATTCTAAGAATCATAGTAGATGCACCGTGGTTCGTGTCAAACGATATAATTCATCGGGACCTAAAGGTACCAACAATACGTGAAGAAATTAGGAACTCCAGTGCCAGGTATCAGTCAAGATTGCCAATTCATCCAAACGAGCTAGCGAACAAACTACTCAACTCCACAACGAGGGAAAGGCTGAAACGTCACAAAATTTTGGATTTGCCAAACAGATCCTAGTTACAAGCAAACACATTAAATTTTAAATTCTCTATATTCAATCGACCCAATCGTAGTTAAATGTGTTATATTAATTTAAACTAATTATAATGTAAGGAGATTTTATCAATGGGTAAAAATACTCCGATCAAGACAATGTAAAAAGACACAAAGTTTACTGAATGTCTCTTAAAGAGATAGATTGTAAAATAAAGGAACCAAAAAAAAAAAAAAATTTTTTTACTTTCGATTGACGATTGGAGCATCACGGATTCCACGTAGCGGAATTTTTCTAAAATAAAACTATCTATCCATAGACGTTTAAAATTAAAATAAAACTATCTATCCATTGACGTTTAAAAACACACAGCCACCTAATTTCGAATACAAAAACAACAACACAAACTCCAAATGGATCGTTCTTTTAAATAATCATTTTTTCCGCGAGAGGAGCTTAGCCTACTTTTACAATCGTCAATAGCATACGAAATAACGAAAAAGAGATAGTGTGCAAATTTATTCTTACAGGCTGAGAACGTACTAGAAACAGCATAATTGAATAAACGAAATAGCGTACAAGTTTGTTCTTGAAAACGGGGACACAAACGGCTATCGAATATTCAAAATGGTGATGTTACAACATCCCACCCCTGAACCAAAAGATCTTAAAGTTTTGCTGGTCCATAACATATATGTATATTCCACATGTAGTATTATTACTTAAATTTCTTGCTGACCCGCTGGTTCAGGCTTAAGTTAGAAGGTTCCATAAATAAGTAATCGTTTCAAAAACAGCCGAATGTGGTGTAATATATTTGATTACTAAATTAATTTGAACTTAATTTGAAGCGTTCTTGAATGTACATCAAGTAATACACAATTCGTCGATTATGTACGCATTACGAGTTACGAGTTTCTCGAAATTACGACCAAACGCGATTATGTAAGACATTTCGAGTTCTCGTAATTGCGACATGTTGTTGTAGTTTTACTCGTACAAGTTTTTGAGTACGACAAGCAACTCATAATGGTTGAAATGATTGTTTTTATGGAAAATTTGTCAAAATTAACTATCCAAATAAGTTTTGTATCGATTTTAAAGATTTTTAGTAATTAATAATATAGGATTCATTTATGAATTATTAAAAATTTAATAGTTTAATCTGTTAGTATGTTCATTCCATTTTGATAAAACAGCCACACTTGCTAGAGAGGTGGAAATATAAATATAGTATATTATAATAGTTTGTCTTTTTTTATATAAATTATTAATAATTAATTGTTTATACCGTATACGATTAATTGCGAGATTAATTTATATATTTAGTATTGCAATTAAATAATAAACTAAACTTATTCTAATTTTATTTTTTGGGTTTTATTTGAAATTTAATTCTATTTGTTTAAAATACAAACAATTTCGAATTAAAACACAAAAGTAATTCTGTCGAACGCTACAATTTTGAAATTGCAATACAAATTTCAACAAAATTGTTGTAAACAAAATAAAAACAATAACAAAATACATGTACGAAAATGAAGCAATCGTGCAACACGTTTTATCAAAATATATTTTGGTCGTATTTGCTTACATAATCGCGTTATGTCGCAATTACGACTTCATGGATTACGAGTTCTCGTAACTCATAATACGAAAGATACATAATCGACCCCCATATCACTGAACAAATTTGAAAATTAATTACATTTTATATCATAATTGTATGAGTGGAAATGGGGAAATACTCGTACAAGAAAAACCTTCTTTGCCGGCCAAATTTACTCAGATGTACCATACACTGCATACTCATATAATCTTGAAATACTTATGCCATTATTAGTTAGTTAGATATTTAGATTAATACATATTCTTATTTCATATGTTGTGAAAGAAACCAACAGACTAAACCTCTTTAATAAATTTGGACATGCAAATGCAATGTTATTTGTAAATGTATAAAATATTTTAAATCAATATTATTAAATAATAAATTATATTTTTGCATATACAAATGTTCATTGTTGCATTGAATAAATATGTACATACTCGTATTATACTTTCATATGACAAGTTAATAATACATACATATGTGCAAATATTTACATATGTCAAATATATTATACTCGTACATAGTACATAGTTATAGGTTCGTATCTCAATTGAATTAAACACTTTAAACTTATTTATTTTTACGTAGTTTATTCAAAAATAGCGTGTTAATACTACAAAAATAACATAATAAATGACAATGATTTTATGATTAGTATGCTTTATATAAAAATTGTTTATATTCGGTGAACCCGATAAATGAGAAAACATAGGGTTAGTATAAAAACATTGGGCTATGGTAAGTTGATACATAGTATAATAAAAAGAATAATAATGTTTACATTATATTTTAAAATAAGAGATTGATAATTAAAATTTGAAACTCTTATAATCTACGTTTTTGTTTAACAAGCAAAATGCGATTTATGCTGTATCGACGCTATTTAGCGTTGGAAACAAACGAGCGGATGTTGGTTGTTGACGTAACTCCCCCGAACTCAGATTTTTGTTGTCCTCAACAAAATTATTAGATGTGAGCATGCTTTTGATGTCTGGTGATTCTCGGATCTTTTTGTACCATTGACATGGCGTACAGGTAGGACAGTATCTCAGTATGCAGAGATACCCAATTATTCCAATGATTATTATCGTTGTTATACCCCAGGTGGAGTAGTGTTGGTTTTGTGGTATTATATGTTGGTGTACGTATGATAGCTTCTCCATGTTGTTGAGAGTTAATTCTGATAACTTGTTTTGACTGAGCTCCTTGGTTTTATTTTTTACTTTTATTTCATTATACGGTATGTAACTGTATGTGTTGATAAATTTTTTGCTTTTGCTGGTGTACGTAACGTTGTTGATTGTGATTGTGCAGTTTCTGATTTTTACTATGCATTGGGTTGGCAAAAATTTGTTTAATTGATGATTACAATCGGTTTTAAACTCTGGAGGTGTTTGCTGGTTTATAATTATGAATTCCTGCTGGTATTGTTGTATGTATGTTTGAATGTTTCCTTCTGTCAGGTCACAGGTTGCAGGTTCGTTTGCAATTATTTTGCTGATGCAGTTGTCCTGGGTTGTGTATACCTCATTCTCATTGCAAAAGTACATGTCATCAATTTTGTTGCAACTCTCATCAGAATACCTTGCAATTTTTTCATGGATATGTATGAATTTGGAGGGGATTTGGATCGTGTAGGTGTGGTTTATAGTGAGGGGGAATATTTTAATGTTTTTGAAGGTTATGTTAGAATATTTGGGAATTACTATTGAGAATACAACCATAGGATTTTTGTAATACGTCTTTATATTTAAAAATTGAAATAATTCGTGTTCAGATTCGATTGGTATGCCCTGAGATTCTAAGTTTTCATATACAAAGTTGCTTTCTTCTTTGGTTAGCAAATAATGTGAGATATAGCCTTGCTTTGCAAGCGATATTGAATCTAAGATTTCATCAACATGTTGTTGAAGGTTTCGGATAACATATTCGATGCCGTGAAGGTTCTGTTCTGTGATTAATATGAAGTCTATTTCGTCAAGTTTTCTGTTAACTAGATTTAGGTTTTCTGTTAAAGTTTTTACTTCTCCGTTTATATAATTTTCTACCTCTCTGAATCGATTAATCATTCCCTTGTTGATTTCTATTTGTTCATTTACTTTTCCTATGAGTAGATTTTCATTGGTATTTACTTGTTTCAATGCTGCATTTATTTGGTTCATATCGGCTTCTATGACGTTACCAAATATTATATGTATCCCTCTGGTTTTTCTTGTTTTGGGTGTCAACATTTCTATTGTTTTTATTAACGTTACACCTTCTTTAGCTAATGTTCTAATGCGTTGTGTAAATGTTTTTACAATTTTGGTGTTATTTTGATCTGCGATTTTTTTCTGGATTGTTATAAGGTTGTTATTATTTTGATCTGCTATTGGTAAATATGTTGATGTATTTATCACGTGTAGAAATTGAGTGGTGCCTTCCAACATTCTAGCATTTCCCAATACTATTGGTGCCACGCCTTTATTTTCTGTGAAGTCCTCTATTTCTATTGATGCGATGGCCCTGTAATTAGAGAATGACGTTTAATGTTCTTTTTGTGTATTGTTCTCTTGTTTGTTATTGCCGTGGGGCCATTATTATTTTTTATGATTTCATGCTCCATATATATGGGTGCTGTTTTGTCCCTTGTGTGTAATCTTTCGTAAACTGTTGTATTTGCTGTTGGACTTGGAATTTGCTCCCTATTTTCGTTGATTTTGTTTGTTCTTTTCTCTTTCCGTTTTTGCTCTTTATTTGTGATTTCGGTTGTTCTAAGGTTATATTCTGATTGAATAGTTTTTGCGAAATCTTCCGTGCTCAGGTCTTCTGGGATCTTTTTCATTATTAGATGTGCTCGTTGTAGTTCAATGGGTGTAAGTTCGGTTACTGAATGTATTGAATTATTATACGACATTATGACTTCTGTCATTAGGTCTTCGGTTTTAATTTTTCTATTTTCATCGTATTTTATCCTGATCAGTTCTGTTAACGTTGAATGCAATCTTTCAACTATCCCATTACCCATACTTGATTTTGGTGTTGTTATATGATGCTCAAAATTATATTTTTGTGTGAATTTTCTAAAGTTTTCGGATGTAAATTCTGTTGCACTATCTGATATGAGTGTTTCGGGTATTCCCTCTTGCGAGAAATGTTTTTTAAGAACGTTTATTACTTTTATTGTTTCCCTTGATGGAAGCTCATATGCTGATGCAAATCTGGAAAATCCATCGATTATCGTTAGGAATTGTTTCGCTCTGAGAGAGAACGTATCTATGTGGATTCTCTCGTTAGGTTTTTTAGGTGTTATTGTGAGTTGCTGTTGTATTTGCAAAGGATTTCTGTCATACTTTGTTTTATTGCAAATATTGCATTTGTTTATGTAGGCGGCTATCATTTCCTTTAGGTTTGCGAATTTAAATTGTTTTTTTATTTGCGCGTAATTTTCTGATATTCCTCGATGGTTTTTATTATGTGTTTCCATGA
Source organism: Tipula unca (assembly GCA_951394425.1). Taxonomy (NCBI): domain Eukaryota; kingdom Metazoa; phylum Arthropoda; class Insecta; order Diptera; family Tipulidae; genus Tipula; species Tipula unca. Next base: position 128,602,312 of record OX596380.1, read on the forward strand.
TTATTTCCATTTGTTGTATAGGGTTTGTTATGTTTTGTTGTTGGTTTGTTAATTCTTGTTGGTTTTCTTCCTGCGTTAAAATTAATGGAGTGATTTCTGTCTGTTGGTCTTCTGTATTTTCTTGTAGTGGTGTTTCTATTTCTTGTGGTACGTCAATTGTTTCAGGTATGAATTCTTGAGCTGGTATTATAACTGTCGATGTTGTTTCATGTATTCTACAAATGTTTAATTTCTCTCCTATTTTTGCTGTCATTTTCCATTTTGCTATTGCTTGAGCTATTTGGTCATTGCATTGAACTGCCATGTTTCCTTTATGTCTTATTGCCAGATTTCCTAATATTGATCTGATTGCTTTGTCATTATATTCCTCCTTTTCGTATATGTATTTTATTTTGTTCTCTGTTTTCTCTATATGTCTGTTCGGTCTGTTTGTTTTGTTCTGTTTGCCTACTCTAAATATTACCTGTAGGTTAAAGTCATCTAACGGTGTGTGTGTCATAGGTAACGTCAGTTCTGTTTCGGTATTGTTGATTTCCAATCTAGATAATGCATCGGCATTATTGTTTGCGGTACCTTTTTTGTAATTTATGTTAAATTCAAATTCTGATAATTTCAGTCTCCAACGGATGAGTTTGGACGAAGGGTCTTTAATGGTCATCAGCCATTCTAATGGCCTATGATCTGTGAATATTTCGAATGATTTCCCATACAAGTACGGCCTAAAGTGTTTACAGGCCCATACTATTGCTAGCATCTCTTTATTTGTGGCGTCGTATCTGGTTTCCGTTTCACTCAAAGTTCTGCTGGCATATGCTATTGGGTTGTCCGTATCATTATGTGATAGTACTGCTCCGATGGCATAATCAGACGCATCTGTTGTTAGTCTGAATGTTCTTGAGAAATCTGGGTATTCTAGTATTGGTTTTGATGTTAACATTGTTTTACACTTATCAAAACATTTTCGGTATTCAATATTTTCTGGTTCTATGTTTACATTCTTTTTTAAATATTTGGACATTGGTTTTGTGATGGCTGCAAAATTTTTCACAAATTTTCGATAATATCCGATGAGACCTAGAAACTGTTTTATTTGTTTTCTAGTTTTCGGGATTTGTATTTTTTGTATTGTAATAATTTTCTCCGGGTCCGGTTGAATTCCTTGCCTATTAACGATGTGGCCTAAAAATTTTATTTGTTCTTGTACAAATTTGCATTTGTCAAACTGAATTCGCATATTTGATTTCATCAGAATTTTGAATATTTCTTCTAGGTGTTTCATATGATCTTCCTTCGTGATGCTGTAGATGATAATGTCGTCCATATAGACTAGGCAGGTTTTCCCGATATATTTGTTTAATGTCCTGTTCATGAGTCGTAGGAAAAGGGCATTCTTTTGTATTCATAGTGATTCCCCAGGATTGAAAAAGCTGTCTTCTCGATGTCTGTGCGGTTCATTTTTACCTGATGAAAGCCGGATTTCAAATCTATTACTGAAAAGTATCGGCATCCGTGTAATTGGTCCAATAATTCTTCGATATTTGGCACAGGAAATTTATCGTCGATTGTCTTGGAGTTTAATTCTCTGTAGTCTATGACCATTCGAAATTTCCTTTTTCCTGAATCGTCATCTTTTTTGTTGACTATAATGATTGGTGAATTCCATGGGCTTTTACTTTCTTGTATTATGTCGTTTTCCAATAGTTCTTTGATCTGTCGTTTGATTTCTGGAATTTGAGAGTTGGGATATCTGTATTGTTTTTTATGAATTGGTTTGTCATTAGTAAGTTCTATGTTGTGCGTTATATCTCCAGTGTATGGTAGAGTTGATGTAATGTCAAATAAAGGTTGATATTTTTCAATCAGCTCCTTCATTTGATTTGATGGTAATCCTCGGGTGAAGTGTATTGACGTGCTACCTGCTTTGAAATATTTTATTGCAATTTTATGGGTTGGAAATATTAGTTCTCGTGTTTTGAAATTTATTATTATTCCTAATTGTGTCATGATGTTTGTCCCAATTAGTCCGTCAAATGTATCATGGAATTTTAATAGATGAAACGTTAATTTTTGGTTTGTTCTGAATTCTTTGAGACCATTCAATGTAATTGTTTGGTCGATTAAAATAGATCTTCCTATTGTTTGGATTTTTATTGGTTGAATATGTTGAATTTTTTCTATTTTTATTAATTTTGGGTTTAAATATGACTCGTCCGCTCCTGTATCGATGAGTAAGTGTATTGGTTGGTTTTTTATGTGAATTATGATGTATGGGAGTTGTTGTTTATTGATGGTGTTTATTGTTCGTCTTCTGTGTCCGAGGCCGTTTCCTGAAAAAAATCGTAATTTTCTCCTTCGTTGATAGTGTTTTCTTCCTCCTCTTCTTCTTCTTCTTCCTGTTCTTTGGTTTCTGTGTAATTTATGTTCCTCTCCGTTTTGATATTTGGCGCTTTATTCCGTGCGGCTAACCATTCTTCTTTTGGTATCCATTTTTTATGAGGTTGATTGAGATTATTTTCCGTTTTTATTTGGGATGTTGATGTTTTAAATGTTACATGAGGTTTTGGTTCTTGTATTGAAGGCCTTTGGTACCTTTGGGTTGGGGGTTTGTATTTAATATAGTACATGTTCTCCTCCTCTTGGCATATATCTAATGCTTCAGATATTGTACTTGGGCCTCTGCTCCTAATGTTTGAGCCTAATGGTTCCTTAAGGTTGGCGATAAATTGTGCTAGACACATTTCTGTGTATAGTTCTCGTTTAGCATCGCTGTTGTCGTGAAGATTTGAATGGGCTATTAAAGCTGTCTGTATTTCCATTATTTTACCGTAGAATTGTTTGGTTGTTTGTATTCCCTGCCTTGTTCTATGCAGATCTCTAATTAGAGCGACCTCTGTCCTTGGGTCTGAATAGTGTTTTATTAAGGTTTGCCTAATGTCTGTCCAGTCAGTTGATTGTACGTTGTTCGCGATTAGCACATCATTAGCCTCTCCTCTAATTTTGTTCCGTATCGCTTTTATAAAGGTCACGGGTATTTCCACGTTTTCTGGTAACACTGATTTTGTCAAAATAAAAATTTCTTCTACTTCTGTTAAAAATCTGTATAAATGTCTGATCTGTCCGTTAAATTCTGTTAGTTCCTTAATTATGTCCGGCGTTCTAAGTGCGGCATGTATTTTCTCTATCGTACCACCTTGCACTGTGGTAAGATCTAAATTTTTTGTGTCGTCTGACATCTAAACTATTATTTTCACTTTTTTCGAATATGTTCTGCGAGTCTTCGAATTCCTCGTATTTATTATTGGTTTCTAACTGCAGAGTATTTTGACTTTGCATATGTTAAAATAAACTTTTGCGTGCACCTATTTACTTGTAGGATTTTAATTTCACGACTTTAATGGCCTTTTGATCACGATAAAACACTTTTACACGTATTACAATCAAATGGTAGTATCCTCCAATATTCAAATGTATTGAGGTTTTTGGGTCTTTTATTTAGGTAATTGCAAAATATTATGATAAGACTTACCCCGTGATGATCCCGCAGACAATGAGAATGAATTTAGCGTTCATGTCGTTGTTCGAAACTGCTTTTCCTGGTGAACGGGTTGATACCGGTCGTTCTTCGGAGGGATTTCACAATGTTATTTCGTAGAACAGATTTATTTCACAAATTTTATTTATGTCAACTGGTTTACCACGGATGGGGACCAAGTTGTATCTGCATACAGTTTTTATTACACTGATTTTAATTAACACTTGGTGCTATTTTTAAATTATCTCAAAGCTAATACTTGAGGACTACCGGCTGCGCCAGTTATAGGTTCGTATCTCAGTTGAATTAAACACTTTAAACTTATTTATTTTTACGTAGTTTATTCAAAAATAGCGTGTTAATACTACAAAAATAACATAATAAATGACAATGATTTTATGATTAGTATGCTTTATATAGAAATTGTTTATATTCGGTGAAGCCGATAAATGAGAAAACATAGGGTTAGTATAAAAACATTGGGCTATGGTAAGTTGATACATAGTATAATAAAAAGAATAATAATGTTTACATTATATTTTAAAATAAGAGATTGATAATTAAAATTTGAAACTCTTATAATCTACGTTTTTGTTTAACAAGCAAAATGCGATTTATGCTGTATCGACGCTATTTAGCGTTGGAAACAAACGAGCGGATGTTGGTTGTTGACGTAACTACATACATACATACATAAATATTGTCAGTAATTGTTTATTTATTTTGAATTAATATAAAAATAAAACTATAATAAGAGCAGATTGAAATAAAAAGATGATTGAGTCTGCGTTTAAAGTTAGCCCTATAGTGTCTTCTTATACAAAAGTCAGACAGGTGATTGTTTTGTTAAAGGTTTTGGCCATGATGTTTACAGGCTCAGTATCACCATGATTTGTTCTGTGGATGTCCAAGCTGTAGCAATTCATGACCTCGTAAGTTTCTGTTGGAATGTCGAAACCTCCTCTATAGCTATAACTAACCTTCTCGTAGCTATATTTAAGACTTGTTATAATGAGAGTAACCCTAAGGTATGTCATCTGACTACTAAACCTTATGCTATCGTTAAAGATTTGTCGATTTTTTCCACCGCTGATATGTTATAAGATTTCTTCATTTTCCATGAATCTTCATCACCATCAGATATCTTAAAGCCCTCTAATCTTGTCCAATTTTGTAAATTGTATTACGGAACTTGAGATATGATAATTACTATATATAAGGAAGAGCAAGACTGGTTAATGTTTTTACAGCTAGTTTATACCTATATACAGCTGCGATATACTACATACAATAAGAGCACGCCTATATTGTCGTTGCATCAAACAATACATTACACATTTTTGATTTAACATTATAATACTTACTTTAAAAAGGGAATGGTAGCCAGTTCACATTTTGACGGCAATTTCCGTAGAATCTACCCTTTAATAAGCGACCTGATTACATTTTCACAATACACGAAATTGGGCTAAATATGACTGAAAATTCATTAAGATGATTTTCAAAATTTGGTGTGATAACCATTCGAGAGTCATAAAACACTTTAGATATACAACCCATGATGATGCAAAGTACATACAATTAGAATCTCAAGACAGTCAAATATACGCACCATGGTGAATTATACTATGAAAAACCATATACGTGCTTCATCTGGAGCCTTGCTTGTTGCAAATCTGTTAAAAGCTTACTTAATCCTCTCTGCGGAGCTATAATTTAGCACAACAAGCACGTCCATTTTACAGTTGTTTATTCTAATACGAATCCAGCAATATAAAAGAAAACTAGTTAGCTGGCTTGAAGATCGTATTGAGAAAAGTTCTGAAGCATTTACTTCAGTTATATTTAGCAGGAATCACGTAATACGTTTGGATTCAATCAACAAAAGGTATAGTAGTGGACCATGAGAGCAAAATTAAGGGGTTTGGGTCTGCTCGGTTAATTTGAGTATTTGCGCTAGGTCGGTTAACAGGCTGGTGTGATCTTGTGTTTCCTTAATCTCTATATGATTAGATTCGTTCGGGTATCGTGAATACTTGCGCTCGGTCACCTGAGAATTTTGCGTGTTTGTATGAGTTTTTGGTGGGTCTTGTCTCGTATGTCTATTGGATTTGTGTCGGATTTGTAGCGACTGAATATATTTGATTGGTAGAATATGGTTTGCGTTCGTTTGTATATGATTTAACTGTATGTGTTTTCGTTCTTCGCTTGAATTTGAATTTGTAAATTTTAGGTACATTTCTGAAATGATACCCATTAGGAGAGCATATTCGTATTCGTTTTCGATTTGTGTTTGTGTCTGTGGTTATTTGTGGGACCCAACTGCGGCGACCCTCCTACTGCTAGATGGGTCCCTTGTCGTTTCTCTAATACTGTTAATTTATTGCAGGATGTTCCAATGGTTGATGGATGGTCGTGTTAGGGCCCCGTGTTGGAATTTCTATAGTTTGTGAAGTTAGGTTGTTGAGGTGGAGTACACCTGGTTTGTCTTGTGGAAGTGTTTAATTGATGGTTAGATGGCGGTATTGGTTTTGGAAGTAGTTTTGGTTGTTCTGCAGTCTTTCTTCTTTCTTTAATGTGTGTGGTAGGTGGTTTGATGGGTATTGGTTCACTGTTCGATATTAGTTATATTGGTATTGTTTGTTTTTTGATATCCGTTTTGCAAATATACTGGTGCGGCATATGTCCCATGTGAGAACCGGTCTTTGGTATAGTAGTTGCATATTACATGGTTCCTTTTAGTTGACGTCTCCGTGTCTTGATATTGTTGTGGTTGTCGTAATTGAACTTGGGATTGTGTTGGCTTTAGTTGTACTTGTGTGTTTGTTTGTAAGCCTATATTAAGTAAATTTCATTTTCTTTGTTATTTCTGTTTCGTCGATGATTTCGTCTATGTATGTTTGTTACTCGTGATGTTGCGAATTTGTCACGAAATATAGTGTTATTTAATCCTCGTTTGAAAACTTGTCTTGGCGTACATATTTTTCAGAATGGTAGTTAGTTCAGTCGAAATTTAATTTCGTGAAAACCTTCCGTTCTTCGTCATTTTTGAGGGTTTCGTATATGCTATCTGATGTATCCAGGAAATTGTTAATTCATCTGTTCTGTTCATCTGATCTGAAGCTTGCTATACGCTTTGTTGTATTTTTTGTCCGTCCATTTCGGTTGGTTGTAATGTATAGGCTGTGTTTCTGGCATCAGTGTTTGTTTTGTTTCATTTTAGTCTAGTTCTCTTGTAGATTCTGTGTTGGTTGCTGATTTGGGTGTATATTGGTGTGTTGTAAGAGTGGATATTGTTCTATCGTTGATTTCTGTATATAGGTTACTTCTTCTGTTATTTGTGTTGGAGTACCATCCGTCGGTTCGGTTAGGATTACTATTGGTTTTATGGGACTTGCTGTGTTTTTCTGTCTAACGGTATGTTGTATATTTATTGCAGTCTTGTGGGCTTCCTGGCTACTGGGTTTGGTTTCTCTAGGGTTAATTTCTCGGGACTTTTACTCTTTGAGAGTGTGGTTTTACTGTCGGATGGGTGATTGTATGTGTTGTTGGCTGTCAGTATATCGTCGGTTTGGTTTGGTTGGGGATCGCGGTGTCAAGTTGGATTGTGATGCGAATGGTGAGTTATGTAGATGTCTTGTATATTATTTTGTCGTCAGATCATATTCTATAACTATTTTGCCACAGATGCGAATACTTCAGCGCCAGTATTATATTGTGTAAGTGTTTATATAGGAAGTTAATGTTATATTATGGGATTGTTTAAATAATTAGTGTAAACAACGCGGCGATTATAATGATTATAATGAGAAGTGTTAAGTTACCTATGTCGGACTTATATGTGTCGTCACTATATTATTTATCGGAGCTAGTAAGAAAACGGGTAATGGTCTTTTGGCGAGAACGGAATTTGCACACCCGGAGAAACTGCGTATCTGATTCCCGCCTTTACAATGGCACGTGACTGATAAGATTTTACCGGTGCCGTAGTGTTAGTAGGTTTTTTTGCTGATACCCACTTAGCGCTAGTGGAGGCTATGACGGTATCAACGATTTTTAGATGGTTGTAATATATTTACTTGAAAAATGAGATTCCTTGGTATTTTCTCAGCCTTATATTATTGATACACAATTCGTGTGATTATTTTGTTAAATTATTTATTCAATTTTATTAATTTTGATATGCACTTGTAAACTTATATAGTCGAATTTGGTATATTTACATTTAATAGATTAGTTTCTTAAAACCGAATGATAATAATTGAATATAAATTTTACGAGTATATACGAATAATTTCGCTGAGTTAATTTTTTTGGATTAGTTGAACTTAAAATTATTTTAATTCTAATTAATGCAGACGAAATCACCAACGCATATATGCTACTGGAAATTGAGCAGGTAAATAACTACCATAACATTTAAATCTCCGGTATGGGGAGTTGCTTTATCAACAAAGGCTCTGAAAAATTGCATAAAAAGAAATTGCATAACATAATCTTCAGGTTTTGTATATGTATATCTTTTGATTAAATCAAGCTACATACATATAAAATTATAATATATTTTACAACAGTATACTCGTTCGATTTCTCACCGAGATAATGTTAGTTATGCTTATATGTATTACATATTTTAAAAAGTGAAGATAAAAAATATCAAATTAACAACTTTGCCTGGGCACGATAACACATATGCACATGATATGTGATTAATACAACAAGCGGGCCCAATTAATAAATATTCAGTTTATTTAACTAACCAAACCACAAACGTCAATATGTAATAATATACAAAAACATATTATTATTTTTATTATATAATTGGACTGTTGTGACAGGTGATGTCCATTGTACTTATAGATTTTTATTTTTGGTTGCCTGAATAGGTAAATAAAATTAAAGATTTAAATCTAATAATTATAACTTCATCATTATGAATAACTAAATATTAAATAATTAATTTAATATTAATTACGTTAAATGTGTCCAAAGTTTTCAAATTAAATTAATAAATTTTTAAGGATGGATAAGGCAATGCCACATCTAGTTGTATTTCCGACCGATTCGGTAGAAAATATGGTATGACACGCCACATGAGCAAAACAATAATCCGACCGACTTTTACAACAGTTTTTTTTTTTTTTTGTTTCTTTTTTTTAATCATGAGTTTTTGATATTTACTCGAAGTTTATATAATTTATCAAATTATTACCGATTGACAGCTGCGTTTGTAAACAAAACAAAACTATCATCGAAGTGAGGTTATACTCACAACGAAAATAAATATCGGTGATATTTGATGCGATCGGAACCGACAATATTTTCATTGGGAAACGTTCGAAACCGACAAAACTTAAACCATTCAAATAAAAAATCGGTTGTCACACCGACAGAATAGAAAAACTCTTATTATTCAATTAAAATTGTTATATTATTATAAATTTATGATTTTAATTACTAATTGTAGTTATTTCATATATTGTCTCAATAATTTAAGCCAAAAATATGCAATCATTTAATCATAAATGAAGAAATCGGTCCCAGGCTTTCGCTGATATTTTTGTCATGTGGCAACGCTAATTACGGAGAATCAAGTGGAATTTTACAAATTGAAATTTATTATTTTGTCACCAACTTTCATCCCCATTATTATTATTATTATTAAAATTGGCTGGAACCCACGAGGATTCCGCACTCAATGCCACAAACGCCCATGGTGCAAACCTAAGATTCTATCCCAATTCGCAAACGCGCACTGCTGCCTTCGCAAACTGAATAAGTTTAGACCAAGGCAGAGAGGACAACTGATCTAAATTTAAAGACCTAAAGTTGAATACCTGAATTCGTATAGAACTGAAAGCAGGACAACTGCTCACGAAGTGAAGGCAGTTATCATCTTCCTCAAGGCAGTCTTCGCAAATAACATCATGAGCTAAACACATACGATGTAGATGATCTTTAAAACGGCCATGTCCCGTAAGAATCGCTACTAAGATTCTTAACTGGTTCTTTTTTAAAGACAAAGAATACTTCGTTAATCCCCATAAGAAGCATTAACTATATCAAATCCACCCATAAGAGAGTAAGTTGAACTATGTCAATGTCATAACTCAAAAGATTGTTGTTACTGTAATTGTTATTTTAAAGTTCACTACATATAATTTAAAATTGATATCAGTATATAGATTGTACATTAAAAAATAAATTATAAATTGGTTCGAATCTATAATTTCAAACTTGCGTTAGCTGTTCAATTTTCCACATTTAGATTGTAATAAAACTATATAATTTTAAATAATATAATTAGAATATAATTTTTAAATTGTGTATGAGACTATTGTAATAATTTTGTACGTGCATATTATTTTAATTTTAATCATCAAAATGTAGCGACAGCGATTACAGGTTGTAATCGCATTATCGCCATCTCCATGCCATCACAATGCTACGTCCAAATGTTAATATCCTATGACAACACATCACTTCGACCACTTTCATGAAAGCATAGTTCAAAAATACAAAAATGGAGGTTTTCTGAATATCAAACATACATGAATCTCAGTTAAACGATTCTGGACAATATATGCACAAACTCTATACCGAGCCAAAATATGTATTATGGTTTGTTTTAGTAACTCTTTTCGTAAAAGTTGGGATGCTCGGAAATCTTTTATAAAACATAATCATAGAATATTAAAATTGGAATATATTGCGTTTATAGTTGGCCGATTCTGGCCGATTCTAGTCATAGTGGAGTGTGTATTACTGTAATAACTGTAATAGTTCTATTGGCAACAACCAAATTATATTGAGAAACCTAGTATTTCGTATTTCTTAAAGTATAAACTATGCACAATTTGTTTAGCTATAGTCATAAATTTCACAGTCAAGTTCAAAGACTTATAAGAAATATAAAAAGTTTTCTAAAATGAGATTTCTGGCGTTATCCATGATAACTTTTTTGTTCTTCTGAAGCGTGGTTTTGAAATTTGAATTTTTGATTCCACAGTGTTTCTACATGATATGTTATATTTATAACTGCAAGTCAGAATTTTACATTTATTTAGTTGCTTATTTTGTTGCATTTATTTGGTTTGCTTGCGGCAATAATACAGTAGGGATGGCTTTTTAGACAATCGCTTCAAGAAACATTGTGGATATAGAAATGTCTCCAACATATGAAAATATTTTCTTACTCGAAGGCGATATTTCATAATATTTTATCCACAAATCGTGCTTGTCATAAACGTACGAACATTGCCTTTTTAGGCAATCTACATTTTTCCGTTTTGAATCGCAATTTATCACAGCACTTTTAAAACCTGATGGACCACTCATAAAACAAAAGTAAAATTCATAATACTCACAGAAATTGTATCCAAAATGTATTAATGTATGACAAAAATAAATATGTAAACAGAAATAAAATTAAAACCTGTTTTTTGGTTTGTTATTTTCACTACAATTAATAAAATTAAATATAATATATTCAAAGAATTAAAATTCTTAAAAATAATTGGTTTTTATTGCGGTTGGTAGTTTATTTTAGACATGGGGTCCAATGAAAGTTATTGATTTCTTATCAAAATCCGTTTTTATTTTGTTGCTCATTAGAAAATTCGTTGTACGAGTATATTGGATTTTGCTGCAGTTCCAAATGTTGAGATGGCATAGAAGAAACATGAATGAATAAATGAAAAGTAAATCGTTTTTAAGACATGCGTTGGAACAAAAGGAACGAGTTTTCTAATCAAAATGATAAACGGACATATTTTCATGATCAACATACAAATGTGTTTATCCCAAGACGTGTGCTTATCAAGCATTATTCCAAGATACTTGAACTCGTCCACACGTTCAATGACAACATTAGAAACCTGCAAAATAGGTAAATCACAATGTGGTAGAAAATTCTTTCTATTGTGACCACGGCTTGATAGATTCTATTTCTATAAATTCATTAGATAAAAATCTCCATTTTTTTTATTTATATATAGCTATAGCTATCGAAACAAGGAAAAAGAGATAGGGTGCAAATTTATTCTAATATGGTTAGATATTAATAAACCGCAATAGAAAACGCGTAATTGATTAAACGAAATAGCGTACAAATTTGTTCATGAAAAAAGAACACCAGCGTCCATTGAATATCGAAAAAGTGCTGTTACAAAATGCCGCCTCAGGTAAATGTACCATTTGAAAGTATTTATTGTACATACATTGAGGTCTCACTGAGGCCTCACTAAAACCAAAGGAACGCTACATGTAAAATTTGATGAATAGTGAGAGTCGCAGTGTACTGGAGTATTATTATATGTAAATTTATATGTTCCTATGTATAGTATGCTTATTGGTTTTCTCCTTCTAGTATTTACTGTAAATAAAATAAATCATAATTTACTTTTGCTTCTGCATCAAGTAAGTAGTACACAAAATAAAATTGACACTGACATTAATGAGATTTTGTTTGTTTATTAGTTTTGTTTTTTCCGATGTCGAATCGTATCAAAAATAGTGTATTGCCTGTGTTGCTCATTCCGCTAAAGATTATTATTAATATTCTTATTCTAATTTACTAATGATATAATTGGTTTTTAGTATTTTTGTTTTAATGAAATATACGCATGTTTGTTTATTTGAAGTTTACTCAATTCGTAGATTATCAAAAAAATAAACAACCTTACCGTTAATAATAATAATAATACAGTGTTTAAAGGCCCATTACTGGCCCCTTACTGGCCCCTTACTGAGTCAACAATCTGGTTCCAACGGTTTCGATCCTGGGCTTGGTCTTCATACTGTCCTAGACAACCAGAAGAAGCCAAGTCATTCTCTACACCGTGGAGCCATCGTCGCCTGCAACGACCTCTGCGCCTACCATATGGTAGCTCTCCTTTCAGAGATCGTTGCAAAATTAGTTCCGGATCAGCACGCGGAACGTGACCGAGCCAGCGTACTCGCTGAGATCTTATTTCATGCACAATATCGGGGATCTTCATCAGATCTCTGATCTCGTTATTGTACAGAGCTCGGTATGTGCCAACTACTTCGCGTATTGGGCCGTAAATCACACGCATGACTCTTCTCTCAAATGTAAGGAGCCATCTCTCGCACTCATCCGTCAGCGCCCAACTTTCACATCCAAACATATAACAACGGCTGATCAACGCTTTGAAAAGCTTCAGCTTCACGGCACTTGATAGATGATAGGTGTTGAGATTTTTGCAGTGGTCTTAGTGGAGCACGACTGCCAGCCGCACTTTAATATCTTCACCCCCACTGTTATCGTGAGTGATAAGAGAGCCTAAATATTTGAAACTCCTCACTCCTTCAAACGTGTAGTGTACCACTACTAAAATCTGGTGTGCCATTGTTCCTATAACCTGAGATCATGTATTTCGTTTTGGACTCATTGATCTGAAGTTCAACAGAAGCTGAAAACTCTACAAGCGAATCAAGTATTTCCTTCACTCCGTTGCTATTCAGTCCAATCACGCATATGTCATCTGCATATGCAAACACCTGATTGGACTGGCGATATAAGATGTTGCGCTGAAGTGTTTCAGTTTTATGAAAGATGTACTCCAACATGAGACTGAAGAGTATCGGGGACAGAGCATCTCGCTGCCGAACACCCAAGCTAACTGCAAAAATTCTTGATAGCCTGTTCTCAATTTTAAAACAGCATTGAGACTGTGTCACTGTCATTCTACACAATCGTACCATTTTGGTTGGCACAACTAGATATTCCAGCGCAGACCACAAACTCTCTCGATTGATCGAGTCATAGGGCTGCCGGAAATCCAGCAACACCTGATGTACGGGGATGGAAGTCTCATAATATTTAGAAAGAATCATCCGCAGTAAAAAGACCTGATCAGTGACTGATCGATACGATCGAAATCCAGCACCAACCAGGCCCTCCGGTAGAGGGGTGATTCTATCAATTATAATGTAGAACAGCAACTTACGAGTATATGCTGTGCAAAGGAGAGCTATAACGCGATACTTCTCACACTTCAAGCGGCCCCCCTTTTTGAAGATGGGGCATATCGCGACCACTTTCCATTTGTCAGGCATTACTTCGGTTCGCCATACTAATCGAATAAGGTCGAAAAGACAGTTCCACAAAGTATCCCCTCCGAATATCAAGAGCTCCGAATTAATGCAGTCCACTCCAGGTGAGCGGTTTCGTTTCAATCTCTGCATGGCCTTAGTGAATTCCTCTTGGGATGGATCCTCAATGCAAATCTCCGCAGTGTGTATTTGAGGTGAATCAACTACAGTCTGTAACGCATGATGAACACCAAGCAGGTCGGTAAAGTGTCCATTCCATATGCGTCGAGTACTGCGTCGAGTACTACGTCGATGTTGACACAGAGGTTTCCATCCCGGTCCCGAATGGCAGTTGACGCAGGCTTGAAAGTATGGTGCAATCTAGTAATTCCTTTAAAAAAATTAGGTGTACTGTGCTCATTGCTGATTTTTCAGAAACTCGGCCTTCCACCATTCTCGCTATTCCGTTTACAAATCCGCTTAGCTGCCCTCCTAGTAAGCCTTGTTTTACCTCGCGATTGTGAGACGCTGTTGAACTTCACTATGGTCTAAATTTTGTTGCTTAACTGCAAGACGACACCCGTCATCAAACCAATCATTCTTGGGTCTGATTTTCACTATATCTAATGTCTGTTGATCAGCACTGACAACCGAAGTTTTCAGTGCCTCCCAGACAGAGTTCACACAGTCAGACTGGTAATTAGCTCCCTCAATGTTGTCACTGACAAGATCCTGATATCGTTTCTTTTGATCTTCATTTATCAGACCTTCACACTCGAAACGTCCCATGCGTATCGCTGTGTTCCGGGACCTGTACGAAAACTTCCACCGTAGCTTTGCAGCGACCAAATAAAGATCGCTGTCTACGTATTTGGTTGCTGACTCATAAGTTCTCACATCCTGCACAACCCGAGCTCGCCCTTTTCAAATTAACACGTGGTCAATTTGGCTACGGGAAGTTCCGCGAGGATGTCTCCATGTCTCTAGATGTATCTGTTTGTGAGGGAAGAACGTGCCTGCTACTTTAAGATCATGAGCAATTGCAAAGTACATCATTCTCTCACCATTTTCGGTCGCAGTTTCGTGTCGGGAGTACGAACCTATGTTTTCACACAAGTCGGTCTGATTTCTGCCAGCTCTAGCATTAAAGTCTCCAATTACCATACTTAGATCGTGTTCGGGTATAGATCCCATCAGATCGTCCAAGTCATTGTAAAATGAGTCTTTATCTGGGGGCTGGCTGACTTCTGTGGGCGAATGTACACAAATTATCGACAGGTTGGCTAACTTCATGCGCAAGCGAAGCTTACACAATCAGTTATTGATAGCTTGGAAATCCAAAACAGCGTTCTTTACCTGCAGCCCAAGAAGAAATCCAGCTCTAAGATTTCCGAGGTCATCTACACTGTAGAGCAACTTATAGCCCTGGGACACATGGTCTCCACTTTTAGGCCAGCGAGTTTCTTGAAGAGGCCCTCCTGATTAGGCCCTCCACGTGCCGATCTCAAATCCGGGTACTTGAGCGGGGGTCCGGTATTATTTTGGCGGTATCCATTTTTCTTTTTGTTGACTTTATAAACAGTTGATTTTTTTTACGGATGCGGGTCGTCAGCCCAGCGATCTAACCGTTTAGTCGCCTACTACGACCAACAAAGGATACTGTGGTGGTATTCTTGGGAAACATGTTTGTGCAATTTAGATTTACGAGACATGTGAGTGCCCCCCGGCCACAGGGGCCAGGATAGAGTAAATTAATTTACCGAAAAATAAAGTAAGTATACTTTTACCTGCGAATTGGCCCGCAGCCTAAAATTCGCTACTGACACTGGTATGTCCAATTTTTTTTGGATTTATATTGTTTAAAAAAATGTCCGCTAGACCAATTTTAGCTGTTCCGTGAGCGCAGGCGATCAAATGATATAACGATTAGTAAGTTAACATATATAATAGATGACTCAATTCCAACTTTGGCGCCGTCAGGCAAATAGTACGGAAATATAGCTCTTTTCTCGCACTTGCAACATTTTGCATTTTGGGTAGAAGACATAAAATAGATTAATGACAAAACGCGGGAGGATGTTCAATGGGGAAGATATATAATATGGGGAAGATGTTCAAATTTAGGAGGAACGAGTCATATCATTTAAGGTCGTTCCCTAATATGTAACATTAAGAATATTATCGGTATCTTGACAGTTGGTGTGGTAGCTTAGTGATGTACAGCCAATCTTAAAGAGAAGACCAGGTTGCCCTCCAGAATGTTTATTAATTCTGTACTCCAACCGAACTGCTGGTATCGTCGTTACAAAGTCTCTGATTTTTATTTACAAACAATATGGTTTCTGACATGAAACTTTATAAATAAACAGTACTTACGCTTTTCTTGCTGCTAATGATTGTTTAATTGACAGGTTTTCGCTTGGAACAGTTTATAGAACACAAATTTTGGTCACTGGAGATATCGGCTGATAAGAATAACTACACAAATGTTTAACTATTTGCCGTCACACATTGTTCTATAAATAATAAATTTATTATAATCACGGCTGAAAAATTAATAAAACGTGGGTATATAGGCTATTAGACAATCACCGAGGCAACCAATATAAACAAATTTTATGATATTTTGTTATAAACCAAGTCAATATTGCGACGTTTAACAATATTTTGTCGGAATAAGGAAAATTTATTTTTTAGTCTAAATATTTTTATTCGGCTTTATTTTATAGAAATTTCGGGATGCCGCAAGTGGAAATTCCATTCAATGAAATTCAAAACGAACAATCGTCTTCATTATCATCATTATCTTCATCAAACGAATTATCTAATTCAAATGATGATGGAGGACTTCAATCATCACATTCGTCAAACAATTTAAGTGATTTTGAAGTCAATATACTACCGTTAATTCATAACGAACGACAGCTTACAATATACGAAAATATTAATATTCCAAGTGAACCATCGCTCGATGAATTATTGGTAAGCATAGTTATTACTTATTAGTATTACTGACTAGTTTATTATAATTTAAATCCTTTGCCATACATTGAAGAAACAAGTGGCTGGAACAAATGATTTAGCAAGTGTTGAAGAAATTCAGTTGCGCGTTGTATCGCACACAATCAGTTTGCAGCGTGTACATTTGTTTATGCCTAATTTGAGAGTTTTGAATTTGGAGGGAAGTGTTGTGAGCTCGTTACGTGATTTAGGTTGTGATATTATTACGTTAAAACATTTAAATGTTAGTCGTTGTGGTTTAAAATCATTTGATGGAACAAACGGTTTGGGATCACTAGAAGAGTTAATTGCTGATTTTAATCTTATATCGGATATATCGCCATGCTGTACGTTGGAAAACTTAATAAAGCTTAGCTTAAAGGGGTATACATTTTTTTATTCTTGTGTGATCATTAAATTACAAAATTGTTTTGTTTGCAGAAATAAAATGCAAAAAATTGACTCGATTACATTTTTGGAACTCTGCCCAAAATTAAAAAATTTGAATTTGCTTGATAATCCCGTTATAAATACTTTAAACTATAGAAATCGTGTCAAGCAAGCTTTACCAAATTTAGCAATATTGGACGAAGTATTATTCTATGAAGCTCTGCACTATAACGAATTTTCCAGCTCAGAATATCAATCGAGTACTTCAACAACTAGCCCGGACATTTCTTTGGGACACGATCCAACCACGAATCAAAATCAAATGGTAATACAGAAAAATAAAATAACTCAGCGACCTGTAACTGCTGGCGGTTTAACAAATTCACCTAGTGAATTAACATCCGGTCAACCATATTGCGGCAATATAATATCTCGTCGCCGCAGAAGACGCGTTGCATGGGCAGATGCAAAAGATGATACACGTGATTCTTCATCCAATAGCTCTTCCGCGTCAACAAAATCATTTCCAAATCAATTACCACAACAGACGGTAGAACTGGAATTAGGCGTAATTGGAGTGCAGGGCACTCCAGGAAATAATGAAAATTTGACAACAGAAAGCCTATTGGAGATTGCACGAAAATGGCGGTACACGAGTAAAACTACACGTGACACCCTGAATCATTATGAGGTGTTAAGAAATGACGGGAAGCTTGAGTGATTTTAAAATTTATTGTTGCAAAAACTATTAAATGTCGTTAATATTGTTGAAAATATTTTTGTTTAATGTAGGTACAAGTGTTAAATAAATCACAAAGGGAAATTTAAAATAGACCAACCATTCTTAAACAAATAAAACATAGTTGTTTAGCATAATTTTATTAAAAAAATAGTTTATTAATAATAATGATAATAAATTTTTAATTAGTTTTAAAAAAAAAAAATCTTTTGAATTACATTAACAAGTTACAAACATTTTAAAAGATAATAGGCCTTTGAGGCATACATAAATTGTAATAGGCATTTTTATCCCAGAAATCACTATTCTTCCAATTACACCATCCCTTACTTTGCACTATTTGTAAATCCTCGCCGCCCGTGTAATGCGGATCGAGAATTAAAAATTTCAGTTCTCCTGTAGTTTTATTAAAATCAACACCTAAAATAGTATGCGCTAATACACCACCACCGATCATGATTGGAGTGCCCTGAGTTTCGAAATGTATAGCTAATTCGGTTCCTTTATGCGCTAATTCACCACCCGATGCAACATACATAATTTTCGAATCAACATTTCGAAATGAATTTAAACACATTGAAACTTCAGTTGAACCGATCCACTGCTTTGATCCGATAAATGATTTTGGCTTATCGCCAATTTCGACTAAATTCTTTTGAATATCTAAATGAGTTGGAACGGGGTAGTCGCTAAATCCTTGAAAGTTAAACCATGAACAAAGTGTTTGAAGAGATCGATAAGCACATCCCCATCCATTATCATCAAAATTATCCTGCATATAATGATGATACGAGTATTTTCCTGTAACCAAATATTGTTTTCCCTCTGGAACTAAAATCAATCAAAAATATTATTTTAGGACTTACATATTCTTAACATTACTACTCACTATGATTTTTAAGCCCAATGTGCGGATTAATTAATAAATTGTTTGTAATTTCAATAAAAAATGGATACGAATTAGCACGTCGGAAATACGGTTTTGTTAATGGCAATCCAAAATGATGATGAAGTCGTTTTCGTTTGGCTACTAAGTACTGATCATTATCATCAATTCCGTGTGGATACAAACACGTAAAAAAGTGTCCAAAATCACTAGGAAAAAAATTGTATGCTTTTAAGATTTTTAATTGGTGATCCGGGTTTGATTTTAGTTGATCGATCAAATTATTCTCGATCAGCCGTAGCGTATTGCAAATACTTTCCACTAGAATTTCATACATATCAATCGCTTTTGATTCACGAAACAACATACTTAAGGCATTTATCGGAAGAGGAATTTCATTTTTCTTCAGTTTTTCCGATTTATCAACGGTAATTTTTCCGGAGCTTCTAGTGACATTCTCAACATTTTTATCGCGAGTTTTTTTCAAGAGCATATTGATAAAAATGACATTGTGTGAGGTTTTGACAACTGCACTGGTTTTTTTACTTGATTTTTTATTATTGGTAATATCATCACCGCCTGACTTTTTAATTAAATTCTGTAATTCTTCAATAGTAGCATTTTTATTAATTCCCTGTATATTACTACCCAAAGCATCGGCTGATAAGAATACTGATGTATTTTTAATAGAAAATGCCACAGACCCTGATGAAACCGATTTCCTTAACTGAATCATGGACTCCTGAATTGACGACTCGGTTTCATCACATACAATTTGAAGGGAACAATTTAAATTACCTACATATATATCATGAAATAGTTCTTCTTCATCCATGATTTCATATTGGATATCTTCAACTTTTCCATGCTTAAAGAGTTGAGCTTTTAAACCTACAACAGTACCTACATCACATGTTAATAAAATCGGATTATCAGTTATATCAATATCTTTTAAAATATCAGTCATGTGTGCTTCTGTATCAGTACATAAGCCAAATTTTATCAAGCCGCATAAATCGACCTCGGTAGGAAAATTATATTGAACCTGTTTATATTTTAATGATCCATTTACTGTCTCAACATTAAATCCTAGTATTACCAGTGTTCCTTGATAAATAAAACCAAATAAGCTACCACTGCATTGGGTTTTAATGTTTTCTAATCGCTAGAATTAAATAAAACAAAACATATAGACATTATTACAGTTTTCAAACTAGGCCGAAACAGGATCCATATAAATATTTACATACTTTTATCACATATTTTGTTATTTTTAATTTTGGAGTCATTATAAATTATAGATTTTAGTGTGTACTTTTTAGAATTATATTATTAATAATATCTTTTCTTTCAGTCAGATTAATAATTTTAAATTCAAATGACAAAAATATTATTTTAATTTTTAATACGTGGTAAATGCATTAAAATTAAAATTTGGGTGACAGATACATTTTTTGTGGAAAAACATCGAAATCGAAATTTAATTTTCGATGTTTTTATTTTTTTTTATTTTAGCAGTGTAGATTGGCACCATGGGTTTGTTTGATAATTGACATGGGGCATGCAAAACGAAATTTATTTCTGTTCTCAATCACTAGATCGCAATAGCGTCGATCAAGGTACGAACGAAATTTGGTTTTGAACTGAGCTACATGATTTTTAGTTATGTGTTAAGGTTCAGCCAGAATTTATCCTTTTCGCCCGTGTATAGTCCGTTCATTCTGTTCCGTCTGAATTGTAAAACAATAGCCGCTCGGTTCCGCTTGTCAACCTCTTAAATATAGATATGTACGTAGACATATTAAAAATAAACAGTTTTTAAAAGGCCATTACTGGCCCCTTACTGCGTCAACAATCTGAATCCAACGGTTTCGATCCTGGGCTTGGTCCTCATACTGTCTAAGACAATCTGAAGAAGCCAAGTCATTCTCTACACCGTGGCGCCATCGTCGCCTGCAACGACCTCTGCACCTACCATATGGTGGCTCTCCTTTCAAAAATCGCTGCACAATTCGTTCCGGATCAGCACGCAGAACGTGACCGAGCCAGCGTACTCTCTGAGATCTTATTTCATGCACAATATCGGGGATCTTCATCAGATTTCTGAAATTGTACAGAGCTCGGTATGTGCCATCTATTTCGCGTTTTGGGCCGTAAATCACACGCGTGACTCTTCTCTCAAATGTAAGGAGCCATCTCTCGCAGTCATCCTTCAGCGCCCAACTTTCACATCCAAACATATAACAACGGGCCTGTTCAACGCTTTGTAAAGTTTTAGCTTCACGGCACTTGATAGGTGTTTAGATCTTAGCAGTGGCCTTAGAGGATACAAAGCACGGCTGCCAGCCGCACTTTAATATCCTCATCCACACTGTTATCGTGAGTGATAAGAGAACCCAAATATTTGAACCTCAAACGTGTGGTAGCCACCACTAAAATCTGGTGTGCCATTGTCCCTAAAACCAGAGATCAGGTATTTCGTTTTGGTCTCATTGGTCTCAAGTCCAACTGAAGCTGAAAACTCTACAAGCGGATCAAGTATTTCATTCACTCCGTTGCTATTCAGTTCAATCACGCTTATGTCATCTGCATATGCAAGCACCTGATTGGCGACAGCTATATGTATTTTAATTATATGAAAAAATTTTAATAGCTATATGTATTTTAATTATATGAAAACTGCACGTGGCCACATTAACTTAATGAAGTGGTTTTACAACGACTTTTTAAAAAATAGGGGGCGCGGTTCTAACAAGAGGTTAATACTTTGAGGCCTCCTATAAGAGGCGCGAATGACTGGATGGCACTTTTATACCAAAGTGAATTTAAAACAACGAGTGATTTTATAAATGTTATCATTTTGAGGAAAGCGTAATTCCGCTGTTCCATAGTTTGAAAGTTTTTATATCCATGATCATCGCGAATTCAGAAGTGGCTGATCTGAGCTTGAAATACGTAATTAAACTACGGTGAAAATAAATGTATAAATCATTAAATATTTATATTTTTTAAATAAAAATGATGCATATATTATAAAAAACAATCAGGACTGAAAATGTTCGCTTGTCAACAAAATGATTTGTAGTTTGACGGTTCACTGCTTTCATAGCATTATTGGTAATTGGCACTATAGACGTCTAGAGAATATATAGACGTCAAATATAACTATAGACGGCACTATAGACGTGAAATATAAGCGTAGCTCGATGTGATAAACTCGATCATTATAGATCATGTTTAGCACATTGAGCTTCGCACATATTTTGCATATTTTCTCTAGATGTCTATAGTGTATATCGCACCTCCCAATTAATACTATGACAAGTTGAAAACATCAACTTTACAGTAGATGTTTTTTTTTAATTATCTGCCAATAAAAATTAGATACTTCTATTTTTGTTTAGTTTACATATTTGTTTAATTAAAAGAAACCGTAATATATTGCAAAACACTTCAGAATCCAACAGTTTACTACAAAAACTAATAAAATCATACTTTATGGGGAACTTGATAAAACTTTACATGACAACTTAATTTGTCACAGTTTAATTTTTAGAGTAATAAAAATGTCATAATGTTATTTCACGAAGTCATAGTTTTAATTTAAATTGAAAAGGGCAACACCATTTGGACGTTGTGACAATTAAAAAAAAGTCGGTTTAATATATAACGTTTATTGTAAAAAATTTTAAAAATTACAAGATATCACAATTCTTTGATAACAAAATATAATAAAATTGTATAAACAATTCAAATGACAAAATTAGTTATATTATAAAATTTGTTAAACTCAATATTCTCTTTATCTATATCATCAATATACCGACTGGAAGTGTCACGAAACTGTTCTATTTCTGCTAGAATTTCTTCAGCTTTATCATGCAAATCAATATTCTGATTCATATTTTCGTTTTCTATAATAATCTTCGATATTCCGATTGGCAGAGCCGGAAAATTTTTCTGTTTCATCAAGAAGTTGTTTAAACTCAATCGAAACGATCACACACATAAAATGATTTTCCAATAAAAGTGTTTAACAAAATTAAAATAAATTCTATAATAATTATTATAATTTTGTACAATAATTTTATTATAAATTAATAAAAATTGTCATAGTTACCTTGTTGTAATAATTTTTTTTCTACCATTTCCACCATTAAGCGCGCTCTACTAGTCATTTTATTATATAGGATAATTCATCCGATGTCTACCAAAACCACAAACACACCAAATTTAGTTGTCAGAAAAATAATAAAAATGAAAAAAAATACCGGTAGTTTTCTGAACCAATTATTATTTCCGTTTAAAGTATAACAATTTAACTTATCTTTCAAATAATTAGTACATAATATATGGAAATGTATGACAAAATGATATGTCATACTAGATTTTTCAACTGTTTTTAGCAAAATTTCTTTAAACTATGATAAGTGAATTTCATTTTATCTTTAATTACAGATGAACTATGACAAGTTCATAAGGCATAGTTAAGAATAAATTGTAATTTAAAATTTTAGATAAATAAAGTATGACAAATAATTTTTAAATAATCATAACTCTGAAGTTATACTCGATATCGAAATGAAATTTTGACACAACGTGGGGTTAACCTAAAAGTAAACGATGGTCAATTAAAAATAAACTATGATAACTCGAGTTGTCATAGTATTAATTGGGAGGTGCGATATACAAAAAATGCTATAAGATTGTTTTGACTAGCGACGGCTTACCAAATTAAAGAATTATCAAGGTCCATAAACTGAGAACTAGTCTAAACAGCACGTGGAAAATCTATTTAATTTTATGAATATATTTCTGATTTAATTTGTGGAATCACTTAAATTTTTGTTTTTTAGAAGTTCCAATTAACAACCAAACATGAAACTATATATATACTTTATCAAAGCATGTCAGTTAGTAAAAATTGTTTAGATTAGCACTAGTTCCTCGGAGATTAAATAATGTCTTATTTACATTAAATTCATCTACAATTACGAATAAATACAAAACTAAATTAATATGGGAAACAATTTTAGTCGGTTTTACATTTTATTTTTATATGTAATTAAAATATTCATAGAATATTTTCGATGTTTTTCCAAAAGCATTACCATTGATTAAAACCTTGGTAGATAGATTATAGTATTTAACTGAATATTTATTTTATATAATTTTTTTTTTTATTTGCAAGTTATTCACATTTAGTTGATCTTAAATAGTAAAACATATTAATTTTTTCAATTTTTAAACCAACTAAATTTCAAAATGTTTCAATCAAACTACGAAAAATGACGAACGACAATTTGGAATCCTTTTATTAGTTCACTTAAACGCCACAGTTAAAAAATAAGAAATTATTGATTTAAAAAATAATAATAAAATACATCGAGGAAAAGACGTGTTTTGCAATTTCATAAAAAGAGGAAAAAATAGTAAATATATAAGTTGAAGGTTCTTAAATTAAGAAAACATGTTGAAATCATTATTTTGAATTTATTTATTTAAGTTAAAAAATTAATTACTTTTCTATATTATTATGACTATAAAAATGAAATGTAATAATAAATTTTATAAACAAAAACAAATATAAAACATGTACATACATACATAGAATTATTATACAGCAGTTGCGTGAGGTAAAGTAAAATTAATTTTTCATTTTGTTTGTGCTGTTTTAGGAAAGTTAGAAATTTAATATAAATTTAACAAAAACAAATATTAAAATGACATCATCACGTTCTACTGTACCGGTTACACCAATATTGGCGATATCATCGCGTATGCTAAGATCACCATCGCATGAAAGTGTTACCACTGATTTATCCATGTTTTCTGTTTCTTCTTTAGCATCAGAGGCGTTAAATCGTCATCATCGCTTACTATCGTTCAAATCAAATGAACCGCGTGGCCCCAGTCCAAACCCAGATACGAAACCTAATCGGTTTGTTAATACATACTGTAATTTTAATGTTTAATATTTTGAAAATATGAATATTTTTTTCTAAGGCCACCAGATATTCCTGAAGTAACATGGTTTGAAGATGGACATGATTTAATACGGAGTTGTGCTGCACTTTCATCTGTTTTGGGAATACAAAAAAGTTTCAGCACGAGTGATATAACACAAATAAATTTCCCAGACAATGATAAACAATCGTATCGTCCAACTGTATCCGAATTGGCATTAAATTCATTACAAAGATGTGGCTACTTATTAGATAATTCAAGATTAGAACATGCTTCCAGATCATGTTCGACATGGGTTGCTGTTGGTGAATTAGCTTCAACATCGCAACTTCCATCACCTCATGGTGGACAAACAAATGTTCCTGCATTAAGCGCAAATACTCCGCCACCTCCAGCATTTACTGCAGCTGATTTAATTCGGTCAGTTAATAAGAAAGTACGCCAAAATTATATTCGAAAACGACTATTAACTACATATCGGGCTTTAGAGCGTCTTTCTCAAAGCGAATTTAATTTAGATCGTTTAGAAGCTGCCGCAGCAGCTGCAACAGCTGCTTGTGGACCAGGTCCTACAGAACTAATAGTTCCTACATATAAAGTGATCGAACCACAACCAAATTCAGAATCTTCCACATCTATATCCGATCCACAACCAACACCGCAACAGCAACAAGTACCAATAACAGCAACAGTTATATCGATTCCACCCCTTCTATATGTTGATAAAAAAATGTCGAACATTAATTCGGTTGTTCAATTTAAAAAGAAAATTACAATTAATTTGAATAAAACGCTTACAATGAATGATATTGAACGTGAACGTGGCAAACCATTATCAAAGTACGAACGAAATATGATGATATTCAATTGGCTCCATTCCCTGGATGAGAATTCGATTGTCGAAGATATCCTTTAAATCGACGATGCTATTTTTATCAAATTTACTTCTACATACTACTTCTAATTATATAGTGTTTGTTAAATTTAGATAAAAATTATTGAACTATTAAATAAAGAATTTTAATGGAATAAATAAACATTAATTCATAATCATTTGAAAAAAAAAACAATAATATAAATATTAAAACAAAAACCAATTAAATAATCCAAATAAAAATTTAACTTTAAAAATAAAAATATATGAATATATACATATGAATGTTTAGCTTTCATAGAATTAACGAGAGGTGAGGATTTGAGGGAGAAAATAGATAAGCAAACGAGAATATGGACGGTAATTTGCGTCATCATAATCACATCGCAAGTGAAAAAAATGTTACGATTTGAACTGTAGTGAGAACCGGATTAACCTATAATTCAAATATGTAAATTCAATAAATTAAAATAAACAAAAATGTTGACGTAGTAAAATATTTTCAATGCTATCGTTGTGTTGTTTATATTACATATTATATTAAAGTGTATACAATAGAATACACCAACACAACGATGACATAGGAAAAATCAGAAGTTTATTGTACTCCCTTGTTATTGTACAAATGAGAAATCTAATATGCTTATCTATGCTAATACCACAGACAAAACAGTATATAGATTTCCCATATTTCTATAGATTTCCCATATTTCTATAGATTTCCCATATTTCTATAGATTTCCCATATTTCTATAGATTTCCCATATTTCTATAGATTTCCCATATTTCTATAGATTTCCCATATTTCTATAGATTTCCCATATTTCTATAGATTTCCCATATTTCTATAGATTTCCCATATTTCTATAGATTTCCCATATTTCTATAGATTTCCCATATCTCTTGCACTGCGTATGAGCTAGAAGAAATATTTTCAATGTCATCGTTGTGTTGTTGATATTCCATAGTGTATACAGTGTATAAAATAGAATGCATCAACACAACGATGACATAGGAAAAATCAGAAGTTTGTGGTACTCCTCTGTTATTGTACAAATTAGAAATCTAGTATGATTGTCTATGCTAATACTTAGCTTAAAGCCTCTATTCCATTGTGAAAAATTTACTGCCAACATTTTTTTGTTGCCATAATGAAAGGAGAAAGAAAAGAAAAAATTCCATTAGTGTGACAGAGATAGTAGTTTTTTTACTTTTTATTTTATAGCGAAACTTTTATGGTTACGTTTTGACAGCTTCTGTAACATAACCAACAAATTTCATAAAAAGCCTCTATTCCATTGTGAAAAATTTACTGTCAGCAAAACCAAAATGGGATAAAAATATAGATTTGCTGGTGGTGCGAAAGAAACAAAAAACTTCATCAGCAAAATTTTACTGGAGAGCAAAATGTGTTTGTGTTAGTGTGTTGCCATAATTTATTATAGAAAAGTATCAAGTTGAGTATTTTTTATGGCAACATTCACACACATAAAAATTGTGTGCGGATACGAAATTTTTTTCACACACACATGTTTGGATATTTTTATGGTCAAATGTTATTTTGTTGTACATTTTTTTTTAATATTTCAGACGTTATAATAACAAATTATTATTATTATTATTATTAATTATATTACCATAAATTATTTATTATGTAATAGCATATGAATAAATGAATAAAATTATGTTCGCACTCTAGACATAAAAAAAATTATGAAATTTGTTGGTTATGTTACAGAAGCTGTCAAAACGTAACCATAAAAGTTTCGCTATAATATAAAAAGGAAAAAAACTACTATCTCTGTCACACTAATGGAATTTTTTCTTTTCTTTCTCCTTTCATTATGGCAACAAAAAAATGTTGTCAGTAAATTTTTCACAATGGAATACAGGCTTAATTCAACTTCGCATAATTAAAAACGCAAGATGAAATTTTTGATGAAATATTTTTTTGGCTGATATTTTCTATCATATTTTATGTTTGTATGTCCTTTTTCAATGTATGGAGAAATATTTTTCAATGAAATTCGACAACGTGAATTGATAGTTTTGAATTTATCAATTATTACGTTTATGTTTTTAGTTCAACCTAGGTTATCTTTCACTTAAAACAGATTCGAGTCATCTTGTAGTGAACTTGACTCCAGCTAACAAATAACAGGTTTATACTCAGGGTCGAGTCAATTTGTGGTTAACTTTGGATTAAACCCGAGTTATCTATTTTAGCGTTTATGCTCTAGAGTCAAGTCGTAGTCGATTCGAAACTGTGTTGAAACCGAGTTATAAACGTCATATTTAAAATATTTTTATTTAAAAAACTATTTCAGAAAGAAACATTTAATTAAAGTCAAGTCGAGTTAGCTCTAAAAGATGCAGTACAAACGGAGTCGAGTCGAAAAACAACAACAAAAATATGAACGTTTTCTTTCTATTTTCTGCCGACTAGCGAAGAATTATTATCACCATTTTCAATTTTTTGGTTGTGAGTTTAAAATTCGCAGTTTCATCTTTTCTTTCTAAAATAAGTTTTTGAATATGTTTTATATGACGTTTATAACTCGGTTTCAACCATTGATCTCAACTGAAATGGATACAGTATACAACAAAAATTATGGAGAAAAAAAAACAAAAAAATCCTATCTAGTGTGTGACCGAGAAAGAAAAGTATTTTGTCCTTGTCTTTAAAATCGAATTTTCGAAAATCAAATTCAAAATTTTGATATAAGATGGGTAGTAGAATTTTTTTATGGAATTATATTTTATTTTCAGATCCAATATCTTAACCATAAATTTTCACACATATGCAATTGTTACTAATCCTTTTTGAATAAACTACTAAGTTATGTTGAACATGTTATTTAAACCATACTAACGATTTAATCAGCATGATTCACGAAAGTCATAAAACATATGTTTATTTTTAAATAACCAAATTCCCAATCATTTTAAAAATATATAGGTATTTAAAAAAAATATTTTCTACAGGCCGCCCTTATTTTATTGGTAGTCATAAAAATGATATTTTGGTTTAGATGTTATTATTTAGGGTTTTTCAAATTTTAGTATTGTGACTAAGATAGTACATAATATATAAAGAAATGATATTATGTAAAGAATATTTATATACGAGTACGGTTCCCAGATAGATGTTTCGGATTTTTTGGAACAAAACAGTTTATCACCATTTCAAGAAAATGTTGTAGGATACATAAGTGATTATGTAGTCAAAATGGTTCAAAAAATTATCAAATGTACTGAATGTATTAATTCACTGCATTCTGAATTTGGAGGGGCCCATCCAACAGCACTCAACTTATTGTTTTCGAAAACTAGAGGGGGGCTGATAATTCCTTCTAAAGATGTGACGGATTTGTGCTTGGTCACAAATAAATATTTCAAACATGCCAACATAAATTTTAAAAACAAAAATCAAGATGAACGATTGGCGTTACGAATCTTACAAGATTTTAACATTAGTAAATTGTTTCCATCGTTGCATTCTCACCAATATGATACGGAAGTTGCAAATAATCATATATATAAGTTGGCAAAAACTATTATCAAATGTTACATTAAAATAAAATTTTCACAAATTTCAAAACAAATCAACGAATCCAACACAACGCATATAAGGCAGCAATTAAGCCGATTAATTATTTTTAGGCACGAATAGTGTATAGAAACACAATTTAAATTTAGTTTTACATATTATATTATATTAACTATAATTTTTTTTTTTATAAAAATTGAATAAATTTAAATAAAACACAACATTGCTGCAGTTTTATATAAATATTTTTTTGACACTTCACTCGAATTTTATTTTTGTTTTGTTAGTTTTTCAGGGGTGCATTTCACATTTCAAGGAAAAAATGGTAATTAATTTATCAAATTATTGAAAGAAAAACGGTAAAATAAAATATTTATGATCAAGATTTGATATAATTAGTTAATTACTTTGATTTTAATAAAATTATTATAAAAATGTAACATATTTTTGTAATTAAATTACAAAACTTTATTTTTCGAAATTAAATTTGTGTAAAGTGCGGCTCTTTTTCGGTAATAGGTTTTAGAGCAAGAGGAGTATATAAAACAGAGCAGAAAACTATATAAAAAATTTGCTCCATTTCTTGTTTTCAATGTTAATTTCAGACGATACTGTGTCCATTTCAGTATAGGTCAATGGTTTCAACCCAGTGCTGGGATGTTCTATCATCACTTCGATTCGCTTCGATAGACATTTGTGTCTCTTTTTTTACGAACAAAATTGTGCTCCATTGCGTTTTTTGAATTACGTTTTGTCTATTGCGATCTCAGCCTGTTAGAATAAATTTGCAAACTATCTCTTTTTCCTCTTTTCACTTGCCATCGAAAATAAAAATATTGGTGATATTTTATCGAATGAATTTATAGAAATAGAATCGAGTAGGCTATGATCATAATATAAGTTGCGAAATAGAATACAATTTTGTTCGTAAAAAGAGACACAAATGTCTATCGAAGCGTATCGAACTATCGAAGTGATGATAAAACATCCCAGCACAGTTTCGACTCTGCAGCATAAGCGCTAACAAAGGTAACTCGGATTTAATCCAAAGATAACTCGACCCTGATAAACGTACTATATCATTGAATAATTACATATAGAAATGACACGTTGTTATAGCGCTGCCAGCAGAGGTATCTTAGATAAATTGAAATTACAGGTTTGAGTATACACTACATAGTACAATTTAGTAAAGATTGTTGACGCCATGCTCAATATTGCTCATATGTCGCTGCTAATTTGGAAGTGTCACCTTCTATATGTAATTATTCAATGACTATATGTACAAGCAAAGAATATTTAATTTAATTTAATTAAATATTCTTTGGTATATAAGGGTAAATGAATTTTAAAAAAAACTACCGAATGTATGCGAAGAATACATATATAAATAAAAACAATTTATTTATTTTGTTTTTTTATTAATAATACCAAGGTTTCACCAAAAAACTTTCAATAGCGACAATAACTTTTCTAATGAGCTTATCTATAAAGGGATTTTCGTATCATGCTATTAAGTACATATAAGCTATTAAATTTAAAAGGATATTTCTGTTCTCACTGTCTGAATCAGGCTTGTATCTTGTACTACATTGGTGTATTCCTGCGGATTAAAATAAACCATGACAAACCTATTTACAACCGTGAAGAATCATCTCTCATCACATATTTTCAAAAACAATAGTTTTGTTACGTCAAGTTGATTTTTTTAAAATATGTATAGTTACATCTCATGGGCACATAAAATATCTTATACAATAGTTAAGAGCATTATTATCTACAATAGTTCCTTTTTTATTTCAAGATTTTTAGTGACTTTAGTCCTAGATTTACTTGAGTCTCAAACTCTACAAATATAGCAATATGTAGTATAGAACTACTAGCTATTATAAGTATATTATAAATATCTAGGTATTTAAATTTATTATTTGGGTTTTCCTTACAAAATATGATCTAATTTAAAACAAAAACATGGTGTTTATTAATGATGTAGGTTTATTGCATATTTAAAAAAAAATAAAGTAAATAAATATACGTGGTAATTATTTGCCTATAATTTCTTCTAATAAATTAGAACAATCATAATTTAAATCACTAATGGTTTCAACGTTTTTTAATTCAAGCATAACAGCTGCTTCCATATCCAGTACAGTTTGAGGTTTTTTATACTGTAAAAAATTAGTCAGTCATATGGGTATATTTTCATTTAATTAAATTACCTGTATAATAAGTGTATTAAATTGATGACTTATTTTAATATTTTCTTGTTTAGGCGCCAGGCCGCATCTATCTAACTCTTCAATACGTATATTTTTAAAATATTTTTTATTCACAGTTTTCACTGTGATGTATTCAGACTCTGGATTTGCCAGGACTACGTATGTATCAATTGGGTATGGGAGGTTACGAATTCTATATTCGATGAAATTTTTCGTTACACGTTTAGTTAGAGCGGGCTGGAAAATATTATTTTATTTTAATTATAATTAAAATGATAAACCATATATTATGTGAATACTAACTTCTGTATTTGAAACTCGCACAACAAATTGATTATCACTAAAATTAGCTAGTTCTTCTCCCAATTCTACGGTGAAATTTTCATTACCTCGTAGTTCTCGTTTTTTTTTCCACATTCGCCGAAGGCAGATCCCAGTGTCCATGCTGTAATCTTCAACCATTTCTCTGCCATCGGGAAAAGTGTAATGAATTTTTCGTAAGTTATCTTTAATAATAGAGGTTTTTTCAGCACTTTTAATATAATTTAACCATGATGAAAATGAAGCCATTTCTATTATTCATAGAAATTCATTAATAGATGATTTTGGCTTATAGAATATTCTATTTAGTAAAATGATCTGACAAGTTTGGTCATTTAGTGGCGTAAACAACTACTTAGGATTACACTGTTTATATTTTTTAGTATGATAAAAAGTTATACTTGCGTTTTAGTAATGTGTTTCTTATATAGTTATGCGCTTCTAGGGCAGAAAAACCAATAAAATTTATTATGGGGCATACTTTTAGTAACAATATCGGCTGTTTTGTGTGTAGCAGCACGATCGATTTCAGGGTAGTTCGCAAACCTCCAATTGACGTTTGGGGCATGAAAAGTTTTGTAGAATACAAAATAAACATCAGGTTTTACCAAAGTACGGTTTTTGTATTGTTCAAAATTACTGATTGATTTAACCCCATATATAATGTATAAAATTAAGTATAATTATGCTTATATATTTTGTTTTTATTTTTTCCACGTGCGCCGCTTTACTTTACCAATTTTGGAGCTATTTCAGACCAAAACGTGAAATTAACTGTTACCCCAAATATATGGCATTCAATATACTAAACTAAAAGATGGCCATTACAATTTATCGATACAATTGAAAAATAACCAGAGTGGCACCAATATTCAAAACTGGAGCAAGATATGACATGATATCATGTTATAACAGAGGTATTACGTCAAAATCATCAATTCTCAAATTATTTGAACTGGTAAAGTGCAATTCAGCCAAAGCGCTAGTCCCTAGATACATATCTCTATGCCAACATGGTATTATGCCGAACAAATCTACTAAAACCATCCTAATTGAATTCACTAGCAACACTATTAAAGAGATTGGAAATCACAAGTAGGTGAATATGGTGTATACAGAGTATGCTAAAGCCTTTGATTCGATCAGTCATTGCAAAACCTTACAATTTTTGTATATAAATTTGGTTTTTCCAGCGTTTTCGTGAACTGATTTAAATCTTGCCTGAGCAACCGAAATCAATATGTAGAAATCGGAAATAAAAGATCCAAATTAATTGAAGTTTCTTCTGGTGGACCACAAGGTTCGTATTTTGGCCCTGGGGCCTTCATCATTTTCAACGATGGAGTAACAACTGATGTTATACAGAATTCCATGGTTTTCCAGTTTCGATTCGAGTACGACAGGACACTACAACATAAACTCCAAATTAATGATTCAATCCAAAGTTAACTCGACTCTGAGTATAAACGTATAGTAGTATTCAAATCTCGCTGGAATTCTGAGAGTTATCGCGCAGAAAGAATATGGCGGATACACAGTGATGTATTAAGTACAATAATTCATGTTTATTGTTTACATTTTTATGTTGTATTTGTATTTAAATGGAAAAGGAACGTTTTTAATCACAAAATGTTTTCATAATTTAACTTATAATCACTGACACTTTTGAAATTAATATTTAATTCGATAAATTAAGAATTAAATTGAAAACTGATTTTGCTTTTTATGTTGCTGTGGTTTTGTTCGATATGAATATCATTTGGTCATTTATTTTCCTTTCCAAAAGGCGTGCAATTTTTTTTTGACCTATTAATTTTCACTTGAAATATGATTGTAATAACATAAATACATAATCATTTTGAATGTTTTGTGTATTAAAACTGAAATATAATTCTTTTTATTGGTTATTTATTATTTTATTTAGGTTTACTACCTAAGATAAATGCGACCCATCAAAACTTTTATAATTTTTTTTTCTACATCACTGAAAGCTGCGCAGAACAATTTAAAAAAATTTTTTTTAAAGATCTGAATAGGACTATACTAATTGACTTGGTGATTGATTGGTGGTGAAAAGCGCGATGCAAAAAAAAATAATTACAATATGTATTACTTTAATAATAAACTACGGCAGAAATTGTACCTATTATTATATTTATCACGTGTAATCCCTCAATTGATCGCGTCTGTTTAGGCTAATGATTAGACAACAATGCATATTCTAGTCTCTGGGGTCTGGATTAATCACGAAATAAAGCGTAGGTACATCATAATTCTGTAAAATGGAGCAAAGTATATGTATCTCAGTCATGATCTCTACCTAACATCAAATACGTTGATATACACTTTTACTAAATACAATAATGGATAAATTTATTTTGTCTTGCATGCTTCATAGTAATTTTTATTCGTGCTATCTTACTTCAAGATGACCTAATCTGCAAAATTTCGTTCAATTTAATTAACTTTAAAACATAATCGTACTATAGTGTCAGTGTGTGTGTGTGTCAAACGAAATAAACAGCGCATAAAATGTTAAATATTTTAACTGTGTTAAAAATAAAATCCTAACTTTTAAACTGTTTTGCTGTGCCAATTAGAGAACCAGCTAAAATTTGTGACGATTACCAATTTTCATGTCGTGCGTTATCAAAAACTGTTCGTAATCTATTCGTAGACTGTATATTTTTGAGGAATATGTTTTTGCGTCGGAAGGGTTTTGGGCACCACAAAAAATAATAGTTGGCAGCACTGAGCGCTCTAAACTTTTGACATTTGACACACGTGGTTCCTTGTTTTATTGTATTTTGATGCTTAAATCATTTTAATTAAAATATAATGGGAGATGTCGAAGAAACTGAAGTAAATTTCCACGAAATGGAAATAGATGATCGAATACTTAAGGTAAATATCTTATTGTTGCACATTTGATAATCTATATTCTAATATAATGTTTTATACGTAGGCTATTGCATTGTTGGGTTGGTCAAAGCCAACATTAATTCAAGAGAAAGCGATACCCCTAATTCTAGAAGGAAAAGACGTTTTACTTAAAGCACGCACGGGTTCTGGAAAAACAGGTGCATTTGCAGTACCGCTTATTCAAAAAATTTTAAATTTTAAAGCTACAACTCATAAACAAATTACAACATCCATCGTTTTGGCACCCAGTAAAGAATTATGTCAACAGGTAAACGAATTTCAGTTTATATTCGCATAAGAAGTTTAATAAAAAAAATTTTCAGATAAAACAGGTATTTGATCAATTAACAGTAAAATGTTCGTTAGAAGTAACATGCGTAGATATATCGAATTCCGATAAATTAACACAAAAGCATTTACTATCTGAAAATCCAGACATAGTGGTATCCACGCCGGGAAAACTTCTTTCAAATATTGAGAATGGTCATATTAATGTTAAACAAGAAATACAATCAATTATTGTAGACGAAGCAGATTTGATATTCTCATATGGCTTTGAATCTGAAGTAAATGGAATTATTAATAGTCTACCCGCAATATATCAAGCTATTCTGGCTTCTGCTACATTAAGTGAAGATGTTCTAAATTTAAAGAAGTTTATACTACATAATCCAGTTGTACTTAAACTTAATGAACCAAATTTAGCACCTATCGGACAGATGAGCCATTATCATATTTTGGCCGAAGAGAAAGAAAAAGCGACCATTTCATATTCTTTGTTCAAATTGCACTTGATTCGAGGAAAAAGCATCATTTTTGTTAAAAATGTTGATCGATGTTACAAGTAAGTTCTCGTAGTTTTCATATTGTAATTATAATTATCCTGATGATAATAAATTGATTATTGATTAAGCACGGTTTATCGTTGGCTTAAAATGAGATATATCTAATCTTCTCGCTGACTTATTTAAAAGTAAATGTTTTTGTTTGTAAATAATTTGAACAAAACTAACGGATTTATTTATTTATTTTACAGATTAAAACTGTTTATGGAGCAATTTGGAATTCGAGCATGCGTTTTAAATTCGGAATTACCCGCTAGCATTCGATGTCATGCAGTAAATCAATTTAATTTGGGTAACTATGACACTATAATTGCTTCAGATGAACGGATATTGGAAAATCCCGATACAATCAAACATAAAATGAAGCCTAAATCTATTCGAAAAGGGGACAATGAATTTGATTTGGCACGTGGTATTGATTTCCAATGTGTATCGAACGTGATAAATTTTGATTTTCCATCGAACATAAATTCATATATTCATCGTGCTGGTAGAACAGCTCGTGGTAATAATACTGGTAGTGTACTTTCTTTTGTGTCACAAGAAGAACAAAAATTATTTTCTGAGGTTGAGAATCATTTAAAATTTGAGTATGGCACTGAAGAAAATGTATTCAAGAAATATGAGTTTAAGCTAGAAGAAATTGAAGCATTTAATTACCGGTCAAATGATATATGGCGTGCCATTACAAGAGTTGCCATAAAACAAGCTCGATTAAAAGAAATTAAAAATGAAATTTTTAATACTGAAAAACTCAAAAGCTATTTCAATGAAAATCCTAAGGATTTAGAAGTGCTCCGTCACGACAAACCGCTCAATACAGTAAAGTTACAGGCTCATTTAACAGATGTGCCAGATTACATAGTCCCTGAAGCATTGAAGACTCTTTCGGGTATTGCGAAACCTAAAAGGAAAAAAACATTTACAAATAATTCCACAGCAAAAGCTAAATATCAAGCAAAATTAAATAATCCTTTACTTTGTGCTGAAGTAGATCATAGTAAAAAACGTAAAATAAAATAACAGTTTCATCAAAAATTTTTATTTTTAAATTCCCTAATTGATTAACATGCGGTACCTGGTGGTGGAAATTGTTAATAATTTTTTATTCACCATGGTGTTTTTTTCTTTTGTGGTGAATTTTTGTCACATGATCTGTCACTTGATTGTCATAGAAGTCGACTGATTATCGAAAAAAAGTTGAAAGTTAAAAAAGTAAGTATTTTAACAATTTTAAGTAATAAAATATTAATAAATAGTTAATTACTTATTTCAGATACTCTCATTAACTTAAATTTTTTATCATAAACCGCGTAGAAAAATGATGATGAGATATACTGTCGGATATACCTTTGTGGGAACATTGGTTTCTGTATCAACCATACTGATATTATATCATTTGTTAACTGGCAAAGGAGAACGTGTCAGCTTTGGCTGGTTTTTACTTGAAACACATCCCTACATGTGGTCACTACTGGGCATTGCATTTGCTGTTTCATTATCTGTATGTGGAGCTGCACTTGGTATTCACACCACTGGAACCAGTATCATTGGGGGTGGTGTAAAAGCACCTAGAATCAAAACCAAAAATTTAATCTCAGTTATTTTCTGTGAAGCTGTCGCTATTTATGGTTTGATCACAGCCATTGTACTTTCTGGTTTATTGGAAAGTTTCAAAGCCGATGGTATGAGTGATAAATTGTATGCCAATAACTGGGCTGCCGGGTACATAATGTTTGGAGCTGGATTATCGGTTGGATTAGTAAATTTGTGGTGTGGTATTGCTGTTGGTGTTGTTGGCTCAGGAGCGGCTTTAGCTGATGCTGCCAATTCTAGTCTCTTCGTAAAAGTTTTAATTGTTGAGATTTTTGGTTCAGCTATAGGTCTGTTTGGTTTGATTGTTGGTATCTATATGACTGCCAAAGTTAAGATGGGTGACAAAGAATAAATGTTCATGAAATGAAACACATTGTTAAATTTAATTTATAATGTAAATATTAAATTATGACGCACTATTTGTGCATTTAAAAAATTCGGTAGTATATTTTGTGTTTTCAGTTCATTTGAAGATGATTGAACCTATATTTTTGCTTAAAATAATTTTTGTGATTTTAAGCATTCCCATTTGGAGTACATTATATTCCAAAATATATTCATTAATATATAAATTATGTAATTATAATATAAATGTATTAAACAAAAAGTTATAATATAAAAATTAATGTAAACCAATACTATTTAAATTCGTATTTATTATAATTTTAAGTCATGTGGAATGCAATAATTGGGAGATCACGAGTGCATAATCTATTACATATATTAATATAGTTTTGAGCAAATGAAATGAAATACATGATATGTATATTTCGTTTAGGTGTCTCTGTGTAGGAAAATACATATCTGTATGTATGAAAAAATTGGTTAATATAAATTCTTGGATTGAATGCTTCTTGGGCCTTTAAGTCATGCAATAGATTTGTTTTTAATGAAATTTGGATAATTGTACGACAAAATAAATTAAATTAAAAACTAAATAAATTTTAATCGCTTACCAAATGACCTTACCAAATTACATGTAATAAACAAAAGCAATGAACAAAATTCGATTAAAATGATCAAATACAAATTTGTTCCTCAAAAAACTTCAACTAACCGAAACGTTTCTTTTATCATGTCTTAAAATGAGGTGGAAACAGTTTTTGCAAATGGACACCACAAAGCTATATTCAGGTATTACACCAGGAACGAAAAAGAAAAATGAGTCAATAAAATCCATTTGAATCAGCAAGACGGAGATCGTAACTGTTGGTCCGTTAAGCCTGTTGCTTCTACTTATCCTGCTCGTACTATCGAATAAAGTGGGATGTAGACGTAAATTGTTTTTATAATAAAATAAAACAATGTTTAAAGGCCATTACTGGCCCCTTACTGTGTCAACAATCTGGCTCTAACGGTTTCGATCCTGGGCTTTGTCTTTATACTGTCTAAGACAACCTGAAGAAGCCAAGTCGTTCTCTATACCGTGGAGCCATCGTCGCCTGCAATGATCTCTGCGCCTACCATATGGTGGCTCTCCTTTCAGAGATCGCTGCACTATTCGTTCCGGATCAGCACGCAGAACGTGACCGAGCCAGCGTACTCGTTGAGATTTTATTTCATGTGCAATATCGCGGATCTTCATCAGATCTCTGATCTCGATATTGTACAGAGCTCGGTATGTGCCATCTATATAGTCATGCGTGTGATTACGGCCCAGAACGCGAGGCCGTAAATCACACGCATGACTGTTCTCTCAAATGTAAGGAGACTTCTCTCTCGATCCGTACTTTAAAATCCTCACCCACACTGTTATCGTGAGTAATAAGAGAGCCCAAAAATTTGAACTTCCTCACTCTTTCAAACGTGTGGTGGCCACTACTAAAATCTGGTGTGCCATTGTCCCTATAACCAGAGATCATGTATTTCGTTTTAGACTCAATGATCTGGAGGCCAACAGAAGCTGAAAACTCTACAAGCGGATCGAGTATTTCCTTCACTCCGTTGCTATTCTGTCCAATCACGCATATGTCATCTGCACATGCAAGCACCTGATTGGACTGGTGATATAAGATGTTGCGCTGAGCCCTGAGGTGTTTCAGTTTTACGAAAGATGTACTCCAACATGAGATTAAAGAGTTTCGAGGGCCGAGCATCTGCCTGCCGAACATCCGAGTTAACTGTAAAAATTGTCGATAGCCTGTTCTCAACTTTAACACAGCATTGAGATTATGTCACTGTCATCCTACACAATCGTACCAATTTTGTTGGCATACCTAGATATTCCAGCGCAGACCACCAATTCTCTAAATTAACCAATTCTCTAATTGATGGAAGTCTAATATATAACATTTAGATAGAATCATCCGCAGTTAAAAGACCTGATCAATGATTGATCGATTCGGACAAAATCCTCCTTGATAGCCACCAACCAGGCCCTCCGCTAGAGGTGTGATTCTATCCACTATAATGTAGGGCAGTAACTTGTATGCTGTGCAAAGGAAAGCTATACCGCGATAATCCTCACACTTCAAGCGGTCTTCCTTCTTGAAGATAGGGCGAATCGCGGCAACTTTCCATTCATCAGGCATTACTTCGGTTCGCCATACTAATCGAAGGTCGAAAAGACAGTTCCACAAAGTATCCCCTCCGAATATCAAGAGCTCCGAATTAATGCAGTTCACTCCAGGTGAGCAGTTTCGTTTTAGTCTCTGCATGGCCCTAGTAAATTCGCCATGGGATGGATCCTCAATGCATATCTCCGCAGTCTGTATTTGAGGTGACTCAACTGCAGTCTGTAACGCATGATGAATACCAAGCAGGTATCCATTCAAAGTGTCCACTCCATGCGTCGATGTTGACACAGAGGTTTCCATCCAGACCTGAAAGTATGGTGCAATCCAGTAATTCCTTTAGAAAAATTACGTGAACTGCTCTCATTGCAGAGTTGTTGTACTTTCAGAACATCGGCATTCCACCATTCGCGGTTCTTCCGTCTACAAATCTGCTTAGCTGCCCTCCTAGTAAGAGTAGCCTTGTTTTTCCTCGCGATTGTGAGACGTTGTTGCACTTCACTATGGGCTATATTTTGTTGCTCAACTGCAATACGACTCTCGTCCCCAAACCAATCAATCTTGGATCTGACTTTTACTATAGCTAAAGTCTGTTGCGCAGCACTGACGACCGAAGTTTTCAGTACCTCCCAGACAGGGTTCACGCAGTCAGACTAGCTGGTTATTAACTTCCTCAATGTTGTCGCTGACAAGATTCTGATATCGTTTCTTTTGACCTTCATTTATCATACTTTCACAGTCGAAACGTTCCATGCGTTTTGCGGTGTTTCCGTACCTGTACCAAAACTTCCTTCGTAGCTTTGCAGCGACCAAATAGCGATCGCTGCCTACGTATTTGGTTGATGATCGATAAGTTCTCACATCTTACACAATCCGAGCTCGCCCTTTTGAAATGAACACATGGTCAATTTGACTGCGGGGAATTTTGCGGGGATGTGTCCATGTTTCCAAATGTATTTGTTTCTGAGAGGAAAATGTGCTTGCTACTCTAAGATCGTAAGCAATTGCAAAGTACATCATTCTCTCACCATTATCGGTCGCAGTTTCGTATCGGGAGTACGGACCTATGTTTTCACACAAGTCGGTCTGATCTCTGCCAGCTCTAGCATTAAAGTCCTCAATCACCCTTCTAACATCGTGCTCGGGTATAGATCCCATCAGGTCGTCAAAGTCACTGTAAAATGAGTCTTTATCTTGGGGCTAGCTGACTTCTGCGGGCGCATGTCCGCAAATTATCGACAGGTCGGCTAACTTCATGAGCAAGTGAATCTTTTAGGTCAGCGAGCTTCGTGAAGAGCAACGAGTTCCAGCCGATACTCCTTCATGCATGTGATTAAGCCCTCTAACGCTCCTGGTTTCTTAAAAGAGATCGTGCCGATCCTAAATATCGTGTCCCGGTAGTTGAGCGAAGGTCCGGTGTTGTTTTAGCGGTATCCATTTTTCGTTTTTGTTGACTTTATCAACAGATTGTTTTTTTACGGATGCGGGTCGGCAGCCCAGCGATCCAACTGTTTAGTCGCCTCCTAGGACAAGCAAAGGATACTGCAGTGGTATTCTTGGAAAACATGTTCGTGTAATTTAGACCGACCATAGGGCCCAAATTGTATTTATAAAGCTAATAAATATATATAAGGCCAAGTAATGCTCTTAATAATCGGGGTTTTACAACACTATGCAAAGATACGAAATGGGTTGGTGACATATACCCGAAAGACCCGCAGGACAAAATCTCGAGAGTGAATTGGTTATTTATTTATATCTTTTAATCTTGAGAAAATCCCGAATAACTTTGAATTCAATTTTATTCGGGATTTTCTCGGGATTACGGGATTTTGAACTTTCGGGAGTTTATACCCTCGGGATTTTGTTCCCGTGAGATTTTAAAACCTCGAGATTTTGAACCGCACGATTTTGGACCCTCGGGGTTTTATTACTTCGGGATTTTTTTAAACCTTCGGGATCTTACACCTTCGGGATTATTAATATTGGGATTTTGTCCCTCTTCCATAAGAAATATAAATACAGGCATAAGTATAATGGAAGTTGCGTGGTATAATACCTACTGATCCGGATGTTTTAACCATGTTTATAATTTTTCGTGGCTAGCAGTGCAAATTTAATACCATAATCGTTTTACTCCGCATGGTAAACAATTAACTATTTGAACTACTGAATTTTTTAACTCTTCTAGAATCATTTCTATGTCCGGTTTTACCTTTACATTGAAGGTGAACACTGGATTGTGACTACAACCGCCAATTTAGATTCTATATAACCCTAATCTATTTATACCATAAATATTACACAAAACACTATAATTATCTTATTGACTTTATTTCACACTTTAATAATACTTCAATTTTAATTTTTAATTTTACCGCTTTTACATTTTGATTTTAACCCTACTATCTGTTGACTACACAATTATAGTCAAAGCACATATTACGTTAGGTAAGGGTGGAAGTCTTAAAGGACTAGCATAGACACAAAATTGGTCCATAGCTGTACCACATTCGAGTTTCCTCCTCTTTACTCGCTAAACCATCCTGAGCTTACCAAGAAGCGTTTAAAGTCCCGGATCTCGATCTTACTAAGACCCGTGAGGTCGTTCAAAGGGGAAGTTCCCATAAGTTTTGTTCTGCTGTACGCTAGACTAAAAGCACATATTACTAGTTCAATTATATCTTTCAGGCTGCTCAACCAACTCCCGTTCCATACGCAAAACCTAAATATAAAGAGCTTCAAAATGATCTGGATTCTAAACGAACGTAAATCACTATAGTTGAATTGAATTGAACTAGTCTTACCCATATCTCGTATCCAGAACAATTAAACCATAAACAAAATGAGATGAATGACGTATTAAAAAATCTGGCGAACGACGCGTGGAAGTGAAAACATTTAATGCTGCCATAGACGAGCAAACAAAAAAAAATATGATGTCTATATCTTGCAAATTTCTACCAATCATGGGCTCACGAAATATTGATGAAATGTTACGTACACAATAAATGTGAATTTACGATACACAATAAATGCGAATTGGAAATAATTAGTAAGGTGAACAGGCTATTGGATTTTGTGTTGCAACATATTCCTTCGGTTCAATAGAAGTTGAAACACCCGATGGGCTACAAATTCTTTGTGGACGAATGAAAATAGTTATGGAAGTATTTGAAAGCGAACTAAATATAAAGGCTTTCAATTCGGAAAATCACAAGGGACATTTTCGTCAGCTTACTTTGCGCACGACAAAAGCAACATACGATTTTTAATAATAAAAATGGAATGCAGATAGATATAGTAAATATATTTTTATTTATTTATTGCTTTATTATTATTTAATACGTATCATATTTATTATAGTAAGCATCCGAATGTTAAGCCGAATTTCAAAATTTTACAAATTTTGTGGCTTTCCACTATTTAATTACAACTTTCGGCCAGCAAAATTATGTCCTTAATGTGGGTATTCATCATTTGCATAAATGTTTATAAAAAATAAAACAAATGCAACAATTATAACTTTTCATTCGAGAAAGATTCAACAGCTCTAAATTGGTTCGTTTTAATGTCCATCAACTCCACAACGACTAATAAAACGGTTAACCACGGCGTCACCTATTATTGTTACCTCCTATTAGGATATGGGGGCAGGGGTAAACTTCTGACCGTTTGCTGAAATAGTTGATTATTACTAGCACATATTTATTACCACTATCGAGATGGTCCAATATAGTCCAACCACATCAATTGTAATTTTCGCGAATGGTGTGTCAACGATATATATTTGCATAGTTTTCGAACTTTTCCACTCGTGACCTTTTACCGCCACACGATGATTACAGATTTGGCACCATAATGCTACAGATTGTCTGCAACTTGGCCAATATAATCGTTTACGTATTTTGGGTACAGATTTATTAATCCATATAGGTGACATGCACTTATTGCTTCCTCGTGAAAGTAGTGAGTAATCGGTAAAAATTTTGAAGATTATCTCGTTATGATGGTTTTAATTAGAACACAACTAGCGCCGTTATACAGAAAAAATTATATAGCATTGCTAAAAATACAAGTAGCGTTACTATGCGATAGAAGTTCGAACAGAAGGGCTAACTTGTGTAATTTTATTTTAGCTATTGAAAAGAGGCCTGTTATATATTAGTATTGGTTAAAACTATAAAATATTCAAAATATAATTGTAGGTATGTGTGCTTGCTAAATTTGGAGTATGGAAAGTAGTACGGATATATAGCTCTTTTGTCGCACGTGCGACAATTTGCATATTGGGCTTTTATAGTTCAATAAAGTTGTACAGGCCTTAAAGCCTCTATTCCATTGTGAAAAATTTACTGCTAACATTTTTTTGTTGCCATAATGAAAGGAGAAAGAAAAGAAAAAATTCCATTAGTGTGACAGAGATAGTAGTTTTTTTATTTTTTATTTTATAGCGAAACTTTTATGGTTACGTTTTGACAGCTTCTGTAACATAACCAACAAATTTCATAATTTTTTTTATGTTTAGAGTGCGAACATAATTTTATTCATTTATTCATATGCTATTACATAATAAATAATTTATTGTAATATAATTAATAATAATAATAATAATAATTTGTTATTATAACGTCTGAAATATTTTTAAAAAATGTACAACAAAATAACATTTGACCATAAAAATATCCAAACATGTGTGTGTGAAAAAAATTTCGTATCCGCACACAATTTTTATGTGTGTGAATGTTGCCATAAAAAATACTCAACTTGATACTTTTCTATAATAAATTATGGCAACACACTAACACAAACACATTTTTCTCTCCAGTAAAATTTTGCTGATGAAGTTTTTTGTTTCTTTCGCA
The DNA here is from genome assembly GCA_951394425.1 of Tipula unca. NCBI lineage: Eukaryota > Metazoa > Arthropoda > Insecta > Diptera > Tipulidae > Tipula > Tipula unca. The sequence goes on from OX596380.1 coordinate 128,646,587, forward strand.
CCACCAGCAAATCTATATTTTTATCCCATTTTGGTTTTGCTGACAGTAAATTTTTCACAATGGAATAGAGGCTTAAAGGTGCTATCCCACTAGAAAAATTGACCGATAGTAAAAAAAGAGGGAAAGAGAAAAAAGTCAAAAAGCTATGTAATAGACAAAGACAAGTTCGTTTTTTTTTTATAGCAAAATTTTAAGGAGAAATTTTGACAGCACACATTATATTTTAAAGAAATTATAGTATATAGTTAACAATATTGTACGCACGTATAATTTGAAATCTAACCTAATTTAATTGAAAAACTAATGTATTATTTGAAATACTCATGTAATTCACAAAAAATGAATAGTTATGCAATAATAAAAAATGTACAAACCAATCGCTGCTACTAAAGAATTAATAATTCTATGGCTTAAATGTCAAAAAAAAAATTTAAAAAATTGGTTTTGGTATTATTGTTATTTTTTAAAAAGTTTATAAGTTATCTATGATCGACCTTTAAGTTTTTTAAGTGATAGATGAAATTTGACGAAGTTTCGTTGGACTTTTTAAGTTAAGTTGAGTTTTCCATGGGCGAATACACAGAAATGCCATTTATCCCATTCTTATTTATTTAAAGTCAACCATAGATACTCGTAACTTATAAACTTAAAAAGAATTTTACCGAAACCATTTTTTTTAAGTTTTTTGACATTTAAACCATAGAAACATAACAATTCTTATGTGGCAGCGTTTGTTTTGTTTACATTTTTTATTATTGCATAACTATTCATTCTTTGTCTATCACATGAATATTTCGAATAAAACATTAATTTTCCAGCTAAATCAGTTTAGATTTCAAATTAAACGTGTTGAATGTCAAAAAAAAAATTCGGTAAAATTTTTATTTTTTTTATTTTCGTTTTGTTCTGTGGTTGACTCTTTATTCTTTTTTATGTTTGGGCGAAAAATTTCGTATCCATAAGACAAATGAAATTTATCGAGGATTCGGTGGAATTTTTAAGTTATGTTATGTTTTCCATGGGCGAATACACAGAAATGCCATTTATCGTATTCTTATTTTTTTAACGTTATTTTCATATTTATATTATATTATACCTGGTTACCACTTTTTACGTTATTTTTATATTTTTTTTATGTTATGAATGGTTGTTTACCAGTTAACACTTTACCACTCAACGCATTGAATGAATCGAGCGTAATTCCCAAATACATTGCATTGTTCAGCGTTCGTTGTTTGGTAGCAGCGTTCTATTGAAGTTTACCAATAAAATAAAATTTCCCATGAGGTAAAATCCAAAACTTCGAATATGGCAGTTCCATTTTTAGTTTTTATTTTCTTTCTTTAAACATCCGCGGGTGAATAATAAAGAATAAAATTGCTTAAATAATTTTTTCTGCTGTGTTGGGTTTGTGTTGTGAAATAAAATAAAATAGAGATAGTAACAACTATAATATAATAGTACAAATCATAAATAATTTACAAAATATTCAATTTTTTTTATTTAAAAAGTGTTGTATCCAATAATAATTATAAAAAAGAGAAGAAAAAAATAAATAATACAAAAATGGCGAGATATAAACATTTGTTTCTTTTTTAAGTGACATTCCTTATTAAAAAAAATCGATTTTCCGGTATTTATAATTTTTTTTTGTTTTAAGTTTTGAATTAATTATTATTTCGTATTTCTTCAATATAATATCATTATTCTTAATTCGTAAAAAAAATCAATTTAATAATGGATTCAATTCCTATATAATAATTCTTGTGCAATAATATAATTTAATTAAAATATCGACGAAATTAATAAAAACAACAAAAAACAACACAATCATAATACCAACAACAAAGTTCAACATCAACTAACACCGACATTTAACTCTTTGTATATTTAAATGGCAAGTTCTTTTAATAAGACAAGATTCAGGCGCAGATTGGCTGCGATCTCATTCTTATCGAATATATCATTAGATGGAACTCATAGAGATACAAAATTGGGTCCTACATGTCCCCATATTGATCATAATATTGATACAAATGGGAATAGCGGTAATGAAGGTAGTGGTTATTGTCAGGATATGTCCACTGATGGTGGAACTACTGATGATGGTGATGGTAATTTTTGTGAAGCAGAAAGACAGAGGGTTAACTTGATGGTTAAGAAAAATAATATAAATGGGAAAAGAAATACTGGTAAAAGTCCAGATCGTATATCAGAAAGTTCTGATTCAGATTCGGCTGTGAAAATAAATGCCTTACCAGTTAAAGCAAATTCGACACCATCACAAGATAGGTACTAACTAATATCCTACAAATTTTATCGTAGATGTTCTAATTTACATTCATTGTTTATGTTTGCTTATAAATCACGGGTTCTCTTATCGCAAAATTGATAAGAATACATATGTACATATATTTATTTAGAAGCTTACAAAAACTATATAACAAAACTAATCCGATTTATTGTTTCCAACTTTTATTATTATAGAAATCTGACAAATTCAAATGAAGCAATAGGAATTACTGAGCTACGTAATCGTTTAAATTCAACGTCATTACGTAATAATTCAAACGTAAAACGAAATTTAATTTTACAGTCAAATCAATTAAGCAACAATACTATTAGTGGAAACTCAAGTGCTACCGAAGATAAAAAAAGCCTTGATTGGCGTAATGACAGTAGTACTGAAAGCTTAACGATTACTGGCAGGACGACAAAAAATGTCCAAATAACAGATAATCAACAGAAAGAAGTTCGTTTTATGGTTCCGTCTGCAAATCGTAATCATCAATTTCGTGATGATCGTATTGTCCTTGTATCTAGGAAAGTACCGTTTTTTATTTTCTCCGCGTTACCCTATTACAAGGGGAAAAATGGTCGACAAATTTTAGAAATTCGAAAAGATGGCGCTAGACGAAGGAACATATCTGGCCCGAGACCATTATCGGCTATCACTGATGTACCATTTGATCCATTCGATTTGTTGGGGATTGAAAAAGCTGATAATGGACAAGTAATTTTGATAGCATAAACTAATAACTTTTTTTTAGATTCAGTTTAAATATTTTTTGGTTTGTTTACCAATTTCAATTTTATAGGAAGTGTCTTATGGTCATCTGCTGGTGCCATCACGCCCTCTGGTTAAAGAGAAGAAACATCAAGGTAGTAATAGTGGTACTTGTGGTGTTATTTCCGAGACTAATATGGAAATAACGAGTACAGCTGCTCTTAAAAATCACGGTGTAGCCAGGTAAGTTTTATTATACGCAAGTTATTTTATTGGGCTGCTCATTGATCGTGTTATAAAATCAGTAACCACAAAATAAAAGTTTCGATATTTATGATACCGCAAAATTTTTAATTAGTTAATGAGCCTTTCAATGAACAGTCTCGAGATCAACAAAAATAAATAAATATAATTATTTTCATTCATCTTTTTTTTTTATTTTAATTATAAAAAATTTTTTCATTATTTAGTTTTGTTTAATTTATGTTCTTATTTTGGGTTATTTTATAAATTGCATTTAAAAAAATTTACATAAATCAAATTTCAGGACTAAAGTTTTAACAATGCAAAAAGGAAACAAATGGTAATTTTTTAACGATACAAAAATCGTTTTCTTAATAATTTTTCTTAATTTGATGTTGTGTGAACGAAAAATAAAATAATCAAAATCCTCTTGTACAAAATACAAAAATATATTATAACATATATTTATGATTGTAATATATAAAATATTCTTTTAGTTATACAAATATTACACTTGATTTAAGAATTATATATTTTTTAAATTTATTTATTATATTATTTTTCTTCGATTTACATGTACATAATATGTACTTAAATTTATTTTGATTTATTTATAATTGGTGGAGTTTATTTTGTTGTTTGTTAGATTAGATTTGATAAAAAATATTTTTTTGCTAAATAAGTATTTGGTTATACCCACTGAATAATTTACGTCAGATGGATCATTTTTATGTTGTCAACCAACTAAGTAGGTAATCAAATTATCATATTATTCCATTTTATCTTAAATTGCTCAAATGCTTCCAATGTATCCCAAAAGTAAATCAAGAATGGATCTCTTAATCTTCATTCTTTCAGCATTTTGTTTTTCGGCCGAAGAATTTTTGCAATTAACTCGGGTGTTCGGCAAGGAGTTGCTCTGTCCTCGATTCTCTTTAATCTCCTGTTGGAGTACATCTTTCGTAAAACAAAAAACCTCAGCGCAACTTCTTATACCACCAGTCCAACCAGGTGCTTGCATATGCAGATGATTCAGTGATTGTACTGAATGGCAACGGAGTGAAGGAAATACGTGATCCGCTTGTACAGTTTTTAGCTTCTGTCGGCAATGGCTCACCAGATTTTATTAGTCACTACACGTTTGAGGGAGTAAGAAGGTTCAAATATTTCGGCTCTCTTGTCACTTACGATAGCAGTGTGGATGAGGAAAATAAAGAGCGGCTGGCAGCAGGCAGTCTTGTTTTTTATCCTCTAAGGTAATGCTAAAATCTAAACACGTATCAAGTGCCGTCAAATTGAAGCTTTACAAAGCGTTGTGCAGACCCGTTGTGATGTATGGATGTGAAAGTTGGACGCTGACGGACGAGTACGAGAGATGATGGCTCCTTACATTTGAACAATGAATCATGCGTGTGATTTACGGCCAAAAACGCGAAGGAGATGGTAAATACCGAGCTCTATACAATTTTGAGATTAGAGATCTGATGAAGATCTCCGATGTTATACATGAAGTAATATCTCAGCGAGTACACTGGCTCGTTCAAATTCTACGTGCGGGCCCGAAACGAATTATGCAGCGATCTCTGAAAGGAGAGCCACCATATGGTAGGTGCAGAGGTTACAGGCGATGATGGCTCCACGGTGTAGAAAACGAGTTGGCTTCTTCAGCTTATCTAGAACAGTATGAAGGCCAAGCTCATGCTCGAAACTGTTGGAGTCGCATTGTTGACACAGTAAGGGAACAGTAATGTCCTTTAGAAGCTGTTTGTAATAATGGTGTTTTAATCTGGAAATGATATATTCATAAGTATACAATGGAAGTGCTCAGCGCAACAACCGGTTATCTCTATTTTTTTACAATTTTACAGGATACGTAGAATAATAATGAGAGATATATACTTGATTCTTACCCAGTGGAACAACCGGTTAAGTCCAATAAGAGGTACCTGGTGCCCAGTATTTAAAAAAGAAGTAAGGCAACAGTAGCAATTTTTTATGTTTTTCTTATAAACAGACAATTATTAATAAGAGAAACAAAAATAATTACTGAAATTCTGAATTTTATTTAACATTAAATGAAATTTAATATTAAGCGGAACTAAGGACTAAGCGGAATATAAAAAGGTACATCTTCAGCAATTTTAGGAAAAATGGATATACCCGGTTCTTGCATTGAAATGGCAATATAATGTTGCATTACTGTAACCATTGGGAGTGTATACAAAAAATCATAAGTTTATGTATCTAATTCAAATTCGCAACTAATTTTTAAAACATAAATGTTTTTTACACACATACATATTTTCAATTATCCAAACATTCCAAATGTTAAAAATTGTTCACACAGTTCTTTGTTTCTTTTATAATACTTATTATTGTGTGTGCTGTAACCAACGTATAAATATTCGATCGATTTTGTGTAAATATTTTTTATTAATCTTTTGCGATCATTTTGTTTATCTTATTCCTTTCTTTTATAGTCTATCTCTCTATTTAGGGAAATATTTGTTATTCTTTCGTTAAGCCTGATAATATAGTAGTTTTCAAAGTATAGTACATATTGCATTGGCTAACAAATTTACTAAACACGTATCTTAATGATAAACATAAATGTGCATGCCGAGTGAAAATAAATTTGAGACTAACTAACAAGCATGTTTACAACTTATTTAATTTATTTTATGTTACATATTATATTCATTTATAATCGATTTGAACGTTAATCCCATAATTAATATCGCTTATTTAATAATTAACTTCATTTTTAATAATGAAAAATCAACATAATAGGATTATTGAATATTGTTGCTTGTTAAATAAAATTTATATCTATTTGAAGGTGTTTTACATACGATACACCTGGTAATCGTAATATAACTTCAAGTCCACTTCAAACTTATCCATGCGAAATAAAAACGGGCGATGGCGAGGACAATATTGAAAATCGGCAACAATTTTCGATGGTGAGTGGTTTAATAAAAATTCTCACTTTTACATGTATCTTTAATAATTATTTTTTCCAGTGTCATTACTCACCAAATTTATTGGATGATCCAGAATTGATAGCTGGAAAACATCGTACACTATTAACATTCACGTCCTACATGACATCGGTAATCGATTATGTGAAACCATCAGATTTGAAAAAAGAACTAAATGATAAGTTTCGTGAAAAATTTCCACAAGTTCAATTGACATTAAGTAAATTGAGAAGTATCAAACGTGAAATGAGACGAATCAACAAGCTTGACTCACGCATCGATTTGCTTACAATATCACAAGCATATGTGTATTTCGAAAAGCTAATATTGGCTAATTTAATTAATAAAGTGAACCGGAAATTGTGTGCTGGTGCATGTTTATTATTAAGTGCTAAATTGAATGACATAAAAGGAGATGCGATGAAAAGTTTAATTGAGGTAAAGATTATTTTATTGCTTAACATATTTGCTGCATTTCGGATAACTTATCCGATTTTGGAAAAGATATTTTTCAGATAGTGTAGGACGGTATTAGGATTAGTGATTAGTATGTTAATACTAGAAGATAAAAGTTGACTTCATAACTGCGGTTTCAACATTTCTTGCCCTAGTAAAGTTCACTTTTTTAAAATACCCTTTAAGACTCATAATATGTGCTTGATATTGAAAGATTTTGGTGTATACGAGTATGTTGGTTTTCTATAATTCATATAAAATCAAGTCAAAACCGTTCTTTAAAATTTCATTTTCAATTTTTTTGTTATTTATTTTAAACTTTAATATTAAACTTCAATACCTATTATTGCTTTAAATTTTTGTAGAAGTTAACGTTATAGTTTTTGAGAAATTATTAAGATAAATTAATTTAATTTCAAATAAATAGTTTAATTCATTTCGCAAAACCTTTTAATTGAGCTTCCGATTGAATTTGAAAATGTCCTTTGTATTATTTATTTCTTTGGTAATACATATAATATTGTAATTACAATTTTAAAATACTATAGTTACAATTTTCCCCTTATTGAGTTAACAATCTGACTCCAGCGATTTCGATCCTGAGCTTGGCCTTCATACTGTCCTAGAAAATCTGAAGAAGCCAAGTTGTGCACATCATGCAGCCATTGTCGCCTACAACGACCTCTAGGCGTACCATATGGTGGTTTCCCTTTCAGAGATCGGTGCATAATTCGTTCTGGATTAGCACGAAGAACGTAACCGAGCCAGTGTACCCGCTGAGATGTACAATATCGAGTATCTTCATCAGATCTCTGATTTCTTTATTGTACAGAACTCTGTATAAGAGACTGCACGTACCACGTGCCCATCCTAAATCTTGTGTCCGAGTATTTAAGGCTGGGGCCTGGTGTTGTTTTAGCGGTATCCATTTTTCATTTGTTGACATTTTTTACGGATGCGCGGTCCTCAGCCCAGCGATAAAACCGTTTAGTCGCCTCCTACGACAATGGCATTTTTGGAAAACATGTTCGATCAATTTAGAGTAATATTGAGGGACATATAATATTATAATCGACAAAATATACGTTGAACATTCCTTCTTGATATAGTTACATCCAATGTTACACTCTAAACTAAATGGAATATTCCTCACAATTGAGCCTTGGTCCAAACGTTCATCGTTTTATTCGTAATTCATACGTAATTATTTCTATTTATTCGTGATACATACGTAATTATAGTTCATCTCATTTTCTAATGTGTTTATTTTAATTTTCAGAAAACCGAAAGTGTATTTCGTATCAACCGTAAAGAGTTGATTGCATCTGAATTTGCAGTATTGGTTGCATTAGAATTTAGCCTACATGTACCGATGAGTGAAATATTCCCTCATTATCAGCGACTTGTATATGAATCGTAAATTCCGTTTTATGTAGGTAATAGAAAAAGCATTTTGATTTTGAATTATTTTTAATATGTATCTATTTTTGTCAACACGAAATTCAAATTAAGTGTTTTCTAGTTTTTTCGTTAAAGTTTTCATTTTTAATTGATTATGTAGTTATAAATTATTAGTACTTAGCATTTAATGCCCCCAATAATAATAATTTATTCGTTTGATATTATTATGTAATTTAAATAAATTATATTATGAATTTTTTTTTGGTTTTTTGGATGAGACGGTGAAATTAAAAAAAAAAATTAAAAACACAAGATGAATAGATTTTTTTACGAGAAAAATAAAAAAAATGTTTTAAAAATTATATAAAGTTGTTTTATTTTTTAATTTTCTTCGTGCCTTCTATTATTTTGCCTAACTCTTTTAGTGAAACGTCTGCTGAGCCTCGTTCTAGTGGTTTTGGCTGTGTGTCGCTTGGTTTCCAGCCGACAAAATATATTATTTGAAATGTAGCCGAAATTCCATCACTATCACCGCCATATAATTCGTTATATATTATAGATGCTGCCAATAATGTATCTCGTGAAATATGAAGTGGTCGATTAAAAGAGGCATTGTTTTCACCCATTCCTTTCAAATCGGTCATCAGTTCAAACATTGATGGATATCGTACAACTATCTCATCGGTATCGATTGTCAACATAGAGAAACCAGCTCTACTAAGCAGTGCGCCAACATCCCGAATTTGTGTGAATGGTGATACATGTGGTGCAATGCCTCCTTTTCGTTCCATTTCTGCTAGTTGTAGAGATGACCTCAATTCAAATAATGTTTCCCCGCCGAACAGTGATGCCATAAATGCTCCATCGGGTTTTAGACTACGCATTATTTTATTGAAACATCCTGGTAAATCGTTCACCCAGTGTAACGCTAAACTAGATATTATCAGTTCCAGTGAGTTCTCCTCTAGCTGAGAAAAAAATGTTTATAAATATTAATTTTCAGCTATACTTATACAAAATTGAACATCGGTGTTATACCAATTTCATTGAATCTATTAGAATGAGCATCATTTACCTCTAGGTCTTCCTCATCCATAACCCTCTTGGATATATTTAACCCTGGTGTCCCGGTTGCTTGTTCCAACATTTTTTCACTGGTATCGATCAGCAATAAATTTTCTACTATATCTGCCAAAATATGTTTTGACACAAAGCCTCGATTACATCCTATATCGGCAGCATGTTTAAACGTTCGTTTTATATCAAACACTCGATCTGATAATCGAAATCCCACTTCATCCTTTATGTAATCGAAGAGCTCTCGGTCTGGATGAATTGCCGATCGATCTTTTTGAATTTTTTTTGTTTTTCGATCGAATATATTTAATGTTGATTGTATTGCATAACTTCTTACATTATTATTATATTTTACTAGACGATTATTTAATAAACAAAACATTTTTTGCTATATACAAAATGTGAGGTTAGGCAAATATAAATAAAGATTTAACAGTTACATAAATACCGTCAAATGAAAGCTTTGAGCATTGACAATGTTATTGTTGTGTGGGACAAAATTGTAGAACATGATTTTATATGCTTATTTAAAGAATCCATATTTAACACACAAGACCCTCCGAGAGGGACATCACATATTCCAGACAATCCAAACGATCGAACGCTCACATTTATAATAAATGATTTATCATCGGTTCTCGCTGACACCAATCTAGATAATGGTATAACCTTAAATAATACATTATGTGGAAGATGTTAACTACTCAGTACTAAATAGTAAATAACCCTTCGTGTCAAAACGTCAAAATAAAAACAAAGCATACGGTCTTAAGTTGTCGCTGAAATTTTTAAAACATAAAATATTAAATTTATTTGATTATAAAACTAGTAAATTTATATATTATATATAATTAATTACCTCATCATTGCGTGGTATAAAGGTGGACTTTCCACATCATACAGCATATAATTTACTACAAACAAATGACAGAAAGTTTATGGTATAGCGTTTCCAAATTATGGATTACATGTTTGTGAGCAGTGGGGATGCTGGGGTAAATCCTTCCGAGGATATAATCACATTAACAAGTTGGTTATACATTTAAAGTATAGGTTAAATATTATTTATTAGCGAATCTCTATTTTTAGTGTATGATAATACTCGCGATGGATCTGACCATTATTCACCTAATTTTGTTGATGCTTTCAACATTGGTCAAAGTGAAAGTGAATATTTGGAGTTGGGTACAGTTCTTGCAGATTGCGGGAATACATTTGGTGTTTCGACGGTCACGTTTGATACGCACGAAGAACTTTTGTGGATGGGAAATTTGGGTGGCCACGTCACATCATATTACAGAGGTGGAATGCAAAAGTATACATCATTTCAAGTTCATGCAACGGATGTTGTTCGAGAAATAGTGCCGATTGAGTCTGGAATATTAGCGTTGACTACAACGTCATTGAGACATCAAATACGCCGTGGCCTTCCGAAATTTACACATCGATCTAGTAATATGATCGATATGTTATGTATGTTACAGTTGGCACCCAATCGCATTTTAATGGGTGGCCATCAAGATCAGTTGATCGATTTTGATTTAACTACTACCTCAGAATCAAAATTATCTTACGCTGGGGCTCATGGATGTGCAATCTTACGACTACATTCTCGATATTTATGTGCAGGGGATGCATTTGGCAATGTAACGCTACGAGATCCAACCAGTTTACAAACGGAACATACTATAAAAACTCATTCTGGAAGTTTATCAGATTTTGACGTGCAAGGAAATTATTTAATATCATGTGGATTCAGTGGAAGGCAAGGCACCTTAACAGTTGATCGATTTTTAATGGTGTACGATCTAAGAATGCTTCGACTGGTCTCACCAATACAAGTTTTAATAGAACCACAACTTTTGAGATTCTTACCGTCTCAATGCTCAAGGCTTGCAGTTGTTTCGGCAATGGGCCAAATGCAGTTAGTGGATACGGTTGAACTGAGTGAGCCGCGAGTATGTATGTATCAAATTAACACTAGTGGCTCACCCTGTTTATGTTTTGATATAAGCCCATCGAGCCAAGCAATCGCATTTGGTGACCAGTCCGGCCATATAAGCTTAATTTCTACTAAAAGCACACCCGATCCCGTGTTTAATACATTTTCACGTGAAACTGAGTTCGCAGATATTGAACAATTACCACTGATTCCTATAACTGACACAACATATCCTTTATCATCAATTCCATTACCGTATCTATCCACGGGAACTTCATATTTTAGTGATTGGCCGGAAGAGCTGCTTACGTATAAGTATCGTCGCTCTAAACCGATTCCGCAAGAGGTACTGAGTTCAATGAAGGTGAAGGGTTCAATCGGATATGCATTAAATCCACGTTCAACGTTACGTAATCAATGCCCATATTATATGACCGATATGGCATCAAATGGGAACTCACAAAACGCAACACCCGTCAATACGTCGAAGCAAGGAGGTGATACTGGGTTGAAATTAATTCCCAAGCGATATCGTAAAATTGAGGTAAAATATACAAAATTAGGATGTACCGAATTTGATTTCGAGCAGTATAATCAAACTGGGTTCTCTGGGCTTGAGGCAACTTTGCCTAATTCGTACTGTAATGCAATGCTCCAGGTACTCTACTTCATAAATCCACTTCGAAAGACGCTACTGTCTCATTCATGTGCAAAGGAGTTTTGCCTGTCATGTGAACTTGGCTTTCTATTTCATATGCTGGATGCATCCACCGGAAATGGGCCTCCTTGTCAAGCGAGCAATTTTCTGCGATCATTCAGAACTGTACCAGAGGCATCGGCACTCGGTTTAATATTATCGGATCGATATCAAGCAAGTCATGGTAATGAAAATTTAATCAATTTAATTCAAAATTGGAACCGATTTATCTTGTATCAAATGCATTACGAGCTTTTAGAGTCGCGTAAAAGTTTAATTCAGCAAATGAACCTATCGTCAAATCATATGCCATCAAAGTCGCCCGAAAAAGTCCCGGAATTTATTTACAACGAAAGTGATTTCCCTGAAATCTCCATGAAAGAGGCAATTAAGCATAGCACAACGAATGAGGAAAAATACAATTTAATAGATTATAAATCGGAGTCTGAAGAAACTTCAAACAAGAAAGAAGAACAAAATAAAATAAACGAGGAGACTGAAATAAGTCAATTGTTCGGAATTCGTCAAAAATCAATTCACCGTTGCTTAAAGTGCGGTGATAATAAGATTAAGAATAATATCATTTTGGCTTGCAATCTATTATTTCCGCAGACCAGTCGGGATCTTGAAGGTATTACATTTAATCGTATACTAAAAGGTTCGCTAAGTGCCGAGAAAACCATACCTGCTTACTGCGAAACTTGTAAAAAATTCTCACCCACTAATCAACAACGAAAGGTAACAGAGTTACCAAAAATTTTGTCGATTAATTGTGGATTAACGAACGAAAAGGATTTGGCGTTCTTAAAGAGACAAATGAATACCGGATACAGCACCACAATCACTGGAGGAACCTCAAATGGAAATACAAATGGCGATGTATCAGAAAAAAATATTAAACCTTGTCGGTACGGGCTTAATTGTTCCCGTGTAGATTGTCATTTTTCACATCCAGAAGTACGCAAGTCTCCTATAAATTCCAGTAATAATAACGTAAAATCTAATATGTGGTTTCCGCTTAATTTTACAATGAGGTTGGATGAAAGCGATGAATTACAAATTTTCAATTCCAATACGGAGAGTGAATTGGATAAGTTGTCTTACGAATTGGAGGTGATCAGTGTAGATAAAGAGGACGAAGAGGGTAAAGAACCAGAGGCCAAAGTTGCGGCTGTTAAAATGCAACGAGAATATAAATTGACAGCAGTTGTTTGTCAGGTAAACGATGGAATTCAAACTAATTTGGTGAGCCTAGTTCATGTTCCGTACACGTACCATGAGATGAAGTTGGGACCGACCAATGATCGCACCCAAGGATGGTACATTTTTAATGATTTTTGTATATCACCAGTATCTGTTCAAGAAGCGGTTTGGTTTACACTCGACTGGAAAATTCCTTGCGTTCTCTTCTATAGTTGTGATAACTCGAATGAGACGGAAAACCTAACACCCTTAGATCAATATATCAATCCGTTTACTCACGATATATTTAATCAGCCATTAAGTCACTTGCGACATGATATTGCATTTAAGCCACTACAGCCCAATGAAGTATTGAGAAAAGGCGATTTAGTCGCTATGGATGCGGAATTCGTTACATTAAATCCCGAAGAGAGTGAAATTCGCGCTGATGGTAAAATGACCACCGTCAAGCCGTGTCATATGAGTGTTGCTCGTATCACATGCATCCGAGGCAAAGGATCAGATGAAGGTATACCATTCATCGATGACTATATTTCGACTCAAGAGCAAATTGTCGATTACTTAACGAAATTCTCCGGAATCAAGCCTGGCGATTTGGATGCAAACTTTAGCAATAAACACCTAACAACGTTAAAAAACTCATATCAGAAATTAAAATTTTTAGCGGATAGCGGGGTTATATTTGTAGGTCATGGATTAAAAAATGACTTTCGTGTCATTAACATGATAGTGCCACTTGATCAAATTGTGGATACAGTTCATTTATTTCATATTCCACATTGCCGTATGGTATCATTACGGTTTTTGGCATGGCACTTTTTGGGTATGAAAATTCAATCGGAGACACATGACTCTGCTGAAGATGCTCGAGCTGCTTTACAGTTATATAAACACTACCTGCAACTCAAAGAGGATAATAAAATCAATTCGGCCATTTCAAATCTTTACGAAATCGGAAAACAATTACAATGGAAAGTGCCGGAAGACTAGAACTAACTGTTTTTTAAGTATGTAAATTTAAACGTATTTTTTATTAAATAAAGTTTTAAAAATATAGACTTGGTTTTACTTACGGTTCGATACCCTAAGCAGTTGCTCAAATGATGTTTATTTTATAGACATTCCAACTGGAATACAATGCAATTTGACAGTAATGGCGCTAGAACTGTACAAATTTCAATTATTTTTATAATAGAAAAGACCGAATTTTAGAAATTCCATTATATTTATTAATTTTGTATTGAAAATATAACTAAATATACATTAAATAATGATACAAAATAGTATGACTAGAATGGTTAATTCAAAAAAATTGTAAATTCGCACATAGTTTATGATTGTTTTGGTTTTTTTAGTTGTGTTTGGTTATATAAAAAATATATAAGTAGCTATGAATTAAGTAAGTGAAATTTTTGTGTTGTTTTATATTAATAGATAAATTATAGAATGAATGTGCATAAATTTAATAAATTCCGTCTAATATATTTTATAAAATATAATAAATATAAATATTTCTTTTTTATTACACTTATAAAGAAATGATCACAGTTAATTTGTCTTAATTTTTCCATAATTCATAGTCTTTGGAAATAGGTACACTTATAAATAGCATGTCGATGCATTGATAGATTTGATTAATTTTAATAAATATTAATTAAAAATAAATTATTTTATTTAATGTCGGTGTATCATACGAACACGCCGTTTTACGTCCGGGCTTGAGTCACCTTCACTAAATGAATCCATCGATGGTCGACGTGCTAAACTCCCATATGTGTTACTAAAAATTGATTGTCCCACTGCACATGGTACTGATTGTCTTCGCATCATTGGAGCAGGACGACCACCTGCACCCAAGAGTTTGGTTGGAATCTTTGCTGGACTACCAGATTCGGGTCGTTCAATAGATGAATTATTTGTTATAATATTCGCAATATGTGGTTTCGTTGTTGCGGATACTGCATAGGCGGTTGACATTTTTGTAGCTGCCGGACCAAACGGTATTTTGTTTAATAAAAATTGTGAAGGGTTGTCTAGTAAATTACTTATAATGCTGTTTTCGTGCATTATAGGCGATCCAACTGGCGTTATTGTGCTTTCTTGCCGTGATACTGTTTTTTTTTTGGAATTTTTACGGCTGTGCCGTGATTGTGCAAATTCTTGGAGAGATGTTCTACGTGAAAAATCATCTTTGTTTTTGTCATCCTGAAAAGAGAATTATTAAAACTCAAGATAAAGTACATAATTGTTTTTTTTTCAAATAATTTATTATACTATAGTATTATTTGTTTATTTACGATGCGCGAGCTTTTATTAGTATAAAAAAATACTGCTACATATGTACTCGTATATGTACATTCATGAAAAAAATTATTACGACAAATATGTTTTGTTCTTAGTCGAGTTATTTGTTCTAGACCGAATTAAATAAAAATAACATAATATTTTCACGTACATATAACAAAACATGTTTACGCACCAATGTGATTTGCCTCTTCTGTATACATATTTTATTATTCCACCATGACTTTTTTTACTACTCAGCAATTCCACCAACATACCTAGTTCATAATAATCGATTAATAAATAAAGCAGTTTTGTGCCAGTTCGCAATATTCCAAAACTTTATAATTTGATAAAGACATTGCCTAGAAAGTTTCATTCCATTGTGATACATACGTAGTTTTGAAATATGAATACTGTTCCATACCCATTTTGTTTTATACTTTATAAATATCGGTTTTAAATATCCTGTTTCGTATTTTAAACTGTTTTTAAATATGTAGTTTTGAAATGAACAGTTCATACCTACTCATGATTCTTCTCTCAAATGTAAGGAGCCATCTCTCGTACTCATCCCTCAGCGCCCAACTTTCATATCCAAACATAACAACGGGCCTGATCAACGCTTTGTAAACCATCAGCTTCAGCTGTTTAGATTTTGGCAGTGGCCTTAAAGGACACAAACCACGACTGCCGGCTACCAGGTGCACTTTAATATCCTCATCCACAATGCTATCGTGAGTGATAAGAGAGCCCAAATATTTGAACCCTTCACTTCCTCAAACGGGTAGTGGCCACTACTAAAATCTGGTGTGACATTGTCCCTAAATCCAGAGATTATGTATTTTATTTTGGACTGATTGATCTGGAGTTCAACAGAAGCTGAAAACTCTACAAGCGGATCAAGTATTTCCTTCACTCCGTTGCTATTCAATCACGCAATATATCATCTGCATATGCAAGCACCTGATTGAACTGGCGATATAAAATGTTGCGTTGATGTGTTTCACTTTTACGAAAAAGGTAGTTCAACATGATATTAAAGAGAATCGAGGACAGAGTATCCTCCTGCCGCACACCTGAGTGAACTAAAGAAATTCTTGATAGCCTCTTCTCAACTTTAATATAGCATTGGGACTGTGTCACTGTCGTTCTACACAATCGTACCAATTTTGTTGGCATTCCTAGATACTCCAGAGCAAACCACAACCTCTTTCGATTGATTGAGTCATAGGCGTGCCGGAAATCCAGGAAAACCTCATGAACAGAGAAAGATGTCTCGTAATATTTAGATAGAATTATCCGCAGCGAAAAGATCTGATCATTCGGCCGAAATCCTCCTCGTCACCCACCATGCCCTCCGCTAGAGGGGTGATCCTATCCAATATAATGTAGGACAGTAACTTATATGCTGTGCAAAGAAGAGCTTTACCGCGATAATTCCCATACTTCAAGCGGTCTCCCTTCTTGAAGATAGGGCACATCATGGCCACTTTTCATTTGTCAGGCTTTACTTCAGTTCGCCATACTAATCGAATAAGGTCAATAAAACAATTCCACAAAGTATTCTCTCCGAATATCACGAGCTCCGAATTAATACAGTTCACTACAGATGAGCGGTTTCGTTTTAATCTCTGCATGGCCCTAGTGAATTCCTCATAGGATGGCTTCTCATTGCAAATCTCCGCAGTTTGTATTTGAGGTGGATCAGCTACAGTCTGTGACGCATGATGAACACCAAACAGATCTGTAAAGTGTCCATTCCAGGCGTCGAGTACTGCGTCGATGTTGACATAGAGGTTTCCATTCCGGTCCCGAATGGCAATTGTCGCCTCCTACGACAAGCAAAAGATACTGTGGTGATATTCTTGGGAAACATGTTCGTGCAATTTAGGTCTACGAAACATGTGAGTGCTCCTCGACCACAGGGGCTAAACATTTTTAATCGAAGAGATATGACGCACAATTTCACGTGGGTGTTTTATTGTTGCTATAATTATATTTATTGAATTAAATTAATTTATTAAAATGAATTTACCAGTTTATTATTTATGTGCAACAAATATGTTGTAGAAAACATTTTTTGTGTAACACATAAATTATAATAAGCTAGTTAATCATTTAAAATTTTTATTTAATTTATTGAATAAATTATACCTACAATTCAACGTCCACGTGAAATTGTACGTCATATCTCTTCGACTAAAAATTTATAACTAAACTTTATAATTACAGAAATGCAATTTGACTATATTTGTGTAAATTATAATGTATTTTTTACTCTTAAGCCGTGTTCACGAGATCGGATTCAAATCCTAGGAATTTAAATCCGATCTCTCTCCCAATCAAATCAACTAAAATGAAAAAAATAACGACCCTTTTTCTCTCTTGAGTTGAAATATTTTTAACTTTTAGCAAAAAACTCTCAGATGACCAACTTAATAAAACAAAAATTCTCTCAGAGAGAGATCGGATTTGATTTCCTACGATTTGAATTCGATCTCGTGTACATGCCTATACTAAGAATTCCCGCGTTTTTTCATTTTATTTATTTTCGTATAAATTCTAGTGGTCTTTGTCACTCACACCAAGCAGCAAGGAACACCTATAAAAAAAATTATTAGTTTTTCTGATTTTCCCCTCTACGTAGACTGAAAATCCTGACTGAGAAAAGTTGAAATTCATGAAAGAAAAGTTTGTAAATGTAATAATTTGTTTTCTTAAAATGAACGAAAACATATTGGTATTTGTACTCAGGTACATAAAAAAGTGTTTTTGGGCCTAATTTATAAGTTGTATCAAATCTAAAACAAAAAATTGCATAAGAAAATTAGTTTTCATGATATGATTTGTATGGATCGTTTTTCGTTTGTTATTCCTTGACCAATACTAATGCAATTTTAATTTTGCTCTTGAAAATCGGCCTATTATATATTGATATTGGCATATCATCAATCAAACAACAACGAACGAATGGTTAACAAAACTATCCGAGTAGTGCGAAGTCTCACAATAAATAAATTGGGTTGGTCCTCAAGCCGTGTAGACGAGCCTGGATTCAAATTAATCAATTCTAGGATTCAAAATTCGTACTATGAAGGTGAAAATATTTCAACTCAAGAAGAGAAAGAGAGTTTTTTTTATCCTTTTAGTTAATTTGATTGGTAGAAAGATCGGATTTGAATCCGGTCTCGTGTACGGAACTTTAATCCTCATCTTTTAACAAAAGAAAACAATATAAAACAAAATTAAATGCACAGAATACAATAAAACAGAAAGAGAAAACAAATTGATTAATGCAAATAATTTATAATACAGTGTCGAAAGTATGTACTACCATTGATGCTTATAAAAGTTGAAAAGGCGCCTCTTGTGGAAAAAAATAAAAATAAACAACCACTTTTGTGATTTGAGTGGTATTGACTATAGGGGAAATAATAAATTATACATAATTAGTAAATTTTTTCAATACCAAAAACGCACTTTGCTAATATTTCTGACTGATCTGTTTATTTTGTATTCTAAAAATAAATCATAACGTCAAACTGCTTGTATATGCACTTCAAAATGTTTCCGTTACGTGGGATCCCTGATGCTCCAATCGTCAATACTACTTTCATCACCGAAGTGATAGTACTCCACAAATTAAATCTATACTCCCCTGAAAAATTTAAAGTATCACTCAACTCTTGACTTTCAAATCGGGCCACCCCAAGTACATATAAACACTTAGGTTTGTTTCTTTGCTTTAAATAAACTATTCGCAGCTGCTCTTACATTTTATCAAAAGCAGCTACGAGTATTTTATTTAAGCATGGTCACAAACCTAAGTACGTGCGGTGGTCGATTGAAAAGCCAGCCACTATTGTTACTCAAAATTGTGCATGCATTAACGATTTAGTTTTTTTCCTTTAGTTTGGAGCAGTAAGCAGTTTCAGAATTTCAGATTTTCTCTTTTAATTGATTATTTGACTCTAACTTTTTTTTATCCAAATGAGTTTATTTGTTTGTCTTTTTCTGTTACTCACTTTGGTATTGTCAATATAGTCATCGAATTGTTGGCAATTTCTTGTATGTACTTTCAATCTATAAAACAACAAAAAGTATCGGTTTTTTCATATACTGCTTTCCTTCTTAAAATACTCTCTTTGTTACTAACGATTGTAAAAGTAGAGAAAGCGCCTTTCGTGGAAAAAATATACGAGCATAATGACTAGTGATTTATGTGATATTGACTATCGAGGAAATAATAAATAATTCATAGTCAATAATTTTGTTCTTCACAAAAAACACACTTAAGTCAAATTTCTCACTGATCTGTTTATTTTGTATTGTAAAAATAAGTCATAAACGTCAATCTGTTTGTATTTTCTCATTAACATTTTTCCGCTACGTGGGATCCATGATACTCCAATTGTAAACGATTTTTGCTACTTTCGACTTTTGGAAAACGACAGCCCTGTATAATATACTCAAAATGGAAATGTATCTATGTTTGCTAACTTTGGTGTACGGAAAGTAGTATGAAAATACAGGTTTTTGTCGTACTTGTGAAAATTTGCACATGGGGTTGATACAATACGAGGGGAGCTCAATAAGTTCGGTAAATCTATATGAAATCCGGGTATTAACAATTTTTTATTGTGTTTTTTTTATTACTCTATTTATTCAACCGACAAAAAACAAATTTCATAAAAATCAATTGTTCCATTTAGTTTCTGTGAGTGATTTAATACACACATGTTTTGAAAATTTAAAAATTGTAGGAAAATATTGTACATCGTGTTGTGATTAAATTCCTTGTAAAGGAAAATAATACTTCTAAGGATATCGAAAGAATAAAAAATGTTAATAGAGAATCTAGTCCGTCTTATACCACAATAACGAAGAGGGTCCGTTTATTTAAAAAAGATAGCGAGTCGCTGGAAGATGACCTCCACAGCGGAAGACCGGTAGAAGCTGTTACTCGAAATGGTCATTTTAACCGGTGATTTTATATTGGAATACTGGTGGATCTACATTTCAAAATTAAGTATAATATGAAATATATCTATTGGCAATATTAGCACAATTTTACAAAATCATCTTAAGCCGTCAAAAGTTAGTGCAAGATGGGTTCCCCGAATATTGACTATGGACCAAAAAACATATCGAGTGGAAACTTCTAAGGTAATTCTAAAAATGAGTTAAGACGGTCAGGTTAAATTTATAAACCAAATAGTCACCGGTGATGAAACGTGAATTGCAAGCCATGTAATGGATAGCGCAGGGAAATCCACCACCGAAAAAGTTTAAGGTTCAACCATCTGCGGGTAAGATAATGTCAATTTTTTGGGATGCTGATGGAATTATAAATATAGAAATATATAAGACCACAATTACAGGGGTGTATAATGCGGGGCTTTTAAATAAATTTAAAAATCCTATCAGGGAAAAACGATGAGGTCAAACCAAGCAAAAAATATGACTTTTACATGACAATCCACCAGTTCATAAGGTGAATGTAGCACAACAAGCCTACCGAGATTGCAAGTTCAGTGAATTATCGCACCCACCTTACACTCCAGATCTAGCACCAAGTGATTATTTGCTTTATACAAATTTGAAGAAAAATTTAAGGTTGCTAAGATTTTCAAATGACAGTGAGGTAGTGTCCGCTGTGGAAGAATATTTCATCAAGAAATCATTTTATTTTGATGGTTTGTATAAATGAATTGACAGGTGTAATAAGTGCATTAGTGTGGGTGGAGATTATATTGAAAAATAAAAATATGTTTGTATAAAGTTTTCCGTTGTTTCATATAGATTTACTGAACTTATTGAACTCCCCTCGTATTATGATTTTATCATCATTTTCATTAATTTTTATTTTCTAAAGTATAGATGTTTACTATTAATTATGCACAATAAATTTCAAAAATATCCAATATTCGAGCAATGAAAGCAGAAAAGAGATTTGTTTTATCAAGAGTCGAAAACTACAACAAAAAAATGTTTACTATGTAAAGTATTCGGGCAGACCCTAAAGAAGCAATTACGCTTTCTCTATCGGCGATCTCAGCCTGTTAGCATAAATTTACACGCTATCTCGTTTTCTTCATTTCGCAAGCAATGCTTTATCGAAAGAATGTATAATTTAAATCGAGCAGCTGTGACCACAATGGAAATTGCGGAGTTGAATATGAAATAGAATACAATTTTGTTCGTGAAAAAAGAAACATAAACGTCTATCGAATATCGAAAATATGATGGTAGAACATGTTGCCTCTAAGCTTGGATGTTGTAACTTTATCATTTTCGATAGAAATTTGTGTCTCCTTTTCAAGAACCAAATTATACGTTATTTCGTATTCAATTCCGTAATTTCTATTGTAACCATAAAAATTAAATAAACAGTCATTTTGATATCATATTCTAGAATTTTTGACTGGATATAGTTTTACTTTTTAAAAATAATTTTGTTTTTGTGTTTGTTCAACTTCTCCAATTTATTTTCGGTGGTTCCATCAAGGCATTTGGGGATTTTGGAAGATTTTCTCAAAAAATTAGACGAGTCAATTAGTGTTTTTTCAGATGGTTTACGCTCTAATCTCAGTGCAGGATTTGGAATCTACTGTCCTTGGTCTGATTTGAGATATTTGGCAAGGCTTTAAATTTCGCTGTTATAGATTTTCTGTGGACAGATAGCAAAACTGTACTCAATTCATTAAATAATCCGTTGAATTCCAAACTTGTCAATGATTGCAAACACTTCATTAATCTTCTTTGTTCCAACAATACCGTTGTTCGTTGTTAGTACCATTACATTGTGACATCGAGTGTAATGAGATTGCCGAATGTTTAACCAAAGCCGGTTCCCAATTAATTCTAAATGCAGTTGAATCCGCAACTGCCGTAACTATCAACGACGACAAGAAAGTTATAAAGGACTACGCTTTCAAAGATCTAAGGCTACCGTGGCTTGCTACTTCTAGCTGTCTTATGGCGAAGAACTTGATTAGCGAGCCCAATTTGAGGTAAACTAAAGTGTGCTTTATCTTTGAAAAACGACCAGCTAAGCATCTCGGTTCCAATTTTTACGGGATATGGTCGTTTTCAGGGTCCTCTCCGTCGCATGAGTTTCAATCAATTTTAATAATAATAATACGTGTTATATTGCGACTAGCTCAATTATTACAAGTTAAAATCAGTCAAAAAATAATATCGTAGACACTGTCAAAATTTTATCATTAAATTGTATGTGGTATCGTATTAATAGGTAGGCGTAATTCGATCTAAGACAAGAATATTCTTGTAACAATAAAAATATGAACGTAATTTTTTTCTATTTTCTGCCGACTGGCGGAGCATTATTACCGCCATTATCAATTTTTTATTTGTGAATTTTTATTCAGAATTTAATTGTTTCCTTCTAAAATAAATATGTTTTATATTTAAATGTGTTTATATTTTACATTTATAACTCGGTTTCAATTCGACTACTGACTTTGCAGCATAAACATTAAAAAGATAACTCGGATTTAATAAATACAAAGTTAACTAAAGATGTCTCGGCCCTTAGTATAAACGTACTAATTAGGTGAACAGAACCAGAGCCACGATGGCAAGCGATGCCGCTAAACAAATTAAAATACATAGAAAGCATTGGATGCTAACGTGATGACGATGACATAATCGCTAAACTATTCTTAAGGCCGCGTCCGATTTTTGTAATAATTAGTTTTACTGTAATAATTATGACATCATTTTGTATGCAACCAAATAATTACAGCAGCTATGTGTAATAATTTTGTCACTTTTGACAAAGAGCACGTTGCTATAACTAAGAATAAAATATTATCTTGATTATGTCTGTTTCCAGATTCTTTGCTCTATACGTCGGAATATTTTGAAAGATTGTTCACGAAACGGCTGAATGGTGTAGCTGAAATGTGTTTCAAACAACATTTCCAGTTGCCAACACATTTGAGCCAAATTTTACGATTTTATAGTTTTCACGCTACATTTTATGTAAACAATGTTAAAATTATTACAGAATTCGGACAGCAAATAAACTTATCGCAAAAAATGGCAGTGCAAATTATTTTACTTACGTCAAAATTATTCCAAAGGAGGTTATAATTATGGAAATCGGACACGTCCTTAAATCCGGTTCACGAGACCGGATTCAAATCCTAGCATTCAAAATTCGTACTATGAAGTCGGAAATATTTCAACTCAAGAAGAGAAAAAGTAGCGTGTTTTTTAAATAACTTATAATATTATAAGGGAGGACTGCAGATTTCCATAGTAAACTCGCGTGACATCATGTTATCGACACAAATTAGTTTACCTTTATTTTCCAGATAAAGCAAAACGTTACCTGTTATTTTTACTAGACAACGTGGACACTTCGTAACAAACATCGATAATGTAGACGATCGATAGAGTGATTTAGTGAACTAGTTCTAAACTACGGTGGTCAGATTTTTTTTTAGGTTTAATGCGATTCAGGTGGTTCAAAAATTTTTTTTTAGATTTCTCTACATTATTTTTGAAAATTTCGTTAAAAAAAATGATAACATACACGTTTATTTGCCAGTGGTGCCATCTAGAAAATGAAGGTAAACTACAAATAAACTGCCATATCTTGAACGCAAATCTGCAGCAATTTCCCTTAAGTTATTTGGTTTTTTGTCATTTTAGTTGATTTGATTGAGAGAAAGATCGGATTTAATTTCCTAGGATTTGACTTGTGAACACGGCTTTAGAATCTATTTCTACTCTACACTTTTAGCTGTCATAAAAATTATGTTAAAAAACAGCATGCACTATATTTTTATTAAATCTATTATTTTTAATAAATTCATTTTAAAGATCTTTTCAAAAGATTATTTGAGATTATGTACAAGAATAACAAATTTAGAATAGCAAACGGAAATTCAATTTTGAATGATTAAAAGAAATAAACTAAATATTTAAGATTATTATATTTTTCCCGCTTTAAAACTGAAGCTGAATCTACGGATAAATGAATTCAGCGGGTAGATCATTACATTTTGTGCTGTTTTTTTTTTAGTTGGTTGTCATACTAATAAATTTTTCTTACCTTATTAAAATGTTTCGATATGTCCAGCGCAGCTCGTATAAGTGATAAAATTAGAAATACGACAAACACATAAATAATCGAATTTGAACCATGAATATTATCGACTTTCTTGTGTTGCGGCTGATTTCGTTGTTGTTGTTCCATATGGTGTTCGTGCTCGGATATAATTTTGCGATCGTTTGAATTACTGTTACCGCTGATAACATTATCATTTTTTATTGTTTTATCAATTTCTCGACGGTTTTTAAATTCGGTTGTGGTGTATTTGGTTGTGGTAATATAAAAAATTTGTATTGTATAACATACATTTGGATATTCTAGTATCATTTTAGTTCTATAATCGTCGGCCGCAGTTGAAATAGCCATACGTTTATTACTTATTTCAGTATCATTCTTCTCGATCCTTAATCGGTTCAATTCTTGATACATTTTACGTTCTCGTATTCGCATCGTATTCTTTTTGGCAAAATAGAAAACACCGCAACAAATGATGACCACGAATATTTGAAATATTACACGCCTTCCTGACATTCTTGATGTTTAATTATTTTCTAATATACACGTCGTACTGAAAATAGAGCAAAGTGATATGTTATTAAATGTAGTGTATACAAAACTAATGGTAAATATACATTTATAAATTTCTGTTATGTACTGTAGAATTACCTAAACATGTATTTCAATAAATGCGAAGTTTAATTTAATGAAAAATTAATTCAAGTGGAATCGATACTATGTATATAATATATTGTTAATAACATCAACTAAACAATATAAAAATATGATTATTATTGATTAGATAGGTGAAATCCTATCCATATCTATATTTCTACGTTTTACTGGTATATATTTTTGATAGATCCAACTTTGTGTTTAGTTTATCGACTCACCTGATATCAACATATCGATATCTACCTATAATTATATAGATACGATTTTGTCAACAAAGGCCATATCTACAAAGCTTTCGATTAAATTGATTAGTTGGGTAGCTGTTTTTCGTATATGGCTCTGACGAACTTATATCATCGACCCAAATTGTATTTAATTTATTACTGCGATATTTAAATAAATTGTTGTTATGTTAATTTTGTTTTAATTTAAGTTAAATACCCCCAATGGTTCATATCTACTTCCTATGTAAAATGACAAATGGTTTCTGTTGTTCTTTTGTCAATTATTGTAGGAATCTTGAAATGTTAATATTTTACAAAACAATTAATATATTCCTGGCGGCTGCTCATGCTTTATTGATTTTAAATGACGTCTTCGCCACTATTTAAAAAATCACAATTAGTACACGCTCTACTTACTAAATGTGTATACGTACGAATATTGCTGAGAATTAAACCATCGAGTAATATTTTCACATAAATAGTATTTACCTACACATACAGATAAATTCATGATTGTATGACTATGATAAATTCATATTTAATTTCAATTTATGTCGAGTTCTTTCGTGCGACAAAAATATGTATATAAATATATACAAAATCTATACGAGCATATTACATATTGTAAAATCGAAAAGAAACATTTAACTTTGCATTCAAAAATATTTATTAACATTAGGGACCGATTCTTAGTTTTAATATCGGGCTCATTGCCCCGTACTCTGGAACGATAAAATTCATGTTATGCTATTTTCCAGCTTCTTACTTGAATTTATATTGAAAACATAACACAACATAAAGCTCAATTCTCAAAATGTAGGTAAAATTCGGTATACCGGGTGTTTTTTTTAAACTGAGACGATCAAATATCTCGAAAAATAGCCACTCTACGGAAAAAATGTCCATAATCAAAATTTAATCATACCGCGGGGGAAATACATTAGTGCAAAAAAAAAAGTCCCCCCACCCCCGCTTTGTAGGTGGGGCGGGGGTAACTTTTAAACTAAGATAGGAAGCCATATTTTTTATTGCAGATACGGATTCTACGACTAAAAGTACGTATGATTTGAATAAAATATTTTGTTCGGTTCATGATAGATGGCGTTGCAATCGACGAAATTCAATTTTTTCAATTTCTCCTTCTTAGAACACACGCATTCGATTCTGCAATACGTTTGAAATAAAAAACATCACGTTTTCATTGGAAATACTCGAAATTCGTCATCAAAACAATTTATTCAGTTTTGTAAATATAAATAAGTGTTCAAAATGATGGCCTGAATTTTGTATTTGAGAAATTTAATAATAAAACTTGAAATTAATTTTGAACACTTATTTATATTTACAAAACTGAATAAATTGTTTTGATGACGAATTTCGAGTATTTCCAATGAAAACGTGATGTTTTTTATTTCAAACGTATTGCAGAATCGAATGCGTGTGTTCTAAGAAGGAGAAATTGAAAAAATTGAATTTCGTCGATTGCAACGCCATCTATCATGAACCGAACAAAATATTTTATTCAAATCATACGTACTTTTAGTCGTAGAATCCGTATCTGCAATAAAAAATATGGCTTCCTATCTTAGTTTAAAAGTTACCCCCGCCCCACCTACAAAGCGGGGGTGGGGGGACTTTTTTTTTTGCACTAATGTATTTCCCCCGCGGTATGATTAAATTTTGATTATGGACATTTTTTCCGTAGAGTGGCTATTTTTCGAGATATTTGATCGTCTCAGTTTAAAAAAAACACTCGGTATAACCGTAAAATTGCCGATTAGTACTAAAATGAAATATACTCGTAACTTGACTCTATAAACGTAAATTACTCGTATGTTCTGTTGTTTATATACCACAGGGAAGGTCTGATAAATGAAGGTCAAAAGAAACGATATCATGATCTTTTCAGCAACAACATTGAGGGAGGTAATTACCATTCTGACTGCGTAAACTCTGTATGGGAGGCACTGAAAACTTTGGTTGTTAGTGCTGCTCAACAGACTTTAGGTATAGTGAAAGTCAGACCCAAGAATGATTGGTTTGATGACGAGTGTCGTCTTGCAGTTGAGTGAAGTGCAAGAACGTCTCACAATCGCGGGGAAAAACAAGGCTACTCTTACTAGGAGGACAGCTGAGCGAATTTGTAGACGGAAATGGAATGCGAGAATGGTGGAAGGCCGAGGTTCTGAAAGTACAACAACTCAGCAATGAGCGCAATTCACGTAATTTCTTTAAAGGAATTACTACATTGCACCATACTTTCAAGCCTGCGTCAACGGGACCGGGATGGAAACCTCTGTGTCAACATCGACGCAGTACCCGACGCATGGAATGAACAGTTTACCGACCTGCTTGGTGTTCATCATGCGTCACAGACTGTAGTTGAGTCACCTCAAATACAGACTGCGGAGATTTGCATTGAGGATCTATCCCATGGGGAATTCACTAGGGCCATGTAGATATTAAAACGAAACCGCTCACCTGGAGTGGACTGCATTAATTCGGAGCTCTTGATATTCGGAGCTCTTGATATTCGGATACTTTGTGGATGATTCTATCTAAATATTATGAGACTTTCATCTCGGTACAACAGGTGTTCCTGGAATTCCGGCAGGCCTTTGACTCGATCACTCGAGAGAGTTTGTGATCTGCCCTGGAGTATCTAGCTATGCCAACAAAAATGGTACGATTGTGTAGAATGACAGTGACACAGTCTCAATGCCGTGTTAAAGCTGAGAAAAGGCTACTTTGTATCCTCTAAGGCCACTGCTAGAATCTAAACACCTATCAAGTTCCGTGAAGCTGAAGCTTTACAAAACGTTGATCAGGCGCGTTGTTATGTTTGGATGTGAAAGTTGGGCGCTGAGGGACGAGTACGATAGATGGCTCCTAACATTTGAGAGAAGAGTCATGCGTGTACTCTGTACAATTTCGAGATCAGAGATCTGATGAAGATCCCCGATATTGTACATGAAATAAAATCTCAGCGAGTACGCTGGCTCGGTCACGTTCTGCGTGCTGATCCGGAACGAATTGTGCAGCGGTCTCTGAAAGGAGAACCTCCATATGGTAGGCGCAGAGGTCGTTGCAGTCGACGATGGTTCCACGATGTAGAGAATGACTAGGCTTCTTTTGGTTGTCTAGGCAGTATGAAGACCAAGCCCAGGATCGAAACCGTTGGAGCCAAATTGTTGGCGCAGTAAGGGGCCAGTAATGGCCTTTAAAGACTGTATTATAAATGTTATAATGGAAAAGTGTTCACAATGAACGGAGGAAATAAAACGGAATGAACATGATAGTACGTTTTATACTCAGGGTCGAGTCATCTTGTAGTTAACTTTGGATTTAATTGGAGTTTTCTTTTTTAGAGTAGAGTCAAGTTGTAGACGAGTCGAGTCAAAACTGGATTGAAACGGTTGGTATGTCATATAAAAAACAATTTTAATTAAAAATCTTAGATAATAATTAGAGTAACTTGACTCGATTCTAATTTTCTATTTATAGTGAAAGATAACCTAGGTTCAACCTAGAGGCATGAAAAACTCATTTCATAGGGGTTTAAAGCATTTTTTATTAATACATAATATAAAACGTATTTTATCGGTACATTAGGATGTACCACTAACCAAAACTAGCAGTTTTGTGGAATAAAGAGTTTACTGTACATGCTAATTTAAGCAGTTATATTATACTTAATTTTTCGTTGGTTTGCAGTTTTATTATTTGGAGATAAGGTTCTTCACAAATTCTCCAAACTGTCAATTTTTGTGAATGTTTATTGCTGCCTTCTTATCATAAGACGTGGTACAGTAAAATTTGCAAATTCTAAAACGGCAATAAGTATTTCATAAACAACGAATTTTTTAATTTCTTTATTCCATTATGTTCCTACATATTTGTTATTAATGAAAAATCATCTAAACTATTTATTAATTAATTGCCGGCTGAAAAGTCGAACTTTGGAGCGGACGGCCACCTTTAAGGCACGCACAGATGAATTTGGAACCAAATTCGTACTTTTTATCCATTTCTTTTTTTTAAATCTTCCATATTCTTTGCTGCCTTGTGGGGCTTTCTCAATTTAGTTTTCATTATTGCCCAATATCGTTCGATTGGACGAATTTCATGACAGTTGGGCGGATCACACACGTTGGGAACAACACACACGTTGTTAGATTCGTACCATTCTAACGTTTTTTTAGAGTAATGACATGACGCTAGATCAAGCAAAACCAAAGTATCAACATGGTGCCCACGTAAAAATTGAAAAATTAATGTAATTTTCCGAAGATATTGTCCCTTGCGTGATGTACGGAGCACTTCTAGAGCCACATTGGCAAATAGTCTGCCAAACCAACAGCATTCGGCTTCGTCGGATTGCCGTAGCTTGTTGTTTATCTTCAAGCCGTGGTACTATAAATATACTGAACGATCGAAAATCACACCTCTTTTTAATTCGAAGAATTCGCACATGATTTGTGTTATTTTTTTTCGCTAAATCCCTCAGAGATAGGTTTGGATTGTTTTTCAGAGCGCGCACCACTTTAGTTTCCAATTTTTTATCAATATGGCTCGATATGCCTGTTCCAAATTTTCTATTGACGAGTCTCCATAAACCGAATTATAGTCCTTCTAACGGTAGAAATGTAGGATTAGCTTTTTTTGCGATGGATTTGTATGTGAGACTTTGATTTTCCAAATAAAATTGCACAATTTGTTTGCGAACTATCTCTTGATTTGATGACATTTTGCAAACGACTGATTTAAAACAAATAAATATTACACAGTCTGCTTTGTAATTTAACGGCAAAGTACAATTCATGTAGTTTTTTTTAATTTGATTTGGTGCGTTCGTCAAAAAAAAGCGACATTGTGTGTAAATTTTACTGTACCACGTCTTAGCATATTGTAAAGTGTATATATTATCACGTTTCCCGAAAGAGAACAACACTAATATGATTGTGCGGTCTAATATTATTCTTCGACATGTTCTATTGTGGTTTCCTAAATCAGGTTCCTATAGTTATCTTTTCAAGAGACAATCTTATTTTCGCAGTTTTATGTGTCACTAACAATTAATAAA
Source organism: Tipula unca (assembly GCA_951394425.1). Lineage (NCBI taxonomy): Eukaryota > Metazoa > Arthropoda > Insecta > Diptera > Tipulidae > Tipula > Tipula unca. The sequence goes on from OX596380.1 coordinate 128,676,944, forward strand.
TGATCTGAAAAGGCGAGGAAATGTATATAAAACTAAGTATATCTTGTAAATAATTATGTACGAGTACTTATGTATATCTGAAAAATGATAGTAACGCTGGCTTTTTTTACGGGAGGCTAAAATGATCAACAAATTTTGTCACGACATTTAAATTTATGTATAACTAGAATGTATTTTACTTATTATTTTTTCTATTTTCCAAATTTATTTATTTTAAAAATAACGTTAATTTTTCCCCTGTATAATTAATTGATTTTACCAAACAATGAAAACAAAGAACTCTATTGTTAAGGGCTACAAATTACTTGCACTTTATAATAAAAGTTTTTTATTTTGGGTGATATTTATTTAAATTAAATTTAATTTGTGAATGATAAAAACACAACAATACACTATTGAATAATTACAAATTAATTAAATTTCGTGTGTATTATTTTTAAAAAATTCTAAACTACTCATAAATAGGTAGCCAGCATAATTTGATATAGCATTCATAACCAAATAATATCCACATTGGGTTTGCAAGCCTCGTTGATGACCTATTCTTATTAGAATTGATAAATGTCTACTAGGTACATTTTAAATCGATCGCTTTGCAAAACTAAAGACCTCATGACTTCTACCTATACTATTTGGTATATCTAATTCATAAGAAACGGCTATGTTTATGTATGTACGCATCTAAAAACATTAATCGACATTTCAAAAATACTACTTATTTTTTACCATTAAACCCGAAAACAATACAAAATCTCAATTATGCAATAATAAAAATATAGAAGCGGTTTACAAATACATAAGGTGATATAAATCTAAGTTGTAAAATGGCACAAACTACTTTAATTTATTATACCAACGGTTACCTAGCCACATCAACAATCAACGTTTTCTGTAAAAGAGGTCAGTTCGCACCAACGCCTTGGCCAACATTTTACTAACATAACGCCTTGGCCAACATTTTATTATCATAACCGAATCTTTCCGTGTGACAACAATTTATTCAGTCAGTCACTTTTAAAAAACTTGGCCACGGTGAAATAGCAACAATACCGTACAGAGAGTAAAACGCTTTTGTTGTTATTGTCAATTATTAATATCACTAGGATTGCCGACATATAATTTTTAACACCGATTTTAAATCGTAAAGTGTATCAAAATGAATTTTCTATGACTACACAAACAGCAATAAGTTTAAGTTATATGTAAATGTGGACAAGATCTTGTGATACAAAATTGTGAAAAAACTGTCAAAATCACGTAAATTTCAAAGTCTAGGAAAAAGTTCACTATAAATGAATGTCTGAAAATCTCTAAAGTAAGATGTTTCAAAGGGCGATCTACTGTATTTTCATCAAAACAAACATCGCAACAAAAATATGGGAGTCTTTTGTCGCAATCTAATATAACCATTATGACAACTAAGTGGTTTTTCTTATTAAAGTTGATTAACTGAATTAGACTACATACATATACTCGTACGCCCAATCTTAATAATTATATTTAATTAATATAAATATATATAAAAATTTCACGGAAAAGAAAGATAATTAAACACAAATTAAAAACATAATAAATAAAATTTGACAGTGAAATAAGTAACGCAAAACATTCAAAATTCGTTCATGTTTATTTTTGAGAATATAATTAAATTGGTTGACAGCTGTTGTGATTTAGGACACAAGCACATATTTTATTTTTGAAATTGAGCGTAATTATTTACAATTTAACTACGTGTGACTTAGACATTTAATTAAAATATTTGTTCGAACTTCGCTAACCATTGATCGTTGTACGATTTAGGCGTATAAAAATCGTTGGCTAATTTTTCATGCGACTTTAAATACCATAGAATGAAAATTAGCCAAATTTTGCAAGAACTAAAAAATTATATATGTTGTTTCAGTTCAGAGGTAATTCCATACTAAAAAGTATTTTTATTGGTGTTAAAAATTTAATTCAATGTTTCACTATCATTTGGTAAATTTCGTATCCTTGTTGCGGTTTATATTTAATAATAAACATTGTTTCTAAAGGCCATTGCTGACTCCTTACTGAATCAATGTATGTTTAATAACCATGTTAAAGTTAACCGATAGTTTCCAGGCGAAAAAATCGATAATGAAGATAAATTTTTGTTTTAAATAGAACATTAGAGTTGAAGTATATTTTCTCTTTCTATCGTACTACTAAAATTATCGATAATTTCCAGCCGATATACGTATGTCGATAAAGAAGAGCATTAATTCTTGAATAAAAGAGATACAATTTATTATTAATAATATTATAATAATATTATTATTTATAATACTGGTAGGAAAAGTTTCATGTGGGGATCCTGGGAAATTTAGATTTTCCCAAATCTAATGTAAATAATTGAAAATATATAAAAATTCAGCCTTTAGAGTGTTATGTCTGGAGATAGATTGATTTGAAGTGTTTTTCCAATAGCTATGAATTTCCCAGTATCCCCACATGAAACTTGGACTAAAATATTTTTCTAGTCATCGCTATTGAAAACTCACTTTAAATCAAGCCATCTCCAGATATAACACTCTAGAGGCTGAATATTTATAAATTTTCAATTATTTACATATAATTTTGGAAAATCTACATTTCCCAGGATCCCCACATGAAACTTGGACCAAAATAATTTTCACTTGAAATAAATTCATTTCCCGACATAACACTCTAGAGGCTGAATTTTTATAAATTTTCAATTACATATTCACATATGATAGAAAATCTACATTTCCCAGGATCCCGCATGAAACTTGGACATATCCCGCATGAAACTATCGACATATGGAAACCATCGGCTGAGAACTTTTGGGTATATATATGTCATATTAATATTATAATCTGCATTACCAATTTTTATAACTTTCGGCTGGAAATTTTCGGCTAACTTTAACAGTATTGTTTAATAATGCTTCTAAATATTTTTGCCTAACTTCAAATAGTACTTAATTTAGCACCTAGCCACATATAACAATATTCAAATTCCGTGTCAAGCAAAAGTATTCCAATCAGACTTTTTTCCTATTAATTTAAAAAGAGCTTAAAATAATTGTTTTTCATTAATTTTTTTTATGTTATGCGATTTCCAATAAAAAAAAGTAATTAATTCTATGTATTATATACATATTTGGTATTACCGTAGACATATTATAGTCTCTAAGTCCGCAGTCAAACTTTTACGTACAAAATAAAATTCATCAATAAAAACAATATGTTTGATTAAATATTTTTATTGTTCATGTCAAACAGTCGTTTGATTCCTTTAAATGATATAGCTGATTTTATTTGGCTTTCAACTAAATATTTCCATTTCCATATCCATTTTACAAAGAATTTAATTGCTTTACGTTTGTTTATTTGCTTTACATATTATTTACAGAAAGATTTACATTTTATTGGAGTATACTCGATTTGTATAAGAAGAATCATGCGGTAACTGATGAGGTAAATTTATTGGTTTTAGTTTAAAAAAACATTCAAAATTGTTTAAGGTTATCAAATTTAGCGGCGTATAAAACGTAAATTATAAATTTTTAAAAATATTTTAACCATTTCAACTGTTGTGTTTTATGTTTAATATTTATACAATATACTGTTTAAAAAAATAAAAATATTTCGACTATGTACAAAAAATAAAAAGAAAATATTGGCTTGACACATGCTACACTTTTTATGCATAAATTATTCAATATAAAACATATTAGCATAATTCCAATCATTGAATTCATTATGATTCGTTTATTCCTTCTGCGGAATATAAATTCTAAATCCCCTTTTGTGTTGTGGTAGTGAAAAGCATTTTTTTTGCTGAGTTTTGAAAACTTTTTCTACATTCACTATTCAGGCATATTTTACAATACACATAACATACATATATTCGAATAGGTAAGCGTTTAGTAAGATCTACAAAAGAATATAAAGAATCTACAAAACAATTTGTATGTATATAGAAGAATTTTTTCATTTAATTTGGTATATAAAATTCATTTGATATCATTATCATATTTTTTCTTTTGTTTTACTATAGAAAACTGAACTCCTTTTTATGACGAATATTTTCCATTTCCATAATAAATTCCTGAACTTAAAACATTTCCTCAAAGTTTGTGTAATTAAAATATTTGTATAAATACAAATATGCATGTAGATGGTGAAAAAAGAAATGGCAACGTCAAATAAACTCTGGTCGGGACAAGAGTGTTGACGTTAAAGGCGCAGAAGTGATGGAAATAGCTAGAAACATAAAAATCTTTGATAAGAGAAGCAAAGTAAATAATAGAGAGGCGCATGCAATGGCATAACTACAAATCATGGGTCCCCCGCAAACTTTTGGCGTGGCCTCCTCCCAACTCACATATATAAAAATCATATCTCTTCCAACGAAGAATAAAAAAGCATTTTAATTCATTAAAAGGCACATTTTATTTGATTGTTTACAATAATAATGCTTTGTATACTATATCCACAGTACCTATATGCATACATATAGAAGATAATATAATGTGCGTACGTCAAAAAACAATAACAACAATGATGGCGGATTACGAACATGATTTTCTGTTTTTAACATGCACACATTGGAAATTTGTATGTATGTTTGAAATCTTCAATTTGGCATAAATATAAATATTTATTTTAGAAAGGATAATAATTACAGTCGTTGGCGTTCTCTATTTTAGATTAGGTTAACCCACACAAAATTTATAAATTAAAACAATATTTTTCATCTACATAGTACTCGTACATACACACTTAATTAGTGACATCAATAATTTTGTGGTAAATCTCTAAAAGTTTAAATTATTATACCAACTGGAGTGTGTTCATAAACTCGACATTGTAACAATAAAATTTCCCCTTATTGTTACAAACGTCATTACCAACTCTACTCGGTACTGCCTTTCTATACGTCAAAATGACAGTCGTAACAATATTGTAACAATATTTTTACAATGTCGAGTTTATGAACACACTCCTGTCCTTTTTAAATATTCAGTATATTTCGACAAAGTTTTTCAATGGGGCATGCTTATAGTAAAAATGTTTACCGTTTTTTTAAAGGCAGCACTCTCGATTACGGATAGAATGTCAATTAATATTAGAGTTTTGCATTGAAAAGTATGTAACAATTTTTATATTTTAAAATACTAAGTCATATCAATAAAAACGAAATTTGCAATTAAGACAACTGTATTGTGATAAACTATTATTTTCTTATAACAATCTATTAAAAATTGTGGACATAAAAGACATACATAAAGAATTAATTATTTTTTATAGTATGGAATGGATTATCCGAATAAAATGTAAAAAAACAATTTTAAATCTTTTTATATCATAAATTATGAAGAAATGTAATTTAGAATTAATTTTATTTAAAAAATAATTAAACTTTTGTAATTCTTGTAGGATAAAAACAAAACATCCAAATTTTCAATTAAAATACAAAATAACTAATTTTAATTTTTTAAATATTTAATATTACAAAAGAACATTTACTTGAATTATTTATTATTAATATAACTTAAAAATATTTTAAAATATTAAAATTGTAACACCTGATTTAAAACCGCCATGTAATTCAGTATACACATTCATCACAAATTTACATTGTAAATTTGATATTGCAATCTAGTGGTTGAGAAGAGAAATAAATATAATTTTGTATGCCTGATGTTTTCACTAATGTCAATCTGTTACGAAATATAAAAAAAACACAATCCGAACTGAAAATTTGGCAGATTGTTTTTTGAGATATAACAAAGGCGTGATTTCGAGGATACCATTTTGAATTTCATTGAGCCAAATTCAAATTAGTATTCATTTCGCAATTGCTCCTCCGGTGTGTTTAAAAAAATTCTGCTAAGTTTTCGATTCGAATCGTTTATTTTTTCTAAAATTTGCTAATGAAATATACGAATTAATATGAATTAATTAGAATTGAAATATGTTTTTTCATAATGCGCAAAATTTTTCTATGTGTGTTGTACATTTGAAAGAAAATTAATATTTTGAATCGACTTTGAGTGTAGCCAAATAAAATTCGGCTTTTGGTTTAGACTCATAATTGATTTGAAATTTTCATTTCAATTCAATTTTATGCGCATTCTAAAAACACATTATTTTTGTTCACCATTTTCTTTCTAATGTCGTTTTCGTTTGATTTTTTCCCCCTCATTGGAAGAGTACACTGATTTTGTGTGTCAATCGTACATGAAACCGATTTACCCTCATTTATATTTGTGTTTGTGTTTTCTGAAAAAAAAAAAAAATTAATATTCACAAACAAAACCGTCTATAGATAGACGGTTTTGTTCACAAAAGTCAAAATGGCAGCACAGTGACAGATAGTTAATAGTATTGGTTAAAAACAGGGGTAACTCTGTCGAAAAACCCAGAGTAGACAAAATTGCACTGAGTGCAAAAAATTTAGCTGTCAGGCAATTTTTTTTTGTTCAAACGAACGGTTTTCGAGTAATTTTTTGCACTCAGTGCAAGTTTTTATGTTCAAACGAAAACGACATTATTAATTAAATTTATTTGTACACTAAATTTTGGAATTTTTTGTGATTTATTTCAATTAAGTTTATGACTTTTAACATTTTCGAAAAATGTGGGGTGTTTTTGAAATGTACATTTACAATTGAGATTTCAAACGTACCGTAAGATCATCAACGCTGGCGCCTTTTGATGTAGAGTGAATATCCAGGGTATTAGAAGCTTACACCCATATTGGCTTTTTAAGTGCCGCTGGTAATCCATAATTGCCTAGGAAAATTTTATTATATATATGTAGCTTGATCGCTGTAGTTTGAAAAAATTTCACCAGATATCATACACTGCGTTAAAAGGAGAATAATGGTGCAAATTAGTAGACCTAAATGTTGTTAGCGATATACTAAACCTTAGCCACTTTTTTACGTAATATCTATCGTTTTTTTTTACTTTATTTATTTTATTAGAAATAAGATTTTTAAAATTTTAACAAATTAGAAATTTAATTTCTATCTACTATAACTCAAGGGAGTTGTTTGAACATTTTAATTTTTGTTAACATATATGGAAGGTAAAAAAATATACATAATTCATTGATTGAAAGTAAATAAATTTAAATAAAAATACATATAAATATAATAATTGCTATGAGCAATAAGTATGGCTAGCTATTATAAAAAGCAGTATGTCATCTAACTTAACTTAAGGTACCTATGCAATAATTTTTTTGTTAAACAATCTAATTTAGTTAGACTCCTACAAAGTACGTTACTATCTCGTACGTTGGTTACACATCGGTTAATTCGAAATTACTTCTTTATGCGTTTGTAGCCATTTATAATCTTTTAGGTTAAGAGAAATAATTCTCTTTCGCCCAAAAATATTAGGGAATCAAACTGATTGAATAGTTCTATTGTAGGATATCGCACAGAGACATTTTTAATATTTATTTCAATGATTTTTTTATAGGATTAATAGTTCATTGGTTTGATTGGACCAGTGGCACACGAAATTTAATTTAAAATGACCGCAGTTGACTTCGTGACAGCTCTTTCTGTTGTGAGTAAAATGGCGTGTGATTAAAATCTGACTATACAGGATAATTTTATCAATCCCGGAATTAAAGATCACGTGACGAGAAACGACAGGTCGTCAAGCTCTATCTATTATTATATTGGACAATGGGTTAAGCGAGAGCAAGAGAAAGAGAGAAGAGGAACTAGTGGCACACGACTGTCTAATTTCGAGCATCACACGTTAGCGATCACTGCGCCGATAATTACTTACCGCGGAGGTAAATTGAGACAAATGGCAGCGGTAGCATCTCGATTGCAATGAACGATGAAGTATGGGCGTACGATAACACGTTGCCGAAAAATCTAGTACCCATCATGTTTCAACTGTTGACAAATATTCGATTATGAAATCACACCGAAAGAGGTGATCGAGTATTCGGAAAATTAAATCCTTCTATATCAAGGACAATTAAGTTATAAATTTCATCCATAAGCTTAAAAGGAAGCTCGTTACCGAAATTTTTGAACGTGGTGACGTCATAGTGCTAACATTTGTTGCTGTTCGGAAATATATGTTTCGAAACGGTGTCGACAGTGTTTCTGTTCAATTAAGGAAGTGGGAAATGTCAACATTTGCGCCTCTGAATCAATTGCGGGTACAACATTTTGTAAATTGAGTTTTTGGAAAATAGAACGTTGGGATTATCTTTTAGACACTTCTTAAACTGAAAAATGGTCAAATTTAGATTTCTTAATTTGTTTAGCATGAGGTAAATCGTCAAAATCATTAAATTAAAAATTCTTATTTTGGTACGCTGTTAAAAAATTGAAATTAAAATGAATATGGCGTACACTTTCAGACTATACTTTGTCTCTTTTGCTTGATTTTAAATAAGAATATTTCCATAGAGGAATTGTTACCTAGTGAGGGTGAAAATGTTGATTATTAGGAACCAATTATAAGCTAACAACGACATTGAAAAATAAGCTGAGCGGTTCCGGATCAGCACGCAGAACGTGACTGAGCCAGCTTATTCGCTGAACAATCTCAACATTGTAGAGAGCTCGGTATGTACCATCCACTTTGCGTGTTGGGCCGTAAATCACACGCATGATTCTTCTCTCAAATGTAAGGAACCATCTCCCGTACTCATTCGTCAGCGCCCAAATCTCACATCCAAACATAACAACGGGCCTGATTAACGCTTTGTAAAGCTTCATCTTCACGGCACTTGACAGTTATTTAAATTTTAGCAGTGGCCTTAGAGGATACAAAGCGCGACTGCCGGCTGCCAGGCGCACTATAATATCCTCACCCCCACTGTTATCGTGAGTGATAAGAGAGTCCAATTATTTGAACCTCCTCAAACGTGTAGTGGCGATATAAGATGTTGCGCTGAGGTGTTTCAGTTTTACGAAAGATGTACTCATTGATTAAGTATATTAATATATTTACTAATATATTTAATCAATGATGTACTCCAACATGAAATTAAAGAGTATCGGGGATAGAGCATTCCCCTGTTGAACACCCGAGTTAACTGCAAAAATTCTTGATAGCCTGTTCTAGACTTTAACACAGCATTGAGACTGTGACACTGTCATTCAACACAATCGTACCAATTTTGTTGGCATTCCTAGATACTCCAGAGCTGCATAGATATTCCTCATGATTATATTTTTAATTAAATTTAACTTATACTAGTTAAACTGTATGTACAGTTCTAAACCACGACTACCGGTCAATGATTCAGAGTTATATTATGAGAAAGTCAGTAGTATTCAGGCTTAAATTATTTAGATCAAAATGCGAACTGTAACGACTGCATGTATTGGCTATATCCATGTGCCAAAAGTATGAATACGAAGAAGGCACCTGTCTATATAATTTTCTTCGCACTTGACCGCTGACACGATACCAAATACTATTTTATTGATATACACACCAGTATGTGAATTAATTAAATTCCGTATGAATTTTATATGTTATGTTCTTGGTGATTCCAATCAAATTTATATACATATTATAGATGTAATATGTATGAATATGAAAATATACACACGAGTACGTAATTATATCCAAACTTGAAAATATATTTTTTATTTAGCTTAAGGGGCGCAACATTTTGAATTAATTAAAAAAGAAAAATGAGCGAAAAAAAAGGATTTGAATTATTCTAAATATAACACAAGCAATTTTGTTTTTAGGCGATAATCATTGAATATTTATAATTAGTCGTATTTTTTATGTACAATTTGATAGACTGCGGCTAAACATTTTGACTTTATCTACTCGTATAGGTAAATAAAAATAAAAATGTGTTCGGTATTTCACATACAGATTATGTATGTATATATGTAGAGCTACCAATTAAAATATTCAAACAATGCGGCAACATAATATATTAGTAATTGAGTATATACTACATCACTAAGTAATGTACCTTGAAATACGGTTCATATATTATGCTTACGGGTCTATATACGTATGTACATATATATTCAAAGATTTAATATTTGTTTTATTTAATTGGACAGTTCAGTTAAATTTTTGATTATTTTCTGCTCTTTGAAATCTTTACATATTTACATTCTATGAAGATATGAAGAACAGAAGTAAGATACATATACCGAATTTGAATAATTTAAAATAGTCTTGACTGTTTGATTTTTTTTCGAAATGTTAAAGGGCATATTAACAAAGATTAAACATTTTTATCTTAAATAGAATTGAATGTCTACATACTAATGTGTAACAGGTTGATAAACTGAATCTAAAGAGATCAATATAAGTATGTATATTAAATGTTTAAATGAGAAAGATATGTCGCAAATAATATGTAAATCATATTTCTGGAAGGCCAAGAGAAATATACTCGTATATGTAATTGATTTTTAAAATTAAATTTCCAAGAATCATTTGTCATAATTTAAAATATGAGAATGAGGCTCAATAGTGACAGTTTATTGAATATTGTCTAGTGATAAACCGAGTACCTACATACTACTACCTATATAAGTTTACGGTAAACAATTTACTGCGCATAATGTTGAGTTTGGTGTGTCATTAAATGAATGTTTATATAGAACAGTAATAATATTTTGGTATATAAAGATAAAAATAAATTGTCAAAGTCACACCTCAAAATAACCCATTAGTTAAAAAACATGCATACGTAATTAGTAGCACAACAGCAAGTCTACATGTATACAGTAGGACTAATCTATTTTAACTATATTATCGGTAATTCAGTAACGAGACTTTATCTCAAAAATATTAAAGTGCTTGCGTTCGAAATCAGTTTAAATAAATATATTCGATCATGGATGCAGTTTTTAGTGTGCACTATAATTAATTAGCCTATACAATATGGCATAGATTTTTGTGTGTATTTTAATTAATTATCCTATATATCATATACCGTAATAATTAATTAACCTACATTTATAAAATTCATACATTTCAATAGCATTGGGCGTATTCACGGCTGCCAACTGTTGGCAACATGTTGAGTAAATGTATATAGCATGTTGAATTGTAAGTGAAACTGATACATCGACAATTCCATGCCAATGTGATAGTTTCAATATCAATTTTGTCCATCAGTAAATTTTCAATTCCAACATGGTGGGCGCCCATTGTAGCCTGTGTTATAGTCTTATTCAATTTATGACGCTAATTTGTCTTTTAGTGCTACTTAGCGTCAAAAAATAGCAAATAAATTGTTTGTAGATTGAGCAAACATTGTGAAACTTCAAGGGAAACAATGAAAAGTGAGTGTTGCGTAAACAGAGATATTCGAGTCTATTTCAATTAAATACTATACAATATGTAATTCATTTAAAATAATAAATTATTAGAATGTTCGTGTTTAAATTCATACTCAATTCTAATATGAAAATTCATTGGAGGTTATATTATAATTTATAATTAAGTTAAAAATTAATTAATTCCAAATGTATTTTCAAAATCTATGTCCTATAGTTAAATTTGGTTAAGTTTAAGTCAAATTCTAAACCAGTTTTAACACGTTCGCTGTCACTATTTCTCTAGTAATTTCCCCTTTCACCAAGCCACTATAGCACCTGCACATCAGGTATTTTACCCTTATACTTAAACCACATATAACGCACCAGTACATAATGGTTTTAGAACTACTTTCTTACCACTGAAGATGTACCGGAATCGGAACAGCAAGCATTTTTTTCTGCCTATACAGGTTATTGATGAGCCATGCTCTGGAATATCAATACTAATTATAATATGTCTCTATAAAAATAATATTGTGAGTGTCCCTTAATAATTACCCAAAAGGTGCACACCGATTTCAATACAAAATTGTTCTCTTCATTTGATTGCTTCCCGTTGATTTGGCAGAAATTAAAAATTTAATAAGAAAATATTTAAAGATCGAAATAACAATTCACAATATATCGAAAGCGTCACAAGTTACGAAATTATGATGTACCACTTAATCGTAAGTAAAAGCATGAGCCATTGTCACTTTGTTTGCAAATATTTTCCTTTTTTCCTGGGACGCTTATGATAGTTTTAACCAGAATTTAAAAGAATAGACATTTCTTAATCGAATGATATAACGAAAACGTATTAAATACCTTTTTTATTTTTTAAGATGTTGGTAAAATAATGAAATGAAATCTGTTTTCTTTCACAGATTATAATGGCGTAACGGTAGCGAATTTAAAAAAACCGTAACACATACATATACATATAATTCTCTATCACTATCAACATTTTCAATTATTTACTGTCAGTGTCGAACACAAAGCCGATTGTCGAACGTCACAACAATAATAAGGATGATTGTTTTTACTTCAAATTATTTACGTTTACAAGAATTTGTATACAAGGTGTATATTCGAACTGTAAACAATAACTCTTATTGTGATTGTTGTAACTTTCGACAATTGACGGGGTTTTGTATTGCCTTTCGAAATCGAATCACCTGATAAGTATTGCCATATTAAATTAAAATAAAACCGGGGTATTGTAAAATTCTGTGCTAATTGTGAATAATATGTTTCGAAAATGTATATCAAAGGTTACAAGAATAGTAATATGAAAAAATTTATTATATTCTACCTGTTATTAAAATCAAATATGTACATGCAATACAATTATTAATTTTAGTTTTGCAAAATTTTGATAAGCTTGGTTTAATTTTATTTGTATTAGTTATATTTTGCATTTTATTATTTATTTAAATTAGTTAACATTTAAGGTGAGTTCGTGAGGTCGGATATACATATGTATACCCTAGCTATTTACATACGAGCTCTAAACCAATAAAATTACCAAAAAAGTTCATCCATAACCAAAATAATTCATCCATTTCTTCACTTTCAAGTTAAAATATTTTTATATTACGTAAATAGTTCGGGTAAATATCCGACCTCGCGAACTCACTATTAATAAAATAAAAATTTATTTCGAGAACTAATATGCCAAGTTCAATTTATCGACAAAACTAACAATCGACATTCGTAATGGAAATTTGTGCAGTCGACCGACCTGATATCGACTCCAAAAAGACAATCACAAAAAAAAAGAATGAATTCAAAAAAATGCATGACGCCCCATCATCGACTGTATGCAGCATTAACAATAATTAATTAATAAATTAAATTTGAAATTTATTGTAAACTAAAAATTATCTTGTATCAGTGCTAAATATTTTTTCGTGTGGTTTAGGAGTTTTTTTTATTTATTATTATTCATCAACAATATTAAAAAATAAAAAATTGTTGATACCAAATTTTAGTTAAGATTTCTGAACACACGAAATAATAAAACACGCGAAAAACTGTTTTCTCACAGTGCTTGATAATTTTTCGTGTGTTTTACTATCTGGGTAAAATTTGTTATTGAAATTTTATTTTTTTATAAAAATTCGTAAATAAAAATTAAAAAAATTATGTCGATAATAGATTTTACTCGACTTTTCAAGCACTCACTCCGTGTTTTACTATACACACGAAAAATTGTTTTTTTCATATTGTTTGCGTTTTACGAATGCCATAAAAATAAGGTACAATTTAGATGTCTAATTTGTGACGTTAGTTTTATATTGTATAATCTGCTGTAATTTTCTTTAGCCGTTTTGTAAATTTTGCTATACGACTATAACTAAAAATGGCACCTGAGGGGCAAGTAATATCTGATCAAATATGTAACTTTTTCGCTAAATGTTTATAAAATGTTGTACTTTGCAAACTTGTGTAAAATGCTGCCTATGGTCTTGCACGGGCTTACACTGCCACTGGGTACTTCAGTGGCAGTGAAAGTGTTAAGGCCAACTCTAAATTGAAAATGAAATGAACTTGAATATGCAAGCAATCGTTGGATTTAAAAAATGTTTAAATTATGAATTATGTATATCATTATTATTATACGCAAGAGTTTACCCAAAAGAAATCAGGGAACTAGTCGAAGAAAAAAGGAGAGCCAGGAAGAAATGGCAATACACGGATGCCTGCAGATAAAAACAAACTGAATAACCTGACACAGCGACTCAGGAGTGAAATCCAGTACATTAAAAATGATACAATAAACTCATATCTACAGTCATTAACATATGAAAAGGATACTGACTATTCTTTGTCGAAGACAACCAAACGAATGAAAAGACCAATAACTAAAACACCACCCATAAGAACAAGCAATGGGAATTGGGCCAGATGCAATGAAGAAAATGCAAAAGCTTTCGCTGACCATCTAGAAAGTATTTTTCAGCCTAATGAGGTACAAGAGAGAGAGAGAAGAATTCCAAGAAGTAGAGGAAACTATTGATCAAGAAATCGCTCTGACCACCCCTACGGAATTGACTAATGATATAAAAAAAAATGTAAATCTTAACAAAGCGCCAGACTATAACCTGATAACAGGAAAAATCTTAAAACAGCTATCGAAGAAGGGCATTAAAAAATTAACAACTCTAATCAATGCAGCTTTCAGGATGAAATATGTACCAAATGTATGGAAGTTCGCGGAGGTGATTATGATACCTAGGCCTGGAAAACCACCAAACGAAATAACATCCCATAGACCGATTTCGTTACTACCTATTATGTCAAAACTATTTGAACGACTTCTGTTAAAAAGATTGAAACCAATAAGTGAAAGGCAGGAATTAATCTCCACACATCAATTTGGATTTCGAGATAGACACTCTACAATTGATCAAATTCATAGAATAACAGATAACATAGAAAGATCACTCGAAGAAAAGAAAATCTGCTCAGTAGTCTTGCTTGACGTGGCCCAGGCGTTTGACAAAGTTTGGCACGAAGGTCTTCTGCACAAACTCCAGAACATTCTACCTTCACAATTCTGCCAAATATTAAAATCCTACATTACAGAGAGACACTTTCGTGTTAAACAGGAACTCAGGAATACTCAGAAATTGAGAAGATCAAAGCTGGAGTGCCACAAGGAAGTGTCTTAGGACCCATTCTATATTTATTATTCACAAGCGATATCCTATTATTGATATTGCTATTTTGGTAGTAGATGATACCATAGAAGGAGCTACCAATAAGCTTCAAAGTGCGATGAACAAAATTTATCGATGGACGAAGCAATGACGTGTCAGGTTAAATGAAACAAAATCCAAACGTGTTGACTACACCAACAGAAAAATAAATCATTTGCCTGTGGTATTAAATAATGTCCCATTACCACATGCTAACTCAGCAAAATATCTAGGAATGAATCTAGATACCAAACTTAAATGGAAGGTCCATGTCAAGAAAAAATGTGAAGAACTCAGACTCAAATATATAAAGATGTATTGGCTGATGGGAAGGAACTCCAATCTATCAATAAACTATAAATTGATGCTATATAAGCAGATATTAAAGCCCATTTGTGGGGTTGTACTAAACCAAGCAACATGGATATCGTTCAAAGATTCCAACACAGAGTGCTAAGGGATATTGTAAATGCCCCCTGGTACATACGTAATAGCGACCTCCACAGGGACCTTAGAGTGGAAACTGTCACCAGAGAAGCAAACAATGCTGCACGGAATCATGAAGTGAGGCTCCAGAATCACCCGAACGTTGAGGCCAACCAACTACTCGACCACAGGGAAGCAGTGAGAAGACTGAAAAGAGTAAAACCTTTTGAGTTAGCTCTATAGGCAGCGTAAGGCAGTAACACCAGAAAAAAGAAATGTTGTTAATCATATAGACTAGGTACATTGTAAAATTTTATGTGAATAAATAAGATAGTCAAAAAAAAAAAAAATCTCATGAATTTACACGCAATAGGCAAATGCCTCGTTTGTGTAGTCATAACTAGTTTTCCGAATTTAAAGAAATGGTACCACAGTAAGTTCATACGAGATAATTACATATATGTATGAATCGATCATGTTTGAACTATAATAAAGTTATACGTTTATTATTGTGTAATATTAACAATAAGCAAAATTAATGTACTTTACTTTTTTAAGCTGGTACTTTTGATTTGGTAAACATCCTTATAAAAAATCAAATTTATAGATGTAGAGAGTTTGACTAGAGACTAATACTATGTATTACTATGTGCTAATACGATAAATTATGGATACTAAACAACATAAAATAATTTGGATGAAATTTATTACAGGCGCTGCCACATTGGCTAGTGAACAAAATTGATGATACAAATTCAAAATAAGAGCAATTCAATAAAATAGAAACAACATTCTTTCGTTTCTTGGAATTGGTTGCTAGAGTATATGTGTTATATTATAGATAACATTACTGATGTATAAGAATTAAGTTACATAATATTGCTATGGCAAATGCTGTTTCAAAGTAAATTGTTTGACGCTGTCTTTTTGGTGTTTTTAACATTTTAATTAAATCTTAAAGTCGTCTCTATTTGTAAAGTTTTGTATATATATATATATATATATATATATATATATATATATATATATATATATATATATATATATATATATATATATATATATATATATATATATATATATATATATATATACATATATATATATATATTATATATATATATATATATATGTATATATATATATATATATATATATATATATATATATATATATATATATATATATATATATATATATATATAATAATATTATGTATATATATACTTCTGATGAAATTATTTGCAAAATTTAAACATGTTTTTATTTTATTAGTTTTAAGGGTTGGAGTCGTTCCTTGTTATTTGTCTAATTAAATATGTAACACCTGTTTCGTAGAGTAAACGTTTTGAGAGCGTTTTAATAAAGGAGTGCCTAGCCAAAATAAAAAATAAAAGTTTAATGTCCCAATATTTGTTTAGTAACATCTCTTTATAATTAAACACAAGCTGTTGTTGGAAACATTTACATTTTAAAGGTACTCTTAATTATCGATCGGAACAAGAATTACGGATCCTTATCCGTATAACCTTATTACCTTATTTTAAAGTTTAATAAAAATATATTTTAATTATAGTAATGTTATCCCATACAACATATTATTTTTGGACTGTAGGCGTCTATATATACATCTGTTGAACTCTCCATATTATGATACTTATATTTAACAAAGATTATAGAACATGGGTGTCATATGTACAAGCAAGCTACTAAAGTTTAAATTATATACAGTATACAGACATATACGTATGCATATAACTAATGATAACTTATTAAATAGAAAATCATACTAGATTTCTCAGTTGTACAATAACAGAAGAGTACAACAAACTTCTAATTTTTCCTATGTTATTGTTGTGTTGGTGCAGTCTATTGTGTGTACGGTATATCCTATGGAATATCAATAACACTATGTATGTATATATGTACTGTTTTGTCTATTCTCAATTATACATAAAAGATCACTCACATTTAGGGGTAAGCTTATTTACATATACAGGGTGTCCGCCGGGAAGGTATACTACTTTATTTTGCCTCCATTTTGGTAAACGTTAGTCTTGACAGTTCATATTTGGCAGTCGTGAAGTAGACACGTGGCAAATTTATTATGGAAAAATATTCGATAAACCAACGTGTTTTAATCGTTAAAACATTTTGTCAAAATCAATCCTCGATTACTGTGACGATGAGAAAGTTACGTGAAATTTTTGGGAGAAACAACGTGCCAACAAAACGCACTATTTATCGTGTAGTGAATGATTTCGAAGAAAGAGGGTCTGTAGGTTATAGGCCCAAGCATGGGCCACAACGTACTGCAAGATCGGCTGAAACCATTACTGCTGCTCAAGAAAGTGTTCAAAACAATCCATCAACCTCAATTCGACGCCGTACTCAGGAGCTTGGTCTTCAAAGAACAAGTTTGGCCACAATTTTGCACAAGGATTTGTTTCCATTTAAGATTCAGTTGACACAAGAGCTTCTTCCAAAAGACCATTTACGCCGCCGTACATATGACAATAGTATGTTACAGATGGCCCATGACAACCCCGATTTTAATGAAAAAATCATAATGAGTGACGAGGCACATTTTCATTTGAATGGATATGTGAATAAACAGAATAGTCGGTTCTGGGCAATGGAAAACCCTCAAATTATTCATCAGTCACCTTTACATCCATTAAAAGTGACAGTCTGGTGTGCAATTTGGTCAGGAGGAATCATTGGACCTTACTTCTTTCAAAATGAAAACGGCGTAACGGTAACTGTGAATGGGGAGCGATACCGTGATGACGGTGCCACATCGCATACAGCCAGGATTACAATGGAAACAAACAAAGTAGTATACCTTCCCGGCGGACACCCTGTATATACACCAGTTCTTTAAATGTACAGTTTACGGGAATGCCGAGTAATCTGTAACCTACAAATATGTTAACCGAATTTTACAATAATCGCTGAAAATATTTCAAAATGTATACATATGACCAATATCATAATGCGTGATATATTCCAAAGAACACGGTTTCTGCTGTTTGGTTTCACAACCTATATTGTTTTTTTTCGAATGATATTACATTGAATGACGAGAATATAAAATGTATAATATATGTATTTATATATAAAAGTTGAATTATTTTCCGTTGTAGGAATGTAAACTCAAATAACTTATACTACTATAAGGGAAATCGTATCATCATAACGGTATCATAGTGTATTAGCGTGATCCCTATCTAGATGACACCACTATAGCAACTTAACGCAATGTACTGATACTTTTTTGAACGATTTATTTTTATTCAACGAAAGCAAAACAAAATAAATCTAAGAAATATATTAACAAAAAATAAGTAAAATAAAATCAGAATGACAATTCGGTGGGAAGATTAGTGAAGTAGAAATTTGTTAATAATTTGTTAATTATTTACTAATTTTTATCAAAAAATTATTATAATTTAAACAATTAGTTGTTGTTTAATGTTTAATGTTTATTTAAATAATTTGGTGTTCAATATGTTTATTTATTTATTTAAATAATTTGGTGTTCACTTTTTAATATGTACATACTCCTTGCAATACTTAAACTCAAATAAAAAAGTTTAATAAATTTAAATGGGTTTCAAAGCGTTTACTTATATTTAACGCTTCAAAACATTATCGACACTATAAATATGTATTAAGGTAGTTGTTTGAATCAAAGTATAACGTTAAATAAGTGATTATATCACACGAATCATCCAACTCAACTTCAATTAAATCCGAAGACACCTACTTCTATTTCTTAGATTTTGGAATTTATTTTATTTTCATTTCAGCTGAATGAGATAATTAATATTTCCAGTAAACCATACCCGAGCTTTAACCGGTTTATTTAGTATGGAACAAACCTGTAATTAATTAATAGCTTTTTACAGACAGTTAATAAACTATAAACCAATTACCGGTTTGTTCGTTTCGGTTAACTGATATAAACTGTTATTTTAACTGATCCTTGCTAAACTTATAAGTTATAACTTATTAAAGCATTATACAAGATTTATAGACTTTCAGTATTAATTCGTTTACCATAATTTCAAGAGATTCAATTTATAAAATAAATGATGTACACTTTGAATGGGGTTGTTTAAAATAGTATTTTGTGAATACGTCATTATTTAAAATATTAAAGCAATCAATTGTAATTTAAAAAAATTTAACAGTGGGTAATGGGTGTACAATTTTTAATTATTTTATCGGTTTTGTTCAAACATGGTACATTTGCTACGCTGAGACTACACTTTGCAAGGCAATCCGCAAAATATTTCTCATGATAGAATTTTCAAATTTGTAATTTTTCAAAATAATAATAATAAAGCCGCTCAATTTTTAAAATATAAATTGTTTAGTGTCCCCTATTGATTTCGTTAAATCGTTTGGCGCCATCTATTAATTTCGTTAAAAATGTTTGTTATGCGCGCCATCTATAGACAGAAGTTATACTAATTTTAAACGAAACATGTAGTAATGCGAGTTTACTACGGAAACATACACTCATTTCCTTATAGTATTATAAATTATTTATGTAAACTGATAAAATATTGTATTGTTAAAATTAACTTGGAATATTAATTAATGGGCCAATTATAATACTTGAGCTGTTATCGAATTAAACTAATATCGAATTATAATTATAGATTTAAGCAAAAGATTATAAAACGGATTATATAGAATACTTCTTATAAATCATCTTAAATAAAATTTGCATACTTCAGAAAGTTAACTGTTAGAATTTGAAAAAATGATGTATTATATGTTAAGTTGGCCAACTTCCGGAAAAATATTTACGAATTGCTTGTCATAATAGATCAACCAAATAACACGAAAACACGAGATCATATAAATGTTTACAAGAGTCTAAATCTATCATTTACTATAACAATTATGCTAGTATAAGAATCGGTGAAAATATCATTATTTGATTTTTTTATCAAAATTTGGAATATTATCAATTTTTAAAAATTAAATTTGTTACAATTTTATCATTTAAATTGCGTTATTTAACACAAAGTTGCTTAATAACTGAAGAAAATATATCCTAAATAAATTATTACAGGTGAAAAAATCGACATTTTCGTATTTTTATTTGAATATCAGTATGTTTCTATCACCGCCCACGCTTTTCTCTCGAACGGCAAGTGTAATAAGATATATTTTAGACTTAGTTTTTTAAAAATTGTAATAAATTATGGGTTAGGTATGGTTAAACGGGCTGATTTGTCTGGTGCAGCTTCTAGGCACTCCCCATAATATTTGTACGTTATAGTTTACTGTGAGTAGATGTTCCTGTTTACCGTTGTTATAAAGTATATGTTCTTTAGATATGTAATTACAATTAACGTAAATTAAATATTACTTTTTAAATTGACTAGGTAATTTCGGTTATTTTAATGTAGTACTCAAACGTTTTGCTTGAATACAATTTTTTAAATTATTTAAATTTAATTTATCCATTTTGGATGTCCGATTTGAGAATAGTAGCATAAATATACCCTGTTTTTTAGGTTATTGTTTTGGTTACCAAAACAAAAATCAATTTTTTTGGCTACATGAATTAAAAAAGCTGATTTACTAAAGGTAAAATTAAAGATAGTGTTTATGTATGACAAACTGGGTTAAAATTTAAAACTTAAAAAAAAAAATAAAATTTTTATTGAGCAGAGTTTGATTTATAAAATAAAATACTTTCTTGAACAAAATTTAGAACTTTGTTCTATAATTCATATTATTGGTAAACATTCCTTCAAAAACTCGTGTCCTTTTATCACTAATCAAAAGATTCGGAACAAACCTTTCTGGAACTCTGACCTTAAATAGTAAATAGTTTCCTTAATAAATTAAGGAACACTAGGTAATCTGTTGCAAGTACCGATTGGAGTTTGGCTCACAAGCTGATCAATCGTGATGTCTTGCGATGAAGCCTATTTCCCCTTGCATCTTATAACGCTGGCGGTCCTGATGGTATTTTTCCTGCTGAACTACAGCAGGACTTTCCTCTAATTCAGGATCATTTGCTCCACCTTTTTGAAGCGTGTATTGCTTTTAGCACTGTTCTAAATTCTTGGAACAGAAGTAGAGTTGTTTTTATCCCGAAAGCTGGTAAATCCGATTATACGGATCCTAAGTCCTTTCGGCCTATTAATCTATCCTCAATTTTCCTTAAAGCTCTGGAAAGAATTGTCGATAGATTCATTAGAGATCATTTTCTAATTACCTCCCCATTCAGTAACATGCAACATGTTTACAGAGTCGGTAAGTCCTGTGAAACCGCCATACATGAACT
Organism: Tipula unca; assembly: GCA_951394425.1. Classification (NCBI taxonomy): domain Eukaryota; kingdom Metazoa; phylum Arthropoda; class Insecta; order Diptera; family Tipulidae; genus Tipula; species Tipula unca. The sequence goes on from OX596380.1 coordinate 128,698,708, forward strand.
TGTAACCAGGATTGCAAAATCTCTTAATAATAAGGAGTTTCTTGTGGGTACTTTCCTGGATATTGCGGGAGCTTTCGATAGCACTTCGTTTGCTGCGATCACTACTGACCTGTACCAATTTTGGTATTGATCACAGCATTCCATGCAGGCCAGTGGTTGACCTGAAGGCTTCTGTAGCCATGCTTAATGGTTTACAAAATCTTGCTTGCAGAGCCATAACTGGGACTATGTCCTCGACTCCACTTCTTGCCATGGAATCCATTCTATCCTTGCTTCAGTTACGCACCTTTATTTTAGGCATAGCCTGCAGCATATCGTCTGAGGTGCATTGGGGAATGGAATGTTTTCGGTTCTATCGTGGGACATCGACAAATTTTTAAAAATAATTCTTCATGTTTACCAGAAATCGATATGCTTAATGACAGACTACTACCCGAATTCCATTTCTCGGCTTATCATTCGAGAGATTTGTGGAGTTCGCAGGATTTTCTTAACAAATTAGATTAGTCCATAGTCTTTTTTCTGATGGCTCTTGTTCTAACCTCAGTGCCGGGTTTGGAATCTACTGTCCTTGGACGGATCTGAGACTTCGGTAGTCTTGGTTCGCATTGTACTGTTTTTCAGGCGGAACTAATAGCGCTGACACGTAGTGTTATTGCGAGGCTTTGAATTTTGCTGTTAAAAACAAAAGTATTCTACTGTGTACAGATAGTAAAACTGTACTTAACTCTTTAAGAAATCCCTTGACTGTTTCTAAACTCGTCAAGGAATGTAAACATTTCATGATCCTTCTTTGTTCTAACAATAAAGTTACGGTCGTGTGGGTACCGGCTCATTGTGACATCGTAGGCAATGAGATCGCGGATTGTTTAGCCAATAAGCTGGCTCCCAATTGACTTTTGTTGGTCCTGAACCAGCGGTTCCTGTTTCTTTCAACTATACGGGAAGAAAGTTATAAAGGACTACGTCTTGAAGGACCTAAGGTCTCAGTGGCTTTTAGTTGTCGTAAGGCGAAGTACTTCATTAAGCAGCCCAATTTGAGGTCAACGAAGTATACTTTTAAAGATAAAGAACTAGTTAAGAATCTTGGTAGCGATTCTTACGGGACATGGCCGTTTTAAAGATCATCTACATCGTATGTGTTTAGCTCATGATGTTATTTGCGAGGACTGCCTTAAGGAAGATGATGACTGCCTTCACTTCGTGAGCAGTTCTCCTGCTTTCAGTTCTATACGAATTCAGGTATTCAACTTTAGGTCTTTAAATTTAGATCAGTTGTCCTCTCTGCCTTGGTCTAAACTTGTTCAGTTTGCGAAGGCAGCAGTGCGCGTTTGCGAATTGGGATAGAATCCTAGGTTTGCACCATGGGCCTTTGTGGCATTCAGAGTGGAATCCTCGTGTGTTCCAGCTTATTTTAATAATTTAATAATAATAATTCCAGATTTTGAAACAAATTCGGAGAATAATGAAACTTTTAATAAGAGCTCGAAAAACTTTAAAATTTAATTTCGTAATTTATTAATTAGCAATTTTAACTAATTTTGTGGCAATGTGTCATAATATTGCCGCTGAAAAATAAACCGCCAAACGCTTCTGTATTCAGTTCACCAAATTTTATGAAATGTCTACTTAAGATTAAAATGTAATTCTTTGAAAGACATTTTAACTAACGAATTTGCTTATGGCAACAAGATAGGGAATTAGTACAATGTGTGTGCGTAGACACAAATTCTGATTTTAATACCTTCATGTATCATAATGATAAATGAACGACATATTATTTAAAAATGTTTTTGAAAGTTTTAATAAGATGCAACTTGGCCTAAAAAGTGTATGTTATAAAATGCTTTAAATTTATGGAATAGCATGTATACTTTCAAATATTAGGTATTTTAAATTTATAAATGATATGAACGAATTAATTTAAATTAATTGAATTTATCCTTCTAGGTGGTATTGACAAGCAATTACGATCTTCTTTATTGCTAATGATTCGATTATGTATTTTCATAGTGATTTTATATAGAACTCGTTTTCAAGTTTTTCAGATAAACCTTAACTACGATTTTAAATTTATTTAATTGATCATCACATATGTTATTTGATTGCGTGTTAGAAATTCGTCGAATTGTTATCCATATAGTCGTTATTATCGAATTCGTTATTAAATTCATTGACAAATATCATAAACAATATACTTATTGCTACCAAGTGCCAGTTCTAATCGAAAATTGTCAAAAGTGCAAGAAGCTAAGTAGGATTTAAATTTCGAGGATGTCACTGGGGATGATGAGGTGCAAGCAATCATAAATTCATCTTGTCAAAAGTGACTTAATTCGATTTTAGACATTTATAAAATTTTACATGTTTGTGGTTATAATTTTCGATAAGTTTTTCGCGTCGAGACCTTAAAGAATATTTGCCTAATGTACTAAATCGCATTCAGATACAGATATCTATAAATCCATAAATCAATCATAAAATCAATGCAATCTTTAAAAAATTCAATTAAGTGTGAAGAGGAAAAATATGCATGAATGTCTAAATTGACAAAACAAGTAGAAATACTCGTAACAGAAATCAATTGTTCAAATTTATGTTCATTTATATATCCATATATACGCACACAAAACAGAAAGGATATTAATAATTATGCGAAATGGAACGGATATATACCTATATATATATACCAAAAATCATTTGTCAATTATCACTTGAAAATTTCAAACGGATGAATAAATTACTTCTACTTTATACACATGAAGCGTACTATTTGCACACCATATTTCAATTAACGGAACCGCAATATGTTACAAATTATGATGCATTGCGAATTTTTGGTTTAACATGTCTTTACGCATATACATATATACATATAAGTAGTAAACACGATTGTGTTTAATTGCTTAATCGATCTAATCGTTCGATACTTAATTTTGTTTATTCAATTCAGTACATCTCGTTATAAATTATCATTGTTAAGAAGTTTGAGTTTGCCCCAAATTTATCTATCAACGATTTGTCTAGCGTTACTTTTAGAGACGTATCCATTCCAATTTATTGTACATACATATAGTGTAGAAATTTATATATGTCCACAGTTCGTTCTTTATAGTTCGCCCACTCATCATTCTCAAGCACACATCATTATATATATATATATAGAGCACAAATAAAAAACTTATAAATAAATAACTAAAAGACATAAATTAAATTAAAGTGTAAATCTTAAATGACTTAGGAAGAAACATAACATTTATGTTTTTACTTTTCTTTTATGTGATTCATGTATACTATATATATGTAGTATACCACAGTTTTGTAGTAAATAATTGAATATATGTAAATAGATGAATGAATGACTGATGAGAGCCTTATGTCATGACAAACAAACAAATTGAATAAATAAATAATCTCATATATGTACGAGTATATGAATTTAACATTACTGGTTTATAAGTTTTCCACGGTATAGTCGTAATTTGTAATTTTTTCTGCACACGCACAAATTAACACATTTTATTCACTTTTCTTGTACTGGCCGGACCATGGCACACAAATTCATAAATGAAACAAACGATAATCAACTCACGATTATATTATTATCTCGATTACTATTATTACTATTGTTTTTTTAATTTAATTTAATTTAGAATTTTTTGTGTTGTTATACTTTCTGACGTTCGCATAATAGAAATTTATATGTTGTTCAATGTTGTACATAATAAATAAAACTGAATTCAGTGGAGAGATACAAAGGAATACTGAAATATGAATTCGTTGTCATTTTCGTTCGAATACCGCATACCGTATATACGATAAAATTTCCCCTGGACATTTTTAGTTTTTGTTTGAGAAACTGGCAGCGTGAGAAATGCTGTAATATATAGAAATTTCTCTCTCATTTTCCAATGTGAAAATATTTAAGCTTTTTTTTTATGATATATACATATATGTTTTGAAGTATTTTAGCTTTTTTCATTTTGTTTATGTATACATTATACTTTTAACTTTATATGTGTACGAGTACATATGTTACGGGTATAATGCGATTTTCTCGAAAATATTTTCACGCCTAAATTATTAGGACCGATTCTCTAGTTAAGTTTTAGGGAAACTTCAAAACTACCGCGTATCCAGATTATTCGAGAAAAGTCGATTACAGATTTAACCCTCCATTACTAACCTCTGGGTGGAACACACCCAATTTGAATTCACTACAGCAAAATCCTATGATAATCAATCCTTACCAACTTCAGACCACTATGTATTTTATTTTTACATATTTCTCTTTGTTTTGTAATTTCAACCCAAGTTATTAAACATGTAAGTTTTTTTTTTATATATAACTTATGGTAAACATATGGAAAAACGTATGGTAAATCGGTTCAGTTCAACCGAATTGTTCTCCAAATATTTGGTCTACAGCAAAAATTTCTTGTACTAATTTAATTTTGATTATCATTTCAGCTTTTTTAAAATGCCTCTTTCATACCTGTGGTTATAAAACTCTAGGTCTGTGATAAATTTTCCTGAACCTTTGCCATTTTTAAGTTTTTTTTAAATGAAATATTGCATTATTTATATATTTTTGTAATAAATGGTTGAACTATTAAATTAAACTGTTTTTTTCTGTATGATACTGAATTATTCATGAAATTAACGAAAATAACAACAATTGGGGATTTTTGTGGTCCATTCGCGATAAAAATGACTATCAAGTAATGAGTGGAAAACACCCATAGTTAGTAGAAAGTAGGTAAAAATAGAGGTTAGTAATGGAGGGTTAAGTATGTAGCATTAAAACTTCTTAATCCGTTTTTGTCTAACAATTTAATTTTCCAGTAAGGTTGACAAATAAATTAAACAAATTAAACTTTAGTTAAAATTGCCAAATAAGTACAATCAATTCCATTTATTATAAACTAGCTGCACGGCGGATATTCGCGCTCCATGTATCCAGTGAGTACTAATAGATTTCTGACTGCGATGAAAAGAATTATCGTTGGTATTTGAGATGAGACTATAATACGAGTATGTAGTATATCTGTAATATAGAGCCAATTAATTGATGGACAGGTACTTGTCAACAGTACGAGTTGAGTGAGCCAAATGATCCTCCATTTACCTAAGAATGGGCAGATAGAGGTGCTGGACTGAGATAAAGTGACAGCAGCAGTTGGCCGTGAGCGAAATGTCCATCAGAAAGGTCCATGAGGTGCATGAGTTATTCCACTGTTGGGATCGACTATCTTATCTATATATATTTGTATATTCTGACGTGTCCATAAATGTTATTCAATGTTTAGTTAGTTCTTGTCAATATATATTGGTCTTTCTCTTCTTCTGATTCAGAAAAGTGGCTGTAACGGAAATCTGGTGAATATCCTGCCCTGAGCATCCACAGACGCCTTGGAAGACATTCAGTTCTCATTCCACACAATTTACTCTATTTCGGCACATTGCAGGTGCCAGTATGGTCATTGAAGATATTTATCATCAATATAAAAAATAGGACGATTTGCCCCAGTTTTATTTTTTTCTCATTCGCTTTGTGATGAGACTAAATTCTGGCTTAGTAAATTTTCAATACATTGTGGTAAAGCGGGCCACAATCAATTGGCTTAGAGGTTCGAAGATTATCACTATCAGACAATAAATAGATTCTGATTTATAATACATATTTACATACAATGTATTTAGAATATAGAGATAGTTCTTGAGGAGTTCATGATGAAAATCGTATCACAATCACTTAAACTGTGTCTAATATAAACGTGAACCAGTAAACAGATAGAAGGACGGACAACTTATATGTATATATAGAGAAGAGAAGTTTTATGGATTAGTTTGTCTATTATTGCGCATTTGTTCGTGGTTTCGGATCTTAACACTCTCAAGAATTTACCAAATTAATTCGAAATTAATTAACACAGTTATCATATGAATTGGCCTGAGATAGATTCGCACTGCCGAAGAATAACATACAGTATTATAAGCGGATTAAACTACAAAAAATCGAATTAATGTAAACAAAGATTACAGCAAAAATTCAACGGTCAAAAAATGAGAGAAACAATTTAGCTTTGTACCTTTCTTCCATAAGATATTATTGAACTTAAGCGTACTGATAAAATAATACGGCATACTCGAGATGTTTATTATTCTCCCAGTATTAATTAAACCCTGTTTGTAAAATATCGAAGGTTTTGCATACTTAGAGAACATAACATCAAAGATTGATTTCGTTCGGGATGATGATGAACACATCTATGACCCTCTGTTGAGAGTGCATAATCCGGAGGCCTAACCATCGTTTATGTCAGTGTAGGCTGGCATGAAGCTATACAAGGTGTAGATGGTCACATAAATCAAACGCAAATAAGCTAACTGCAAAAGAGTTGGAGAGCCTTAAGCCCCATAACAAATAAAGATTAAAATATTTAAAAAAAACAAAAAAAAAACATCAATGACATGAAATATATCGGGATCGGCCAACAACATCGTTATACATATTACATAACATTTGCATACGACACTATCTAAAAGAGATCGGACCTCATGCAAATTGTGTAGGATAATACATTTTTTAGACAAGGCCAAATCGATAATTGTAATAGTAGTTGGTAATAAATGGATAGATTAATTTTGTCACCCAGTTACAAAAAAAAAATATGCCTTTACATCTATATGTGTATTCTTGTTTCTTCTTTCAAAACATGATGAATTTGTAACTAAACATATGAATAGATATCACATAATGTGTCTTTGCTTATTAGTGTTTGAACAGTTCTGCCAAATTTTATTATACAAATAGTTAAAATTATAATTATTATTTTTACAGTTTACAGTACAAACTGGCATCTTACTGTTTAAACAAACAGACTTCACTGGTTTCGATTTTGAGGTTGGTCTTCACTCTATCTTAGACATCTGAAGGCCGATTTTTTTAAATAATTTTTAAAATTCTAAACATTTTCTTTATAAAAAATTAATTTGAGATGATTCGAACTCGAGAACTTCATGACCAGAAACGACATTTCAACTCTAACATATGAACAGCCGGTTTAAATAAATATGATAGGATTAATTGGAATTTATATTGTTATACAAATAGACCTACGAGTACATGTGACAAAAATTAAAAAAAGAAAATCGTAAGAAAATATTAAATATGTTGTTGCTTTCGTTGCGTTTTTCAGAATTGCTTCTTCACAGCCTGGCCATCTGACATCTGATGGTCATGATAATTCCTATAGCTAGGCCCGACAAATTGTCTGAATTCATCTTAAATCCTCCGTTTGGAAAAATCTTCTTCTATGAAATGTTCCCTAATGATATAGGCCTTTTACACCTATATAGCGGAATCTTGCCCAAATCTCCGAGAGTGCCTTGTTAATTAGTGTAAATGATAACAAGTTTTTAGAAATAACTCAAACTATTAGTAAAAAAATGCTGGAAAACACATATCAAATTTTCCGTTTGGAAAAATCTTCCTATATAGCGAAATCTTGCTCAAACCTCCGAGATGCCTTGGTATTTGGTTTGTTAATTCAAGAATTATTCTAACAAAAAATTATGTCGTTTTTGTATTTGATTCCGATTAGAAAACTTATTTGGTTTTCTTCTACCTATAATTTTTTTAAAATTATTATTATTGTTGGTTTTAATAATTGATAAAATTCACTCATTTTTTCCAATAAGAATTGTATTTTGAGTGTTACTAATACAGATATATTTTTTGGTTAAGTTTTATATAAAAAAAAAAAAAATTTAATTTTTTGTTAGAAACTTCACTCCAGTCCTTTATTTTTATATATTTGAAAACTCAGCTAAGATTTAAGAGCGCGACGTATAATCTGAAGCGGAATTTGGAACCTTATCCTCTATTTTTGTATATAGCTTATAGTTTTTAATTCTTTATTTCTCTATATTTTTTGAGGTTATCCCTCAAACTGAAAGTTTGGAGTAAATAGAAGAAATGGAATAGTACCTATATGTAGTAAAAGACGTTTAAAAGATTATACAAAATATATTTTCGAATATAATTCATTCAATGTGTATAAGAACGGGTGGTAGCAAATAGTTTTCAATTAAATAAGTTTGAGAGCACCTATTGAAACTTCCGTAAATTTTCCGAAACTTTGTAAGTTAATATACCAGATATTCGACATTATGTGAATTTTTGAAATTATTTAATTCTTTGGTGTGCTATAAACCTTATAAATACTAAAGCTCCTTTCATTTTTTATTTTTTTTAACTTTTTATTATTATTTTGTTTTAACCTCTACTTGTTATGGGGCTCAATGCTCTCCCGGCTTTTTCGCAGTTAACTTATTTGCCTCCTTCACAGTTCCGATTTGTTTAAACATCTACACCTTTTATAGCTCCATGCCAGTCTGCACTGGCATGAACGATGGGTCGGCATATGGATTCTGCACAATATTAATTTTAGAAACTATCTAAAATCTATGAATTCTCTAGGATAAAAAATTTGTTTCGCCAAAACATTATTCGTGACATTCTATCATGAATCTTCAAATCATAATATACTGATTTAGTTATTCAATTTTCAGAATTTTGAATGCTCGTGCAATTTTAAAAAAAATTTTAAGTTTCCTAACTCAAAATTTTATCCGAAATTTACAAATAGAAACTAAAGGGTGTCCCAAAATTAACGGAAGATTTGAATTTGTCGCCATTTGTGCAGTAAAGTGTTGGGAATCCCAAAAAACATATAATTTGACAGCTGAGAGGTTAGGGTTAGTAAAAATGTGGCGTTACACGATAGAACAACTTTTCATTATTGAAGAATATCTTAAATATAATGAAAGTTTGGCAGCCGCAGTTCGATAATTTCATACAAAATATGGTCGGAATAGTGTTTTAACTTCGTCAACTGTTAAGAGATTAATTGAAAAATTCAAGGGGACTGGATCAGTTGGAGACGCTAAACACACTAGTCGTCCACAAACAAACTGTTCAAATGTCAATATCGAAGCAGTGCATGAGAGTGTTACTGGTGCTGTACACAGTTGGATGATATTGACATAGACGACATGTGGTTTCAACAAGATGGTGCCAGCTGCCATACAGCCCGTGAAATAATTCAATTACTGCATGAGACATTTCCTAGTCGTGTATACTCTCTCGTTTCGGTGATCAGAATTGGCCCCCTAGAAAAAAATTTAATTAAATGAAAATGAATTTTTGTCAAATGCGTTTAGAATATTTTGATCACCTATTATGAAGTGGATTTTTTAAGAATTGCCCGATATATTATAAAAACCAACAAACGCATCCTGCCATAATTTGTTTACCGCATGAAAGCGATTCTTAATTCATCTTCAAACCATATGTATGCCAAATACCAAAAGGTCCCGAAGTGTACATATCATATTACATAAAATTAAAGTGCGGTAGCATTATTTAAAGAAATACAAAATAATCTGAAGGTAAATTTTTATGATAGCAAAATCAATTTAAAATGATGTTTTCAAGGTAAGGTTAACTATACAAACTATATAAAAAAGATAAATAAACTTCTTTATAAACCAAAATAATCATTCGAGAAATGGGTATTCATTCACCCCATCACAGTTTTACGTTATATAAGAATTATTATTTGGCATAGGTATTTGTTAACAGTTATTGCTCAACTCATCATATTTATATGTATACATATGTACATATATATGACATATAAATATATATATATATATATATATATATATATGTATATATTATATATATATATATATATATATATATATATATATATATATATATATATATATATATATATATATATATATATAAATATAAATATTATTATATATATGTATATATATATATATATATATATATATATATATATATATATATATATATATATATATATATATATATATATATATTATTATATATATATATATTATTATATATATATATATTTATATATATATATATATATATATATATATATATATATATATATATATATATATATATATATATATATATATATATATATTTATCTACAGATTTGTTTACACACTCAGCAGGTAAATAAAGTTAGTTTATTAATTTATTATTGTACTGCCTAGAAAAATCAATCAAGAGATATTTATTGCACGATACAATTGCGATCTAAAATTGTTTTTTATTGATTTGTATTTCGCAATAAAATCCTCTGTCACTAAATTGAAATTTTATTTATGTAAACAGGTCTTATCGCTTCAATTAATCTATATACATAGATATGAGTTCTAATTAAAATATTGATATTGTACAAGTACAAGTAAAGTCCGCTTAACAGGTTAGTTTGGTTCTTTCGAAAATATTGCAAGCATGTATTTTGAAATCGTCTTATCCTTTACTTTTTATTTTATTTATTATTTTAAATATTACAACTGATTGTATATATCATCTAGTAATTTGTCTATCTCTCTTATGTTCAATTTGCAGAGATATAACCCATTAAGTTAGTCTCTAAAAATTTGGCCAACCTATTGTGGTCTTCCTAAGTCCAGCGGTTTCTTTCTTTGGAGCCTTCGTACTCCATTTGTGTTACTCAGCATACCAAGTAACTCAACATTTTGATGTTGACCAAGCCCTTGTATGTGTTTCTTTGCATGAATTGTTATCTCTTCGCTGACGTGTTACATCCGGAGGTCCCTTATGTAGGTTATCGTTTCTTATGTACCAAGGAGCGTTCACTATTCCACGTAACACTTTATTTTGAAAAGCTTGTATTATTTTAATATTGGTTTTCATAGCACAGCCCCAAAGCTGAATACCATAAGTCCATATAGGTTTTAAAATTTGTTGGTATATTAGCAACTTATTAGGTATTGACAGCTCTGAATACCTTCCAATTAGCCAATACATATTTCTATATTTAATGTGTAGTTCCTCCTTTTTCTTTTAATGTGTTCTTTCCATTTTAAGTTAACATCGAGAATCATGTCAAGATACTTGGCTGTGTTAGCATAAGGAACTTGTTTGGAATTTAGTTCTATTGGTATCCAGTCAACTATTTGATTGGTGAAGTTATCGTGCGTTGATTTTTTTTCATTAAGCCAGTTACTTAGTTGGTTCGTAGCCCGTTGCAATTTTCTGGTTCCTTTGTCTACTTTATAACCAGTAGCTAAAATTGCAGTATCGTCCGCGAATGTTGCTATTGTTGTCCCGCTACCTTGGGGAACCCCTGCAGATACCTTCTTTAGCTCGGAGAATTCTTCTTCACATCTAACGCGAAAATATCTGTTATCAATGTAAGATTTCAATATCTGAAAGTATTCTTTTGGCAAATCTCGATGTAGCTTATATTCCAATCCAGGATGCCATACTTTACCGAAGGCCTGTGCTACATCAAGAAATATTGTTGAGCATATTTTCTTATTTTCAAGTGCATCTTCAATAATATTTGTAATCCTGTGAATTTGCTCTAGAGTGGTTTTCTCTAAATCCGAACTGATGTGGTGGTATTAGCTTTCTCTCAAGTATTATAGGTTTTATCCTTTTGTATAACAGTTTCTTAAAAATTTTCGAAAGTACTGGAAGCAGAGAAATTGGTCTATATGACTTTATGATTAGATGGTTTGTTCGGCTTTGGTATTATGATTATTTCTGCTACTTTCCATTGCAGAGGTACATATTTCAGTCGAAATGAAGCGTTGATTATATGAAGAAGTTTTCGCACCCCTTTTCTCAGGTAGTGCCTTCACTATTTCACCTGTAACTAAATCATAGCCAGGAGATTTTTTCGTATTTATGTTGTTATGGTTAATTTCTTCTTTCAACTCTCGTAGAGCAGGTGGTATTTCCCTACAATCCTCCTTGTGCACTGATATTATATTTTCATTCGCTGATTGTCTAGCATATGGTTGGGACGTTTCTTCAAGATGAGATGAAATTCTTCTTCTTATCCTTTACTAAAAACGATATAATTTTATTATTTATAGAAATATACAAAAACTGTACCGCAAAAACGTAAAAATGTTGTTTATGCTAAATCGGTTATCATTTTCAATCTTACTCGTTCTAATCAATCGTTTTGTGGTAGTTTGGGTCCTTTTTTAGAAATTAGATTTTCATCACTGTGAATTCTCTAATAAGTTTTTTGCTACACCTTTCTTGTTATCTATTTTTATAAATTTTGTAGTAAAAATTTGGCTTTTATTGGTTTCTAATTATTTTTGAATATCACTGTATATGGCGCTATAAAAAATTCTTCTCAATTTCTAAATCTCTTAATGTTTTTCCTTCTACAGAATGAGGCAAATTTACAATTCTTAACGCTATTCATTATTGACTTTATACTAATATCTAATAAGCTTGGCCCCTTTAAATCGAACAGCAATATTTTCGTTTACAGCACAATTTCATTAGCATTGAACATAGAATTTTACTTTCAAATTTTTACAGTTTTGGGATATTCTATTATCACAACTACGATAAATTATAAGTTTCCTGAAAGCTCCAAGATAGGGCTATCTTAATTTTGGTTAAATGCTTATTGTAGCCATACAGAGATATTAACGAATGAGAGCTTCCAAAAGCAAATTAAAAAAAATTAAATTGTAAAAGTTTTTGTTTAATAACATGAATTAATTTTTCAGATAACGGCAATAGTTGTATAAGCTGAATGAAATATAAGCAAAGCCATAGTTCGTTGACTAGATTCTAAAGTTGTTTCCAAAAAACATTTTATAATCTCATTTCTATTTGGCAAGTCGACGGATTGCTAGCACAGTGTATTTCCAACGCCACTGCTTGTGATAAATCCGCCGGTTACCTTATACTTTCTGCTAACACTATAGTTTCAATTGTAGATATATTTTTATGGCATTGTTTTTTTTTTGTATTCAACTATCATTGACGTAGTAAAAAAGTCGGCCACTAAACTGAAGCGTGAACCTTAAAGTGTTTGCAAAATTACATAAAAGCACGAGAAATCATTGAAACTCTACTATATACCTTTATTTGTATCATATAAATAACATGTTTATGATTTTGTATAGAATTACTGTTTGTCGTAAAATATAAAATCGTTAATCAATGGCGTCGAGTGAGTGAGATTTCCATTCGCGAGATCTGTAGAAATGTTATGCTAAAAAAATTTGACTCTAATTTACCGAAAATCATATATGTACAATTCTATTCAAAAAATAAAATAAATCAAGTTTTGATAATTCGAATTTTTGATATACATATGTATGTAATTTTTGAATTTCACATTCAGAATAGTTATATGCTATTTGGAACAATAAAAATTGAAATTTTGATTACTCGATAATTCAGAATTTTATGCGTCCATTTGATTATAAAAATTCAAAATCCAACAAATTCGAGGTGCTTCGGTACACTTACATAATTCGAACCCGATATCTCCCAAACGTCACTGCTTTAACCTAGCACAATGTTAAAGCTGTGACGTTTGGGGGCTATCGGAGGTATTTGTTCGGTAACAACGTCTTTTTAGAAAAATGTATATATTTCTTTAAATTTATGAAAAGCTTAATCTATAAGTTTCACCTTTTGTGAATGTAATATACATGTGTATCGTTTGAGGGAATCATAATTTTAATATGCGTCCCGTCAACACACATTTCGGAATTCCAGTTGCATTCCAAAAAATCCGATTTTGCTTGATTTAGTTTCTATCATTTTAAAACTAATGTATTTACGGCACATTTTTCAAAACATCATTTAAATGTTTTTTTTAATCTCTAAATCCCCAATTTTTAAAATTCCGTTCTATTTTGCAAATTTATTTTCTTTACAAAATTTTCATTCTCATTATAGGAATTAAAAACAACCCAATGCTCGGCATTATTAATTATTTATTCCATAAAAATTAATTTTCACACTTAAAAAGTGTATCTGTTTAATTAACACTAAATTTATAATTCTAATTTAAACCAGCTGTGCCGGAAATTGACATATTTAATGACAGGCTGTTGCCTGAATTTAACTTTTGCAAATCAGTTGAGGTGGTTTATCTATCGAGATATGTGATCTTACCAAAATTTCTCAAGCGGATATCGGAATCGGTGGCATTTTTTTCAGATGGCTCGCTTTCTGAACAGGGTGCTGGCTTTGGTACCTACTGTACTACTTCTGAAGCGGAATTAATCGCGGTTACTCGCTGTGTGTAATTATAGCTATTAATTTCGTGGTTAATGGTAAACATATTATTTTCTGTATACGGACAGTAAATCTCTCCTCAACTCCTTAAATAATCCTTTGACCAACTAAAAACTGGTGAAGGATTGTAAAAAAATTATGAATTTTCTCTGCCGCAATATCAAAGTTACGGTGTTGTGGGTACCTGGGCATTGTGGCATTGAAGGTAATGAAATCGCAGACAATTTGGCAAAAAATCTCTCACGTTCATGTTCGTTGGACTTTAACTCGTTGGACTTTAACCTGCTGCTCCGTTGCCTCTTTACATTGGTAAAAAAATAATCAAAATGCTGTTTTACTTCACTTAAAGCAAGCGTGGTCATTAAAAATGAAAATTAAATAGGAATTAAAAAATTCAAATAACACTTTTTATCTATTTATCGATGCATAACTAATGCAAAACTAATTTAAATTTATATAATACTAGTACGATTATAAAAGTCACTGATTGTTCCTCAACTTACATCAACTAACCTAAAATAAATGTCATATTTGCTTGGTTTGATATTAATTCATCTTTTTACACAGTATAAATGAAAAGTTATCGAAAATTAACTTCATAAATTGATTTTTCAGTTGGCACCTATTACACATTAGCAGAAGCTTCAATTTGTTTAGTTTAGTTATTTAAGCCGATTGAAGCACTTAGCATAAATTACAGACTAAACTAAATTATATGTGGTATATTATGATATTAGCGTACAAATTTCTACGTCAATGATAGAAAAGCGTCTATTGAATATTGAAAATACCGCCCCTGATATGACTTCGTAAATTGAAACGATTTGTTTGAACTTGAAATGATTTGGTAATATCGTCGTATAGTCAGAAGATGTTGGCATTTTTATGATTTTTGGAGACTGTTTTATAAAGAACTCCAACATTAGATAGACGATAGTTCTAACCGAGTAGCGGAATATGTATGTATGTATATCAAAAAAGTAGAAAAACCAGTATAAAAATACACACTGGAATTTTATACAGAACCCGTGTTTGTTTCTCTCTAATAGGGACAACATTAGGAATGTGTTATCTAATGGACTTCATCATTAGAGAGCATCCTGCTGTATAAACCTTCTCATCATTAGAGAGCATTCTGATGCATATATTTGATATAACAGTTTTCAAATATTCTCTGGTTAAAATATAAAATTGTACAAAAATATCATTTGATTAGAAAAAATTATTTTTTCCTTTGTTAAAAGTTTCCTTTGTTTTCGACTTGACATGATGTCCACTTGCTGTGATAAATCGTTGAACACCAGCCGTATGTTGTAATTTGCGCAATGGCCTCATATGTACATATATTACCCCATATAAGAAATACGGATTTTAATTAATGGTTCCCGAGAACCATGAGTGCCGGAATAAATTTCTTTTGTTTTCGACTTGACATGATGTCTACTTGCTGTGATAAATCGTTGAGCCGTATGTTGTAATTGGCGCAATGGGCTCATATGTATATGGCTCCATATAAGAAATACGGATTTTAATTAATGGTTCCTGAGAACCATGAATGCCGGAAAAATTTCTTTTGTTGTTTTGAACAAATTTTCGACAACCACATATTACAAAACGAGATTTCTGAAATATAGCCAACGGATATAAAATAGTCTAATTCTGGAACTAAGAACATAACCATGACGGATTATGATGAAACTTTATACTCGTACATTGAATAGAATTGGATTATAAAATAAAGTGAGTTTTGAAGATGAAATGAGATGAAATTCTGGAATATGGCCAACTGAAACGGAACTATGTTCCATATTCCAGAATTTCATAAAAAAAACTCATTTTATAATCCCTTTTCCATCCAATATACGAGTATAAAGTTTCATCCTAATCCGTCATGTTACACTATACGTTTAGTGTTCTTTGTTTAGTGCACATTGTTCAGTGTACAATTTTTAGTGCACATTGCTTAGTACACATTGTTTTTCATATTAGTGAACTAAGGTTTGGTGCATGTTTCGATGATTCAATGTGAAAATCAAAATTTATACTATGTATAGGCATTGCCAAAACTATAATTCTGCCACAAACATATTTTGGTTTTAGTTGCATTTATTTATACATGTTTGGGTGCGTATATTTACAAATTGCTTTAATGCTGAAGAATGCACTTTAACGTTTCACCAAATAGTATGTGCGCCAATCGAAATAAAAAGCATATAAAAAGTTTAAAATAAAATTTATTCACCACAAAAATTTTAACTAGTCTCGGACCAGTTATAATTACTGATTTGGTTACAACTGGCGTGGTACACTTATAAATATGTATTTTGTACGCTATAAAATACAAGTTAAATTTAAGTAAATAATATCATGAAAAATATCATATTTTGTGTAAATATGGTGCATAACCATGGAACATCAAATCCGTTTTAAAGAAGACCAAATATAAGAAGATCACCTACAAAAGAAAATAGTAGCAACTCGTTAGTTGATCAAGCCGATGCTTCTAATGCCAGAAGTGGTGCCAGCGGAAATTTTAACTTAGACTTGTTATGACCAGAAGGGCCTTCAACCCTGATGCCATTATCAACTGGTTACTCTCAGTTAGAAAGAGAAAATGCGAATCTCCTAATGAAATTGAAATTAGTTTAGTAGCAAAATTATGGTGCTGACGAAGGAAAATGAAGAATTGAGAAAAGGGTTTTTAACCAAAGTCAATGATGAAGAGGAGTTAAGAAAAGAGACCGAATGGATTGTCAAACGGAAAAAACGTGGAAGCAAGAAAAGGAAAGCGGAATACTCTCGGGAAGTAGCTAGTAGCCGCAGACAGAATCTACTAGTAGGAAGCAAAGGGACCGCCCCACGAGGATCAACGAGATAAAAGTAGAAGCAAACCACCGAAAGAAGAAAAACCACCCCCAATTAATATTATTGGTATAGCCGAGTATGGAGCTGTGCAAAATATTTTGAAATCCATTACAGATAAGAAATACAGAATAATATCCTTAAACAACAATGCATTGAAAATCTACACACCGGACTCTGATACTTATAGAGCCTTATCAAAATCGAATGGTATACAAATGAAAATAAAAGTAACCGCCCAGTAAAAGTTATGGCAAGGGGCCTCCATCCAACCTGTGCAATAAAAAACATTATGGAAGATCTCCAACGACAAGGACTGCAAATAGAAAATGCAGCAAGTATAATAAAAAGAGAGAAGGTCAAGGAAGTGTAAAGAATGTGTAAAGCGCCTTGGAAGGCACCCTGCTCAGGCGTGTCCACTAAATAGAAATTCCGCCTCAAGATGTGTGAACTGCAAAGAGCAACATCCTGCAAACTACAGAGGCTGCAAAGTAGCTAAAGAACTACAAAAAATTACAGACGAATCACGGCTCATATTCTAAAACATCATATTATTACCACATCTATATCGAGTAAAGTAACTGATCGCAAGTCGTTTTCGCAACTGGTGGCATCCGGGCTACAAAGTACGACCCCACACAAATCAGTAAATTTAATTGAAAAAATATTTAAAAGCATCGAAGCGCTAAATACACGGCTTATAAAACAAGAGAGATCCATAGATGCTTTAAACAGGCGACTAGATAACCGAGAAACAGTGGATGAAATAACATCCATATTATACTAAACTAATATGATAAATAAAACATTAAGAATTGTAATCTGGAATGCAAATGGAATAATCCAACATATTACAGCGTTAGAAATCTTTTTAAATACTGAAAACATTGATGTATGTTTAATATCACAAAGCCATCTTACTAAAACCTCATATACCAAAATACGTGGTTACGTTTCATCACGATTTACATCCAGCAGAAAGAGCAAGAGGAGGATCAACAATATTTGTGAAAGAAAATATTCAATAACATCATGAGGGAATAAAAATTGAAGAAGAAAGTATGCAGGTAGCTACTATCAGCACTCAACTGAACAACAACATAATATTATATGCCTGCTCAATTTATTGTCCTCCCAGACATAATTTAAATAAAAAGTTAACCAGCTAGGATTTAATTTTATCATTGGCGGTGATTTTAATGCAAAAAATACTTTCTGGGGGTCCAGATTAACAACTTCAAAGGGTAGATAACTATACGCCGCAGGTCGAGCTATAAATTGTGAATTTCTGTCAGGAGGAAAACCAACGTACTGGCCTATTGACACAAGGAAAACTCCGGATCTAATTGATTTCTACATTACAAGAAGTATATCGGAAAAGCAAATAGTGAAAGTCTCTCATCGGACCACTCGCCTGTCATTATGACTGTTAGTTCAACGATTGTTAACAAGAAAAATCGACCTAGACTAACAAATAACAAAACCAATAGAGAATTATTTAGGAAATTGGTTGAAGACAAGACATATCTTCTTGTACCAATCAAGCATCTTGTTCAATTAGAAAATGAAGTGGAACTATTAATCAATAATATACAACAGGCAGCATGGAATAGCACCCCTGTAATCCAAAACAAGGAGCGTATTAATTTCACTTATCCAGTCGAGATCAGGGAGTTGGTTAATGAATGGCAGAGAAACCGAGTACTACAAAGCAAAAGAATTGTTAATTACCTCTGCAATAAGCTTAAACAAAGAATTAGAGAACTAAAAAATGAATCGGTCACCCGTTATCTTCGTAGTCTTACAGACAATAAAGAAACTGAGTATTCTCTATGGAAAGCTACAAAAGCATTATAAAGACCAAATTATCGAATACCGCCAATAAAAAATGATGAGGGAAATTGGGTAACAAGTGCCAAACAGAAAGCAGCACTGTTCGCATCTCTTCTTGAAGAAACGTTCCAACCATATATGCTAGACAATCAGCGGATGAAAATATAATACCAGTGCACAAGGAGGATTGTAGGGAAATACAATCTGTAACTCTAAGAGAGTTGAAAGATGAAATTAACCACAACATAAATACGAAAAAATCTCCTATGATTTAATTACAGGTGAAATATTGAAGGCACTTCTTGAGAAAGGGGTGCGAAAACTTCTTCATATAATCAACGCTTCCGACTGAAATATGTACCTCTGTAATGGAAAGTGGCAGAAATAATTATGATACCAAAGCCGAACAAACCATCTAATCATAAAAAGTCATATAGGCCAATTTCTCTGCTTCCAGAACTTTCGAATTTTTTTGAGAAACTGGTATACAAAAGGGTGAAACTTATAATACTTAGAGAGAAAACTAATACCACAACATCAGTTCGGATTTAGAGAAAGCCACTCCACCATATAAGAGCAAATTCAAAGGATTACAAGTATTATTGAAGATGCAATTGAAAATAAGAAAATATGCTCAACAATATTTCTGGATGTAGCACATGCCTTCGATAAAGTATGGCATCCTGGATTGGAATATAAGCTACATCGAGATTTGCCAAAAGAATACTTTCAGATATTGAAATCTTACATTGATAACAGATATATTCGCGTTAGATGTGAAGAAAAATTTTCAGGGGTTCCCCAAGGTAGCGTGCTGGGATCAATAAATAGCAACAATAGCAACATTCGCGGACGATACTGCAATTTTAGCTACTGGTTATAAAGTAGACGAAGGAACCAGAAAACTGCAACGGGCTACAAACCAAATAAGTAACTGGACCGAAATTGGCGCATTAAGCTAAATGAAGAAAAATCAACGCAGGTTAACTTTACCAATGAAATAATTAACTGGATACCAATAGATTAATAGAACTAAATTCCAAACAAGTTCCATCTATGCTAACACAGCCAAGTATCTTGGCATGACTCTTGATGCTAAGATAAAATTAAAGATCACAATAAAACGATACATAAGAAACGATAACCTACATAGGGACCTGCGGATGGAAAACGTCACCGAAGAGATAACAATTCATGCAAAGAAACACATACAACGGCTTGGTCAACAGCAAAATGATGAGTTACGTGGTATGCTGAGTAACACATATGGAGTACGAAGGCTCCAAAGAAAGAAACCGCTGGAATTGGGAAGACCACAATAGGGCGGCCAAATTTTTAGAGACTAACTAATGGGTTATATCTCTGCAAAATGAACATAAGAAAGATAGACAAATTACTAGATGATATATCTAATCAATTGTAATATTTAAAATAATAAAAATAAAAAAATATCTGGTGTAAATTATATTATAATTATTTGAAATAATTACATTAGCATTTTTTTGTTCTTTGGTATTTTGACAGAATCTTAATTAAATTTTTGAATAATATGCACAAATAAATAAATATATGCAAATATTTTATATATCTTTGCTCATTTTAATATTTATAAGATTCTAACTTTATGTTAATTTATGTTAAAAATTGCGGTGACAGCAAAAATTATTAAACGTCACAAATTTTAACTGGTTCCAATTGGCAGAGCAAAACATTTAAAAAGTGCGATAATCTTTTTTTTACCACAGTAAATAATAAACAAATATTTAACACTTTGTCGGAAATTTAGAGTTATAAATTTGAAGGTTGAGGCACAACATATAGACTATTCACACTAGTGTCATCTATAAATGACTGATATCGGCGAATCAAAAAGTTTGTTTAGTCTGTAATTTAGTCTAAAAAAAATATATCAGACACACAGTATAAAACTTCAAAAATATGGGGTATATTTTTAATGGACTCTTGTACCACCCAATTCGGCTATTTAACGCATAAAAAGGAATATAAATTAATTACTTTTTATGCGTTTACAGTTTCCCCAGAACCGAAAAGGAATTTTAAATATTTTAAAATAGTGCATATAATAATTAGCAAAACATAACTATTGATATATCTTAATACTTAATGCATAAAAGAAACTGATTTGATATTGATTTTTGCCATCAATTAGCTATGTGGTTAATTGATGGCAAAAATGAATATCAAATCAGTCCAATTTTAATACCAAAGCCATATAGTAACGGCCCCATAAGAGTACCAATAACAACGAATACCGTTTCAAGCGCAGTAACAAAATTTACTATTCTATGCCAAGCCGTGATTGAAAATAAATAAGAAATCGAACTGCAACCAATACTGACATTTTAAAGGGGTCAGTGAGCTAGTACGCATGTTCTCATATAACATATTCTCATTTCATTAATTTTCCAAAATAAAGAATATGATATATTGTATGTAGCATCTATGTACATACATATATTGTATACATATTTTTGTATATTACATTCTACATTGTATAGTTGTTTACTGGAATGGAATGACTTTAAATATTATATAGAATAATATGTTCTTAAGGTTGCATCAGAATTATGATTAACTATCTAAATATCAAATTCGAAAACATTTTACTAATACTAATTTGCGCCCGATCGATCATCCGTAAAACGATTTGCATTTTCAATGACATTTTTTATTAACGGATATTGTTATCTGTTGTGAAAATGTTCAGTGTTAGATTTGTATATTATTATGTACTTAGACTACCTACACTAGTACGGGGCTTAGGATTATGATTATAATTAAAATTTTACGAATGAAATCATGGCGGTAATTACAATAATGAATAAATAATTACTTTCCGTTTTATTATTTATAAAACTCTTATTAATTTGCGAACAATTCCTCAGTCTAATGTTTTTATTTGTATAATATGCGAATAAAGCAGTGCGGTGACGCCTTGGTAGTAGTAAATTAGAATTTGAGAAAAAATCGATGAGATAAAAATTTCACTATATTTCCCCTCCAAGCCACATTTTTATTTTTATTTTTCGATGTACATATGTACACATAAAATTATAGTACACGAACTCGAAAAGAGGGGAAATTTTTAATTTTTTTTAAATCGAGTACATCGGAAAATAAAGTTAAATTTAATTTTATTTCGATAATAAAGAATTAAAATATGTAGTTCAACATTAAATGTATTATATTTATCGATAAAAAATTTAAATCAGATTAGATTTAACTGAATAAACGAGAAATTTCTTATCCAGTACAGTATTCCAATAAGAAATTTTGTTAATAAGAAACGCACCTGAAATGTCTATTTAATGCATACTAGACGTTTGAAATGGAATTTTAGGATAATGGTAAACAAAGCTTGATGACCCGAATAATAATGTTTTTTATAATAATTGGCGGCTTCCTCAATTTGTATGATGGTGAACTACTGAAAAAATTGTCAATATCTTCAAAATTAGACAAAATTTGATAAATTGGAAGTAGATATATCAGTTCGTCTCCCTAATCACTGCAGCGTGTACCAAGCAGAGGTGATAGCCATTGAGGAGGTCTTGAATTGGTTGAGACATAATGTGGTATCCTCGATTGATATCGCAATTTGTGTGGAAAGTCAGGCGACGATCAAATCGCTGGATTCAGTTTCTCTGACATCTAGGATGGCGTTGGGTTGCCACTTGTCTCTGAATGAGATGAGTGAGCATTTCAACATTCAGATAGTCTGGGTCCCCGGCTACTTGGACGTCATGGGGAACTATGCAGGGTGGACGAACTAGCTTGGCATAGTGCAACTCTCCAACTGCTACCGGAAAGGGCATATTTGAGGAGACCTATTAAGACACTCAAGACAGTGCTTAAAAAGAAGGCAGTAGCCT
Source organism: Tipula unca (assembly GCA_951394425.1). NCBI lineage: Eukaryota > Metazoa > Arthropoda > Insecta > Diptera > Tipulidae > Tipula > Tipula unca. The sequence continues at coordinate 128,721,448 of OX596380.1, forward strand.
CAGCACACTCTCTCATGTAGTGTAGCAAGGAAAGTCTGGCCAAAGCTGGACTTGAATCGCTCAAAGACACTGATCTCCCTACGCAGATGTGATCTCTCTGATCTCGAAAACTGTGAGGTGCGAGATATATCACGCTATATAAGTAGCTCCAACTGGTTCACATAAGGGTAATAGGGAAGTAAGATCCTGTGGTATCACAACGGACCGTCATCGGTCTTGTGTTGTAGTAGCCACTCAACCTAACCTAACCTAACCTATCTTTTTTTTTTTTTTTAACGGTTGTAACCTACAGAAGTTCCGCACTCAATGGGCCTATGGTGCAAACCTTAAGAATCTATCCTAACTCGCATAAGCGCACTGCAGCCTTAGCACTGTAAAAGTTTGAACCAAGAGATGGATAATAACTAATCTACGTTCAGAGATCCGTACGAGAACACTTGGGATTTAGCTTCGACAAAGGCCGGACAGCTGCAAAGGTAGAGTAGGCAGTTGTCCACATCCTCCAGACAATCGTCACAAAGATCATTCTGAGCTAGTCCCATGCGTTGGAGATGAACCTTGAAACGTCCATGACCCGTAATAAGAGCAACCAGAATTCTGAGTTGGCTCTTTTTTAAGGATAACACATATTTAGTGACGCCCACGTTGGGTTAGATGATGAACCGTTTAGCCTTACGACAGCTAGGCGTAGAACGCCATTTCTGCGCCATTTCAAGTAAAGCAAACTTCTTAATAGCATCCTTACCACTATTGAAGGAAAGAGGACCACAAAATTAACTGCGCGATCCAGCTTTCGCTAAAAAGTCAGTAACCTCATTTCCCACAACGCCACAATGAGCAGGCACCCTCAGGACCCTTACTCTCGAATTAGAACAAAGGAATGAATTGTTTGCACTCTTTGACCAGTTTGGATGTAGTCAAAGGGTTTTTAAGGGTATTGAGCACGGCTTTACTATCCGTGCAGATAATAATATCCTTGCCTAAATTACTAAACTAATACGCCTCAATTGCACTATGCGTAAGTGCAATTAATTCAGGTTGAAAAACCGTGCAGTGTTTGCTTGCCCAGGCTACCCGAGAATCTGAGCCCATACTTTGGACAAAAGAAACCAAACCCTGCACTGACTTCTGAACGAGAGCCATCCGCAAAAAAAACTATCGACTCAGGCAACTGTCTATAGAAATCCTGAGAGAGGCACAGTTCTCTCGAGGGGAAAACGACGGAGAAAGAATTGGTGAAGTTAAATTCGGGCAATAGCCTGTCATTCACCATTTCAACCTCCGGAATATGTGACTTAAACTTATTAAGAATCTGTTTATGCCCTGTACAAGTCCCGAAGGCATTCCATGACCCATTGCACCTCAATCGAAACTCAGCAGAGCACGCAATACCAAGAATTGCAATTCGGGCAAGCATAGAATAGACTCCATAGCTAGAAGGGGAGTAGACGACATAGCCCCGGTTATAGCCCTACAGGTTTGTCATATGCAGTCCATCCAACCTTGCTACAGAAGACGTCAGTTTCACAACTGGCCACCATACAACTGCTGCATATGACAGTAAGGGTAAAACCAGTGAATTGTAGATGAAAAACATCATTTTAGGGGTCAGACTCCAGGAATTGCCAAAGGCCCTTCTGCATTGCCAAAAGATAGCAATGGCCTTTTGTAGGTTATAATCAAGGTAAAATTTCCAGGAGAGTTTACTATCTAGAATAACGCCTAGGTGTTTCACGTGCTCTGTCCTTGTAATTGCTCTACCAAATGGAGTGGGAACAGATAAATTAGCACTGTCTCTACGTCTGGAAAACACAACCGGATCAGTTTTTGAGGGATTGACGTGCAACCCCTTTTCAACACACCAAACTGCCACTATATTAAGGGCGTTCTGCATCAAACCAGATAAGGCGTTCAGGTATTTCCCAGAAACTGTCAAAACAAGATCATCCGTGTAGCTTTGCACGATGAACCCAGATCGCTGTAATTTAACAAGTGATTCATCGATTACCATGAGCCACAGCAAGGGTGAGAGTACTCCTCCTTGCGGAGAGCCATCTAACTCAGTCTCAATTATACGGGACTTGAGCATTGAGTCGATGAATCTAGCAATGGTTTGATTAATATTAAAGTTGGTACACGCACTCGTGATCGAAGAAAACGAAGTGCTATCAAAAGCTCCCGCAATGTCCAGGAAGGTACCTACAATAAACTCTTTGTAATTAAGTGATCTTTCGATTCTAGTAACGAGTTCATGTACAGTTTCGCAGGACTTTCCAGTTCTGTAAGCATGTTGTATGTTACTGAGTGGGGAGGTAGTTAAATAGTTATCCCTAATAAATCTGTCGATGATCCTCTCTAAAGCTTTACGAAAAGTAGAGGTCCGACTAATGGGCCTAAAAACTTTAGGGTCGGTATAATCCGACTTGCCACCTTTAGGTGTGAAAACTACTCTACTCCTGCTCCAGGATCGTGGTACAGTACTAAAAGCAATACACGCCTGGAACAGATTGAGCAGGTTGAGTAAGGATGGGTAGAAAACCATGCTGCTATTCAGCAGGGAAAACGCCGTCAGGACCACTCGATTTGAACGGTGCAAACTAGAAAGAACTTCAGTAGTGATCAGTCTACGGGCTAAGTTCCAATCCGGCGTACCGACAAAAATGTCAGGAGGCTCGGAGGAAACCACACTCGAAACAACAGTGTCACATCCAGGAAAATGGACGGACAACAGTAGCTCACCAACTTCATCAACTGCAGGAGTTGAGTTTCCCGGAAGGTAGGCGAAGGCTATCAAGTTTGCAAGTATCATTCTTAGCCAGAGTTTTGTTAAGTCTGGCGAGAACAGATAAACTATCAATTTCCTCACAGACATTTTTCCACGCAGCCCTCTGCGCGGATCCTATGTTTTTTTTATAGGCTTTTTGAGCTATCAAAAATCGATTCCAATCAGAAATGAGATTCGTATTTTTGGCTTTATTTTTAATTTTACGCACCTAACCTATACTCAAATATATAATGCGTCTCTAGGTTGATAAATGGATGGCCAAACAACTGTAGCTGAGTTCTGGATGTACTGATTAAAACTAACTATTTAAATTTTATATTAAAAAAGTATATTTTAAAAGATTATAAATAATCCACCATCGCTTTTATCATTTCAAATGCGGTTTTCGCCGAACTTTCAATATAAGAGGCGGGTATTAATAATCCATGATGGCCAGTGTCTCTTAACTCCATAATATAGCTGTATTTAATTCCAGCTTCATGCATCGCAAACGATACAGACGTGCCTGATCTCATCGACATCATATCATTTGTTGTATCTGCTTTGTAACGTGCCGCACTATCACTATTGCGCAATGCTTCTATCGCTACTAAAACCATGTCCAGGACATCATGAATGTCGTTCGCATTATACGTAGAATTTAACATTGGAGGATAACTAATAAATTGACCATATGAATGTAAAGACAAAAATAATTTAATTTTTTTTCGATATTCCATTAAAAATTTTAATAAAGTTTTGATTTCTGGTTCGGAATTTGGTTCGGGTCCCATATAAAATTCACTACATTTGTAATGTGATGCACCTTTTGTGCTCCAGGCAACATCCCAATTCCGGTTTGGATCAACGCCATAGCATATTTTTTCGGCGTGGTCAGCTTTCATCCAGTTTAATGCCGTAGACAGTAAATTAAACGAATTTGATTTATGAACTGAACGAGTTTTCCGCCAAAAACGATCAAACTCAAAACTGTATTGATATCCATCTGGATTCATAACCGGCAGTATATACCAATCCACCGATCGTACAGTTTCGCCAATCGTACTATTTTGTAATAGAAGTTTCATTAAATTATTTAAAATCCATGTTCCAACGGCTGGTGACATCCATTCCCTTCCATGTGCTCCACATTCTATAAAGACTGCTTTCTTTTTAATTTTTTTAAATTTTTCTCTCATATATTTAGTTTTTGACTTTGATGGTTTTTTCGAATTTTCAAGAATCATTTCGTCGAAATGAACTTTTACAACAATCAATGGGCGGCCTTCATACGATCGTCCCATGTGTATTAATTCTACATGGTCAGGATGTCGGCGATGTAAATATTCAAGAAATTTAATTATGTCGTCATAACCGTGATAGCGATACCAAGTTAATGGATGACCTTGCTGTATTTCGATTTGTAATTTTTCGTGATTGGAAATTTTTGGATTTTCGTACAAAATTGCCGTTTGAACATCTTTCATAATTATTTCATATTTAATGTATTCGTCACTAAGAAATTCTTTAACATTTTCGGTCATATTTGGTGAAACTAGAATTTCAGTTGTACTTCTTAGAGCCGGTCCTTTCCACCATTGTACGTCGGTTGAATCTTCAAAGCTCATTCGATATTCTTCTAAAGTTGTTACGTCGTCAGTACTTTGTGGCAATAGTCTCCATAGTTGATATTGATTATAATATATTTTTTTATTTGGACTCTCTAATGCTGCAGTGTTTGTCGGTTTTGGTTTTATTTTCTCAGTTAAAAATGTGATAAAGGATTCTGCGTTTGGCATCATATTTGGTATTACGAATAAGGGTCGTGTGGTAGATTTTATAGTGGTAGTAGTAGCTTGAGTTGTCGTTGTAATTTTATCACTATCCTTGTCACCATCATTATCATCATCTGCCAACCATGGAAACCACCATTTACCAGTACTCGAAGATTCCGTGGTGGTAACTGGATTTTCTGTAACAATTTCATTTTCGTTGGCATCGCTAAACCACGATTGAAACCAATGAGATGATTCAGATGTGGAAGATGGTGCTAAACTAACTGCGGTTGTTGTTTCTTCGATTCCATATTCGAACATGGGTGAATACCAAATAAATGGATTATTTTGTTTACTGTTTTCATGTTGGTAATTGATAGCTGACGTGTATGGAAATTTTGGGCCTGAATAAACATTATTGGGTGTGGTGCTTCGACCTCGCATCTCGTTGGATGCTTCTTCATTATGGAAACCCGGTAATGATGGTAACATATTAGTAATGGAAGGTAACGAAAATATTGAATCGTATTCATCATAATCATTTTCACTGCTCTCCTTGGTTACCATTTTTTTTATTTTTGAATTTTTCTTTGGGTTCTTGCTAATTTTCTTTTGTGAACCTGTCTCGTCATCAAAATCAAAATAATCATCATAATAATCCGACGAACTTTCATTCGAATCGTAAACCTGTTTTACATTAGCTCTGTTTAGTTCGGGATTAATTGCAGTCGTTGACTCTATAAACTCATTTGTTATATGAACGTGTGTAACTAAACCTTTGCTGGTACCCAATTTCGGTTTTCTTGTTGTTTTACGTTTAATTGTTACCGATAGTGGTGTTGTATACGCTTTGTTAGTCTGTGTATTCAATGATCGAACTGTTATCCGTTTAGTGCTTAACTTATTTAAATCATTTTTTGGTTTAGCTGTTGTTTTGTTTCGGTTTAAAAACTGAGTTGAAATAGGTTTTGAGCTTTTTAAATTAGTACTCGATTTAGTTGGAATAATTCTTAATGTTTTTTCACTATATTCTTCGCTACTTGCAGAATCGGAATTTGAACTTGAATCATTTTCTTTTCCTGCACTAGATGCACTATCACTTGTATCGCTAGAATCATACTCTTCACTTGCTATATATTGGTACAAAGGGATTCTTGTGCTATGCCCATCAGGTTTCTTTGTCCGTTTTAACTTGTGATTTTTCTTTCGTTTATTCTTTTTTATGTTGTGCTTATGACTTTCAACTGATTGCGATTCAAGTTCAACCGTTTCAAATTCTTCTTGGGCGGGATATTGAACAATATCGGTAAACATTTCTTCAAAATAATTGTACACACTTTCGAGTGTATCTTCGACAGCTACTACCATGGGTGATTCCGTTAACACGTATTTTTTTATCTCAGCTTTTTTACGTTTTGTTTGTGGGCGCTTTTTCACTGGTTTTTTATATTTATTTGGATACGTGAATATAAACACTGGGGTTGATGTTGATGGTTTATGATAGCGATGTGGTTTATTTGCATGTACTGTGATTTTTTCGACCGATTCCCCATTACCATTAGGATTGTTAACGTTTTGATTAGAGACACTAAACGTGGTAACTTTCGGTGAAATCGTCGTCGGTTTAATTTGATTGAATGAAGGTTTTTCTGTTGTCATAAAATTGTCCTCGGTTGGTGGCGCATAATTTAAAAAATCATAATATTGGTGGGTGTTGTAAATAATGTTAGACGGCGCTGGTTTCGAAGGATAGTAAAGTTGCGAATTTGGTATTTCATATGCGTTAATTTCCGGCACTTCAATAGATTGTTCGTAAATTACACTTTCCGTTGATGTTATTGGCGGATTTGAAATATTTAGAAAATTTTGCAGATTGGCCTGGGTTATTTCACTGTCTAAATAATTAATCCTATTTTGGTTATATTCACTATTATAATCACCGTCATTCACTATAATTACACTACTCGGGCTAACAACACTTGGTTGTATCGGATTATATTTCGTTATTAAATAATCCTTTATCACTGAAATTGGTTTTGGTCTTATGTTTTGATAAAAATTATATTTTGTGACCAAATTGGCTGATTGAAAGCTTTTTTTAGCCTTTGCACCTGAGGTATTATTTTTGAAAATATTTCGAATTGAGCTTAATGTGGCATTTTTATTTTGTAATAGTTTATTGTAAACCGTTAAATTTAATTTATTATTATTAACAATCACGTCGGAGAAACACTCAACTATTATTATTAAAAAACTCACAAAAATTAAACTTTTAAATATAAATTTCATCATGTATACGTATGTTGTATATGTATATTCGAATTAGTGTACATGTTATTTTAATAAAAGTTAAAGTACAAATGTTCATATTATTCTTAAAGCTTGAAATTAAATATGAAAAACAAAAATTGAAATTATTTGTGTGCAATTAAATTTATAAAGACGTATCTAAGTCACCGTATTATGTCTCTAGGCGGAACAAATAATAAGGTGAAATACATGTTGGAATATAGAACATAAGAGTAGAACAAAGTTAGTTTCTAGGTCGACATTTTAACAGGTGAATAATTTTTGAAGTTTAAAAAATGATATCTCAAGCACTGAAATATCAGTGAAATCGTTTTTTATTTAAATCATTAAACATTTATTTTATTTATATATATATTATATGCAAAAAATTACGACACCACCACATACACGATTTTGTAGTTGAGGTTATTAATGTACGGTTCATGAATGTAACAAATCATACGATTCATTGGGCAATCTGTATTGAATTTATCTGCAAGATAAATGGAATCAGGACGACTCAAATTCGAAATTTTCCCTTTCCCTTCAGGTAGACTCCTTTATGGCTTCCCGAAAGACTATATTGTTATTTGCTTTTCAGCAGCTCGGAACATTAAAACCCATTGCAAAAAACGAAAATATACAAATAAATAATAACTAATTAACATTAAAATTTCAAAATTCTATATGAATAAATTAAACACGGCAGGACGTGGGGCGCTATTTAATGTTACAAAAACCGCGGGGATACACTTAAAAATACTGCTAATCGCAGTATACGAGTCGCCCAACAAAGATGATGGCTATGGCAATCGACTGCATAAAATTACACCAGCACAGACGATGCATTCTGGTTAAATTAGTCACTTTAACCAGAATGCATCGCCTGTGCTTGTTTTGCTGAGGAAGTTTTGTTTTGTTATCTAGATGGATTGTCAATATGCCACTGCCATCTGCGACGAACTGCAAATATTTATCTAAATGTGATCTACCTATTGCACCTATCCAACATCTTCATGAAGGATCATCTTTCGAAGCTGTATACCAAATCAATTGGCACAATATGCTGTTTTCTGCGAGTTCGCTTTCCTCACTTATGAATTATGATAGTCATAACCAAACATATATAGAAGCACTTGTACCTGATCATCAATGTTGATAAGACGGAGCAACTTTAGTACAATTTGATTCAGAAAAGAACTGTTTTAAGACAACCAAAAGATACCATAACATGTTTGAAATAGTAAATATTTAGGCTTTCCTTACCACTGGATAAAATCAAAATTGAGATTATACTATATCAATTCAAAGTACCACGCGGCGGTAAATCAATATAGAGATCTTAAATTAGCATGAAATTTAAAAAGATACCTTCCTCAGTTCTACCAAACATATGACATTATTGACATACAAATCCGTAAGACGTACTTCAATAATATTAGAGACGAAAGCCAAATGAGCATAAAAGAGTTCATAACGGAGCATGGAAATGCTGAACCGTGGGGCTTTGTCTATAAATTTAGCACAGACAAATTAAAAAGGAATGAGGTACTAAGTACCCTGGTGAGCGGTAGTGGACTAACAACAATCTGTTGGGATGCTTGCTCAACACCTTACTACCCGACGACTATGAGGAGAATGACTCTGAGAGGCAAAGAGAAATCCGCGCCAATCGTAGTTCTGCACCAACTACACCAAACGTGAGCCACTTCAGTGATGAAGAGGCCACTATGGCAATCAGTCTATGAAAGCTGGTAAGGCGCCAGGCCTGGACAACATCAAGGTCGAAGAGATACAACGTGCTTGGCCTATTGTAGGGTCCTGCGTATCACGAACTTTATGAATACTTGTTTTAGTAAAGGACTATCCCCCAAAGCATGGAAAAATATGGTAAATTAGTTATCATTAGAAAAACTGGAGATAGGTGTCAAACCGATCCCAAATCTTATCGACCAATCATGCTGTTGCCAGTCCTTGGTAAACTACTCGAAAAGTTGATTGCCGGCAGGTTAATGGACATATTTCAAAAAAGTGGTACCTATAGTGACAAACAGTTTGGCTTCAGAGAAAAAAGATCCACAGAAGACGCAATGGTCAAATTGATCAATATGGTCAAAGAGTCGGACCTAAAGTACAATCTGGGAGTATTCCTAGATGTATCTGGCGCGTTCGACAACCTGTGGTGGCCCAGCATTTTGTTTGAGCTAAAGAGATTCAATTGCCCACGCAATCTCTATAACATCCTAAACAACTATTTTTCTGAAAAGAAATCCACTGTTATTTCAAGGTTCCATCCTTGGTCCACATCTTTGGAATATTGTCTTCAACGGAAGAACCAGTGAACCAGGAAGCCCAAGAAGTAGCATTCTCGGATGATAAGGTAATGCTTTTTGCTGGGAATTCAAGACTGATTTCAAGAAAAACCTGCGCTTGCCATAGACAGGATGGTGGACTGGTGGAAAAGGTACAAAATGGAGCTATCCTCAGAAAAGACAGTCATGATCCAACTTGAAGGTTCACTGGACATTAGGAGACCACCATTGGTTTCCGTAAATGGCCAAAGAATTAAGATGGTGAAAACTGTCAAATGGCTGAGAGTTGACTTCCATGAACGACTTGGAGTCACATCACATGTCAAAAGACTCGCGAAAACTAGTAAGAAGGTTTTCGCTGTGCTAAAACGAGTTGCTAAAGAAAACTGGGGCCTCAAGCAACGAACACTATATTAATAATATACGAAGGCCTAGTGCTATCTTCATTAACATACGCGTGCGGGGCATGGGCAGACCGAATGAACTGCCACCATCGGCGTACACTAGTTAGTTTTTCTAACGAGATTTTCATCTTAAGAAAATTATTTTTAAAAAGCTAGTTAAAAGTAAACGAGTATGCGCCTCCTCGATGGCAGGGACGGTAAAAGGGCAACCTGGCTAAGCATAACGATACAAAATTGTAAGTCCGCGTTGGAGTTGTTAAAGGCACGACTGCTGTTGCATCCTTTGAACAGCTTCTTCGGATCAAAGCGACAAAATAAAATGATGATGATGAAACAAATCACTAGGTTACATTCCAACATCAGATATAACGCTAATATAATCTACGAAGACATCAAAACAAACTACTGCACGATTGCTTATTTTACCTCTTACATATAGGTTCACGAAATGTGACACGTTTTATATTGATCAATACGTGATGTTCCATGTAGAACAACAGCTAATTAACTAGTACATTCATATTATCAGATTCAAGTAAAATCCTGAATTGTCATGATTAGGCTTAATACCACATGCTAAAGTGTGTATTAGTAATACACACAAATTTAACTACTATTCATCGGCCAACTGCATTTATTAATACGAGCAATATTAACCGCAAGTCAACACAACCTTGCTCACCTAGGAGGATAGTATTATACAAGAACTTAGCTATATAAAAACTCTGCACCACTAACCCAAGCACAAAACGCAGAGTCAAATATTTTATTTTCGAAATGTAAATAAAATGTCTTCGACATCTACACAGTTTTGCAATTGTATGTTAAAAATGCTCTTCCCAAATGCTCTTTACATAATTTGTGAAACATCATTCCGCTAAGAGATGATGAGTTCTAAATTAAATCTAACCAAAGTGACGAGTGACTAGATATCTCAAATAAGTAACTAATTGGAAAAGGGCATTTGTTTAAATTTGGTACACCATTCAAAAATACTTTTAATAAGTGCACACAAGTGATGTAAATGTTTGCAAACAAATATAAAATTGGAATACCGATGGAATGTAATCCCCTTTTCCCAACTTTTCCTTATATTTTCTATATTTACAACTATAAACACATTAATTTGAAATTTAAAAAACTTTATTAATTCAATATTATCCTGCACATTTCTACAATTTCTACAATACCAGATCACAATTAAAAAAAGGTTATCCTTCAAAATGGCGTTGGTAGATTTAGAAAGAGAAAACCGGCTTTACTCGTTTTAAAGAATTTATGTGTGATTTACGGATTCGGTAGCCGATATATCAAATTTTAATTAAGGACTAAATTATATCAAACTCTGTGAGGCTTACTGACCTGACTATAGTTTGCTCGTATGTGCCATTTCAGCAAAGAAACAATTTCTAATGAAAAATTAAATCAAATATTCAAATGACAAAGACATGGTGGTTTTTGAAATTAAAATAAGATCAAGTGAGCTGCAAACTTCGATTTTGACTTTGAGTATAATGAATTATACTTTGACAAAGAACTTAAATGTGAATTTAACTTAAAGTTTAGTTTGTGTTCGAATAAATTGGCTGATATAGAAGTTTAATATTAGATTTGACATTCGAATTTAACATGATTTCTAACTTTCTAATAGATGTGAAATTTTTCTGTGAATAGGAGTAGGGAATACGGATTGGACTTAAAGTATGCATTTGTCTATGTGGTTGTTAAAATTCATATTTTCAGCGAATGTGACTCCTAGACAGTGTCCGAAACCCGTGATAAAAAAATCGTGAATTAATTTTTTGACATTTGTTTGATAATTATTCCCCTACATTCACGATTTTTTGTTATGCCGTCCGAAATGTGTAATAAATCTCAAAAGTTTTTTCCCCACGTGATATATGCCAATTTTAGTTTTCATAGCCTCAAACTTTTTGTGACAACTAATAAATTGCAAAGAATTTTTGTGGCACCATTCACTCAATGTCTCGATGTCTTCTTGTAATATTTTTGTGTCATGTATATCTTTAATTGTATGATAAATTTTTATATCATCTGCGAACATGAGAAGATTTGAGTATTTTATGAATTCAGTTATTCGATTTATGAAAACGAGAAAAATCTATGATTCATATGGGAACTTTGAGGAACTTCTGACGTTACTTTGATTATTTTAGATTTTTCGCTTCCAATTGACACATATTGTACGCGACTAGACAAATATGTGTTGAACCATTTAATGAAGTTGCAAAGCCAAAGCCAACGTTGTAGAGACATTCTAGAGCCTTGTGATGGCAGATGGAGTCAAATGCTTTACTAAAATCAGTAAACACTACGTCTACTTGGTTGCACTTTTCAATTTCATTAATAACTTTGTTGGTAAATTCAACAAGGTTAGTAGATGTAGATCTTTTAGGCATAAACCCATGCTGATTGAGTGATATATATTGAACTAGGATTCCTTTAAAGCTGTTGCATACAACCAGTTCGAATAATTTTGCTATGGTTGATCCCTCTATAACAAGTGATGTCTTCTCTTTTACCCGATTTAAATATAGGTGTAACTTTAGATATTTTCCATGTATCAGGGAATATTCCGGATATTAACGAGAGATTGTATATATTCCGTAATGGTTTTACTAAAATATTAGCGTATTTTTTTAATATACATAGATATTATCCGGCCCACATCCGTCACCAAACTGATTAAGTGCATATAAAATATCCTGATCACTAATAACCGGTAAACTGATAAGCACATTATTATTTACAGTTGATTGAGTGGTAAACTAATTACTGTTTTTAGGTTTGTATACATATTGAAAAAAATTCGCATGCATGTCAGCATTTTTTTTTTGGGATCTGATATATTCTCATATTAGTTGGATAACCATCAATTACTCGTTTGGATCTAAAGTATTTTCAGAATTGTTTAGGGTTGGTTCTAATGCTTCGTTGTACATCTGCAATATATGAGAAGTGCTTTTCCTTGACGTATGTTTCAAATTCTCCATTAGATTTTAGAAACGCAGTCCTATCCGATTCTAAACCACTTTTAATCATTTTAACATAGGCTTTAGATTTACGGTTTTTCAGATTAATCAGATTGGTCGTAAAACCATGGAGGATGAATATTAGATTTTTTCCGGCACAATGAAATGTGGGTTTCAAGCATCTTGGTTTACATCATTAGTGTTTAAAGCAGCATCCCATTGTATAGCTTCTAAGTACTACTGAAGTCCAGTGCGGTTTATTTTTTTAAAATTATAGGTGGTATGCATATGATGCCCGGATGTTGTTAACTTAATTTGATTTGAATCAAAAACTATCCATAGATTTGTGGTTAACATCATTAACATGAATTGTACATAGTTGTAATGTAAATTTGATATATAAGTTTAATTGTTATTGAAATTTGTTTTAAATTTATTTAGAACAACATTCAAAACTTTATAGGAATCCGATATGTTTGCCTATGAGCCTCAAAATATAAAAGATATTAATGTTGCGAAAGAAGCCAGCATAATATAGTTCGAGTACAAGAACCGCCACATTGTAATAGCAATTTTGGTCTTTGTAAAAATGCCGTACAAGAGAACAAAATAACGGACTGTGTGAATCATGGGGTGGCCAATGCTCGAAATCACATTTTTTATCTGTATGGTATTCATATACATGTGTTGATATATAGTCGTTTTGTGCAATTTAATTTAATACCCTACCTCACAACCCTCCTCTATACAAACGAATTTATATAAATATGTATATATACATAATACGATTCTATTGAAAAAAACAGTTAATATAATCAATCTCTTTGTAAACAATACGGGAAGGTTAATAACATCATCTGGTGGTTGCGACTGATGTCATATCGGACAGAGTGATCAATTCTAGTTTTAAATTCCTAAGCATGATATCATATGAGATTTATAGAAATCTCTTAACTTTTGTGGCAGATTTTAATATTTTGTTAGAAGTAGACCGGCGTGGCGTAGTGGTCCACATTTCATGTTATGGGTATAAAATAGTTAATGCGATATTACTACGAGATTCAATTAAATTTTTTTTTTGTACGTATAGTAATCCAATTTTATTTCAAACTCCAAATCACAATGAAAATACTCCCACTTTCACATTGGTCATACATAGTTTTTGTTGTTGCCTTCTTATCTATTTTTAGAATTATACGTCGAATTATAATGATTTATGATTATGAAATTCCAATAAAGATATTTGCCGCACTGTGCTGTGCCGTCACAATACGTTCATTATTACGAAAGATTTATTTACACATGTTAGGAAAATCTAAAATTTACACATCCATTGACCTTAGAAAGCAGCAAAATGACATCACATCCCCTTGAATGAATTTGATTTGTAATTCGATTTGTATTTGAAGAAACGAAACGCGCAATATCATATAGTTTATATAAATAGGTTTTAGTCTATAACTATTTTACATATAATTACGTTTGAATTGAACCCCACCTCCATACATTGTATTGTAAATAAATATATAATGCCGTAATAATAGCACATCATCGATTTAATCGTTGAATTGCATAAAACATAATTTTGGTTTATTCATATTATTGATTTAGTTTTTCGTTTGATGCAGTGAAGTGTACATGTTTTTTGGTTCGTACATAGCCAATGGATTATATAGTAGTCAAATGTAAATAATAGATTCTCTAAATATTATGATTATTAAAATAGAAAATCAAATTAAAAACGAAATATTTTTTTTTAGATTTTATTTTATAATAATAGTTGTGTATACGTAAAACGATTGCAAGTGCTATATATAGTGTTCAGTGAATCATTGTATTTTATTGCATGGTAATGCCGTATAACGTTGCTTATGGAATAATTATTATTTTATTGTGATTGTGCTAGTTATAAAATAACTGATCGCACAGTATCGTCAGTAAATTAGACTTTTTGGTCAATATTCATATATTTGGTTTTTTCCAATTTTGTGATAACAGAATAATTTGTATTATATATTGAAAATTACAAATATTTATAAATTACCAAAGCTGAGGAAGCTCAAGATTTCGTAATCCAATTAAATTCCAGCATATAAATGGTGAAGTTCCATTGCCGTTTAGATATTTTGTGTCAAACGAGAAAAGTTGTGCTACATCGAATAATTTCGTATTCTGTTCACACGGCAACTATTGTCGTATCTTCATCACAAAAACGTCGCACGATTTGTTTCATTTTAATTTCGTGCCTTTGTGAAGTGTCATCGTGGCAACGGGAATAGCCTAACGCTAGTTAACATTCTAATACTATATATTGCAAAATTTTTAGAGTTTTAGAGATTTAAGATATAAAAATATATCAAAAAATACTATATAAGCAAGAATATATTTAAGCGGGCAGGGCATTTTTACTGGCTTGGGCATCTTTGAAGGTTTAATGTACTTTTCGGACAATATAGGTACATATGTATATTTCCTGAATCTTAAAGTATTTTCAAATATTTTATAACTTTTGCAAATTTTTCCGTTAAGAATTAATTTTAGTTAATTCACATTGATTTTTTTACATTTCTCCAAACTAGTTATTGTATATTTGTTACAACTTTCAGAATAGAGTAGCTTCATATACATTTAAATTTTCTATAATTATTCTTCATTTAACAAAATTCTGTAAAAATAATTTTCGGATAATCTAATAAGATTCTGTGCTTATAGTTAATTTTCAATTGCCGTTAAATTGTATACATATATCGTACACACTAACCAAATTGAAACTCTCACTTGAATTGAAACATAATCGAATTTAGGGTGAATCTTTGGTAACTTGAATCAAAATTTTTCCGAATAATTCTATAAATTAAACTAGAACTCATTTTTTATTCATTTATGTACATATATAATACGACACAATTTGATATAACATCTTTTAAATTTAAAATATCTTTACCAACCTATAAAACATGACATGGAAAATAATGATTTGCAAAGAAACATTTTAACCCTTCTTTATTAAAAATCTTATTACATCATTAAATATTCTACTATTTTGCGTTATGTCATTTGACCGTCCTTTTAAGTAACTTTCAAATATACCTTAAAATAATATAGATTGAGCATATTACCTAAGCATTAACGTTTAAATAATTTAAAATATGGTGTCCCATCTTGTTGCGTAAAACGAAGCGCTAAATCATCGTTTCTTAATATATATTTGTTTATTGTCCCCTTTTCTATAAGCTCTGAAAATGTTTAAAAGATAACAAAGTTATCAATTGTTCTCTACAATCGCTAATCTCATGTTGGAGTACACCTTTCGTAAAACTGAAACACCTGAGCGCAACCTATTATATCGCCAGTCCAATCAGGTGCTTGCATATGCAGATGACATATGCGTGATTGGACTGAATAGCAACGGAGTGAACGAAATACTTGATCCGCTTGTAGAGTTTTCAGCCTCACTGGGACTTCAGATCAATGAGTCCAAAATGAAATAACTGATCTCTGGCTTTAGGGACAATGGCACACCAGATTTTATTAGTGGCCACCACACGTTTGAGGGAGTGAGCAGGTTTAAATATTTGGGTTCTCTTATCACTCACGATAACAGTGTGGGTGAGGATATTAAAGTGCGGCTGGCAGCTGGCAGCCGTAAACACTTATCAAGTGCCGTGAGCTGAAGCTTTACAAAGCGTTGATCAGGCCCGTTGTTAGTTTGGATGTGAAAGTTGGACGCTGACGGATGAGTACGAGAGATGGTTCCTTACATTTGAGAGAAGAATCATGCGTCTGATTTACGGCCCAAAACATAGATAGTACATACCGAGCTCTGTACAATATCGAGATCAGAGATCTGATGAAGATCCCCGATATTGTACATGAAGTAAGATCTCAGCGAGTACGCTGGCTCGGTCACGTTCTGCGTGCTGATCTGGAACGAATTGTGCAGCGATCTCTGAAAGGAGAGCCATCATATGGTAGGCGCAGAGGTCGTTGCAGGCGACGATGGCTCCACGGTGTAGAGAATGACTTGGCTTCTTCAGGTTGTCTAGGACAGTATGAAGACCAAGACCAGGATCGAGACCGTTGGAGCCGGATTGTTGACTCAGTAAGGGGCCAGTAATGGCCTTTAAATACTGCTTATTATTATTATTATCAATTATTTAATCATCTACGCTTATTATTGCCATTATTATTTACTGACCACGAAATAAACTGACATCCCCTCATAAAAAAAATCAATATTTAATTTTCTCCTCCACAATCTAAACGATGGAAAAATAAAATGAAAAACAAAATAAACATTTTGGAAGCGAATACGCGTACACCAAACGCATACACCCGAAAACAACGAAAATTCAACCACAAATTAAGTTAATAAAAATTGAAACTGACGCAAAACATGTGATAAGAAAATTTATTTGTTGATTTTTGCTTGCTGAATTGAGCAACGTCAAAATCATATTATGTACGAGTAGTTAAGTCAAATCTCGGTTTGGAGTGTTTTTCTATAGCCGTTTGTTCTGTTATACGGTTATAATTTTTGGTGTTTAGTGTAAATTTTAATTGTGCAATAATATGTAGTTCAAAGTAATTTTTCTTTGTTTTTTTCTTTTATATTTATAGACAAAGTGAATCGATTACGAACGAGAACTATAATAGTAAAGTAAATAAATAAAATAACTAAAGTATGAAATGTTAATTGCGCGGAGAGTATTTAACCAACTATAATTTTTTGTCAGTATTTGGAAAATTTGTAGTAAGTATATAGTGCAATCAATATGGATACGGAAAGCATGCCAACAATACCACTAATTTGTGGTATAGCAACGATATTTTTTTCATGGGCTATAATTTATATCGATACCGATGAATCGAGCAAAACACCACAAAATTCGTTCTCATCACAATATGATTATGAAAAGTGAGTATCTATAATATCTATACTATGTTATCCCTTATATGGCGCATATTTATTCTATAAAATAAATTAATTATGTCTGAATGTAATATGTATTCGAAATGCTATTTATTTTGCTGTAGTAAACGTGTATATAGTGGAGTAGCGCGATATCAGACAAACGAATTTGTTTGTATTTGTTTAGAAGAATTTAATAAACAATAGAGCAGAAATATTTAAACTTGTGATTAAAATCGGAAATGTTAACATCGAGGTGATTTTTCTATTTGCGCGAGTTTAAAATATAGTATAGGTTAAATATTTTTTTTTTAAACTGCTATTGGCTTTACTCTTGAACTTTTCCGGCCTAGGAAACTCACAAGATGTAATCAAATCTTACAGACTAATTAAAACCAATTTTTTTAAACTTACCTTATGTTAGTTCTTAATACATATTAATTATATTACAATATTTTTAAATTTTTTTTTTTAAACTTACGAGTAGATAAATTTCTTAGAGACTGTTCGACTAATGGATTTAATGCCCTCTGAAAGCTGAACAGTAGCCCTATTTTGTACACGGCTACAGGATTATCTTTTAATTGGCCAACTATGCATAGTGCATAGCTCCATGCTAGCCTGTACTAACATGAACGATGGGTCGGCCCATGAGTTCTACATTACAACACACGATCATAGATGTTTTCAATTTAAGCACCGCTCGTATCTATTTTGCATTCTGCCTGAGATTTGAAACCCGGAATCTCCCAATACAAACGTCGCAGCTTTAACCACTGCGCCATTTGCTCGATAAACTACTATTATGGTAGTATTTTACTCTAGCAAAAGAATGGCGTTACTTGTGAAAACGGCGTTTACTCTAAATTGGTGTAGTAGGTATGGCGTTATTTGAGCCAAACATGTTGCTGGCAATGCAGTGCCGCCATCAAGTATTAGTGTTATATTTTTGAACTATATTTGGGTATGGTTCATTGATAACTCGATAATTGGTTTGTGTCTTCGATAAGTGTTCTAATGCATTTAATAAATTTGGACTGCATTCATTTAGGTGTAAATAAAGTATACTAAATGTATGCTAAACGGGAACACTATTTTAATTAATGAGGTAGCAGTCATTTAGGGTAAACAGTAGAATATTTGAGTTTAAATGAATATTATTGTAATCTTTTGTCACTGGATAAATTATTTATGTCGTTTTCGTTTGAACATAAAAACTTGCACTGAGTGCAAAAAATTACACTAAAACCGTTCGTTTGAACCAAAAAAAATTGCCTGACAGCTAAGTTTTTTGCACTCAGTGCAATTTTGTCTACACTTTTTCGACCGAGTTACCCCTATATTACACCAATACTATAATTTTATCTGTCACTGTGCTGCCATTTTGACTTTTGTGAACAAAAGCGTCTATCTATAAACGGTTTTGTTTGTGAATATTCATTTTTTTTTTCAGAAAACACAAATATAAATGAGGGTAAATCGGTTTCATGTTCGATTGACACACAAAATCAGTGTACTCTGCCAATGAGGGGAAAAAATCAATCGAAAACGACATTAAATAATTTGGTAAAACTCAAAGTTTTAATTTTGTATTTTGATTTTATAGTTTTGATTCTTAAGGCCGTTTGTCAATTAGTTAAAAAATTTGTTAAAAAATAAAATTTTGAAACAATAGAAAAATCAAAATTTTTGATTTATTTGTTCATTTTATGATGAACAAACAAAAATAAATTTAAGTTTTCTGTCAAATTTTTAATTTTTAACAAATTTTTTAACTGATTGACTCACCTTATATAGTGACCATTTTTTTTAAATTTTTGTGGTAAATCTAAAGCTTGAGAAATCCTGCTGAACAGTATTTTTCTTGCTCGAAAGAATACCTGTTTTCTGACAAGACGCTATATGAAATTGCTCCACACTTCCGTGTTCTTCTCTAAATCCGAACTGATGATCCGGCATAATTTCTTTCTTTTGAAGAATTGGCTTAAGTTTCTTAAAATTTTTGAAAGTGTTGGTAGTAAGCTGATTGGGATATATGAATCGAATTTTCTGTGGTATCTTGGAGGTTTTGGGATTTTCCTGATTTCAGGAAAGTAGCCAGCTTTCATTTAGCATTAAAAATATATGTTATCAATTTGATACATTTTTCCGGAACTTCTTTAAGCATTCTTGCAGTTACCAGATTATGTTTAAGTGCTTTTTTGGCGTTTTGTGTTCCTTGATATATTTTTTAAAACTGTTCACTTTATATTTAATTAGCTGAATTTTTAGAGAATTCGGTTCATAAGGTAGCTGTTAAGAGCTACTGAATGTTTTTGGGGTGGTTTGTCCTTTACATTAGAATAACTGCTGTGTGTCGAATTCGTAGCTGCTAGTTTTAATAAATCGGTTAGATTTTGTATGCAGCTTTGTCAATTTCACTTCTTGTTTTTAGGGAGATGATCAATGTGCAACCGCTCGCTACTGTAAATTTAAATTGAGTATGTTGATTCATTAGAAATCTAGTTAACTGTAATTTTAGAACTTGTGTGCTAAGTGTTATTAAAACGGGTTATAGATCAGAAGACAGATCGTAGCACGTCCTAGTTATGTTATGCCAGATTTAGCAATGCCCTTTGTGACATAAAATCTATAATCGGGGATTATTCGTCTATCTGTTATCCAGTGAGTCCACCAGCTTCGTGAGATGACCACCAGCTTCGTGATCTTTTTTTTCAGTTTGCATGTATTCTAACGGTTGTTTTACTTTCGAAGATATTACATAGTCTTCAGCCCCATTGGACATGTTTGTCGCCTTAGTCGCCTTACCTATCTCGCAAAATTTTAAAAAACCTTGCGAACTGCTACCTTTTGATTACGTATTTCGGTGGACAATAAAATGCAGATATGATACATTTGCTTGTCCATTTTTTTAGGAAAATACTTGTTCCCTGAATATGCTCTTCCTTAAATTGTTAAGAGCTCGTAGAATCTTATTCTGTGCTTAATAATAATGTATGTCCCAGCAAGCGATTTTCCCTCACGATGGTTAGTTTTGTAAAGACAATTTACTGTTGTGTAAATCAAAAACAACGTAGCCCTGAAATTGAAATTTTGAGATAATTAAGGTTTCAGACTCCTTTTTAATGTTATAGTAGTGCTAGAAACAAATGGTTTAGAGCAGATGATTTTAAAATGATTGTTTATAGTTATAAAACATAAATTTTAAATTAGTTAATTTTAATTGAAATTCTTTAAAAATTTGTTTTTGTTTGCTTTTGCGTTTCATGTTTGAAGATTTGAAATATTAAGTAAAATCAAAAGAACGTAACAAATGCTTAAATAATGATTTTACGATATTTTCAGAAAATCAATCAAACCAATAATTTACGTAGCAAATAAAACATAATCATATTTACATGGTTTTCGTATTATATATATATATTTTTATATTTTGCTCCATTTCCGCCATTCTTCCAAGATTACGACTGATAAATGTGAGAGTGAATGTACATTCAGTTTAAAAGAATAATTTGATCAGTACTCGTGTTTAGCATTTATTGCGCTCTTTTAGTCATCCGGGAAACACCAATGAGTTTGTATTGGAGACAAGAGTACAGAAGGTAGGACTACGTGTTATACTAACCAGGAAACCAATAAATCAAATAGCTACTCTCTCTCACACTGCCATATGAATATACAAATTTGTAAGAAAATAAAAAACTATTAACAATTATCACTAAACTATATTCAAAATCCATTTAAAAATGCCATTTAAATCCAATTCGAATTTCGTTATAATATAGCTCGAATCCAGATGGCCAAGTTTTAGAACCATTTTTGAATCTCATTTTCACCCAACATGTCAAATTTCATCATAATTGACTAAGCAATAGCCTATAGTTTGTATTCCCCTGTTTTGTATTTTATCTCGTTTCTTACCTAAACCTGTTTTGTCACAATTTTTTTTTTCAAAAGTTTTTGAAATATTTAATTATGAACGGTTTCCTAATATATTACATATAGGTACATACTAGAATATTTGTATGCACCCACAAATATATCTTATGTACATACAAATATCTTCTAAATAATAACTGACGAAACAATATGGCTTAAGTTATTTGATCAAATTTATTAACCACTATTTCCATATGTAAATCAATTTTTGTAAAATAAATTTAGTTTGAATCTTATTTAGTTTCTACAGTTTGCAAAGCTACACAAATCTGCATTTCATAGCTCTATATCCGTTGCATTATCACGTCTTGCATTTGCGTTGCATTTTTAGATGTAAATTTATGGAAGTGTCACCTTATTCCAAAACTTGAACAAAGGCCTAATCCTAATAATACAAAAATCAAAATATATATTTCGTTGATTTTGCGTTGTACTAATCTTGGGATTATATTAAAATAATTTTACAAGGTCAAATATGATATATGCAAAAATAACGTAAGACGCGCAACGTGGTGATCGAGAAAATTACATCGTTTTTGAGGAAGATTTTTTTTGCTTTGGTTTTAATGGTTTTAGTCGTTTTTAAATCTATGTAAATTTAAATAGAAGAATAGAAGAGTAGAGAGTGGAACAGTCAAAGTCAACATACATAATCGCGTACGTCGGTGAAACTAAAAACTCGATTATATTATATTTGTTTTACACAGCAGAGTATCACAGTATGATATCAATGTCGTATTCAATAAGGAAATGTTGTCCTATTAGACCATTGGCGTTGCATGCAACTAATTTAAATTCATTCATCTTTGAATTTGATTTTGAATTAACATTTGCATTATAGTGTGCTCATATTTTGGAGCATCAGAGATTATTATTGTTATTGTGCTTCTAATACAAATTAAAAATTAGATTGATTTAAATCAAAACTTATTCACACTTTTTTCGAATTGTATCTACAGATATAATCCATCTTATTTCAGTTGTACTACATGCTGGTACTCATCCGTCAGTGCTCAACTTTCACATCCAAACATAACATCGGGCCTGATTAACGCTCTGTAAAGATTCAGCTTCACAGCACTTGATAGGTGTTTATATTTTAGCATTGGCCTTAGAGGATAAAAAAAATTTTAAAAATTAAAATTGGGCGGATTACTCCAGCACTCAATGCCACAATGGGCCCACGGTGCAATACCCGGACAAACACAAATACTTACACATTAAAAACGCACCCAACCGTGATTTTTGGTCACCACCGGGAATCGAACCCGAGACCCTCGAATAACAAGGCAAGCACGCTACTTACTGTGCTATCGAGAGCGGCCTTAGAGGATACAAAGTATATGATTGCCTGCTGCCAGCCGCTCTTTAATATCGTCAGTCACACTGCTATTGTAAGTGATAAGAGAGCCCAAATATTTGATCCTCATCCCTCCCTCAAACGTATTGTGACCACTTCTACTAAAATCTGGTGTGTCATTGTATCTATAACCAGAGATCATGTATTTTGTTTTGGACTCATTGATCTGGAGTCTAACAGAAACAGAAACTCTATAAGCAGATCAAATATTTCCTTCACCCCGTTGCTGTTCAGTCCAATCATGCATATGTCATCTGCATATGCAAGCACCTGATTGGACTGGCGATATAAGGTGTTGCGCTGGTGTTCCAGTTTTACGAATGATATACTCTAACATGAGATTAAAGAGAATCGGGGACCGTGATAAGTTCTCACATCCTGCACAATGCTAGCTCGCCTTTTAGAAATTAACTCGTGGTCAATTTGGCTGCGGGAAGTTCTACTAGGATGGGTCTATAGGTTTCTAAATGTATCTGTTGTTGTGGGCAGAATGTGCTTAATCCTCTAATGTTATGAGCAATTGAAAAGTACATCATTCTCTCACCATTATATCGGTCGCAGTTTCGTCTCGAGAGTATGTACTTATGTTTTCACACAAGTGAATTTCTGCTAGCTCTAGCATTAAAGTTCCTAATTACCAGTCTAACAACGTGTTCGGGTATAGATCCCATCAGATCGTCTAAGTCATTGTAAAATGAGTCGTTATCTTGGGTCTTTGTGACTTCTTTATGCGCGTGTACACTATTTATTAGAGGTTGGCTAACTTCATGCACAAGCGAGGCAATCGGTTATTGACTGTTTGGAAATCCAAAACAGCCTTCTTTACCTACGGCCCAAAGGAAACCTAATTCCTAGATATCCGAGGCTATAGCCACTGAACGGCAACTTATAGCCCTAAGACTCATGGTCTCCAATTTTAGGCCAGCGAGTTTACTAGAGAGAAATTAGTTCCAGCCGAGACTCCTTCATGCATGTGATGAGGCCTTACAATGCTTCTGGTTTCCTAAGTAACTGCACGTACAATGTGCCGATCCTAAATCTCGTTTCCGAGTACTTGAGTCGCGGTCCAGTTTGTTGCTTTGGCGGTATCCATTTTTCTATTATAACATTACAAACAGTTGGTTTTACTTTACGGATGAGTGTCGTCAGCTGAGCGGTTCAACCGTTTAGTCTACTCATACAACAAGCAAAGAACACTGTTGTGGTATTCTTGGAAAACATGCTCGTGCTATTTACAATTACAAGATTTGTGAGTGCTCCCCTCCCAATAAATCACAATAAATACCTCGATATAAAAACAAAAACAAGAAATGAAAACATACAACCTGAAATCCATTCTGCATTAGTGGCCATATTATTTTTTTACATGCACGATAACTGTCAAAATTCTCATGCTACAAAAATTTAACTGTATATAATATCATATTCAACAAATACACTATATGAGCCTAATAAAATAATCTTTTTTTTTCAGGCATCTGAAAAACTACGATCATAAGCTTGCGTCACGTAGAATTGGCTTCATTCTTTCATTCGGAAGTGGTGCTGTTGTCTTTTTTCTACTGCAGTACGTTCAATGGGAGAATAACTATTTGAAAATTTATTAATGACATTTAAAGCAATTTACACGAACCCATTTCAGTATATTCTTAAAACTTCTCTATTATACATAATAGAATTTTTGTTTTATTTATTTGTTCATATAGATGATCAATTTTATAATGATTTTTGTTTATTAATATTTCCAATATTTAATTTATTTATTTTACGTAAACTATACATAATTATAAATTTGTGAAAACAATGCAATAGCCCACCTCACATATTATGTAAATTACTAATTTAGATTAATTGGGCACTACAATATTATCGCAGTTTCAAATGTCTCGTTTAGCAATGAAATGTAAGCCCCGCATGCATTCATTATTTAATTAATTGGTAATTTTATAAACAATCTTGTTAAATTTAATTTGATACATATCTTAATCTAATTATTGTAAATATTATTTTTCTTTCTAGTTCATAATATGTGTATACTATAATAATTGTAATAAGTTAATTTATTTAATAATAATAATGTATATTTATATAATTTATCTGTAATAAAACTAAAATAATGTAAATAAAATAAATTTACTAAATATATAATTAAATAATTATGTTTTGTACAATAAATCTATGATTTTGTCTGTTATTATTGTATGTATCCACTGTGATTTACTGATTAGAGAAAAAATAATTTGGTGTATTCAGCGTACATAGACCTTACTAGAAAATTGACGGGCTGAAGTGGATTCACCCGCTGTGTTTAAGCGTTGAACTACGTATTGTGTCTGATTTGATCGTGAATACAAACATTGGAAAATATGAACGAGAAGTGGAAATGAAAATGGTTGAACGTTGAATGATGAATTGAACACGGTTTTGCATATTGCACATAATACCGAAATCAATGCAATCACCTTTGTGCTCGATTATTGCAATTTTAAATTTAATTTTTAGTAAATATAATTTGTGATTGCCTGCGTATCCATCTGCTATGAAATTTTACAATCACATCGACAATCATTGTACAATCACATCGACAATCGTCGTACATATGCTCATTATACCAAAGTTCATTACTGTTTAGGTACGATCTAAATATATTTTTATAATTTAATTTGTTTTTTTTTTTAAACCAGTTTGAATCTTGTTTGGTTTTTAGAGTTAAAACTACATAAATCGACATATAAAACGATATTTCAGGGCTCTACATCCGTTGCATTAATTTTTACAATAAAATTATGAAAGTGCTACCATATTCCAGAACTTGAATAATATAAGACGTAGTCCTAGACGTCAAAAAATCAGTAATCCGCAGTAGCGAAAATATTGGACAACTGTAGTTCAAATTAACGGTATTTAATTAACATCCAAACGAGAATATATCAAAATAAATTTAGCAGAGTTGTAAAGTAATGAAAAGGGAAAATTTAAGAAACACCCTTTACTAGCACCAACCAATGAATTGAGCAAACGTAAAATGTTCGAGAGAAGAAATAATGACGAATTAAGTGATTCAGTTCATAAATTCTTGTTTTCCTTAGGCAATCAAATTTTTTTCCTATATAGGAATAATTTTCGTATGCAGTTTCTCCTACTGTCCTATGCTTTATTTTGGCATACGTAGGAATAAGTAAATCAGATTTATCGTAATAATGGTGCTGCATGCCGTACTCCAAAGCTTTCTAAAGTGAGCTACAAGTTGTGAAACAAAACATTTTAATGCGGGGTTTGGTTCTAAAATTATAAAAATTAAATAATTATTGGTTTAATTGAATTGCATTATATGGTAAATTATAGACTATACTATGCTTTGTAGACGATAGTAGGAATGAACAAAAATGCTGGCTTAGAGATGCTGGCTATACAGAGGAAAAAAGTAATAAAAAATTGGTTTTAAAGTCTAATGAAAAAATAAGCCCGTATTCCTAAACAATTTAGATTTCTAATTGCACTAAGCTTTCTATCCCCCCAACTATATATTAATTAATTGAATTAATTTAAGGAGGGTTTCAACGGAGAAACCATAGTGGTCTACAGAATTCCAGTGTCTCAAATCGTTGTAAGCAGAAGCATTGAAGAAATGTGTAATTTTGTGTACTTCCAACAACATCATAGTATAAATCAATAAATCGAAATAATTGAGACACAACGATAGTTTAAATTTCAGACTCTACGAAAAGTTCGATTACTCCGAGGTTATGGGATATGCGGTCCATACGTATCAGAGATGGGCGTTTACGCGTCATCTATTATTTTCTACATTGACGTGTTGACCACCCGTAGATAACGTCAACTACGTAGACAACGTCGATAATGTAGACAATTTCTAGAGTGGTTTTGTCAATTATAGTTCTAAACTAAAGGGTGACCAAATTTCTTTAGGAACAACGCATTATTGGTGATAGTTTTATAGAATGTCCGTCAATGCATTTAAATCTCTTTGCAGAAAGAGCGGAATTTAAAACTAATTGTGCTCAAATACCATGAATCTACTTCAGCGTCATTTTTATCCATTACAAAATTATTAAATCTGTTCACATCTGTTTCATCTTCTGTTAAAAATTTCCCAAGTTTCTCAATTCTATTGGAAAGTATAAAAGATTTACATAACATCAAATATTTATACGGTGGTGGGTGAGATAATAGAGTGATTGACTTTGGGTTCGTGGACCAAGGTTCGAGTCCCATTAGCTACGGTATTATTTTAATTTAATTTCTTCTGTATTCAAATTAGTTCAACACACAGCTTCTGCTAAACATTTTCAAATTTTTCAAGTAGTGGCATGTATACAAGATGGGTATACATATAGCGATGGTGAAATAAACGCAGAGTCCATTGCCTTTACTAAAATTTTCAATATTTTGCATTCAAAGGACAGATTTATATCTGAAAGATATAAGATTTGTATAGCATGAAATATATATGCGCCGGTGGTCCAGTAAGCAAAGTCAGTGACTTTGGATTTAGGGATCTAAGTTCGATTCTCAATCGAGCCAAACATTTGTTGATTTAATTTCTCCTGTCAAATTGGTGATGGTGAAATAATAATAATCCAACTCAGCCAGCCAGCTTCTGTTCAAAACTTCAATATTCTCCATGTAAAAGTGGCAAGTATAAAAGATGGGCATGGGTATATAATAAGCTAAGCGGTAATGAAATTGTACGGCGATGGTCAAATAAGCAGAATCCATTGCCGTTGCTAAAATTTTTTTTTTATTCAAATGGCAGCTATAAACGATAGGAATATCACTATTTATATGTCTGGCGGTTACTCGGTGGTAAAAGAAGGTGTGTGATTATATCTTAATCATGACTAGTTCAAGCCTCAATATATATTTTTAATTTAATTATTAGCAAAATTTTCATTTTTAAATCAAAAAGCGATTTTTTTTAATTTAATGAGAAATGTATGGATGTCCCGCTAAATTTGTTTACGCTTAATCGAGGTTCAAACACTGTAGTACAACACATCTACAATTTCAAATCCTATGACAACCATGACTACTTTACCACCTCAACATTTCCATATATAGATTTGCCGCTATACTCATCCTTTATTATATTTGCCAATTGAAGGGAGAAATTAAATAAATTAAATTAAAATTTATTCAATGCCAGCCAAACACCGAGGTTTGAACTCATGTTCACTATTCCAAATGCAACGACTCTGCTTGCTGCACCACCGGCGTATATAAATTTGGTGCTATACAAATCTTTTATGTTTGCCAATTCAATAGAGAAAATTGAAAATTTTAGCAACAGGAATGGACAATTCATTACGGTCATACACAAGAGATGGCTCTTACATTTTCATTACGGTCATACGAATGCAAAAGCAATGACTCCGTTAACTGCGCCACCGCTCAATATACATAATGCTATACAAATCATTTATATTTGCCAATTCAATAGAGAAAATTGAAAATTTTAGCAACAAGAATGGACTATGCTTATTGGACCATTACCGTATATTTTCATTACGGCCATACACAAGAGATACTCTTATAGTTGTAGAAATTGAATGTATATTTCAACAGAAGCTGTGTTGAACCAATGTTTCAAAGAAAATAAATTAAAAAAGTATTTGCGCTGACTTGCAGTCTTGAACTCGAGTCCACGATTTCAATAGCATTGACTCTGCTTACTCAACCACCGGCATATTAAAAATTGGTGTTGAACAACGATAGAAATCTTTACAAAAAGATTATAACCTTAGTTAAAAATATCTTAGTATTACTCATTCCATGGTAAAACGAATTCGAGTTCAGGAAGGCTATAAGTGCTACCGAGTTATTAAAATGCCAAATCGTTGAGATAACCAACACTTGTTCGATAAAATATGTGCCAGACTGATGACAAAATTTTCACTACATTTAGTGGATGTGTTTTGATGGATGACGAAACGTACATGAAATTGGAACTCTTCAAGTTAGAGACATTTGCAAAAAAATGTATGAATTGGCCAGCAATTTGCAGTTGTGGAGGCAGGTTTTTGTCACATTTTTCCTAACGACGAATTTTGCCGCTAATTCTTCAACACGATTCAGCAGTAAAGTTTTGGCGATATAGCTCATTCACACGACTCTAAGTCCAACAGAAGCAATAAATTTGCACGAGATTAATCAAATCAATGTTATCTCAAAGAGTTCACAGGTTTTCGATGTATCGAAAAATTTTGGGGTATAGTGGAAAGAGTGCTGAAGTGCAAAAGTCACACCGGTAGTTATGCCAGAAATAGGGAGCAACAACATGTGCGTGATTTTATCCGTAATAACGAATGTATAGAGGTGAAATGTGCAAAAATTTTTAAAACTCAATAAATTCAGTTTAATCGTATGGAAACTTTATTATCAATGCCTCAAATCTAGCTGGTTTATTCGCATAGACTTTGGACTTTGCGTAGTCCCAAAGGAGTCTAGAAGTATCACACGATCTAAATAGCCAATTCAACGATCCGAACCGTGAAATTAAGTGCTCGCAAACATGATTTTTCAATAAATATATTGCTTCGCGCGCTATATATGGCTAATAGCGCAGACTTCTTGGAACCAAATTTGGTCGAGGTCGGGCTTCAATTTCAGGCAGCAAAGGTACGTCCCAGGCCGTCTTCTTTTTTTAAGAAATATGGACGACTGATCACAGGCGCATAAACCACACCAAACAGTCTATTTGTACGCTACAAAATGCAAGTTTTTTTTTGATACTTTGACAGAACCTCAATTAAATTTTTGTATAATTTGCACAAATTAGGCAAATATTTTATAAAATCTTTGCTTATTTTAATGTTTATAAGATTTCAACTTTATTTTAATTCAAGAATCTTATATTAAAATGAAATTATAAAATCACGAAATTGCGCCGCAAATTGCAGCAAAAATTGTTAAACGTCATAAATTCGTCAATGTTTTCGTGAGACCGGGCATTAGTTGTTTATATTTTATATAATAATAACCTACCTTTGCTGTAGTTTTAAAATATTTCACCAGATATCAGACACTGCGTTTAAAAGCGAATTAGATATCATATACCAGAATAAGCATACAGGAAAAAATGAGACTTCTAAAAAAATATAATTGTTTCCCCTTTTCCAGTTCATAAGGAAAAGCAAAATCGATTCACAGGAGAAATATGTCCTGAAAATGATGAGGATAGTTGTGGGTCGATTCTGGTAAAACATGGCAGAACATTTAATTATTGCATACAACATTTAATTAAACACAATCCGTTAGCACACTTTTAAATGTTTATTTCTATCCGTGAAAAGTAATAGAAAGTTAAAGAAGCATTTGCATATCCAACTTTCACGAGTGTCAAGAGATTTTAAAATAATATTTGGGTGACGCAGCTTCATTCTGTCCGGGTCTCAAGGATTTCTGTGATAAAATACAAAATTATTTGGGTTTTATTCTGAAGTGGTACATATTTTGATAAAATTTCCATTTGTGATGTGATGGAGTTTCCCTATAAATCTTTGAGGAATTTTATTTAATTAAATTTTTCCCAATATTTATTTAGATTCTATAACTTAAAGTTCTGTTAATAAAAAAGAATAGCTTATTTTATGTCCAATTTAATTCGAACCACATATTTGATTCCAAGAAAATAGCCTTGATATTTTTTTGATTTAATTTGTATATTTCATGTTTGCAGCATAAAAATATGTGGTATCAATGTGCTCTCATACAAATAATCCAGCAGGTTTTTTTCATTCGAACATGCCACATGGCAGAGTTAAATTAGTTCCAACCCATTAGAAATATTTTAATAATTTACATTCGTTATATGTTGTCTGCATAATGAGTTCGTCATGTTATCGAAAAAACATTAGGATTAGTCGTATGAAAGCACCTTTAAATATTTACATTGTTCTTTAAATTTAAACTAGCAATTATAATAAACCAAAGCTGAGAGGAGTCATAGCTGAACCCAGAGTTTTCCATGTGTCAAATATTTTCGTTGGTGCCGGTGTTGGAGTTGGACCTTTTATTTAACTAACATACGTGCCTCCAAAAATATATAGGTTCAAAGGTTCAATGACCTAACATAATTTAAGTGCCCAGAAATTATACAGTCTGTTGATTGAAAACGTAATAGCTCTGTCACCAACACAGGTCAGCGTTGAGCGTTTATTCTCAGCATAAAGAATTATTCATATTCAATTATTAATTTATAATAAATAATCTTCATAATCTATAATAAATAATCTTAATTTTCATTAAACTCAAATGATAAAAAAAGTTACAAAGAAATATTGCTACGTTAACTGGTCCCTACATAGTTCTCGTGACAAACGAACTATTGAATATTTACAACTGGTTTTAGTTTTAATTAATTTGGAACCGAGTTTGTGTGAGAGTCGGAGCTGCAGACGCAATTAGTTTTCTAAACTCTATATAAATTTGTGTTTGACGTGAATTTAAATCAACTAATGAAAAAAATTCAATGCTGAAGTACTGTGTTCGGGAAAGGGGAAATTTTTGACGAGTTCATATAAAGTTATATAATCCGAATTTTCAACGTAACAATTCGGAAAATTAGAACAACATTAATAAAAACATGAGAACGCGCCCAACACACCAGCCCCAACCCATCCATGTTGTTGCCAAAATATTTAAATTCGAACATGTTTTATAAAATTATGATACGTCACGATCAGATAAATCTCAGTGTTTTATATCGAAACAATTATTGAATATATGTATGTGATTTTTCATTACCCATAATTATGTTTCCTTCCATTTGTAGAGCAATTTACTATAAGTAAGTATACTATTGTCCTAGAAATGGATGAAACGTGGAAACAGAATAATGGTTCATTTAGCCCTTGGGCATAATGAACAACATCATCGTCGTCGTCACTAATGCTTATTAGATGGAATTCTGGAATTCTTCGTTGTGGATATAAACAAATCATATATGTAGCTACATATTTATATTGCTTTGTACTCGTAAGCTTAAATTAAAATTTTTTCTATAGGACAATATTCTTAACTTTATCCTTATCCTTATAACTGCAGGTACAGGTATTTGCTTTCATTTATATTAATAAACAACAAATGCGAAGCAACATAAGCATTCATTGCAATTTATTAATTCAAATTTATTTTAATATCAGCTAGATCTCTGGGACCTGCTTTACCATCACACCTAGCAACTTTGTACCATAGACAAAACAGTATATATATTTCCCATATTTCTGCTGGCACTGCGTATGAGCGAGTAAAAATATTTTCAATGTCATCGTTTTGTGCTGGATAATCGATGACAGGAAAAATCAGAAGTTTGTTGTACTCCTCTGTTATTGAACAAATGAGAAATCTAGTATGATTTTCTATGCTATTTTCCTACGATAAATCGTGTAAATATTGTTAGTGAGGATTAAAGAATCATTTGAAATTATGAGCAAGTTGAATATATATTGGAAAATATTGGGACAGTCTCTTCCATAAAATTGTGTATTTGATTGAAATGTAGTACAAAAATAAATTATTGAAATATTTCATAGTGAAATGGAAATAATTTAACTTTACTATGTTGACTTCGTCACGAGTTCAGCTCAAATAAACCTTAAACTCATATGCATGAGAGCGGCTTTAACTGATAACTTCCCTAGTTGAATTATCTGTTATTATGGTTTTAATTGGAATATTTCGCACACGTCACTCGAAATTGTCGAGGCTTGCTATTTTAGCAAAACATACTCTGGCTACTAGATGAAAAGAATTCATAGTTTTATTTTACAATAAATTCTGTTTCAAAATGACACTTTCATAGTACAATTTACAATCTTGCAACCTTAACTATTTCTGTGTTAAGAAATATTTGTTTATTCCATCCACTTTTAGTTCAAAATATCACTTTCACGATTCGGGCACTAAAATGGCGAATCAATAAATCAAATTATTGATTCGCAATAATAAAAATAAAATTGCAAATAGATTTCTCTTCAAATACCCCTCGAACATTGATAAATACCTCATAATTTTATTATATTTCTTCAAGCATAAATAATTGAAATATCATCAATTTCTTGGGTATTGAGCTAACAGCCTCGCCAAAGCTTTCTGGTAAATTCAAACTGCCAACTTCACTAAATTTCATACCTTTGTTATAATTTTCATAATAAAACATAATTTTTCTGCCTTGAAAACACATCAACGCACATGTCAATTTTCCTGTTGTATTCCATTACAAATTTGATAATCGTTTGATTAAACACAAATCATTAACACTTAGCAAATCGTACAGTTTTTTCAAAATAATCAACTACATAATTTGGTTTTAATAAGTTTTTAAAATTTTTAACAAAATTAGTGAAATTAACTACATATAATAAAAATGACATACGTTGGTTTTTAAAATGCATACATTTTATTTTCCATTTCTGAATGAAATATTCAAACGTTTCAAATGAAACTTCTTAAAACAAAAACTAAACAACAATGTGCAAAGTTGCTAAGTTTGATGTATGTTTGCGTTCGGTAAAACTGTTAAATTATTTTAAAATACCACAATCCCATATGGCCTTAAGCGAGATATATCAAATGTGGCCATATCGGACTTCAAATACCACTATGCCATATATGTTGTTCTTTATACAAGGTGTCCACGACTGACGGATTATAGTGAACGGGATAAAAGCATAAAAACCTGAAAAATACTACATAGTACAAATTTTCGAAATTAGTTACCGTTAAGACGTTCTAAACCGTTAAAGTTAAAAAATCTATTTATACTTTTGTACTTAAAAACTAGAACTATTTTTGATTCGATTCTATACACAATCGATTATAACCTATTTCCACTTTTTAATAAATATTTAGTTGGCATTTGGTTTAAACGAAATGTAATAATACTTACAATCAAACTGAAAATAATGGAAAAAATGGCAAAAAGTTATGTTCACCGTCATTTATTTTGAAAACGAAGTCGTTGACGTGCTTATTTTCTTCACTACGATTGTAGCTGATGGTTTTGGTTACCAAACAGTAGAAAAATCTTTTTTCACAGTGTACATGAAGATATATGTGAATTTTAAAAAATAATAATATTAATTTTTCGCATAGAGGTAGAACGATATTTTATTTACACGAAAATCCGTAGTAGTATTTTTTACTGGTTTTTATGCTCGTTCACCCCTTATAATATAATATCGTCAGTCGCGGACACGCTGTATAATAGTGTATACTACTATTCACTTAATTAATAGCATCGCTCATTTGTGAGAAGAACAATTTAACTCAGAAATGTTGAATTTTGAAGACTAATCGAAAATAAACCTTTTAATTTCTTTGCTACCAAAGCGCCAGATGTGGGGTAACTGAATTTTCATAAACAACCACTGGTGCAGCTACATCGTTGTTACTTTACAATGA
This sequence comes from Tipula unca, assembly GCA_951394425.1. NCBI lineage: Eukaryota > Metazoa > Arthropoda > Insecta > Diptera > Tipulidae > Tipula > Tipula unca. The sequence continues at coordinate 128,755,620 of OX596380.1, forward strand.
TCGCTTTATTACGAAACATAATAAAATTACATAATACAAATCATTTTATTATTAAATTGCTTTTTTGAGGTTATATCATTCTTCTCGCAAATGCGCGATTCGTTGCTATTTCACTTCAAGTATTTTTGCAGAAACAAAAGATGACATCAGCAATATCATCTCTCGTTGAATTACCGATACTTCGATTTGAATAAAATAAGTTTCCTCGACGACTTTGGAATGAGATATTCACAAATAAGCTATATTAGTACAAAAATAATTCAATATATGTTGTATGTACATAATATACTATTTCATTTCAATTAGTAATACGTGATGTAACCGTATTTAAACAAATATACTAAATTATGTAAATTTGTTTTTAAATTAAAAGGATCTTACAATCAATCGCTATATATTTATCAAAAATAGGTGTTTTATCAGCCTTTAATTTTTAAATGGAATAGGAATATCACAAAACCTCAAACAAAGACCACAGATAACATTATTCGCACTAAACATAATATAGCTAGCTAGTATAGAAAAAAAACACGTCTTGTTTTTTGTAATTTAGTTTCTCTTACATAAAAATCATAATATACATTAATTATAATTATTTAATAATATTAAAATATTTTAATGACGATGAGAGGGAAGGATGATAAAATTAATAATATAACAAGATGATTTGTTTGTTTGCTGTTGTTTTACATTACAGAGGCTCCATATAAAAATTAATATTCCATCCTATTTTTTTTTTTTGCAGTTTTTAGTTGATAAATTATTATTATAAATCCACCCAGTATTTTTAATTTTTATAATTAATCGATGAAAACAAAAAAATTTTTTCTAATTTTTCCAATTTTTGTTTTGTTTCTTTAATTTAATGCAGTCCGTTTACTAGAAAATAGAGAGCAGAAAAAATACAAAATTAACATAATTCATCTACATTTTTGATATTAGAGCTTAAAATTAAAACGTTTTTTAAATCGAACCGCGTTTTGGAAAATCAAAATATAAAAAAAAAATTCTTATGACAAAAATAGTAAATTAAGAAAAAAAATTATTAGTTTAGTTGAAAAAATTAATTAAATTATAAATTTTGGTAAACAAATTTTGATTTGATTTGAGATCTTTTTGATGATTTTTCTTTTATTTTCTTTAAATTTATACATTTTGTAGTAAGTAGCTGCGATTTCCATTTTTATAATTTACCGCTCGTTGTGGCGCTTTGAAGTTATTTGCTGCTTGTAATTGTATCTGATAAGCTAAGGAATGTATCTTGAATCCATATAGACTGGAAAAATAAATATACAAAACGGAAATTTAATTTAAATTGCGAATAATAATTCATTGCGAAATTCCAATGTTGATTTACCGTGCGACGAACTGATTTTGCGGACGTTTTGGCCGGTACTCGGGATGAACCATAAATAACATATGCGGGAATCCTGTACCAAAGTATGCACCGTCTGTGTGATGATGTCTTGAAGATTTTGGAGTGTACACATCAATACATTTGGGACAATATGTTTTTACCATAGCTTCACCGGGAACATCTGATAAACCTGAGAATACGTATTAATTTGTAATTCTAAGATTCAATAATTTTGTTAATATCTACCTAAAGGAAGCATTGGTTGACTTTCACAGTAGACTCTTGGACAGTGCCCAAAATCACCTGTTTGATATTTCTCTACCATTTGACCAATGCCTCGATTCGTCAAAATGTATCTAGCGTGAATCAGACCATATAACATTTCGGCTGCTTGTTCTATTAAGTCTGATTGATTAGGATTATCATCTAATTCGTCTTCTATTAAATTAATAATTAGAAAAACAATGAAAACATAGTTTAGAATCACTTAACATTTTCAACATAACAATGTTGACTTATTTTTTTAAATATGCTACAGGTCAAATTATTGCCATGAGATCATCATTGGTGTCCTTTAACAAAGTATTTATTTTATTACCAAAATTTTATTCACAAAAATAAAGAAATTCTTTCGAAGCTCATCGTTATGGCACTTTGAACTACCAATTTTCTTTCAACTAAATAATATAAAAACAGCAAAATTAATAATAATATTTGCAAATTGATGAATCATTTGGTTTTAAATTAACTTATGTTGAAGTCAAGGCAATCAAATATGTCGTTTAAAATTAAGTTACATGCAGTATAAAAACTAAAAAGTTAGCCTACAATCTTTTTGTTCTTTTTTTTGCAATGAACAAACCTGTACTCCGGACACTTAGAATATATTATGCATTATTTTATATAGTTTTTTAATGGATTAATGAAATAATATCTATGTAAAAATGACTACAAATATCATTGGATCTAAACTGAAATATAAAATAATAATAAAATAAATTTATAAATTTACCCGGTTCTAAATCGAGAATCATATCTAAAGCTTGTCTATAATTCGGAACTTGTTCATTTAGTCCAGTTAAATTGAATTTATCTTGTATATAATCTTCATCGACCTGGAAACATAAAAAACAATTTATTAAATTATTGAGTCACCACAAGTTAAAATTATTTTATTAATTACTTCACAAAAAAATTCATTTCCACGAAGTCCACAGAACCAGGAAATCCAAGATACCTCCTCGGAGCTACTCATTTTCCTACAGAAAGAACCAAAAATATTACTGATAATTTTAAATATGTTTACACAAATTTTTATTTAGTGGTAAAGTATAAATTAAAATTAATTGCAAAATTTACTATTTTTTTATCAAAATTAATATAATTTAAAACAATATCTAAGAAAATATTTTTTTTTCATGAAATACAAATATGACGGAAAGTAGGCAGAGTATAGAGAAGAAAAAAATTGATTATGGAGACCGACCGACTGTTTGCGCAAAATAGTTTTTTAACTAAACCAACTTATATTCAATAATAATTATCAATTTTTTGTTATAAATCAACAAAAGAAATATTCAATAAAACTTTAGTGCAATTAAAATTAATTAAAATTAAGAATTTATATATTAAATCTTACCTTTTTGTACCTTGGCTAGCCACGCTTAATGGATTTTTTAATGTAAAATTGTGTGTAGAATTTTTTTATACAAAATATGAGTATTTTGTTGCTCAATGTACTCTATCTATCGGGCAGCACCAATATATATAATATCTAACCTCACTTTTATCACTCAAATTAATTTTTATTGAAATTTGAAAGTGTTGAAATGTGTTTATATTTTATAAAACATGGTAAATCTAAAAAAACATAAATTTATAAATTTAAATGTAATAAATAAATAAATATTTTCAGGGTAAAAATTCAGCAATCAAACAATCGAAACGGTATTTTGAAGAAACTGAAGAACCAAATAAGGATATTAAATTAAAAGAAGAGAAAAACGTAAAGAAATTTGATTGTGATGATGTCCGTCAAAATGAAATCGAAGAAATTGTTGTTGGTGAATTTCCTCGATCACTCAAAGCTAAATTTCGAAAACAAAAATTTCCTGGAAGAGCGCCTGTTAATCCATTACTTTTAAAGAAATATTCACGTGGAGTCGGTTTGTCAGGGACTGGTGTTAAAACAAAATTATTCAAAGAAAAGTTACAGAAACAAGAATTAAAATTTGAATTTGCAATTGACCAAGCAGCTCGAACTGAAATTTTACTAAACGAGGAACACGGATTTTTGATTCCGGATGAGGAAGAGCTGACTTGTGAAATTACGCAAGATGAAATCGTAAAAGATGTAGATATAACATCAGCAGCCAAACGGTTCGATTTACATTTAGATTTCGGACCGTATCGCATACGTTATAGTAAAAATGGACGTTATTTGTTACTTGGAGGAAAAAAAGGACATGCAGCTGGATTTGATTGGGTTCGTAAAACATTACTCTGTGAAATGAACGTAATGGAAGAAATTGTGGATGTAGCATGGCTGCATGTTGAGACAATGTTTGCCCTGGCACAAAAAAATTGGGTGCATTTTTATGATTGCCAAGGTACAGAAATACATTGCGTTAAAAGTATGCATCGCGCTAATCGACTTGAATTTTTACCCTATCATTTTCTACTTGCAAGTGGTAATGACTTAGGGTGGTTGACATGGCTTGACGTATCTATAGGACAAATGGTTGCGGCTTATAATGCAAAACAAGGAAAAATCTCACACATGGTTCAAAATTCCGCAAATGGCGTATTATGTGTTGGTGGCGCAAAAGGCGTCGTTTCAATGTGGAGCCCAACAGTAAAAGAACCGTTGGCAAAACTCTTATGTCATAGTACACCGATTACATCAATGGCTGTAGACCCATACGGCAATTACATGGCTACAGCTGGCGCTGATCGTTTCGTTAAATTATGGGATATACGACAACTAAACGGTCCGATTGTAACGTATGCTGGAATTCTTACAAACCATTTGGATATTTCACAAAAAAGTGTTTTAACTACTGCTGTTGGAAGTACATGTTACATTTATAAGAATCCATTAAAGGAAGATACGCCTAAACCCTACCTTAAACATCAGTGTAATAGTTATATATCAAATATACGCTTTTGTCCTTACGAGGATATAATTGGAATAGGAACACAAAAAGGATTTACTTCAATATTAGTACCAGGTTCTGGTGAACCAAATTTTGACGCTCGAGAAGCTAATCCATACCAAACGAAATCGCAAAGACGGGAATATGAAGTTCATGCCTTACTGGAAAAAATTCCTTCCGAATTTATAGCTTTGGATCCTAGCAGAGTATTGGAAATTGATGTACCCACTCTTAAAGATAAAATTGATGCTCGAAAGAAGTTGTTACATTTAAAACCAACCAAAATTGATTATCAGCCTAGGAATAAAGCCAAAAAGAGAGGCGGTGCAGCAAATATATCCAAAAATAGGAAAATATTACAAGAGGAAGCAAACAGAGTAAGCTAATTTAAAATTATAAATGACATATTTTTTATTTATCCGTTATTTATTTATACAGAATTTTCACAAGGAAATGGTTACATTTAGACAAGACGTCCGCGAAGAGCAAACTCTTAATAATGTAGATTTCATTAGTTTGGAAACAAACAAGAATAATCTCAATACAGTTCTTGATCGATTTAAACCTAAGCAACGCAAGCTTAAAGTAAGAAAGACTGTAGGAAATGATGAAAAATAAAATGTTTACACTACTTATTTCCCGACACAGCTAGCATTAATGATTACATACTGATTTAAAAAACTAACTAATTGTTTTATTTATATTTAAAAGCACAACACACATATGAACATGAAGGAATTTAAGTGTGTTCATTAACTGGTGCGTTCTTGAAACAAATTTATTTATTTTTTACTTTCAGTTTCAGGAAAAAACAACGAATATTTACGAATTGAAATATTTCACAACCCCGACATATCGCTTGTATAATATCTTGGATCGTGCTTTAAAGAAAAATAAAGCCGTCATTCTTGCGTGTTTCATAGGCATGAACAAACTACTCAAAATTCATAATCACAAGTACGCATAGCTTTTCAATGAGCCTTTTCCAAAATAAACGAAAAATTGAATGCAATCTTTTCCAATTAAATAAACCTTTTTTCAAATGGAATGCAATTTTTTTCAAATGGAAGAATGCAACTTTTTTTAAGTTGAATGCAACTTTTTTCAAGTTGAATGCAACATTTTTCAAGTTGAATGCAACTTTTTCAAACTGAATTGAACCATTGATGTATTCATGTAATTAAATTTTGGCTTACATTTACTGCATATAACTTATCCTTTGCCTTTACAGTTTCAATGGAATGCTAGTTCCCCACTTCATACAACAACAACTAAAATTATTATCACCATTTTCAATTTTTGTTTGAGTTTTTTTATTTCACAGTTTAATCGTTTCTTTCTAATAACGGGTTTCCATCGTGATAGTATAATGTTATACAGCTTACTTCACACTATATGATGGAAACCCCGACCACATATTAATAATATACATATGCGACAATTCGTCAACCGAAAATTTTGTCTGCATCCCTTACGAATGTTTTGAAATAATTTGACAGTCTTGCACTGTTAAAAAATTTTTTTTTTACTATTCCAAACTTCTGTCAAAACATTGAAATTTTCATAGTGATTTATATATAGTAACAAGTAAGTTGAAAAAATTTTTAATTTTATTTATATTTTATCTTTTGTTAATCAAATATTAAATTTACATATTTTAATAAATTTTTCTGTTTCGCATGTGTAAAAATTGAATCGTAATTTTAAATATATTAACATGTATTTTAAAATGATGATTTAATTAGTTTTTAGGTTATGGAAGCTTGCTGGATTGGGAGAATTAATTTGTGTGTACATCATCAAGCATGAACATTATGTTTTGAGCTGTCAATTTTTAGTGTTTATTTGAAGTTTTTTGTGTTATAAATAAATAAATAAAGCAATATATCATTAAAAAATATCTGCATTTCATTTTTATTATTAAAAATCTTACATTGCGTTAGTACGTTGCGGTTGTGGTGCTTGAGCATCAAAATAAATTATACCAATTTTTTGTAAATATTTGTCGTATGACGACAACATCACTATCAAGCGATGGTTTATATAATTCACATAACGCTTTGAATAGGGATAATTTCTTTGTATAATTGTGCAATAAAATGTACAAAAAGTTAATAAGTGGAAATTTAAATGGTGGCTCAACATGTAATTTTTGGATGGTATTTTGTATATATTCCGAACGTTTCTAAAGCTGCGCTATAAATAAATCAGTTTCTTTCGAATATCATTTAGTTTTGTTATCAACATTTGACCGCATCCAGCTCCGTCTTTTGACAACAAATAATGATGCCGAGCTTGCTCTAGATTGCCGCCTTCAGACCAAAAAAGTTCTGCAATTAGTTTATGTAATGACGGATGGCCTAATTTCGCTTTGGACACTTCGCTACTCCATGATATTGCCTTAATCTGTAAAAAAATAATGTAGCATAAATAACTTACAAATAAAACAAATTGTACCAAATATAATACCAATAAAGTTTCCCGTTCAATAACATTCGGACCAATTTAATTCAATAAAACACCGATACGCTGAATCCAAATTTCATAGTCCGATAAATTTGCTTTCTCCAAAACATCCACGATTAGAAGACTTAAATCAGCTCCACTCGCTGATTGTTCATGTTTCAAAAGTGTTGTGGCACCTTTATATAAAAGCTCCAATAGTTCTTCGTATTTGTTTTGTGACAAATACCGAAAATATAATGTTCTATACATTTGATGAGCTTCATAATAATTTCCGGATTGTATTGAAGCTTCTAATTTAGATAAAACACGACACACCAACATTAAAAATCGTAGGTTGCTTTTGTCGTACGCACAGTAAGCTGACGAAAATATCCCTTGTGATTTTCTCCGGATTGAAAGCCTTTATAGTATTCTTCCATAACTGTTTTCATTCGTCCACAAAGAATTTGTAGCTCATCGGGTGTTTCAACTTCTATTGAACCGCAGGAATATGTTGCAACATGAAAAACACGATATGTGTGACTAGTTCAATTCAATTCAACTAGTGATTTACGTATTCGTTTAGGATCCAGTCCATTTTCAAGCTCTTCATATTTATATTTTGCGTACGGATGGGAAATTGGTTGAGCAGCCTGAAAGATATAATTGAATTACATAACTCATTTATTCGTAGTTACTTTTACAGCTTCGGTTTTGCTGGAATTTTTATTAAAAGCACCAACAAAACATCAGAATTTCCCACAAACAATATACATATCGATTATTATAGTTAAGATTGTTATGAAATACATACCGTGACTTTCATTGTTTGTCCCTTCCAGTTATAGTCATTTGAAACAAACATACACATAATGACTGCCTGGTTTTGTCATTTTACTCATTGAAATTACTCGATTCACATTATCACAAAATTCAATTAAATCAATTTATTTAAATAAAGCTACAATTTTTATTAAATCAATTAATTTAAATAAAGATATAAAAATGTTTAGAAAATGCCGGTATTTTGACAGATATGACATCAAATAAATTAAATAAGCGCAGTAGTTGTACTTTATGGCGCTGATGTCACTGTTTAAATTTTGTACACTGTCATGTTTTTTTTAAAATAATTATGCCACTATAAAATTATGTATTATCATAAAAATATAGTTGCATATGCATCCCTTGCGAAAAATAACTCGCTTGAAAAAGTTTCATATAAAAGTTGAGTAATGTCGCATATGTATATTAGTAATATGTGACCCGACTATAATGATAGTATAATAGTACAATACTATTATGCTATTGATTATGGAAACTCGGTATATGTCGCTCTTATGGAATTTTCCAATTTCCTTTCGTTTTTTCAGTAAAAAAAATACTGCCAGTAAATTTTTCGTATGTAAATCAGGCTAAACTTTCGATTATTTTCTAATAAAACGAAGGAAATTACGATAGCTCAATTTTGAGTTATACTGTGTTATACTCGGGTATCAATACAATTGAACTCAATCTGGTCCAGTGAATACTCGGTTAAATCACCACATTCGAACACGCCTATATATAGAAATGTAAAGTCAAAACGATGTGCTATTTAAAAAATTATAAATAAAATTAAAAATTATAACTTCTAACTTGGCGCCACTCCTTCAAAAAAAAGGTTTAATATCATGTTGAAATAGTTCACTTTCAACATCTTCCTTCAATGGTATCTGACGGTGTATTGTTTTTCCAATTAAATACTAAAAAAATATATATATATATATATTTAAATAATTATATAAGTCTTAATCAATAATTAATTACCTTTTTCAATTCTTCATCAATCTCCTTGTACGTGCGTAATTTATCCACATATTTAGCATCCTCATTCTTTGGAATCATAAGCACATATTCACTTATATCACAACGGGCCCGACCTTTCGATTGAATGTACGAACGAAACGTTAATGGGAAGTCAAATGAGATTACCAAATTGCATGTTTGTAAATCAATTCCTTCTTCTAGTACACTGGTGGCAACGAGACAATTTATTTCATTTTTTCGAAACCGTTCCATAGCACGGCGCGACCATTTTGTTTCCAATATCCCTTCTATAATTCGTAATTGTTTTGTATATATTCCTCCAAATAGACAAACATTCATCTATTAAACTCGTGTACTTTTGAGTTACACTCATCAAACACCATCAAATTAAAATGACACTAATTATTAAGGTGACACTCATCAAACACCATCAAATTAAAATCGCTGATTTTAATAAACCCTGCTCGAACGACATCGACAATAATTTGGGTTGTTGAAACAATTATCTATAATATAGATCGATATTTAGAAATTTTATTAATAAATTAATATTAAAAACAGCCTCGCACATACCTGATTTTTTTCAAATTCTTCACGCAATTTTTCTCGCTTCTACATTCGATCTACATTCAGTGCTGGGATGTTCTATCATCACTTTGATTCGCTTCGATAGACATTTGTGTCTCTTTTTTTACGAACAAAATTGTGCTCCATTGCGTTTTTTGAATTACGTTTTGTCTATGGCGATCTCAGCCTGTTAGACTAAATTTGCAAACTATCTCTTTTTCCTATTTTCATTTGCCATCGAAAATAAAAATATTGGTGATATTTTATCGCATGAATTTATAGAAATACAATCGAGTAGGCTATGCTCACAATATAAATTGCGAAATGGAATACAATTTTGTTCGTTAAAAAAGGGACACAAATGTCTATCGAAGCGAATCGAAGTGATGATAGAACATCCCAGCACAGATCTACGCTGTATGACCCTACCGTATACGGTAATAATTTTTCAATATATTTTGTTTGTTGTGCAACTAATACTACCGTATTCACAAGAAAAACTGTTCTTTTGCCACCTTCATATAATGGACTTTTAAAACAAAAATAAAAATACAAAATAAAATTGGGGGAATCACCAAATTATATATAATATAAAATTTTACTCACAGCTCCAAATGTTTAGCAAAATGTTGCATAGCTAATATCGAAATATACGTTTTTCCAGATCCTGTTGGCAAATATACTATTGTATTTTGCTTTATAATGTACTGGAGCATTTCATATTGATAACCTCGGGGTTTGTATTTGGCATTTTCGCATTGAAGCTAAATACATATTGCACTTTCTGTCCAATGTATTAAAATACATCTGCTTTCAGCAAAATGAAAATTACGAATGGCAAAAAGATTCGTTTATTTTCATATTTATATTACATGATGACGTGATATTTGATTAACCAATCATCTTTCGCCACATCATATATTATTTTCAAAAAATATCAAGTCCTACTATATGTGATATTTTATTAACCAATCATCTTTCGCCGCATCATTTATTAAACTGACGCAACTGACGCACACATAAAAAATTTAAAATCGCTTTCTGTATAAAAGGAGTAGTTTTTCGTAAGTTATTCACAGTAAGATTTTAAATTTGATCAAAATAACAATAAATTAGTGACTATTCAATCGAAACTTTCTGTCCAATGTGCAGTTCAGTGTGGATGGAAAAATAATTTATATATGGAAGAATAATTTATGCTCACTCCCTTGAGTTGATGAAGCGAAGTGTTGTGTTCAATTGCAGCAATTGGCGGACAAAAATATATTGTAATATATTTAAAGGAGAATAAATGGTAGCTCTGTGTTCCAGTTTAGGGTGTTTTCTCTTGCATACAAGGAGGCTTTAAGAGTACGATGGAATCGCTCCACCATACCATTTGCCTGTGTCCGTATTCTATGCGAACCTAACATCTTGTTAAATTCCTGAAAGAGGTTGCTTTCAAACTGACTACCTTGGTCAGTTGTTATCTCAAGTGGTACACCAAATCTTGAGATGTACTGGTCTACGAATTTGTGCACTACTGTGGATGTTCTCATGTCATATAGTGTTATAATTGGACGATAAAGTGTTAATGAAAGTGTTATAATTGGACGATATTTTTAAAAAAGTGTTATAATTGGACGATAAAGTGTTAATGAAAGTGTTATAATTGGACGATATTTTTAAAAAAGTGTTATAATTGGACGATAAAGTGTTAATGAAAGTGTTATAATTGGACGATATTTTTAAAAAAGTTATTTTAGTGTTCCATATTTTATTTATTTAAATTTTAATCTAAAATAGTGAATAATTTTTATAATTTATATATAAACTTGATTTATGGTGTTAGTTGTTTATAAAATTGAATATTTGCGACCACGTTTTTTAATAATTTTTTGTGTGTTTCGCCAAATAAATTGAATTTTAAAAACGTTATTTTATAGTGTTATAAGTGTACCATTTTATTTATTTGAATGATGTTGGACGATATTTTTAAAAACGTTATTTTATAGTGTTATAAGTGTTATAAAAAACATATTTGAAAAATGCCGAAACGTAAGGTCGAAGGAGAAGAAAATGTTAATAAATTAATAGTTAATGTAAAGTGTGGCCTAAACACGAAATGTAATAACATTAAAATTTTTAACAAAATACAAGAGGATGTTGAGGAAATGTCATCACTCTTTGTTGAAACTTCCCGCTATATACATTTCTGTTTATATAAACAATGGGACAATGATAATTTTAATAAAATTAAATTTTTAGACTTGTATTACCATCTATTGATTGGGTCTAGAGGTAAATACGAAATTGAAAGTGAATACAAAGATATTAGAAATAAATACAATATTCGGTCATATGATAAATCATATAAATCAAATTTATTTGTGTCCCATGCAAACCACTATGAAACTATTTTTCATAATAATATATGGATGCATGGGTACAATAGAATACGAAAATTTTTAAAATTTTTTAAAATAAATTCATATGATACTTTAGATTTTTTGTTTAATGAAAAAAGTAAAAAAATTCCTGATTCGGTTTTATTAAAAAAATTAGAAGAAAAATTAGAATGGGATGGAACAAAATTTAGCGATATAACAAACAAATTAAAATACCATAAATATTTAAAAAAATTTTATAAATTGCAACGTTTTAATGAAGAAAAAAAAATTAAAAATTTCACATTAGTGCCAATTTTAAAATTTGGAAGACATCATGTTCGATACGATTCCATGGCGTTTTATCATTTGTTATGTTCGCAACAATTATTTAAAGGGAAATGGATAACATTTGATCGTGATGTGGAATGGCGAAAATATTTTTCATTTCCAGAAACAAAATTTAAAAAATTCGATTACTCGATAATGACGGATGGAGTTGCAGTTTCATTTTCGATGGCCAAAATTCAATTAAAAGAAGTAAAAATTAAATCAAAAAAATCAAAATTAAACAATGAAGATGACGTATTTCAAGGAAATTTATCAAAAATTCGGAACAATATTGAAAATTATGATGTTAAAATTGGTCTAGATCCGGGGATGAAGTTAATCTTTGGTGGAATACGAAATGATTTACCAATTAAATTTAAAAGTTCGAAATTTAGGCACATGAGTAGTTTCCACCAAAGATTAAGAAAATTAAAAAAATGGACACCATCAACAACATCATCAGAACCAATTTCGCCAATGGAGAAAAATTTTAGGAAATACACGGATCATCAATTATCAAAATTGAAAATTTGTCAAAAAGAAAACGTCCAACGAAAAGTGGCAAGATTAAAATTAAAAAAATTTATATGTGTTGAAAAAGCAAGTTCTGCCATTGCAAAAGAAATTATCGGACCAGTTAAGAAAAAAGCACTTTTGGTAATAGGATCTACAAAAATTTCATCAAATTCACCAATGAAAGGTTATGTTCGGACGCCCCAACCCAAAATTTTACGTTATCTTAAAAATTATGCAGATGTTTTAGAAATTAATGAATTCAGGACAACAAAATTATGTGCTGGCTGTCACGAGGAGCATTTCAAATCGAAATCACCACACAGGTATCAGTTTTGCAAAAAATGTAATATCACGTGGAACCGAGATGTGAATGCCGGGAAAAATATTTTATATTTAGGCTTATGTCTTATAAATAATATAAAAAAACATAACAATTTTGAAAATACCAAAGTTAAAATTAATAATACTTTGGTTTGATTTTTTATTATTTATAATAAAAAATTTAATTATTATATAATTATAAATAAAGAAATACGACAATACGACAAATGATATATTAGCAGACAATCAAATTGAAGAATACATGGAGATTAACGAGTTCTTGAGAGAAATCAGAGCGGAGATATAAGCTAGAAATTAAACAGAACAAAAACTTGAATTATATGGTGCATATAGTATATATAATAACCACAGACAACAAATTAGTATTGATTAATTTGGAAAAACACAATGTAAATATAGTTAAGATTCTCATATAAGAAACATTTTACACAAACAAATAAAAACTGATAGGTTAAGTTAACATAATAAATTATAGGTTAAGTTCGAAATAATAAATGAAATAATAGGTTAAGTTGAATTAAACATGTAAACATGATGAAATGTCAAAATATGTAATTGGTATTTATTTGGTGATGTGAGCGACTCCGCTCAAGCCAAACAAATAAAATAAAACACAAAAAAAAAAAAAAAAAAAAATGTCGACAAATGTAAACATTCGTCTTGCTTCCGATCGCATTGATAATGCATTAGTTACTGGAGATCAAACCCCTCGATTATATACTCCCGGTGAGGAAATAACGGGAAAATCTGGGTTTATGAGGTAGTTGGAGCAAACTATGTAATTATTAGAATTATAACCTAATATTTTCAATTATTTCAGGGGCCATGGAACTTACATGGAAAATGATACTATATATGCCTCTGTGGCCGGTGTTATGGAACAAGTAAACAAACTAATTTCCATTAAACCTTTAAAAAGTCGATATGTCGGTGAAATTGGAGATGTTGTTGTGGCAAGAGTACTAGAAGTTCAACAAAAACGCTGGAAAGTAGAGACAAATTCGAGACTTGATTCTGTTCTGTTACTATCATCGGTTAATTTGCCTGGCGGAGAATTAAGGCGAAGGTCCGTCGAAGATGAGCAAATGATGAGAAAATATTTACAAGAAGGAGATCTTATTTCAGCGGAAGTACAAAATGTGTATGTTGATGGAAGTTTGTCATTGCATACAAGAAGTTTAAAATATGGGAAATTATCTCAAGGGATTTTGGTGAAAGTATTTCCATCTCTTATAAAAAGACGTAAAACTCATTTTCATAATCTTCCCTGTGGAGCATCTATTATTCTGGGAAACAATGGTTTCATCTGGATATCACCAACAATTAATTCGGAAGTTGAAGGCGATGGTGGTTTCACACAAAACTTACAGGAAGTTATACCCAGAAATGATAGGGATGTTATTACACGCCTTCGGAATTGTATTCTAGCTTTAGCGAATTGTAAAATGATGTTATATGATACAAGTATACTGTATGCGTTTGAGGAATCCATGAAATACGAAATTCGCGAATTGTTAAATCAAGAAATAATTTTTGATATTGCATTCCTGACACAACATCGGCTCAGATTACAAGATGATTAAAGTAAAACAAAATTATTTACATGAAGTACAGTGCTTGTTTTATTGAATATTAGTTAAGTGGGTTTTCAGTTATTAATAATCCACGTTCCCAGAGATCTGAACAAATATTCACACATTTTTCATTACTGTCGTTAGGTAATTCACTCACAACAGAGAATTCAGGATACACTCTTATTAAATACTCAATCACTGGAGCATCATCCTCTTCAATCTCTAGAAAATTTTGTTCAAATTCATGGTACTCTTTAGAGTTTTCGGACGAAAAATAAATTAAAATTTTCTCCTCTTCCTTTACGAGGCGCAAAATATTTAAACGCAATAATCGTATTTTTGAAGATACATCAATTGCGTGTTCTAGTTTAACCATTCCCTTATCACTAAATTCTGGTTTCATTCCAAATACTGAACGCGATGTTTCATGCACAGTTAAAACGGGCGGCAAAGCATCATGTTGAAATCTTTTTTGTATGGCGTCTACTCCATCATCCATTAGTGCATAGTCGATTAATTTATTAAATAAATATTTGATCGTTCGAACTGCTAACTCTCGATCATTAGATTTTTGGTCGGAATAAACAATTCCCATATGCTGGCCCAAGTGCAGTGGTAAACCTTGGCGAAATTCTATATCATTGGCGATTGCATTATTCAAGGCATTTGGTACAAGAATTTCCATTAAATCGCCCCAACTGTTCTTCTGATATACACTTAATGTGATGTGTAGAGAATGAATATCTTCTACAGTAGTGGCCTGATGAATAAAACCGCGTGGGAAATATAAAACATCACCTGCTTCTAAGATAACATCATATATAGGTTGCCCTATCTCACCATCATTAAAATTTTCAGATGAAAAGCGAGGTAAAAATTCTTCCTTAGTTCGTGGTTTATATATTTTCCAACGTTTCTTTCCTTCTACTTGAAGCACAAAAGCTTCAATATCATCATAATGAGGAGCAAACCCTTGGCTATTGGCGGGTGTTAGGTATACATTTGCTCCCGTCATACATTGGAAATACTCTTGTAAAGTGGCATTTAATTTATGAATTTTCGGAATAAAGCTTTGTGGATTTACCAATCGCACACTACAGCCATTTTTATAATAGTCCCACACAACAGGTGGCAATGCTCGACCAATTGGATTATGAGTTAATCTATTTTGATTCTCGTATGAAGTTATATCAATATTCTTTGTAAATTCAACGCGGTTTTGTCTCAACATAGTATCAATTTTTGGTATAGATATAAGTGATGAAAAGTATGTAGGATTATTGTGCTTGATATGAAGATAGGTTTTTTCCCAAGTGTTTCTACAAATAAAGAATATAAATTAGGTATAGAAAGTATTAAATTTGAATCTGTAATGTATTAAATACCCACTTAAAAAAATTATCTAAATTATTGGTGTCTAAAATCCATGTTAATATGCTTCTTCCTTGATCCACGCTATTTTCGTATGGCAAACATTTATTTTCTGTAATACTAATATTAGTTGCTTGACCATTTTTAGGTAAAGTGACTGCTTCAAAATTCTCAGATTTTAAAACTTTATTATGAATAACCGCCATCGGAGGTTCTGTGAACGACGTTTTCGCTTTTTTGGTCTGTTTCTTTCCAGTTTTAAATTCTTTTTTGAAATCTTCAATAATTGAGTCGATTACCACATTTTTTGACAATGGCTTATTTTTCGCTTTTTTATTATTTTTAAAATTTGTAGTTTTATTCATGTTTTTTTTAATTAAGCCTGTTTCGCGATAAGCAGCAAATGCTGATTTGCCTGACATTTTAAGTGTTTGCCAATTACTTACAACAGGATTGTATTATATAGCCGAATTTATTGATTACAGAAACTAAAATGTTTACCATTCATTTCAATTCAAAAAATCACTATAGAGTAGAAGTATGTATTATCAAAATTTAACCTAAAAACTAAAACGCGCTTTAAGTCAGATTTTAAAATCAATTGTAGCAACCCTTTAAACAAAAAAACAAATTCTCCAAATACATAGCATAAACGAATTCATATTATTTTAGAAGTCTATTGACGATTGGACCGTGTGCTCTAGCGGAAAAAGAAAGTACCCTACACTCTGCGTAAATTTAACATATCTGTCTTGTTTTGTTGAAATTATAAGCGATTGTAATTGTAAAATGGATTCCGATTCCGATAATAATATTAAAAAATCTCGAGATCATTGTGGGGTGCCGCAATGTAACAATTACAAAACGGAAAGCATATATATATATGTATAATTTACCTAAAGCGGTTCGCGCGTCTCGTATGTGATTATAAAAGTGGAGTGTCGTACTTAAAATGGGTAAACAATTTCCAAGTCAGTTCAAGATTTGTAGTGAACATTCCACTACAAAAAAAATAATGATACCTAGCCGTGTTCCAAACAAGCGCCATGTAACAAGATTGGTTAAGGGTGCTTTTCCTAGTCTAAAGCTACTCAAAACTGAGTGCCGTAACTTTTTTTGTGGCAACAGCTGTACAATATATATACAATTTTTATACTTACCTATAAATGTGAAATAAGGCATGCAGCAACCTGCTTACATTTTTGCGCTTCCCCGGCTTTACATGAGCAAATACATTACATGTTGTGTGAGGTCCAGTTAAATTTTCTAATTTTACTTCATGGGGAGATGAAGTATCGAGGACGCTTGTATTACCAGTCCTAGGACAGAATTTGGATTCGACTGAGGTACAACGCCTATAGAATAAACCCACCCAGCATTTACAATTTGTTCTCCTGCTTTAATGGACCGTTTAAATCCTCCAAAATATTTTATTATTTCCGAAAAAGAAATAGTAATTTTCTGGCTGAAGTCCGTACGGTTTGTTGTCTCTGCCTTTTTCATTTTACCTTTTGCTAAATATATGAGAATAATCATTGATTATTTAAAAACAAATGTCACATCATAACAAACAACATATTATAATAAAATATACATATTCATACTAAAATTCAATAATCAACAATAATGTCCTTTAAGGTTAGCTCTAACCAATGTTTACAAAAATGTTGATCGATAAATTTAGCATAATTAACATACTAATTGAATGCAACTCGTTGTGCATTTAAAAACACAATAATTAATAATTAAAACTAGCAACAAATTTATTAATCTATAACAATAATAAATACACAAAACACAATATTTAATTAACCAAATTTACTTTTACCTGTAAAATTGATGTTGAAATGTCAAGTAATGCAGAGCATAGGGTTTACATTATTTCCGATAGGTATCGCATTTCTACTTTTCCAATCGTCAATACGACACAAATCACAAAAATTATCCTGCTTGTATATTTTGTTTTTATTTTCTCCACGAGAGGAGCTTTATCTACATTTTCAATCGTCAATACAAATTATATATACATATATGTATAAAATACATATCATTTGACGGTTTTGATTAAAGACAAAAATTTATTTCAATTTTATCATAATACTACAGTAGTAGTTATGAGAGTAGTATTCGTATACTAATTTTATGCGAACATTCCCGCATTAAATGAAAATCAAAACCGTCATTAGATACACGCCAAATCAAGTATTTACTTATGTATAGTTAGTTTCACCTCCTATTTCAGTGGTAATGAAAATTTAAGAAAAAACACGAGAATATAATATAATAGAAAAAAATGAGAACATATAATATATGTATATTGGTTTTTTTACAATATTTTTTACAATATCCATATACAGAGTGTTTACAATTACTGGTGTTATAATTAACATGCATGTATAGAATTAAATTCTAAGAAAAAAATTGTTAAAAGAAACTTTCAAATTCGTTACTAGCTGTTATAACATCATTCGTAATAAAATTTACTTTCATTTTGTACTATGTGAAATATCTATATAATATGTAGTTATTAAGATCTTTGGTAATACTATGTTTCTTATAGTTAATATTGCTTCAATTAATTACAAATAAATCAGTTACAACCTTATCTATTGAGTACATGAGAACGTATATGTGTGTAAAATGGAATACTTAAGTCATTCTTACTTAGAACCTGATAACTATTTCGATTAGAACGAAATTTATATTGTTTAATTATGCATTAATTAATATTGTTTTAATTAAGTTTATCAATTTAGAACATAAAGGATAATAATACCTTTCGATTGGCATCAATAACTTAATTTGGCCAAAAAATGTAGTTATGAATGTATTTAACCACCAAAAATAATAATAATAAACAGTATTTAAAGGCCATTACTGGCCCCTTACTGAGTCAACAATCTGGCTTCAAAGGTCTCGATCCTGGGCCCGGTCTTCGTACTGTCCTAGACAACCTGAAGAAGCCAAGTCATTCTCTACATCGTGGAGCCATCGTCGCCTGCAACGACCTCTGAGCCTACCATATGGTGGCTCTCCTTTCAGAGGCCGCTGCACAATTCGTTCCGGATCAGCACGCAGAACGTGACCGACCCAGCGTACTCGCGGAGATCTTATTTCATGCACAATATCGGGGATCTTCATCAGATCTCTGATCTCGATATTGTACAGAGCTCGGTATGTGCCATCTATTTCGCGTTTTAGGCGCCCAACTTAAACATCAACAAAACATAACAACGGGCCTGATCAACGCTTTGTAAAGCTTCAGCTTCACGGCACTTGATAGGTGTTTAGATTTTAGCAGTGGCCTTAGAGGATACAAAGCACGGCTGCCAGCTGCCAGCCGCACTTTAATATCCTCACCCACACTGTTATCGTGAATAATAAGAGAGCCCAAATATTTGAACCTCCTCACTCCTTCAAACGTGTAGTGGCCATTGCTAAAATCTGGTGTGCCATTGTCCCTGTAACTAGAGATCATATATTTCGTTTTTGACTCATTGGTCTGAAGTCCAATAAAAGCTGAAAACTCTCCAAGCGGATCAAGTATTTCCTTCACTCCGTTGCTATTCAGTCCAATCACGCATATGTCATCTGCATATGCAAGCACCTGATTGGACTGGCGATATAAGATGTTGCGCTGAGGTGTTTCAGTTTTACGAAAGATGTACTCCAACCTGAGATTCAAGAGTATTGGGGGCAGAGCATCTCCCTGCCGAACACCCGAGCTAACTGCAAAAATTCTTGATAGCCTGTCCATTTTTGTTGGCATACCTATAGATATTCCAGCGCAGACCACAGGCTCTCTCGATTGATCGAGTCATAGGCCTACCGGAAATCCAGGAACATCTGATGCACGGGGATGGAAGTTTCATTATATTTAGATATAATTATGACTCGCCATACTAATCGAATAAGGTCGAAAAGACAGTTCCACAAAGTATCTCCTCCGAATATCAAGAGCTCCGAATTAATGCAGTCCACTCCAGGTGAGCGGTTTCATTTTAGTCTCTGCATGCATGGCCTTGGTGAATTCCTCATGGGATGGATCGTCAGTGCAAATCTCCGCAGTCTGTATTTGAGGTGACTCAACTAATTAGCTCCCTCAATGTTGTCGCTGACAATACCCTGATATCGTTTCTTTTGATCTTCATTTATAAGACCTTCACAGTCGAAACGTTCCATGCGTTTCGCTGTGTTCCCAGACTTGTACGAAAATTTCCAACGTAGCTTTGCAGCGACCAAATAATGATCGCTGCCTAAGTATTTGGTTGCTGACCGATAAGTTCTCACATCCTGCACAACCCGAGCTCCACGATGTACAGAATGACTTGGCATATTCTGGTTGTCTAGGACAGTATGAAAACCAAGCCCAGGATCGAGACCGTTGGAGCCGGATTGTTGACTCAGTAAGGGGCCAGTAATGGTCCTTAAATTCTGCTTATTATTATTTTCGTCTCAAAATTATAGTCTCGAATAAGTTTATAATAATCATCATTTTCACGGTTAAAATTCAAATGAAAATTAACTTCAGTTAATTTTTATAAATGTATGTAAAATATGGTTAATGCGGCAGTAGAACGTCACAAATAGCTTAACATGCGTCGACTGTACTTTTTAAATGAGATAGTTTATATGGTAATATGTACTTGAATTTTCTCTTTTTAACGTCCCCAAACAGTTTTCGAACGCTAATTCGTGTCTAATAATCAGGCAAATGCGTCCAGCCTGGGTGCCCCCAACCATGATTCCTGCCGAAGTTATGGTGATGAGGAGGAGGAAGAAACTGTGCTCCATCTGCTCTGCACTTGTCCTAGTCTAGCGTACAGCAGAATACAATTTAAGGTAACTTCCCATTTGGACGACCTGACGATCTTAGTAAGATCGATGTCAACGACCTTCACCGCTTTTTGGTAAGCTCAAGATGGTTCGACGAGTGAAGAGGAGGTAACTTAAATGTGGTACAGCTACGGACCAAATTGTGTCTATGCTAGTCCATTAGGACGGCCACACTAACCTAACCTAACCTTGCCTAGGTGGAATGCCACAATAATAAAATTTGTAATTGATTTGCCATGTACACGAGACGGGATTTAAATCCTAGGATTTAAAATTCGTACTACGCAGTTGAAAATATTTCGCATGTAGCAAATTTTGAAGTTAATATACACTCAATTTGCGACGTTTATGATTATAGCAAATTGCGTTATTTTTAATGAAATTTAAATCTTATTAATTATTCCTTTCGGGTTTTATAAAAATATCAAATTTTTCTTGACATAAAAGAACGCGTAGATAAATTGATGTTTTTATGTCTCTGCATTAGTAAAGAGAGAAAGAGAGGTAAATATTGATAGAACGAGGTGGAAATGTATTATTATGACGTCTTCCGTTGATTGTTTATGTTTATGAAACGGTATATGAACACGTGTTGGTGTTAGGTAAAATTTCAGAAAAAATGGATATTTCCAAGAAAACTTTAAATATGTTGATATATATCATTTTTTTTGATACGATTTAATTCAACATTAATTTTATAAACAAGTATTTTAAGAACAACAAGAGAACACGAATGACTACAAATCACGTCTTGCATTGGGTATGTTTATATTTTCTAATTGACGCTTAATTTTGTGTTGTTGTTATTTAAAATGGAATAAAAATCGTCATTCCCATATTTTGATGTACATTTCTATTTTGTGATACGAAAGAATATGAAAAGTAATGTACATAAAAATATCAATGTATAATATCAAAATTGTACATCACAAAGTGGCACCAAAGAATTCGACATTAGTATAAAATTATGTATAATTGATTGTATGTCCTCCATTCTCCATAGTCAAAACCACCCCTTTAAGCAAGCTGACTCAGAAACGAGTCAAAAATAAAATCTCCTCTATATAGGAGACTTCATTTTTGAATCGTTTTTAGGATTACGTTTTGATACGCTTTCAACTCAAGTGTTATATGCAGACACAATTTTGAAACTGTTTTATGATTCGTTTTAGATTCAGGAATCTGATTCAATTTGTGTACACAAATCACAAAAAACATTATATACGTGTAT
The DNA here is from genome assembly GCA_951394425.1 of Tipula unca. NCBI lineage: Eukaryota > Metazoa > Arthropoda > Insecta > Diptera > Tipulidae > Tipula > Tipula unca. Next base: position 128,777,519 of record OX596380.1, read on the forward strand.
ATTTTGTCCACGAGTGGCTCCTTCTCTACTTTTACAATTTATCGCTAATATGTATTAAACACACCACGAGATTTAAATTTATTATGCATGATCGCATATGGTCTTGGACTACTTTATTCTAAAATAGCTACTGTTTTGTAACTCATTTAAACTTTTAAAATACAAAATAGTTTTTCGCTTTACTTACTTTGCGGCACATCATTTTTTTATGGTTTATAAAAACGTAAAGGCCTTTTAATTTCTCACTCTAAAATAAATAAAATGACGAGCATATAGGAGCATTGTACCAACATAATTTCACTCAGCAATAGTACACATATTTTTGACAGTTGAGTTGATTCGTGCTGAGTTGTGTTGCAGTGCATGTGCTTTTCCTTTTCTTATCATCGTAAACAGATTAAAGAGTGTAATGCCATACCCACACATGCTCGTTTGTATTTTAAATGTATGTATGCACATACATTTATTTTTATAATAATATAATAACAAAAATAATCAAAGTTAAATCAACAATAATAGTCAAAATCAAACCATATTGTGATATTTTTGCGAGCTCGATATTTATTTTTCGGTGATGTTTTTTCATTTGTAAACTAATATCAATATAATATTTCTTGTATTGTTTCTCATACCAAAATTCTTCCAATAAACTTTATTTTTATAAAAACAATAAATACAATGTATATATTTTAAATTATTTCAATATCTATTTATACATTTAATTTCTATTTTATGATAGCTAAATTGATAAAAAAACGAAACAAACCAACCAACCAAAAAAAAATTTGATTTTTATTGACCTTCGAAAAATGTCAAAATAAAATAATACAAAAAGTTTTTAAATAAATTTAAAATAATTAAATAATATTAATGGATAAATAATTGAAATACAAATAATAAATTAATGAGTGCTAATTTATTTTCGTAAAAAATAATTTTATATTCTCTTCTATACAAGAAAATAAAATTCTTAAGAAAATCAAAACAAGGAGCATGGCACTAAATATACAGAATAATTTTTGGAATCTTATTAAATTAAGTTAAATTAGAGAAATAAAGAAAATATATTTTTTGTAAACAGTTTTTCTGCTGCTGATTATCAATTAGTTTATTATTTTTTGAGCAATTAGAAGATTTGTTTGTAATACGATATTAAAAAATCAAATCAAAATGCGTGTAGTTGCTCTTGTCAGTGGTGGCAAAGATAGTTGCTACAATATGATGCAGTGCATTGCGGAAGGACACGAAATTGTAGCTCTTGCTAATTTACATTCTAAGGAGAAAGGTATGTATTTTATTAATTTGTTAATTGCGTAATGGGCATTTTCGTTATATGAAGTACATATTGTGGTTTTCGTCTACGTTTTACTTAACTATCATTGCAGACATTTTCAGACCAACAATACAAATTGACCTGATTTGACGATTTGTAAAAACAGCAATCATACTGGAATATATTGTTTTGGATTAGTAAATTCAAGTTAAATGAAATGGAACTAAGCCACTTTGATTTTATTTGCGATTGTGGTATTTAATCCACAATTATAATATAAAATGATATCAATTTTGATAGTGAAAATAGGTCAAATATGAAACCAAATTCAAGTATTTTAATAAATAAAATATTGTTTTTTATAGATGAAACTTGTTGAAACCATAGTCTCCAATTTCAGTTTCGACCTAATACATATTTGAAAATAATTAGTTCAATAATCATGCCATTGTAACTGAATACTGCCAATCTTACGATCACAAATGGATTTCTATATACAGAAAGAAGCAGTATATAAACAGGATTAATGCAAATTAAATGTTTCAATTAAAATCATACCATAATCAGTGATTTTTAATAAATTTCTTATTCAATTTTTGTTTTAAAAATTAAGTTTTACAAAATATATTACCTCTAATATGATAGATACCTTCGTAAAACATATTCCCAATTCACTTCAGCTAATTCGTTTTTATGAGAAAATCAATAATATTTAACTGTAAAGATCAGCTCTAATACTTCTGCATCCCCAGTTTAAATCATAGCTGATAATAAAATTTTACTTCCAGATGAATTAGATAGCTATATGTATCAAACTGTCGGCCATCAAGGTATTGCAAAACTCGCTGAAGCAATGGAACTTCCATTATATCGTCGCGAAACAAAAGGTTACTCAACACAACGAGGAAAAGTTTATGTTCCAACTGAATCAGATGAAGTCGAAGATTTATATGATTTATTAAAATGGACCAAAGAAGAATTAAATATAGAAGCTGTTGCATCAGGGGCTATATTTTCCGATTACCAACGAGTTCGCGTTGAAAATGTATGTAGCCGATTGAACTTGGTTTCGCTTGCTTATTTGTGGCGACGGGATCAAATCGAATTACTACAAGAAATGATTGATTGCAAATTACATTCGATTATAATAAAAGTAGCTAGTCTAGGATTGTATCCGGATCGACATTTAGGAAAATCATTGCGTGAAATGCAGTCACATTTATTGAACATGCATGAAAAATATGGATTAAATGTGTGCGGCGAGGGTGGCGAATATGAAACTTTCACGTTGGATTGTCCTTTGTTTAAGAAGCGAATTGTTGTGTAAGTATTTTTTTTTTAAACACAAATGTATTATATAGTAATTTATTTGATTTATCCATTTGCTTATTTATAGTGATGATATGCAAATTGTTTTAAGCTCATCAGATCCAGTCTGCTCGGTTGGATATATAAATTTTACAAAATTACGCTTAGTTGCTAAGGAAAATATTCAAAAAGTATATGTAAAAAATTCAATCGATTATATTGCTCATATATTTGAATCATTCGGGAATATCAATGATTCAGATTTAAGCGATAATGAATTAGAGCTAATTAAACACGAATCCAAATTACGAACATCGATAAGTAAAGATGATTTACTCATGCAGGAACAGGAGAAACGACAAAATAGTTTTAGTCAACAGAATGTTAGTTTTTCGGCTGAATCGATTTATTTGATACCCGTCTGTCAGGATCAGGACAAAGACCACGAATTTTATAAGAGCTTAGATATTTTTCGCAACGAAACGATACCAATAAAAAATAATCCAAATGCGGTGGTAAATTCGAAAGGATGGATGTGGTTAACTGGAATACAAGGAATTGGTGATAATTCCAAGGATAGCATGATAAGTGCTATTGAGAAACTACAGGAATTGATTAAAGAGAATAATTTTCAAATGAGTGACATTTGTTATATAACTCTATATATTAAGAATATAGCAGACTATCCGGATATCAATGGTGTTTACAGCAGTTACATTGCCCATCAAAATCCACCGACTCGTGTTTGCGTAGAATGTCCATTACCGGATAATTGTTTTAGTATACTTGAAGCAGTTGCTCATCATAATAATAATAAGAATGAAACGGAGTTTAAGAGGAACACAATGCATGTACAAGGTATTAGTCACTGGGCTCCAGCTAATATTGGACCTTACAGTCAGGCTACTCGATTGGGCGACATTATTTATATATCTGGACAAATAGCTCTAATTCCAGGCAGCATGACTGTCATTGATGGTGGAATTAAGCAACAGTGCAAATTAACGTTACGTCATTTGACGCGAATTGCAGATGCCATGGGTATCTCGGGACAACTACGTAAAGTTGTTCAGGGTATATGTTTTCTAACGAATCCAAGCTATATATCAGTAGCCAGAAAACAATGGGAAAAACGAACAGCAAATGCTATTATGGATTATATTGTGGTGCCGGCTTTGCCTCGGAACGCGCTGGTGGAATGGCAAGTTTGGGCACACAATCATAACGACATTTTTGATTACGAAGAGACAGGCTGCTCTGTAGAAGAATATACAATATCGATTCGACGTCGATGGAATTTTGAAAATAATGTTGCTTCAATCGTTTGCTACGTTTCAACTTCAACTGCACTCTCAAGAGGCCAATTAACTGAGCTAAAATCGGATGTTATATCCCATCATCGCGAATTGGCGAAAAACATAACTGCCGATAATATAATCTATATTCTTACGTACACTTTAAATAAGTTATTAAAAGATTATTCAATAAAACACAAAACCCATTACGACGATAGCAGTAACGAGACGGCAAAAAGTAAAATCATTTTGCCAGCTATCCATTTACGTGTATTTTATCAAGTTACTTCAGATGTACCTGTTGATCTATTAGTAAACACATTAAATGAATTTTGTTTGAAATCGTCAAATGTTGCAAATTTAGCATTTACCGTGATACCAGCATATAGTTTACATAATTTTAATACATTTTTATCTATATGTGGTTTACGCTATGAATAAAATACTATTAATTTTTTTTTTTTCATTTTTATAACTATTAAAACTAAATTATATTATAAACAATTCTCAAATCTAAAAATGAAAGAAAATAAATAAAATTTATACATAATATATGAATTTCAAAAAGACAAAAACAAATATACAATTTTTTTAAAATTACATACATATTATACATTTACATATATAACGCCATATAAATGATATTTATTATATTATAGTATACTGTTGATTTATTTAATGCAAGTAAATTAATGTACATAAAAAAAAAATTAATTGTTTTTAATTCAACTTTAAGTGTTCCAATCTATTTACATTTTTAGGCTTTATATTATTTAGATAGTTACAGGCCAGAAAGCTTTCACATTTCAAGAAATATGTAGTGCCTACGAGTTGAGTAAATCGGCTTTATTTATTTGTTAATAACTAGTAATATAATCATGAAAACGCTCTGTACATGGGGGACTACCTACCTAGGTTTAAATATTTTAAAGGTGCTTATATTATATGTATTTACATAAAAGGGTTAGGTTATGTTATAGTTGCTTCCGCAAACTTAAACCGGTAACGGTCCATTGTGATACCACAGGAGGATCTTATTACTCTATTGGAATAATTCAGGGGTACTTAAGTCGCGAGAGATACTCGCACTTTACTTTCGAGAGGTTGTCCATACTGTACTAACCCAAGTGTTTATGCCGTCTGAATGCTAATACCAGACATAGGAAGTGAACTAAAGTCTCTTCCTTCTCGTGCATACAGTTTATACAGAAGTCATTTGCTTCCAGACCTCGCCTTTCCGCTTGTTCGATTTTTTCGTGGAGTAAGAGTCGCTGCAAATAGCACAACAACACGGTACATTTTCGCAGAATTGCACGTAATACATTTAAAACAAATTAATTCAAATAATTAATTTTTTTACTTAGTTTAATATTTTTTTTAACGTAAAGTATTTTACATCAACATCATATTAAATAAATTAAGGCTGATAATGAGAATGACCGTACATAAAATAAGGAACATTTATTTTATAATATGTACTAAATTGATATTTTTAATTGGAGTTGATGTCGCACTTTTAAAATTTTAAACATAGGAATGGGTGTTGGAACTATTTTGGGGCGGCCCGTGCCTGTAACTCCCGACGGCCGTTCTCAATTCTCGTCTACGCAGAGAGAATAATATATTAGAGTGCTCCATGTCTAGTTTCGGCCACACTTGTCTTGTGGTTTCTTTTCTAAGCGCCAGTTTAAGTGCTGTAATATGTATCTCCAAACTTGTGCTTTGCGGTTGTAGTACCGTGCCTAGCGGGTTCATCCGCTCTACAGTTCCCCATGACAACCGAGTAACCGGAAACCCATACTATCAAGATAATGGCTCAGCTTTGAGAATTCGCAGACTTAGAACGCATATATTGTTTTATACCCTTTCATTTTGAGGCCACAAATCCTGTTGTTGTTAATCCAAGGTTCTTGGATTAAAATTACATTTTCCCCCGATCTAGTCATACTGAGCTGAGGAGAGTCGCTGAGGCAGTCTTTGTGTGGTGAAGGTTAATCTTATCTTAACTATAATATGCGTACATTAACCGAACTTTTACTGAACTAATGTACCTGTATAATTTCTACGGCCGTCGGCTAATATTATTGTTCGGTGACCCGCCTCACACCTAGGTCATTTATACCCGTTTAATAAAAACTTCCTGGAGGCTACAGCGTGTGAGGCAATATACATAATAACATCATAGTAATACGGTAAAAATCATTGCGGTTTCCATTTATCGAAACGTATTAAATGATCAAAACCGATATAAACAAATTATCTATGTTTCAAATTTACCATTTTTTACAACCCAATAATCCCTGTTTTGCGAAAATCGTGTAATGAAATAACAGACAGGCAAAACAGTTTATGTCGTGTGGAAAATTTACCGCATAAAAAGTGAAATGATTGACAGTGTATCCACCACGGAAATTTTAAACATTATTATTTGTTGTGATATTTGACATTGTAAAAAATCTAGGGAAAAATTTAATTAAATTAAAAGTTTGGAAAACACAACAATACTCAACTTAAGAATTTAGCACAACTATCTATATTGGAAAAATACCGAATGTAATTCAGCATTTTTAAACAATACAACTATATAACTTATGATTAATGTTTTTCTGTTGTTATTCTAGAAAAGAAGTGAAAAATGGAAATGAAAAAAGCAACAGTATAGTTGACTTTAAAAGTGGCATACGTTAATTAGAAAATAGTATACAGTAAATGCTCGATTTGTGCAACACATTAAAAACCAAGCTAATTGCAACGAGCGAACATGGCGCATCTATCGAACTAATGTAAAAAACGTCATTTAAAGTTCTCCATTTAGCAGAAAATAAGAATAATAAGAGATCTTTACGTGCAAAATAGTAAATGTGCAAAATAGAGATCTTTATGTGCAACATAGTAAATACATTTTTAATTTTGAAAATTATTTGACAATATGTAAAATTCATCAATCACAAATTTCAAGTAAAAGTGAAACAAAATACATTCAAATTAGTATGTAAATAAAAACATCTGAACATTTGTCTATATGTACCTGAGCATATACTAAAAATGTTAAAAGTAATTTCACGATTTTCTTAAAAAAATCGGAAATGCATGTTTGCTTTAAGCAATCGTTCCGTTTTAATACAGCATTTTCTCTTAAATTATGAAGAATCATATAGTCTTCCATTGCAATTTCATTTTGTTGGGCCCACTCCAAGCATACACTGAAGCTTTTTATTGCATCCTCTAGTTTGATATACGGATTAGCATTGTTTTGTATATCATCGTCGCTTTCTTCATCTAATAAACAGGGTAACGGATGTGGAAAATTAAATTCATTGGTTCAATCGTTGACTTCATGTGTCGAGTACTCGCCGATTGTATATTGTTCTCACCACCTACTACGATATGGGCCAATTATAACTCTTTTTAAAATTTGTTCTGATATTATTTATTACGTTTTGGTCCATTGGTTGGAAAAGCGCAGTACAATTCGGTGGAAAGTTCATTGTTGTTAAGCTTAATCCATCGATTAATAAGTTGGAATCGCTCGGATGAATAGCTACGTCGTCCAATAAAATTATTATATAGATATTAATTTAACAGCGTTCTCCAAACATTTTCAGTACTTTTTCGGCTTGTAAAAACAAAATGTTGCAATTATCGAACTCAAAAAAATAAAAATGTTGCAATTACCAAAATTTTAGGTATCTTTTCTTGATTTTCACTTACCGAAATTTGCGAGAAGCAAATGTTGCACAAATCGAGCATTCACTGTATATGTATTAGGTAGATCATTTTATTTGTATTTAAAATATAGGAGAACTATGCTCTATATAGGAGTATGCTGCTGTATAAACTCTCTTTTATAGAAGTATGCTCTTTATGATTTAATCTTGCTATTTTACCAGTTAACAATCCTCACAGAAAAAGTTATTGTTATCCGATAAATCTACGCCATTGACCAAATAATATTTGCACATCTAGATTAAATCATCATCTATATGATCCAATCGACAATGCCGATGTTGTGTGATACTGATTACTGATGCCACTTGCATACTCTCACGCTTGCACGAAATATTTAACTAACGGTTCTCCTCCAGCTAAAGTTAACTAAAAGTAAGGTTCTCCAGGTATAGTAGTAACCAGGCATCACATAAAAAAAATAAGAACATAACGTACAAAAAAATAAGAATGCGATAAATGGCATTTCTGGGGGTCGATTATGTAAGCATTACGAGTTACGAGTTACGAGTTTTTTTTCGAAATTACGACCAAACGCGATTATGTAAGACATTTCGAGTTCTCGTAATTGCGACATGTTGTTGTTGTTTTACTCGTACAAGTTTTTGAGTACGACAAGCAACTCGTAATGGTTGAAATGATTGATTTAAAGGAAAATTTGTCAAAATAACTGTTGAAATAATGTTTTTAGACATTTAGTAGTAATTCAATAGTCGAACATATGATTTTTTATTAATAAATTACATACTATTAAATTTGAATTTAATAGTGTGATTTATTGCAATGTTCATTCCATTTTGAAAAGTGCAACAACCATAGTAGTGTGGTGATTTTGCGAAGAACGATTTAATTGTCAAAAATCGTTTAAGTGTTGTTGAAGAAGTGATTACAATTTTTTTAATAAAAATAATAAAAATTTCCAATCTATTACATAAAATGAAAATATATGTGTTTATACTAATCATAATTTAATACTTTATTTTGTATTTTAAATATAAATAAATAATATAATTTTTATTTTGTGTTCAAAAACTATTATTTAGGGCCAACCGAACAAATGATGGCAGACCATCCCGATTTTGCCAAGGGTGAATGAATTCAACAACAGGATCCATTACAATGTTTTCCTTTAAATAGAATTATGATATGTCAAATTAGCTTGGTTATAATATTAAAACACCAAAAGATTACTTACTTTCAAATAAAGTTTTAAAGACACAAAATAATTTTATTTATTTTATTTTAATTTAATTTTTTTTTGTTTAAAACAAATAATTTTGATTAAAACACAAACAATTTTCAAGCGCGCCAATTTTATTTTGACATAACCACAAAATATTTGTAAACAAAATAAAAACCAAAACAAAATATGTGTCCGAAAATGAGCATATCGGGCAACTCCTTTTTTTCGAAAAAATTGTATCTCGTACTTGCTTACATAATCGCGCTATGTCGCAATTACGACTTCATGGATTACGAGTTGTCGTAACTCGTAACTCGTAATACGAGAGATACATAATCGACCCCCTGTGTATTCGCCCATGGAAAAAATAACGTAACGTAAAAAATCCAACGAAACCTCGTTAAATTTCATCTGTCACATAAAATTAGGAATGCGAAATTTTTCGCCCAAACATAAGAAAAAATAGGAGAGATTATGGCAAAAGAGATGTTTTATTTGATATAACAAAAGGGAATAATATTTTCATGCGGTGGTAGCCATTTTAATATTTCTATCTTATGATTATTTTTTTCATACATATGTATATATTTAATTATATTTCTATTTAATTGTTAATCAAATATAAATAATTTTTTAAAATTGTATGAATAATTTTTATTAAGTGTGATAATAAATAAAATATTGGAAATTTTATTGTTCTGCTGTTACAATTTGATTAGATTTCATCATAGTTTAGAAATTATTTATTAAAATTTGACTTTAAGGAAATAATAGGACATAGTTAAGAATATATATATAGTTAACACACGTTTAATTTGAAATCTAAACTGATTGAAAAATTAATGTTTTATTCGAAATACTCATGTGATACACAAAGAATGAATAGTTATGCAATAATAAAAAATGTAAACAAAACAAACGCTACCACGTAAGAATTATTATGTTTCTATGGTTTGAATGTCAAAAAAAAAAATAAAAAAAATTGGTTTCGATAAAATTCTTATTTTTTTTTAAGTTCATATTTTTCTATGGTTGACTCTTTATAGTATGTTAATTAACTTAAAAAATCCGACGAAACTTCGTTAAATTTCATCTTTCAAATGAGAATTTTTTCGCCCAAACTTAAAAAAAATGTCGATTTTCTTTGGTTAAAAATAATTGATTATTTTGACAAATAATTGATATTTTTCAGTATTTCATTTTTCTTTGGCGAAAATAATTGATTATTTTTTGATGTATAATCAATTTTTTCAAATCATGATTTTTTCTATAATCTACTACCACTACATTGAAAAATAGAAATGTCAAATATGACAAATAGACGTCTTGCCATTTTTATGTCAATTCAATGGTTTTCTTGCTGTGTGGTTATAATAATTTGTCCATAATAGTTGTCCATAATTTTATTGACGCGGTAGTCTTCATTGACAGTGGCGATTTATGGGATGAGGCATCAAACATTACCTCAGATCGTACACATGATCAGCAGATAACATCGACAGAACAAAATGATTCAACTGATAACTCGGGATAAAAAACTGACCATGTATTGAAGCATTTGGGCGAAGTAAAACGCAATCGAATTTCTTCTAGTTTTTAAAATTTAAAGCAAAAATATTACATATAAATTATAAATAATACATAGATGGATTATAATAAATAAAACACAAAAAGATTCATTATATTTATTTCATTCACATTAAACTGACAGAAAACAAAATGTCAAAATACCAACACAATGACAAAAAATAATCAATTATTTTTCGTTTTCGATTGGCAAGAAAATAATTGATATTTTTTGTAAAACCAAAGAAAATCAACATAAGAAAGATTACAAAAACGATGTTTTATTTTATTTAAAACGAAAAATTAAATAGAAAAAGAAAGGGGAATAATATTTTCATGCGGTGGTAGCCGTTTTGATATTTCTATGTTATGATTATTTTTTTATACATAGATGTGTAATATGAATATATTTAATTATATTTCTATCTAATTGTTTATCTAATATAAGAGATTTTTTACAATTTTAATTATTACGTGTGATAAAAAATAATATGTGAGATATTGTTATATTGCTGGTTCAATTTGATTTGATTTCATCATAATTTGAGAAATTATTTATTAAAATTTTATTTTAACAAAATTATCAATATTGTACCCATGTATAATTTGAAATCGAACCTAATTTAATTGAACACTCGCAAATAAACCGCAATGTTACCATTTTTTAAACGAAATTTTAAAAATTAATGTAAATAAATCTACAAAAAAAATTAAATAACTTGGAAATAACAGTGCTGGGATGTTCTATCATCGCTTCGATTCGCTTCGATAGACAGTTGTGTCTCTTTTTTTACGAACAAAATTGTGCTCCATTGCGTTTTTTGAATTACGTTTTGTCTATTGCGATCTCAGCCTGTTAGAATAAATTTGCAAACTATCTCTTTTTCCTCTTTTCACTTGCCATCGAAAATAAAAATATTGGTGATATTTTATCGAATGAATTTATAGAAATAGAATCGAGTAGGCAACATAAATTGCGAAATAGAATACAATTTTGTTCGTAAAAAAAGAGACACAAATGTCTATCGAAGCGAATCAAAGTGATGATAGAACATTCCAACACAGGTAACGTTAAAATTCTTGTTAAAAACGTTTGGTGCGCCATCTGCAGGAAAAAACATTATTTATTTGTGTCAATAACATGGTCACGCGAGTTTTCTATGGAAATATGCAGTAATCTCCCTTATAGTGTTATAGATGATTTGGTCCAAATGGACTAGCGTAGACACAATTTGGTTCGTAGAAGTATGTTGGTTGTTTCTTTCGTAACAACTGCAAATCTATATTTTTATCTCAGTAAAGTTTTCATAATGGAATAGATAGTTTATGCTTCGCTGGCCCCAGAAATTAGAAAGGAAATAACGTTCATATTTTAGTTGTTGCTTATCAACTCGACTCCGTTTTGAGTGCACTTGTTTGAAGTTAACTCGACCCGACTCAACAAATTTGTTAGGTCGAGTCGTGTTTACTACATGATGACTCGGCTCCGATTTTTAGTGAAAGATAACCTAGGTTGAACTCCAAACATAAACGTAGTATGTACTTATATATGTTTTTTACACGAGAAAGCATAGCGAATTCACACGGCATCGCGTATGGGTAACTATCAAAATTCCAATAGGAATCAAATCAACAAATTTTGATAAATGTTTCGACTTCAACTTTCAACCGATCTAATTTAGGTCTGATTGGTATGGCAAAATATAATTCTACGACTATTCTCATTTTTGTCGTTCGATGATACATTCTCTTTAGTATTAGTACAAAAATAATTCACAAAATGGAATGTCATATTAATCGTAAATTAATTTTTTAATTTTCATATTAAAAAAATAAAAATATAGAAATATAGTGATTTAAAATTGAATATTGTATTTAGTAATACGAAAATTATTATTGTTTTATAAATTTACAATAAAATAATAATACAAAAATAAATAAAATACAAATATATTATTTGTATTTTAATTATATGATGACAAACAACACAATGATGGAAGCGTCCAGCAATACACAGCAGCAGCAGCAAAAACAAAATTTCCATAAAGATGGAGAATTAAAGATGGATAATGCAAATACATCTGATCCAGTGACAGAACGTAAAAGTTTAATCGTCAATTATTTACCGCCAACAATGAATGAAGGTGAAATCAAAGCATTATTTCAACGTGTCGGCGAAGTATCAGATGTTAAATTGATTAGAGATAAACATGGTTTATTTGCCGATCCAATGAATCCTTCGACACGCGGCCAAAGTCTTGGCTACGGTTTTGTTAATTATTTAAAACCGGAGGATGCCGAACAAGCAATAAAAATACTAAATGGTTTACGTTTACAAAATAAAACTATTAAAGTGTCATATGCACGTCCAAGTTCAGAATCAATAAAAGATGCAAATCTGTATATCGCTGGCTTACCGAGATCAATGACACAAGATGAACTTGAAAAATTGTTTGAATCGTATGGCACAATAATCGCATCGAAAGTGATATTCTATGCAACAAATGTAAAGGGGGTCGGGTTTATTCGTTTTGATAAGAAAGATGAAGCTGTCCGTGCTATACAGGAACTTAATAATTCCACACCGCCCGGCTGTACAGAGCCAATAACAGTTAAATTAGCAAATTCTCCAGGTACTAAAAATAATAATTCTCAAATTATTACTTCACATGTGAACCATATAATGAGTAGAAAATCGAGTGGAGTAGTTTATAATGCAGTAAATAAAGGTATGGCACGATTTTCACCTATCACCACTGATCCGGTCATAGAGTTAACTTCCAATCATCGAATGAAGGCGCAAAATTACATGACTCCACAAGGTATGGCACCGGTACCAGGTAATGGATGGAGCATTTTTGTTTACAGCCTTCCAGCTGAGGTTGAAGAGGGCACATTATGGGAATTGTTTGGCCCGTATGGTGCGATTCAAGGAGTTAAAATTATCAGAGACCTTTCAACAAACACAAGTAAAGGATATGGATTTGTTACAATGATCAATTACGAAGAGGCTGCGATGGCCATTCGTTCTTTGAATGGTTATGAACTTGGTGGAAGATCGTTGCAAGTTAGTTTTAAAACAAATAAATCAAAATAAAAAAATATTTTTACTATATTCTATCAAGAAAACAAAACATTAAAAAATGTTGTATTTATTTTTAATCCTATGAAGTGTGAAGTTCATTCGAAATATACATAATTATATCATGAAAAATAATACAATTCAATTTGTTTTCATTCATTAGCGTTTACATTTTAAGTTACAAATTGTTGGTATTTTCTATATTTTGGCACTTTTCCAGCCATAAGATATTTGAGCCATGTACGTTTTAGGAATTTTCTTTTATTTTATTCTATTTACTTCTGAAATTAATCTATCGTAGCCTTATATAAAACTGGAAGTAATCCTACCGAAACAGTTGCTTTCCACCTAGCAGTATCGCCATTCCTTTAGAAAATGGACGTCTTGAGTTTACAATTTTATAGTTGGGGCACACGTATATACAATGTAGTTTTGTATAATTTGTATAATCATTTGTGGAAGCAAAATTAACCTAAAACTAAAATTATTATTGGAAAACGCACATTCACGCGATCTAATAATATGGATGTTTGGACTGTCAATATTTATTGACCTGTTTATTTAAAATGAATCATACAAAAGTTCGTTTATTTCGAATTTAGTTTTTTATTATGTAGAAATTTTATACATAATTCTAAATCACGTGTATTTAATTTTACGATGCCTAGGTTCTATAGAAGTTCACACCACTATAACGGCGACAAATAACTGAAGTGAGTGTGCTGTACTAGCTTATTCATAAAATTTTGCCGCTTTTAAATGACATTACTTCGAAAAATATTTATCAGTAATGTCCTATTTTACAGCAGACAAAATAGGTATAAATTCGACTTGGATATTACATACATATATCATATAGGGCAAAAGTCCATTTTTCTATAGTATGTATAATATAATAATAATAATAATAATAATAAATTATACAGTGGCTAGGTAGGAAAAAAATGCGGGTAATTTTGACTTGTTAGATAAATAAATTATAATATTAGTAATTAAATATAAATTTTATACTAACATACGTTTTCATCAACATCGTTTTTAAAATAAAATTTATTTTCAGTTAAATTTTTTAAGTGTGTTGAGTGAATTTTTGTGTTATATTTGTTTATTTTGTTATAATTTTGTATGTTTAGATTCTTTAGTTTCACACGAAATTTAGTTTCTTAATTTAAATTAATTAAATTTAATTTTGATTTTTGATGATTTTTGTTTTCCTATAGCGTGTTAATCTTATCTTCTAAAATTGTTTTCGCTATAGTAATTGTGGTTTTTGTTCTGTATTCATTTTTTATATGTTAACTTGAAAATGGATTGTTTTGCATTTGTTGTTATTTTCCAAACTGATGACCTTTTTATTTCTTTTTGTAAAATTCTGCGCAGTATCAAGCTGTTTCCAGTAATTCCACCAAAAATAGAAACAGTAAATAGAAATATTATAATTTTTCAAAAATTGTTGGAGTATTCAGTTTACATCACTTACACTTTTCATTAAACATATTATTATGATGTTCTCGAATCATAAAAAAAATTAATAATTTTGTTAAGGTGTTAATTCGTTTAGATCATTAAAAACGTGTAAACCCAAATTATACTTACGGTTTCACATGGAGAAGTCAATTTACCTCCATCAATCTTAAACTTCCTTTTATTTGCTGTTTTTGGTTGAAAGCTGTTCGAATGACTACAAAAAACAGCTCTGGAGCAAAATTTTTTAAATTTATCCAGTTGTTACGTTCGATTAAAGTCGAACTTTATGTTTTAGGGGTTTGTCGTGCTTATGTTTAGGGGTAAAAAAGCATTTGAGAGCCACTAAATTATTGCTCTATAGACTATCGGATTTTCGGAATAAAAGTAATGTGAAATCGTCTTAATTTTGAGAAGATTTAATAATGAACGTACTTTACATTCTTTTCGAAGTCGGTATATATTGTTTGAAGGGTGCTCATCAATAAATATTAAATGTGGTATTAACTTGTGACAGAACGTACTAGCGCGTAAGTGTTGCGCATTACCATCCCTTGCCTTGTACAAAAATCACTGTAAACATTTCTGCGTATTGTTGTGTATTACAAATACCATCTCAGAAATAAAATTAAACACCATAAAACTTAAATCGATGTTTATTCGTGAGCGTTTACTGCACTGTTTTGGTTTATAGTAATTTTCATTTCATTAAATAAAAGTGTATTAATTTTTGGAGTTCATTTAAATAATTTTTTAAAGTTTTAATTTTTGTATAGTTGATTAAAATTAATTATTTGTTTAAATTAATTTCTATTCTATTATATCAAAGGAAAAGAAAATTTTTGTTATATGATTATGATGACGAATAATACAATGGTGGAAGCGTCTAACAATACTACTTCACAACAACAACAGCAGCAGCAACCGCAACCTCAACAAATTCAAAATGGTGGCGAAAATATTGGTGATGGTGAAAATTCAAATAGTTCATCGAGTTCAGAAAATCAACGTAAAAATTTAATTATAAATTATTTACCACCAACAATGGACGAAGAAGAAATTAAATCATTATTTTCGCGTGTCGGTGAAATTGCTAATGTTAAATTGATCCGGGATAAACACGGGCTTTTCGCTGACCCTCTAAATCCGGCAACTCGGGGGCAAAGTCTTGGTTATGGTTTTGTTAATTATCATCGAGCCGAAGATGCTGAACAGGCTATAAAAATTTTAAATGGGTTACGTTTACAAAATAAAACAATAAAAGTTTCGTACGCACGTCCAAGTTCGGAATCGATAAAAGATACAAATTTATATATTTCGGGACTACCGCGAACAATGACCCAGGAAGAGCTTGAGAAAATTTTCGAACCATTTGGTACGATTATTACGTCAAGAGTAATATTTAATGCGTCAAATACCAAGGGTGTTGGCTTTATACGATTTGATAAAAAAGACGAGGCAATTCAAGCGATTCAACAATTAAATAATTCCACACCATCCGGTTGTAGTGAACCCATTTTAGTTAAATTAGCTAATGCTCCTGCCAATAAAGCCAGTTTAGGTTTAAATTCGCTAGTTTCTCCACTCATGAATCCAATGATGAGTAGAAAATTTGGTGGTGCAGTTCATAATACGGTGAATAAAGGTTTGGCACGTTTTTCTCCGATCACTGGTGATCCAATGATCGAAACAATGTTCCCACGTGCTAAAGCTGGTGGTACAATTGCAGGACCGGGCGCTGGATGGAGCATATTTATTTATAATCTTCCGATCGAAACCGAAGAAAGTTCGTTATGGGCATTATTTGGTCCATTCGGAGCGGTTCAGGGTGTTAAAATTGTTAAAGATACCGCAACAAATACAAGTAAAGGTTATGGTTTCGTTACTATGACTAATTACGAGGAAGCTGCGATGGCTATTCGTTCATTAAATGGTTATGAACTTAGTGGTCGATCATTACAAGTTAGTTTCAAAACATCTAAAGGAAAGTAGATCTCGCGTTTATTTATTTTTTTATTAAATTAAATTTAATTTCTAAATAGTAAATTTATAAATGTAATTTATTCATAATAATCATACACAGGGAATTCAAAGTATTTAAATATACAAAATTCAATTTTCAATTATAGATTTTTGATAAGTTCCCAATTGAAAAACAATTTTAGAAGCTAGCTTTTATTCTCTCTTCGATACTTTTGTAAATAAAAAAAAGAACACTATAATCTGAACAGAATCTCTTTTATAATAAATAATAACATTTTCAATTACGTTACCTAATTACGATTTAGAAGAAAATATTTCCCTGCTTTGTTCCAAAACTAATTTTATAAATGGATATTAAAAAAAAAACATTTTTATGGGTTTATTTAACAAAAAGATTATTTGCAATTTAATTTATTTTAAAAATAATGAATTATAATATTTAAAATATACTTATAATATAAATATACAGTGAGGGATAGTATTTCATTTTATTAAGTACTTAACACAAAATAAATTCCATGATTATTAGGGTTCGCTTATTTCCATGTTAATCCGCATTCCAAAAACCAAAAATTTAACAATTAGTAATATTAATATACTTTAAAAGATTTGTATTTTTATATTAATATTCATTTCCATTTTATAATTAGAACAAATTAATTTTATGCTAATTAACATATACACAAACACTTAATTTCCTTCCTTCACTGTAACGAGAATTTTTATATTTAAAATATATAAAAAGCAAAATAATAATGAATAATATTCATTATATGTATAACATTTTTTATGTTAATTTTTAATTTTCTAGTCAAAAAATATAAAATAATTTTAGAAGTAATTTTAATATATAAAATTATATATTTAAAACAAAATTTGAATTAAGTTTTAATTTTTTTAATTTTTGGTCTTTAATTTTGATTTAAATTATATATTGTGTGTTATTTAAATTAATTGTGATTGTTAATAATTCATATTTGATTTATTTCTGCGAAATATTAAGAAAATATTGATTGTGTGATAAAATTCTATCCAACATTATTATTCACGCCGGCGCAATATACTTATAGAGCGGCTAAATGAAATCTTGCCCAACTTATTAGTTGTTACATTTATTTGTGTCCGGTCATTTATAAAAATAAAGCTTACATCACATAAAAATAAAATATGTCTGAAATCTAATAATTTGTGATCGAGTGCAGCTTATGATTTTATATGGAGGTTTATATTTTTGTATTTTCTGCTTCAATATAATTTACATCCGTTCACTTTCAAATTTGGCTGAAATAGTTGGCTACGAGAATAGGTTTAAGATAAAACTAATTATTAATACATAACATAAAGTTCTATGGGCGGCTTTATTTATATTAGTCCAAAAAATGTTTAATAGATATCTAATATTAAACTGTTCGAACTGATTTGTAAATTTATTTGTACATATAATCATTATCCAATGTTTGAAACTTTGATTAGGTTTTCAGTAAGTCCTGTATTTGAAATTAGCAATTCTAAAACCATAGAGAATGTATATCTATCAAATCTGTAATGTACAAGAAAATATTGTATTCTCTCCGCACAATGATAAAGAGATGTCTAGATATTTTTTTTGGATTTTCCTGTGGCTATACATATGTACATATAATTTTCTAAACTTTGGATCTCTTTAAATTTTACAGGTGTTTTTTATTTTATTATAAGGCCTTTGGAATTTTACAAAATTTAGCCGAATTTTGAAATTTGGCTACATTTCCGAAGGCCTTTAGTAAATCAAAAACCACCTGTATGAAACATGGCCATTGATTATATGATACATAGATGGGTTTTTAAATATCACACAATTATGACGATATGACAATATCATTATTGATATCACCCAGATTTTTCATAATTCAAACCACATCAGTTAATATTTCGTAAAACGGGATAAAGAACAAAAAAAAAAATTTTTAATTAATGCAAATATAATTTTAAAAAATTTGTTTTTAAACAATATAGAAAAAAGTTATTTCTGACTGGATTCTACGTTTTGGTAACTAAAAATCAAATAACATCAGATTACGTAACTATTGGTATAATTTACACTCGAATCAATTTATTTCAAAATAATCATCATTCACACCATCGTAATGTGACTACTTAAATATCTCAGACAAGCAATCCATTAGGTATTTATCTCTATAATCTGAAAGTATTTCTTTCGAAATTGAAAATGCTATTGAAAATTTGTTACATAAGTTATACTTTTATTCGGGAACACGGTATACATTTAGAAACGTATTGATTCAAAAAATCCTTCAATTGCAATCTAGTTTTTCTTAATTAACTAAAATTGTTGTTTTATTGAGTATTATTTTTGGCTAAAAATGCACTTTCCTGAAATACGTTTTTTATCAGTAAATTCAAAATTATTTGAATAAACCTTTACCAGCTTATTATAAGAGGAAAACAGTAATTTGACTAAGTAACGAATAATACAAAATTGTAACGGCATTGTAGGTCTCGTGATTAAGCTCGTTTAGATTAACTGAGTATTTGTATTAACCATTTATCATAGCACTGATATTATAAAATATTAATTACATATGAATTATTAACATTTTTACAATTTCACAAACTATAATTAATAATAATTCGGAGTATCGAATTTTTATTAATAATTTATATAACAAAGCCCAAAAAAATGCAACTGCTATTTTATAATTTAACCAAAAGTTTAATTTTGACAAAATGTGTTTATTTTATAATTTAAAAGAAAAATTTCACTATTTTAAAAATAGTGAGATAAGGTTTACATATTTTTAGCGTTACTAGTACAAAACCATATAAAATCTCGAAGTAAAATGTTACGTTAATGCGTGCAAATTAAACCTTAATATTAATCGAAATAATATTTTTGATTTAACAAAAAAGAAAAAGAAATGAAAAATTTTTATACAAAAAATGATAAGACTGTTCGAAAGAATTAATTTATTATATATAAAATAATTATTTATTTAGAATAAAATTTATTTTATTTTATTTTTTTCTATATACAAACATACTTATATATAAAACAGAAATATATAATATTTTATTTATTTTTATATATACAAAATAATTATATATATTTGGATTGTGTGCAATTAACTTTTTATTATTATTTTATTATTTAAATTTAAAACAAGTTTTTTTTATTATTTTAATTTTCGTAACATTTGTTAAATAAACTTTATATTTCACAAGTTATTCGAACAGTCGATATTTACTATATATTCTTATAAATTATTATTATTATTAATATTATACATATATTATAATTATATTTACTAATATATTTCATTTATTTTTTAATTTATTTTAATTTTATTGATCATTCATTTATTCATTTATTTATGATTACTTTTATTATTATTATTATTATTCTGTCTGGTGTGTTTTTAATCAATTTTTGTCTTATAATTATTTACGATTTGTGGAAATTATAAAAAAAAAATAATAAAAAAACAATTAATGTTTTATGTAGATTAAAAAAAATAATTATTTGTTTATTATTATTATTATTTTTCATTTTTGAAATTTATTTATCTTTTATGATTTATTTATTTTTTTTTTAAATTAATTAATTATTTATGAGTTGAAATTAACAAAATGTTTCTCACTTTTTCAAGCACAATATTCAAGTCTTTTTTTCTTAATAATTTTATAAAACTCATATTACTTATTTATTCCATTTTTATATATACATATATTAGAAACTAATGTAGGCTTATACTTAAAACCATTTTTTTTGGGAAGGTTGTATTTTATTGATCATATGATTATGATATTCAGTTTTAGGTATTTTTCTTAATCAAATGAAATTAATTTTTACAATAATTATTTGATTGTTAGTTTAAAAAATAGTACTCAGAGTTATTTAATTAATCACTAAAGCTTATTTAATTAATATTATTATTGTATTGGAGTAATGTATCGTTAAGCGGGTGCCATCCACATCCAAAATTTATTCAAGTCCCGAAGAAAATATGAAACAACCTTAAGTATTAGAATTGTATTCGAGAAGCTTGGGTCCATTTTTTTGTTTTTTTTTGTTTTAGAATATTATTTTAACGTGATAAAATCGAGGTGAGTAACATCGAAATTGTAATATGAACATACATATGCGTATTCATAAAGATTATGAAGTGTTTTATCTTAAACGAGGATGTCCCAAAAATATACTCTGTGAAGATTTATGACGGTTTAGATAGAGCAAGATTTTACAAGATCTACAAAATTTCGTTTATTAGAACGAAAATAAAAAACGATACAACAGTTTAATTATTTACAATATACATACAAATAGGTTTCTTCAGGTAAGATTTTGAAATTAAATTATGTTAATATTTTGAATAATTAAATACTTTTATAAAAACAAAAGATTTATAAATTGTTTTTATTTTAATTCTATTTTAATTAATATTTACATGATGAACATTTTTTTAATCATTTGTATCTTGCTCCTAAAGTGATATTGAAATATGAGGAAATGAATCATTATTATTATAATGATTAATTTAATTATGGTTATAATGGGCACGGCAGTTTCTAGACGGCAGAACTTGTGAGTAGGTTTATCTTTCATATAAGTACGCCCGAGTATCTTTCAAGTGCCCCAGAAAAATAATATGGAGTAAAATAAATCTGGTTTAAATTTTTAAATTTAATTAAAATAAATTCGGAATCTGTTTAGAAGTTATAATTTTAAAAAATTTTTAAAGTAACTTTTTTTTGTACATATGTATTATTTTTTCTTAAAATAATAATGATAGTGGCATATAAATACCATTTTATATAATATAAAAATATATATATTAATATTATTAAGCCTCCATTTGATCACCAGATTGATTTTTATAAAAAATAAATTAATGGAAATTATCAATCATTTTTAAGTAACATTTAATATGACAAATATGACAGCCTTTTCCAAAACACATAATTTAAATAAAGGACTATCCGTCCGATCACAATTACTGGCATTTTCGTAGTTTTGTACTTTAAAGCCTTAACAATTTTTTAAATCTTTGCTGTTGAAAGAAAATTTATTATAATTTCTTCGTTTACCTTTCTTTTGCATGTTTTTTTCAAGTTTTTCCTATTGGTTTGGTTTTTCGAATTGCTGACATAAATATTCGGAAAATACATAAATAGTCCTACTTAAGTGTAAAAACTGTCCTTACAAATTGTACAGAAATTGCTAATATCGGAAATAAATATAGCTTAAACCATCACATAAACCTACTACCTAGCAGAGAATAGAACAAGCGAACTCGAGTGTAATCGAAAATTTTGTTGAATTTTTATGTGTTCGTTTCTTTTTGAAAAAAATAAAAAAATAATTGTTTGTTTTTGCTTGTTACCCGAATTTTTCGTTTCTCTTTTTTTCGTTCGTTTTGTTCTTTGTTTTTGTTTGTCCGATTCGCTTGCAAAATTGCAAGTAAGCTCGAGCTGACTTGAAAACATATAAAAATGACAGATATTTAATAATTTTGATTATTTAATCTTCAAATTAAAATATCATACAAAACTGCGGTTGATTTGAGCGAAACTGTGTAAACAAAAGATTGTTGACAAGTGTAAAGAAATTTTAGGAATTTCAAACAAACTGTTGAAATGAAATTTAAAAAGTTAAATAATCTAGGCCTATATAAAATACGGCCCAATTGAGGAACTAATAAGTCATTTTATTTCATTTAACAGGATACAAATCATAAAATGTATAATATAAAATGTACCTAATTATTTAAAAATATTTTTCTCCTTCACTTCGACGAACAAGGAACAACCGAACAACACAAACCGGATAAAAAAACGTAAAATTCCAAACATTTTGGAAAATCCGAACAAATTCTGATTGCTTGCAAGTAAACCGAAAGATTTACAAAAACGAACAAATTTATTTTTTCTAGTTTGCTCGTTCGCACTTGTTTGAATGAAAAAGATAATTGGAAGACAAAATCTACCAAACCAATTGTTTTTTTTTTTTTTGCCTTTTCTGTTTTGTAGTTGTTTGTATTCGATATAAGAGAATTTTGTTTGGTGTTGATCGAAATTTTGTGCTTGTTTCCAATCTCTGCTACCTAGTCGAACGATGGCGAGAAAAAACTTAAAAAAAGCTTACTAACTGCCATCATGGGAGTGGAATTTAATAAATTATATTTGATGTTAAAAACACCATTCCGATTGACGTAAAAAATTAAAGTTAGGTGGATAACTCCAGCACTCAATGCCACAAACGGGCCCCGTTGCAATAACCGGACACAAATATATTTACACATCTTCTCTTGATATTTACACATCTTTTTCACTTCCGGCAGTTCATACTCGATTGACTAAAAGCTACTCTCGTAATAAGTCGTTGGTTAGGGAAGAGTGTCGCATAAACTCTACCCGCACTAGTAATCAAATGCTTCTGAAGCGTGTACATAAATATAACATTTTCGAGCGGCACTATAAAATAAAAAGTGCAACAAACAAAGACATTTTAAAAAGTACCAAAAAAGATTTATTATTTTAAATGTGTTAACTGGCATTGTCAAAAACTTCCCTTCCCTTTAAAAAATATCTAATTTTAGTCTGATATCAAGGTATCAAAGATTAGCCAAGGTTATCAACAGTTTTCTCCTATATCTTTCATCAAATACGTTTTTCTTCCAAATATTGTCGAATTTCCGAGAAAAACGAATCGATTTTACCACGGCTGTGGAGTCGGAGACGCGGTATTTGTATGATTATTTTGGTATTTTTAAGGAGCCGGAGCCAGAGCTCTGAGAACCCTATCCCTCAATGCAATAATTAAATAAAAACAGTGTATGTTTATACACAATTACACATGTAAATGAAATGAATACATAATTATATTTTAATTTTGTAATAATAAATAGTGAAAACGAATTTTCGCAAAATTTATTATTTATTTATTATTGAGGTTGGAGCAGGAATCGAAGCCGGAGTCTTGTAAAAAGCTGGATAGTTAATTTTTTGAAAATGTAACAAAAAATATCTCCCTTGCCTTCTCTCTTATCAGTTCAAAATTTTGAAAAAACCTGGGCTCACGATGGAGGGGTAACGATTAAAGGAAAACTATAGCGAATATAAAATGATCAATATTTGTTAAATTACAGGGTGTTGAAAAAATGTATCAAAAATTGATTTGAAATTTGAATGAATGATGCGATGACTCACATGTACTATAAAAGGATACGATGTAATATTAAAATAAAGTATCTCAGTGTAGTAACTACCAAAAATAAAATACCTTGCTTGATATATTATGTACGGTGCAAAGGCGGTATCATGCTCACTGTAGGGTGCAAGAAGTTCACCTTTTTTATTTTCTCACGGTTGTCGAGTGAACATGGTTCATCCATAGCTTCGCTTAGTTTTTAATTGGGGTATCAAACTTCCATATTGATGACTTGGTGTATCTTCTATCGAACGTCAATATTTGAACGAATCGATGGAAGTCTCACATTCTCGCCATCAATTATTTCCATTTAATCTACGACGAAAGCAAACGGAAGTAAGGTTAGGTGAAATGTATCTATATAATTTAAAATACTGGAAATCCCGCTATAACAATAAACTCTGTTTGTAAGATACATACGGTTATTACAATCAAAGTTGCTGGTCCCTTTAATTGGAGCTAAATTTGTGTGTAAACTACCTCGGTTATAACACACTTCGGCTATAACACTCTACAAACAGTTTTAAGTTTGTTTTTGTTTCAACCGGAGATTTCAGTCATTATTCGAATATAACAATTATTTTTTACTTTCTGATTATAGAACCATGTTAATTATATCAGCTTCGCTCTCAGCCAACGAAATAACTCAGTTTTTTCATCACTTGAGTTGTCTGACTGGTTAGGAAGAAATATTTCTTGTCCGGATTCGAATACGGATAATTGTTTGTGATGTTAAAAGAAAACATGCATTTACCAAAACAAACCTTAATGTCTATATACAAGACCAATTAATGCAATACTTGGATAAGTATATGTTGGTACATTATTATTAGTGTTGGTATGGTTATGTTTTGTTTGTACATAAATTAGATAGTACGTTTCAAAAGTCGTTTTGAATATTGCTTTTACTTTTTTAATTTTTATTTATTAAAACGAAACGTTGTTTATTTGTTTAAATTTGGAAAATGCACCAACAGTAAATATTATAACCATCTTGCATGTTCCAAATCCTATTACAGTAGTATTACTAAAAGAACTTCAAGTTCTAATAGACTAACCATTTAATTAAAAGAAAAAGTTTCCTCATATAATTTAATAGGATTAATTTGGGTTTAAGCCAAGCAAAAAATTAAGTCCAGTTTTTTTTTATTAAAGTACATATCTCAAAAAGCGCTATTTATGAAGACAAATTAATGTTTGCTTCATCAGTATTGAAAGCTCAGTTCTTCTTATATTTATAGGGTTGCAGTAGTTGTAATACCTCATCAAACCAAATCCGTGATCATTTCGGCCAAATTAATACTTGCGATTTCGATAAGGATGGTTGGTAGTATAAAATAAAAGTATTCCCAATTGTTTTTCTAGGGACGGACTGACTACTAATACGCGTATACGCTTATACTTAGGGTGAGATGTAGTGACATCACCATTTTCGATATCCGATGGACATTTGAGTGTGTTTCAAGAACAAAAGTGTACGCTTTATACAAATACGCTTTTTCTATTGCGATTTTAGTATGTTAGAATAAATCTCTTCATTTCGTCAATTGTAATTGTATACGAAATAGTGTATCATTTTATTCGTGAAAAATAGACACAAACGTCCATCGAAAATGGTCATGTTATAACATCCCAGTAGTTATGTATTGAAATGATAAATAACAAATTGAATTTACAGGATATAACTTTAATAGCAGTTTCTGGCCCGGAAGTGGAATTATATGAAATCACATTTATATAGAAACCTGACATACATCTTAAAAGTTGAAATTATTAATTTAAATCTATATTTCTAAATAAAAATCATAATCTAATAATAAGTTTAAATTCTAAGTTACATTCGAATTTATATTTTAAGTCAAATTCAAACTCAGTTCTAAAGCGGCTTACCCACAGGAAAACGAAAACGAAAACTGATTTTATATTTTTTGCTATAACTCCAATATAATTAGTATGTACAGATCTTAATTCTATAAAAATTATTCGTAAACACAATACAAAGCTATTTT
The DNA here is from genome assembly GCA_951394425.1 of Tipula unca. Classification (NCBI taxonomy): domain Eukaryota; kingdom Metazoa; phylum Arthropoda; class Insecta; order Diptera; family Tipulidae; genus Tipula; species Tipula unca. The sequence continues at coordinate 128,803,615 of OX596380.1, forward strand.
TATTTAAAAAGTCAATTAAAAGTAATTAATTTTGTCGGAAAATCGAACTTAATATTTTCGGTCAGAAAATTTAATTTTCTGACCGAAAATATTAAAACTCTAAGTTGAACTCTTCAGCATATGTAATATTTGTCATGAAAGATTTTGTGCAATAGTTAACAGTGTTTGACGTATAATTTTAAAATCACAGTACATAATTTCATTGTTTTTATTTATGCACGTTCCAATAATTTGAATAATTATATAGAGGATAGTTTTTGAAATAATTTTTATAATAAAAAACGGCCGCTTGACGGTGAATCCATGAGGTATAGCTTCCAATAAACCTACTTTCCATTACGAACAAATTATTGATAGTAAAACCAGAATGGAATATAAATACAGAAAAATACTTGTGTATGAGTTAATAATACTGCCATAATTTACTGAAAAAAATAGATAGTCAAGTATTTTTTATTCCAATACATCTACATAGAAATTGTAAAAGGATTAGCAATTTCTTGCACACAGGTAATTTGAATAGCCATTTTTATGGTAAAGTATAACATAAATTTCTATTTAAATTTTGTTAAGTTTAAAAGAAATGTATTAAATTTCCGCGTAGTAAATTTGTTTGAGGTTAACGGGAGTATTCCATTGTTCAATACGTAACGTTTGGAAACATCGTGGGACGGGATTATAGGAGAGAAAATCTGGGTTGGGTAGAAAAAGCATCATAACTTCTAATGAAGATGAATAATATTGCTTTCTCTGAGACAGGAAAACGACAGATTAAACGACAGAATTAAGATTGCGAACTCTACTAAATCGCCCGATGTCGGATCAGTCTATCCGTAATCACCTCAAAAAAGCAGGGTTTAGGTCAAGAAGAGCAGCCATATGTCCCATTTTGCATCCTAGACATCGTGCAGCAAGACTGAAATTTTATCAAGAACATAGGAGTTTTCAATTGTACATTGGCGCACCCGGGCTCTTCACGGATGAATCGCGATTTTGTTTAAGTACCAGTGACTAGAAATGAATCAAGTTTATAGAGGCATTGGAGAGTGATTTATTTACGGCTGTATTGAAGAAATCAATTGTTTCGGTGGAGGTTCAATAATGGGTTTGATGAAGGATCGATTACGGGTGAACATTATGTGTACTCGATTCTCAGACCCCTCGTCAAAGTTTTTGCGGATAGGTATGGTCATCTTATTGGTTAATGCCAACATATCTTAAAAGTTTATTACAGATGGAAACATTGTGGCAATGAGCTGGCCCGCGAATAGTTCTGACCTAAATCCCTTCGAACAAGTGTGGGACATACTGAAAAGACGAATTCGGGCGATGGTAAACCCATTAACCATATCTGTGCTGGTTAATGCTGTTTAGCTTGACTGGAGTCAAATAACCCAAGAATCTATTGAAATGACTATGAACCGGCGTTGTTTGGAGGGTATTAGGGCCAATACAAGATATTGAATTCAGTTTAATTGCCGTTGTAAACAAAATACAAATTTTATTATTTTAAAATACTACCTGTTTCCACTTTATTATTGCAATTTTTTCGGTACGGTTTGCTATATTTTGCAGCCTTCATTTACCTGCATGAATAATAGATTAGTGCAAAATACGACATCAGTATAGTTTTGGTAAAGTTAATGTACAAAAAAAGTTGTAAGCCCAACAATAAGTGTTTCTGATTTTGTTTTGAGTAGAATATATGCGTAACTTTTTTTGAGTAGTAAGATGATAATCAAGCACATAGTATAGCATATATAAGAAATGTAATAAAACAACAAGAAAATATTAATCGCACATATTAGTTTTTTTTTTTTTTTTAAATATTTTATTTATGATAACAATACATTTTTTTGAGCGTTTGATTCTGACAATATAATAATAAAACACACCTATGTATTCTTTCCATAAAGCGTTATTTTGGTTGATTTTGCATTATGCGGACTATTCAGGTAACTCAAAAGGTTTTGGTCTTCTCTTATAGATCAATAGAACCACTCCTGTGACTCGCAAGAATATTCCTGTACCACATGCAAATCAAGCAAAATACCTTGGTATGAGCCTTGATGCAAAGTTAAAGTGGAAAGTACACGTGAACAAAAAAACTGAATAGCTTCAATTAAAATATAGAAAATTGTACTGGTTAATTGGTAGAAACTCTCAGTTATCCAGTCATAATAAAATTATGGTTTATAAACAAATGCTAAAGCCGGTCTGGACATGTTGAAAAGAGGCCTTTGAAATAATCGCTTATAATAATAAGATGAATGGAAAAAACATGTCCGTCTTGTTTGACATTATATTCACAAGTGACCAAACGTCACGTTTTATTTAAATAAGTGTTAGTGGTTATAATAGTAACAATAAAATGAGGGCTGGCAACTGATTAAATTTATAACACCCTCACTCAATAAAATATTAAATATGAAATTACATGTCATTTTGTGTTAGTAAGAATGATTCTGTTAATCACATTCCATCATTTTCTTTTTATTGCTTCATTAATTTAATCCCATCTTTATTGAGCACAATTTCGTCTTTGGTCCACTAACAGCCTTGGTAAGAACATCTGCTGCGTTCTCGTCGGTTGAAACATAAGTTAAATTGATTGTACCATCTTCAATTTTCTGTCGCAAATGATGATACCTGACGTCTATATGTTTCGTTCTTTGATTGTAACCATCTGATTTCGATAAATCGATGGCACTTTGATTATCCATTTGAATATGAACTGGTTGAGCGATGTCTGGATCTAATTCACGACCAATTTTGTAACCAAATCGCTTCTCTAACCGCCCATGATACGGCCATGTATTCAGCTTCCGTACTTGAAAGTGCGATAGTATTTTGCCGTTTGCTATTCCAGGTTATAGCACCATTACTTAATTGGAAAACATAACCAGTACAAGAGCGTCTCTTGTCGACGTCTGATGCCCAATCTGAATCGCAATAACCGGTTAAATGTTTTATATCAGATTTTGAATAACGCAATTTATAATCTAATGTTCCTTTTAGATATCTTAATATCTTTTTTACAGCGGTCCAGTGTGGTCGTCCGTACTTCGAGTTGAAACGACTCACATCATTTACGGCATATGCAATGTCTGGCCGACTTCCTTGTGCAATGAATAACAAACAACCAACTAATGATTGATACGGAAATTTTGTCATTTCTTCTTTTTCATCTTCGGTTGTTGGGCACATTGCAACAGACAACTTTTGACATGGATCACTGGGTGTTGCAACTGGATTAGAATTTCCCATACCAAATCGACCAATCACTTCTGATATATACGACTTTTGATCAATAGCAATTCCATTATTCTCGTACGTAATATGCAAACCAATGCATGTAGATGCAATGCCCACGTCTTTCATCTTAAATGCATTGCACAACGCCTCTTTCAATTTATTCAAGGTAACTTGGTTTTTCCAAAAAATTAGGAAGTCATCAACATAGATCGTAATGATCAAAGACAGATCATCATTAAAGAAAACACACGGATCACTTATTGATTTCTTTAAGCCGTATGACCTTAACATCTTTGTTAATTTCTCGTTCCATACTCGTCCACTTTGTTTGAGACCATATATCGCCTTATTTAACTTACAGACTTTATTTGTACCATCGTGAAAGCCTTCCGGTTGAACCATATATATGTCTTCATTTAAATCGCCCTGCAAAAATGCTGTGATTGCATCCATCTGATCAATCTTCAAATAATTTTTGACAGCTAATGCGAGTACAAAACGAATCGATGAGTAGCGTACCACTGGTGAATAAACTTCTTCATAATCGATTCCATAAACCTGCGAGCAACCTTTCGCAACCAATCTTGCTTTAAATCTAGTGATGTTTCCAGATTCATCACGCTTGAGTTTAAAAACCCATTTTGATTTTATTGGTTTGCGATTTTCGGGTAAATCGACCAACTGCCAAGTACCATTCTCGACTAACGAATTAACTTCTTCTTGCATGGCCGATTTCCATTGTTCACAGCTTTCATTATTCAAAGCCTCATTATATGTTATCGGCTCATCTACTTGAGCGAGTAACCCAAAGGCACCATATGTAACATAATCATCAAATTTTCTTGGCTTTGGTGCACGACTGGTTCTTCTAACTGTTTGTTGTGGTGTAATACTACCTTTGTGTTCATAGGTTACATCATTTGCGTCATCATATATCGTTTCAATTGAACTGTCGGATGAAACCAATGTTTCTTCTAATTCATTTTCGATGGGCTCACTAGATGGTTTTGCAGGAGTACTTGTAACGAGTTCATTATTGACTGCGGGAACTCTTTGTTCGTCGTCCCTCACTTCATTTGGTACCTCCTTTAACTCTAAATCAGCTGAATCTTCTGTTACAACAACTTGATCAGAAACACTTTCGTTCAAAAACACAACATCTCGACTGATATCTAGCTTCTTGCTGATCGGATCAACACAACGATAACCTTTTGTACCTTCTGAAAATCCCACGAAGACCAATTTTTTAGACTTTTTATCCCATTTCTTCCGTTTTTGCTTTGGGATGTGCACCATGACCGGACTTCCAAATACTTGAAGATGACTAACATCAACTTTAATTCCTGACCAAACTTCTTCTGGAGTTGTTGTATTTAATGTGGCATTTGCTGATCGATTTAATATATATGTTGCCATGTTAATAGCTTCCGCCCAGAACGAGACATCCAGCTTCGAATCAAACAACATACATTTAGCCTTTTCCACCAATTTTCGATTTGTTCTTTCGGCGATACCGTTTTGCTCGGGAGTATACACAACTGATGTTTGATGTTTGATACCATTTATTTTAAAATACTTCTTGAACTTTTGATTGATGTACTCTGTGCCATTGTCTGATCTTAATGCTTTGATTTTTCTTCCCGTTTCTTTTTCAACTACAGCTTGAAATTCAATAAATCGATCGAACACTTCAGATTTTTCTTTTAAATAAAACACGAAAATCTTTCTTGAATGGTCATCTATAAACGTAAGTATGAATTTAGCACCACCGACTGATTTATTCTCCATTGGTCCCATTAAATCGGAATGAACCAATTCTAAAATGTTATCGGTGCGCGTTGTGCTATTAGTAAATGACTTTCGAGTCTGCTTACCTTCCTTGCAAATCATACAATTTTTAATTTCAATTTCATTTTTATCATCAAAATTGATGCCATTTACCAAACCATTTTTCATCTTACACATGTCCGCAAAGTTTATATGACCCAATTTTCTATGCCACAATAAACCACTCTTTGTTTGTGTCATGGATGCTAAACATTTAACTTGTTGTACTTGAAGTCGATATACACCATTGTCTGATTTAATGTCACACACTAACTGTTTTAATTTATTAATAATTCGACATCCATTTTGACTAAATATGACTTCATTACCATTTTTTATCATTTGTGCTACTGACAACAAGTTTGCAGATAAACCAGGAACGTACAAAACATTAATAAAATCTATCTCGAATTCGTTTACACGCACTTGTATTTTACCGACACCTTTCACTGGGATTTTACTTGAGTTTGCCGAAGTAATTTGTGTAATTTCGGATGATTTTATTTCGGTGAACAAATTTTCAAAGGGTGACATATGCTGTGATGCCCCACTATCTATGTACCATTCACTTTCATGGCACTGTTTCGAAAAATATGCTGCACTTGTAATTTGATCCGGATCTTGAACCGTTGATAAAAATACAGCTTTTGCTTGCGGGCCTTTGTTTTTGTTATTTTTATTATATTGTGGCTGTGACTTATTCTCACTTTTCGGCGATCGGCAATCTTTAGACATATACCCACGTTTACCACAATTAAAACACTTCACGTTGAGTTTTGACGATGACCTTGATTTATTGCAGCTACCATTGTTTCCAAAAAACGCTGATCCTTGACCGTCCGATTTCGAACCATAACCGCAATCTAATAATTTCGATTTGATTGAATCTGCCGTTATTGTGGTGCCGCTACTTTCAAGTCCCATTATCATAGGAGCAAAATCATTCGGTAAACCAGCCAACAAAATGCTACCAAGCCACTCATCTGGTACAGAAAAACCGATACCGTTTAATTTATTCGCAGTTTCAATAGCCTGTGAAATATAATCGTTCATGGAATCACAACTTTCCAAACTTATTGTCACCAATTTGCGTAATAAACTGATACGACGCGAAAGACCACGATCCTCAAATAAATCCTTCAATTTCTTCCATGTTTCAGCTGCTGAGGTCGAACTTGCGACGTGTACGAATAAACTTGGAGAAATACTTAGTTCAATTCTGGCTTTCGCCTTTCTTTTCTTTGTTTCGTCTGTTTCAGCTTTTGTGCCCGTTTCGATGCATTTACTATACTCGTTCAATTCGAGCAAGTTTTTAATTGAAAATTGCCATGTATGATAATTCTCACTACCAAGCAATTTTTCTATGCCGTTCCAGGCACTATCGTTTGCCATTTTGTAACTATATTTTAATTTTGTTATGAATCGACGAACAATTCACTTTGTTTTTTTTTTTTTAAATTAAATTAGTCCGTTGTATTTATTTCATCGACACACGATTATTGAAAAAAAAACAACACTAAAATCGACTTAGAATTTTTCTGTACTCCAACGACGCACGTTGTTATACACACTTCTTATATCTTTTTTATTTTTTTTAAAACCGTTAAGCGACACACGCATACACACAAAGTTCAATTTCATAAAAAAAAAACGACACACGTTTATTTTTCTTTTATTGAATTTCTACGATTTTTTTTTTTTTTTATTTATCACGACAAACACGAGTTTAATTTTTAACTTGTTACTAATTATTTCAATTACTTTGGCGTCCTCTGGGCCCATAACCTGTTGAAAAGAGGCCTTTGAAATAATCGCTTATAATAATAAGATGAATGGAAAAAACATGTCCGTCTTGTTTGACATTATATTCACAAGTGACCAAACGTCACGTTTTATATAAATAAGTGTTAGTGGTTATAATAGTAACAATAAAATGAGGGCTGGCAACTGATTAATTTTATAACAGGACATATGGTATTTAACTATGGGGATCCACCAAAACCAGCAATCAACAGATAGTTCAACGAATTTAAAAAAAACTTCTCAGAGGGATTGAAACGTCCCTTGGTACACTCGTAATAATGACCTTTATAGAGATCTCGGAATAGGCACAGTCGTAAGCAAAATAAAGAAGTGTGCTCAAAAACACCAGAAGAGGCTCCATCAACACCCTAACATCGAAGCAGTAAGATTCAAAGTCTTCTTATACCCTGATACCCTGAAGTAGTCTTCACCATAAAGGTCACTATTACGAGTGTACCAAGGGACGTTTCAATCCCTCTGAGAAGTTTTTTTTAAATTCGTTGGACTATCTGTTGATTGCTGGTTTTGGTGGATCCCCATAGTTAAATACCATATGTCCAGACCGGCTTTAGCATTTGTTTATAAACCATAATTTTATTATGAATGGATAACTGAGAGTTTCTACCAATTAACCAGTACATTTTTCTATATTTTAATTGTAATAATTTCCACTTTAACTTTGCATCAAGGTTCATACCAAGGTATTTTGCTTGATTTGCATGTGGTACAGGAATATTCTTGAGAGTCACAGATAGTTCTATTGATCTATAAGTGAAGTTAATGTGAGTAGACTTCGATTCATTCACTTTAATTCGCCACTTAGCTAGCGAATCTTGTATATTATTTATGGCTATTTGTAGTTTGAATGTGACTTCACCGATTGTGTCATCAACAGCTAGAATTGCAGTGTCATCTGCAAACGTGGCAGTAGTTGTATTGTTCGTCTGCGGTAACAACGCTTGTAAACAATACGAAAAGGTATGACCCATTAGCCTAAAAAATCGAAAAATTCAAACAGATTTATCTCCTTTGGTTACTGGAATCGAGCCCTTGGATTACTCAATGACAGACCAAAGGAGGGCTACTCTATACGATGAATTCAAGGAACAAAAGAAAAGCAAACGCAAGCAATTGAACACAGGCCATGATAAGGTCCAGCTTACATTTCTTTCGAAATCACTATCAATACAACAAATCCAAAATGACTTCAGCGCTACACAACATAATGATCCCAACAACGTTTAAGTCTTCCAGTACGTATAAGTGATGAACTTAAATGAAATCAATAACATAATGTCTTTGAAGAACCATTGCTTAATGTAATGTATACTTTGAAGAAATGTTATTAGTGAGCTGCACCAAAATGACGAATCAAAAAAAAAATAATGTTTTCCAAATTTTCCCTTCTACGTCCTAAAACTTGCGTGAAACCTGGAAGTATTGGAATATATTCAGTTTGCGTCTGTACAATTCATCAAAATGTCAAACTCATTGTTTATGGAACGAGAATGGAAATACATAGCACTACACAGATTGTTTTAAATCTATATTATATACTAATACTACATATACTTATTCATCGAGAAGTTGATCCAGTTTTTGAAGGCCATTTCTAGTTTATCTAAAATATATTATGTTACTGATTTAACACATTATACAAATAATCAAAATTATGAATGTCATCAAACACAGATGATTTCGGAATCGATTGTGAATGACATTTCCACGCAACAAGCGACTGTGCGATAGATTGGGAGGCACTATCGAAAGAATGGCATCCGCAGAGTAGGCATCACCAATGCATGCGAAGGAGTAATAATCAACGCGCCAATATTATTCACATGGGCTAAAATCATCAATACCGAAATGTGTTTGAATTTGGTACAGATGTAGAATAAAATGAAAACTAAAGGTACTTGCCAAAAAAAGAGGAGAGCTTCTTAAAATGTAAAAAATAGTAAAAAACACAAATTTTGGCGGGAATTTTTAGAGGAAAGATAATATGATTTTTATATATTTTTTTTCTTAATTAACACTTGCTTAACACTTTCACCGAAAAATTGATCCGATAACTACTTTTTATTTGATTGCCACAAATACATTACCATATCTGCACATTTTCCTATATCCTGTGTAACAATAACAAAAATCGTCTTCCATAAAATTTTTTTTAGCCAAGTACTAAACAATAAAAAAACAAAAAATGTTGAGATGACTTCTCCATAAATTGAATTTTCGAAGAATTTTTCACCATACATGTACTTACGATTACGAATATACGTAAAATTGCATGCAATTTTTAGAAAAACTGTTCTTACAATCAATTAATCAATTAAAATTAGATTTTGACTTAACTTTATAAAATGGGCCGTTTAACTTTTTCTAAAATATTGAAATATTTTTTGAAATATCAATTCATGCCCTGACCTACTCTAGATTTATTTTTAAGATTAATCAATTAATCAATAAGAATATGATCGAGTCAGCGCAATTATCGATTTCTTATAGAGTATTAAGTCAGCAAAATTATTCATTTGTTAACAGATGCGTATAGTTAAAGTTGAATACAATGGAAAATTGAATGGCTTATCGTCTTCTTTTTAAAGATGCAACGATTATCATTCTATTTCGTTCAATAATCTCATTATTCCCAGCAGCATACAAAAGAATTCTCAGAATAATGAAAACCAATTACGCGTGTAAAATAAACATAGCAGCAAAATAAAGAAATTCTGCGGAATTTAAAATGGTTTTGTTTAACTAGTTGGGACAAGGGGATAAACCGCATACAAAAAGCGAACAATTGTGTATATTAATCATGGAATTATATACATATGTATATACATATACATAAACTTATACGATAGACAAAAAAAACCACATACACACACGTATGTATAAAAGCAAAACGAATTTCGATTTAACTTATTAGTTTGTAAAGTATATAGCCGAATACGGTATCATTATTACTCTTCAATAAAAATCATAACTATTAAATAGTATAATGAAGTGTATATTTGCTATACTATCTATAGCCTTGTTAATCGGTACGATAAACGCTAAAACATTTACAAAATGTTCACTCGCAAAAGAATTGACACGACTTGGTTTCGCCCGTAATACGTTACCCGATTGGGTGTGCCTCGTTCAGGCTGAAAGTTCATTCCGCACCGATAAAATTGGCGGACCAAATAAAAATAAATCAAAGGATTATGGATTATTTCAAATAAACGATAAATATTGGTGTGCACATGGCAGCAAGGGCAAAGATTGTAACGTAGAATGTGATAGTTTACTCACCGATAATATATCAGAAGCGGCAAAATGTTCTCAAAAAATTTTCAAGCGACATGGATATCGGGCATGGTACGGATGGAGAAATAAATGTGATGGTAAAAAATTACCAAGTGTTGATGAATGTTTCTAAATGTTTTTTTGTTTAAATATACCATTTATGTGATAATAAAAAAAAATGAATAAATTTATAAACGGAACGCTTTTTAATGTCGATTGGTTTATTGGGCTTAATATAAATATTAAAAGTTTGACCTACACATATTTTCTTTGAGTATTTTTGTGGTAATTCCTTAGAATATTTGTTAGATTTCTTGTTTTTCTGGAATTGCCATGTCTCCAAGTATATTTGTATTTTGATAAATTCGAGGATCTATACTAGGGATGGTCGTTTACGCGTCATCTATTATTTTCTACATTGACGTGTCGACAACCCGTAGATAACCTCAACAACGTAGACAACGTCGATCTTGTAGACAATTCCTAGAGTGGTTTTGTCAATTAGTTCTAAACTAAAGGGTGACCAAATTTCTTTAGGAACAATGGGTTATTGTTGATAGTTTTTTAGAATATCAGTCAATGCATTTAGATTTCTTTTCAAAAAGAGCGTGCTCAAATACCATGAATCTACTTCAGCGTCATGTTTAACCATTACAAAATTATTCAATTGACCCAAAACAACGATATATAGCGTAATATATATAGAGTAAGACCCTCTTTATAACGGTGAAACGGTATAGAATAGCTCGCAGAAAAATCGGAAAAAACGGCTCACAAAAACTCAGACTAAAAGGTTTCGACTTTTATTAAAAATAATCCGGGGAACTTTAAATGACCATGCCCAAACACATCCCACTCCGTGGTAAAACGAATTCGAGTTCAGGAAGGCTATAAGTGCTACCGAGTTATTAAAAAGTCAAATCGTTCAGATAACCAACACTTGTTCATGTATATAAAAACCAACAACTTTCCTATTATTGTGGCAGGATTGTACTGTCCAACAAGACATTCTATTAAAAACAAACTATACTGAGTTCTTCAAGCGTCTGGGAAAAAGGCTCATAATAGGTGGTGACTTCAATACGAAGAATACTCACTGGGGTTCTAGATTAACTATAACTAAAAGAAAATAATTACTGATTGCCATTAAAGAAAATGGATGTGAATCCATTTCAACTGGAAAACCAACATATTGGCTAACTGACGTAGTAAAAATACCTGACCTGATCGATTTTTTTATAACCAAAAGTATTTCTGGACTCTGCTTATTTGACCATCGCCGTACATTTTCATTGCTGCTACATGCCTCTTTTATACTTGGCAATTAATTGGAAAAATTTGGAAATTTTAATAGAAGCTGAGTTGAACTATTTTGTAATATGAAATTAAATTAAAAACCCTTAGCCCGAATGCCGCTTGAACTCACGTCCACTAATCAAACGCCCATTACTTTGCTTATTTGACCACTGCCGTACAATTTCATTACTGATAATTTCATTTTCAAAAATGAAAATTTAACAGAATCTAAATTGAATTAACTTGTAAGAAATTAAATTAAATTTGTTTTAGTTTTAATCGAGACTTAAACTCAGCTATACCTATTTGTTATACTTTCAGTTGGTATAGGGAAATTTTTTATTTGGACGTTATTCATGTACTGTCTTAAACTTAAAACTTGTATGGTCAGTGGTCAATATTGTGGACCGCCTAGAAAATCGCATCAAGCATCATTGACTGGAACGGAAGTTTTATAATTTTTAAGAACATAAGGAGGAATACCTTGTCATATTTTTAACTTCTTCGAAATAAACTGATTGGAATGTTATCGCATTAAATTTTGCACCTGGCACTATGCAGTTCAGTTAAGTTTCAAACGATATTAATGTTGGGACATTTTTGGTTCAACTCAGCTTCTGTTAAAAAATTTCCCAAGTTTCTCAATTCAATTGGAAAGTATAAAAACTTTGCATAACATCAAATATATAAATACGGTGGCAGGCGAGGTAGTAGAGTAGTTGACTTTGGATTTGTGGACCTAGGTTCGAGTCCCATAAGCCACGGTAATATTTTAATTTAATTTCTTCTGTATTCAAATTGGTTCAACACAGCTTTTCTGTTAAACATTTTAATATTTGTCAATTATAGTGGCATGTATACAAGATGGGTATAATAATATAGCGATGGTGAAATAAACGCATAGTTCATTGCCTTTGTTAAAATTTTCATTATTTTCTATTCAAATGACCCCTGTGGTCGGGGGGCACTCACATGTCCTTTGCTTGTCGTAGGAGGCGACTAAACGGTTGGATCACTGGGCTGACGACCAGCATCCGTAAAAAAAGCAACTGTTTATAAAGTCAACAGAATGAAAAATGGATACCTTCAAAAAAACACCGGACCCCCGCTCAAGTACCCGGATATGAGATTTAGGATCGGCACGTGGAACGTGCAATCACTTAGATAACCAGGTGCGTTAGAGGGCCTAATCACGTGTATGAAAGAGTATCGGCTGGAACTCGTTGCTCTTCAAGAAACTCGCTGGCCTAAAAGTGGAGACCATGTGTTCCAGGGCTATACGTTGCTCTACAGTGGAGATGACCTCGGAAATCTTGGAGCTTGATTTCTTCTTGGGCCGCAGGTAAAGAAGGCTTGTTTGGATTTCCAAGCAGTCAATAACCGATTGTGTAAGCTTCGCTTGTGCATGAAGTTAGCCATCTTGTCGATAATTTGTGTACATTCGCCCACAAAAGTCAGCTAGCCCCAAGATAAAGACTCATTTTACAATGACTTGGACGATCTGATGGGATCTATACCCGAACACGATTTTAGAATGGTAATTGGGGATTTTAATGCTAGAGCTGGCAGAAATCAGACCGACTTGTGTGAAAACGTAGGTCCGTACTCCCGACACGAAACTGCGACCGATAATGGTGAGAGAATGATGTACTTTGCAATTGCTCATGATCTTTAAGTAGCAAGCACGTTCTTCCCTCACAAACAGATACATCTAGAGACATGGACACATCCTCGCGGAACTTTCAGCAGCCAGATTGACCATGTGTTAGTTTCTAAAGGACGGGCTCGGGTTGTGCTGGTGCATGATGTGAGAACTTATCGGTCAGTAACCAAATCAGTAACCAAATACGTAGGCAGCGATCATCATTTGGTCGCTGCAAAGCTACGATGGAAGTTTTCGGACAAGTCTGTGAACACAGCGAAACGGATGGAACGTTTCGACTGTAAAGGTCTGATAAATGAAGATCAAAAGAAACGATATCAGGATCTTGTCAGCGAAAACATTGAGGGAGCTAATTACCAGTCTGACTGCGTGAACTCTCTCTGGGAGGTACTAAAGACTTGTGAGTGTCGTCTTGCAGTTGAGCAACAAAATATAGCCCATAGTAAAGTGCAACAACGTTTTCGCTAAACTTTTAATTTTTTTTATTCAAATGGCAGCTATAACGCTAGGATTATCAATATTTATATGTATGGCGGTGGCTCGGTGCTAAAAGAAGCTGTGTGTGGGATTGGATTATAATCATGGCTAGGACCTAGATCAAGCCTCAATATATATTTTTTATTTATTATGAGCAAATTGATCATTTTTAAATCCAAAAAGCAATTTTTTTTAAATTTTTGAGAAATGTGGTGGTGCCCGCTCAATATGTTTACCTTTAATCGAGGTTCGAACACTGCACAACGTCCACGATTCCAAATCTTATGACTCCGCTTATTTTACCACCTCACCATTTCCATATATAGATTCGCCGCTATACTCTTCCTTTGTATTTGCCAAATGAAGGGAGCAATTAAATAAAAATTATGCTAAACGGAGGATGGAACTCAAGCTCACAATTCCAAATGCTACGACTCTGCTTACTGGACCACCGGCGTATATAAACTTGGTGATATACAAATCTTTTATGTTTGCCAATTCAATGGAGAAAATTGAAAATTTTAGCAACAGGAATGGACAATTCATTACGGTCATACACAAGAGATGGCTCTTACATTTTCATTACGGTCATATACAAGAGATGGCTCTTATACTTGCCGAAGAAATTAAATTAAAAAATGATTGACGTTGACGAGAATTGAACTTGAGTCCACGAATGCAAAAGCTATGACTGTGTTAACTGTATCACCGCCGAATATACATAACGTTATACAAATCTTTTATGTTTGCCATTTCAACAGAGAAAATTGAGAATTTTAGCACCAGGAACTATGTACTGTGCTTATTTTGAATTGAATGTAGATTTCAACAGAAGATGTGTTGAACCAATTTTACAGCAGAAATTAAATTAAAAAAGTATTGGGCGCTGACGAGTCATGAACTCGATACCACGATTTCAAGAGAATTGACTCTGCTTACTCGACCATCGGCGTATTAAAAATTGATGCTGAACAACGATAGAAATCTTTACATGCACAACTGATAGAATTCTTTACAAAAAGGTTATAACCTTCATTAAAACTAGGACCGTGCCATAAAATTTAACACACCCCACTCCATGGTAAAACGAATTAGAGTCCAGGAAGGTTATAAGTGCTACCGAGTTATTAAAAAGCCAAATCGCTGAGTAACCAACAATTGTTCGATAAAAAATGTGCCAGACTGATGACAAAATTTAGCGGATGTGTTTTGCTGGATAACGAAACGTACATGAAATTGGTTTTGAAACACTTCAAGTTAGATACATTTGCAAAAAAATGTATGATTTGGCCAGCAATTTGCAGTTGTACAGCCAGGTTTTTGTTACATTTTTCATAACGACGTATTTTGCCGCTAATTCTTCAACATGATTCAGCAGTAAAGTTTTGGCCATATAGCTCGTGCACACGACTCTAATTCCAACAGAAGCAATAAATTTGCATGTGATTAATCAAATCAATGTTATCTCAAAGAGTCCACAGGTGTTCGATGTATCGAAAAATTTTGGGGTATAGTGGAAAGAGTGCTGAACTGCAAAAATCACACCGGCAGTTATGCCAGAAATAGGGAGCATCAATCATGTGCGTGATTTTATCCGTAATAACAAACCTATAGAGGTGATTTGGGCAAAAATTAAAAAAACTCAAAATTTAATTTAATCGTATGATAACTTTATTATCATTCGAAAGAACATTTCTTGCCATCTATTTTTTAAATATTATTTCTTTTAAATGATGCCCGCAACTGCGATGGTTCTTTCTCAAAGTTCAATTTTTGATGACGCGTTCGAGAATATCGAATGGTATTTGGCGAATGACACGAGTAATGTTGGCTTCCTCATAAAGCCTCAAATCTAGTTGGTTTATTCACATAGACTTTGGACTTTGCGTAGCCCCAAAGAAAAGAGTCTAGAGGTACCACACAATCTAAAATAGCCAATTCAACTATCCGAACCGTGAAATTAATTGCTCGCCAACATGATTTTTCAATAAGTACATTGCTTCGCGCGCTATATAGCAAATAAAACTTCGTGGAACCAAATGTCGTCGAGGTCGGGCTTCAATTTCAGGTAGCAAATATTCCGTTACCATGGCGCAGTAACGAGTACTATTCACAGGTACGCCCCGGCCGTTTTCTTTTTTAAAGACATATGGACGAATGCTTTCACAGGCGCATAAACCACACCAAACCGTCTATTTAGTCGTGTATCATCCAATACTGTAAACTGGGATTCAAACTTTTCGTTGGTATTCTCAACAGTGGTGTCGACAGGCCGATTATATGTCAACCGTAACTTGGTCTAAGCGCACGAAACATATTCCTCACAGAACGGTGATTTTCATAATAAAGCTGAACAATTTGTAGACGCTATGCCGGGCTCAGTCTTTCCATGATGAAATGGCAAACAATATTGAATAAATAAAAACACGATGACAGTTTGAAACTATTCATGCGTCATTTGTAATGAAACAAATGAAAAAATCACCTCTAGATGAACGCTTTTACAAAATACTCCCGCGAACTGGCGAATTCGATTTCAAATCGCTAAAATATCATAGGTTAACAAAAGGACGTTAACAAAAAACACTGCCAAGTAATCTACGTTATATTTTACGAGTCGATAACCGCGTAGATAGACATGGCGTAATCTACCTCGCCCATCCCTGATCTATACCGGTTTTCGTAAAGATATTCTAGCGTATTCTATGAAAATATGCCTTTCCGATTAAGAAATCGATTGTAATGGAACATTAAATTTGTCCAAATAATTCTCGATAGTAAAGGTCCAGACAATTATTAATTTTAATATTGCTGGCCTTTAATATTAGGAATGTTATCATCATGTTCCTGTTTTCACATATGTAGGTATTTGCAGAATTCAAAATTAAACATCATCGTCGACTTTTTGGCCCATTAATCAATTTCATGTCTCTGCTCTTGAATGTTATTATTACTCGTATAACCATCCATATTTAGTACTCGAAGAATATCAAAATCCACAGATGTTCAATTTTACATAGACGTACTCAGTTTTCCAGGTGGATCCTTTTGTGCAAGGATTACGTACTAACACAATGATCAGATGCGATCGCAAAGTATGTATCTTTCAAAAATTTGCATAATGTAAATTCTCTTTGAAATGAACTTGGTTTTCATAGACACTCCTCGTTTCAAGGAATATTTGTTTGTTCGGGTTGCGAATGATCAGTTCATTGACTCAATCGCAACCGTTTAGTCAGTCGCCTCTTGCGACAAATATTGAACGGATATTGTTCATCATCATCGTGGGGAAAGTTTACAAGACACGAATGCACCCCCCGACAACAAGAGCTAACAGGGAACAATATATATTTTATTATGTGAACGTTCTGTTATCTACTACAATTACCGAGTGAAGGTTGCAGAGGGTATATTGATATTGGAAGTATTTTACAAATATTATATTTCAGGCTCTTTCTCATAGTAGCATTTGCAAATAATTTCAAACTTGAAGAAATTTTGAATTTAATTTTTCTGTACGATTAAAGATGTGGAACAGTCAAGCTCGGCGTAAAAATCAATATCTACATAAAATGCTTGGTCCGGATATGAACCCCGTGATTATCAATCGTAGTGTCAATCTAGCACTTGAAAAACTGAATACACATTCATTTGATTTATATCCACCATTTCTACTTCCAGCATCTTTGGTTGGCGGTTCATTTGGATTAAATCCGGACCAATCAAAAGCGCCTCTTGCATATGGCTCTTGGGGTATACCACAATTGATTCATGATATAAAATCACGTGATCGGTTCCTTCGCTTAAGATCGTTACGAACGCTATTTGATGAACTTCATGATCCAACCAAATTGTATCACGCTTTAGATTTATTTATAGCCAAGCGGTTAAATGAATGTTTGGATAAAATTATATTCAGCATTGTTGATTGTGACATGGATACACGGCCGATCGAGGTAGAAACTGTTTTTCGAAACATGATCGTGGTAGGGGAAAATCTTGATGGGGCGATCGCTATGCTAAATGAAGACAAACTCATGGATAAAATATTTGTTTTGATGCCATTTGAGAAGGCTCGTATACCCCAAACCGCTTTACAAGTATTGTCTGTTATGGCTAAACATCAGAAAATTGCTGAGGATATGAACGCTTTAAACTATTTGGAACGAATTAAGGAATATTTGAACAAAATTGAGTCGATAGATTATTTTTATAGATTTATTGAAAGATTGATCGAACGCAGTCCTAAATTGGGAATGGCGCACGGTTATTTTGATATTCTTTTACCTAAAATAACCGAACAAAATTCCAATCAAAAGAATGTTATGAAAGCATTCGCCGTTCTGGTGGCTTGTCAAGAAGCACATGACCTGTGTGATAAAAAGGATATAATTCAAATCTTATGCCACATGATGAAAGACGACAATATTAAGGATGAGGTAATGCTTTATGTTGTAATGGCATTACAAAATATAACAATTACAACTCGATCACGCTGGAGATGTCGTGAATTTTGGGATATAACCGTAGTTTTAATTGAATTAGCACATCGGAAAATTTGTTCAGAATTACAACTTGTGTGTTTGCAAGCGTTGCGACAAATTACCGAAATGCCATCGGTGAAAAAATTTACACGGAAAGTTGGACGCGATTTTTTGCGAAACGTTCGATGCTACAAATACGAAAATATCAAAAAACGTAACCATCTTTTAGCATGGCTCAATCAAAAGCCATATCCAGAGTATGAATAAATTTATTGAATTTCATTCTTATGATTTTCAATCACTTGTACTGATTTTTGTTTTAAAGGTTCCAGCTCATATGGAATATATAATTCATGTTTTCCAGAAACTTTCAATTCTTCTAGGTCTCTTTCATCTTGCATTATCGAATCGGGGTTATTCCATGGTTTCAATTGTGAATCACCAAATAAGACAAACAGTGTGCCACACAAAACTAACGTTCCACCGCATATCAAGAAAATATATTGCCATTGTTTGATAGTTTGCTGAAAGATATTACAGATTGTTATATGAAATAATTATAATTATAATTAAATTATGCTACTTACATTTTCATAGGTGAGATACCCCACTATGATCGGACTTATGAATCCAGGAATACATCCGATGGCTCCGCTAAGCCCTAATAAAAGTGACGCATAATTTGGACTCAAATCAACACAATTTGCTAAAGGTCCTGTGGAAACGGCTCCTTGTACAGACACACCAATGGCGAGAAAAATAAATGCTTGTATTGAATTGCAATCCGAATACGCTAGCAAAATCATAAAACATCCATTCACAATACAGCAAAAAAATCCTGCTAATTTTCGAACTGCAGTCGGAGACATTTTTTCACTACCCAGCATATAGTCGCCAAACGATGAAAATACCATTGCAAAAATAACACGGGTTATGTGTGGCATGCCAGATAGGATACCAGTCATTTCAATTCCCCATCCATGAATATATTTGAAATATGATGGAGCCTGTGTCATCATTGTAAATAGCCCCCAAATTCCACCCCATTGCGCTATGACAATCATCCAAACGGCACGTTCGGTTAACATAACGCCCCACGGAACTTTACTAATAATATTCTTTTGAATTGATTTTCCAAGTGAGTTTTGAATGAAATCTCTTTCAACAGGCTCGATACGTGGATGATCAGCCGGCGAATTATATACAAAGTATAACCATCCAACAAACCATATTGCTCCGAATACACCACTAAAATGAAATACCCATTCCCATGACGAAAATGAAATTATGTATCCGAATAATGGATAGCATACGGCAATACCAATTGAACTACCTAGATACGCAGTAACAAATTTACTCCTTTCATTCGGTGGTATCCATTGTGCCGTCATGTTATGCATCGCGGGCCATGATACACCCTACAAAATTTATATGAAATAATGTTTAATAAAAATATATATACATAATTCAACTGACCGTAATAAACCCCTGTAGAACACGGATAAAAATTATATACTTAAATTCCCAGTATGCAGCCATTGGAATTAAAAAGCATAGCAGACTAGGAATAACATTAGCCAGTCCAAAAACCATTTTGGTACCATACCGTCGAGCTAAAATCCCACCTGGTATTTGTGTTAACCAATGTAACCAAAAGAATGATCCTAAAATTTCAGCTTGTTGGTGTTCATTCCATTTAAATCCGTTGTTGTCATAAGGTAGCTGAAACATATGGTGGGATGATTATTCCAGTGTTTCGTTTTATAATTTATGTTTTACCTGAAACTTGTCCAAAATATAACGTTCAATTGACCATCCTCTCACTCTCTGTGGTAAACTCCATTCTTCGATCGATGTATTAAGCCCGTTTACCATGGAATGTGTTATCGTTAAGGTGAAATCGTTTGACGTACTGTGATTATAACATTCCATCGCTGTAAGATTTTTACCTTTTTTCAAGTTGAGCTGAACCATGTCCACAATTGTGATGTTTGCGTTGATTCGGAGCATATAGTTAACGGCAAATCCGATAAATGTTAAGTACCACAATACTGTGCGAGATTTAATGGATTTAGTATCTGAAATAAGTATGAAAGCATGTTTAAGGTCAGTATCATTTGTGTATTATAAATTCCAGCCCACAGGATCAAAAGTATTCGAGAAGGGCACTGGAGTGGCGTTTTGCACAGAAGACGAGAAGCGAGTTTATGTCACTTTTTATTAGTACAAATTTGAACACTTGTTCGTTCATTCAAAATCATTTCTTTTATTGCGATCTCAGCTTGCTAGACTAAAATGTCATTCTATCTCAACTTGCACTGTCTGTGTCACTCGCGCCATTTTTACGATGTGAGATAGAATAAATGTGATAGAACATAAATTTATTCTATAATTGGTTGAAATCGAAATAGAAATAACAATTCCGTATATAAGCGAGATAGTGTGAAAATTTATTCGTAGAAATAGAGACGTAAACACGCTTCTCGCCTTTTGTACTAAATCCCAGCCCAGATTCAGACCAGACATTTAAATAATAATTAACGATATACGTAAATTATAAATGCATGTTGCTTAGACTCAGTAAATCTAAATTTGATTTTATTATAATTCGTTAACTCCTTTATAAATTGTTCATTCAATTGGATGAATCTGTCACGATTAAAGGGACGGTGTGAGATGTGAAAAAATATTCAAGAAAGTTGTCGTAGTATATATAGTTGATAGTGATTTTAAAAAATAAATTTATTTGGTTCTCGTAGTTGCCATGTCAATTTTGGATTTTAAACACTAGTTTGACGTTTGTTTGTAAAAAATGGAAAACAATGGGCATATGAGAATCTCACCATTTTAGTGAGATTTTCATCAAATTTTAATATTTTACATGTAACGTTACTTTGTTTTTAGTGAGACCTCAGTAAGATTTCAATGCAATTGTCCAATATTTCTAAAAATTTCGAAGTTATTCTGTGTGTTATTCTGGCCGTTATCATACATTTAAATAAAATAACAAATAACATCAATTTTTGACTGATATAGAAAGACCGTGTCGTCGAGTAGAGTTGCAAATGATGTTTCTAACAATAAGGGGAAATTTTGGTTACGTACAACAAAAAGCACACGACTAGTGTTGAAATCGAAATTTATTCGCACGCTCCGCATGTGTCCGCATAAATAATTATAGCATATAATATGAAATTAGTACATTTTTACATTTACAAGTTTGGCTTCGGCCAATTTGTTTTATTTGCAATGCACATAGTAGGTTATGAATAAAATATATAAAAATATTAATGTATGTGTGAGCAATATAGCTATAGAAGAAGAAAGCCAAACAAAGACAACTCGGGCTATGTTAGTTTTCATAGTACAAAACAAAAATGCATAGCTTGGATAGCTTAGCTCATGTGTGCATCGATCTAATTAGTAATAATACTCTTTATTTACAATCGAAAGCTATGAACATACCTCACATCGCTTAGCTTAGCTTAGCTGCAATATACAACGGGCCAATATACAAGGCATTTTTGTTTTGAACTATGAAAACTAACATATCTCGAGTTGTTTTCGCATTGCAATTTTCAGCTATATCGCTCACACATATATTAATATTTTTCTATATTTTATTCATAACCTAGTACCTACTATGTGAATTACAAATAAAAGAAGTAGGTGCATCAAAGCATGTGTAAACTAATTTATTAGCTGAAATGTGCAGTGCGTCGAGTTAGCGAGCTAAACTAAACTATAGTAAGATATGTTTTCTCGCTTAGTTTAGCTGAAATGTACAACGAGCCTTAGGCTCACAGTCATCCCAAAATCACTTACGAAGGGAATAACACAACACCCGAATGTTGAATTACAAACAAGCAACGTTTACTTCATCAAATCAAAGTAATCACAAAATTCGTATTTGACATTAGTCAGTATTTTAATTATTTCAATTGTATTTACCTTCCAATTTTGTTTTATTCTCTGCTTTTTCCATTGCACTTAGTAGCTGTGTAATTGCCAAAAATCGATTCAACCAATTTATTTCAACGTTTTTTTTATCATATGCAATTTAGTTTATTTTATACACCGATCACATGTACACACTATATAGATACATACGTATCTAAATATATATATTACATAGACGAACACGAGGAAATACACGAATTCTAAGTGTAAACCATTCAATAGAGTTTCCCGCTCTGATTAATGAAATGATCTTAGGTCGAAATTTAAAAAAAAAAAATATTTTAAAGTGAATTCTTATTTGTATGATACTTTTTCGTTAGAAATTAAGTTAAAAAACGAAATAATCGGCGGAAGTTTAATTGACAAATTAAAGTTTATGCCTCAAGAATAGTTATATTCTAAATAATTGTATTCTGTATTTTATGCGATGATTATTTTCATTTTTCTTATTTTTTTTTATTGTTTATCACGATCATTACAGTTTGCTAAAAGATCAAGGGAGGCTTAAAGATTTTGTATGCAATTGTATTTTTTTATAAACCCATGTAGGTATATAAGTTTATATACATATATGTAAATCAGAGTTGAAGATCACGTGATTATATTTGTTGGGTATATAATTAATGATATTTGCCGTCCCGCACACTTCACCTGAATTCATAACTACACTATCTCAAGTGAAAATTAAATATTTTTTCACCTTTAATTGTAGGAAACTAAAAAAATTTAATTTATGATGAACAATCTTATAATATAATTATCAGTGATCTGATAAGAATAATTTAAGTTGATATGATTTTAGAGAAACAATTATATTTGTGTATGTTGCTGGTGCAAATTGTGAAGTTTAAAATTGCACCTTTAAATGCTCACTATACGATTCAATTAGAATACTACTACATTACATGCGTATGCGAACGCGTTATAGCTGATAAGGTAGGAAGTGATCATTTAAGACGTAATAATGTCATATTAATTTTTAGTTATTTGCGGCACATTTGATAGAATTAACAAGATGTGTGTTTAACCAATATGTGTATAGTTATTGTTGTATTTGTAGTTATTGTTGTTATTGTTGTAATAGTAACAGACAGGGGATTCTATGTTTTTGGCTGTGTTTAACATGTTTTGCCTAACGATTATACCATAATTATTGGATTGAACTATGTGCTGTGAACGGTGTCACTGTCATTGTATATGTTGGACGTCTATTGCGTTTATGTCTCCGTTATCGGTATGCTTGGCTAGGTGAAATCTGTTCCTGTCATTGCCGCTTAGAGGCATATAATCTTGTTTTCTATAATGTTCTCGTGGATTTGCATCTAACGTCAGTTAATATAGTTTGTCTAGGTTAGTGACGCAAGCTCCTTATATCATGATTAAAATAGAACATCCGCAGATGAAAAATCTTGCGTTCAGATTAAACTCTTTAACATTTCTGCAGGTTGTGAAACCTTGAGTTATATGTTAAGATCATTAAAACTTTTCATAAAAGGAACCTGAATCTACCTTCTACTTATAACGGAATCACAGAATCGTTTAAATGCGATAGTATGGTGTGCCAACATTAAAACCAGTTTACTTGGCCATACTGCTCTCAGTTTCATTTATAATTGTGGCGTAGCTTGTAATTGTGGGCCACTAATCCTAGCTTGAAACTAAAAGATACCTGCCCTACATTGAAATAATCCGCCTTACTATTAGATCTGCATCATTTTAATACAGCTTACGTATTTTTTTGACTGTTTTACGTTTGGTGGTCATCTCGTAAGACCACCATGGTAATTTGGTTTTACGTGCTCGTTTTTGGGTTTTTGGTTTTACGTGCTTGGTATACTTTCATTACAGGCACTGATAAGTGAGCTTGTTATCCTCTGCTCAACTCTATCTACATAAACTTTGTTTGATTGCTTGTTATCGTTGTGTGTATCATTAAGGAACGTAGTGAGGACAACGCCTCTATTGTCGCTTTAGTATTTGATTCATTATTGTGGGAATAGGCACTTGGCCATCATCATTGATAATGAATTAGAGACCGCTTCTAGCTACAAACTCTTCTATGAGCGAACTTCTCTCGTTCGTGTCTTTATTATGTCATAGTTTGGCTTTAGAATTAAAGTCGCCAGTGATAATAATTTGATGGTTATTGAGACTTCAATGGCCAGTTTTATCATCTTTAGGCCCAGTTTTAGATCCTTGATTGTGATCTCACCATTACTCTGCTTTATAATTGAGCTGCCCCCGATCTTTTCGATTACATTCACTTCGTATTTGATGACTCTTCGCAAACGTTTTTCTGGTAGCGATGCCTCCAGCAGAGCTTCGGCTAAGGCCGAACTTTTCAGTAAGAATTGAAGATTTCCCAGTTTCTATCAGAATACCATGTCTGTTATTGCTAACCTTTCTAACTGCGATATTTGATTCTGCGGAATTTATAAATTCGCGCAGTTTACTTTTCATGTCCTGGCTATTTGTATAGCAGGACTCGTTACCTTCAATTGGTTTATAAGTGCCAACTTTCTGACTGTACTCGTAGTTTTGCCACTTGGAACGTGGAGTAGTACCTGTTTTGATGCATTTTTCAGTGTCTGTGCGTAAGATACCTTGCCGGATTCTAGTGTTGCCACTATATCCGTTCTTCTAGTCGGCCATTCAGACTCACTAATTCAAGGCACAACGAGTGGTACGCTTCTTCACTCAGACCTGGAGCCTACCTCTTTCCAAATTATTGATCTTTAAAATCGATTAACTTCTTGCTCAAGAGTTCTTATTGCGTTTCTGACGTATGCGGCATTGTCAGGGCCTTAGCCACATGCTCTCCATTTTCGTTGTCTGTACGAATTCTCATGCATCCAGACACCCCTTCTGTTGGTGATCTAGTTAACCACTGCCCTTTCTACTGTCTTACCCTGCCCTGTGTTTAGCCGTATATACGATTTTTATTACACCTTATAGATGGAATCCCTATTTCGTCACCACCCCTCAGGATGACAGAATTCCATTATAGAATAATGTTTTAATTTCGCTTTATGAGTAATAGACAATACTAATTACTTATCACCCAGAGGCTGTACGGTGTACACCGACGCTATATTGCTGCCACCAAAAATTTAATCAATCCTATTAAACGAACGCTCTGATCGAAATTAGAAGGATTTAAAAGAGCAACTACATGTTTTTATAGAACTGCCAGGTTATAAATAATATTAAAAGACTGCATATACATTTGATAAATACAACTTACTAACCGTATTTACCAGCAATCAAGTACAAATCAACTTATCAAAAAAAATCTGTTAGATTACACTTTTATTAACTTATGAGGTTTTTCTATTTTATCTACCTTCTATATTATCATCTTAATTATATTTGCATTAGCATTCGGATATTGATTTTAATCAATGCAATGTTTTAAAAATTTAATTCACTGTGAAATGTCTCAATCTTTTAGTCATCAAAAAATATAATTAAAGGCCGGTACGCAACTCGAGCTAATTTGACGTAAAATTAACCAACTAAAAATGGCTTATGTACGTTTCCATAGTAAAATTGCGTTACTATAACATGTTTCGTTAAAATTAAGTAAATAGTTTTATACTAATGTATAGTGACATACAAAACGTTGATAACGAAATCAATAGATATCACCAAACGATTTATATTTTAAAAATTGAGTGAAATTACTTCAAAAAATTGCTATATGTTTGCGATTTTATATTTTACTACAATTTTTTTTATTTCAATACAAAATCATAAACATGTTACATATGGGTGCTTTCGAGTAACTAACAGTAGATATTGCAGCATTGGGTTAAAAAATATAATTTTGCAGTAAAGGCGGCGCAGTTGGCCGTTCAAAACTTCAATTTTCCTTTCCAGCCGTAAAAATAGTTTTAAGTTAAATGTATGCAACCTGCCAAAAATGTAAAAATATCAGACTATCAGGAGTGTGTTCATAAACTCGACATTGTAACAATAAAATTTCCCCTTATTGTTACAAACGTCATTACCAACTCTACTCGGTACTGCCATTCTATACGTCAAAATGACAGACGTAACAATATTGTAACAATGTCGAGTTTATGAACACACTCCAGGACTATCAGGAGTAAAATCAACGGTAATTTCAATAAATGATTGTGTTTTTGTTTTTATTTTAATTTTCCATTTTAACGTCGAATGGTTGTTTTGGAATCAGACGATGAAGAGCTTGCAAACAGAAATTATAAGCTGTGTTTCTTATTTAAATCCGTAGATCGAGCAGATTTTGAAATATGAAATCAGATCGATCTAAGCGATGGCAGCTGAAATAATACAAAATTGTTTTGATAGAATTTTTTTAACCTAAATAAACTAGCCACGATTTGTTAGCTTTCAAATAAAAATGAAATGCCTTAACTAACTATATGTATTAATTTGGAGCTAATACAAGGAGCTGAGATGACAATATTTACCGACTAGGCAGAAGAGGAAGGAGAGTATGGAGGCAATGTAAATATTCACAATTTTGCTGAAGATTTGTGCCACAACGGGTAATATAAACAGCGTTTCCTGTTGAAACCCGAAACTTTCCAAAATATTTTTGGATATTTAGCGAAATTTTGTTTAAATATTAGAATAGCGATAAAATAATCAATTAACCGTGACTGTTTGATATGCGAATGCAAACATTTAGGTATTATTTTGCTATTTTTACTTAAATTGGTACAATTTATCTACTGAACATCTACACTACGCGAAGGTCGGTAGTAGACTTAATATAAGCAGGGCCTCTTATGTTACTATTTTATAAAGAGGACCTGTATAAGACTGCTATTCATCAATATAGAAAATCACATTATAGAATGGCTAAATTAGTTAAATTTCCGGGTACGTGAATGAACTATTTAATTATGTATTAATATAAAACTATTTTTATATTACATAGGAATTATGGCACCAAAGCAACACCATTCATCATATATAAACAGGAAACGGCACCATTCTGTTGTGTTGCAAGGTATTTGTAATGATCGCAAGAAATTTATTAACTGCTACATATAGGGGAAGCTGGATCAGTGCATGATGGATCTGTAACCTGTTCTGTTGAATGGGACAAAAGAAATTGGACAAGCGCTCGACCTGATTGGAGGCAGCGCATTTCCATTGTAGGAATATCTGTTAAACCCATATATAAATAATGATCATTTAATACATAAACAAAAGGGTTATAATAGATGATTTTATTTTTTAATTTTAAATATCGATTTCGGATGTCTCCTTCTTCAGTTTTTTAAAATTGAGTTTTTTAGAATTTAAAAAAAAAAAAAAATAGATGTTTGTTCATTTTGCATTATGAAGTCACGATTTAGGCGTTTGAACCTAATAGAGAATCAAAGAATAGATTTTATTGCCACAATCATAATGCATGCAACCATGTTGCATTCTTGATAATGTTTGTATTAGTTAAGTTACAACTAAAAGAAATTCAATTTGCAATTCCTTGTAAATAAGTAACTCACAAGTTCGATTAAATAAAAAAATTGTTATTTATAATTCAATAATCATGTTTTATAATAAATAAACGAATTAACGAACACATTCTGTGTGTTGGAACATTTAAAACTTCAAACTAAGTTTAACAAATATATCACATCTTGTCGATCATTTTTTCTAATAAATCTATGAAACGGTCTTATCGTAAAAGCTTTTCATCATGGCGATGTTGAACATCTGAAATGCGAGACAATTTTTTTCAGGTTCTGAAGATAAATGTGACAAATCAGTGGATCCGGACTCTGAAATTGGTGTGGCGATTATTATTGATACTCTATTTGGCCTGGTGACCGCAGAGGAGTCGCTGTTGCACGTAACTTCCGCGTTCATCTCTGGTCTGTTGCAAAATATCTCATACAAATGCATTAAAAATCTCAAAAGATTGCCTACTGCCGCCGCCACTGTTGCTGTTACTGAATTTAATTAGTTTATAAATTTTTTTTTAATATTTTAAATTTAGTGTCGCATTGTTGGCCATTTAGTTTGAGCTTCGACACTTTTTGAACTTCCGCAGCAATGACATTTCATATATTTTATAGTTTAAAATCGAAGTCATGATAAGAATTTTTGATTGATGTAATTAGCGTGAGAGGGTTAAGACTCTCATCCACTTCAAATTGGTATTTTGTTCCACATCCATGCAATCCAAATTATAGTCTGTTTCACATCCGTCAAAATTAAGAAACTCTGTACAAAGATAATTGGCTGTATAAAATAATTAGTTTATTAATCATTGGTAATTTGGTACATTTTCTTTAAAACTCGTTTTAATTAGTTTTAAAACTTTTGTGCCACACCGAAATTCGATTTCTTTTTTCGTGTTACCAAAAGTGACTATATTCTCGCAAAAGTTGGGATAATAATACTATTTGGGTAAAAGCAGATTTTCGTTATAGACTATAATATTAAAATGTGAAATGTTAAAATAATTTTATTTAAATTTGATATAAAAAACATTTAAAACAGAAATTTCTAGAAACGTTTAAGAAATAACAATGAATATTATAGAACCGGATAGTAAATTATCCGGTTTGATGCTAAATTTCTAGCTGGACGGTAGACGGTAAAATCGGACTGTCCGGTCGAAAACCGAGCAGCTGGTAACTCTAGGTCAGATGAATTGAACATATAAACTGTTAATTTAGGTTTAGATTTTCAAACCGAATAATATTTCTTTTCTTCTAAAGCGAGTTTAACTGTGTTTAGAACTCTGTGCACCTGCTCTATAGTACCATGCTGCGGCCTCGAAAACCAAATTGGTGATTTAGAATATTGTGTTCTTCAGGTAATATTAGTTTTAATTTTTGTAATACCCTCTTTTTAAAAAAATTCGAAATAATACATATGCAACATATGCCTGCACGATGCAACTTGTATTTCATCTTTCCCGGGTTTTGGAATCATTGTAATACCCACATCTCCGAATTGCATTAAAGATATAAGTTATGAGTTTTATGCATTTATTAGGTAATTCTCTCATCATTTTCCCACTAATAAAATCGTGGCCTAGCGCTTTCTTTGGGTTTATACAGTTATTGACGATATTTTTAATTTTTTCCACCTTTTTTTATTTTTTGACTTTTATTTATTTTATTTTTTACATATTAAATTATAATAATAAAAAAGTGTGACTGATATAGCTGTGGATTATTTGTATTTTAAAAGCTGGTCATAAATTAACTGCGTATAACAACAGCACAAATCACAGATAATCTTCAACACATGCTGCCAAAGAAGTTTTAAGAAATTTTTTAAATTTGAAAACTTGCTTATTAAAAATAATTTACTTATTACTTGTGTGAAAAGTTGAATCAGCAGTTATAAACTTTTTATAAAAAAAACAGTTTGATGTGAAAAATATGTGAAACCGTGATGTTCCAATATTCTCCACCTCAAATAAGGCTGGGCCAAATCTGCAGAAAGAGATCTCCGTAAGCAGTTTGTCGCTAAACGCCACAACCACAATAGTGACTAACAAAAATGTGCAACATAATCCAAAACGACAACAAATCGCAAATTCATCAAAAATTACTTTACCAGGTAATTTAAGATCAATTGAACTAAAAAGTAACGTAAATGAACTTAGTGCGTTGAACAATAAAAGTGCATCGTCGACAAATTTTAACGATAAAAAAACAATGAAAGTGCATCGAAAACAGATGACAATAAAATAAACAGTGATGTAGGTCAGTGTTTAGTGCAAACAGGGGTGGACAGGTATCTTACTGTCAGCTCAAAGCGAAGGAGAAACCCTAGATTAGCGGCTAAAGCAACCGGTATTCTTGTATGGTTGTTTAAGACACGTCGGCCGAAAAAGCTCCAAAAATAGAGAAACCGCCACCAATCTACTGGAGGCAAGAATCAAATAGAGAGCTCGCAAAAACAATCGAGTTCATTACTAATAGTGAATTTTATATTTCCGTGATAAAAAGAGGAGATATAAAAGAAACAAAAATTCAACCGCTCAATATTGACGCTTACAGAGCGTTAGTTAAACATTCGACGAAATTGGTAAAGATTACTACACTTACGTGGATGCAAACGAGAAGCGAGCCGCTCTTGCTGAGAATGGATTTCAATGCAAATCACACTAAAGCATACTAAAGCATATTGCACTTTAAGTGATGTTTGTGTTATCTGTGGTGAACTCCATAACTCAAATGCATGCAAGCAAGAAAAAATGGAAGCATCAGTGAGATAATGCAGCAACTGTGGCGGAAATCACACTGCAAATTATAGAGGGTGTCCAATTTACATAGATTTGAAAAAAAAAATCAATCCCAGGCAACGAGGCGAGCAACGAATGCTTAATCTTCATTCTTTCACTGCACCAAAAGTACAATCAGAAGTTTCATATCATAACGCATAAAATAACTAACCATAAGCAACTGTTAACAGTAGTGTGCATCAAGAGGTTTCATATGCAAGTATCCTTAAGGGTAATACTCCTAAAGTGCAAACATCGCTGCAGCTTTAAGCAAGTTAACTATGCATAGAAGAATTACCATTGAGGAACCCAGAAAATGAACTGAACCGGGACAGTGTGTTAAGTGCCAAGAGTATGGACACACTAAAGCATATTGCACTTTAAGCGATGTTTGTGTTATCTGTGGTGAACTCCATAACTCAAATGCATGCAAGCAAGAAAAAACGGAAGCATCAGTGAGATAATGCAGTAACTGTGGCGGAAATCACACTGCAAATTATAGAGGGTGTCCAATTCACATAGATTTGAAAAAAAGAATCAATCCCAGGCAACGAGGCGAGCAACGAATGCTTAATCTTCATTCTTTCACTGCACCAAAAGTACGACCAGAAGTTTCATATCATAACGCATAAAATAACTAACCATAAGCAACTGTTAACAGTAGTGTGCATCAAGAGGTTTCATATGCAAGTATCCTTAAGGGTAATACTCCTAAAGTGCAAACATCGCTGCAGCTTTAAGCAAGTTAACTAACATGATGCAAGGCTTCATGGCGATGATGGAGAGAACCATGAATCTAATGATGCAGAATGATGCAGATAGTCGTTAAAAATCAAACTGTCACTGTTCTCAAAATAGCCATATGGAATACAAACGGCCTAGCACAGCATAAAGTAGAGGTTCAAGCATTCCTCACTGAGTACAATATTGACATAATGTTAATATCTGAAACACACTTCACCAAAATGACACGAAGCAAGCACCCAGATGGGAAAGCACATGGAGGCACAGCTGTATTGATAAAAACAAGATTAAAACACTATGAATTTATGAAATATGAGAAGGAACATATCCAATCAACGAACATTTGCAGTTCATGGATTATTTCCGCCAGCTAGGTAATAAATTTGAATAGGCAATTCCTTTTGAGGGAGGTGATTTCAACGCCAAACACACTCAATGGGGTTCCAGATTAACATCGCCGAAAGGGAAACAACTTTATGAAGCTATAGAAGAAGAGTCCCTGGTCAAAACCAATTCTATACAATTTAAGTGGAAAAAAATTAAGAATATCGTCATAAACTGTATAAACCCAAAGAAATCGCCAGGCCACGATTTTATTGTTACTATCACTATTACTATAGTTTTTTTGTTTGGTGTGTATACTTTCAAGTGGTTACAGAAAGTAGTAGACTTTTCTATGTTACTTCTGCAAAATGTCCATCGAGTTGCGTGATTGTTGGTCTCGATAATGTTTAACTCTTTAGATTTTTTGTTACCTTCCATGGTGAACAATCTGTTTTTTCTGTCGCCAACATTAAGGTAACTCTGGTAACTTCCTTCTCCTTGGTGTGTTCCTTCCGGACGTATTGTCCGTTTTTCTTGGATTAACTGCTGTATTTTAAAATTTGTTCGATTGTATTTCTATATAGAACCTTTTAGGTTAATTTATTTGTTAGACGTTGAGTTGGACCTGCTTTTAAAGCTCGGGTACGCAGAGTTATTATTATTGGTGAGTGCTCGGATGACAAGTCACAGCAATCGTCTACTTGAGCAACGGTGCGCGCAATTCCTTTTGTTATAGAGAAATCTATTAAATTGGGTGTCGAGAAGATAAATATGCTAGATTTTTTTCGTTAATTGTTCATATGGTTTCCCTTTAGGTGCAGCGGTCAATCTGGATCCCCTTTGCAGATGTTTAGCACTGTAATCACCTCTGCGGGAAATTTAATGCCTAACTGATTAAAATAATTGACAAATTGGCGCTTTTTGATTGCGTGTTTCGATGGTCAGTATAAACAGCCGATATTACACAATTTCCAGATAGGCAACTAATGCTTGGACGGGATCTTTATCATATTTGTTAAGTGTCATGCGTTAATTTAAAATTTCTTTTTGAAACTTTGAATTGATTCTAAATATTTTTAAATATTTAAGTCTTCTTCATTGAAATGCACTTATGTTTTTAGGTCGGCACCTTTTAGGATGTTTGCATAAGAAACTCCTGGTTGTGCAAAACTATACTTGTAATATTCTCCAGGTCATTTTGTGTGGTTGAGTGTGCATTTATTAGTTGGTCAATTGTACTGCTTGAAGTCATATTAGTCACTTGATGCATTGTACTGGTCCGGTTCTCTTTTGTTAATCTGCGGTGCAGTAAGTATCTCAAGTTATATATACTGTGCTTTGGTTTTATGTTTTCCTCATTTGGCTCTAATTCTAAACGAAAGATCTGTTGAGGAACCTTCTCCCTATTTAAATTTTCGCAATAGATTTGTGGGGTAATATAACATTTAGAGTCAGTTAGTGTGTCGATTATACTGACGAGTTCATTGTGAGATGCCTCTCTTAAATAAATTGGTGGCAGCTTTTCGGTCTTTTTTACTGTTACATACCATCGGCACAATCCAACTCCAAGCTAGAAAATCTATTGCCGAGAGGTATTCTATCAGTACCATGTTCCAATAAGATGGCAAAGCTATATGGGCAAAGTCAACGCAGAAATTAACTCACCACAAAACGTTTTAACATTTGATCATCAGCAAAATCTCTGTTAAAATCTTCTGTCAGCTTTTATAAAAAAACGCTATGGACGTTTAACTCGACAGTTGACAAGTTAAGTTTAATGCAGTTGTATGCTATATGTGGGATGAGACTGTTGCACGCCGAGGAGGAAATGAGGTAGCTCTTGCTGACGAGCAACAAAATATAGCCCATAGTGAAGTGCAACAACGTCTCACAATCGCGATTAAAAACAAGGCTGCTCTTGGTAGGAGGGCAGCTAAGCGGATTTGTAGACGGAAGAAGCGAGAACGATGGAAGGTACAACCAATGTTCTGAAAGTACAACAAGTCAGCAATGAGCGCAGCTCTGGACATCCAGTGTTCCTTGATTTCCGGCAGGCCTATGATGATCAATAGAGAGAGTTTGGGGTCTGCCCTGGAATACCTACGTTTGTCGACAAATTTGGTACGATTGAAGTCCGATACTCTTTAATCTCATGTTGGAGTACACCTTTGTTAAAACTGGGACACCTCAGCGCAACATCTTATATCACTAGTCCAATCAGGTGCTTTCATATATGCAGATGACATATGCGTGATTGGACTAAATAGCGGAGTGAAGGAAATACTTGATCCACTTGTAGAGTTCAGCTTCTGTTGGACTAAATAGATCACGAAATACATACAGATTTTATTAGTGGCTACTACACGTTTGAGGGAGCGAAGAGGTTTAAATATTGAGCTCTTTGATCACTCACGATAACAGTGAGTACACT
This sequence comes from Tipula unca, assembly GCA_951394425.1. Classification (NCBI taxonomy): domain Eukaryota; kingdom Metazoa; phylum Arthropoda; class Insecta; order Diptera; family Tipulidae; genus Tipula; species Tipula unca. The sequence continues at coordinate 128,837,415 of OX596380.1, forward strand.
GGCTCGGTCACATTCTTCATGCTGATCCTGAATGAATTTAGCAGCCATCTCTGAAAGATCAGCCAGTATATGATAGGCGGAGAAGTCGTTGCAGGCGACGATGGCTCCACGGTGTAGAGAACGACTTGGTTTCTTCAGATTGTCTAAGTATGAAAACCTTGCTCAGGATCGAAACCGTTAGAGCCAAATTGTTGACACAGTAAGGGGCTAGTAATGGCCCTTAAAAATTATTTTATTGTTTGTTATTTATTGGGTGATAATAATATAGTTTACTGGAGATACCTTAACACCATCGGAACCCATTATACAAAAAAAACTTTGATGTACATATTAATTTTAACTACCATTAATTACAGTATCCGCAATCATCAAAATTATTGCATAAAACATACAACAAATACAAGTAAATTCATTTTATTTGGCACCATTTTGTTCATTTTTATGAACTTCTGAAGATTCCAATTCCTCTTCTTTAAGTGGCTCTAGCTCACTTGGATTATATGCTTCATGTTTATCTGCGGCTTGTAACACTTCCAATTCACTCTCGCGTTTCTTGTAGTCAGGATCGTTCCATGGTTTTAATTTAGCATCGGTGAACAAGCAATAAAATATACCGGTAACAATTAGATTGGCAGCACAAATTAAGAATACGTATTTCCATTGTTGGGTGGTTTGCTGCAAAAACAACAACAACATATATATAAATACGTACAAATGCAATTTGTACTTACATTGTCGAACGTTAAGTAACCAAGGATTATTGGGCTTACGAAACCAGGAATACAGCCAATCATTCCACTAATTCCCAGTAAAAGCGATGCATAATTAGGACTCAAATCAACCATATTCGCTAATGTTCCTGTAGAGACGGCGCCTTGTAACGAATTGGCTATGCTTAAAAATAGGGCGGCTATTAAAGAATTGCATCCCGAATAGGCTAGACAAACCATGAAAATCCCATTCAATATTAAACTCATAAAACCTGCTAGTTTGCGTACATTCGTCGCATTCATTTTCTCACTAGTTAGCATATAATCACTGAATATCGAATAGATTAATGCAAAGAGTACTCGAGTAATATGTGGTATTCCCGACAGCACACCTGTAATTTCGATACCCCACCCATGTACATATTTGAAATATGCTGGTGCTTGTGTCATTGTTGTAAACAGACCCCAAATTCCACCCCATTGCGCTATATTAATCATCCAAACGGCACGTGTTTTTAAAATTGCATTCCACGGAATTGCATGTTTAGGATTTCGCTGAATCGATTTGCCAAGCGATTTTTGTATATATTCACGTTCCGATACATCAATTCGTGGATGTTCAGCTGGTGAATCAAATACGTAAAAATACCATAGTAAGTACCAAAGGACTCCGATAATTCCGTTAAAATGGAAAGTCCATTCCCATGACGAAAATGAGATAATCAATCCGAATAATGGATGACAGAGTGCAACACCCACTGAACTCCCTAGATAAGCCGTAATAAATTTGCTTCTTTCATTTGGTGGAATCCATTGTGCTGTCATGTTATGCATTGACGGCCAGCACAGTCCCTATATATATATATATGTACATATATGTATATACAAAAATAATCCAGTGTTAGAATAAAGTGAGAGATAATAATTTGAGTATTTGCCTACCCCAATAAATCCTTGGACAATCCGAATAATCACAAGATAGGTGATACCCATATAGGCTGAAATTGGTATCAAAAAACATAAAAAACATGGAATCATATTAGCCAATCCAAAAACCAATTTTGTTCCATATCTACGGGCCCATATTCCACCGGGTACTTGAGCTGCCCAATGTAACCAAAAATATGATCCTAAAATTGTTGCTTGCTCATGTTCGTTCCACTCAAATCCGTTTATATCGTATTTCACACCTATTTTGTCCAAAATGTAACGCTCAACAGACCAACCTCTCACCCGTTGTTGTATTCGTGATTTTTCTGTAGTGGTGTGATATTCATCGAACATCAAATGCGAAATATTTATACTTGTTTCACTAGGAGGATCTGCACTGATATTGTAACATTCCATTACGGTGATATTGGTACTACCCGTTAATTTTACCTGCACCATATCAACAAGTGGTATACTTGTATTTACTCGCAACATGTAGTTGACGGCAAAACCAATAAAAGAAATATGCCAAAGCACGGTAGTGCACTTAATACAGGACTTCTTTTCTAAAATATTTATACATATTACATAATTTATTCTAATTCTACAACTATATCGTGCAATTACCTGAATCCATTTCGAACTTTAATGATAATTTACCAATGACCACCGGATTAGATAACCATATATAGGCAGACACAATGCTTAAATTTTACGAAATTCAAATAACATTTGTATGTATTTCCAATGTTAACCATAAGAGTCTACTGTAGTCTACTAAAATATTAACCGTATGATCTCTAATCTTATCGCGCGAAGGTGTAGAGATCTACTTTGATTTATTGTGTGTACGCCATGAAAATATAGATTTTAGTTTTAAAATAACAACACAATTTTATTCGAAGACATAGCTCGTTATCATACATTGCAATAGCTAATGCTCACCAGATATATTCTGAGATATAAATACAACCGATTATTAAATTCGACCAAACACTTTTATGATGAATTGAAAACTATTTGAATATTGTATGTACTACGAGTATCATCATTTAAATATTTTAATGGAACTTCATGACGTTGGTATTTTGGGTTAACGATAATAGTGTTTACAAGATAAGCGAAGATGAAAGGTGAATATTATTGCAAGCGATAGGAGAAATAGTTTTTATTTATTATGCATTAAGCAAATGCGGCGTATGAACTAAGAGAGCTTGAACTTATCTTCGATATTATTTTATTGATGAATGTTAATTTGTTTGGAATTCTTGTTGATTAGATGTAGATATTTAAAATACAATCTAAATTTAGTTTTCTTAGTTATAAATTTTGGTGAATAAAAGCGAGACGCGAAAACTAAGATTTGAAGTAATTCAGTATTACACCCAAGAATTCAGTATGGTTCTCAATAATACGATAATTTTTAAATCTTTTGATTATACTAGATCTATACATATAGTTAAAGATAACACGATTTCCACCCTCGATAAAAAATAATTTAAATGATGACATTTTAAGCCAAGGTATATACTTCAGATTTTTTATTGATGATTATGAATATCATATTCTTTATTCATAAACCAATTACGATTAGGCTTACCTAACATTATGAAGAAAATCAAATTTGGATACTCGTGAAAAGTATTAGAGCACAAAATTCTTACCACAGGCTCCTCGAGGTTAACCTGTGACTGATTTTTATATATAATTCTGAGTTGCTTTTAAATAATTACTTTATCATAAATAAACCAAACGAATTATATGCCACTAGGATTTGCAGCTTTACTAGAACAATAATTGATCACATTTTATCCAACCACAAAACAGACTTTTACGTGTTCTATGGAGATTCAAATCTCAGTGACCATCGATATATGTTAGTTAAATTTATATTACCAAAAAAGTCAGTCTGCTTAACTCGAACTAAACGTACCGAACTAAACTATAAAAAAGTACTGATGTTCAACATAAATTTGGGCCTACACGGTCATCACCTGTTCCTGATTTTAATTTATTATATAAACAAATGGTTAATTCAATTAAAAAACACACTACTAAGCTCTACCATTAACGTAAAAATATTATCTTATAAAAAGCCGTGGTTTAATCCTCAACTTATTGTACAAGTTAAACTTCGTGACAAGTATTATCAGTTGCATATTGTTTTCCAACATAAATCAAACAACTCAATACAGAATTCAAACACTAAATTAAAAATCCACGGTTATATCTGATCAACTACTTATTGCGAAAGAATTTAACTGGTTTTTTGCTACTATTGGAGCACTAATTCCAAATTCATCATATTTAAATCATTCTACTATTGCAACTCGTCACTTTAAAAGACCACTACTACACATTGATCCATTAAATTCTGAAGATCTTATTTAAGCAAGCTCAAAACTTCAGCTTCTGCAGGTTATGATTATATTACTGTCAATATGGTAAAAAGTTTGGCCCATGTTATCACGCCTTCATTAATAGAAAAATTAAACTATTGGATCAATGGAGATGAATTTCCAATATCTTTTAAAGTTGCTCATGTTCATCCATACTAAAATCGGTTCCCGTCTTTTCCAAAATTCAGCGGCATTTAATCTTGTGGGAACTGTTTACGAGTCACTTGAAAATAAATGTGCCACTTCATGCCTATTTCTGAATTTTACAAAAGGTTTGGGCTGTGTGAATCATGCTATTTTATTTGATAAGCTAAGAATTTTGAGATTTTTGACAAGTTTTTAAAGTTACTTAGGAAGCAAACAGTCTGCATTGGTCAACATGAGTCGTCATATATAAATACTTCCGTTGGTTTTTTTCAAGGTCCATTTTCGGCCCAACTTTATTTTTAATTTATGTAAATCACATCTTTAACCTAAACCTAAAGCGCAAAATTCAATTATTTGCCGATGATGCTACCATAATTTATAGTTCAACTTCTTAAGAACAACTTGAATTTAATATGGAATAGATTCGTCTATATTAAATGATTGGCTCAAATCCAACAAATTAGTGTTGAATGCTTCAAAATTTAATTTTATAGTAATTCATCATTATTATTCATTGTTGTAATTGATTAAACGTGCTGAATGTGTTCGATATCTTGGATTTCTACTTAACCCACAACTTTCTCGGACTAGTCATATTAACGAGATTAAACAGAAAATTGCTCCTATCGTAGCAGTCTTTCGGCGAGTTGATCAATGCATATCTGCTTCATTAAAATACAATGTATATTAGTTTTATCCACTTTGATTTAACGTATCTAGCTCAGGTGTGGGGTTCCTCGAGCGAACTTCATCTAAATCATTTGCATATTTTACAGAATAAGGCATTGAAATCGTTAAGAAAGCTACCTATGCGAACTCCTTTACAGCGATAGCATTCTTCCTCTTTCATCCCTGATCGAGTACCAATATATCATTACAATCTATAGATCAGGCATGGAATAATCAGGTACAACAAGAAACTCTATACAAATTGTGCAAGTGTGCAACAGTGTCCAAAGTACTAACTCGAACTTCATTTAACTATCGTCTCCCGAACTACAAATTTAGTACAACTCAAGATAGTATATTTTTCAAGGTGTCAAATTATTTAACAGTTTACATGATGAAATAAAAGATGAAAAAAGTTTATTAATAATTACAAAACGTATCATCATCATAATTAACAATAATTCAATATAGTGAAATGCTTCTTGTTGTACTTATGTTGTTGTTTTTCATTTTTTTTGTTTTTTATTTAGAAAAATATTTATTTAAATTAATTATATTTTCCTGCATAAAAATTGTAAAATTTTTTTTTGAAAAATAAAAAATTCTTGTTATGTTACTTTCAGTTTTTATCACTATGTCCGATCCATCTAGATTGGCCCTTTCTAATTTCTGTCTCAGTCTTTTTATTCTCGTTTGTGGTGGTGTTTAGCCAGAAGTATTTTATTAACCATTTTAACCAAAATCAGCAGGTCATATTTTGGGTTTTTTCATATTTCACATCTATACAGGAATATAGTTTTATGTATTGAACATTCGTATCGTTGTATTTATTGAAAGGGACGGGAGCTTTCCAGATCTAATGAAGTATATTGAACAAATTTTTGGTTTGTTAATGTGTTGACAAATATCTTCTTCAGTGCCGCCTGTCTTTCCTACAGTACAGCCATGATATATGAATTTCTCGACTTTTCGGTAATTTTTAATTGCTGATGATTTTGTTCAGTTCCATTGCCTTCGTCTTTCTTATGTTTATTTTGAAGCTAACTTAACTTGCTAGTTCCGATAGCTCCTGTACTTTCAACTGCATGCCGGCGTCTTTTTATGTTATAGGAGATATTATATCATCTGTGAAATCTAGGTTACTGAGCCGTTTTGTTAGCAGTATCCTCCATGCCATGTGAGATAGTGTTATCTAATTTGCGCATTACACTTGCCAGTACCATGAGGAACAGTAGTGGATATAGTACATATCCTTGCCTTACTCCTCGTGAGTTGTAGTATTTATTACTTTGCTTTCGTTTGTGTTGAACTCTATAGTGGTGCTATAGACAAAATAGTATATAGTATTCTCATATTTCTATTTGCACTGCGTATGAGCGAGAGAAAATTTTTTCGATGTCATCGTTGTATGGTAAATATTCTATTGTGTAACAAAAATCATAGGTTAACGAAAGGAAATATCAGAAGTTTGTTCTACCTGGTTCTACTCTGTTATGGTGGTGCATTTCACAGATGCCTATTTCGCGAATCGAAGATGCGTTCGAAGTCCACATAGGTATAGTGACAGCTACATTCGTTGGACTGTTGTTTGATGATACGGATTGAATTGATGTCATCTGTAAAACTTGTCCGTTTATTATATCTGAGTTGATTACTGGTGGGATTCGTTCAGCGATGATTATTGGAAATTTTTTCGTTGTACTATATTGAGGCAGGAGATACTCCGCCAATTATGCATTCCCTTAGGCCGCCTTCTTTTGAATATTTCTGGTTATTACCTCTTCCTATTCTACGGAATTGCCACAGTATTCCACACTTTAGGTAATAGTGGTGTTAAAGTTGCTGTTGTTTCATTATAGGTGCTATAAATATTCTCATCTTCGGCAGCCTTGGGAATGACTTCTGTGTATTTTTTGACATCATTCAATGTCATTATCTTAATTGGTCGACATCATTCAATGTCATTATCTTAGTTCTGTCTTCATATATTAATTTCAGATTTCCGCTGTATTTAGATGGCACAATTGCACCTTTAGTTGATAGCGTTCCTCAATTTTCTTTCTTGATTTTCGGGTATTGTTTTAGTAGCCAAGCAGTTTTGACGTAGGCTTTTTCTATTTTTGATCGGTAGTTATTGGTTAAATTGAGTTTTTTAACGATTAATATGTATACGGATGAACTTTGCATACATTTTAATTTAACAAAAAGTCAATCGCGCTATATACGCTTTTGTATATGTTAAAGTCTTATCAGAAAGTTTAATGGCAAATTATGGAACAATTGTATACATTTCAGTTTGAAAGAAGATTTTTTAGGGATCAAAGCAGAGAGATTATTCAATTTATTGTTCAGTTTAATGATTCTAATTTTTAATATATTCGCTTTTTCAGAAAGTAATTATTTTGTGTAGATTCTGAGATATCGGCATGAGCAACGAAAAACTAGACACTCAGTAAATTATAATATGTCTATGATAAACTCATGTGATGCACAGACCATTACTATTTTAACAAAATTCAAATTTTTAGGGTTCCCTACATAAAAATGTGAAACGTTACGGCTTCAGTGTAAGACTAGCCAATCCCAGTGCCATCTTTTTGGAACTGGGTTATAAATAACTTCCCATTGTAAACTGTCCATAAATAATACAATTTTATTTTGCTGATGTTTTTATTTGGATATTTATTTCCAGATATATTAAGCAGCATTCAACCGGAAGTGTCTACTTTCATACGTATGTACGTGCATCAGCTAAAACCTGAAGAAATTCAAATTAATGGAATAAACCAAATTATATTTTTCGATTTATTTTTCACATTAAAAGAAATAATTTATATTTAATTTTTAAAGAGTAGGTAGGTAAACCTTAAAATTAAATATACGTTAGTATTTTTAATTGTTTACATAAGTATTTTCATTATCATTGTACTCTATTTAATTGTACATAATTGTACTTCTATTACGTAATCTTGTATCGGCATTTTGTATTATCTTGTATTATTTAAATAGTAGTTTTTATATTATATTTGAACATATTCATTTACATTTAGGCTGAATTTGAATTAAGGTTAATAAATCAATTTAATAGACAAAATAATTAACTGGTCAGTTTTTCACGGGACAATAGAAATTCTTCAAATCGTTTAGGAGCTGGTGTAGAAATTGGAAGTTTAAATACTACCTTAAATACAAATGCAATTTGATGTGTAAAATAGCCATTCCAGACTGCAGGCGCAAGTGACCGAGCTGGATTCATTGAGGCACCCGTGTATGGGCCAGCCAGAAGAGCGAGTGCTGAAATCGTTAAACCAAAGCATATTTGAATTGAGTCAGTGTTGGTGGCATTACGTGGATCCCAAATGCTACAACACACATTTTCAACAACCTTCCAATACCTTGTTTCGGTGACACAGATGCGTGAAGTGTTGTTGTGCACATACCCGCACTTTCATACGTGGCGGATACATTTATTGGAGTTACTACGTTGAATAAGCCAAATCAAAGCATAGCGCCCAATATTTGAGCAACAATATAAACTACGACTAGAGGAAGTGAAACTAGGTTGTAAATGAATGCGGCCACTGTGACTGATGGGTTTAAATGTGCTCCAAACACGCATCACAATATTTGAATGATTATCATGATTGCAAGACCAAATCCAAGGGTGGCATTTAAATGGGCACCATGTTTATCTTCGAAGTAGTCCAGGTACACATTCCATGCAGCCGAGGAATAAGAGGATCCCGGTGCCAATGAACTTAGCGCCTTTCTGAAGAAGTCGATTGTGTCTATTTTCATGACTGAAATAAAAAGATGTTAAAGATGTTTATTAGTAACTAGCTTAGATAATTGTTTATTTATTTTAAGGTCTTGTTTATTAATAATTGAATTAATGAAATAGCCAGCGAATTTCTCCTTCAAAAAAGAGACACAAATGTCTATCGAATATCCAAAATGTTGATGCTACAATATCCCAGCCCAGGATACTTTAGAATCATGTTTGTCAAGTAAATTTAGCGGAATTTGTTTTGGCGTTTCTTAATTTTTTGTGAATTGTATGTACTCGGACTCACCTAAATCAAGCTCTTCTAGATGATTTAATTTCACATATTTGTATTATTATAGTGTTTGGTAGTTACTCAGAGTTAGACGTTATCGAAGATCTTTATGTTGTTGGAATTTTACTATTTGTTGATAGTATATTCTTATATCTAACTAAAAATCTATACAGTAAACAGTAAGAAATATATCAATAAATATATGAACAACCATTTACTACAGTTTTACGTACTTTTCCATTTTTCTTAAATAAATCGCGAGTCACACAACACACGTTCCTTTAGAATTCAAACATCAAAGGTATGTTTACTTTCTGTCAAATCAAATGACTTGACAATAATTATTGATATGTCTGATATTAACTAAAAAGTGCTGCCATATTTAACTAAGCAACTTGCTGAATGTTGAATTTTCTATTTTAATGGTATAAAATAAAGTAAACGTCGAATTTTTTATTCAGTTCGATAAATTACCATTCACCACTACAGAGTATAGTAGAAAAGGTGTACAACACAAAACATTAAATTTGAATATTTAAATTGGAAAGCCAGAATTAAATACTGTCAACATTCAATTTTTGTAAATATATTTCTCATCATGTTGAAGTTTCCACTTTCATCCGTTGTGATGTTACTTTTTTTTACTTACTTTTTTTAACAGAAATTAGTGTTATGTATATTACATATTCATCCTATGTGTAATCAATAAACAACGACAGTTATTTCCCAATGAAGCTTAATTGTTGTAACACAATTATGATGATTTAATTATTCATGTTTCATAGACGTGCAATCATACAATCCTAAATAAATCATATTTGAATTACGAAGAACGCATAGAGAATAATGTTGGCCTTTCAAATGCCGCAAGAAGTCCATACGAGCGAAAGGTGATCAAAGTGCGTTTATACATGAAATTACCTACAGGAAATTATTTTTATATGGATTTGATCAACTTTCGCTCTAGTTTGAAAATATTTCACCAGACATCAGGCACTTTGCGTTAAAAGAGGAGTTGGAATACAGATTATATAAAAGTATATAAAAGTATTCTGTTGTTAACAAAACAGAATATAGCCAGAAGGACCAATGAGTAGACAAACATATCATACCGTGCGAAAAAACGCTATGATATTCACATCGTAACCTTTAAATCATTTTATCCGTAATATATATCACTCTTTGTGATATTATGTTACGGATAAAAGAATTCAATAAATCTCTACTTGTTTTTGAATGTGAGAAGAAGAGTGTAAACTCAACTGATCGTAAATGGGTAAACAACGCAATAAGTTTTATTTTTTGAACTATGGTATAACTCCTCAAACCTTCTTGTATTTTAATTGTTTAGTTAAAATATTAAGGAACTAAACTTTTAGTTTCACTAAATCAAAATTTATTAGAATATATTTAAACTATTAAAATTTAGAATGTTTTAAACAACTGGAAAATCTAAACAATGAAATTATAACTTAAGTTAAGTTGTCTTTATATGAAAATTTCAGGAATAGTTTAACAAATACATATTTAACTTATTTTCATAAATTATGGAATATTTCTTATGAACGAGGCATTTAATAAAGTGATTCAAGGCTGTTTAAATTAATTCGATTTCCTAATAATACATCCTTATTTTATTTTTATAATCTTATAATTACCATAAGTTACATACTTTTCAAGAACTCATAAAAACATTAACGACAACAAAGGAATTTGTATATACTCGTACATATTATACATAAAGCCCCAACAACAACAAAATATAACAACACCAATATAAAACCAGCGACGTCACATGGGAGTTTATAGTTTAGTAAATTATTTTCATGGAATTTGAATTTGTTCTTCCAATACACGTAGTCTATTACTCACTCTTTGTTTTTTATCCTTTTGTTTCTCAGCTGCATTCTACTACTTATTATGATGATTAAACTTATTGTCACAATGAAAGAAAAACCAAATAACTGTTATTTTGCTCAGTAGAATTTTGTCTCCCATCATTTCAAGGTATTATGAACATGAACAGTATAATGACGTTTTAATTACTTTAATACTCGCAGCAAAATAGTCGTACTGTCTGTTGTGTTTAGTATGCACTCGTATAAGTATTTATAACCAACATTTCTTGGTAAACGATATACACGTTATGTATAGTGAATCATTCTTGGCGGTATTATAATCTACATATACACTTTCTTATCAGTTAGTTCGGTTTTGTGGGTATAGAAATAGATAGTAAGTGATATCTTAAAAAGTAGATAATAGGCACTTTTTTAGCCTATTATCTACTTTTTAAGATATCACTTACTATCTATTACTACTTGTATCTACTGACTACTAAGCTACATTATGAAATATGGATATGCTTACTTATTGTAGGCAAGAAGATAAGTAGGAAAGTAAAGAAAGCAATTGGAATTTACATAAGGTGGTTTTCGTGATTGAAAATAGTTTAATTGATTACAAAAAACTGGTCTATACATATAATGTGTAGTTCTGTACATTTTGGAAAGCGGTGCGAGAATACGTTGTTCATAATTATCCTCGAAGCTTGAAATGCAGTAAGATTAACCTGCCGCACGAGTATGAGGTATATTTAACAAAGTTTTGTGCGTATGTATAAATCAAGTTTCAATTTTTAGTGTGTAATGCAGGACTCCAGTAAACTCGGTTCATTTCTTTGTGGTCAGACGAGACCGTTCAAGCTATTTTTACGCAGTTATATCTGTGAATGTTTTTATTATTCATTAATCCATTTTTGCATTTCTTAATTTCATAGAGAGAATAATAAAAAACTACCTCCGCTCGAACAAAAACTATGGTTCTGTCCTTTTAGTTCACCGGAACCTAATTTATATATAGTAGAGTGATTATCTGTGCCCATGGTATGCTTAAAATAACCTAAATTACCTTGATACTAGACTGTACACACGTTTTGCTCTTAAAATGTAGCTACACTCTAGTTACAGTGATGACGATGTTTAAAAAAATTGAGGTCAATAAATTTCATTTGGCGTAGCCTTGAACAAGAGTCGTCATTATACACGTACACGATTGGTGCTAATTAAATTGTAAATCAGTACCCAAATGTTGTTGACCTAATAATATTCTTACCGATTTTGCTGATGATTCAAAGTGCTCGTTCCTGTTACTTTACCGTTAATAATTATTTTTTCATTGTTTACTTAAGTCTAATTTTATTTCTTAAACAAATTCTGAAAAATAAGTCGATTTTGGGTTGAATGACCTAGCATCAAGATGGTAGTAAGGAATTTCATAACCATGCGTATTAAGTACGCAGAATCATACTGTGAGAATATGTACAAATATATTGTAATATAATTGGCGCTACTAAACTAATTCAAAAGCCGGTATTAAATTCAAAAAAAAAATACGGCAATCAGTCAAGAAACAACATTTTTAGTCTTCCATAATTGCGCAACATAATAAGTTAATAAATGCAAAAGCAATGTACGATTTAGGTCAATATTCAATACACACAAAAACAATTCTGTGCCGTATTAAAAATATTTTAAGTAGTATACACTTATACACGCTAGTCAGCAAAATAAATTATCACATTATCAGGTACAGTATTCATTTGTAAGCTGAACAAAAAAAAAATTAGTCAATCACTTCGGCGAATTTTACACATCCATTTCGTTTTTAAATCATTTGTAGTGTACAATGTCTTGATTTTAAAAATCTTGATTTTTGTTATCTTAAAATACAGTATACCATGTGTTGAAGTTTTTTAAAAGTTTATAATTAATATCTTGAACCACTAGAAGTTTACTAAATAAGTTTACTTTAAGTAAGTTATAGTATTACAGAGAGCTGCCCGTACGATTGTGCATAATTTAGACTTGAAAGTCTTATGCTTAAAATTCTATAAGCCTATTAGTACATTAGTACATTTTTGGACGTTAAACTATGAAATCGAAAACAAATTTTATAAAACTTAGAATTTAACAATGTTAAAATTAGTTTAATTCAACATTTTAATAATTTTCTGAATCTAATTAATATACAAAATTTGTGTGGTTCCAAGTTTTCATAACCTACATCCTTCAGATTTTCGCCAAATTTTACTTGATATAGATTTTAATAAACACTATTTTATTACTTAAGTTAAGTATTGAGATAGATTTAGGTTAAAATCACTTAAAAAATAATCTTAATGCTAAAAATTGAATATTTTGTCAATTTCAGTTTTACGTAACTTTCAACAACGTTTCAAAATGATTAAGCTTGATTTAATTGTATATTCGAATTTTGGCTGTTTGGTTGTTTCATCTTGTTTTATGTTTCATTTAAAATCATTTAAAATTCTATCCCGATTTAGATTAATCTTGATCGAGATTTCACTTCAGTACAAGGTTTAAGTAAATGTTTGATGTTAGGCTTGTGCGGTAAATGTTCTATCGCACAGCTCGATATTTTATTTAGATAACTGCCAAACTTCTAATAAATGATTTCGGAAGCTTCTAAGGCAAAATTATTAAAATTATCTTAAATAAAAGTGTAAGCCAAGTTCGAAGCCACAAGTCGATGGTAAACAATTTGAAAGATTATTAGAATAGTTAGCCGGGCCGAACCATAATTAGACAAAATGTTGCCAACATTTATTTTATTTCGGAAATATTTCTTTATGAAATGGTACAAAACTCATTTCTATGAAAATTTTCTGTACGTATAATCAATTTCACGAATTTAACACGACTGAATGAAAAATGGGGTTTTTGTGTAAAAAATTTAATTAAAAATGGTATTTCAGCCTTTTTCCTGTGGGTCAAAAAAATTTACAGGCATAAAATTGATTTACACTAACAGACTGTTACAGTTACATCAACGAACTTCTTGGTGATCGGGACTATATAGATAGAGTCATACGAGATTCACAGCTTTATATTGAGTCACACTATACAATCTATACATACGTACATACGAATACATATACATACATATTACATAAATATGGAATTTACCTATTCTGACCAGAATTTAGCGAATTACCACCAACTATCACTCCATCCACATTTGTTATCTAACCATATGATAATGAACTAACTTATCAATTATAAAATAAACCATAAAGTAGGTTAAAAACAATTAATTCTAGTTGATAATATAAACTTGCTGTGTGCACACGTAATTTTAAGTCAGGCTGTAGTCTTTGTTAAAAAACATAAAACAGCAAATAAAGAAAACGAAAAAGAAAATAACAAAAAAAAAACGCGTCTTGGAGGTAAAACCATACATTAGAATTTATTTTATTCAGTTTACATTTAGCACTGCACCGATTAGGATCTTATTTCAACTACAAGTAACAAGTGATTTAGTTGTGCACATAGTATATACGTCATAATATACAACCATAAGGGAATTAAACAAGAAAAAAAGGAATTTAGTTCAGTATGAGTTTTTTAAGAAATTTAGTTACATCAAGCCGCCCCAATATGGGTATTGAATCAACAAATGCTGTGCCATTTATGAGCACAACAAATTGTACAGCACCGCCCGAGTCACCACAGAATAAAAGTGATCCGTTTTTTGGAAGTAGCAGTGGAAATAGTAGCTCATCAAATTCAAATGCATCATCAAATTCAACATCCCCATCAAATTCACAAGAATCGTTAAGTTTTCGATCGTATAATCGACAAAATTCAGATCCATTACACATTTTGACCGCCAATTCGGATAAGCGGAAATGATTCAATTGCTGTAGTATAGCAAAGCAATTTTGTATTTTTTTTATTTCCAATATGTGAAATCTGTAATAATGTGAAACGACTGACACAAATAGTGTATATAACGAACGAGTGTTTTATTGTTGTTATAAAATAAAATGTAATTATAGTTTTTATATCAAATTATGTTTTATATATATAAATTGTTGTGATGTGGCAAATAAAGAAAAAAAAAATTCGCGATATACTATATATATATATATATATATATATATATATATAAGTCTTAAGTGATATCATCTGTATATTGTTGTTAGTGTTAATTTACATTACAGAAATAAATTCATTTACTATTTAGTTAAATTAGCAAACAAACCATCAACCATGAGACTGGTCATTGACATTAAAAACTACTCGTCAATTTCGTGTAGTAAACGAGTGTATGGATTTATTGTGTACGAACAAATTATTTTATTGGATATTAAAAATGAATCAAAATCTGAATGAATTACTACAATTCATGATACATCGAGAAAAAAAAATCGGATAGACAAAGAACGCTCTATAGACTTTAAAACTACTTGTTGTGATGTATAATTATATAGAGATATAGGTTAACTAGAAGACAAAATATAAGGAGTTCATCGAACAATAAAAAGATCTTGTAAAATTTAAATGAGTTTTGATATTATATTTAAATAATACAAGTTAATAAATTAAAAACACCGAAATTTGGGCTGTTATTTTATTTTAGTATGAGTCATACTGTGTACCTGGAATTTACCAAGAAGTGAAAGTATATTGTATTATAAATAGAAACTACTATACACAATATCAACGTTTTTTTATTAGACTTAATTTTAACATGAAAATAAAAATATTTGTCTAAAAATTAAAAAATTATTATTTCCTTTCTTTATCAGCAATTTTAGTTGTCGCTGTAGTGTACAACATAAGTTTATGTGCGATAAAGCAAACATACACATATTGGCTGTGTATATAATGTATATATAGAAATAATAGAAGACGATAACAAAACATTATATACGTATACATGAGTAATATATATATAAATGGTTTGAATTATATCAATTCAACAGGGTAGGGTAGTTAAGCAATCTAATAGAAAATCCGGTGATTTTTAAAATGAAAAACCAGAAATAAACTTTTATTGTTTTCTTCACTTATCAGGTAAGTTTGTATAATTGTATTCTAGAATAATAACAATTTTAGTACAACAATTCAGTGAAATACCGAAGCAATCATGGATGCGTGATTATATCCCAATACAACAACTGGTAAAGTTTTGCGCTGTATGTCGAAATATTTTGAAAAGTTTTGACGTTAGTTCACGAGGTCAGATATTTAACGTAGCTATTTACATCCGAGCTCTAAACCAATAAAGTCACCAAAAAATGCATGCATAACAAAACATCTATTTCCCTCTTTCAGATTGGTTCGTGATTATTTACATTCGACCATTAGATAAAAATATTTTATTGAAAAGATATCTTTTGGTGATTTTATTGGTTTAGAGCTAGGATGTAAAAAGCTATAGGGTATATATCCTACGTCGTGAACCAACCTTTAATGTAAACATCTGTAAGAAAATAATCTTTGTAAACGAATTTTCTATTTGGCACTCGCTATTTATTATCTCTACATAGATGTCACTGTCATTGTGAGCAACTAACTTATTGAATATTGGGGTCATAAAAACGGCTGATAAGAATTATATTGGGTCAGAATCAAACCTAATAATGAACTATAATAAACAGTATAAGGAATGACTATATAATATATAAATGGAATTCATGATCACAGGAACTTAACGAACGAATTTTAATGCCCATAATTGTATATGTGTTGCTATCCCAATATTGCAAATGCTGCCTCATTTCGAAAACAATAAAAAATGAATATAACTAGAATCTTAAGTTATTTTAATGACCCTATATCTTTGTATGTATATACCTGAATAAACCAATCAGAAATTTAGAAAAGTCAGTGAATTAAATAGGAAGAATGGTGTCAGACCACACAGCATATTAAATGCTAGATACAGTCAATTTTGCGAAGAAAAAGTATTACCCTTTCGTTTTGTATAAAATTGGCTTTCTCCTGATCGTGAAACACTAGCCTATTAATGCATGTTATGTTCGTTTTCCAGTTATCTTTAAAAAAAATATGATTGTAAATAAAATCAGATTGTAAAAAAATCTTTAAATAGATTCGTATGGCACCTAGTTTACAACTACATATATAGATATATATATACCAACTAGCGGGCTATGCCCGCTAAGCAGCGCGATGCCTCCAGGGACATTTAATAAACTGTTGAAATCGTAATTTTGCGTTCATATAAAAAATATATTAAATAGATGAGCCCGGCCCCCTTTTCCGGCCCTAACTTTTCCGTCAGCCTTACACGGAGAATTGGGATTTAATATCCCACAGGAACCATGAATCATATTTTTTGTAACAACCTCATGTAACAGTGGATCTTCTTCATTAGCGGGAATTTCTGCTGATATCACTTCATCGATTTCATTCGATCTTATCTTCTCCACCAACCAAATGAGGATATGTGTATGTGGCAATCGGTGTTTTCACCACTCGACTGAATACATTCAACAGCGTGTCTCGCAGAACACGCTATACTTTAAGTAAAATTCATGAATGATTTTAAATTTTTTTGTCATGGTAATCAATGGATCAGGAAATAATTTTTGTCGAATTTCTGTCCACTGTGGATTGCATAATCACGTACCTACGGTATCTTGAGCGTATTCATGCATATGTCACAAACTTCTGATGTATGCTGGGGAGAAATTGTCATTCTGCCGACATTCTATTCATTTCCGTCAGCATTGATGGCATCCCGAAAATGAATGTATTCCTCGGAACGAAGTTTTGTCTAGTTCAACCTGATAAATGTTAATCGCTCTGTTTCAACTTAGACGGACATATCCACAGCATATTGGTGAAATAGACGCCGACATTTGAAGATGTGATTGTCCTCATTTTCTCAAACCATCAGTCTTTATGAATAATAATTTCTTGAACTAACATTTTTGTTAGTTTCGGCGCCTGTAAAAAATGTTTTGTGTTAATAAGATAAAGTATCGTTGTGATTATGGTAGTAAAAGTAGATTGGTTATTTACCTGTAACTGGATTTATCATCTTGATTGCAAAATGATACCCACCTTCACCTTGCCAAATTAAGATAGGATATTGTAACCGTTGATCGTTACGCCGATGTAAAACAATGTCTCGGTTTTCTAAATTTCCACCCACGCTGACAATAGCGAATTCATCAATTGTTGGCGAATTAAAACGTCTTGCGTGTTGTCCTACAGGCGTTTTACCGGCTCTGATGATAATTTTGTTGGTTTCAGATGGCATGCGGTTTAATGCGGTCTTGAATAATGAAACCAATTCGTTATGTTGATGGAATAATGTTTGGCCTTTTCACCGAATTGTTGTGTGCACGACGCTGATCAAGTCTTGCTGAATCGCCCGTAAAATAAGTTTGAAAAAATTTGTAGTCACTAAATCGATGTAAAATAGGTAATTGTATAGCAAAGTGTTTGTCCGCCAAGTGGCTAGCAAACTACGTTGGCAGCACTGCCATTCCCCCATCAACTTCTGTAAACTTACTCACTTCTGGTTGCTTTTGGCAATTCATATAGCTACCAACATACTTTACACCATGTCAAAACCGCCAACGTATTTTGCACCAGCTATACATGGAGATAAAAGTTTATTGTTTCCCATTATATTTACCTTGAAAGCAGGCATAAAATTATCTCGAATATGTTTTGTTGCACAAAATCACGTCATTTGAAAGCAATTGTATTGCTATGAATCACAAAGTGTTTAGAATCTGGCCCATTTCCAGAAATCAATGAATGTAGTGGCTCTAGTAGCGGTACCAATGTTATCAGTTTGACTTTGCCACTAGCGAAACACAATCCAGGGGCTTCATTTTTCAACTTAAATGGCTTGCAATGTGGGCACACAACATTCATTGGTCCAATAATCGATTGCAATGTTATAATTGAATGCAGCTCGATAGGAATTAAACGCGACATTTCTATACGTTGTTGATTTCGATTCCGTTTAATTTCATTTCGCGATTCGCGTTGCTCGTCAGTTTGACTTGCTCGTATATATTTCTTTGACTTTCAGCATTTCGAGTTCTGCGACCTAAATGGTTGCATTTTGAACAAAGTTTACTGTGTAATATCTTTACATTTGAAAGAAGAATCATGCGTGTGATTTACGGCCCAAAACGCGAAATAGATGGTACATACAGAACTCTGTACAATTTCGAGATCAGAGATCTGATGAAGATCCCCGATATTGTACATGAAGTAAGATCTCAGCGAGTACGCTGGTTCGGGCACGTTCTGCGTGCTGATCCGGAACGAATTGTGCAGCGATCTCTGAAAGGGGAGCCACCATATGGTAGGCGCAGAGATCGTTGCAGGCGACGATGGTTCCACAATGTAGAGAACGACTTTTTCCTCTTCAGATTGTCTTAGACAGTATGAAGACCATGATCAGGATCGAAACCGTTGGAGCCAAATTGTTGACTCAGTAAGGGGCCAGTAATGGCCTTTAATACTGTTGATTATTATTATTATTCACTGTGCAATATTTTGGTCTGTAAAATAGACACGTTGTCCATTTTGAAGATATACCGCTAGATGAATTGCTGGTGGATCTCATTCGTATATTGAAAATGAAAAAATACGCCAAATAGCCTCGCTGATGCTTATATATCTTCCAGTTTGAAATCTTGAAATTTCGTCACTTAAATTGCCTTATGTCGCTCAATATTGAAAACTGCCATGTCAGTTCCTTTGTTGATATATTTGCAAATATATTTTATGGTTTTTACGGATGATCATAGTTCAACATTATAGTGTGTGCCTTAAATGTTTTTGATAAAAATGGCGACTAAAGCACAAACATCTATTGTCAACTTCAAATTCATTTGTGTGAATATTTATCGTGAATGACCTTCCAGAATTATCAGTGGATCTTCTACGATATAATGGATAGCCATCAATTCCAGTAATCGTATGCATTTTAAAATCTTTAGGAGCATTTTTGGAACATTTACCATTAATCATACATGGTGAATTCATATTAAGCGCTCCACATGGGCCATATGCACCATATTTAATCTAACAATTTCAAACAATTCTGGATCCGTTTCTTCATCAGGGATTTCAGCGCTTATTGCGTTGTCGATATTGATTGATCTTATTTTATTTGTCAACCATTCGATCAAATACATCCAACAATTCGTTTGCCCATACACATGATACTTTGTAATGAGATCCATTAAGGATTTTAACTTTTGTTTAAAAACTCGTGCTATAATGTCATGTCGATCATGCGATTATTGACCATGCTTTAATAATTTTACAATATCGTTCCATTTTGGATTGCATGTGAATGTTATAAATAAATCGGGTGTTCCGTAATGACGAACGAAAGTCATAGCGTCTTGAATATACTCTTTCATATGACGCGGACTGCCAATGTATGATGAAGGAAGAATAACAGTATTACCGATGTCATTGGCATTAATAGTGGATGTATGCGTCACTTCGTAATTTTGACTGATTAAAACGAATGTATCGTAGACGTTCACTCTCGATTTTGGCATACATATCGACAACATACTGATGGTATAAATATTTACATTTTAGAATGTGATTGTCTTCAGTAGATCTAATCATTAATCGATAAGCGTAATAATTCATAGCACTAACTTTTTTAGTCAGTTCTGCGCCGGTGGATGGATTTGTTTATTTTATGTTGATGTGATATCCATCATCACCTTCCCAAATAATTAAAGGAGGTTGCAATGCGTACTGATGTAAGAGCAATGAGAGTCTTCAATTGAATGACGATTACGATTTCTTCGCGTATTGGGACCAATATTTGAGCGTCGCATTTTTATGAACGAAACACTTAATTTTACAATACAATGGAATTATCTTTAACTGTCACTTAGTGTTGTTGGTAACACAATCAATAATTGAAAATGTATGCACTTTAAGGCGTCCTGCCATCAATGTTTTCGCGTACTCTTTTATTTATGTAAAATTTTATTTTTAATCGTAATTTTACTTTAATTAATTTGTTTTTAACAATTATTTTGTGTAAATTAATAAAAATCACTACGTAATAAGGTTTTTTCCGATTAATTATAAATTTTATTTTTAATTTTACGTCCAACGATGTATTCTTGCTCTTGCTGTAATGAAACTAAATAAATATCGAAAATTGCGGTATTACCACCTACTATCTTGAAAACAGCACCACCTATTGGGTCCAAATTTCATAAAAACCCAAATAGCAACGAAACAAACCCATGGTTAAAATTTGAAGTTCCTAAGATGCTTCATTGCTAAGAAATAGAAAAACCGTTATATCTTGGAAACAGCACCACGTATCTTGGAAACAGTGCCACGTACCCAAATTTCACAAAAACTCAAACGTATGGTGAAAATTTCAGCTTCCTGCTGAAAGTGCATGTCTGGTACCTGCGAAAGGCTATTACAATCATTACAGACACCATTTTTATATATTAGATTATCAAACGTTTTTGGTATAATTAGAAATTCAAAAAATGAAAACATGGCAAAAGCGAGGGTAATTATTGAGGAAAAAATGTTTAAAGATTGTTTGGAATAGTTAATTTTAAAGGTAGTGATGATTGACTTACAAAATTTAAATTCTCGAAATATTTTAAAGTGTAAAATGTCACGGAAGTAAATATTTAATTTTGACCACTATTGGTGATTGGAAAATGAAAACGATCTCGTTGTTTCAACAAAGTTCAAACCGTTCAACTTACATATGGAAGTAATCAAAGTACGAGGATTTCTTGTTCTAATAATAGAACGATTAAATTTGAAAATAAATCTTTCGTTCAAACTACAATATTTAAAAATTAAATTTAAATGTTTAATATTTGTGGAGTTTTAAAATTTCAATTTTGTAACTGATCACAATTCAAAATTTAAAATTGAATTTTAATTTTTAAATTTTTGTTGAATTTAAAGTTTTAAATCATGATGAGAGGCTATGATTAAATTGCAAATTATTCAAATCGAATTTTGATCAATTATAAAAAATTAGTTAAAATTATAATTTGAATTTTTAAAATTAATCCAATAATATGTTCACATAATTTTGATTCACTCTCTATCTTGAAATGCTCTTTATCGTGAATTTTTTTAGTTGCCCTGCTATTTCATCATAGTCAGAGTTGACTGTACTAACATTTTTCATCGATATTAAAATTATAAAATTTAAATTTAAAATTTTTAGAAATGGTCTTCAGATTCAGAATCTATGATTCGAAATTATAAAATCTAAAAGAATTCAGATATTCTACTTTCAACGTAAAATAAGTAATTTTGCAGATTAATTTTTCTAAAATTCCGGAACGAAATGTTAAGTTTAAAATTTTTTAAAAATTGAGAGATTGAAAATGTAAATTTGTTACTTATTATTATTGTCAGATTGAAAATGTAAATTTGTTACTTACAAATTCTAAAAATTGATGAAATTACAAACTTTAAAAATGGTCTAAATTACAATTTCTAAAATCATAATTCTTAAAACCTGGATATTCTAAAATTATAAAATTTAAAAACAATATTTAAAATATCATTTTAATAAAATTACTTTTCCAACTATTCTGTGTACACGCCACACGGACATTTATCGTACACGGATGGATCACAAACGCATAGATGCGTATGGAACGTTTTTCCATTGCCGATATATCGATATTTTTTGTCTACCAATAGACAATTGCAGATTTCTATAGTAAGACGACTGTTCTATAGTTATAGACTATTCTATACACAATACACAATGTCGTTAAAAGCGTTTGGCCTTGCCATTTGAATGATAAGGGAAGTAGTTAGAACTCGATGAAGTAATATGGTTGCTGCTGTAATATATTTAATGCAGTACCGTTCTGACCACCGGATAAAATGATCCGAGAGTGATAATATTGTGTGACTGTATTTTAAACTTCTATGAAATGAAAGTGTGGCAAGTGGATGTTTGGAATTTTTTCCGAGATATCCGTCAAAAACTTATGTGTCTTTTATTTTGTCAGTCTCTGATTTTGTTATTCATTAATCGTATAAAATAAATTTCCCCATCTATTCATTATAGAGGTTTTAACAATAGCTATACGATTTATAATGTCAACCATATTTAAAATGTTGTAAATCGTCCTTCAATCGTCCTCTCAGAGATTTTCCTCTCTATATTCGTGTTTAATTTTCGCCGGATGGTTCAAAAATGTTAATAAAAATACCCGAAAATCATTTTACTTTCACGATACTAAACCATCAATAAGGCCTCAACATGAAGATAATATTTCAGGAATTAGACCTTTGTTATTATCAGCTAATTGCATCAAATGTTTGGTGAAACTTGAGACGAACGTAGAATTTTGTAGATTTTATATGATTTTTTGCAACTTTGGGTGTAACTTGTAAATGATTTGAACATATTATAAATGAAACGCAGTTTTTTATATTTTTACATTTTATTGTTAATTGATTACCGACATAATTCCTTATCTACGTTATCATAATTTTTTTAATAGGTATCTTAATGACTCGAATTATGTAGGGGAGGTAAATATAAAACAGAGAAAGGGAATTAATAAAATATTAATAGATAACAACATTATAATATATGCGTAGTAAATATGTGCAAAGTAAATTATATTTCCAGTCGATCATTCCAATTTAAATTTAGAGTGGCCAAATGATTTCTGCACCATCACTTTTTATTCGTTTGATTTGTTTTTCGCCTTTCATTCCCCCAATTTCTCAACTGTTTATTTTCCAAACGGCTGATTGTACGAGCGGTTGTCTACTTCATTACACGTACAATTTAAGACACACGACACATGTATCCAGAACCAGGAGAGCAACACTGGAAATATTATCAAAAACGTTAAAATTAGTTATAATCACTTAAATTTACATCACAAACTTAATATGACTCTGTAAATATATCAATAAATAATTTAATAATTTGTAATAAAATATAATTAAATTCAATTAGATAATAGATTTTCAATAAAAATCATTTACAGTGTACAACAAAATCTGTATTTTGTTGCCGATTGAATACTAAATCACTAAACTGCATAGAATTGACTCTATATTTGAAGTTTTAATTATTTCATTTCTAAGTACATATTGTATTTCTATAATGTTTAACATAAATCTATTACCACAGTTACGTTAATTAAAAAATAATTATTTATTGAAAAGCCTAGAAAAACCCAATTGAGAAAAATAACAAAAAATCATTGAAAATCACTGAAATTTTAAAATTGGTAAGACAAGTAAAATCCATTACAACTGAATTTCGTTGAACCAAAAGATATAATTTTGGAGTGACTATATCGAAAAACAAACACAAGTACACGTAGATATCTCTCGAATTGGCGGCACCAAATTTTAAAAATCGTTCGATATTGTAACTTCTAAAGTCTGTGTGTGTATCTTCATGAACAAAAAATATTAGTTAGTCTAAGCGATCCGAAAATGTTGTCGAGAACATATGAATCCTATAATTGTAAACATCAAAATTCAGTGTTCTCTCTTGGC
Source organism: Tipula unca (assembly GCA_951394425.1). Taxonomy (NCBI): domain Eukaryota; kingdom Metazoa; phylum Arthropoda; class Insecta; order Diptera; family Tipulidae; genus Tipula; species Tipula unca. The sequence continues at coordinate 128,861,693 of OX596380.1, forward strand.
CCCATTCGCAGATCTTTCTTGACCCGATCTGTCATATAATTATGCTTACCATTTATAATTCATGCAATATATGGGTAACTATTTATAAGCACATGCGTTTTCTTAATAAATTTCATAATACTTCATCAAAGTTTTTTTTAAATTGAAATTATCAGACCCCCGTGGCGAAAATAATATTAAGTCAAATTAATCGGATTTTATAATTATAGATTTTAAACAATACTAGATCGATAAGTAGTCCTAATTATAGCAATGTTTAAAGTGATTGATAAAACTAATGACTAATTTGTTTTGTCTTATCAATCATGAAATTTACTTACATTCACAAGCTGATGTAACTCCTTAAATTGTGGATAAATTTTTCAATACTTTTTTCACGTGTTAAAATTATGTTTATCCAAATTGCAGCCTTTGACAAAACAATTTTTTGGAGCGTTGTTCAATTTAGTTCAATTCTTAGTTGCGATATATAAGGTAGAAAACACTTTGTATTAAACGTTTTAATTATAAATCGATTGTTATCAATAATATATTTTACAAAATTCTTTTTTAAACGGCCAACTGGCCTAACGAGCGTAGTTTCAAATTTTTAAGTTAATTAACATACACTACGGTCGGTATAAATCTAAAAAATATCAGTTGTCTACATAATCAACTCAATCACATATCGTACATTGTAGAAATTATTTTATGTTTCGCAAAAAATCATTTAATTAATTGTTATAAAATATAAATATTAAACTATCACCAAATTTTTAACTATTAGTAAATGTTTATCTTTGTATCACCAAATATAAGTATATCACTAAGAATTACAAATAATCTCCGTTTGCATATATAAAAATATAAAACTCCAGTCTTTCATTAAATGTTATATGTTACAAACATTATAAACGATTATTCGTTATCCGTGGATTGTGGCTTCCAACATTGACATTTCCACCATTTGCTTGATGTATTTTTGATGCGTTTCTTTGGTTTCGCAGAATCGGTAGCAATAACATTTTCAGGTGATATTTCAAATATTTCTGGTGGATGATTACTCTTCGCCCCGCTCATAAATGGCCTAGCTTCATTAATTTGCCCCTCATTTAACCTGTTTTTTTTTTTATTAACCGGCATTTTATTTAAACAAATTATTTACGGTCTGTTTCTGATTAGCGTTGTACTATGACTGTTGAGGTAAAATAAAAAGTACTACAAAAGTACAAATACATAATATATATGTGTATATTTAATACAAGCTTAAAAATATGTGTAGCCCTGTATTTACAATATTATCAGTATTAAAAACATTTCAGATAAGAAACAGAAGTATTATTTATCCATTTTTTTTAAAATTTCAGTGAACGCTCAGAAAGGAAGGTGCTTCTATTTTTCAAACGAATTACTAGCATATTCAATTTCCCACAATTTCGACAGCATGAGAGTGAATATTATAAAACGTGGTGAATCTTGTTGGACGAATTTAATATACGTAAATATTTTTCGTGATGTACTGAGCAAAAACTGGGCGAGGATTTGTAATGAAATTCTCCAATATTTAGCTATATTACCATATGATTGTTTAAATCAGACATAGACAGAAATTATTACCATGTGAGTATACTTATAATGTACCTATAGCTTATCAACTTGATACATTTCATGTATACTGTCATAACAATAGATTTGTCGATATCAACGTTAGCTTAACTGATAAAGAAATACTAGTTCCCGAAAAAAATTAAAATAAATCACATTGATTATCAGATTGTCAACATGTTTCCTCCAAAATTGTTAAATTTGTATACTTTGTACTTTTATATAGGTTGTAGTATATCCTTAGTGATAGATTAAACTCGTCATTATTATGTTTGGAAAAATCTGAAGATTCTAGTGTTTTAGTTGAAAAATCAATACATTTAATATCAATATTTTCGGAATATATAGGCCAGAGCATTCTAATTTTGATATATTATTAGTGGATTTTATTACGGACAAATACGCTAGTTTTATTAAATGATTAAAAGGCCAATCGTACTATAATGATACCATTTCTACAAACGGGTTTACTACCTTAAATAATAATATTATAAAGAATCTGAAACACGCACGTCTAACACCATTGGTATAATTATTTCCAAATGTTGTTTGTCAAATTATCGATTAAAATTTATTTTATATTAGAGTTAACATTTAATATTTTAACCTGTAAATATATTAAATTTTAATATGTAACCTGTAAATATATTAAATTTTAATATATTTTACATATAAATGTAATCTAAATTAATTAAATAGTGAACACTAATGGTTAAGACATTGGTTAAGACTTAAAATGTGTAATAATAGCTCACTCTGTTTGTCTGTTTGTATCGTCAAATTTTGTAATAAATTTTTCAACCACTTGCGATAGTCCAATTGAGCTGAAGTTTTGCATACAGGCTTAACTCCGAAATAAAATATATTTAAAAAAAACTTTTTAAAAAATCACGTTTATATTTGCTTTGAAAAGGATTTGTAAAGTAGAAAATAAAATTTTTCTTCCTTACTCCTATCAATGTATATTTATAACAAGTAGAAATTTTAAATTAATATGACTAAAAATATAAGCTTGGGGCGCTCCTAAAAGACTTTACTAAGCCTTTACTTCGTGTGTCTAGCAGTCTTAAATTACTAATGCCGTAAAGGAGCGCCCCACGCTTATATTTTTAGTCATATTAATTTTAAATTTCTACTTGACTGATGACCTGTAAATATATTAAATTTTAATATATTTTACATATAAATGTAATCTAAATTAAATAAATAGTGAACACTAATAACAAGTATTAACATTCGTTAAGACTTAAAATATGTAATAATTTAGTTTAAGATTTGAATACTCCTTGTTAGTTTCTTTTGTAGAAAGATTCAAGAATAAAGCCATTGACAGCATTTAAAAAAATAAAAAATAAAAATTTCTACTTGTTATAAATATTGCTTGATAGGAGTAAGGAAGAAACATTTTATTTTCTACTTTTCAAAGCCTTTTCAAAGCAATATATAAGCGTGGTTTTTTAAAAAGTTTTTTTAAAATATATTTTTAATGTGGCATACGATACTATATGTGAATGTTCTTCTTTAGTTCAGTTCTCATTCGTAGGTGGCAATAGCATCGGCTATGGATAGTTTGACATTTAGCCTAAAATTGATTTATACAACTTTTCCAAGTTAGACGATGCAATGGACCTTTCTGTGTTATTGAAATTCGTTTTTTAAAATACGATTATATTCTATGACACCAGATAATATTCTTGCGATCTATGGTGCAGCAGTTCAGTAATTTTGCTACAAGCTCAACCTAACAAAGATTTGTAAACTTCCCTTAATAAAAACTCTCAATATGATTAAACTTATTTTCGAATTCAAAATTTAAATGAATTTGAAATAAATTTAGTTCGAAGTCATTTGGTCAATCTTTGAACGCAATGCGATACAATTTTATAATTTTAAATATAAGTATCAATACAAATAAAATTGATAAACAAGAAAAACTGATTTTGTGTTAACAATATCAAGAGATCAAACTATTTTTATCGATTTTATTTTATGATTTGTCAATACCCATTCGCAGTCTTGCCACGAAAACAAACGATAAATATTGCACTCACTCATAACTCAAACTTCTACATTTCTGGTATCGAATTTGACTTCTAGTTGATTCTTTTGATACAATTAAAAAATTTTCCATATGTAATCAGCTAATACTCTTTGATTCGACTATATTTTAGGGTCAACCAGTGATTTAAAATAATACAAATAAACGCTAGCGTTTATATATGATAACATTGTGAAAAAAAAAAAAAAAATTGCATATTGGGTAGTGGAAATTGGAATGTGTATTATAAATAATTTAAATAAATTCTGCACAGGAACCAAGCGTAAAATATAGTGCAAAAAATCAACATAGCACAATAATTTGTGTACAGTAAACTCTATGTGCAACTAAAAGCTGATTTTAAAATTGTGCAACGCAGCGGCAAAAAATGATTTATCTGTTTCTTTCGTTGACAAAGAAATTAACTTGTTGCATTCCAGGTGGCAGGTATCGTGACTAAAATTCTGAAATTTACGTAGATCTAAATTATTACTATTTTGTAGTGCAATTGATGTTGTGAATTTCCCAAACCAATGCACTCATTACAGAAAAATAGTTTTTAAAAAATAATTCAAAGGGCCTATTTAGACGTGTATGCACTACATTATGACATTACAGACATTCGTGTTTAGACGTAAAATTTCAAACTGTTGACACCAATTGCGATTTATCTTTGTATGTGTAAAATTATTTTCATTTCAGTATGCTTTGAGAAGAAATCCGACCCAAACAAATTTTTTATTGCTTTTTCATTATATTAGTGTGTAACAAATCGTGCCGCAATTCTAAATTTTGAGGAAAAAGCGCAACACAAATATCCCCACTCTAAAATTAGTATATAGGCAAAGAGGTAAAAAACGAGGAGATACATCATGCGCTGTATACATCGTCTAAACAGGCCCAAACACTATGTATAGTAAAAGCCTACTACATAAAAAAATTTAAACTTTTTCTAGCATACTAAAGACGGCTGTACGATTGTGGAAATAAATTCACACAATTTAGAACCGCACGTTTAACCTTCTAAATCGCTCACTTTGACCAAATGGAAACTCGAGTTTTAAACTTTGGCTATTAATCCGACGACCAACACCATATAAAAAAACTGAAATTATGAGCTATAATTATTAGCAAAAGAGTGTGAATGTATACATCCATGAATATTTCCACACTCGACCAGCCACCTTAAAAGAAATTATATTGATTTTTGTTATAACTAAAATTTGCGCTTGGTATTGATTAAATAAATAAAATTTGCGCTTGATACGTTGGTTTTGCATGCAGTGCATCCCAATTCATGTTATGAAATAGCAAACATAGCGCGATGAGAATGATTGAATATTGAGTGATTGGTTCAATATGTTTTCAACATAGAGCAGCGCAAATTGGCATTTGGTAAGCTATATTATGAAAATTTGAATAAATTTCGATTAAAATTGTTACAACTCTAATTTTTCAATGCAGACGATTTGTTATTGTTATGTATACCAAACTAAATATTCAATCAGCGATTCAGAATGGCTACATAAATCAAAAAAATCTCAAAAAAATGAATTTTTCATGACATAAAATAAACCTTCTTAAGTCAATTTAAAATTATATAAAATATGGGTTGAAACTGATATAAACAAGTTCAATAAATGACGTTTTAATAATGACTGTTTCAAGTCATTTTGAAAATAACTTAAAATTACATAAAATCATTTTTGATTTTAACTTCCTTTTCAGTTAGCAAAATCAACCTTTTTATGTCACTTTTTTTAAGTCAGATTTTTTAATTCATGTAGAACTCAGGTCTGCGGAGAAAATTTTAATTTAAATTATTTATTGAATTTTATGTCCTTTTTAATTCTGCTTTTTTACTGGTGACAAACAAAAGAATTAGACGATTACTTTAGTACCAAAACCAAATTTTTGGAATGATTTTCCGAACAGTTATAACTCTTTACAGCTTACGAAACAACAATCAACTTCAGCGCAGTGCTACGAACTGATGTTGAATATTTCCCCGTACTAATTAGTATTGCCTCAAAGTATCGTCCCTTCTCTGTTTAGAATTATTATAATTTAAAATCGATCACAAAATTATATTTCGACACTTTTAAAACAAGATTTCACTTTTACCACTCATTGGTATGGTGAATCGACCCAATAGTTATAGTTATAGCAAAGAAGATATACTAATAGAAGCACTATTTGTATGAGAGAAATATACCCAAATAAAATAATTTCATATTATTTAAGTTTTGTTTTTGCAATTTTACGAGATACTATTACAATTTCGTCATGTCTCTTTCTTGCATTTACATTTTGAATAACACAGCAAAATAAAAAATAATAGTGAGCCAATTGGTTGACGAAAAGAAATTTCATAAAAAATAACATTTTAATGAATTATATTGTATTGGTATTGGTGGCAAATAGATCACAACAATAGACCAACAAAACATTTCAAAACGCAATCTGAGTTATTTTCAGAAATGTTACAGTACAGCACTCATACATGTTATATTGAGATGTACGATTTATGTGCGAGTATATATTTATTTTGGGGTCTATACTGTATATAAGCAAAATATCAACATAAGAAATTATAATAAATCGGATAAAGTTATCCCTACCTTCCTCGATTGTGTTTTAATTTTAAATAATGAAATGATTCATTTTTTTATTGTTTTCAATCAACCTGTGAAAAGAAGGAAGGGATTTCGTTTGTTTCTATAATATTGATATTTTAGTTATATACAGTATAGGCATCAAAATCCCCTTATGATAACATGGAATATCGCAATTAAAATTGTACATTTCCATATAATGTATGAGTTCTGCACTGTAAAACTTCTGAAAATAAAATAGACTTGTGTTGTGAATAGTTGTTGTTGCGTTGGTCTAAACAATTTGATATTTTCAAGTTTATTTCATCAATGAAAATCGTATTGTAAGAGAAGATCAATGAATGAGTATTTTGATTTTCACTTTTAGGAATATATTTGCCGCAAAAACGTCTATAGGTTACTTCCGCCTTGTATCTGTTATAGTATAGACTGTTTCTCTAGTTTAGGGGTAAAATTAAAAGGGGTAAAATAATAAAACAACAAATTACGTTAAGTATTTGAAGGACAATTTTCGTAAAACTAAAAGATGGTTTTACGAAAATTGTCCTTCAAATACTTAACGTAATTTGTTGTTTTATTATTTTGCAAAGTGAAAAACAATCAAGGGTGGATTCATTTGAAAGATAAATGTTTAATTTAGTCCACACGATTGTCACAGCCGCGACTCGTCTTTTGAGAAACAGTGTTCCTGACAAGTTTGGAAAAGCACCTCATTAAAAGAAAAAAAAAATTTGTTTGATTTATGCTCAATTGAATTTATTTTTTAATTGCTCAAAATTTTTAATATTTTTGAACCATGTATTGGAGCTAACATTGATGTACCTTTATTTTTGTTGTTTGTTTTATAAAATTGGCCTTTAAAAAGAGACCATTTAGCATTTTTTCATATTAACACAAGAATAAAAAACTTAATTAAGGTTTTCAAGTGTTCATAACACGGTTCTTCTGAAGGCATAATCTCGGGGAAATCTCGTTTAATAACATTTATGCAGGTTTCAGTTGCTCGTACACAAATATTTGATAAATGACATTCCTTTTTAAATTTTTGATAAAATATTTTTAAACAAGTATTTGCAACATCAGCGTATACTGTTGTCGGCGCTTTCAAAGAACCAAAATTTGAAGATTTCTGGACATTTTTTTCTACTACAAAAGTATCAGAGATCGCTGGTATTTCATCATTTTCTTTAATCAACTTAGTTCGACACTCACTACAATTAATTTTTTTAAATGCACAATACCCGCAGGGTAGTATGAAATAGCATTTTGTTTAATAATTTGGTTATCGCAATTAAGATGATGGAGGTTTAAATATTCACCCTGAACTGAAACGTCTTCAGACTCGCATTCTTGTACTAAACATTCTTTGGATATAGATGTTGAAAATTGTCCAATTCTAATTCTATCATGTTGCCGTCATCTGCCAAGCAATTGGAATACTCTGAATTAAATAAGAGTTTAGTAACAATTATATTTGTGTAATTAAAACCACCCATACCCCGCAATTGAGAGAAAAAAATTTCTAGGCCGTTTTGATTTGTTTTTCCTGTCAAAATAATTTCTATACCACCGCTTAATGTTAAATGGTCGATTAAAATTATCTGAGCGTTAATAGTAAGCTCAATGCCTTTAATAAATTTGAAATAATTTTCATTTCTAGAAATTATTTTTAATTTGCTTAAAAAACCTAAACTCTCTACTAAATTATATACATCGTTTCCTTACTTTAATGGTTGTTCGAAAAGCGGTATAGAGTTGAAATTTCGGCAATTTAAACAATCAAAAATGTTGATAAATCTTTCCACAAATTTGGATGTTGATAATGCATTTTCCAAAGATGTACTTCAAATTTCTGGACACGTTTGTACCACGACTCGAATTGCACAGCTTACGGTGTTACTTAATAATTGTACGGCCAACGAAACGTTCATTTTTTCAAACGAATTTGGGTATAAGTGTTTCCGGCCGAACTTAGGTAATAAATTACATTTGTTGATTGAATCTCGTTCAACAATTTTTCTGATTACATCTATGTCAGCTACTCCAATTTCACTATGTGAAATTTTGTTACATACTATCAAATGCATTTCTGGTCGATTTAATGATGTGTGGAGGATCTTATTGTGTAAAAACTTTTTTGCCAGCTAATATAAAAAAATAATATGATACCGAGCTGCTTATATGGTTGCACATTTAAGGCCCGCCCCTTGATCACATGTTAACATTATGACGTTTAACCCAATTTTTTCCTAACATACGATTATATTTTTTTTAATCAATTCACATAATTTTGAAGCAGTGGATGTCTTGTTAATCAGTACATAATTAATCACATATTCCCAGTTACCTATTAGTGATATAGATAGACAATATGCTACACATATATTAATAAAGTTTATTTTTTAAAAGGATTATGCATGTATTGTTCAAAATAAATATTTACACAAAAAATTATATGATCGTAATTTTTTTTTCTAAAAAAAATCATTCGCGCGTCCGTCTATATATTATTTATTGATTCACACTAATAAATGTTTTCTACTTGACACGCATTTTCTTCGCCGACGATATATTTTTTATGCATATAGCAAAATCTTGCATTGATCGAAAACAACAATAGGAACATTTTCTGTTTTCTAATTTTTTATATTTTTTATTTGTACAGACCAAAAATATTTATAAAAATTTCATTACAACAGAAATTAAGACGATATAATCCCCTAATATTATTAATGAATCGTCTTGCTTCAGACGAAAAACCAAAAATTTAGTTTTTTATTCTATAATTTTGGTTTTTGTTAGGCTATTTTGTTGGATACATTTTCTTTTTTCTTTCAATGAGGTTATTTTCCAAACTTATCAGGAAGACTGCTTCTCAAAAGAGGAATCGCGGCTGTGACAATCGTGTGGTCTCAATTAAACATTTATCTTTCAAATGAATCCACCCTTGATTGTTTTTCACTTTGCAAAATAATAAAACAACAAATTACGTTAAGTATTTGAAGGACAATTTTCGTAAAACCATCTTTTGGTTTTACGAAAATTGTCCTTCAAATACTTAACGTAATTTGTTGTTTTATTATTTTACCCCTTTTAATTTTACCCCTAAACTAGAGAAACAGTCTATAATATAACAGATACAAGGCGGAAGTAACCTATAGACGTTTTTGCGGCAAATATATTCCTAAAAGTGAAAATCAAAATACTCATTCATTGATCTTCTCTTACAATACGATTTTCATTGATGAAATAAACTTGAAAATATCAAATTGTTTAGACCAACGCAACAACAACTATTCACAACACAAGTCTATTTTATTTTCAGAAGTTTTACAGTGCAGAACTCATACATTATATGGAAATGTACAATTTTAATTGCGATATTCCATGTTATCATAAGGGGATTTTGATGCCTATACTGTATATAACTAAAATATCAATATAATAGAAACAAACGAAATCCCTTCCTTCTTTTCACAGGTTGATTGAAAACAATAAAAAAATGAATCATTTCATTATTTAAAATTAAAACACAATCGAGGAAGGTAGGGATAACTTTATCCGATTTATTATAATTTCTTATGTTGATATTTTGCTTATATACAGTATAGACCCCAAAATAAATATATACTCGCACATAAATCGTACATCTCAATATAACATGTATGAGTGCTGTACTGTAACATTTCTGAAAATAACTCAAATTGCGTTTTGAAATGTTTTGTTGGTCTATTGTTGTGATCTATTTGCCACCAATACCAATACAATATAATTCATTAAAATGTTATTTTTTATGAAATTTCTTTTCGTCAACCAATTGGCTCACTATTATTTTTTATTTTGCTGTGTTATTCAAAATGTAAATGCAAGAAAGAGACATGACGAAATTGTAATAGTTTCTCGTAAAATTGCAAAAACAAAACTTAAATAATATGAAATTATTTTATTTGGGTATATTTCTCTCATACAAATAGTGCTTCTATTAGTATATCTTCTTTGGTTATAGATCAAAATTGAATAAAAATATTTGTTGTGAAACAAATGTCAATAAAATGAAAATAATTGTGCAAAATTATTAAGAATACAAATGTAAATCACTTGCAAATTTTACATTTCTATATTTTACATTTACATTTCTATATTTTATATTTTTTAAGTTAGTTCTAATTCAACATTTAACTTATTGAAGGATGGACACCAAACTGGAAATTTATGATCATAGGAATCGCTTGATTAATGTTCCTTCTTTTGATAGAGCCTCAAATGTTAAAATGTTGAATACAAACTCAACTATGAAATGGATTCTATTAAAGTTAGCCGATAGGTATACAAATCGGTATGGTGTAGATTGTATTATTAATATTCCAAAAGAAAAAAATTATATTCGTTACATGAAACTTGCACTAAAATAATTTTCTAGTGATAGGTATGGACAAAATATTTCAAAACAATCCATCTCCAGAGTCCAGACTCCAAATTTGTGTATAAATAACAAATGCTTTAATTAAGAACAAACAAACAAAGCAATATATGTATATCTTTTCAACTCTTCAATTGAAGAAACAAAATTTGGTGTATTGTCCCACATGTCCCCATTTATGTTATTGATGAAAAGTGATGTTTATAGTACAAGTAATAAGAACATACTGCTTTAACGCATATTTTTTTGTAATTTCGAATAGTTGGTACACATTGACACTATTTATTACATAAAGTGAGGTTATGTTCTTATGTTGTTATTTTAAAAAAATCACAATTAGAGACTTAGGTAACTAGATATTTTTGAATTGTTCTATGTAGAATAATTGAAAAATATCTATAATATAATAAAATATCTATAATTATCTTATCGCCTAGTTGACATTTCACTTGTTATTTTCTGTGTGCTTTACAATTTAACGTATGAAAAAATTTTCAAATCCTGAATAAATAAATATAATCTTCTATTTAACAAGATAGAGTGTGACCCAAACATTTTAAACTTAGTAGAATTCAAAATTATCTAAACAAATTTTTGGCGCCGGATGTTTTTGGCAAAACTTTGAAAAATATTTCTTAATTACAGGAATCATTCCGGTTTTATATTTAAAAAGCAGTAGTTTTAACGTCAAAGAAGAAATGCAACAAGTTTATTTATAGTTTCAATAGTTCGTGCAGCTAACATTAAAAATGTGTTCTCAAGTTAAACGTTGATATTAAAACAGCGTAAGTCTAAGAAGTTCGAATATAATTTATCTGTGGTTCTGATGCTGTTAATATTCCCTTCAGAAATTATCAACGCTCTTTGGATGTCATGAGAAAAAGTCATTATAGAAATTAAATTGTCCATTGATTAACATTAATTAATAAAATCAAAGTTTACCAACTCAATCTTCATTATATAGAATAAGTTTGCGCTTTATTTTTCACCAAACTATATAGTTAAATTAATAAACTTAAAAAAATATAAGCTATCAATTGTAAAACAATCTACAAATAAATACATGTTTCCATCGATAAATGAACATAAATGGATTCCCCCTCCCTCAATACGCCACTGCGAACAAGTGAACAATGAAAAATGCTTCAAATTTTTTCTTTCAGTTTATTTAGCATATCAATTATAATCGTATGGTATAACGATTCACTAGGTTAAACATTAAACGCATATATTTATAGATTTGATTTGATTCATTATCTAACATTTTAGTAATGCAAATGGTTGATAAAATTAATGACCAATTGCGTATGGCAATTATCAATTTTATATCAAATTTCTCAAGTATAGTAACATAATATATATGTGCATAATTCGATGAAATTGTAAATACGTGTATTACATATCAATATTTCCTTTGTCTGCCTAAATTATCTTTCGATTCCAATATAGGGTAAGCATTAAATTTGAAAATTTTATTGTACTTATGTACTTGATTAGTAGAAGAAACAATAATATTTATAAACAATATAAACAATATTTTTCAGTGGTGTATTCGCTCTAGAGTTTCTTTGGATTTCGACCACTGTAACATTGATGCAGCTGTCTTATCTCTCTGCTCACGTTCAAAAACACGTCAGTTTTCGACATTTTCACTTTATTGAATGATTTTTTATTTAAGGCGGTATTTCATTATGAAAAATTGACTGGCAACACGAAAGGAGAAAAGTAATAGATAATTCGAAAGATTATCTTTTTCTTTTTAATAAAATTTTAGATTACTTTTCTCCTTTCATTTTGCCAGTCAATCTAGCATATCCTTGGTTTACAATTCTTCTTATTTTTATTGTGAACGTTCATCATCACTCTTTCAAATACCTTTGTTTACCCGCCGTCTACAGTCTACACTATGTAAACTCATTGATATTTTCCATTATGATATCAATTTTATCAATGTATATGTGTGTATATTTACTCTATCTTGGAATGCCATTGGAATCTATTGATTGGGATTTTGTCATTTAATATTTTCGTATTTTTTTCGTTCTTTGATCTATAACAAAGAAATGTGCGTGGTAATGGAAACTCGCCCACAAAAATTACAGCCTTACAAATTAATAAAATTCTGTGTTAGAAGAAATCGCAGAACATTTAAATATTCAATTGGAAGAGATAAAAAAATACGTAATTTACGTAATTGTTAGTACAACAGTAGCGAAAATTGTAAAATAAAAAATTCTGGCAAACGAGGTTGTTGTGTTACTCTATTGAATAAGGTTATTGTGTTACGCAGAAAATTCAGTTCTTTTGAATTTATAGAAGACCAGTAAGATGCAACAAAAACCGGATATACTGTTGGTATAGGTAAAATCCGGATATAGTGTTGGTATAGGTTTCATATTTTATTCAAATTAAATATCAATCTTAAAATGTATGTATTTTTCTAAAGGGGAAAAGCTATATGGAAGCATTGAAATAAACAATATAGAAAATTGGGTCCATTGGGCCTAACCTCTTAAATTATTAGTTAATTTATTATAATAAAAAACAATATGTCCATAAGCCCCTTCATATTTCAATCATCTTGCAAATTTTGTAATAAAATGAAACAAAAAAAAAACAACAACAATAACCAAATAAACAGCAACAATATCCAAGTTTTTACCACTGAAACGGCTCACATTATTATTTGTCCACCTCTCCTATACAAAATTTGCAATGGTGTCTGGCATTGTGTATCAATTTAGTGGAGCTTGTGTAGTTTTTGTTTTAAAATGCTTGCCTGGTTATTATCCCAATGGTATCTTTTATTGATTTGCATTGTTAAAAGATTGTGCAGTACATAGCATACTTTGACAAACAAGTCTTTCGACAACCATTAGTCTGTGTATGTGCAGTATACGAAACATTGCTGCTAGTCTGCCAAATACGCATTCAATTTAGCTTGAGATAAACGGCAGTTCAATATATGGTGTTTGCTATTTAATGTTTCGCATCTGGCATATGGTTTCATTCAGATGATGATCTAACTTAAACGCATCATTCGCGATAAACAAATTATGAACTGGAATAAGTGTGACCTCTAAACATTTTTGTGGTGGAATATGTAATTTATCTATAGATGTTTAAATAAATTTGTATATTCTCGTAGATAGTATTATCAGAATCTCAATAAACAAAAATCGAGAATAAGCATTAACAATAGCCAGTAAAACAATGCTGTGAAATCTTTTAAAAAAATAAACACAGACAAATGCGAAATAGCAATTACCGAACTTATCGGAAACACGCAAAAAATTTTAAACCTCTAACCATCTTTGAAACATTTTCTTCAACGGTTGCTGTTAAATTAGACTAAAACCATAAGCTAGATGTGGCCAAAGCATTCAGCTGTATGCAAGAACTACATAATTTTATTAGCAATTGAATTACATATTCGACTTTTAAAAATTCAATCCACACAAACATCTTGCTGCAGTACATGTTCTCAACAAAAAATTATGTGTATCAACCCTGAAGACCAGCACAGCCACATTACATCAGTATCAAAGATTTCCGATAACACAATAGATTTCAGTTCGCCAGACCATTTTAATACCTTTCACCTCCACCAAATTCAACTACTCCTAGTTTCTAAAAATTTAAAACTAATACGAGTATAAGGAAGACCATACTACCAATACTCCGATTAACTATACAAAACAACACAGCTTGTTAAATAAATTTTTGACTTTTGTAATAAAATTAACATTTTACGGAGTATGTCTGACGAAACTCAGTGAAGCATATAAGCTCTGTTATGCTGAAAATTTAACTGTAATTGGTATAGTTATTTAATTAATGGAGAAACCAATAAAAACCAATAATTGATTTTTACGTTCGCTAAACCATTTATATCCCTCAAAAAACAATAATCAATAATTGGAAAGAATTTATTTCCTTTTCAAGTCACGACTTAAGAGAATAGAACATCAAAGAAGAATACTCAAATTATTTGAGACAGTTTCCTAAAGATTTCGTTTGCCGCTGCAGACAATATACATGCGCATAAATAATTACTTTTCAACCCTTGTACACGAGACCGCATAGCTTTAAAATTCCCAAATTGGCACATTTGTGGTATTTTTTATTCCCGAATTGGCACATTTGTTAAATCTTAAATTATTTAGTGTTCAAATTGATTCTAGGCTGCGAGGGAAAAGTATATGAAGTAAATATGTACTAAAATTGTGGTTTACGGGAACAAACAAGTTATTTCTGTATCATTTCAATATAAAAATATTGATTGGGGTTCAAAAATTCTTCCCAAAAGAATCAAAACATGTTCCCATCAAAGTATCAAAACGTGTCCCAAAATTAACGCAAGATTTGGATTAAATATAAAACCCAGTTTTTAGTCTTCAGATTGTGATTTTTTTTATTGAATCATAAAATACATAAGATAGGGTTATTTATGGAATATCTACATCCGGCAAATGGCCTCCACAGCTTTGCTGGCACATACGCACTCTTTTATCGAAATTCTCCATGACCTTTTTGCATAAATGTGGCTGAATTTCGTTGATGCAGCGTTTAATTTCGTTCTGCAATGCACGGGTGGTTGTGGGCTGGTTGACATAGACCTTTCACTTCAAATAACCACATAAAAAGAAATCTAATGGTGTTAAATCACAAGATCTAGGGAGCTAATTCTGATCACCGAAACGAGAGAGTACACGACTAGGAAATGCCTCATGCAGTAATTGAATTGTTTCACGGGCTGTATGGCATGTGACACCATCTTGTTGAAACCACATGTCGTCTATGTCAATATCATCCAACTGAGGTAGAAAGAAGTGTGTTTTCATGTCGCGATGTCGAGCACCAGTAACAGTTACTGCTTGACCAGCCTCATTTTCAAAAAAGTATGGTCCAATGATGGCTCCAGCCCAAAATCCACACGCTGTGGATGCATTTGTTTTTCGACTATCATATGTGGGTTCTCCCAAAGCGTTCTCCGTACCCCAAATGCGGTCATTTTGGCGATTAACAAAGCCTTTCGAACTACGGCTGCCAAACTTTCATTATTTTTAAGATATTCTTCAATAATGAAAATACGTTGTTCTATCGTCTAACGCCACATTTTTACTAACCCTAACTTCGCAGCTCTCTATGTGCATAGTAGAATAATTTTAAAATATCTATCTTATCTCCTAGTTAACATTTTAAACTTTACTTGTCATTTTCAGTATGATTTACATTTTAATAATGAATATTTTAACTAAAACTGGCTAAACTTTCAAATACGGTTCCCACGCCCACGCTAAACAAATTCTGGGATTTAAAAAGAAGGCTTGTTTAAAGAGGCCTATCAAATAACGAAAAACAAATTGGTCATCGCATTTGAGACTAGTGGCACCTTCAGTTGCAAATACGAGGAATTTGTTTGAAAAATCGCTAATTCCTTTGTAATATAATTGTCAAAAACAGAATAATGGGTCTATCATTATAATTTGGAGGGTTAAAATCAATGGGTTATAGGCTACAAAATAATAAATGTCACAAGCGTCAAGTCTTTGTTGATTAAAAGTTACAAGCTAAATTTATTTCCCGTTAAAAATATATTGATATTTGTAAAGGGTGTTTTTTAGACGTAGTTGTGAACCTCTAAAAAAACACCCTTTACAAATATCAATATATTTTTAATGGGAAATAAATTCAACTTGTAACTTTTAATCAACAAAGACTTTTGACGCTTGTGACATTTATTATTTTGTAGCCTATAAACCATTGATTTTAACCCCCCAAATTATAATGATACACATTATTCTGTTTTTGAGTTGGCAACACTTTATTTGACAACCCATTTAACAGCTGATAGTTGCTTTTTGTTTAGTTTGGTTTGAAATTTCATTATGGATAGACTCACATCAGAGCAACGCTTGCAAATTGTTGAAATTTTTTATCAAAATAATGTATCGTGCACTTCTTCTATTTTATGGCGTAGAAGAAGCTGTAGCCGCTATACAAGAAAGCATTGAAGAAGATCCAAACCAATCAATTTGTCGCCGTTTTCAGCAACTGGGGTTGTGTCTTTCCACTTTATGGAAGATTTTAAGGATCTTGGCTTAAAAGCTTTCCAGATGCAACTTGTGCAGGAATCAAAGCCAAACGACCATCGTATGCGACGCCAATTCGGCGAATGGGCTGAAGCACAAATTGATATTGATGTTGAATTTCCATTCAAAATTTTGTTCTCCGATGAAGCCCATTTTGGGTTGAATGGGTACGTAAATAAGCAGAATTGTCGCATTAGGAGTGAGGATAATCTACAAGCTTTTGTCGAATCACCATTACATCCACAGAAAATTACTGTTTGGTGCGCTTTATGGGCTGGCGGAGTCATTAGTCCATATGTCTTCAAAAACGATGATGGTCAGAATGTTACTGTCAATGGTGAGCGGTATAGGGACATGATTAGAAATTTTTCGTACCTCGGTTAGCTGGCATTAATCTTGCTGACATATGGTTCCAACAGGACGGAGCCACATGCCACACTCAAAGAAACTTTTGATGAAAGAATAATTTCGTGTAATGGTCCAATTAATTGGCCACCAAGATTGTGTGATTTAACCCCATTGTATTATTTTCTTTTTGGTTATGTAAAGTCACTTCATCCATTTATTTAAACATTAATATGTCATACAATTTTCTATCCAATAAAGCCCGTTTCATTGATATTAAAAATATATTTCTTTGTTTTATTATGATTTACTTAAGCTTGTGTAACTCTATAAAAAACACCCTTCATAATTAAGTGTATTTAAAAACAAAATAAATTTTTTGTGTATCCAAATCGTAAACACCATATATAAAATATTAAATGTCAAAATGGGTAAAAACCATAACTGAATTACCTTTTTTCTCATACTTACCGTACTTTTTAGTATAGTATTTTTATTTACTGCATACAATGTTAAAGTAGGTAAAAGTTTAATTTATCTGACTATTCGTCAGCAGCCTCCGCAAGTCTTAAGGCGTTGCCACATGACAAAAATATCGGCGAAAGCCTGGGACCGATTTTTTTCATTTATGATTAAATGATTGCATATTTTCGGCTTAAAGTATTGAGCAAATATTTGAAATAACTACAATTAGTAATTAAAATCATAAATTTATAATAATATACCAATTTTAATTGAATAATAAAAGTTTTTCTATTCTGTCGGTCCGACAACCGATTTTTTACGTAAATGGTATACATTTTGTCGGTTCCGAACGCATCAAATATCACCGATATTTATTTTCGTTGTGAGTATAACCTCACTTCGGTGATAATTTTATTTTGTTTACAAACGCAGCTGTCAATCTGTAATAATTGGTAATAATTTGATAAATTATATAAACTAAATATCAAAAACTCATGACAAAAAAAAACAGAAAAAAAAAAAAATTGTTGCTGTAAAAATCGGTCGAATTATTGTTTTGCTCATGTGGCTTGTCTACCGAATCGGTCGGAAAGACAACTGCATGTGGCATTGCCTTTAATCGATATTTAAATATTTGTATAAAAGTTTGAAAATCATTGATTGAACATCAATAATATTTAATTAATTTAATTTTCATATGTGTATATGAATTATTGAAATCAAACTTTACAAAAATCATAACAAAATTTACATATTTTGAAGTATTAATCATCTTTGTATTTGTATGTATGTCTGCATTCTCCGATTACTCCGAATTATTATTAAATTTTAAAAATTTTGAATCTTTGCAAATGGCGAATATTGAATTGATCGAAATTTGAAATATATTTTAATGTTATATTTGAATCAATTTTTTTTAATATTTTATGGTTTATTGCATTTCGAACTTTAAAATCGAGTTTAGTTTTTTTAGAATATTTGTAAAATCTTAAAGTATTATCCTTAATTAATAAAATTAAGGATACCATTCAAAGTTGAATTTTGAATCATATTTAATAAGACTTATTATTTTAGAGAATGCATATAGATCTCTGATAAATTTCTATCATTAATCATCCTGTCGTTTACTATACTGATAAATCTTCCATGCTGCTTAAAGCTGTTTCGATAATCCGCCATTGAATTCATATTAAAAAATTTCACAAATTTTGATTTTAGGCATCGTTTAATTTTTAGTTTTTTAGTTTTTTTGAAATACATTATACAAATGTACACATAATAATTTTATATTGAAATTAGCAATAACATTAAAAATTACGATATTTAATATATTTCCATTTGGGGTATAATATATATAACACTACACATCATATTTAACTAAAACTTTAAAAATAATAACCATAATATTTACTAATAAACAATGCCACCTATTGGCGAGAAATATTTCCTATTTAGTATACAGAACAGTATAAACAATGTTCACCCACATGCCACAACCATCCAAAGCAGTACATTCTATCGAATAGTCTTCACGAATGAATAAACGAAATATGTTTGCTATAAAATGTCATTTGTTTGGCATACAATTATTTTATTATTTGTTTAAAAATACTCGTATAAATATTATACAAATATTACAAAATAACTATCACTAAGTAGGAGCAGGCCTCCATAGATTCGACTGCAATATAATATGTGGACTGCTTCCACTATAAACTTTCGTTAAATGGCTCGTTGATTGTGGTCTCCAACAGGTTTGGCATTTCCACCATTGGCATGATTTCTTTCACGGCGTTTCTCTTGCGTCACATTACGGTTAACAATAATTTTTACAAATGGTATTTCTTCAATTTCCGGTGGGTGATTATTCTTGGCTCCGTTCATAAATGGCTTTGCTTCGTTCATATCTCCCCCTTGAAATGTTATTAATTTTTTGTTGATTGACATTGTAAGTTTAAGCTTTTACAAACCACCGTTTCTGATTACCGTTCTTTTGTAACTGATAGAGAGCTCGCGAGTAAAATAAAACCATATCAAAAATATACCAACTTATACAAGAATTAAATTTAGAGCGTGAGTACAGAGTGACCATAATTATGTATATTAGCAAAAATTGAACATTAGGAACCCTTTTATTTGTTATTTTTAAATGCCGGAGTTAAAATTTAAATTTTACAGGACAGCTTATATTGATATTCAGTTTCATTATTGAATGTACTTAATATATTGATAAATGTTAGCCTTTTAATAGATATGTATAGCAATGTTTTAATGTTTGGTTACCCTATATATTTGAAACACATCAATTCGAAGAATTAATTTTACATAGAAAATTGCAAACGATCGTCGTTCCTGTAATAAAAATCTCAGATAAGGGAACGTATACAAATTGATGCCTGTGAAGTTTTTCACACTTTTTTTCACATATATACGTATACAAATCCTATTGGAATATTGAAAATCTAATTGAATTCTAATTGATTTCATTAGTGTTAGTGCGTAGTGTACACTGTCATGAATCAAAAAATTGTTTATGAAAGAAATATAATCAATAAATATTGCTATTTATTAAAAAACATAAAGGCATTTGAAAAAGTATAATATTTTACAATTACATTGTGTAAGTAGCGTAAAAACCAATGCATTAAAATTTAGTTTTCAACATTTTAATGTAAGATATGATTAAGCTATTGGTTTGCTACCTGAAAACTAAGACTCGCATAAAATAATTAATCATTTTATTGGAAATAATAATAATCATACATTGTATCATATTGTATCCCTAATGATATTAAAAGTTTTGTAAATAGTTAACTTAATTAAATCAATTTATGAAATTATATTTTTTTGTGGTAACAAATCGCAAATCACAACCAAAAGTCATAGTACTAAACTCCCATGTTCAAACCACCTAAGCCAAAACATCAACCTATTTTAGTACTAATTCAACTTTAACCCAATTAGAATTTAAGCTTTTCACGTTTAAATTTCATTAAAACGCCAAAAAATACGTTCGCTTAATTATTCTCGGGATATAAAACACCTATTGCGTTGTTTTGACGAGAAATTTAATAAGTTATTTCATTTACTATAAGGACCTAAGTCCAAATCTCTGCTAAGGGGTGTTAATGGATATTTTTGATTTCGGCCAAACTCGATCTTTCAAGAAAAAAATTCGTGGCCAATACATTTCTCGGGATAATGGGCCCTTTCAAAACCAGTTGGACAAGGAATTTAATGAGCTAATCCATGTATTATTCGAACCTGAGTCCAAATCTCTGGCAAAGGGTGGTAATGGCCATTTATCATTTTCGGCCAAACTCTATCATTTCAGAATAAAATTCGGGGCCATTGTATTTCTCGGGATACTGGATTCCTTTAAGTTTTGTTGAACGAGGAATTTAAAGAGCTATTCCATGTACTATCGGAACTTGAGTCCAAATCTCTGGCAAAGGGTGTTAATGGCAAATTTTTAATAAATTATTAAATAAAGCCTTACTTCAGATAAAAAAAATTCGTGGCCAATTTATTTCTCTGGGTAATGGATTCGTTTAAGTCTTGTTAAACGAGGAATTTAATGAGCTATTCCATGTACTATCGGAACTTGAGTCCAAATCTCTGGCAAAGGGTGTTAATGGCCATTTATCATTTTCGGCCAATCTTTAACTTTTCAGAAAAAAATTCGTGGCCAATTTATTTCTCGGGATAATGGATTCCTTTAAGTCTTGTTAAACGAGGAATTTAATGAGCTATTCCATGTACTATCGGAACTTGACTCCAAATCTCTGGGAAAGGGTGTTAATGGCCATTTATCATTTTCGACCAAACTCGAACTTTTCTGAATAAAATTCGGGGCCATTGTATTTCTCGGGATAATGGATTCCTTTAAGTCTTGTTGAACGAGGAATTTAAAGAGCTATTCCATGTACTATCGGAACTTGAGTCCAAATCTCTGGCAAAGGGTGTTAATGGCAAATTTTTAATAAATTATTAAATAAGGCCTTACTTCAGATAAAAAAATTCGTGGCCAATTTATTTCTCTGGATAATGGATTCCTTTAAGTCTTGTTGAACGAGGAATTTAATGAGCTATTCCATGTACTATCGGAACTTGAGTCCAAATCTCTGGCAAAGGGTGTTAATGGCCATTTATCATTTTCGGCCAAACTCGAACGTTTCAGAAAAAAAATCGTGGCCAATTTATTTCTCGGGATAATGGATTCCTTTAAGTCTTGTTAAACGAGGAATTTAATGAGCTACTCCATGTACTATCGGAACTTGAGTCCAAATCTCTGGCAAAGGGTGTTAATGGCCATTTATCATTTTCGACCAAACTCGAACTTTTCTGAATAAAATTCGGGGCCATTGTATTTCTCGGGATAATGGATTCCTTTAAGTCTTGTTGAACGAGGAATTTAAAGAGCTATTCCATGTACTATCGGAACTTTAGTCCAAATCTCTGGCAAAGGGTGTTAATGGCAAATTTTTAATAAATTATTAAATAAGGCCTTACTTCAGATAAAAAAATTCGTGGCCAATTTATTTCTCTGGATAATGGATTCCTTTAAGTCTTGTTGAACGAGGAATTTAATGAGCTATTCCATGTACTATCGGAACTTGAGTCCAAATCTCTGGCAAAGGGTGTTAATGGCCATTTATCATTTTCGGCCAAACTCGAACGTTTCAGAAAAAAAATCGTGGCCAATTTATTTCTCGGGATAATGGATTCCTTTAAGTCTTGTTAAACGAGGAATTTAATGAGCTACTCCATGTACTATCGGAACTTGAGTCCAAATCTCTGGCAAAGGGTGTTAATGGCCATTTATCATTTTCGACCAAACTCGAACTTTTCTGAATAAAATTCGGGGCCATTGTATTTCTCGGGATAATGGATTCCTTTAAGTCTTGTTGAACGAGGAATTTAAAGAGCTATTCCATGTACTATCGGAACTTTAGTCCAAATCTCTGACAAAGGGTGTTAATGGCCATTTATCATTTTCGGCCAAACTCGAACTTTTCAGAAAAAAATTCGTGGCCAATTTATTTCTCGGGATAATGGATTCCTTTAAGTCTTGTTGAACGAGGAATTTAAAGAGCTATTCTATGTACTATTGGAACTT
The DNA here is from genome assembly GCA_951394425.1 of Tipula unca. NCBI lineage: Eukaryota > Metazoa > Arthropoda > Insecta > Diptera > Tipulidae > Tipula > Tipula unca. Next base: position 128,884,374 of record OX596380.1, read on the forward strand.
GAGTCCAAATCTCTGGCAAAGGGTGTTAATGGCAAATATTTAATAAATTATTAAAAAAAGCCTTACTTCAGATAAAAAAATTCGTGGCCAATTTATTTCTCTGGATAATGGATTCCCTTAAGTCTTGTTGAACGAGGAATTTAACGAGCTATTCCATGTACTATCGGAACTTGAGTCCAAATCTCTGGCAAAGGGTGTTAATGGCCATTTATCATTTTCGGCCAAACTCGAACTTTTCAGAAAAAAATTCGTGGCCAATTTATTTCTCGGGATAATGGATTCCTTTAAGTCTTGTTAAACGAGGAATTTATTGAGCTATTCCATGTACTATCGGAACTTGAGTCCAAATCTCTGGCAAAGGGTGTTAATGGTCATTTATCATTTTCTGTCAAACTCGAACTTTCCAGAAAAAAATTCGGCGCTAATGCATTTCTCGGGTTAATTGATTTTTTGTGGGCTTATCGGACGAAGAATTTAATATACTATTTCATGTTATATCATAATCTGAGTCCAAATCTCCGGTTAGAGGTGTTAATTGGCTTTTAACGTTTTAGGATTTTGCTTAGTTTGCATCTAATTTGATTTCAAATAATTAGCATAAGCACATTCTTATTAGAATAATAAGTATCAAATACACAAACCGACTGAAGATTTTTAGTACCAAGCAAAGATATTTTATTTTATCAGTTTTTACAGCGCCATCTAATATTCTCTTGTTACGACTAACATGATATTTGGAAAGCATTCTACTTTGACCGTTTTTTTACTAGATGTCAACCAAAGCAAATGTTTTCAATGTTTTATTTAAATATGTTTTTTTTATATTTCGGAATTCATAAAAAGAGCCCAATTATATTTTAGATAAATTAAATGAAAATTGCACAATACGCGCTTTAAAGCAACATTATTTATTTATTAAAGATAAAATAAATTTATTTTGCACAATAAATAAGACGTATCTCCTTTTGGTATGGGTTAAAATAACAATTAAAACTATTACTTAATCAGTTAATTTATTATTTAGAAAATTATGCTTGTTAATTTATTTAAAGTTTTTACATTAAAATGTAATTTCGCAATAATTGAAATATTTCTATGAAAATTATAAAATATTAGAATGTTTTAATAATTTTACTCAAACTATGATTTAAATTCATTCATTAGCATTTTTGTATATTAACGAATATTTTATTTTGTGGCCCGTTGCTGCCGCTTGGTGTGTCCTTTAAGGATTACCTATTTACTTATTATGAAAGATATACATATGTATAATTCTGTTATATTATAATAAATTCTAAAACTGTAAATTACGAATCGTGGTAATTTTCATACAGTTTTATTATAGATGTTTGATCAAACTCCATATAAAAAAATGTATAGAAACCAATTTGACTTTGCTTAGATTGCCATCTGATGGCGAACATCATATCAATAATTATATGGATGAAGTTTTTTTAAGGTATGTAGGTATTCGTTTTGTCGTTTTGAATAAACATATATAGGGTGTGGACCAATTGCAAAAATAAATATATGATTAATAAATGCATATTTTCTGGAAGTAAATTAAAATATAATAAATTTGTATTCTGACAACAAATAAATGTAAAAATAAATGTAAAAAATCAAAGTGCACATAATAAAACTGTGCATTTTAATTAAAATGGATATTTCGTATCCAACCTTCCCCCTAAGGAGAAAATGAAGACTATTTAACCAAATTTATTTACATTACCAAATGAATGATTTTTCCGAAAAATAGCAATAAGTATTATCAATGTTAAAGTACTATCAAATATTGTTCTAAAATGCTTACTCAATTTTATTATAAAAAATACTCATATAGGTTTATATAAATTTATTTTACTAAGACTGTGTCCGAAACCTGTGATAAATATTTTTTAGTACAGAATTTTGACATTATATGAGAATTATTCCCCTACATTCACAAATTTTTATTATGCCGTCCGAAATGTATAATAAATCTCCCCACCTCAAATGCCTCACCACGTTTAAACGTCAAATTTTTGTGAAAATGAATGCCATTATTCAGTCTTGTTTTTCTTGTAATAATAAATTCGTGTCGATATTTTTATAAAATAAAAACTAATTTAAATAAAGTTTTATTAATATTTATTATTATTTTTATTATAATAATTATTTTTATTATAATAATTATTTTTATTAATACAAATTTTGTTGTGTTCTGTGTAAAATTGTGTTTGTGATAAATAAAAAAATAAATTTGAAAGTGACATTGAATTTTTTTTACAATAAAATGGATCCAGAAATAGCAATGCAAAACCAAGCATCAAAATATTCATCAAAATATTTATATACAATTAAAACCTATATTAATTAGTTTAAAAAAATGGCTAATGCTGAAACAGCCCAAGTAATAGCACTACCATTACCTCCGGCCCAGTATGTGAATTTATTTATTTATCACAGAGGAAAATATACGTAAAAATTGTGCCACGCGACCTCCACCACCCATCCATGAAACATACTCTATGTTTGGCAATTCGTTTAACAACGATGACACTATAATCAGACCTCTTGAAAGTCAAGAGTTCAAGTGATTAAATCCACAGCATTGTGATCGACGGAAAGAATTAAAGAAGCCGAATCATTCGTTATTTGTAAATTTCTTGGACCTTACCAACCTACTCATTCACTACCCGGACAGCCCGAGGCAAACAGAAAAGGTATGAAGGACTCCTTTAGTTTATATAAATCATGATCATATTTCTAAAAGTATATTTCATTTAGATTGAAGATTTAAATCTTCTATTCCTCTACATCCACCACCACCTGCTAAATGAATTTCGGCCACATCAGGCGCGTGAAACCTTTTGCGTCATTATGGAGATGCAAAAGAGGCAACGAGTTGAGACTGCTGAACGATTCCAAAGACATTTAGAGAAGGTGAGAGAGATTGTCAAAAATCTATTCGCAGCATTACCAGACAATATACATTTGGACAATAAACTCATGTTGCCTGATAATTTTCTCGATATGGATAACGATTCACAGAATAATGGGGCGGGTGAAGATGGGATTTATCCTCACGACAGACTTATGTGCAGTATTGTAGATGATTTACTCTTATAATTAAATTAATAACATTAAATATATTAAATTGTAAAGCTTTTATTTATTAAAAAAATCATTTTTGTATATTCGAACTTTTATTTATTTTTATTTATCTTTTAATCATTTCATTTTATATTAATTCAGTGTGTGTGTTCATATAAATTATATATATGCTCGTATGTATATAAATAGTATCATCCCGCCAAAAACATCATAAAATTTCGATCCATCCGCCATTTTATATGTATACAAATTTTTTTCTATTGCTCGGCCTACTACAACACAATGATATAAATTATTCGTACGGATCTGTCAAAAATTATGATAGCGATAGACTATAATAATTTGGGTGTCTTGGATTTTTGCATGCAAAAGTCAAAATTCTGTACTAAAAAATATTTATCACAGGTTTCGGACACAGTCTAAGCAAAATGATTTTACGCAGAAATTTACGAAGCATTCTTTAACAAAAAAAAAATAAAAGAAATTATAAATCAGATTGGGCAAAAGTATTTTATTCGTATGCACATTTTTATACCGTGAACTATGTTTTTATGAATATTGACGAAGTAAACAAATCGACAAAAATTTGAGGCGTGAATCAAAAAGTATTTGTAAAATTACATAAAGGAATGGAAAGAATATTAACTACTATATTAAACATTTTATTGTATCACAAAACTAGATGAATGTTTCTGATTTTGTATAGAAATAGGTATACTAAATTTTTTCGAAAAATAATAAAAATTTATGTGTGCGAGATCTGTCAGAATTACCATGGTTAAAACGTTTATAAGTTTCTTTAAAATAAGCCGTTTAAGATGCATTAGATATTTATTATATTGTACGGGAATATAAAACGGCTTTTAAATAAAACTGGATGATTTCTGATCAATAATAATTATTTTGGATATAGTAATGAGCATATGTAGTTTATGGCTACATTTTCAATTTCATTTAAGTAATCTTCGACCATCATCGAAAAAATATGATAGAATTTTATATATTACGTGACCGAGCAAATAGCGCAGTGGTTAAAGCTGCGACGTTTGAATCGGGAGGTACCGGGTTCGAATCCCAACAAAGACGGGGATGTGTTTTAAGGGATTTTTCATCTCGCTGACGAACGGGGGGATGACTAATCGAAACTATACATCTAAACCGCAGTTGGAATTTAGAACCCAAGGGCCGACCCATCTTCCATGTCACTGTACAGGGTGACATGGAGCTATGCATTGCGCAGGTGGTACACTGTAAAAAATGTGTGAATGAGGGTGAATGAGTTGAATGAATGAATGAGTTGAATGAATGTGTGTGTGTGAATGGAGGTGGTATCACAACGGACCAACACTGGTCTAAGGGTGCCGTAAAAAAGCGACCACGTCAACTTAACTTAACTTAACTTATATATTACGTTTACACTTGGTGCGTTTTTTTATTAACAGAACTTCAAGTTCTATAAGAACATCGGGAATAATACTGGGAAATTTTATTTAGTTTAACCAATATATTTAATTTAAGTTCTATTTATTTGAATAAATTTTAACTTCTAACTATATTTTTTGACGGCTATTGTGAAATAATATAGGTATCAAACATAAAACAATGAAAAATATTTGTTTAAAAGATTTCCTTTTAAAATTTCCCTTTTTTTTCGAGTTCGTGTACTATGAATTTATCGCGAACTTGAAAAAACCAATGTTTTATCCAGAACATTGAAAAATAAAGTTAAATTTGATTTTATTTCGATAATAGTGAATTAAAATGTGTAGTTTAACATTAAATGTATCTTATTTATTGATAAAAAATTAAATTCATTTGGATTTTACTGAAAAAATTAGAAAATTCTTATCCAGAACTTCATTCCAATAAGAAAATTTTTGAATTAAAAAACACGACTACTATAACCAATATCATAACCTCCAATTTATTACGCTTAGTGGAACATGACAATTTACTGAATTAATTGAAAGATTTTAACTTGCTGCGTTCAAGTTGACATATTTATTGTACCTTATTTTGTTGCCCCTTTGGCAGCTGGTTGATGAAACAGGTTATGGAATAGATAAGATTTATTATTCAAAGTAAGATAATTACAGCCGATGAAAACTGGATCGTCATTATTTATGCTTATAATCTCAAAGATGTACATACACATGGCAAAATAATTATATTCAATTGTAGTTTATTATCGTATCTACATTCCTAAATTTAAAAATATGGGCGTTAGCGAAAATTGGGTGTTTGGGAATTTCCACTTTTTAAATTAGAACAATTCTTTTGAGCCTTTCTGTTTAATGTAGGGCGTCAATTTAAATTCAAAATAGAAAGATAGTTATATTAACCTCCCTTACCAAAACCGAAGATGTATAAATGCTAAATGCTTAAATAGAATATGGGTTTACGATACAAATTTAATGCAATCGGATTATTCTTATTTTTTTTATATAAAAATATTTATATAAATGTTTATATAACATATAACATATTTATTTAACAAAATTCACCGGCTAAGTTTGCTTTACATTTAGCTGACGGATATTGAGAAATATAATTTAAGCTAACCTGTGGCTAAAACAAATTTAACCAATGGCTAACTTTGCGGTATAGTTTGGTTTAAGAATATGATATTCTTTGCAAATAAACAGAGTGACGTTTTAATTTTATAAAATTTTTATGTTAAATGTTTTAATTTTCACATTATCACTACACATAATATGTACATAACTATATATTAAGCAAACATTTTTTATCAAATGAGTTACAAAAATTTGTTTGTTGGGCAATTCCCTAATTTTTTCTCCCTGGTTTTAAAAAGGGATTTGCCGATCATACGCATTTCGTTTTTATTTTTGGTAACAATATTGAATTTTATTTATTCATAATGCGATATGTTGGTCGACCCCTATATATGTATATTCAAAACGACAAAACGAATACCTACATACCTTAAAAAAACTTCATCCATATAATTATTGATATGATGTTCGCCATCAGATGGCAATCTAAGCAAAGTCAAATTGGTTTCTATACATTTTTTTATATGGAGTTTGATCAAACATCTATAATAAAACTGTATGAAAATTACCACGATTCGTAATTTACAGTTTTAGAATTTATTATAATATAACAGAATTATACATATGTATATCTTTCATAATAAGTAAATAGGTAATCCTTAAAGGACACACCAAGCGGCAGCAACGGGCCACAAAATAAAATATTCGTTAATATACAAAAATGCTAATGAATGAATTTAAATCATAGTTTGAGTAAAATTATTAAAACATTCTAATATTTTATAATTTTCATAGAAATATTTCAATTATTGCGAAATTACATTTTAATGTAAAAACTTTAAATAAATTAACAAGCATAATTTTCTAAATAATAAATTAACTGATTAAGTAATAGTTTTAATTGTTATTTTAACCCATACCAAAAGGAGATACGTCTTATTTATTGTGCAAAATAAATTTATTTTATCTTTAATAAATAAATAATGTTGCTTTAAAGCGCGTATTGTGCAATTTTCATTTAATTTATCTAAAATATAATTGGGCTCTTTTTATGAATTCCGAAATATAAAAAAAACATATTTAAATAAAACATTGAAAACATTTGCTTTGGTTGACATCTAGTAAAAAAACGGTCAAAGTAGAATGCTTTCCAAATATCATGTTAGTCGTAACAAGAGAATATTAGATGGCGCTGTAAAAACTGATAAAATAAAATATCTTTGCTTGGTACTAAAAATCTTCAGTCGGTTTGTGTATTTGATACTTATTATTCTAATAAGAATGTGCTTATGCTAATTATTTGAAATCAAATTAGATGCAAACTAAGCAAAATCCTAAAACGTTAAAAGCCAATTAACACCTCTAACCGGAGATTTGGACTCAGATTATGATATAACATGAAATAGTATATTAAATTCTTCGTCCGATAAGCCCACAAAAAATCAATTAACCCGAGAAATGCATTAGCGCCGAATTTTTTTCTGGAAAGTTCGAGTTTGACAGAAAATGATAAATGACCATTAACACCCTTTGCCAGAGATTTGGACTCAAGTTCCGATAGTACATGGAATAGCTCATTAAATTCCTCGTTCAACAAGGTTTAAAGGAATCCATTATCCCGAGAAATAAATTGGCCACGAATTTTTTTCTGAAAAGTTCGAGTTTGGCCGAAAATGATAAATGGCCATTAACACCCTTTGCCAGAGATTTGGACTCAAGTTCCGATAGAACATGGAATAGCTCATTAAATTCCTCGTTCAACAAGACTTAAAGGAATCCATTATCCCGAGAAATAAATTGGCCACGAATTTTTTTCTGAAAAGTTCGAGTTTGGCCGAAAATGATAAATGGCCATTAACACCCTTTGCCAGAGATTTGGACTCAAGTTCCGATAGTACATGGAATAGCTCTTTAAATTCCTCGTTCAAAAAGACTTAAAGGAATCCATTATCCCGAGAAATACAATGGCCCCGAATTTTATTCTGAAAAGTTCGAGTTTGGCCGAAAATAATAAATGGCCATTAACACCCTTTGTCACAGATTTGGACTCAAGTTCCAATAGTACATAGAATAGCTCTTTAAATTCCTCGTTCAACAAGACTTAAAGGAATCCATTATCCCGAGAAATAAATTGGCCACGAATTTTTTTCTGAAAAGTTCGAGTTTGGCCGAAAATGATAAATGGCCATTAACACCCTTTGTCAGAGATTTGGACTCAAGTTCCGATAGTACATGGAATAGCTCGTTAAATTCCTCGTTCAACAAGACTTAAAGGAATCCATTATCCCGAGAAATACAATGGCCCCGAATTTTATTCAGAAAAGTACGAGTTTGGTCGAAAATGATAAATGGCCATTAACACCCTTTGCCAGAGATTTGGACTCAAGTTCCGATAGTACATGGAATAGCTCATTAAATTCCTCGTTCAACAAGACTTAAAGGAATCCATTATCCAGAGAAATAAATTGGCCACGAATTTTTTTATCTGAAGTAAGGCTTTTTTTAATAATTTATTAAAAATTTGCCATTAACACCCTTTGCCAGAGATTTGGACTCAAGTTCCGATAGTACATGGAATAGCTCAATAAATTCCTCGTTCAACAAGACTTAAAGGAATCCATTATCCCGAGAAATACAATGGCCCCGAATTTTATTCTGAAAAGTTCGAGTTTGGCCGAAAATGATAAATGGCCATTAACACCCTTTGCCAGAGATTTGGACTCAGGTTTTGATAGTACATGGAATAGCTCAATAAATTCCTCGTTCAACAAGACTTAAAGGAATTCATTATCCCGAGAAATAAATTGGCCACGAATTTTTTTCTGAAAAGTTCGAGTTTGGTCGAAAATGATAAATGGCCATTAATACCCTTTGCCAGAGATTTGGACTCAAGTTCCGATAGTACATGGAATAGCTCATTAAATTCCTCGTTCAACAAGACTTAAAGGTATCCATTATCCCGAGAAATAAATTGGCCACGAATTTTTTCCTGAAAAGTTAAAGTTTGGTCGAAAATGATAAATGGCCATTAACACCCTTTGCCAGAGATTTGGACTCAGGTTCGGATAGTACATGGAATAGCTCGTTAAATTCCTCGTTCAACAAGACTTAAAGGAATCCATTATCCAGAGAAATAAATTGGCCACGAATTTTTTTATCTGAAGTAAGGCTTTTTTTAATAATTTATTAAAAATTTGCCATTAACACCCTTTGCCACAGATTTGGACTCAAGTTCCAATAGTACATAGAATAGCTCTTTAAATTCCTCGTTCAACAAGACTTAAAGGAATCCATTATCCCGAGAAATAAATTGGCCACGAATTTTTTTCTGAAAAGTTCGAGTTTGGCCGAAAATGATAAATGGCCATTAACACCCTTTGTCAGAGATTTGGACTCAAGTTCCGATAGTACATGGAATAGCTCGTTAAATTCCTCGTTCAACAAGACTTAAAGGAATCCATTATCCCGAGAAATACAATGGCCACGAATTTTATTCAGAAAAGTACGAGTTTGGTCGAAAATGATAAATGGCCATTAATACCCTTTGCCAGAGATTTGGACTCAAGTTCCGATAGTACATGGAATAGCTCATTAAATTCCTCGTTCAACAAGACTTAAAGGTATCCATTATCCCGAGAAATAAATTGGCCACGAATTATTTTCTGAAAAGTTAAAGTTTGGTCGAAAATGATAAATGGCCATTAACACCCTTTGCCAGAGATTTGGACTCAAGTTCCGATAGTACATGGAATAGCTCGTTAAATTCCTCGTTCAACAAGACTTAAAGGAATCCATTATCCAGAGAAATAAATTGGCCACGAATTTGTTTATCTGAAGTAAGGCTTTTTTTAATAATTTATTAAAAATTTGCCATTAACACCCTTTGCCACAGATTTGGACTCAAGTTCCAATAGTACATAGAATAGCTCTTTAAATTCCTCGTTCAACAAGACTTAAAGGAATCCATTATCCCGAGAAATAAATTGGCCACGAATTTTTTTCTGAAAAGTTCGAGTTTGGCCGAAAATGATAAATGGCCATTAACACCCTTTGTCAGAGATTTGGACTCAAGTTCCGATAGTACATGGAATAGCTCGTTAAATTCCTCGTTCAACAAGACTTAAAGGAATCCATTATCCCGAGAAATACAATGGCCCCGAATTTTATTCAGAAAAGTACGAGTTTGGTCGAAAATGATAAATGGCCATTAATACCCTTTGCCAGAGATTTGGACTCAAGTTCCGATAGTACATGGAATAGCTCATTAAATTCCTCGTTCAACAAGACTTAAAGATATCCATTATCCCGAGAAATAAATTGGCCACGAATTTTTTTCTGAAAAGTTAAAGTTTGGTCGAAAATGATAAATGGCCATTAATACCCTTTGCCAGAGATTTGGACTCAAGTTCCGATAGTACATGGAATAGCTCATTAAATTCCTCGTTCAACAAGACTTAAAGGTATCCATTATCCCGAGAAATAAATTGGCCACGAATTATTTTCTGAAAAGTTAAAGTTTGGTCGAAAATGATAAATGGCCATTAACACCCTTTGCCAGAGATTTGGACTCAAGTTCCGATAGTACATGGAATAGCTCGTTAAATTCCTCGTTCAACAAGACTTAAAGGAATCCATTATCCAGAGAAATAAATTGGCCACGAATTTTTTTCTGAAAAGTTCGAGTTTGGCCGAAAATGATAAATGGCCATTAACACCCTTTGTCAGAGATTTGGACTCAAGTTCCGATAGTACATGGAATAGCTCGTTAAATTCTTCGTTCAACAAGACTTAAAGGAATCTATTATCCCGAGAAATACAATGGCCCCGAATTTTATTCAGAAAAGTACGAGTTTGGTCGAAAATGATAAATGGCCACTAACACCCTTTGCCAGAGATTTGGACTCAAGTTCCGATAGTACATGGAATAGCTCATTAAATTCCTCGTTTAACAAGACTTAAATGAATCCATTATCCCGAGAAATAAATTGGCCACGAATTTTTTTCTGAAAAGTTCGAGTTTGGCCGAAAATGATAAATGGCCATTAACACCCTTTGTCAGAGATTTGGACTCAAGTTCCGATAGTACATGGAATAGCTCGTTAAATTCCTCGTTCAACAAGACTTAAAGGAATCCATTATCCCGAGAAATACAATGGCCACGAATTTTATTCAGAAAAGTACGAGTTTGGTCGAAAATGATAAATGGCCATTAATACCCTTTGCCAGAGATTTGGACTCAAGTTCCGATAGTACATGGAATAGCTCATTAAATTCCTCGTTCAACAAGACTTAAAGGTATCCATTATCCCGAGAAATAAATTGGCCACGAATTATTTTCTGAAAAGTTAAAGTTTGGTCGAAAATGATAAATGGCCATTAACACCCTTTGCCAGAGATTTGGACTCAAGTTCCGATAGTACATGGAATAGCTCGTTAAATTCCTCGTTCAACAAGACTTAAAGGAATCCATTATCCAGAGAAATAAATTGGCCACGAATTTGTTTATCTGAAGTAAGGCTTTTTTTAATAATTTATTAAAAATTTGCCATTAACACCCTTTGCCACAGATTTGGACTCAAGTTCCAATAGTACATAGAATAGCTCTTTAAATTCCTCGTTCAACAAGACTTAAAGGAATCCATTATCCCGAGAAATAAATTGGCCACGAATTTTTTTCTGAAAAGTTCGAGTTTGGCCGAAAATGATAAATGGCCATTAACACCCTTTGTCAGAGATTTGGACTCAAGTTCCGATAGTACATGGAATAGCTCGTTAAATTCCTCGTTCAACAAGACTTAAAGGAATCCATTATCCCGAGAAATACAATGGCCCCGAATTTTATTCAGAAAAGTACGAGTTTGGTCGAAAATGATAAATGGCCATTAATACCCTTTGCCAGAGATTTGGACTCAAGTTCCGATAGTACATGGAATAGCTCATTAAATTCCTCGTTCAACAAGACTTAAAGATATCCATTATCCCGAGAAATAAATTGGCCACGAATTTTTTTCTGAAAAGTTAAAGTTTGGTCGAAAATGATAAATGGCCATTAATACCCTTTGCCAGAGATTTGGACTCAAGTTCCGATAGTACATGGAATAGCTCATTAAATTCCTCGTTCAACAAGACTTAAAGGTATCCATTATCCCGAGAAATAAATTGGCCACGAATTATTTTCTGAAAAGTTAAAGTTTGGTCGAAAATGATAAATGGCCATTAACACCCTTTGCCAGAGATTTGGACTCAAGTTCCGATAGTACATGGAATAGCTCGTTAAATTCCTCGTTCAACAAGACTTAAAGGAATCCATTATCCAGAGAAATAAATTGGCCACGAATTTTTTTCTGAAAAGTTCGAGTTTGGCCGAAAATGATAAATGGCCATTAACACCCTTTGTCAGAGATTTGGACTCAAGTTCCGATAGTACATGGAATAGCTCGTTAAATTCTTCGTTCAACAAGACTTAAAGGAATCTATTATCCCGAGAAATACAATGGCCCCGAATTTTATTCAGAAAAGTACGAGTTTGGTCGAAAATGATAAATGGCCACTAACACCCTTTGCCAGAGATTTGGACTCAAGTTCCGATAGTACATGGAATAGCTCATTAAATTCCTCGTTTAACAAGACTTAAATGAATCCATTATCCAGAGAAATAAATTGGCCACGAATTTGTTTATCTGAAGTAAGGCTTTTTTTAATAATTTATTAAAAATTTGCCATTAACACCCTTTGCCACAGATTTGGACTCAAGTTCCAATAGTACATAGAATAGCTCTTTAAATTCCTCGTTCAACAAGACTTAAAGGAATCCATTATCCCGAGAAATAAATTGGCCACGAATTTTTTTCTGAAAAGTTCGAGTTTGGCCGAAAATGATAAATGGCCATTAACACCCTTTGTCAGAGATTTGGACTCAAGTTCCGATAGTACATGGAATAGCTCGTTAAATTCCTCGTTCAACAAGACTTAAAGGAATCCATTATCCCGAGAAATACAATGGCCCCGAATTTTATTCAGAAAAGTACGAGTTTGGTCGAAAATGATAAATGGCCATTAATACCCTTTGCCAGAGATTTGGACTCAAGTTCCGATAGTACATGGAATAGCTCATTAAATTCCTCGTTCAACAAGACTTAAAGATATCCATTATCCCGAGAAATAAATTGGCCACGAATTTTTTTCTGAAAAGTTAAAGTTTGGTCGAAAATGATAAATGGCCATTAATACCCTTTGCCAGAGATTTGGACTCAAGTTCCGATAGTACATGGAATAGCTCATTAAATTCCTCGTTCAACAAGACTTAAAGGTATCCATTATCCCGAGAAATAAATTGGCCACGAATTATTTTCTGAAAAGTTAAAGTTTGGTCGAAAATGATAAATGGCCATTAACACCCTTTGCCAGAGATTTGGACTCAAGTTCCGATAGTACATGGAATAGCTCGTTAAATTCCTCGTTCAACAAGACTTAAAGGAATCCATTATCCAGAGAAATAAATTGGCCACGAATTTTTTTCTGAAAAGTTCGAGTTTGGCCGAAAATGATAAATGGCCATTAACACCCTTTGTCAGAGATTTGGACTCAAGTTCCGATAGTACATGGAATAGCTCGTTAAATTCTTCGTTCAACAAGACTTAAAGGAATCTATTATCCCGAGAAATACAATGGCCCCGAATTTTATTCAGAAAAGTACGAGTTTGGTCGAAAATGATAAATGGCCATTAATACCCTTTGCCAGAGATTTGGACTCAAGTTCCGATAGTACATGGAATAGCTCATTAAATTCCTCGTTCAACAAGACTTAAAGATATCCATTATCCCGAGAAATAAATTGGCCACGAATTTTTTTCTGAAAAGTTAAAGTTTGGTCGAAAATGATAAATGGCCATTAATACCCTTTGCCAGAGATTTGGACTCAAGTTCCGATAGTACATGGAATAGCTCATTAAATTCCTCGTTCAACAAGACTTAAAGGTATCCATTATCCCGAGAAATAAATTGGCCACGAATTATTTTCTGAAAAGTTAAAGTTTGGTCGAAAATGATAAATGGCCATTAACACCCTTTGCCAGAGATTTGGACTCAAGTTCCGATAGTACATGGAATAGCTCGTTAAATTCCTCGTTCAACAAGACTTAAAGGAATCCATTATCCAGAGAAATAAATTGGCCACGAATTTTTTTCTGAAAAGTTCGAGTTTGGCCGAAAATGATAAATGGCCATTAACACCCTTTGTCAGAGATTTGGACTCAAGTTCCGATAGTACATGGAATAGCTCGTTAAATTCTTCGTTCAACAAGACTTAAAGGAATCTATTATCCCGAGAAATACAATGGCCCCGAATTTTATTCAGAAAAGTACGAGTTTGGTCGAAAATGATAAATGGCCACTAACACCCTTTGCCAGAGATTTGGACTCAAGTTCCAATAGTACATAGAATAGCTCTTTAAATTCCTCGTTCAACAAGACTTAAAGGAATCCATTATCCCGAGAAATAAATTGGCCACGAATTTTTTTCTGAAAAGTTCGAGTTTGGCCGAAAATGATAAATGGCCATTAACACCCTTTGTCAGAGATTTGGACTCAAGTTCCGATAGTACATGGAATAGCTCGTTAAATTCTTCGTTCAACAAGACTTAAAGGAATCTATTATCCCGAGAAATACAATGGCCCCGAATTTTATTCAGAAAAGTACGAGTTTGGTCGAAAATGATAAATGGCCACTAACACCCTTTGCCAGAGATTTGGACTCAAGTTCCGATAGTACATGGAATAGCTCATTAAATTCCTCGTTTAACAAGACTTAAATGAATCCATTATCCCGAGAAATAAATTGGCCACGATTTTTTTCCTGAAAAGTTCGAGTTTGGCCGAAAATGATAAATGGCCATTAACACCCTTTGCCAGAGATTTGGACTCAAGTTCCGATAGTACATGGAATAGCTCTTTAAATTCCTCGTTCAACAAGACTTAAAGAAATTCATTATCCAGAGAAATAAATTGGCCACGAATTTTTTTATCTGAAGTAAGGCTTTATTTAATAATTTATTAAAAATTTGCCATTAACACCCTTTGCCAGAGATTTGGACTGAAGTTCCGATAGTACATGGAATAGCTCTTTAAATTCCTCGTTCAAAAAGACTTAAAGGAATCCATTATCCCGAGAAATACAATGGCCCCGAATTTTATTCTGAAAAGTTCGAGTTTGGCCGAAAATGATAAATGGCCATTAACACCCTTTGTCACAGATTTGGACTCAAGTTCCAATAGTACATAGAATAGCTCATTAAATTCCTCGTTCAACAAGACTTAAAGGAATCCATTATCCCGAGAAATAAATTGGCCACGAATTTTTTTCTGAAAAGTTCGAGTTTGGCCGAAAATGATAAATGGCCATTAACACCCTTTGTCAGAGATTTGGACTCAAGTTCCGATAGTACATGGAATAGCTCGTTAAATTCCTCGTTCAACAAGACTTAAAGGAATCCATTATCCCGAGAAATACAATGGCCCCGAATTTTATTCAGAAAAGTACGAGTTTGGTCGAAAATGATAAATGGCCATTAACACCCTTTGCCAGAGATTTCACTCACGGACTCAAGTTCCGATAGTACATGGAATAGCTCATTAAATTCCTCGTTCAACAAGACTTAAAGGAATCCATTATCCAGAGAAATAAATTGGCCACGAATTTTTTTATCTGAAGTAAGGCTTTTTTTAATAATTTATTAAAAATTTGCCATTAACACCCTTTGCCAGAGATTTGGACTCAAGTTCCGATAGTACATGGAATAGCTCAATAAATTCCTCGTTCAACAAGACTTAAAGGAATCCATTATCCCGAGAAATACAATGGCCCCGAATTTTATTCTGAAAAGTTCGAGTTTGGCCGAAAATGATAAATGGCCATTAACACCCTTTGCCAGACATTTGGACTCAGGTTTTGATAGTACATGGAATAGCTCAATAAATTCCTCGTTCAACAAGACTTAAAGGAATCCATTATCCCGAGAAATAAATTGGCCACGAATTTTTTTCTGAAAAGTTCGAGTTTGGTCGAAAATGATAAATGGCCATTAATACCCTTTGCCAGAGATTTGGACTCAAGTTCCGATAGTACATGGAATAGCTCATTAAATTCCTCGTTCAACAATACTTAAAGGTATCCATTATCCCGAGAAATAAATTGGCCACGAATTTTTTTCTGAAAAGTTCAAGTTTGGTCGAAAATGATAAATGGCCATTAACACCCTTTGCCAGAGATTTGGACTCAAGTTCCGATAGTACATGGAATAGCTCAATAAATTCCTCGTTTAACAAGACTTAAAGGAATCCATTATCCCGAGAAATAAATTGGCCACGAATTTTTTTCTGAAAAGTTCGAGTTTGGCCGAAAATGATAAATGGCCATTAACACCCTTTGCCAGAGATTTGGACTCAAGTTCCGATAGTACATGGAATAGCTCGTTAAATTCCTCGTTCAACAAGACTTAAAGGAATCCATTATCCAGAGAAATAAATTGGCCACGAATTTTTTTATCTGAAGTAAGGCTTTATTTAATAATTTATTAAAAATTTGCCATTAACACCCTTTGCCAGAGATTTGGACTCAAGTTCCGATAGTACATGGAATAGCTCATTAAATTCCTCGTTTAACAAGACTTAAAGGAATCCATTATCCCGAGAAATAAATTGGCCACGAATTTTTTTCTGAAAAGTTCGAGTTTAGCCGAATATGATAAGTGGCCATTAACACCCTTTGCCAGAGATTTGGACTCAAGTTCCGATAGTACATGGAATAGCTCATTAAATTCCTCGTTCAACAAGACTTAAAGGAATCCATTATCTCGAGAAATAAATTGGCCACGAATTTTTTATCTGAAGTAAGGCTTTATTTAATAATTTATTAAAAATTTGCCATTAACACCCTTTGCCAGAGATTTGGACTCAAGTTCCGATAGTACATGGAATAGCTCAATAAATTCCTCGTTTAACAAGACTTAAAGGAATCCATTATCCCGAGAAATAAATTGGCCACGAATTTTTTTCTGAAAAGTTCGAGTTTGGCCGAAAATGATAAATGGCCATTAACACCCTTTGCCAGAGATTTGGACTCAAGTTCCGATAGTACATGGAATAGCTCGTTAAATTCCTCGTTCAACAAGACTTAAAGGAATCCATTATCCAGAGAAATAAATTGGCCACGAATTTTTTTATCTGAAGTAAGGCTTTATTTAATAATTTATTAAAAATTTGCCATTAACACCCTTTGCCAGAGATTTGGACTCAAGTTCCGATAGTACATGGAATAGCTCATTAAATTCCTCGTTTAACAAGACTTAAAGGAATCCATTATCCCGAGAAATAAATTGGCCACGAATTTTTTTCTGAAAAGTTCGAGTTTAGCCGAATATGATAAATGGCCATTAACACCCTTTGCCAGAGATTTGGACTCTAGTTTCGATAGTATTTGGAACAGTTCATTTAGTTTTTTGTTTAACTTGCTTATAAGGAATCAATTATTTGAAGAAATAAATGTATGAAGAATTTTTTTCTGAAAGTTTTTGCTTTGGTTGAGGTAAATAGCCAGTAACACATCTGTCCAGTTATGTTTATTCTAGTTCTAGTTGTACTTGAAACATTTTATTTGATTCCTTGCCTAACCAGCTTTTAAGATATGTTTTACCCTATAAAAATCTTTTAAATTCATTTGTTTTGTCTAAGTTGGTCTTATATTTTATATTTTAGTACTAAACATTTCAATAGGAATCATATTTTTTTCTTATTGGAATTCAACTTAACAGTGTGATACTAACACATATATAAAATCTGTGAATTTGTGAAAAACTTCACAAGCATTACAAATTGATACACCTATTGTAATATAACAGAGGTGGAACTTCATATTTTCGTATCACTCTCCTCTCCGCTCCCCCAGTAAGAATTTACAAGAGTACAACTTTCGATTTGTGAATTAGGGAGAGTTTTATAATTAGCCACATCTATTTCCTTAAATTTGGTTAATTTTCTTAATACATAATTGCTATGAAAACGAGATACAATCACAGTTCCTTACATATATAATGTAACCTAGAATTGCCTTTAATCTATAAATGGTATGGCTGATCGGTTCCAACATCCACTTGATGTGGCTGCCGGAGTATTTTAACATTGCGGGGAATGTAAAAGCAGATGAGTTTGAGAAGGCGCTAAATTGCTGTTGCAGGAGGACGCTATGATAGTAACGAACCATAGAGGGTCTAACGTCAACTATAGTGCGTAATAACTAGGCAGATTTGGCCCAAACTGAACCGGTTTTTGTGAGTATATAAGTCCACTACTGGATATGCATATTTATTTATATATATGTAGTGTCAATACATACAAACTTATATATTTGTAGAGTTTTGAAATTGTATACCAATTTTGCGCAAAAAGCTGACTAAACAGTAATATTTTTAAAAATATTTTTTTTTTGTTTATTCTCAAATTCGATATTGTAGGCAATTTGTATGTTGTAAATTAATTGATACCAGTAATGGCCTTTAAAAACTGTTATAATAATAATAATAATAATTTGTTATCTTTATAAATTATCGCTAATGACTTGTAAGTGAAACACAATTTGTATTTTTCTACTACCAATACAATGAGCTGTCAATGATAGCATTTAGTTCCAAGAAAAAGTGAAATAAACAAAATTAATTTTGTATTTCCTAGTATATAGTAGTATTTACTTCTTTATATAGGCTAATGTACCAGGTAATTATTGTCGACATGAAAACTAAATTATTTGAAGCAAGGTTGGTTGGTTATACAGGGAAATCAAGAGGATAATAGAGAGGCTTAATTCTTACTTAAAATATTATTAATCTTTTAAAAAATATATTCCATATTCATTTCAAATATAAGCCACTCGACTGTAATGTATTAATGTGATTTACTTAATATAGATAATAGGTTTAATGCAAAACCACCTCAATTTATATCTCAGCAGTTCTTCTATAGTTGATAAAATGTTAAAGACGATTTTTTGCATTGTTCGTTCTTATACGAAGTACGTTTTCAATACATGGTGCTTGGTCACGAATTACGTTATGACCAAGGGTGTAGCCAAATAAAAAAGATTTGTGTTTAACGTAACAAAATTTATTTAGGTTCACTGATTTATACTATATATATTGTACATTGATACTTTTTTTCATGCTGAAAGCTAAAATCGTTCTGATTTTCGATTTCGATTTATTACTGTTTAATTTTAAATTTGATAATTTCAATTTTACTTTGAGAAAAGTATTTAGGCTTATCAGAAAAAATGTTATCTAAAATGCTTAACCATATTTTATGTTAATTTATTACATACACTCTTCTTTCATGTGTTATTTCAATATGATAGTAATTTGAAATCTATAATATGTACTATATTGTACAAGTGTTGCGCTGTTGTTGTTATGCTGGAGTTAACTCGTGTCATCTTAATAAATGTCACGTCTCAACATGCCTTCATGTTGAGTGATTTTTTTCGACGATGATTTCCTAAGATTCTAATACATCTATCTTACTAAATTTCTTAATACTTTATTCTGAAATCTTTGAATAATAACTAAGTTGCTCTGTTTGGCACACCCCAATGTTGAATACCATAAATCCCTGTTGCATGTTGATAGAATAGAGCTTCTTCGTATCAGTCAGTATATCTTTCTGTATTTAAGTCCCTAACTCTTTTCTTTCCTTTTTAAGATGTGCTTTGCATCGGAGCTTGGCATCTAGGTTCATGCCGAGGTACTTCTTTCTTGATTTATTGTATACCGGAATGTGTTGTCTTGTCCACAAGAGTAGTACAGAGTACAGTACATAATATATCTTCCTCGTTTCTTATCTCCTTGCGTATATAAACTATGCAGGAATAGAAATATTTGTGTTGCATCGTTTTCAACAAGTAATTTATGTGATGCACGACTAGGCTTGCCACCTTTTGAAAAAGCCAGAGGAGGACAGTACAATAAATATTTTTCATTTGATTTGCACGTCCTGCTCAAGAAGGATCTTTTGCTCAAAATTAATCACCCCCTAAAATACTTACACTGTAGAATGATAATAAAATTATAACTTATATGCACATAAAATAAACAAATGATTTCACAGTGTAAATGCGGAATACGCTGTCTGAAAAGTGATATCATATTTCGGTACCGTCGGAAAAATTCAGATAAATAATTCGATAAAACCAATAATTTATAAATACGAGGGCGGAGTGAGAATTCTGGTAAAAATGAAACAAGGAATAATATTTTCGGCCAAAACAGGAAATAGTAGCAGGGGGCTAGGCTAAGTCTCGAGAATATGGCGGATGTGGAAACAATTCGAAGCCTAATTTATGGATTTTGACCATGGCAACTACACACGACTGCACCCGTGCATTGTCTTGATGGAAGAGAATTTTTCTCTTCACCAAATGCGGTCGTTTTTCTTTCAAAAAGTCGTTGAAACGGTCCAATAAGTTGCAGTAATCTTCACCGTTGACTCTTTTTCCCTTTTGAAGGTGTTTGATGTGGATTATGCCGCGTGCATCCCAAAAAACTGTGACCATGACCTTGTTGGCGGATAAAACCGCCTTAGCCTTCTTCGGCGGAGATTCGCCAATATAAATCCACTGTTTAGACTGTTCTTCATACATGTTTCATCTACAGTTATGAAACGACGCAAAAACTCCTTTTTAAACAGCGCCGAACCTGCCTCTGAAGTTGTCACACATGTGCGTTTTTGGTCGATTGTAAGCAAACGAGGCACTTAACGCACGGATAGCTTTTTCATAGCCAAATGTTGGTGTAATATATTGAGCACACGTTCATCTAAGATGCCTTCTATCTCAGGTATGTAATATATATTTGCAAAAAAAACAATGGGTTGTCTGTTTTCAATGGCTCTCAAAACTGAACTAAATGACAGATCAATCTGAAAATTTTAATTTGGTCTAGTGACAGATGATATTGACACATGATATCTGGGATTTGCGATTGTGGCACTCTTTGTTGCAATTTTACCAGACTTCTCACAGCACATAAATATTTTTGGAAACATAATTTATTTTCCTGGTGGAGGACATTTTTGTCCTCGTGGAGGACGCAATTTCTTACGAAAGGAGGACTGTCCTCCACAAAGGAGGACGGGTGGCAAGCCTATGCACGACGCACACGAGTCTTACGTACATGCACAAACAAAAATATTTATTTTCTGTTATTTTGTACGTTTCTTGTTTTTCTTCTGCGGTGTTTTTCATTGTTTTACTAACAGGTAAAATCGCCGTATCGTCATCAAAAGTTGCCACAGTATTGTTTTCTAATGCAGGAAGATCATTGGTGTATTATAAGACCGGACCCAATAAACTGACCTTGAATCTATTTAAATTTAGAGTAAGTATCGTCTATAGATTTATGAGTATTCTAAAGAATCCATCTTTCAAGTGTGGTTCCAAACTTCCAATATGCCAACAAATTGCATTTTTAGGAGAGTTTTTCACTATGGTTACGTTCCGCATGCCAAACTTTGTCAAAACCCTGTGCAATGTAAAACATATCGTTGCGCAGAGTTTTTGATCCTCCAGTCGTCTAGTGCTTTCTCAATAAAATGGGTGATTTTGTGGACTTGATCTGGAGTGTTGGATACGGAAAACGAATTGATTGTTTGGGATCAATTTGTTACCCTCGATTATCGGATTTAACCGTGTTTACCAATAACCAATAACTTCTCAAAGAATTTAGCCACACATTTGATTCTAAAGGAATCATTCATTTATAAGATTGGTGAGCTTAACTGATAGCTAGGAGGTTTTTTCTGATTCATATTGACTTTTATTTCATGCATGACTTCATTTGGTGTACATAGCAAGTAGGATTTCATTACTTTCTTGTACATCTTCAGTAGTTGGTTCGGCTTCAAATGTTTGGCCATCATGTGGTTGCAAACCTTAATTATTTCTGGCCTATTTTTCCCCCGATGTACGGATAACAACTTAGTTTGACATTGAGTAACTCCTGTTTGCTGACATATTCTTCTCACTCGTCTTTTTACTTCCAAAAGTTCTCTAATTTCCCTAGAACAGATATTTCTCGAATATTTTCCCAAGCTGATTGTTGTAAGACATATTCAGTTTATATTAACTCTTTTCATATAGTTACTCCTCATACTTTAGCGGAACCATTAAGTTAATTTTTCATTCTAAGGACTGTCAAAATGTTTATATTCGAGTAATCAGGTTGGATTACTTTCTTTCTGTATGATATTTTCACTTAAAATCAGTATCTCGCTTTCATCTAACTGCACATACTTTTCAGATATGTTCTTAACTATGAAGAACTCAATCAGATCTTGTTCTATTTAAGCAATAAAATAATAATTTAGAAAATAAAATATTTTTTTGCCCTCTTTTAGATTGGTTAGTAAATTATTTATTTTCTTATCTAAGCTCAATTCGACAGGAATGTTTCATTACAAACATTGATTTTTAAGTTAAACTTGCTTCTAGGCTCCTGTGGTGGACGGTAATTTACGTACGTAGTAAAGCTTCATTACACGAGTATGATATCCATAGAATTCCGCTACAATACACGTTGCTTGTCGTACGGAGGCCACTAAAAGTTGGATCGCTGTACTGACGACTTTCAAGCATATACATACCTCCGCAAGTATATTTTTAAAAATTAGATTCCAACTCCAAGTTAACGACATAATTTACAACAACAGTTTGATATACATAATAGAATAGATAATCTGATGGAATAAGTATGAGCGGTTTGTGATTAGTGAGTTGAATGCAGTTAATTATATTTAGCCATTAGCACAATGCTGAAGAACTTTATATAATTAAACAAGATGTTTTCCTTTCCTAGTTTCCAGCTTCGCAAGAAAGACTTTTGTGAAGGTGGTCGTTTGTGATTACTTATTGAGATTAGACTTACAGATAGCTATCTGTAAGTAATTTTTATTATTAAACTCATTATACTGTAAAGCCCCATTAATTCTTTAAAAACTCACAGAGATGACGCGACGTCTCCGCTAGTTACGGCTGAATCAAATTTAGAAACATTTCGAACATATCCTTCAACATTCTGGTATACAGAAAGAACTGACTTTGTTCAACAGTTTTTATTTCGTGGAATGTTTTATAAAACAAACAAAATTATAGGAGCAATTAATTTGGGTATTTATATACGTACTTTTAAATTACCAACTCAATTTCTTAAGCGGTTTATTTTTATGACACGGCATGATCGTTTTTTAAAAGATCAATTATTTCTCAATTCTTTTAGCAAACATTTGAACAAGGTAAATAATCCTTTAATTTCTTCTAATTCGTTTTCCACCAATTGCAGTTTTTTAACTACTTTTAAACACACACCAATCAAACAACTTGATTTCAATACAATTGACAACATTTGTTTACAAGTTATATATGTCTTACAACTTTGCTAGCCGACCTTTCCCTTTTCCGTAAGCAAATGTTTTCGTAAAATTCAGTTAATTGTCTTACAGTTTACGCTGGTTGTCTCTTAACGCAATTTATCCTTTAGAGAAGTGCAAATTCGATTGGTCATCGCAAGAAAAACCAATTTATGATATTTGTAACTGCTTATCGTGTAATATCGTTTAAAATACCTAATCATTCATAATAAACATGAGAATGACGAAAGTTGATGAACTATAGTAGTAAGTTTTGATTGGTTGAGTATGACCTTTGTGTATTTATATATAGAGTGATTACCATAATAAAATAAAAGTTACAATGTTACCTCGCTCGAATTGTAGAGCGCGACAATCGACTATAGAATTGTACACAGAATAAAACGAAAAAAACAAAAGGAAAATAACCTTACGAAGGTACAAACATACAAACAAATTTTTTATCTTTTGTTTTTTAAATTTTGTTTTTATTTCAGTTTTTTAATAATATTTTTTTATTATGTATAGTCCTATTCAGATCTTAAAAAAAACATTTTTTTAATTTTTCTGCGCAGCTTTCAGTGATGTAGAAAAAAAAATTATAAAAATTTTGATGGGTCGCATTTATTTTAGGTAGTAAACCTAAATAAAATAATAAATAACCAATAAAAAGAATTATATTTCAGTTTTAATACACAAAACATTCAAAATGATTATGTATTTATGTTATTTCAATCATATTTCGAGTGAAAATTAATAGGTCAAAAAAAAATTGCACGCCTTTTGGAAACAATGTAAACATTTAATTTTGGTACGGACTAGGGAAAATAAATGATCAAATATCATTCATGTCGAACAAAACCAAAACAACATAAAAAGCAAAATCAGTTTTCAATTTAATTCTTAGTTTTTCGAATTAAATATTAATTTCAAAAGTGTCAGGGATTCTTATAAAGTTAAATTATAAAATCATTTTGTGATTAAAAACGTTCCTATTCCATTTAAATAAAAATGTAAACAATAAACACGATTTATTGTACTTAATACATCACTGTGTATCCGATATATTTTTTCTGCGCGAGAACTGTCAAAATTCCAGCGAGATATGAAAACTACTATACCAATTTTTTATTCCGTCTAAGGTGAGCGATTGCGTTGCTTCGAAACCAAAATTTGGTTGGGAACATTGCGCTGGTTCTATAACAAATTTTGTATTTAAGAAACAAAATTATATACACAAATCTGCAAGAGTTTAAAGCCTCAAATCTGTTATAATGAACAACACTTCAGAATTTTGGTATTTTGGAATTCATCTCACCGCAAAATATTTAAAATAAACCGAAAATGTTGAAATTCACATACAGATTTTGTGCAGAAGGGTCGAATATGTTCAATTTATTTAAGAAAAATTTCCTCCGTCATTTTTATTTCATCCCTTGCTGTTGTACTGTTTGTGTTTTCGGTCCCACAAAGAGCGTCATTCTTCCACAAATGTGATTTTTCAAAATCCATTTTTTACTGTAAATAATTTGGCTAGCCTTTGCAGTCATGTCTCCCTCGAAAAAGGGCATAGCTTTTATAATTAGAAATACTTTTATTAACTATAGCTCCATTTTGTTTGAAGTGGTCAATTTCTCTTTTTCCTGAATTTATTAACCAAATTGTTGACCTTTTTTGAGAAATTAGCCCTTTTCCAGAATGCACAGTACATAGTCGATTTTGAATGGGAGACATCTGCCAAAAGTGTTGCGATAATTCAAACGACCACTGATCAAAAAACAAAATATTTTGTTGCTATTGAAATCCAGTTCAATAGCAACAAAATTCGGTTCGTTCGAATTAGACGAGCTTTTAGTTTACTTTTGATGATTTCGTACAAATTCATAAAAAGAAATTTTCGTAAGAATTCATATCCAATGTAACCCCAGCCTAATTCTAAAAGCTATGTACTAGGGAAAGGGTATTTGGGCACACTTGAAAAATTCTATGACCTCTTTTAAACTACAGCGTTTAATGCAAATGATTATTTTAATGATTTATATATCATGTACATTTTTAATAGATGACTATAGCTAGAGTTTCGTTTTAATAGATGACGCTTTCGAAATGTCGTTTGAGGAGTAGGATATACCAAACTTTTTCGAAATAAATTCATTGAGAAAGTAGGTAAATAAGAAAACAACATGGATTTTATTATTCCAGAATCGATCTCTATATATTTGCTTCCAAGTTCCAACGAAGCGCAGTAAGCAGCAATATAATGAAAATATCAAGAAGTATAATTTTAATGACTGTGATTTGAAATAAGGAAACTATAACTAAACAATTAAGACGGGTACATGTTTTTTATTCTAATAAAAGAGCCTCGTGTTCTTTTTACCTGGAATGTCCAACCAAGCCGACTTCGCTTTACTTTCTTATTATAAACACGGTCTATAAAAGGTTTTTTCAATTGAGTTCAACATGAAAGAGTACGGTGGTAGATACTAGATAAATTAAATGGCTTCCTGAGGTTTTTATTTTATTCATGAAATGCGCAGTTTTATAGATTTGGCCATTATCCGTTCCAAAATAAATCAAACTCCTCTACCTCTATAATTCAAACTCTAATTCAAATAAATTTTGCAAATTTAGTGAAGAACTGGCTGCAAAATTAATGAACTGTACTCTTCCATGTTGAACGTTGAACCCAATTGAATAAGCCTTTTCAAAAATAAAAGCATTGGCCAGCAATTGATTGGGTTCAACGAGAGAACAGAATTGGGGTAGTGTGAATTCAGTGCCATCTACGGACTCTTCGAGTTTCATAATGAACCTTTATGTTTAACACTTACTGGTCGGTACGGTTTTATAGATAATTTTTAATAATAAGTCGATGAAGGAACCTGGTAATTTCATAACCGATTATGATGAAATTCGAAATGTGAAATGAAAATGGGTTTCTTATGATATTAAATGATATTTAGCAGAAGATATGGAATAAAGAAAATTATGAAGGAACTTTGCTATTTATTAACCGATTACGATGAAGACGATGTGAAATCTTTTAAGAAACACCTGAGTACTTTCGAACATGCCGAATTTCATTATAACCGGTTAAGAATTCTATTATAACCGGTTAACAAAGTTCTTTCTAACTGGCCATATTTCAGAACTTGTAAAAATAATTTTAGAATTCCACTTGCATCGTTCATGCTAAACGTCGTAAGAATCGGTTAAGAAATAACAAAGTTCCTTCCTAATTGGCCATATTCCAGAACATCATATGTGAAAATTATTTTAGAATCCCGTTTTCATCATTCTTGCTGAATTTTATCTCCATCAGTTAGCTCGTTTTGCCGAAAAATTTTGAAAATTGTCCCCTGCATTTTGTAAACAGTTCAAGTTGCAAAAACAATGATAACAAAATAATCAAAATTACAATAGACAACAGTTTTATTGTGTTTTTAATTACGAAAAAGTCTTGGTTTTTATACATTTTTATGGTAAAAACCATCAGTAACTGAAAATCTGCAAATAGCGAGAAACAAATGAAAAAATGAGTCCTCCTATCAGATCGTAAAGGGTTGATCTTGTATTGTTAATACCAATTAAAAATTAATTTTGTCGAATTTTAAATTATTGAAAACAGCTATGTTACTGTTTATTACAGATTAATCTTGATAAATCTCAAGTGTTAGATTCAAAGACGATCAACTTAATATAAAAGGTTTCATTGGATTTGTAATTAGTATCATTCTAATTGAATAAAGTTTCATTCCAATTGAAAACGGTTTGATTCTATTTAGAAATGGTCTCGTTTTATTTGAAAGAGGTTTCTGTTAATTTATAAAAGATTCATTCAATTTGATCTGAAAAACCTATGAACATTGGAATATGCGTGAAATAGTTTCAGTTGCAAACTTCATTTAATTAACTACTTGTTATATTTTTCGAAAATCCTAGACTTCGGAACTGAAGTTAAATTTCCAAAGATTTTAAAATCAAAATACATAACACTCTCACTGATATCGCACATTCACACGGGTTCTCTGTCTGTGTGATAAAAAAAAAAAAAATCTAATTCGTCTACCTTAGTTTTTAAATTGTTTTGTTATTGTTTTGGTGTACATAAGAGCGAAAAGAAATAAAGTTCGAATGATACTCAAAACAAAATATGTCAGCAAAAAATCTTACTGTATAGTTCGATACATTGAAACCTAAATATACTATGCACAAAAAATTAAAAAAAACATTCAAAATCGTGTTTGTAACGCTATCTATTGAGGTAACATTGTAATTGCTCATGATTTCTCTATTTATATATACTCAAAGGTATGACATAGATATTCGAAAATAGTCCAACAAATACGAAAATTAGTATATATCATTACTTACATACGTCATAATGTATTTGTATTTATAATTTATATAATTATATTTATATCAAATAATTTATTATTAAAAATAGCATCAGTTAATAGTAGATTTGCAGTAATTCTATACAAATAATGTTGTATCCGCACTTGGAAATATTATTAGTCATCACATGTTTAGTTAAAATTTCAGATTGAATTCTGCTAATTAAATTGAAATATTTAATTTAATCTGAATTATTATATTTTTTAGTGATTATGTAGTTGCCTACCGTATAAATAGCGCCCAGAACAAAACAATAAATCGTAGTGTCTTCTTCAACCACGATCATAATTAACATATTATTATAATATGTTGGATATAAATTACTTCGTGACACAGAAGCGGTCATTTGACAAATCCGAAGCAGTTCTCGCAAAACCATTCTATTATTTAACCAATATGATAGCTCCACCAGAAATATTTGATATAGATGAAGAATTAGAAACTGAATTGTCAACAAGCTGGCATTACAATATAAATTTTCACAACGTAACTTTAATGGACAACACAGTATAAACAGTATATGTATGTATAATCATGATTTCTATGAGTGAAAATATAGTCAATAAAAAATATAAAATAATAATATAATATAATTATAATATAATATATAATATAAATAATAATATAATAATTAGTGGTTTGGTTTGGACAATTGTAATTTTGTTTGTTTTATATTTTTCGTGGGACTCGTAATTTACCAAGTTATAAATATAATTGATGTTCCGCGAACCCACGGTGATTCATTTAATTTATTACAGAATTGAATAGGTATAAAATAAAAAAATAAAACATAATATTCAAGTTGATTGGTGCAAATTGACGTGAAGCACACTATAATGAACACAAATAGTGGCAAAAGTAAAGAGCTGGCAGATCTGATGACTGGTGGAAATGAAAATACCGCAAAACCATTTCAAAGTACCACAGAATGTATAAGACCGCCGCGATCTATATTAAAGAGACAGCAATTGGATGAAATAATGGATCAATTCATGGCTAATATTGAAAATATTCATGAGAGATCGGGTTCATTGGAATACGAAACGAAGAGTTGTACTCACAATAAAAATGTTAAACAAAAATGGTGTGTCATTATCTAAAACTTATATTAACTTTGTAAATCAAACTGGGTTCGATTGAAATCAATTCAGTTAATTCAGTTAAAATGAATATGAATATTCTAATAATAATAAAATTTTACTGATTATTCAAACTCGCGCATTTTATTTTTTTAATTCAATCGGTGACATTTGTGATTTGCTAATCTAGGAAATTATAAATACCTCTCCAACTCATTGAGGTTATCTTCTTTCCACTTATCAATTCTGTTGAGTAATTATTTTATACAGCAATTTGTTTTCAACGGTAATTGTTTCAAAATTATAATGGGTAAATCAAAACGGAAAAATTGGTAATCTTTTGTTGAATTTCGGTAATCTTTCCTCGGCTATAATTCTGATGAAAAATATTGCTCTCATGGTTGGCGATTGACACGTGATTGCTGTACCTGTTGGAAATTTAATTTAATTTACCCAATGCTTATTTTAGGTCGAACTAAAAGTTTATGAATTTTTGATTGGAAACTATTTCTAATTTTAATTGAATCTTGTTCCGGCTATAGTGATCGATGGAAAACGCACTGGTGCAAATGATTACTACTAAAGGTTTGCCTGTAATACTAGATCAAATTTGTTCCAATATAGAACTTTTGCAATTAGAGAAGTTTGGAAGCACCGTCTGTGGTCGACGCTATAATAACAAAAAATTAATTTCTTCTTTATTCTGGAAAGTCCTTAGCCTATGTTAAATACTCATTTTTATAAAATGTATAGGATTAATTATTAATTAATTTGTGTCTTAGCTCAAATATGTTGTTAAATTAAATTTATCATTACCTTAGATCTAGTGGATCTACTCTGCGAAGCCATCTACATTTCGGTTGATTACTGTGTTTAGGCATCATTTAATTTTTAGTTTTTTTGAAATACATTATACAAATGCACACATAATAATTTTATATTGAAATTAGCAATAACATTAAAAATTACGATATTTAATATATTTCCATTTGGGGTATAATATATATAACACTACACATCATATTTAACTAAAACTTTAAAAATAATAACCATAATATTTACTAATAAACAATGCCACCTATTGGCGAGAAATATTTCCTATTTAGTATACAGAACAGTATAAACAATGTTCACCCACATGCCACAACAATCCAAAGCAGTACATTCTTAAAGTATTCGATAGAATGTGTTCACGAATGAATAAACGAAATATGTTTGCTATAAAATGTCATTTGTTTGGCATACAATTATTTTATTATTTGTTTAAAAATACTCGTATAAATATTATACAAATATTACAAAATAACTATCACTAAGTAGGAGCGGGCCTCCATAGATTCGACTGTAATATAATATGTGGACTGCATATACACTATAAACTTTCGTTAAATGGCTCGATTGTGGTATCCAACAGGTTTGGCATTTCCACCATTGGCATGATTTATTTCACGGCGTTTCTCTTGTGTAACATTACGGTTAACAATAATTTTTACAAATGGTATTTCTTCAATTTCCGGTTGATGATTTATTTCGCGGCGTTTCTCTTGCGTCACATTACGGTTAACAATAATTTTTACAAATGGTATTTCTTCAATTTCCGGTGGGTGATTATTCTTGGCTCCGTTCAAAAATGGCTTTGCTTCGTTCATATCTCCCCCTTGAAATGTTATTAATTTTTTGTTGATTGACATTGTAAGTTTAAGCTTTAACAAACCACCGTTTCTGATTACCGTTCTTTTGTAACTGAAAGAGAGCTCGCGAGTAAAATAAAACCATATCAAAAATATACCAACTTATACAAGAATTAAATTTAGAGCGTGAGTACAGAGTGACCATAATTATGTATATTAGCAAAGCAAAATTGAACATTAGGAACCCTTTTATTTGTTATTTTTAAATGCCGGAGTTAAAATTTAAATTTTACGGGACAGCTTATATTGAGATTCAGTTTCATTTGAATGCACATAATATATTGAAAAATGTTAGCCTTTTAATAGATATGTATAGCAATGTTTTAATGTTTGGTTACCCTATATATTTGAAATACATCAATTCGAAGAATTAATTTTACATAGAAATGCAAACGATCGTCGTTCCTGTAATAAAAATCTCAGATAAGGAAACGTATTCAAATTGATACACATATTGTAATATAACAGAGGTGGAACTTCATATTTTCGTATCACCCTCCTCTCCGCTCCCCCAGTAAGAATTTACAAGAGTACAACTTTCGATTTGTGAATTAGGGAGAGTTTTATAATTAGCCACATCTATTTCCTTAAATTTGGTTAATTTTCTTAATACATAATTGCTATGAAAACGAGATACAATCACATTTCCTTACATATATAATGTAGCCTAGAATTGCCTTTAATCTATAAATGGTATGGCTTATCGGTTCCAACATCCACTTGATGTGGCTGCCGGAGTATTTTAACATTGCGGGGAATGTAAAAGCAGATGAGTTTGAGAAGGCGCTAAATTGCTGTTGCAGGAGGACGCTATTATAGTAAGGAACCATAGAGGGTCTAACGTCAACTAGTGCGTAATAACTAGGCAGATTTGGCCCAAACTGAACCGGTTTTTGCGAGTATATAAGTCCACTACTGGATATGCATATTTATTTGTATATATGTAGTGTCAATACATACATACTTATATATTTGTAGAGTTTTGAAATTGTATACCAATTTTGCGCAAAAAGCTGACTAAACAGTAATATTTTTAAAAATATTTTTTTTTTGTTTATTTTTAAATTCGATATTGTAGGGAATTTGTATGTTGTAAATTAATTGATACCGTTGACCATGAGTCTTATGTTTTATTTGAAAAAACGGGTAACAATACGGCCAAAGCATTTATTACATCGGTCGAAATTCACAAGTAACATAGTTTAATTTATTAATCACGTGATTTATTTTGTGACGTCATTAAATTCTTATCTATCCAAGCCAAAAAGTATAATTTTATAATAATAATATTTTAACCATTAATACGCGCTATCAGTTATATAAAAATGCATCCGAAATTGTACGATTCAACTGCTTTTATATAGCGTTAGATGTTAATTTTTTTAATGTATCTACTTACATATAACTACAAGGGAATAAATTATAAATTATGGCTATTTTTTTAAATCAACAAATTTTTACTTTAATTTTTGATGATACCATTAATCTTGTAAGGGAATACAATTCATTAATGATATACCGGATGAATTGTGTTACAGTACCCAGTCGCCGGGCTTTAACAACTTTAAGAGTTTGTCTTCTAAAAATAAAATATAAATTAAAATACATAGTTGATTGTACTTGATTGAATCTCATTGGATCCAGAACGAATTGTGTACCGATCTCTGAAAGTAGAGCCACCGCATATATGGTAAACGCAAAGTTCATTATAGGGCCGATTGTTCCACGATATGAAGAACGTTTTGGCTTCTTTAGATTGACAAGGATAATATAAAGACCAAACTCAGGTTTGAAGCCGGTGGAGCCAGATTGTCCACACAGTAAGGGTCCAGTAATGGCCTTTAAAAATTGTTATAATAATAATAATAATAATAATAATTTGTTATCTTTCTAAAATATCGCAAATGACTTGTAAGTGAAACACAATTTGTATTTTTCTACTACCAATACAATTGAGCTGTCAATGATAGCATTTAGTTCCAAGAAAAAGTGAAATAAACAAAATTAATTTTGTATTTACTAGTATATAGTAGTATTTACTTCTTTATATAGGCTATTGCACCAGGCAATTATTGTTGACATGAAAACTAAATTATTTGAAGCAAAGTTGGTTGGTTATACAGGGAAATCAAGAGGATAATAGAGAGGCTTAATTCTTACTTAAAATATTATTAATCTTTTAAAAAATATATTCCATATTCATTTCAAATATAAGCCACTCGACTGTAATGTATTAATGTGATTTACTTAATATAGATAATAGGTTTAATGCAAAACCACCTCAATTTATATCTCAGCAGTTCTTCTATAGTTGATAAAATGTTAAAGACGATTTTTTGCATTGTTCGTTCTTATACGAAGTACGTTTTCAATACATGGTGCTTGGTCACGAATTACGTTATGACCAAGGGTGTAGCCAAATAAAAAAGATTTGTGTTTAACGTAACAAAATTTATTTAGGTTCACTGATTTATACTATATATATTGTACATTGATACTTTTTTTCATGCTGAAAGCTAAAATCGTTCTGATTTTCGATTTCGATTTATTACTGTTTAATTTTAAATTTGATAATTTCAATTTTTCTTTGAGAAAAGTATTTAGGCTTATCAGAAAAAATGTTATCTAAAATGCTTAACCATATTTTATGTTAATTTATTACATACACTCTTCGTTCATGTGTTATTTCAATATGATAGTAATTTGAAATCTATAATATGTACTATATTGTACAAGTGTTGCGCTGTTGTTGTTATGCTGGAGTTAACTCGTGTCATCTTAATAAATGTCACGTCTCAACATGCCTTCATGTTGAGTGATTTCTATCTATCTTACTAAATTTCTTAATACTCTATTCTGAAATCTTTGAATAATATCTAAGTTGCTCTGTTTGGCACACCCCAATGTTGAATACCAATGTTGATAGAATAGAGCTTCTTCGTATAAGTCAGTATATCTTTCTGTATTTAAGTCCCTAACTCTTTTCTTTCCTTTTTAAGATGTGCTTTGCATCGGAGTTTGGCATCTAGGTTCATGCCGAGGTACTTCTTTCTTGATTTATTGTATACCGGAATGTGTTGTCTTGTCCACAAGAGTAGTACAGAGTACAGTACATAATATATCTTCCTTGTTTCTTATCTCCTTGCGTATATAAACTATGCAGGAATAGAAATATTTGTGTTGCATCGTTTTCAACAAGTAATTTATGTGATGCACGACGCACACGAGTCTTACGTATACATGCACAAACAAAAATATTTATTTTCTGTTATTTTGTACGTTTCTTGTTTTTCTTCTGCGGTGTTTTTCATTGTTTTACTAACAGGTAAAATCGCCGTATCGTCATCAAAAGTTGCCACAGTATTGTTTTCTAATGCAGGTAGATCATTGGTGTATTATAAGACCGGACCGAATAAACTGACCTTGAATCTATTTAAATTTAGAGTAAGTATCGTCTATAGCTTTATGAGTATTCTAAAGAATCCATCTTTCAAGTGTGGTTCCAAACTTCCAATATGCCAACAAATTGCATTTTTAGGAGAGTTCTTCACTATGGTTACGTTCCGCATGCCAAACTTCGTCAAAACCCTGTGCAACGTAAAACATATCGTTGCGCAGAGTTTTTGATCCTCCAGTCGTCTAGTGCTTTCTCAATAAAATGGGTGATTTTGATCTGGAGTGTTGGATACGGAAAACGAATTGATTGTTTGGGATCAATTTGTTACCCTCGATTATCAGATTTAACCGTGTTTACCAATAACCAATAACTTCTCAAAGAATTTAGCCACACATTTGATTCTAAAGGAATCATTCATTTATAAGATTGGTGAGCTTGACTGATAGCCAGGAGGTTTTTTCTGATTCATATTGACTTTTATTTCATGCATGACTTCATTTGGTGTACATAGCAAGTAGGATTTCATTACTTTCTTGTACATCTTCAATAGTTGGTTCGGCTTCAAATGTTTGGCTATCATGTGGTTGCAAAACTTAATTATTTCTGGCCTATTTTTCCCCCGATGTTGCTCCTCATACTTTAGCGGAACCATTAAGTTAATTTTTCATTCTAAGGACTGTCAAAATGTTTATATTCGAGTAATCAGGTTGGATTACTTTCTTTCTGTATGATATTTTCACTTAATATCAGTATCTCGCTTTCATCTAACTGCACATACTTTTCAGATATGTTCTTAACTATGAAGAACTCAATCAGATCTTGTTCTATTTAAGCAATAAAATAATAATTTAGAAAATAGAATATTTTTTTGCCCTCTTTTAGATTGGTTAGTAAATTATTTATTTTCTTATCTAAGCTCAATTCGACAGGAATGTTTCATTACAAACATTGATTTTTAAGTTAAACTTGCTTTTAGGCTCCTGTGGTGGACGGTAATTTACGTACGTAGTAAAGCTTCATTACACGAGTATGATATCCATAGAATTCCGCTACAATACACGTTGCTTTTCGTACAGAGGCCACTAAAAGTTGGATCGCTGTACTGACGACTTTCAAGCATATACATACCTCCGCAAGTATATTTTTAA
Organism: Tipula unca; assembly: GCA_951394425.1. Lineage (NCBI taxonomy): Eukaryota > Metazoa > Arthropoda > Insecta > Diptera > Tipulidae > Tipula > Tipula unca. The sequence continues at coordinate 128,919,144 of OX596380.1, forward strand.
AAATTAGATTCCAACTCCAAGGTAACGACATAATTTACAACAGTTTGATATAATAGAATAGATAATCTGATGGAATATGTATGAGCGGTTGGTGATTAGTGAGTTGAATGAAGTTAATTATTTTTAGCCATTAGCACAATGCTGAACAACTTTATATAATTAAACAAGACATTTTCCTTTCCTAGTTTCCAGCTTCGCAAGAAAGACTGGAACGTGGACCTTTGAGATTACTTACTGAGATTAGACTTACAGATAGTTATCTGTAAGTAATTTATATTATTAACCTCATTATACTGTAAAGTCCCATTAATTCTTTAAAAACTCACAGAGATGCCGCGACTAGCGTTACGGCTGAATCAAATTTAGAAACATTTCGAAAATATCCTTCGCCATTCTGGTATACAGAAAGAACTGACTTTGGTCTACAGTTTTTATTTCGTGGAATGTTTTACAAAACAAACAAAATTATAGGAGCAATTAATTTGGGTATTTATACCTACTTTTAAATTACCAACTCGATTTCTTAAGCGGTTTATTTTTATGACACGGCATGATCGTTTATTAAAAGTATTATTTCTCAATTCTTTTAGCAAACATTTGAACAAGGTAAATAATCCTTTAATTTGTTCTAATTCGTTTTCCACCAATTGCAATTTTTTAACTACTTTTAAACACACACCAATCAAACAACTTGACTTCAATACAATTGACAACATTTGTTTACAAGTTATATATGTGTTACAACTTTGCTAGCCGACCTTTCCCTTTTCCGTAAGCAAATGTTTTCGTAAAATTCAGTTAATTGTCTTACAGTTTACGCTAGTTGTCTCTTAACGCAATTTATCCTTTAGAGAAGTGCAAATTCGATTGGCCATCGCAAGAAAAACCAATTTATGATATTTGTAACTGCTTATCGTGTAATATCGTTTAAAATACCTAATCATTCATAATAAACATGAGAAAGACGAAAGTTGATGAAGTAGTAGTAAGTTTTGATTGGTTGAGTATGACATAGATATTCTAAAATAGTCCAACAAATACGAAAATTAGTATATATCATTACTTACATACGTCATAATGTATTTGGATTTATAATTTATATATTTATATATATCAAATAATTTATTATTAAAAATAGCATCAGTTAATAGTAGATTTGCAGTAATTGTATAAAAATAATGTGGTATCTGCACTTGAAAATATTATTAGTCATCACATGTTTAGTTAAAATTTCAGATTGCATTCTGCTTAAAATATTTAATTTAATCTGAATTATTATATATTTTAGTGATTATGTAGTTGCCTACCGTATAAATAGCGCCCAGAACAAAACAATAAATCGTAGTGTCTTCTTCAACCACGATCATAATTAACATATTATTATAATATGTTGGATATAAATTACTTCGTGACACAGAAGCGGTCATCTGACAAATCCGAAGCAGCTCTCGCAAAACCATTCTATTATTTAACCAATATGATAGCTCCACCAGAAATATTTGATATAGATGAAGCTGAATTGTCAACAAGCTGGCATTACAATATAAATTTTCACAACGTAAGTTTAATGGACAACACAGTATAAACAGTATAAAATCATGATTTCTGGGTGAAAATTTAGTCAATAAAAAATATAAAATAATAATATAATATAATTATAATATAATATATAATATAAATAATAATATAATAATTAGTGGTTTGGTTTGGACAATTCTGTTTGTTTTATATTTTTCGTGGGACTCGTAATTTACCAAGTTATAAATATAATTGATGTTCCGCGAACCCACGATGATTCATTTAATTTATTACAGAATTGAATAGGTATACCTATTTTATATATAAAATAAAAAAATAAAACATATTATTCAAGTTGATTGGTGCAAATTGACGTGAAGCACACTATAATGAATACAAATAGTGGTAAAAGTAAAGAGCTGGCAGATCTGATGACTGGTGGAAATGAAAATACCGCAAAACCATTTCAAAGTACCACAGAATTGTTAAAACCGCCGCGATCTATATTAAAGAGAAAGCAAATGGATGAAATGTATGAAGTCAGGACTCCTATAAATATGGATGAGGGATCGAGTTCATGGGAATACGAAACGATGAGTTGTACTCACAATAAAAATGTTAAACAAAAATGGTGTGTCATTATCTAAAACTTATATTAACTTTGTAAATCAAACTGGGTTCGATTGAAATCAATTCAGTTAATTCAGTTAAAATGAATATGAATATTCTAATAATAATAAAATTTTACTGATTATTCAAACTCGCGCATTTTATTTTTTTAATTCAATCGGTGACATTTGTGATTTGCTAATCTAGGAAATTATAAATATACCTCTCCAACTCATTGAAGTTATCTTCTTTCCACTTATCAATTCTGTTGAGTAATTATTTTATACAGCAATTTGTTTTCAACGGTAATTGTTTCAAAATTATAATGGGTAAATCAAAACGGAAAAATTGGTAATCTTTTGTTGAATTTCGGTAATCTTTCCTCGGCTATAATTCTGATGAAAAATATTGCTCTCATGGTTGGCGATTGATACGTGATTGCTGTACCTGTTGGAAATTTAATTTAATTTACCCAATGCTTATTTTAGGTCGAACTAAAAGTTTATGAATTTTTGATTGGAAACTATTTCTAATTTTAATTGAATCTTGTTCCGGTTATAGTGATCGATGGAAAACGCACTGGTGCAAATGATTACTACTAAAGGTTTGCCTGTAATACTAGATCAAATTTGTTCCAATATACAACTTTTGCAATTAGAGAAGTTTGGAAGCAACGTCTGTGGTCGACGCTATAATAACAAAAGATTAATTTCTTCTTTATTCTGGAAAGTCCTTATAGCCTATGTTAAATACTCATTTTTATAAAATGTATAGGATTAATTATTAATTAATTTGTGTCTTAGCTCAAATATGTTGTTAAATTAAATTTATCATTACCTTAGATCTAGTGGATCTACTCTGCGAAGCCATCTACATTTCGGTTGCCTTAATAGTTGCCTTGCTAATACATTGGGGTGAGTTTCCAGTTTCGAAAGGTTCTTCAAACTGTGTGCTTGGATATCTTTGACCGTTTTAATCCCAAGGTCTCTATGGATGTTGCAATTTCGGATATACCACGGAGCATTTGTAATACAGCGAAGTATTTTTGATTGCCTTCGTTGTAAAAGATCTATATTTGATGCGCTTGTACCGCCCCATATGCCCATATAGGAATTAGTATCATTTTGATAGAAGAACATTGCATTCTTAAAAGTGTTAATTTTCTTCCAATCAGCCAGTACATTTTTGAGAATTTTATTTACAATGTGTTTTCCATCTCCATGTCAATTTTCTATCAAGATGAAGATCCAATTATTTGACATTTGTTTGTTGAGGGCTGAATGAGGGTATTTAATTTCACCGCTGGACATGTAGGCCTTTTTCAACGTAAATGTTATGTGTGTTGATTTGTTTTCATTCCCTTTTATCTGCCACGTTCTTTGCCAAATCTCAATTTTGTATAAGTGATCTTGCAATTCTCTTGATACAGTTTGAGTATTTCCGTGTGAAAACATGACAGCTGTGTGATCTGCAAATGTTGCTGTGAGTCAATCTTATCAGTTGTTGGTAGATCGGCAGTATATAGCAAATACAATACTGGCCCCAGTACGCTGCCTTGTGGAACTCCTGTGTTTATGTCATATGGTGCAGTAATGGCTGAATTGTGTTTAACCTGGTATTTACTTTGAAACAAGTAGCATGAAATTTTGTTGGCAGACGAGATTTAAATTTATATATAAGGCCCCCATGCCATACTTTATGGAAAGCTTGCGCAATGTCTCGAAAAACTGTCGAACAATATTTATTTTCTTCTAATGCAAATTTAACTGTGTTAACAACTGTATGCACCTGTTCTACAGTACCATGTTGGTCTCGAAACCCAAATTGGTCGCCTGGTATAATCTCTCCTTCAAATAATTGGTTTTAATTTTTGTAATACCATTTTTTCAAAAAGTTTAGAAATCAGAAGAAGAATACTTATTGGCATGTACGATGCGACTTGTGTTTCGTCTTTTCCAGGCTTTGGAATCATTGTAATTAGCGAATTTTCCATTCTTTAGGGAAATACCCACATCTCATAACCGCATTCAAGATATAAGTTATGAGTTTTATGCCTTTATCAGGTAATGCTCCGATCAATTTTCCGGTAATAAAATCGTATCCTGGAGCTTTATTTGGGTTTATTCAATTTTTAATGGTATTTTTAACATTTTTCCACTTAAAATTTAAAGGAATTGGTTTTAAAGGGTCCTCCGTAAACTTTGGTAGTTTACTGTTGTTAATTTTTTCGTTTGGTGTGAATACTTTTATCAAGTGGTTAGAGACAGCAGTAGCCTTTTATATACGTCACTCCTGCCCGAATGTCCATCTGGTTGCCTAATTGGTGGTTTCGATAATGTTGGCCTCTTTAGTTTTTTTGTTGCATTCCATAGTGAATAATCTGTCTTCTCGGTCGCCGTGAGTTCAGTAAGGCAACTCTGGATGCCTGAGTCTATTTCTTCTTTCTATGCTTCTCAGTTTCCATTTTAGTAATAGAGATGTTTGCTGCTGCCATAGCCGGATAATACCGGTTTTCTTAGATTAACTGCAGTATATTAGGTGAAGGATTATTAACTTTATCAGAGTTGTTAATATCAGGGATGGCCTCTTTTGCTGCTATTCCCAATATATGTGTTAAGTCATTCGCCGCCGCATCAATATCTTCCGGGGTGCAAAGTTGGATATCCAATTGGCAATTTTCTTCGACTATATTTCTATAGAGCTCAACTAGTTAATTTATTTGTTAGGTGTTGAGGTGGTTCTGGTGTTAAAGCTATGGTACTTCGAGTTATTATTATCGGTGAGTGATCGAATGATAAGTCAAACCAATCTTCTACTTGAGCATTGGTGCGTGCAATTCCTTTTATTCTACAGAAATCTATTAATTCAGGTATTTTATTTCTATCTGATGGCCAGTAAGTTGGGTATCCAGAAGATCAATTATTTTTGTTCATTGCTGATATAGTTGTTTTCCTTTAGGTGTTGTTAATATCGAACCCCATTGTAGATGTTTTATATTTGTTCACATTTTGTAAAGTGTGTTTCTGATATTAGCATGACGTCTATATTTGGATCAACAAGAAATGTTTGAACCTCAGCTTTGTGCTGTGAAAGAATATTTAATTCTTCTTCGTTAAAACTTTCGTTTTTAGGGCTGTACCTATTAGGATGTTGGCATAGGAAACTCCTGGTTGTGCAAAACTGCTTGTAATATTCTCCAGGTCATTTTGTGTTCATTCGCTTGTTGGGCAATTGTACTTCTTGAAGTCATATGTGTGCCCGTATTCTTGGCACTTAATGCATTGTACTGGTCCGGTTCGCATTTTGGGTTCCTCTATACAGTGATTTTGCGATGCAGTAAATATCTCAAGTTATATATACTGTGGTTTCCTTTGTTTTTCTCAATTGGCTCCAATTCTGTGCGAATCATCGGTTAAGGAACCTTCTCCTGATTTAAAATGTTTGCAATAGATTGCCGAGAGATATTTGATCAGCATCATATTCTAGTCTGGACGCTTTGTCCATTCCGGTTTGCACCAAATTTTTTTTATTTAAGTGACCTATTTCACTAATTAAATTAATATCGTTATTCACGTTCATTGCACTGCGGGTTCATTTGCTGTTAAAGCATTTATTTTTTAACTTAGTTTTTTTATTTATATTAAAAGGTGGTATCACTAAACTTGCAAAATCTAATGGAGAAGTACTTTTTTCTTTTTGCATAATTATATTTTTTTTGGGGCTATGTGCAACTTTACCCAGTGCGGGTGAATTTACTGCATTATCCTGATTCAATGCTGGTATTGGCTGTGTTCGTTGAACAGGTATTGTTTTTTTTTGGGGAAAATACGCCCCTTATTATTTTAGAACTAATTATTATTTGTATATATAAATAATTAAAAGAACCAGAACTTTTTATTTTAATTATAGTCCGCGCACATTGATTTTACGTCCAAACTGCACGACAGTAAAATATCAACCAAATTTTTACTTAAACACATTTTTATAGAAATTGCTGATTTTTCCAATTAAATTGACTGTATCTATTCAAATAGACTTATGCTGATTGTACGAAACCCTAGACGCTTCAAATTTTCTTTATACAATTCGATGAACGTTTAAATTTTGTAAATTCAAATTTTTAAATTCTTTTAAAGTCATTTTATATTCTGTATTTTTTATAGAGATCAACTATCTCTTACACTGACTAAAATTTATTTTTACTGTTTTGTCAGATAGACGGAACTCGGGAATCGGGACGTATAAAAAGTTATCCCAGAATTATATCCCAGAAAAATGAAAAATGTACATCAGGTAATACAAGTGATAGTATCCATTAGCTCTCATGATACAACTTTGTATGATGCATATAACAACTAAATCAGTAAATACAAGTTGTGACATCATAAATAAAATTGACATAATAAACTGGAAAATACATTCAACATAAAAAATTAATTTATTTACAAAATTTTTAAGCTTTTCAAAATAACACATATTTTTAATTATTTCACCAGTCCCATCGTCTCCAGAGTCAATCAGGTAAAAGTATCGGATTAGTTCTGGTGTTTTTTAAGTTTGGCATACAAACATCAATTTATCCTGTTCGTTGCAAAAGCTTCCACGAAAAGTGGCGAACCAATGTAGCTTTAAGCTAACCTTTTCCTATATTTTTCATTATTTCTAATTATTTCACCAGTCCCATCGTCTCCAGAGTCAATTAGGTGAAAGTGTCAGATTAGCTCAGGTGTTTTTTAAGTTTGGCATACTAACTTCAATTTATCCTGATCGTTTCAAAAAACTTCATCGGTCGTGAGCGAGCCAATTAGCCCAGTCTTAGACTGTCTCCAAAACCTGTGATAAAAAATTGTGAATTAATTTTTTGACATTTACTTGAAAATACCGAACACACCCAAATAATTTGAGTCTATTCCCATGATAATTTTTGACCGCCATCGAATAATTGGTGTATATGGCATCTTGTTTCGACTCAACAATATCCTGGCATTTACATTAACACAATAATAATAAACAACCATAAAAAGGATTATCGGATCCATTATTTTAATTAATTAATTTTTTAAAATTCACCAAAAATTTGAGGTTATGAAAACAAAAATTGATATATATATATATATATATATATATATATATATATATATATATATATATATATATATATATATACATATATACCATGACGTGGAGAAAAACTTATGAGGTGGGGAGATTTATTACACATTTCGGACAGCATAATAAAAAATCGTGAATGTAGGGGAATAATTATCAAACAAATGTCAAAAAATTAATTCACGATTTTTTATCACAGGTTTCGGACACAGTCTAATCGTTTTACAACTATACATGCGGAAAAAATGCAACAAAGTTGTCGTAGTAGTTGTTAGTTATGTTTAAAAATAAATTTATTTGATTTTCGTAGTTTTAAGTTTGTATGTAAAAAACAGGGAAACAATAGTTAGTACATTTTATTTTCACTTCGATCCGCACCGCACCTCATGCTTAATTGGAAGTTTATACCAAATTTAGTAGGCCTATGCCAATAGAAATAGCTTGTCAAGAAAAAGTCACTTAATCAGTTAAATTATTAAATTATTGTTTTCCGAATAAAACACGATATTCTCACTAACACATGTAAACATTTTTGGGATTTAGGGGAAACTTTTGTGACAAATCCACGTGAATATATTGTTGCGATTTCTAATAATAAAGAAATAATACACACAGTAAATTAATCTTTTTCGGAAAACAGAAAGAATGCGCGAGTATAGTGGTGGACTGGTGGTGTTTTTAAATTTGAGTATTTCCAAACTATAATATTCAGAATATAGGAATACTATTGATTAGCTTAATTTTGAGATATATTTATGTAAGTAGTAAATATCGCTTAAAGTTGAAAGAAATATTTTGTAGTATATGTATGTAGTTAAGTTATATGTATATAACTCTTGGTTAACAATACTCAATTGTTTTTATCAGAAATTTGACTGATAAGCCTATCAGTCAAATTTTTTGTCATTTTGTGTGTATTGCTAATTTAAAGTTAATATCGGTATCCCATTAGAAGTGTGATTGATTTAACTTTGATTGTTCATTATGGTAATAAATTATGTTAATTGTATAATGGACAGTAAAAGTTTATTTCGTAAGCAAACAAAGACATTGATGTTTATAGCCAAACCTAATTTAGCAAAACCATTCCAAATTACTACTGTTTGTAATGACAAGCCTAATAGTTTTGAATTTCATTCCGGCCCTAATATACCCATCCATAAAGCTATAGCTGTCTTACTTAATGAATCAGAAAATAAATACTTGGCAAGTGACGGTGATGGTGCACCTGATGCAACGCAATCCACAATGATTTGATGTTACTTTTTATTTTTAAATAATATATATTTAATAGTTTATAAACATTTTTAAATGTTTAATATTTGTGAATTATTGTTTACGGGCCATGAACTTACAAACAAATAAATAGTTTTTTATCCACCAAAGATTAGATTACACCAATGTCTGACACTGAGACCCATCCTACATTGCGCTTGCTTTATGTCGGCATCAACGATTGCTTTGTTGCCTTACTTAGTTTGGTGACACTTAACTGTGTGAAATTTGTTGACTATTTTATAAACAGATTATTTTTGAAAATACTACTACTAAAGTGAAATGTACTTCAAAGAGCTGTACTTCATTCACATTATTATTTATATGAATTTCTCAATCCCTACATCATGGTTTTTAAATACATAATATTGTAACTATGTATGATGAATTTGAAAAAAATTATATTCTGCGAATTCCATTTTTAATTATCAATATTAATATTTTATCAATAAAACATTTTTTTAAATGGTAATTTGTGATTCTAATGATACCAGAATGATATACGCACTGTTTAATTCAAACTACCTAGCATCTTAGTTAAGTAGGCGATATAACGATTCGCGCTTATAATGGAGACAAATAAGTGTGAAAATAATACAACACTACAGCAGGTCGCAATGAGAGATCCAGATAAACTAGATACTGTGTGCATTAAACAGCCAAGTAAAAGAATGACAATACAATTAATACATTGCCAAATAACTCCTGCTCCTGCATCATCAGAAACTTTTTCAAGTGAAAAGGAATTCGTAGACATACGTCAAAAGTAAATTTTAGTTTACTACTAATATATTATGGACAATGATTTGAACGATAATTTGAAATGTTAAACGAAGTGTCAATTCACAATAAAATATTTTTATTATATTTGTGGTGTTTTTGTGAATTCCTAACTTACACACATAACTTCCTAGTTTCCAATACCTCAAAATTGTAAGTGTTTTAAAAGTTAGATCTACATATCTCCCAATGTTATATTAACCGTTTGAAAAAATAACTATTTTGTTTTAATTAATTTATTATAAAGATGTAAATCATTGTGTATTTTTAAAGATTTTAACTGTACTATCACTCCCCTACCCCCCTACTTCATCGAATCATGTAACAACTGCAGAGTTAATCACGTAAATTCATGTTGATGTTTTAATACAATGTTAAATAATAATAATAATAAACAGTTTTTAAAGGCCATTACTGGCCCCTTACTGAGTCAACAATTTGGCTCCACCGGTTTCGATCCTGAGCATGGTCTTCATACTGTCTAAGACAATCTGAAGAGGCCAAGTCGTTCTCTACATCGTGGAGCCATCGTCGGCTGCAACGACCTCTGCGCCTACCATATGGTCGCTCTCCTTTCAGAGATCGCTGCACAATTCGTTCCGGATCAGCACGCAGAACGTGCTCGAGCCAGCGTACTCGCTGGGATCTTACTTCATGTATATTATCGGGGATCTTCATCAGATCTCTGATCTCGATATTGTCCCGTATGTGCCATCTATTTCGCGTTTTGGGCCTAAATTACACGCATGACTCTTCTCTCAAATGCAAGGAGCCATCTCTCGTACTCATCCGCCAACGCCCAACTTTCACATCCAAACATAAGAACGGGCCTGATCAACTCTTTGTAAAGCTTCAGTTTTACGGCAATTTTTTTTTTTTTTTTTTTTGACAATCTTATTTATTCACATAAAATTTTACAATGTACCTAGTCTATAGACTAACAACATTTCTTTTTTGACCTAAATTGCTAAATTGTGTTTAATTAAGGTATCCCCATTGGTTTTCCTTGTGTTCTATTTACTGGTGTTACTGCTTTACGCTGACTATAGTGCTAACTCAAAAGGTTTTACTGTCCCTGTGGAGGTCGCTATTACGTATGTACCAGGGGGCATTTACAATATCCCTTAGCACTCTGTTTTGGAATCTTTGAACGATATCCATGTTGCTTGGTTTAGTACAACCCCACATCTGAATTCCATACATCCAAATGGGCTTTAATATCTGCTTATATAGCATCAATTTATTGTTTATTGATAGATTGGAGTTCCTTCCCATCAGCCAATACATCTTTCTATATTTGAGTCTGAGTTCTTCACTTTTTTTCTTGACATGGACCTTCCATCTAAGTTTGGTATCTAGATTCATCCCTAGATATTTTGCTGAGTTAGCATGTGGTAATGGGACATTATTTAATACCACAGGCAAATGATTTATTTTTCTGTTGGTGTAGTCAACACGTATGGATTTTGTTTCATTTTAGCATTAGACAATGTTAAGTTTGATTTAGTTATTTCGAGTCAATATAATTGTTGTAATTAAAAATGTAAATGCTGCCCCAAATACATAGATACATTTTCTCAAACTCATCACATTTTATCAACAATTAATTACGCCGCCTTTATTGCAATCATAGTTTTTTAAGGAGTTGTCATTTGGGTTTACTTCGTCAAGATTTATAACAACCTGTAAATCTCAAAATTTCATGATTTCGATCAGGATGAAGTGCAGAATCTACGGACCGAGCTAACGCTCATGTCGGCACTTCAAGCTGGCGAGCTATATGTACTGCAAAGTCAATAAAGGCAAATAGCGAAATAGTTGGAAGAGCCGTGATCCCAACAACAAGTAGATAATAATAATAATAATAATAACAGTGTTAAAGGCCATTACTGGCCCCTTACTGAATCAACAATCTGGCTCCAACGGTTTCGATCCTGAGCTTGGTCTTCATACTGTCTTAGACAATCTGAAGAGGCCAAGTCGTTCTCTACATCGTGGAGCCATCGTCGCCTGCAACGACCTCTGCGCCTACCATATGGTGGCTCTCCTTTCAGAGATCGCTGCACAATTCGTTCCGGATCAGCACGCAGAACGTGACCGAGCCAGCGTACTCGCTGAGATCTAACTTCATGTACAATATCGGGGATCTTCATCAGATCTCTGATCTCGAAATTGTACAGAGCTCGGTATGTACCATCTATTTCGCGTTTAGGGCCGTAAATCACACGCATGATTCTTCTCTCAAATGTAAGGAGCCATCTCTCGTACTCATCCGTCAGCGCCCAACTTTCACATCCAAACATAACAACGGGCCTGATCAACGCTTTGTAAAGCTTCAGCTTCACGGCACTTGATAAGTGTTTAGATTTTAGCAGTGGCCTTAGAGGATACAAAGAACGACTGCCAGCTGCCAGCCGCACTTTAATATCCTCACCCACACTGTTATCGTGAGTGATAAGAGAGCCCAAATATTTGAACCTCCTCACTCCCTCAAACGTGTGGTGGCCACTACTAAAATCTGATGTGCCATTGTCTCTAAAACCAGAGATCAGGTATTTCGTTTTGGACTCATTGATCTGGAGTCCAACAGAAGCTGAAAACTCTACAAGCGGATCAAGTATTTCTTTCACTCCGTTGCTATTCAGTCCAATCACGCATATGTCATCTGCATATGCAAGCACTTGATTGGACTGGCGATATAAGATGTTGCGCTGAGGTGTTTCAGTTTTACGAAAGATGTACTCCAACATGAGATTAAAGAGTATCGGGGACAGAGCATCTCCCTGCCGAACACCCGAGTTAACTGCAAAAATTGTCGATAGCCTGTTCTCAACTTTAACACAGCATTGAGACTGCGTCACTGTCATCCTACACAGTCGTACCAATTTTGTTGGCATTCCTAGGTATTCCAGGGCAGACCACAAACTCTCTCGATTGATCGAGTCGTAGGCCTGCCGGAAATCCAGGAAAACCTGATGTACGGAGATGGATGTCTCATAATATTTAGATAGAATCATCCGCAGCGAAAAGACCTGATCAGTGACTGATCGATTCGGACGAAATCCTCCCTGATAGTCACCAACCAAGCCCTCCGCCAGAGGAGTGATTCTATCCAATAAAATGTATGACAGTAACTTGTATGCTGTGCAAAGGAGAGCTATACCGCGATAATTCTCACACTTCAAGCGGTCTCCCTTTTTGAAGATGGGGCATATCGCGGCCACTTTCCATTCATCAGGCATAACTTCGGTTCGCCATACTAATCGAATAAGGTCGAAAAGACAGTTCCACAAAGTATCCCCTCCGAATATCAAGAGCTCCGAATTAATGCAGTCCACTCCAGGTGAGCGGTTTCGTTTCATTCTCTGCATGGCCTTAGTGAATTCCTCATGGGATGGCTCCTCAGTGCAAATCTCCGCAGACTGTTTTAGAGGTGGCTCAACAACAGTCTGTGACGCATGATGAACATCAAGCAGCTCAGTAAAGTGTCCACTCCATGCGTCAAGTACTGCGTCGATGTTGACACAGAGGTTTCCATCCCGGTCCCGAATGGCGGTTGACGAAGGCCTGAAAGTATGGTGCAATCCAGTAATTCCTTTAAAGAAATTACGTGAACTACGCTCATTGCTGAGTTGTTGTACTTTCAGAACCTCGGCCTTCCACCATTCTCGCTTCTTCCGTCTACAAATCCGCTTAGCTGCCCTTCTTGCAAGAGCTGCCTTGTTTTTCCTTGCGATTGTGAGACGTTGTTGCACTTCATTATGGGCTATATTTTGTTGCTCAACTGCAAGACGACACTCGTCATCAAACCAATCATTCTTGGGTCTGACTTTCACTATACCTAAAGTCTGTTGAGCAGCACTGACAACCGAAGTTTTCAGTACCTCCCAGACAGAGTTCACGCAGTCAGACTGGTAATTAGCTCCCTCAATGTTGTCGCTGACAAGATCCTGATATCGTTTCTTTTGATCTTCATTTATCAGACCTTCACAGTCGAAACGTTCCATCCGTTTCGCTGTGTTCCCCGACCTGTACGAAAACTTCCACCGTAGCTTTGCAGCGACCAAATAATGATCGCTTCCTACGTATTTGGTTGCTGACCGATAAGTTCTCACATCCTGCACAACCCGAGCTCGCCCTTTTGAAATTAACACATGGTCAATTTGGCTCCGGGATGTTTTGCGAGGATGTGTCCATGTCTCTAGGTGTATCTGTTTGTGAGGGAAGAATGTGCTTGCTACTCTAAGATCATGAGCAATTGCAAAGTACATCATTCTCTCACCATTATCGGTCGCAGTTTCGTGTCGGGAGTACGGACCTATGTTTTCACACAAGTCGGCCTGATTTCTGCCAGCTCTAGCATTAAAGTCCCCAATTACCATTCTAACATCGTGTTCGGGTATAGATCCCATCAGATCGTCCAAGTCATTGTAAAATGAGTCTTTATCTTGGGGCTGGCTGACTTCTGTGGGCGCATGTACACAAATTATCGACAGGTTGGCTAACTTCATGCGCAGGCGAAGCATACACAATCGGTTATTGACTGCTTGAAAATCCAAAACAGCCTTCTTTACCTGCGGCCCAAGAAGAAATCCAGCTCCAAGATTTCCGAGGTCATCTCCACTGTAGAACAACGTATAGCCCTGGGACACATGGTCTCCACTTTGAGGCCAGCGAGTTTCTTGAAGAGCAACGAGTTCCAGCCGATACTCTTTCATGCACGTGATTAGACCCTCCAACGCTCCTGGTTTTCTAAGTGATTGCACGTTCCACGTGCCGATCCTAAATCTCGTATCCGGGTACTTGAGCGGGGGTCCGGTGTTGTTTTGGCGGTATCCATTTTTCTTTTTGTTGATTTTATAAACAGTTGATTTTTTTTACGGATGCGGGTCGTCAGCCCAGCGATCCAACCGTTTAGTCGCCTCCTACGACACGCAAAGGATACTGTGGTGGTATTCTTAGGAAACATGTTCGTGCAATTTAGATTTACGAGACATGTGAGTGCCCCCCGACCACAGGGGCCAAGTAGATATAGAATTAATTTAAGAACAATTAAATTCACCAACAACGACTATAATGTGGTATCGAAAGCGCGCATCCTCCGGTAGGCCAGAATAACTAATTTAGCAGCGCTGGAATTCGGGTAGGATCAAATGGACCAGTCATTCATTAATCTGAAGTACAATGAAACGAATACTAGAAAAACAAACAACACAATGAAACAAATACAAAAATCGTCATTTTGGATCTCGTACCCTGGGAACGAATTGGAAACTGGAACATCAGAACTGAAACATCAAGCCAAAAACCTCATCGAAATTCTAGACTTCAGTGTAGTGATATAGAAAAATAGCGCGGAACTACATACAAGCGAAGACAACTATCTGCTATTCTCTGCGGTAGCGATTACATATATGAGCAAACGCGTATTAAAATCAGCTAGAGCAGAGAAATCACTATTGGAATAGAAACTAATAAATAGTAGAACCATGATAGGACAATGACATAACGTAACAAACTGATTGATAATATTTACAGTATGTATAGTATGTCTATATATATATGAGTATACTATATACTATTGTTCATTAAACGTTATAACAGTACATATACACATGTACACATATATAATACACGATAAGAAACATTTTAATACACTAAAACCACTCTTTTTGATAATATAATAACAGTATAACCAAAGCAAATAATATCTAATTAACCGAGATCTTGATCTAATATCTTACAGTGAATTACTTTTTTCATAGAAATAATAGATTAGAACGAAAGACAGATAGAAGATTTACATTGAATCGATGGCAATATCTCAGTGAAATAATTTGGCGCTGTTTTGTAATTTGTTCCTTCTCGCTCTCTCTCTCTCTCTCAATGTAAAATATACCAAATAAAATTTTGAAGAACAAGAAAACAATATTAAAACTCCTTCAGTGTGATATTGCACATGTACTGTAAGTAAAGATATGGATTGGCCAAACGTTTCATTTATTATCATAATATACAATTTGAAGCAAACTATTATTTACTTCACACTTCCAATAAATTAACAACTTCCAAAGAATGTACAGTTAATTTGCCACAGTTTGAAATGTATTGTGGATGTCATTTGACGAAACAGAAAATTCCAACGCGTTCATATACTAATTCTTATTATCAGTTTTAACGAATACTTATTGTAAAATTGTGGAGATATTCTGGGAGCTATAAAATTTGCCACACCCATCCATGTACAGATGAAAATTGTATGCAAGTCATATATTATGGTGGTATTTTAAAAATGTATTAACAAATTTCATTATTTTTATTTAAACACAATAAAACTATTTATTTATACATTTGTAGATTGGAAAATAAACTAACGATTATTCCGCATAATTTGATTGTACCACTATTGAGGTGTAACTGGACCAGGCAAAGCTCGAGGAAAAGCAGAATCGTGTCTTTTAGGCGGAAGTGGCGGCAAGCTGGTTGGCCTACTAAGACGCTTATTTGCAGTCCATTTTGTGATGTGAGCTTCGGTTGGTGACCTAATACACACTTCAATTTTTTTCAATGGTTTTGCTAAATCTTCTGATTCGGCCTGATCACTTCGTGCACTATTATCACAATTTTCACTTGCCATTTCTTTAAACTTTTAAATCGTATATATTAACAGGAACCAAATCGGGTTAGTCAATTCATACACAAGTTACGTATTGATCTGTTACCATTACATTGAATCGCAATGTATTTAAATACAGCATGACTAAAAAAAAACTGTTAGCTATTTTTAATTTAAATGAATAATTTATATTGAACTAAATATGGAATTCGACGAACATATATCTATCCTAAACTAACTTTAAATTTAGGACCAAATATCTATTACCCCCCGCGTTATTTTATTTTTGATATATTGAGCAAAACCTATTTATAGTCATAAGTCTGATTTCATTCCCATTCTCATATTCCTTATCATATTTATGTACTAAACAAACAAAAATAATTCTTATCAAATTATATTTTCATTAGTAATTCAGTACAAAAACGTTACGTGTGTGAACAAATTCAATTATAACTCGAAGTAAAATAAATTAAATGATGGAAAGTAAAATTCATGCAAAAGAGGCGCCAGAGATTCAAGGAAAAGAATTTTCAAACTCTACTGTCGCTTCAAATGAACCAATAATTGTTAAAACAGACGAACGAAGGGAAAGCGAATGTAAAGTGGATGACGAAAAATTATCGATGGCACTGCGTAATGCTTTAATAGAGAGAATTCCGAAATTGGCTGACACAAATGAAAACAATTCTCCCGATAGTGATGAGTGGAATGATTAGAAGCATAACTAATTTTATTTATATTTAGATTAATATATAGTTTTATTGTAATTATACTTATAAGGAAATATAGAAAATTATACAGTGAAGGTGATTATTTTAGTATGATTTAAGTTGAAATTGAACGATGTACATTCTTTTTAAATACGAGTTATTGGTTTGTGCACCATTTAAATTTACGAAAATTCATTATATCGAATAATAATAGTGATAACACGCCCAACACCAAATTAATCCAATTACAATATAATAAAGCCAGTAATACAGTACGAGGTATTGTACTTTGTACTATTTATTACTAAATATTTCATTTATTACTACTATTGATACAAATTTTTATAGATATACACACTTGCCTTCTCTTCATATTGGTTTTATGAAATTTTCCAAAATTACGGGATGACAAAGAGAATAGTTTGAACAAACCAAGTAGGAGGGAGCCATTTCATGACTTTTTTGAATTGACGGTGTACAAACTTGGCGCGGCGCTAGCTCAAGGCTTAATAAAGAACTCCTATAATTTGTAAAGCGAATGCTTTTTGAAGGATAAACAAATTTAATTTTGAATGTGAAATCAGGTACAAATCATTATTGATTATAGGCTCCCTCACAGAAATATGTTCTAATCAAACGATTTATCAAAATAGCACATCGACCGAAAAACTACTATTATTATACGTGCTAAAAGTGAAGTAATTTTAAATTATTAACTATCATAACGGTTCAAATTATGTTGATGGTAAAATTATTATTAAATACTTCGGGAATGATATTAATCTTTTATGGCCCCAATTTGAAACCTTATTTGTAGAAAATTATTCTGGTAACGTTATAGTAAGAGACTGTATAATGGAACCGAAAACTTAACTGTTACAGAAACGGTGTTTTTATTAAAAATTTTAAATAATAGGAAAAAACCGGGAACATTTTCAACCAAAAGTGTGCCAACATTTGATAATTTGTGGATAATCAATTAAGCAACTTGTAACCGATTCAACCGAGCAAATAGCGCAGTGGTTAAAGCTGCGACGTTTGGATCGGGTACCTGGTTCGAATCCCAACAAAGTCGGGATTCAAAAGAGATTTTTCATCTCCCGATTACGGGAGGTGATTAAACTAACTGAAAAACATCAATGACCGTTGGAATGTAGAACTCATGGACCGCAAAGTAAGCCAATTCGTCGTTTTGAGTTTTCTTGTTATTTCCCGGCAGTCGCGGAATTGGTTGGCCTCGACGTTTGGTTATGAAGCAATCTTCATTCCATTTAGTAGGAGTCTTTTAAATACCATAACATAAACGTACCATAATAACCACTGCGAACTTCTATACATTTGGTACATATTTGATTCTGAGTGGTTATTAGGTTGGTTATTTTATTTAGCACTTTATTCGGTAGCGGTTTAAGAATATCTTCTGTTATCAGATCGAACCCGGGATTCTTCTCTTGGATTGATATTTGATTTGGCTACTTCTGCATTGAACGTCAAAGTGATTTCTAGATCTTCAGTAACTTTTCCTTGCTAAAGTTATTCACTCTCTTGTGCATCATTTGATTGGAGAAAAAGCTTTTGCCTTTTTTCCATTGCTTGTTGGCCAATTTACATCGCTTATTGTTATAGCCGGTATCTGCAGAATCGGTCTTTTTATTCGTTTGATTGTTTTCGTCAATGAATACTTATTTTTATCAGTGGGCACCCCGGTATGCTGCCAGTTCCTTCTATAGCTATTCCTTGTAGTCTGTCTACTCGAGTACCTCTCTTCTTTTATCTACAACGAGATCCTTAATTTCTTTCGAGTAATTGGAACCTATATTGTTCTCCTTTTGATCCCGCTTGTATCCATATCGACTGTTGTATTTTGGTTTGAATTTTTCAATATAGCCATCAAGTTGTACCATCGTTTTTATAGGTACTTTAAGCTTTGTTCGGTACCTTAGCTCTTCTTTAGCAGTAACACTTAATGACTGTTGTTCTGTTTTGATGCTGATTGTGGTTGCCTGTATTTTTTCTGTTTCATATTTTTGCTCTTCGTGGTGTGTATAATTCTTTTAACTATTATAGCACATTTTCCTCTGCCGCTTTTATCTGTGTTTATTGTGTGATATACATATATACTTGATAACTAATAAATTGTGTAAACGATTGTTTTATAAAGTGTGTCTCGGATATTAGATAAATGTCTATTTTTTGAATATCCAATTCCGCCTGACGTTGCAATGACTCGTTGTTATTCCATGCTAATATTCTTATTTCGTTATTCATTTTTATTTATTTTTGTCGCAGAAGCTATCCTGATGCTGTTTTCCAGTTTCGTGAGTCTTTGGAAAATTGATCCAATAGCATTCTCTTGTTTCTGCTCTTGTGTCTCTATTCTATCCAGAATTGTTTGAGACATTTGAGCATTCTTTTTTGTTCGTATTATTTGGTATATTCTGCAATTCCTTGGCCACCGCACATCCACTGTAGCTTGCGGAGTGCGGAAATCGGTTCTGCATGCTATGGATATATCTTGTTTCATGTATTTTTTTTATCTTCTTTTGATCTGCTGTACTTTTCAGAATTTGGGTTTTTAGAAACTAGTTCTTCCTTTATTTTCTGATAATCACAAGAAGGATGTAGGCATTTTACAATGATTTTTATTGGTTTAGTTTATTTATCCTCAAAAGAATAGGACGTATTTCCTTTATTATTGCTTCAATCAACTTGTTGTTGAGTTTTATCAGGATTTTGTGTGTTCTTTGTTTCTCGATTTTTTCGAAGATTTAACCTCTTAGACTTGTTAATTTTTTCCTTTTTTGCTTGTTTATTTTTTGGACAAGCCATCCGACTTCACTATTCAGTTCATCTAAATCCGTCACATATTCTTTCTAATTGCTTGGCGTCTGATGAGTGTTATTCATCTCCTGATTCTTACTTCTAATTGTTTGACCTATTCTATTAAAGTTCTTCTTTCTGCTCTTTCCTACTTGAGAGCGTTGTACAAGATATGTTCTTTCGTTGAAACTAGTTCATCCTTCTCGAATGTAATTATCTCGGTTTTTGAATTTATTGTTTTTCTAGCAATCAAGGAGCAGGCCTTCTCTGAGAAGATCTGTTACTGGTTAAATCCTTAGAAATATTTTTGTAAAATGTATAATTCTTTAGAATAAGAAAATTGAATTTGCAGCTGCATGAAAATTCCGTCTGTCATTTAAAGCAAACAAAAGTAGATCGGCTTGAAAAATTGTTAAACTAAATATTCATTGAAAATATTTTCGCATTCAAATATGTATATATATTATTAGCTCGTTTCTATGTACTGCTAACAATAAATAGAAATACGTGTTATTATTATAAGAGTTTTAAAGGGCATTACTAGCCCCTTACTGTGTAAAAAGTTTGGGTGTATGGAGGTTTCGATGATGAGCTTAGTCTTCGTACTGTCGTAGACAATCTGACAATCTCTCTCCTTTCAGAGATCGCTGCACTTTTCGTTCCGCAGCAGAACGTGACCGAGCCAGCGTTCACGCTGAAATCGATATTGTATAGAGCACGGTATGTACAGCCTTCTTCGCGTTTTGGGCCGTAAATCACACACACACATGATTCTTCTCTCAAAGGAGCCATGTTTCGTACTCGTCCGTCAGCACCCAACTTTCACATTCATATACATAACAACAGGCCAGATCAACGCTTGGTAAAGCCTCAGCTTCACGGCACTTAATAGATAATAAACAACACTACTGATTGCTGCCAGCCGTTCTTTAATATCCTCAGCTACACTGTGATAAGAGAGCCAACATATTTTAACCTCGTCATTCCCTCAAACGTGTTATGATCATTACTAAAATCTGGTGTGCCATCGTCCCTATAAACAGCAACATCCTAAAGTACATATATTTTGTTCTGGATTCATTGATCTGGAGTCCAACAGAAGCCAAAAACTCTACAAGCAGATCAAGTATTTGCTTCACGCCTTTGCTATTCAATCCAGACTAACGATATAAGATGTTGAGGTGTTTCAGTTTTATGAAAGACGTTGCTCCAACATGAGATTAAAGAGTATCGGGACAGAACATCTCCTTGCCGAACACCCGAATTGACTGCAAAAATTCTCGATATTCTGTTTTCAACTTTAACCCAGCAGTGAGACTGTGTCACTGTCATTCTACATAATAGTACGATCACGAATTTTGTTGGCATTCAGGTATTCCAGGGCGGACTCTTGATTCATCGAGTCATAGGCTGCCTGAAATCCAGGAATATCTGATTTACGGGGACGGATGTCTCATAATATTTGGATAGAATCATCCGCAGCGAAAAGACTTGATCATTGACTGATCGATTCAGATGAAATCCTAATTGATACTCCAATATACCAATTGTTCAATTAACAGTTCAGTTTAAAAACTGAATAAACATGTGATTTGGAGGGGCCAGAATACATGCATATAAGGTGTTGCATTTGTTAATTTAACTAGTTATACTCGAAATTTGTACGTGGATTTACGTTTTAAATCCAAATTGCATATTAATTGCAGTTTTCAACCTATACAAATTTAAACAGTAGAATTTACGCTTAAACAATTTCGTTTTCAATCTTCTTAAATAGCAGAAACAATTCGCATGCTGAAGCGGCATCGAATTGAAACCGAACAAAAATCTGAAGAATTCAAATAATTTAAGTTAAGCTTGATTTAAAACAACTAGTTTAAACTGATAATTTTCTGTTCCAATCGTTCTGATTTAACTCCTGAATGGCACTCTATAATAAAATGTCTGATTTGAAATTAGCTAATTAGTTATTTCATGCTAATGAAAGATTTCTATTAATCAAATTTTTAAAGTTAGACATATAAAGTAGCAAATCAAATTATTCATGACCTCTCTCTTTCTTATTACTCGTAAGACCCAATAGTAAACATGAACACAGAAACGCAACTGTAATTTACTTGATTTATTGTACAATTGTAGTTATGATTGCGACTATAATAACTAAGATTTATTCATAACGTGAAATTAATTTTTCTATTAAACTGAGCCAATTTAATGTTGTACTCAAGCTGTAATTTTCAATTTGTATGCTCATACATAAGCGCAGAGAATTGCCTTCAAAAATATTTTTTATGTACTCATGTTTGTATGTGTATGTTACTAATAAACGTCAATTTGTTAGAGAATTTTAAAATCTCTTCTCTATTTACATATTTACATTCTCTATTTAGCTTATTTATGTTTTATTTTGGTACAGAAAAAATGAAAATATTAGTACTATCCAATCGCCATTTGATAGTCTGTGAGGCAATATCAAATGCATACTGTTATCTAGGTATTATAATATAACTGTTAAAGATTATCAAAGGTTCCGGTTTTTTTAATCATTCAAACATAACAAACATTGTCTTGCTAAAGGCGATTGGTTATTAATTATTTGATCGTATATGTGAATCCACTAACAATAACACATCAATGTCTGTACCCTAAAAATAAAAAAACTCGGATTAAACTTCTTTAAGATTTCAGTTTGTAGTCGCATAACATAAACAAAGTTATTTTTTTGTATTTTACTGTTTAGTAATATAAAATGACGAGCATCTGATCGTGAGTCGTGATCGCGGATTTTTTTTAATTTGTTTTAGTTCATTATTTTTCCTTTTAATTATGCATGAAGAAATGTAATATCGAAAATAAAAATTAGTTTTTCCATCGCGCGAGTATACGACATACATAAAATGAATCGTAAACATATTTTTCGTGTCATATACGACTGTCTAATTTGAAATAGTCGCGATCAACAATTTTGTGTATTAAGATTTTAAGTGAAAGTTCTATTACTTGTTCGATTTTATTTTGTAATACTTGCTGTAACAAGTTTTTGTAGCTGTACCTAAAAAAAAAATTGCACTTTTTAGTGATCGATTGTAATTTAAAATGCGCGGTTGGTTTGCAAATCGAGATCATATAACAACGCCGGTTAAATATAGTTTATTGTCGCAGCATGGTGATGAATTAATTGTTGATAATAGTGATCCAACTGAAATCATTGTCAACGACAATGATAGTGGAAATGAAAATGATAATTTGGTGATTTTTTATGGTGATAGAGATAGTAGTAGTGGTAACAGTACTAGTGTTAATTCCAATAGTAAACAATTTGGCAGTAAATTGAGAAGAGTATTTAAAAAAATATATTTGGTGAGTATATCGATCGGTCGATGGCACTAAGTTGTCGGTTAATTTATTTCCTTATTATTTTAAAAGGTGTTGTTATTGTCATATTATTGAATTGGCAAAAATATTATTCAGATAATCCATGAATTAATCAATTCCAATAATTTTACTTGACATTTGGAAGATGCCGTCTGTACGTAACATAGAATTGCGAATGAAAGTTTCGTTTTAATGTTGATTTAATGAAATATTACAATAAAAAGGTGTTCTATTATTTACACAGCTGTTGGAAAGTTTCGTTTTATTCTCTTGAAGATGTGTGCTCTAGCTATGGATAAAGTGCGTAATCTCTGGTGGGAGAGGTAGGCAATGTATTTGTATATTGTAGGTTATATAAAACGTGGTTCTATTTATTAAACATGCGTTTAATAACTATTTTACCATATGCTTGTTAACAATTTTATAATTTAAGTGTTTTCGGCGTCTAATTTTGACTAATGCGTTATTTATTACTCGCCGACACTATTATAAATTTGTAATTAAATTCCAGCAGAGTCTTAGGAGTTTTATCAAAAATATGTACATATACTTAAAACGTATGCGTTTAATTGTAAATATTACTGTGGTGAAAAATTATGTTTCAAATCTGTGATCAACATTTGAAACAAGGGTAGCTATTAAATTTATCACATCAGTATCACAATTTATTTATTTTTAGACCCCTAAAAGTACACATGGAGATAATAGTTTAGATTGGCTGCTGTGGCACACTTAGACCGGTGACGCCCCATTGTCATACCACGAATCTTACTTACTTGTCACCCCTAGTGAAACCAATTAGAGCTACTTATGTAGCGTGAAATATCTCGCTCTTTACTCAGTCATGTACTTCCAGACCTAGCCTCTTCGCATGTTCTCCAAAAAAAACAGTATCCTGTGAGTAAACTTGTCAAAAACTTTCAAACTTGTCCCCATGATTGTCAAACTTTTTGTAACGCTATATGACGTCCGAGTGGCCGGGGAGCCAGACTATCCCTATGTACGGTATGTTGAAATACCTATTTGACACCAGAGAAACTGATTCTGATTTCCGCCTGGCTGTCTACATACATTGCAATATTATCATCTCCGCTTGGTACTCGCTGCAGTAATCAGGAAGACGACGAAAATTATCATGTCTTATTTACCACGAAAAAATCCAGCTTCTACTTTATCGTCTCACACTGAGATACATTTGATAGCTGTGTAGCCGTATTGCTCGCCATCTATTTACCAAAAATATCAACTGGCAGAACGGGAAACATGACCTCAGTTCCCCGCTTACAAGCATACAGGCCGTTCGTTGCACATAGTCTCGATCCTATTCATATAGTACATAATTATAAAGGGTGTTTCAACAGGTGCGCTTTAACTTTTTTCCGATAGGGACGGCGAACGACGCCATATTTTTTATTGATCTTTGGAAACTTCATTAGTATACATTTCATCATGGAACGTTACACACTTGAACAGCGATTGCAAATCGTGCAAATTTTTTATCAAAATAATCGTTCTGTTGCTGCTACCTTAAGAGCATTACGGCCATTTTACGGTCCATTTAACAAGCCAGCCCGTTCGACAATCGACCGTATAGTGGCAAAATTTGAGTCTACGTTTTCGCGGTGCCCTCGAGAGCAAGAAGTGCTCGAAGTGTTGAAAACATCGCAGCCGCCAGGGCTTCAGTTCAAGAAGACGCGAATGGTTCGCTCACACGACGTTCGCAACAATTGGGCCTTTCCGTGACATCATTGTGGCGAATTTTACGTAAAGATCTTGGCCTGCATCCGTATAAGGTTAAGCTGACACAACAACTAAAGCCGTTTGACCATTTGAAGCGACGCCGATTCGTGAATTGGGCTCAAGAGCAAATCGAAAATGATGCAGATTTTCACCGGAAAATCATCTTCAGCGATGAGGCTCACTTTTGGCTAAATGGATTTGTCAACAACGAAAACATGCGTTACTGGGCAGGAAGGAACCCACACTTGATTCGTGAAGCACCGTTGCATCCCGAAAAAGTCACTGTGCGGATTACATGCCGGCGGCGTCATTGGGCCATATTTTGTCATCGACGATAACGATCGCCACGTTAGTGTTAATGGAAATCGATACCGCGATATGATAAACGATTTTTTTTGGCCGCAATTGAATGGAATGGACTTCGACGACATGTGGTTTCAAGGCGAACAAGAACACATTGCACCGATGCTTTGATTTGTTTGATTTTTGGTCATCATCTAAAGGGAATTGTTACAATTGAAGAAATCTCCGGTTGGAATGTGCGCGCAGAACTCTTTTTCTCTATATTTATAGTAATTTCTGATTTCGTGGGAATGATTTTAATGGAGCTATTAGAGCGATAAAATGCTACCGCTAGTTCTATAGTTGATACGATTTCGCTTACATACTTTTCGGTACAAGATCCAACTAAATCCACAACAATGACATCGATCAAAATATTATGAAAAAAGATTCTTATTTATCATTTTTCGGGCTTCATCGTTATTTTAAGACGACTAATAAACGAATGTATTAGCTCATCGAAATGATTCCGCGATCGTTCGTTTTTCTGTCAAATCGGATTGTTTGTATCGGTTGAATTCCAGTCGTTTGAATCGGTTTGATGAAAGTTTCAAACCTGGGCTCTCTGCGGTATATGGTCTATTTTCTATAATGGAAACTCGCACGCCTAGATATGCTTAAAATTCGATCGCTAACAAGTTTTTGTTGAATTATTATTCTCGTAGGTAATGAAACTAAGATTTTCGACGACTAGAAAATCTGTGTCACATGACTCAAATTGGAGTATACACTATACAGCCCTCTCTTTCCTCATTGAAATTAAAAAAATTCTCTACTCCTACATTTACAATTAACAAGTGTTCCATCTGCTACTAAATAGTATGTCAGAACATAATTAAGAACTTTAGTGAATAGATTCTCATGTAATCAATTTGCGATAAAATAATTCGCATTTCTATATGAAAACGTCAAATCTAAAATAGGGCATAATTGTAAATTCATATGGGCTATGTATTCATCATTGAATCGGTTTGTGAAAATTTTTCTTTTTTCAAGGTCAGGTTAAGCACAATTTTACTCTCAGTTAATTGAGAAGTGTATACGTGGCTAAAAACACTTATTGCAAGAATAATTGAAGCTGATATTGCCTGAAAACAGGCAATATCCTATCTGTAATGATAAATCAGTTATTACAAACTTGAAATATTGTACAGGGGTTCGTATCCCCAGATCATTTAAATTTCTAAACTGATGAGTTACTATTTTGAGGCAGACTTACTTCAGTCAGTGTGTGGAAGACACCCCGGGTATTCTCATGTCGCCCACTCTGCTTATCCAATTCTGCTATGAAATTTCACAATCACATCAACAATTTTTGTAATCCTATGCTCATTGATATTGATATCGAATTGACCGTTTGAACATGAACGAGAGATGGGGATGAGAAATGTCAAACGATGAACGATGGGCCTCGTATATTGGGTAGTAGAAATTGAAATATTGCAATTTTTTTTGAAAAACTTGAAAAAATTCCTATAAATTTTTTTTCAATATACAGATTAGTCAGTTCAACATTATTAACCACAAGTATACACCAAAATTAATATTCAATCAGCGATAGTTCAGAAAAAGTCTACAGAAAAAAATTTTAATTTAAACTGTTTATGAATTATTACTGGTTACAAGCTCGAGATTTAGTTCAGTTCGTAGGATTTAATTTAATATCAAAACCAAATTCATTCCTGTGATGAATTTTCACAAAGTTAAAATCTTTATAAATACGTCTACTTCTTTGCCGCTTGCAAAATAACAGGCAACTTCCTCTTACTTTTTAGTACTGCCTTAAAGTATAGTCTTTGTTCTGTTCAACGAAATCCGTGTTTGTGCTATATGTGAGCGATAAGCTCAGAGTTAAAATCAGCCTGAATATTATTTCGCGGGAATTGTCAAAAATGATTCCCTTTTTTCCACTAATTTGTATACTGTATCGACACAATAAATGTCGTTCGTAGTTGTAGGTCAAAAATATAACGTTGCAAGAACCGGTGTCCTGCATAGTAGCTACTAGCTATAACTTCTTATTCAATCACTCAATGAGTAAGGTCATCTTTCTCATCATCATTCCTTATCATTCCTTATCATCATCATTCGGCGGTTCATGTAACTTTTTATTAGCTTTATAAGAAAAATGAAATTGCTGTGCTAGCCTCAAATTCATCAATTTTGAGACGTAATTACGAGAAAACCATTGTGAATTTTATAAAAAACGTGTATTACTTGCAAATTTATTTAACTTTAACTATAAAAAAAAATTAAGTCAATAAGTTTAGGTGGCCATAAAACGATTTGTACGAAACACATGTTTTCGCAAATTGAGTAAAGTAGAGCCTTAAACGAATATTAGTCCCAACAAACCGATTTAGTGTATATGATATTCAATATTTAAACAAACTATGAAAATTTCGGTGCTATAGTATAACATTCCAGCACAGTTTTCAAATCCGCGTCAAACTAGTAATAGTTTACACGAATAATCAATTTAGCAAAAATAGTTTTTCCGTAACACCATCCCATAATGCCACCAAAAATAAATTAAAACACAAAGAAAGCGTAACTATATAATACAATATAAATTATTTTACATAGAATAAAATACAAATATTGCAATATTGCAATTGTCCACACAACAATATTATATATTTACAAAACCGTGTCCAACGAAGTGTTAAAATGGCACGGCATACCATACATATACACAATATACTCAATCATCCAAACATAAATCAAAATGTGACGAATTTAATTATAACAACAGGTACATTTTTGATAAATGTGAATAGAATTTTAAACGCGTTCTATTTGTATTTTAAATTAATTAACAAAACATAATTACTTAAGTGCGCGAAGGTCACGAAAATTGTATCGTTCAATACGAAAATTGATTGAATAAAAAAATTATTTAAAACGGAATTGTTATGTTTTCAGTTTGTATCTTCGATTTTGTTGCAGTGCCATCTAGCGGTGATTAGTAAAACTGCTGTTTTTGTGGTAAAAAATGTTTAAAATCTGAATCAACAAAAATGTTTTTGAATTTTAATCGAACGGTACTTATTATAATTATGCGTTACATTAATTTTAGGAAAAATTCAAATTTATCTATAACATAATATTTATAATACATACTTGTGTACAAAATAAAAGAATGAATTTGTTGTTGTCATTATTATTGTGCATTTTTATTTTACTCATAGTAATTGAACTTTCCATGAAATTATTCATTTTTAAAGATGATTTTGTGGTTTTATTCTTGATAATAATGATAAGAATGGAAGAAATAAGAGATACATAAATGTATTTTAAGCGGATATTAAAAATAAAGTTAATTTTATTACATGCCTATGTATGTATATGTATGAAAGGTAAGAAGCATGTATATTATATGAGATATTAATTATTGTACTGTTGATAATATGACGTATGGCCAATGAGCAGTTTGCAAGTTGTATATGTATGTATGTACTGTACATATACCGAATTGAAATTTGTAACCGGCATTAGCTAAATAGTTTTTCTTTACGTGAGCCACTAACGTCAATAGCTGCAGAACTCGTGTCGAAAGTATTTTATATTAATTCATTGACTTTTCTTCAAATTAGTATTTTCTTGTTCAGTCATTTATCGATGACACTAATTAGTACATCAATAAAATATAATATTATTTTAATTAGAAATATAATTTTTAAAATATGGTCGAATTTCAATTGTTGTTGTCAAACACATCAAATACATACAAGATACAACTAAACAACAGTAAGGGGAGCGATGACACGTTGTAAATGTAATCACATTACTGGGATCTCAACAATGTCGTAGATTCATGTAATGTAGAACATATCGGTATTTTTATACTTAGTGTCGGTGCTGCGATTATGACGTCGGGTATATAAACGGCATAAAATAGTAGAGATATTTCCGTTATAGTGCGTACAAAATCGATCCGTGTGCATATAATCGAGTAATAACATAATTCTTATATTTCGATTCGAGTGCATTCTTATGTTTAGAATTACTGTAAAAAGAATCAATAAAATCATTGTGCGCCAAAATATTTGGAGTTCGACTGCTTACGAATTGTAAAAATATTAAAGTTTTTCAAAGCTGGTGAAACAAAGCCTTTAAACTGGCTTCTATATCATGAAAATCGGATAAATAGTTGCGATGCCTAAAAATCAACTAGTGTGGAAACTAAAATAATTTCCAAATTCATAAATCATAACCGCCTAATGGCTATTAGCATAACATAGCCTGTCATAAGTAAGTGATTTAGTCTAAGGATATGGTATACATATGTATATGAGTAAACTTTCTATGTTGAAGGTTTTATATTCTCTATATTGTGAAACGTAGCTACCAACAACTGCTATTCTATACATAAAAAACAAAAAGCGTGTGTCGGTAATGATCAACCGTAATATTATGGTTTTACTTCCACTTAAAGTTTGACGCATCAATAATCTAACTTGTTTATGTCTGTACAAAATGTTGTTATTAATATAATTAAATCATTATTAGCTACATACATAAACGCTACATAATTTTACAAAATGGTTTGTAAATGTGTAAGTATACATATGTATAAGATGCATTCAGTTGAATCTGTAACTATGAAATTAAAATGTGATCTGTCCAGCTATGCATTTAATTATTTCATTTTCACTTACACGATACAATATGTATATGTGTATGTGTTATTTATAATTAAATTTTAGTGTTTGAATAAAAATAAATAAGAATGTAAAAACGCTAAAAATCTTGCATGTCACAAGTCACAAGTTTACGATCAATCTAAAGCTAATTATTCAAAAGTATATTAGAGTAAATCTTTCTTTGAATGACCATCATTTGACGTAATCATCACAATATAATCTTAATTTGCTCGTTTAATTGATGGATTGAATAGTAAGTTTATTTACTATGTACCTACAGCACAAACAAATTCATATCGAAACTTTCAAAAAGATTTTAGTTGTCTAAAAATATTATTTGGGAAATTTATTGGGATTCGAAGTCTAAACACAATAATCAATGTAATAGAAAAAGAGGGGTGACCTCAAATGTCAGAATCTCAAGCATGTCAGCTGAGAAGGTTAAGCTTAAAGCGAATATGGGTATAGGTTTTGGAATACAGTACGATTTTGATAATTGATTGTATGACACTAAAAAGCATGAACGGGTAATTTACAAATTTTGAAATTTAAAAGAACCACATAGGTGTGAAATTATTCTGATAGACGATTTAGGTGACTTTCTCAATTAACTAAAATGTATTTTTGCTGTTTTATACATTAACGTTGGACAAGGTTAAGTAAAAAATAAATTAAACTATAATATAGTTTTGTAATATCAATTGCACGAATATATTGAATACCCTCGTATATGCGAGTACATTATATGGTGTAAAATATTTATGGTATTCGTAATAGTATATGTTTTTATATAATATGGACTCATCGTAATAAGAACAATTTAATTGAAATCGAAAATAAAAATGTTTGCTACACAAAATAATTTTACATAAAATTTTGTAGTTTTTGTTTAGTTAAGTAAAGTGAAAATCTGTGTCAAATGTTCATTTTATATACAAACATACATAGGTACTCATAGCTGTATCAACAAAAAATTGAATGAATTATTTGTTCTGTACATGGAATAATTGATTTTTCAATCAACATTAGCACGCACTTACTTTAGTACAGCAAACAAGGTTAGAAATTAGATGTATGTACCTAAATATTAGGCCATGCGCGACTATGTGAGATTATCTATAAACTATTTAATCTATAAATTGTAAAATTTGACTAAAATTTAATTTTCTAATAATGGTTTACTTTTAATTGTACCGAGAATTTGGATCCGATTCAAATACTTAAATCTCAGACTTCGATTTGCACTAAGAATTTGATGTAATACATTAGAAAGTAATTACACCTATCTTTTATTTAGATTTTAAAATAAACCTTGACATTGGATTTAACCTACAACATCAACTGACTGTTTCAAATATTTCACTAGTCCGTTTACATTATCATCGGCTATCATCGGAAAAAGATGATAGAATTTTATAAACTTATTTGCTTTTAACTGTCAACAAAATCACACATTTTACTTCATTAAAATATTTAATTAATTATCATATAAATTCACATTAAAATTGTTGTAAACAGCTTCTGCCACCATAAATTAAATTATTTACCACATTTTACACATAATAGATAATCCTAACATAATTTAAATAATTTAACAATTTTAACTTTTTGTGCTCAATTGGTTTTTCCATATTCAATTTTTTGACAGCTGCCGATGGTGAAATAAAAGACAGGATAGGCACATTTCTATTTTTCAAAAAGATGATAGTAGTTAGTAGCCGATGACAGAAAAAGATATTTGTGGTTTTTTACTATAAGTCAAAAACTACTCGATTTTGTTCGGATCATCGGAAAATGTATACAATGTAAATACACTTAGCTGACTATTTTTAAATGAAAATTTAATTTTAGTTCTGTAATTTATTAAATTAAAATTTCCTATAGACACTCAGAATAATTTTTTAAAACGATTTACAATTTTATTTTGGTATTCGCTAAACTATTTTTAGTGAGTTTATTAATTTCAAAAAAAGGTATTGACGGTTTCAAATTTAAATAAATTGTTTGGTTCAGTTTCGATTGGTTGAATTCAAATGTTTGCTAAAACAGTTAGTGGTTGCAATTAAATTGACTGGTTTATGCATTTTGAGAAGAAAACTGTACAAACCTTGAAGATTTAATCGGGTTTATTGAGTGAAATGTTCTATTTATTTTTTGCTTCTGATATCAGTCAAATTTATTCGAACTATGATAGAACAAATGGGGTAATACGTTTGGATCGGGAGGTGTTTTAAATAAAAACTTTTAAAATTTAAATAAGTCATAATTATATTTCAATAGAAATGGAGAAATTGTCATATATTCCGTTTGCACATAAATTGATTCGTAAAATCTAAGCTAGACGCTTTACCAAATAAAGCGCAGTAATTCTATTACGGGTATAATGACCAAAAACTTTATTTTCAGATAAAAATTGAAAAAATGAATCCAAAGTGTTTTTGCACACAGAAATTGTACAAATAACTTTGGATTTACATATTTTTGGACCTCCAGATTACGCCATGTACGCGCCAGCCCCGGCGGCCACATGTACGAAATTATATTCAAATATTAATGTCATAAAATTATCTTTAAAATAAATTCACTTTCGTGGCCATTAAAATTATTTGTCTGTGTTTTATTTAAATTCAAAGTACTATACCTCGAAATGAAACACCCACATACCGGAATATTTAGACATTTTTTCACATTATATAGATGCTTAGTTTGAATTTATCTATTATTTAATAATTTTTAGAGCATATTGCCTTGCATATTTGTATTTAATTGGCCGGATAACTGCATATGCCCATTTGGAGTCAATACTTTCTACTAAGATGTTAAGGAAGTATGCTGGCGTGTATGTTTTTTCAATTAAGTTTTGGCTGTCCACAGTAATAATCTTCCGCTGTGGGCTCAGTCCTCTGATATATTTTTGGCACCTTCGTACCTCAGCAGCTCAGAGTTCTTCGTCTGGCATATAATCAGACTGATTTTTCGATTTGAGGTTAATTACTCGACTTACCCTTATCTGCTTTTGTATGCTACTTTTGAATTTATGGTACCAGATACTTCCCTTGTACTATTAGATTTTCATATATTTGATTGAAAGCTTTTTGTCGCTCGGTGTTTTACAGTTTTTGTTGTATTTTTATTAAAAGGGTTGAAACCTACTGAGATTCCACACTCCCTGCGACAAAAGTAAAAGTTTGAACTAAGAGATGTATGATAATTGATCTGCGTAAGAGAACACGGGATTTAGCTCGGTCGGGTATCTGCAAATATAGTGAAAGCAATCGTCCACTTCCTCTAAACGGTCGTTACATAGAAGATCTTGGACTAGTCATATGCTTTGGAGATGAACCACATTTGAAGGACAGTGGGGTTACTGGTTTGAGGCCAACAGTCTTATTACATAATCCACAATGTGCGCAGGCACCTACATCACCCTTAGAGTAATATTGGAGCAAAGAAGTTTTTCCTTGCAATCTTTGATCAGTTTGGACAGAGTTAAAGGATGATTAAGGATATTAAGCACAGAGAATAATAACATCCTTCCCTAAATAAATAAAATGAAACGCCTCAATTGCACTTTGTGTGAGTGCAATTAGTTCTGCTTGAAGAACTGTAAAGTGTTTTCCCAGGCTATTAATTAATCTAAAAATCTAAGCCCATAATCCAAACCCTGACTGACTTCTGAACGAGAGCCATCCGCAAAAAAAACTTAGACATATATGACTTATATACTTATGAATAATATGTCTATGTTCAGTGTGTGTACCAAGAGCATTTCATACCCCTCAATGCATTTCAATCGAAATGCAGAAAAATGCTCTGTGCCAAGAATGAATGACTGCAATTCGGGCAACTACAGATTGTACTCCATAGCCAGAAGATGAGTAGAAGAATTGGCACTAGTTATAGCAGTACAATTTGTCATCTGCAGCCCATTCATGCTTTGCTACAGGAAACGTTAATTTCACAACGGCCGCCATACAATTGATATATAATAGAAGTAGAGGTAGTACAAACAATTTGTAATTACTCTCGTGGTGATAAATAAATTTTCGACCTATTAATCTTAGTCCAGAGTGCACAGAATGGTTCTCCAATATCGAGTGATAGTCAATGTGATGTGGTCACCAAACCCCATATCATCACAGAACCACCTCCATGCCTAATTGTAGGAATGACACTAATTACTGCATTTTTTAAATTTTGGGTTGGTTTTATCGAGTTCACAGTTCTAGTGTTATATGCAGCCACTTTGTCAACTACAACTTTTCTGTACACGTCAAACATCTCCGTTAAAATGCTCGTTTAACACTGCTTTACTACACTATTTTGCTGCTTTTAGATATACATATGTGGAACGACATCTTGCTTTACGTTCTTCCTTCACTTTTTTATTATTCTGAATAATATCTTCACACATTTAGAAACGATTTCTATTTTCCGTTTTCTTTTTCACGTTACTGTAACGTTGCGTTCTAATCCAGTTTACACTAATTTTTGTAAACCGGATTGACCTACATTTTCATTGTGTTTATTGTTGTTGTCGTTCAAATTATATATATATGTAGGTCACATGCACAATATTTTTATTTTTTGTTCTGTCGTTTTGATGTCAATATTTACGATTGCTTTGGAGCACTTATTGCATGCAATTTTTGCATGAAGTAATTTACACATTTGATGACACTGAAGTTTTGCTTTAGCCAGAGATCGGTGGTACCGAACTACCGACCGTAACATGAATAATTGATCATTGTGTTGGTCTAGATAGAAAATTGAGTGTGGTCGTTGTGGGGTAGGTATTTTATAGAAATAAGATCACATTTCGCACATTAAATGCACTTATATTTTTGAATTCTCATACCACAATCATTAATGTTTTCCGACCGGATTTCATGATTATGGTAAACGTATTTCATGAATATTGAATCGATTTTGTATAGTTACATTTGATCCATATAAATACTCGAAATTCCACTATGTGCTGTCCATAGTCAGCAGTTATAAAATCAAAAAAAATTAAATTTGAAAATAGCAAAAAAAAACAAATGAAACCTTCAAACACTTTATTTCACGTCTAGCAAAATTCGTTCTTAAATCGGCACACCGGTATTTCATTAAGTTTACATGTGTATCACTTTGACTATTAATTTATGAGTTGATGCTCTATATGTAATTGGAAAATAAATGATTACGAAGATATGAAGAAATAAAGGAACCGGGACGCACTTAATTATATCGGTTTTTCCATTTGGGACATGACAACTTTGAACTTTCACTGTGAACGCACCCTTAAACAAATAACCAAACTATCAGTTTCAAAACATTCATTCAGTCATGTGAAAACCTTCATGTGCTTCAAGAAACACCATTTCATCCACAACAAATAACTGTATGGTGTGGTTTTCATGCTGGTGGTCATTGGACCATTTTTTTCGATGATGGAAATGACCGTCTCGTTACAGTCAATGCAGATCGCTACAGAGACATGTTGCAGCGTGATTTCTTTGGTCAATTGCATGAGCTAGACATTAATGATATGTGAACTTGCCACAGAGCGGGTCTAACGACTTATTGAAATTTAAATTCGATGAAAGTGTTATATCCAGAAATGGTCCTATTGATTGGCCGCCTAGATCGTTTGATTTAACACCTCTAGCCTTTTTTTATGAGGCTACGTTAAATCACTGATCTTTTCCAACAAGCCGGGCCTGGTACAGGAGCCCAGAGCCAATATTGAACGAGAGATAGCGGATGTTTCCGAAATGTGTGGTAGAGTCATCGAAAATTGGGTTCAACGAATTGTACATGCAAACGTGCCCATGGTGGACATATAAACTATGTCGAATTCCATACATAAATGTTTTGATTGTACTTTAAGGGAATAATAAAATTTTCGAGATATATATATCAAATGGGTTGGGTTTTATATAAAAAAAAGTTTGCCAGTCCTTATTGGAAACCCCTTTATGTGCAAGTAATTTAAATTTTAACTCTAAACGGAATTCACAGTTTTCAAGAAAGTAAAATTGCTTTAAGCCGGTGGCGGATTAAATTCCTTTAAGCCAGGGGCGGATTATGTCAGAAGGAATGGATAAATTCGCCTCTGGCCCCTAACCGACCCATACGTTTTTATTTTATTAGTGAACTTTAAGTCATAGGGAAGTGCAATTTGCCGTGCTATGCTATGTTTCAAATATAATAAATGAGAGCAAGTGTCTTATATGACATAAATTGAAAGAAAAGCTCCAATTTTATTTTAATTTGAATAGAGCTGGAAGTCAATTTTTAGATTACTTAACTCAAACTCTATTAATATTATATATTTGAATATTTCTTCCAAAGTCGGTTCAAATTTAATAACAATGTAACTAATATTCACTCCAAATGAGATTTACAAACTCTAGTCAAATTTGAAACAATATTTTATTAGTATTATATTTAATAATGAATTGACGAGTTTTATACTATATAGTTTGATCGGATATAACGGATTAGAGAACAAGTGAAATTTGAAAGATAATTTTAATAAAATTTGTATTCAAATTCAAATGACATAAAATTTTATTTCAATCGATAAAATGATTTCAAAATAAAATACTCTCGTTTCATATATATATATTATTCAGGACCTCTTTTTTGGATCGTACATCGAAATTGTCGCCAAACACAGTGCGGGATTGATATGTCTGCTTTAAAATTTCTAATATTTCCCATTGCACTTTTAAAGCAGCGCACCTTTACCTATACACATACACCAAATCATACATAATTCAACCGTTTTTATCATTCCTTCACAAAACTACAAATTTTCTGTTGGTTTACATTGCTTTACACTACTTAAATAATAAATACATAATTTATTTTATTACTGTACAAGAGCTTGGTTATGCTCTGGGATTTTGTTGTTGTTGTTATTTATTTTGGTAGAACATAAAAACAAAGCGGGTTGGTTATAGTGGAAAATTTTGTTATCAAGCAAACGTGCAACAAATTGACAGATGGGAAAATTTACTATACAATAGCAGAATAACACAGTGGAATAATATATAATCAACTAATTCATTTATGAACGACAAAAGTATCTATAATATACTGTATTTAGCACTGTGTTATATGCTTGTACCAAAATCTATATGAGAGCCGGGGTACATATTTTATATTTATTTTTCTGTATGTCATATCTTATTTATAAAGCAATTTTATTGCTATATATCCCCATATAGAACAACTACAGTTATTTCAATTTGCTTACAATTTAACTTATTCAGAATTTCTATATTGTTTTGTCCTCTATTCCCAAACGAATGGTATGTACATATATACATTTTTGAAAGTTTGACGAATTTCTAGTTCTCGAAGTCTTTATGTATAGATTCTAATTTTAATAGTTTTACAATAACATTATAAATGTATAGTGAAATTGTGTATATGACAATGAAAAATAATATTTCAAAATATACATTTATATGGGTGCAAATTGATTTGGAGCTCTGATTTTTTGTTGTATGTAGCAGAAATTTGAAATTCTAAATGGCTAAAATGGCATGCAAGATTTGGTTTGTTTAAATTAAATTTGGTGCGGAACTAACTAAATATTTTATGAATGTGTCGTTGATCCGTTCAACCTTTGTTGTCTATTTTTATTTGAATTACTGTGAAATGCGTTTTGTTAATCACGCTAAATTTTATTGTAAATTAACGTGTTATGGATATAAAATTGATCCCAACATAGATAATAATTTGTATAGAGTACTTATCTCAATTCAATACTCGTATCATAGAAATAAATTTAGTTAAAATTTAACCACTAATTAGCTATTTTATAAGCGCATAAAAAGTTAAAAAATAAAAATGTACATAAAATATAAAATTTACTGGTCTCGGACCATTTAAAATTTTTGATTTGGTTTACAACCAACCCAACATGTAAATATTTTGTACGCTGTAAACTGCAAGTTTTTTTTGGTACTTTCACAGAACTTCAATTAAATATTTTATAATTTGCACAAATGAATAAACATGTAAAGGCAAATATTTTATCAACTTCAGTTTAATTCAAGAATCTTATGTTAAAATGAAATTACAAAATCACAAAATTGTGCCGACATAAAAATTGGTAACATTTTAACTGGTTCCAATTGGCACAGCAAAACAGTTAAAAAGTGAGGATTTTTATTTTTATTTTTACCACAGTTAAAATTTTTAACTTTGTATGCGCTTTTTATTTCGAGTTATATATATAAATAAAATAACCAAAATTATGCTTTATTTCCAACAGATTTTCAGAAATTTCCAGAAATAAATTAATTTAATAAAAATAATTAAAGCCTCCATTACAATAATCGAATAAACCAGTAAAAATTATTCTATTCGCTAAATCGTTGATACAACTGTTTGGACATTCGGTTGATAGGTTCATTTACACCATACACAGTGTAATGTTAGTCCAATTGAATTAAACTATAGTCTGTGGAATTTCCAACCAAGATTATTATCGACCGACTATGTGCCCCAGCGGAACGTCTACTATAATTGAAGCAACCAGTTAATTCCTTTAGTGATGAAATTCAATATTAATGTCATCTTTGATATAAGTAAAATAGAGGTGAATAGACATTTAAAACCCATGGACACAATGTGATTAACTCATACATAGAGTGATATATGTAATACCCAAACTTCAACCTTCTTTCGAAAGAATGTATAATTTTGCATATTTTTATTTTAGTGGTATAATTGATTTGATTTGAGCTGCAAATTCGATTTAAATCATCTTGTATATCATCTGATTTACTTTGAATATTTTCAAGTCGCAAACTGATTCAAAAGTTTGTATAGTTAAACTCTAATTCATCTTCTTGGTTAGGACCCATTTCGGCACAAACTGCTCTATTCAATTTGATTCTAGTTTTGATGAAATTTTCGAATTGCAGCTTGCCTTAATTTCATAGATGTTGATTGTCCCATTCAATCTTTAATTATGAGATGTAATTGTAGCTAGTTTTGTAGTAGATCATTGCTCCATTCGAGCTTATATTGTTGTGTTCTTTTCTTTCGTCCATGCCGACGGTAATAATTGAGGAGGTGGTAGAGTTTCCACGTACGTGTCGTTAACACTGGCATTTGTTATATAAGAAACCGTTGTTGTTTATAAAAATAATTTTTATTTTTGCCTCAACAAAAATTGTCCATGTGCCACTGCTGGAGGAGCTTCATATTATTTTGGTGATATATGAACCGGTGCATTGTTATGTAACAATAACTTCTTTTATAATGAAACTTATTGATTTAAAGTTCTTTCATAATGATGAACTCAAGTTCCCTCTCCAGTAATAATTATGTTGTTAATGCAAATTAATCTTCGCCACAATGTCACAACAACCAATTGATATTTGAAAATAAATAATTCTGTTGTTTCTTCTAC
Organism: Tipula unca; assembly: GCA_951394425.1. NCBI lineage: Eukaryota > Metazoa > Arthropoda > Insecta > Diptera > Tipulidae > Tipula > Tipula unca. Next base: position 128,958,108 of record OX596380.1, read on the forward strand.
TGCAACCAAACGGCTAAACTTAAAGACACGCCAGCGAAACGCAACTTTCAGTTTAAGTCTAAGAATGAGAATAGAATGAAACAAAACAGAAAGAACAACAACATAGCTGTCCCATTTCGCGAATATCATAATAACCCAAATCCCCCATATAAAAAACAGTAGCTATTTCACAGCACGATTTGTTATCAAACAAATGTATAAACTATCATGTAAATTGTGTTGTTTAATTGTATTTTTATTTTTATTGTGTAAACATATGTAATACATATATTTTATTTTATTGTAAAAATATCCGATAATTCATCAAATTTCCATAAATTACGTAATCGTAAATTTGTTGTAGAATTATTTTATTATTATGTATTTAGTTTTTGAGCATTCCTACGAAAAATTAAAAACAAATTAAAATTAAAATGACGTTTCCCACAAAAATATAATCCATGAAACTAAATCTTTAATATATAGTTACTCTGGTGGTAAGCACGGTAATTTTTTAGTTACCATAGAATTTATTCTATGTATTAGGTATTTTGCAACACGTGCTTCTTGGTTTAGTTAGTAGTGGACAGTGGTGCCACCGATCTGCGAGGCATTCTGTAGTTTTTGCAATATGAGATTATGTATATGTCCAAATTTGTGATTTTGACAGAAATGAATACAAACAATTTCAAAGGAACTATTAGTATCACTGTGAAGATAGCCCAAAATTCTATCCCCGAAAACATTATAGATTGCTTATGGTAATAATATTATATAATTTTTACTATCATGATATTTTGTATAAGGTTTTAAATGTTATCTGATTGATATTGTAGTAAATACATTTTGGATAAAAACTCAAAACTCAAAATAAAATTAGATAAATGGATAACATAAACACACATGAAATTTCAAAATGTGTGTGATAAATATACTCTCGAAAATTGGTTATTTTAAAATAATCTATAGTTAACATATTTTACTATAACTTACTCTCAGCCCCAATAAATTTTACTGTCATGACACTAAATATATAATTTTAATCCTAAATATTTTGCACATTTTACTGTCAGTCCCGAAATTTATGATTTATTTATACATAATAGGATAAATTTCAAAATAAAAATAAATTCACAATAAAAAATATTGTTAGTAGAAATTTTTTTTTTGTTAAAATGCTATAGCGCCTAACTCAGAATTATATGTTATGAATCTATTAAGATCTATTCGCTGGCCGGATAAGCGGAGTTTACCATGTGATTAAGGAAGGTTTCATGTATGTATCTTCAATAATTATTTAAGATATTTTCTATGTTTAGGATCTGGGATATAGTCGCTTGAACTCAGAAACTATTCGATGGCCAGATAAGTGGAGTTTACCATGTGACTCAAGAAGGTTTCATGTGTCTTCAGAATTTTTTTTAGAATTTTTCTATGTGGAGGATCTGAGATATAGTCGCTTGGACTCAGAAACTATTCGCTGGCCGAATAATCATGAAAACAAATATTTTTTGGGGCTGAGACTAAATTATGTACACTATGTACATTTATTTTGGTATAAATGTACATCGTGATAGTATAATTTTTCGGGCTGAGAGTAGAAAAGTATCATGATACTATCGTGATAGTAGAATTTTTCAGAGTTGAGAGCAAAAAACAAGTGTTGCCATCGTATTTTTCGGGGATGGAAATTGGGCTATCTTCACATACATGCATGTTAATTATAAAGTTCACTATTTATCGATTAACGGTAAAATGACATTATATCACCTAACAATTAATAAAAGCGGATAAAAACCCGATGAGTTGTAAGGAGTATAATGAATGAGTGTAATAAAATTGCCGCCAATCTTTAAATTTTAGGTAAAAATGGCGAAAAATTATTTCGAAGGGCCGTATAATTGTACAGTTGATAATTTCATGTTGTAATATAAAATTAGAGTTTTTATGTGATGTTATATCCGATTGATAATTAGACGATTGACTCAAAACACAACACTACTAAAATCATGAAACATGAAAATTTCGCTTCATATATTTAACGTACACGTAAAATACGAGTATGTATAGACATAGAATACATCACATTAATAAAACGTTAACAGTACGCAATACAAAAAATTAGAATAAAACTATTCCGAATGTAATGTAATGTATATTCTATCGAACGAACCCTTTTAATTCAAAGATGCCATTATACGTTGTGCAATTTGGTGGTAATCGCGTTTTCGTTTTCTAACACGTTTAAAATGTTTATCAAATGGAAAACAAATCAAATAGATTAGTCTGATTTGCAGGCTGGATGCAAAATATGTATTTACATTGTGATTTTTGCCTTAGATACGTTGCCAATATGGCATCATTATTGACGCTCTATTGTTTATACCTAATGTGAGACGTATGTGTGTGTACATTGAATTTTGTAAGATTTTATTGACAAAAGTCTTTTTCTTTGATGTATGGTATTACACGAATTAAATTTCTTTGAAATCAAAATACCAATTTAAGAATTTTAAAAAATACCAATTTAAGAATTTTAATAATATAAATTTACAGAGACTAAAAATTCTTGTATGAGACTTTACTTTTATTTTTAATTTGACGTGTCCGAAATAATAACCGCATGAATACAATTTTAATTTTAATAATTACTCGATTATCGATAAGCCTGTAGGAAAATATTAATGAGGCTATTAATATTAATGGAATGAGTATGAAGTTGATAATCAATCCAAGACACAAACCGAAACAAATATGTATGTGGATATTTAATCCACCGCATGTAAAGTCTACAAGTGAGATTATTTTATATAGTTGCTCACAAATTGAACTTGTCTTGAACTTTTATTACAAAATTAAAATATTATTGATTAAATCGCAGTAGCTTGCTTCGTAATCCCCAACTAAATTGAAAGGTTATTAATTTACAATGTCATGTCAGAAAATCATTATATTGTTTGAAAAAATATAGATGTTTATATATACATATATTATAATCACATAAATGTGCACTTAATATAAAAGGCCGAACAGTGTAGAATTGGACAAATGTCATATACGGTAAAAACCAAAGTTTAACGATTAATATTCTGTTTACTTAAAATACGTTTTTTTTGCTAATTTCAGGTAAGATGTTTTAAATTTAATCTATCCATTAACTTTAATATCGATGTTCTACCTAACACTAAATAGTTAGTTAATATGTATTAACTATACTTTAACGATTCGGAAGGATTAAATTGTATAATATATCTTTATGCGATAAATGGTATACTTATCTGTGGTCTGATATACTTAGGCTACCTATTTTACATACACTTTTAGTTTTACTATTAATAATATAGAGGTGTACATTTTTGTACACCACAGAAATTCACTCTTCACCAAAAGGCGCCACGGTTGTTGTTGATTAGCCTAGATAATAAGTTGGATGATACGCCAGCTGTTCCAATTTGTTTGTTGCGAATGGAAATAAAATTCTATTTATTAAAATTCATTACTTTATGTGACAGGCCCGATAATTACTGCGTTTTCTGCTGCGCATGCCAACATATTAGTCTGAGCAGACAAATCATCCGCTTGATCCAGCCTAAAATAAAATCGGGATTTTCCGAGCAGCAAATTAATTGTAGAAATTTGTAACCGATTGATCTGTTTCTAAAAAAATTCCAATTCAAATTAATTCTTTGAGTTATCTTACTACAAATTGCGAATTGTATAGATATGATCTGAATAGCTTTTCACTGGTCTAAAGTCACCTTCCTCGTTTTTAATTTGTTGCTTAAAAAGTTTGGTGAGATTCTTCCAAGAATAAAGTAATAAACCAAAATTGATTTATTTAAAATTTAATCACAATTTTCATTATGATACCTCCCAAAAGAAATCAAAATATATTTTAGATTCGAAAAATCGGTTACCCTAAGTGTATTGGTTTGTTAAAGCAAGATTAGATTTAACTTTAGATTTACATTTGAACAAAGCAACAGGTGTTTTTAATATAAGTCGTGTTTTTTTATTGCACTACACTGTACTGTTTATCCAGTATAAGTCGAATTTAGTTACACCAAATTCAATTATTTTCCAATTATTGAATTGATCACTTTTCTACGTTTACCAAAAGATTTGCCCAAAAGAAAACATTAATTTTTAAGTTATGCCCTTACACTGGTATAATTTCTCCAATTGGAGACTTTATGCAGTGTAAGGGGATAACTTAAATATCTAATAATTTTATTTAGGAAACTTTTGTTAAACCTTATCCAATCCAAAAATTTGACATTAGTTGAATTTGACGTAACTAAATTCGACTTAAACTGGATAAATGATCTAGTGCAGAACAATAAAAAAAAACGAATATAAATATTTGATTTATCAGTTGGAAAGGAATCAACCACTTGTGGCAGGTATTAAAATTGAAAAGTGGATTACAATTAATAATTACTGCGCTTTCTGCTGTGCATGTCAAGGTATTTGCGTGAGCCAACTTATCTTCCGCGTAATCCAGATCATTGAGTCGTCTTACTACAAACTGTGAATTGTGAAAACCAAAAAAAAATTGATTTATTAAAAATATTAATCAGATTTTTTAGCTGGATACCTGCCAACAGATGTCAAAATATGTTTTAGATTTAGATTTTATTTCGATAGAATAGATCGGCTATCCTATATAAGTGTATTGGTTTGGTAAAGCAAGATTAGATTTAACTTTGGATTTACAATTTAACAAAGCAACAGCATTCTATTTATTTTTTGATACATATTCGTAGTTACATATTTGTTTTATGTGTTGGAATGAGATCTACTTATGATCTACTTATGATTGTTGTTAAAATTAAATTTTGTTCAAAATGGAGAGTGTTGAGGAATTAATGGCAATATATGCCGTTATGTTTTCAATCACCAGTAAAAATGATTCTGACGATGAAAAATGTGTTTGTCCAACCAAAAAACGGAAATATTGGGTTCGTCCCTTCTCCAAAATATAACACCAAATAAAGATTTTTACTTTGACGTTGGTTTTATTCCGAACATTTTCTTCAAAATGATATAGTAATTCTGAAAATTGGGGGCTAATCCGCAAAAAGATTATCAATCTAATCTTTTATTCGTACTAGATGTACAATTTCGGAGGGCTGAATTAGACTTAACTTAAAGACCATTAAGACCATACTTAAAATGTGTTTGTAATAGAGGTTTTTTTTCAAATTGTCAACACTCTTTTCAGTAACAGCCAATTTAATATGATTTGTGCTTAGTTTGGTTTGCGATCTCACCATGAATAGAATGACGCCAGAAAAACGCTTGAAATTTGTGCAAATCTATTTCGAAAATCGTAGTTTAGTTTATATTTTTCACCACAAAACTTTACTCAGCGATGAGAATCATTTTTGGTTGAATGGATTTATTCGTCTCTGTAGTGACGAAATGCTTATTTTTCAATTAAATTATTGCAAATATTTTAGTTTAATTATTAATAAAAGTCATTTTATACCATTTAGCATTATTTGAATTATAAATATTTTCTCATTTACCTATAAATAGTTAAAGCTTTGCTAGAAACGAAACTACCGTGGCAACGAAAGGGTCAACGTTCTCATCATATTTATTTAACTCAGATTATTTTATTTGATATCACAAATTTTATGAAAATTTAAATATAATTAATGGTGGCAGCGATGAGCACGCCAATTTCTTTTAATTTTTCAAATGTAAATTACAAATAAGTTATTATTTGAAATAACTAATTTATTATTTTACACAATTAGTAGCACACAAATGCAGCGGCATATTAAAGTCTGGATCATCTCGTTTAAGTCGGCTATTAGATAGGATTTATATGTGATATATTTCTTAACGAGATCTTTCTTTGTAATTTAAATGTGAATAAGTGATTTCAATTTAAATGAAAGTTGCTTTAAATTGAACTGCTAATCTATTCATTTACAAATGCAATGAATTATCGAATTAAATGTTTTTTTAGAATTAATTTGACGGTTGGGAAACTTTACGTCGATAATTTTATAAAATTTACATTATTAATTTTGTGGTTCTGCTGTGTATTCTGTTTGATAGAAAATTTGGAACGAACAACTTGTAGTCAATATATATTCAAATTCTATATTGATTTAAATATAAACTCAATTTATTATTCAATATATGCGGATAGAAGCAGAGAAGTTAAATTATTATTATTATTATATCAAATTTTTATGTAGATTATTGAATTTTTAATTTTAAAATCGAATATTAAATAATTATGTTCAAATTTTATCAAATATCTGTTCTTCGAATTTTAAATGTTTGAAATTGAATTTCTCGTGAAATACATTATAAATTATTTTGATCAAAAACTGAATATAAATCATGATGCCGATTTTCGATTTTAATGGTCTTGAAAGAGAATAGATTATTGTAAGTGAAAAACACAGAATACGAGTAACATATTTTTAAATTACTCGTGGCCTCATATTTGACACCTATATATGAATGTTGAATAGGTACAATTATATTTATATAAGTCCTTGTGTACGAGTACGTATGTTAAAAATCTTAGACATACATTAAAGTAATTTCACTTATCAATCTTACCTTGTGTATAGTCATTCCAAAAAGCATCCCAACAACAATAATAATAAAAATAACAACTATTACATTTAACATCAATAATAAAACCAATTTACTTAAAGTCATCCCATATCAAAACACTTGTCAGTCATCTTGAATTATTGAAAAATACTTAACATTTTCATTTTGATGTACAAAAAGCAAAAAAAAAAAAAAGGAAAAGTCGTTTACGTGTGATCAAATTCACACTACATATGTACATATAGTGCGAGTCAATATATTTTAAAAATAACAAAACAGCAGAAACAAAAGCTCATATTATGAAAAGCTTTATGCCACTTTATACATCGAACTCGAATATAAAAATTGTCACTGTTCGTTGTTTTTTGTAGCAAATTTCAAATTTCAAATTTTTATTTTTTTTTATTTTTTATGAGCTACAATTTAAGATGAACATTTATGTTGCTTCGCTTAATTTTTTATTCATACGTTCAATATTTACTTTTTTTGATTTTCATGTCAAGCTTAAACTTTTTTTTATTTTTTATTTTCATCTCATATCAATGCAAACACATAAAATTTATGATTGTGTTGTACTTGTATATTGTGCTTGTTGAATTTTCCATACTTGTGTTGTAAGTTTTTTTTTTTTTTATATTTTCCGAGTGAGTTTATTTGTGTTGTGTACGTTACAAACGAATATTAAAACAACACAAACAAAAAAACAGAAAATAAAAAAAACTTTGGGAATTCACAAAGTAGAAAAATTTCTTTTTATTTACATTTTATATTTTGGTTTGGTTTGCTTTCATTTTCAGTCGCAAAGTTAATTTCGTTGTGAGAGGTTGACTATTGCATATTTATTTGGTGTATACAACGACGAAAGAACTGATTTTGAAAAGCTCTCGTACAATAAATTGGTGTTTTAAAACGTTAAAATTGTTTTATTTGGTACACGGTATACCAAGTGTAGTGCTTGTTTATTGTTAAATTTAAATTTAATTGTGATTTAATTTTGTTATGTGAAAATTTAATAAAATCAAATTTTTTGTTATGAAATAAAAATGTATTTTTAAAAGTGATTTTAGTTTAACCGTGTCTTTATGAGTGTAATATGTATGCTGTGTGTTTTCAAATTTGTAAAAATAATAATAATATATATTTTTCGATTTCTTAAAATAAATAATATTTAAATTGAAAAAAATGATAATAAATTTTAAAATACAAGAGGAGGAAGCATAATAGGATATACATTTTTATTTTATATTTTCGAAATCAACAGGGAATTTTTGCAAAGTGTTTTGTGTATGAATATTTACATATATGAGTAAATTTTAATAGTGAAATAATAATATTCTTGTTTTTGTACATTATATATGTAGCTTTATGTTATACCGTATCTTTCAAATATGTTTAATGTAATTTGAGCTTTCGCGGATGAGTTTTTAAATGGATTAAAATTGTTGTTTTTCAGTCTGCATTACATTGTTATATTATCATACTCGTATACCAAATCTATTTAAAATGTAAATTTGTATTCAACAAGAAAGTGATTCAATTTAATAATATTAACATTTTATTGTTTGAAGATCTTGAAGAATAATCGTTTATTTACACCTGTATAATCGTTCAGCGTTAGATTAATTTACATTATTGAAATTTGGTTTAAGACGTTTAATTTTATATTATTTTGTGCTTAAGTTAGATTCGATTTTTTCCCTCTGATTAGTTAATTTTAGAATAGATCTAATATTATTTAGGACGATGAAAATACTGAGCCACATTTCTCTACTTTGTTCATTTCCGTTCAGTGCTAATAATATTATGTAGCTTCACTTAAAAGAGGTCTGTCCGTGTTAGCAATCTTGATTAAATTACGGTAGTCGTACAATTAAGAATAGGCATTGATAAGAACCTTTATATTATAAAATCATTTACATTTAGATGACTGATACATCATATTTTTACTCTACAACAAGATTTTTTCTCGTTTTGAAAATTAGCGATGTCTAAAAACGATATGTATAATGGGAGTTTAAATGTTGACAATAGTGATTGCAAATTAATATATTTTTTTATTGTAGTAAAAAGATGTTTTATGAAAAATTGTGAAGCTACCTATAAATGCTTCCCAAAACAAATTTAACTTCAGTTTCATGTTGTAGGACGTGTATGAACGTTAAATAAGTATTTTAAAATTATCGAGGTGAAATATTTTTAACAACGAAAATTAATTTTGCTATGCGAATTAATTAAATTTTGACAGGTGAAAACGATACAACATGAATGTATCGCGTTCTAAAAAAAATGTCTCTATTTTAAATTGCTTTTTATTATTTTATAAAGAAATATTTGATTCATCTGTTACAGCTTAATTTGCTAATAATAAACCCGCTTCACTGGAATTGCTAAACCCTTAAATTTTTGAAATTCAGGGAATTTTATACAACTCATCATTTTTATATCTTTTTCTAAAACGGCATCGTTCTGTTGACAACCAAACCATTCATAACATTAAAATAGTATGCCAAGTTTTTTAAAAAAATTATGATATTGACGATCACGGATTCCACGTAGCGGAATTTTTCTAAAATAAAACTATCGATCCATTGACGTTTAAAAACACACAGCCACCTAACTTCGAATGCAAAAACAACAACACAAGCTTAAAATACGTTCGTTTAAATAATCATTTTTTCCGAGAGAGGAGCTTTTACTTTTACAATCGTCAATCTGACTCGATTTAACACAATTCAAGTGTTAATCAAAATCAAATTTTTTAATATTATTTACCACAGATAAAAATACAAAATTTAACGCGGTATACTCGTACGTCTATAAATTTTGACAATTGGGCTGGGATCACCATTTTCTCTTTCACCAGCTCTCCTTTTTCAAGAACAAAATGACACGCTATTTCGTCTTCAATTGCGCAAATTTTATTGCGATCATGGCTTGCTCGATTCTATTTCTATACATTCATTCCGTAAAATATCATCAATTTTATTATTTTTGATAGCTGACGAAGTGAGGAAAAAGGGATAGTATGAAAATGTATTCTAACAGGCTGATAACGCAATATAGGAACAACGTAATTGAATAAACGAAATAGTGTCTTGATTTTACTCTTGAAAAAAGACGCACAAACTTCTATCGAATATCGAAAATGGTGGTTTTACAACATTCCAGCCCTGAATAAAAGCATAGCCTTCTATTTCAGTGTCGTGGAACGGAAAACATCCCAAAGAACAGTCAAAATTTGTATTAATTCACACAGCAAAATTGATTTTCGTTGTTAAAAATATTTGTCCTCGATAATTCTTTTAATAATTGAAACTAAAAGTGAAAATTACTAAATATACCAATATCGGCGTAAAATTTGTAGCAAAATCTAGCACAGCACTGTTCTGAAATATAAAAGTACAATCAATTTAAATCTATTCAGGTTAACTTGATGGCTCATTTAGAGTGTTAAACTAACTATTTAGGAGCTTATATTAAAATTATTTATTTCTTATACTTTGACTTTATGATATATGTTTCTTACAAGAAATACGAATTTTTAAGAAAATAATTATATTGAGTTAATGTGTTTGAGTTAAAAATTAAATAGTTACTTGCTTCATTGCTGAAAATAAATAATAAATCCTATAGTGTTCAGCGATCAGAATTCTTCGAAAAATAAAAAAACAACTCTAAAAGTTACCGAGGAAATAGCACAGTGGTTAAAGCTCTGACGTTAGAATCGAGGGGTACCGGGAAGCGGAAGGGAAAATGGATTCTTCATTCTTGATTTTGATGGGGATGATGATGAATAAATCTTTGACCCTCTATTGAGAGTGCAGAACCCATGGGCTGAGCCATCGCCCATGTTTATGCATGATGCTATATACAAGGTGTAGATGGTCAAACGGCGTAAGGCAAGGACATGGATACAATTAACTTACATGCAAACGGACACATGTCGGAGTAAAAAAATGCATTTTTTTTTAAATGCTTATAATGAAAATAACGATATTACAGTTCGATATTTGAAAGCTCAATTGAGCAATAAACTCGAAAGCTTCCGAAATTTGTATGAATTTAGTATATGGTATATAAAAAAACCTGAAAAAACTGAATTATTTGTATACACGATTCGATAAGTAATAATCAAAATAAATAGGTTAGTGCCATGCTTTAAACCACCGGGGTATGATATCTAATTAAATAAATTAACCGCATTTTTGTATTTTATGATAAAGTATTTACGTTGATTGTCACGGTAATAAACTACCTTTAAACGGTTATTATTTAGATATTACTTAATAATTAAGTAATTTAGTTTTACATTTTTAATTATTTTTAACATAACAAAATTATCGTATACGTATATTTGGGTACGTAAACGTTCTGTTAATGATGGTGACTTTTTCAATATAAGTCAAACTTGTTAAAAATGAAATGTCCAACATAGATGACTAGAAATAGAAAATGCTAATGACTTCGGTTGTTTATTGAATATTCGAATCTTGTAGAACGCTTTTAATTTTTCAAACGTATAAAATTTATTTTTGCTTTTAATTATCTGTCATAATGTTGTTTTGATTTGTTATCAACCAATGTTTATGTCGTGATAGATGTTTATGAAATTCTGCTGTTTAAATTTAAATCTATTTTCCAAATAATTATTAATCCCTGAAGAATTGGAATATTAAATACTACACACAAAGATTATCTGGTACCAAATTTTATTAACTTGATTTACGAGAGAGGCAATTTTTTGGGATGCCAGATTTCTTTAATTCGTATGAAATTCTGTATTACATATATGTAAATACAACATCCAATCTAAGAAATACATTGTAAGTAAATATAAATACATAAAATGTACAAACATGTACATAAAAACAAATTAAATTAAATATATTAGATTACTGAATATATATAGAAATAATTTAAATATTTGTTTCAATTGTATAAAATTAGACTTAATTCACTTCACTTAAATTAAAACAACAACAACAAAAAACACAATTGAATATATAAATAAATAAACGTTTGTCCCAAACAATATATGTACATATGTATAGTACGTATACATACATACATACGCAGCAAATACTTGAATACATCAAAGTCTCACAAAATTTAACTTAATTTAAAAAATCCATTTAAAATTTGTATTTTCTTCCTTTCGTTTTTTTTTTGGCATGCGGTACATCGTACAGAACTTCAAAAACAATCTTCAAGCGAACTCATTTTCTAAATTATTTTCAATTGGATATCGTGTTGATGTACATAGTTAACATATATACTTTACAATTTATTTATATGCATATTCTAATGATTATAATACGTATAAAAAACATGACCATCGTCTTACATCGTCATCATCAAATTATAACATGTATAATTTTTTGTGTGCTTAATATGAATATTTAAAAGCCCAAGTTAAAAATGAAACCAAGTAAATAAAAAATGAGATGAACAGAAAATAGAAATGTTTCAGGTCAAATAGAAATGTTTTTTTTCAGATTGAAATATTTATTTTATCTTGGACATACTTCTGCTTTCTGCATCTTTCGAGATTCACAAATACCTACAACAAAATTCATTGGATACAAATTATTGATTTATGGCATTCCAAAAATTAAAGAAAGCAAGCCTCATGCATGCCAAAGAATATGTTAATATCTGCTCAAGTATTATTTTACAGTAACTTTGCCATTTTTACTATATTAGTTAATTCAATAACATCCATGTATACTACTATTTGCCCAACCCAAAAATTTCTATTTCGTATAGTGATTTATTTTCAATTTACTAATTATAAATTACAGTACAGAGAAAATAATTTTAATATTTTGATTTATAAATTAAGGCTCGGCCACAAACTATAAAATAAATCGATTGCGTTGCTCCATTTTTACTATACACATACTGTGGTAATATGTATCCTCTGATTACGATCGAAAATAAATATGATATTCATGGTTCGTTGCTTGCTTTTTTTCATAATAGTACTACTATCTAGCAGTCAAGGCAGTAAACAATGTGCAGATGCTTATAATAAAGCATTACGTATGTGTTGAGATACAGTAGCTTCAGGTAACTTTGGCCACGATAAAATGAAAATTAAAAAATTATAAGATGTGTAACTTAGTCATAGCGCAAATATTTTAATATGGTGCACCACAACAAGTTTATAGATTATTCTTGAACTTTACGCATATACCCATTTTCAAAATTATTGCTCTAAAGGTAGAATTTACTAAGGCGCATTTACACTATTGTAATAAATACCAAAATACTCTAAATCCTAACTGTCATTATTTTGGCTTGTATATTATCTTAACTTAGCGCATGTTATTTGTCATTAACATTTGGCTAAGTGTAAATTATTACCCCAATTCCCATAGTCGTATACTCGTATCACGTCATTTTTCATGACTTTAGTCACGTTATATCAATTTTCCTATTCTCGTTATCGTTTCTTACGCCTAAAGTCACTTCACATTACTCTTGTCACGCAATTTTTTCAAGTAAATTGAAACAATTATCAGAAAATTTAATACAAATTGATTTATTAAATCAACCCGGCTTGGTTTTGTTGACACACGATTTGAAATGTTTTGAATTTTGCCATTATGCTGTCAAGTTTAAGTAAATATTGGGCAATTTTAGTGTTACAAGATGAATTTTTAGTTCCAGTCGTGTCCGCTTGAAGCGACTTCAAGAATACCATTTTTGTTGCGACGTGACGTGACTATAGAGTCACGTCGTGTGAGGTGATATGACTACAGGAATTGGGGTGTTGCTCATGCTGTGAAACAGGTGTATCTTAAGCTTCTGCATAATGATTTTCGCTTAGGCCAAAGAATTTCAAATAAAATTTGTAAGTCTGTATAATTTTTGTAAGATTCAGTTATTTTTTTAAAATATTATGTCTTCAACTTAAGTCATATTCTTTTAATTTTAATTCTTTTAACCATTAATTTCTACTGCATAGATCCATGCGAGCCTGACCTAACATGAACGATGAGTCGGCTCATAAGTTCTACATTCCAATAGAGAGTTATAGATGTTTTCAATTTAATCATTGATCGTAATCGGGCGGTGACATTAAATCATAATTTTGAGCTCAATCCACATGTGCTAAATTAAAAACATTTTGTTTTTGGCTTAAGTTTTATATTATTGTGCAAAAGTCTTATCATTGCTTAAACTTAAAATTTGGTCTTTCGTTAATTCGGCCCTATTTTGTAGTAATAACTAGCGGAAATTATCACAATTTAGGTTTCATAATTTATTTACTGTTTAATCCATATTATTTTGTATAAATCTCGTACATAAACGTTTTTTTAACGTTTTTTAATGTTTTAACGATCACTGACGGCTCATTATTCTGTGCTAGTAAGCGTCAGGCGGTTCCTTTCAGAATTACTTTTCGTTTTGTCATTCCGTGTGTATTTTATACATATGCGGTTGAAAGCAATTAAAAAATGCATCTAAAATTAAGCTAAATAGTGAAAACTTATAGAAATTAATATTCATCAAATAATTTATGCCAGTTAAACACAATATAAATGTGAATAACAGTAGCGCAGAAGATGACAAGTCATGTAAAGTATCTTGTCATATATCACAATAAGTCACAATTTCAAATCATAGCAGACACAATTATTATTTTTTGATACTAGTGCCATCTATAAGTATCATGTTCATGATGCTTATCTGTTTTTCACAATTTAAAAGGTCTTATATTAATTAATTTTCTAGCTCAATAAGTTCCTTATATTCGAATACTCAAAATAATCAATTTTTTTTTTCAAACATCTAGATGTAAAAAACATTAATAAATAATCGTAGCTCAACCAGATTAGGCAAATCTTATAATTATTCATAAAGCTGCACATATAAATCGAAGATAAAAAGTTAATTATTTTAACTGTAGTGAAAATAAAAAAAATTTCCTCACTTTTTAACTGGTTTGCTGTGCCAATTGGAACCAGTTAAAATTTATGACGTTTAACAAGTTTGCTGTTGGCGCAATTTTATGACTATATTTTCATTTTAATATAAGATTCTTGAATTAAAATAATAATTAAAATAAATTTGAAATCTTATAAACATTATACAAAAATTTAATTGAGGTTCTGTCAAAGCACCAAAAAAAACTTGCATTTTATAGCGTAGAAACTATTTATAAGTTGGCGTGGTTGTAAGTAACCAAATCAAAAGTTCTAACTGGTTCGAGACCTAGATAAATTTTTTGTGGTGAATAAATTTTGTTTTTTTTAACTTTTTATTTCGATTGGCATACACACTTAATAGCAGACTATTTGGCGTTCATCAATTGAAACGGGGTCCCTACTATGGCATTCGCCTACTATTTTCGACGACTATCGTTTTCCTATAGTAGGCAAATGAAGAAAAAGGTAAACAATAGTAAATTTATAATATTGTTTTCCTTTTTCTTCCTTTTTCTACTATAGGAAAATGATAGTCGTCGAAAATAGTAGGCGAAAGTCATAGTAGGGCCCCTGGTTTAAAATTAATCATTTGAGTCGATATCATCAGATTTTGTGTTGAAATTGTTTTCATATCCTAATTTTCGTTACTTACACGATTCAGTGTCAACTCAGATTTCCATATTTCATGTAATTTGATGTATGTAAATGATTCTATATGTTGTACGAAAATAGTCTCAATAGATTAATTGAGCTCACAATTTCAAATATGTATGTCAGGCACTTTTAAATTATCCTTACGTCATTTAAATTTATGTAATTTAATTTAAAAATATTTGTAGAATCGTTTATAGAGAGTAAGTTTCTACCATTTAATTTAAAAAAAAAAACTTTAATATTTCAACTAAAATGTTAGATTATGTACCCCATCGTAAACTACAAAGTGTGACAATTTGCAATTGGAATCTCGTGATGTACATACATATATCTATATGTATCGTAAGTCTTTTGCAATTAATTAATTTAAGTGGAAATTTGAGAATTTAAAGTTAAATTACATTCATTTCAAGGAGGATTTTATCTGTGGTAGAGAAAAGGCTTGTTTTCCAAATAATAGAATTCTGATTTTTATTAAGTTGCATTCACAATTTTTCTTTTGGTAAACCTAAACTAACTGTAAGTAGTTAAAGGTGCGTTTTTTTAATTCGCTCCTGATAGCGATGCAAAGCATTCATTTTTCTATATTAAAAATTAAATTTAACGCACTATTTATATGTAAATTTAATTTTTTTAAAAGCAAACTATAACTTTTCATTTAATTTGATTAAAAAAATATTTATCCTTACATATTTATTTGGAGCTGCTATCGAAAGCTTATTGGCATAAGCTCAGTATGATGGGCTACAGTATAAATTATTAGCGTTTATTAATCAAATAATAATAAGACCGCAATTTTTTTAAATATTTCTGAATCTCTTCAAGGTCAAACACATTCGTGACGCTAATATATCATACACAGGTTATAAGATCATTGATCTTATAAAACACGTCAAGTAATTCTAATCCAAATTCAATGAACAAATTCTCTTATTTAACAATCACTAATCGCTCATATTCAGAAGGCAAAACACTTTGTCAATTAGGTGCGTTACATTTAGTTTTTTTTTTTAAATTAACCAGAACTAATGTTCTAAATTTCACATTATGGGTCTAATCAAAACGTTTTACACGCGCTTATAAAATTTTTAACTTGAACTCTTGCACACATAATATGTACATACATACACACAGTAATTTATTATATTTTGAAATCATTACGGTGTGGACGCACATTAGATTTTTTTAGAATAGTATAAATAGACTGTTTTGTGTGTTTTTTTTAATTTAGAAAAAAATCACCGTTTAGAAAAAAATGCTCATCGTGAATTTTAATTAAAATCTAATCTTGACCTTTGGATTTTTAAGAATTTTTATAATGTGTAATTGATTTATATTGCTGACATTGCGCTACATAACAATGATATAAATTATTATGAAAATTTGATACATAGATCATTTAAAATTTTTGACAAACATTATTTTTAAAAATCACCGTATTTATCGTTTCTATTGACATTGAATATATTTTAAAAATAAAAACGAATTGCAAAATTTTAATAATATAATTTATACTGGGCAATCACTTTTTGGTTTACATTTCTAAGTAATTAAGTTTTAATTTGGAAATTATGTAACTGTGTATAATTGTGTTTACAAATCTCTTAATGTACATTTTGTTGAAGGTTGTCAGACTCTTGTAAATAAACAAAACATTTTAATAACATTCAACTGTCGTTTAAAAGTTATCGTTATTAAAAAAGCTCAACAATTAAAACTATATCAAAACAGAGCCCATTTTATAAAACAAAGCGAAACCGCACGTATATAGAAAATTCATTATATATCCTCTAAATACAAATATACTAGTTACAATATTAGTTCACAGTCAGTCACAGCTGTTTAGGAAAAATAATTTTATTTTGTGTCTTGCTTTTAAATAAATATAAAAATTATTATTGATACAGATGTTGTTATAGTTTTGTTTGCAAGCATAATCAAATGATTTATTGCAAAACTAACACTGACAAATTAGTTATCCAGTCGCAAAATGATATGTATTATGATGATAATGATAATGATGATGATTATAGTACTAGTTTATCTATTAATTTATATGTATTAAACAACCTTCGTTTGGTCCACTGGATATTACATTATATACATACAAACAATTTTATTATTAGCTGTATTTTTATACGTTTACAGGAAAACTCTAAATTACACGACTTGTCCCTTGCGGTTTGAGCTGTAGCTCCATCTTGTTGGATGGTTTTGCACTGCTGGCATCAACAAATTTTCCAACATCGTTTTATACTGTGTATCATTAACAATAAGTGCGCCGCCCTGCGCATTCTAGAAGAAATATGGGCCAATGGTCCTTTCGGACGTACGATATACAGTACATTTAAGTGGATATATTTGTCACTCATGCACTGCTCTTGGGTTCTCCGGCGCCCATATTCTGCAGATTTCTTTATTAACGAAATCATTTAACTGGAAGTGAGCCCCATCGCTCATTATTGTGTACGAAATTTGGATTTTATTCTTCTTTTTGTTGGAAATAAATTACATAATCAAGCCTTTCTTGATAGTATATCGGCTTTTTAAGCTGAATTTTATATGGAAACATTCGTATTGAGGCCAATTTCCTCTGAAGGGACCTTCGCGATAGCCCCAGCTGTGCCGAACGTCTTCTTGTGGGTGTTCCTGGACTCTCTTGCAGACTGTTCACTACACATTCAATATTTTCTTCCGGCCGTACGTAGTCTTTCGGTACTTCTTGCGTTTCTTTCTGTGTTAAAAATATCGTACCATGTTGTTAAAAATATCTAACCAGTTTATTGTTGCTGCTGAGGGCATATTCCGCACATTAAAATATCGTCGATATGCTCGCCGAGTGAAAACAATTGACTTTTGGTTTTCATAATAAAATTCTAGTATTTTTTTTCGCTGGTCCGTTGTGTACTGTTCCATTATAAATTTACCAAGTCTTCTTTACAAAATTCTGGAAAAAAATTTAAAAAAACAAATTAATATTAAAGTTATTGAGCATTTAAACCATATCGTCCATTTTGAACCACCCTGTATTAGCCGGCATAGTATGGTACATTATATAATATGAGCTGCTGTATATGTCATACAAAATATTATAAATAAAATTCAAATAAAATTTTATTTGAACACTATTTTACTTGGTTAGCCTTAAAACATTACATATTTGTATCATCAATTCTCATTTCGAATTTAGCTTTGTAGTTCGATTTGTCATTTATAATTTAAAATACATTTTGACTTTGATGTATAATTTTATTAAGAATTTTTACTAGAACTTGTACTAATTCTCTTCTGATTTGAAAAAACCAAAAATATTAATTAATAAAATTTGACTATTTATTTCGATTTTGAGTTAGAATTGAAGATTATGTGGTATACGTCGAATTTAACAAAAAACTTGTTGAGAATTTGATTTCAAAAATCAAGTGCTCTTTAGCACTTGAACCCCGCATTTTTATAATAACAATGTAAATCGTGGGTTTCCTGTATTTGTTATATAGTTTATAAATAAGCACGCGGCATGATGCTGGGAAGATTAGATTATATGTATACATATATATATATATATATATATATATATATATATATATATATATATATATATATATATATATATATATATATATATATATATATATATATGTATGTATAATGTATATACATTTATATGTGCAAATATTACTCAAGCGGGTATATTACAAAACTTGCTTTGTTGTTGTTATTATTTGCGCGTTATGCAGTCAATCAATTAAATTCATTTCAATGCTTCGCGAGTATTACATGATTATGTGTATGTGTATAGAATTTTAATTATAAATAAGTAGTTTAGTTTTAAAAACGCCCACATACTCATACAACGTAAATATTAACAATTTATATTGTTTAGTTTAGATAGGAATGTTGCGTATTTTATACCTTTACAATCAAAATAGTATACAATAAAATCGATCATATGATTGCTTAGTGCTGCTATATAAATTCATACATACATATCGCGAATCGATATTGCAATTAAACGAAGTGACACTTTCCGTTTCATTTGTATCTTTAAAAACATCATTAATATTTTTAAAACATCTTATTGGCATATAATTAATAGGTATACATAATTAAATTAAAATACCAACATGTGCCGAATTGTTTTTATTTATTGACGTATTTAATCTGTAATATATACTGTTGTCTCTATAGAACGCTGTGTGTATAAATTATTTGCGTATATCTAGAAGCATATCGAGTTGAGATACTCTCACAACACTATTCAAGAGAGTATGGTTTAGCTATAAGTACATGTATTCATGTATCTTTGTTAACCATAATATGACCTTGTTTGGTTTAAGCACTATAATTTAGGCTAAAGTCCGATATTCTATTCAATTTGAATCAATTCATTTTGTTTGGTCAAACTCAAATTGGTGTATTCCGAAATTGCATCTCTGCTATATTTCGAAGAAAAACTCTGAAAACTGAAGTTAGTGAAAATATTCAGACAATTGAAAAACAATGTCAAAATAAAATGAATTTCGCAAAAGTACAGTGTCGATAGCTTTTAAAACTTTAAAAATTTGATTGACTAGACTTTAAGAATAGCAATTTCCTTGTTATGTCGTCGAGAGTCACGTCGCATGAAGTGTACGACTATCGTTATTGGAGTGATAAGGCGTAAATTCCCTAAACTGTGTCTAAAATTAAACCTAAAATAGAGTAAAATTGTTTTATTTGCCACATATAAGAGTGAACTAAAAATTTAACGATATTTAGTTGAGTCCGAATCCATTTTTGTATCGGGCACTTATCGATAAGTTCACTTTTTCTCATTGGTCAAAATATAGATTGATCGTTATAAAATTTCGAGCAAAGCAAGACAAACAAAACTAAAAACATTCATTTAATTGGCTTTAAATACAAATTTGTGTATAGGTATTTGACGTTTTGTTAAAAGTTACTTAATTGCATTGTTATCGTTTCACTGGTTTTGTTTACATGGCAATTCGTTTTTGGGGATTTCTGTCTTTTCGCATTAAGTAAAAATCCACATTTCTACAGACAGCACCTTAATTTTTCTGATTAGAAATTTATTTATTTATCTACTTATTTAATTTAATAAGTGCATTGAAGCTGCTCCAGCCAAATCAGCCCGCCACAACGAGATTTAGCCCATAATTTTTTACGACGTGACTAATTTAAAATAATTATAAATCACCACTTTACAAGGTATATACTCGAATATACCATATAATGTAAACAATATCCAGTTCTATCCAAACAACGGTGGCGGTCTGGTGTAATAAATTATTACAGGTCTTAAAATCGACTTTTTCTTGTATTTTTCGTTGACTTGAAATAAATTTTACCAAAAATAATTAAAAATCACTTCTTTACAAGGTATATATATGCCGTATAGTGTAAACAATAGCCAGTTTTATTCAAAATATGGTGGCGGTCTGGTGTAATAAATTATTACATCAAAATGATAAAAAAAATGGTGATAAAATCGACTTTTTTGTGATTTTTCGTTGACTTAAAATAGATTTTAGCCAAAAAAAAATTAAATTACACTGCTTTACAAGGTATATGTTTACCGTAAAGGGTAATCAGTTATATCCCAAATATGGTGGCGGTCTAGTGTAAGAAATTATTACAGGTGATTTTTATCGACATTTTGGTATTTCTCTTTGAATTTCATTAGGTTTTAACTTTCGACGTCTTACTAGTGAACTGTAATTAATTTGTAATAAATTCTGGACCAAGTTTTATCTCGATATCACAATTACAACAAAAGTTAGAAAGTGTCGGTATAGGTTCAATTTGATATTACTACACCCACGCTTTCCTCGCGAACGGCAAGTGTAAGAAAATACGTTTTCTTGACATAAACGTATGAATTTTAGTTCTTCTAAATTTATAGAAGATCTTCTAGATTGAAAACTATTTAAAACATTTTTTTAAGATAGTAATTCTTCTATTTTCTCTTCTATAACTGAGCATATCTTTGTCGTTGTGTTCATTCGTTCGTTTTTTAATTTAACCAAAAAATTCGTTTTTTGCGTAATACGGCAAAGTCAAGTTTTTTCTTCTGTTTTTTTTCATCATTCAACTTGATCTTTTTAACTGAACGAACATAGAGAACACAGTGAGACCATGAGATAAACTAAAAAAAAAATTGGCATATTATGTCAATTTAACCGCAGGTTGTACCAAGATTATATTCCTAAAATAATTTCTCTCTTCATAAAAATTTAAAAGTCTAAAAATTTAAACCAAATTCTATTTATTTATATACATTTGTATAAACAATTATTTTATTTATTTTAATATTTAACATAAAGCTAAAAACCTGAATATGTATTCTAAATGTTTTGAAAGCTTTGATAATTTAACAATACGAAACGACAAAATCGTTCTGCTATTTTTTTATCAACAATAAATTATCAAAATAAAAGAACAATATGATCGAATGAATTCAACCATAAAAGCGCCCTAACAGAATATAAAGTTCATTCAAAATTTCACTGGACAATATCTCGTCATTCGTGTGGTAAATTTCTTAGGGCCAACAACAGAAGAAAAAAGTAATTGAATAACAGAATAGAAATAGTTTTAGTTGAGTAATTTTTAAAAATTAATAGGCGAAAAGAAGATGACATCGCAAAAGCTGATATTCCAATTTGTTTAACGCATGATATTATTAGAACGCAGGTATGATCTGGCGTATCTCGGTATCTCTCATCTACGATATCGCGTACTTTGGAGTGCTAACATTTTTATTTGCATATATTATCAAATATTAGCACATTCTTTCTTAGTAACTATTTGTGTTAGTGGGTTTGTATTGTTTCTTTTTCTCGTATAGATTGAGTGAGTATAAAATATAAAACAAAGTGTATCAATATCAACACTTTGTGGACCCCCTTAGTGTGCAGTGGTCAATTAAAACACGCCGTGTACAAAATAAGGCTGCTGTTGAGCGTTCAAGGGATAATAAATCCACTAGCCGAACAGTCTCTAAGTAATGTATGTATACATATATTTGTTGGTATTTATTATTAAGGCTCTACTTTACCTAGAACAAAAATTAAAATTGATGTCGATATTTAAATGCCAAAAAATGCGTTTAAGATTAAATTTCAAATAGTGTAAATCTCCGCTATTGAAAATTATAAAATATTCCATGAAAAAATTGTTTTTTTGCCAGTTATGACATCTAATTAAAAAGGGATGAACTAAAAAATACATGATATTTAGTTGATTCCCAAACCAACATCGATGATACAATTTTTTCAATAAATTAGTTTGTCAGCTTATCGATATAAAATATTTTTCAATTAAATTTTCAATTTTCACGCTTATTAGAACGAATTTTTATAAAAACGTGTATCAATCGCTAATATCTTCCTGAACGTACCCATATTTAAAACTTTTACAGATTAGTGGAAAAATATTGATAAATTTGATTTGTGAGTGAATGGTTTTTTGTCAAAAATTCATCAACTTTGAGAGGTAATTACGAGAAAACTATAGCGAATTAAAAAAAAGCGTATATTACTCGCTTGCAAATATATTTAACTTTTGTATAAAAAAAAATTAAGTCAATGTCTAAGTTTATGTGGCCATAAAACGTATGGGGTTGTCGTCTGGTATACTAATGTATGGGGTTGTCGTCTGGTGGCCAGCGTTAAAAGTTATGGCCAACCTTAAACTGTTGATGAAAGTCCAAAGAACGGCCTGCTTGTGTATAAGTGGGGCTCTCAGGAGCACACCTACTCAAGCTCTGGAGATTCTCTTTCATCTTACTCCCTTGGATATTGCGGCCGAGCAGCTTGCATCTTGCACAGCCATTCGGCTCAAATCCATATCTATGTGGACCTGTAATAATGCAGGGCACTCATCTATCCTATGCAACAGGGGTATTCCGGAAGCTACCGACTACGCTATCCCTTTGCTATCTGTTGAGATTAAATTCCAAACTGAGTTTCCCACCAGAGAGGACTGGGTGAACGAAACGGTTATGGACAATGAGGCCCTAAGCTTCTTCACGGATGGCTCAAAAAGGGATGGAGGGGTTGGCTGCGGGGTATTCTGTGAGGCACTAGGGGTTAACCTCTCTTTACGTCTTCCCGACTTTTGCAGCGTTTTTCAAGCTGAACTGACCGCGATAATGGAAGTCATGGGCTGGTTGAAGTATAATGTAATATCTACGAGGGATATTCGCATTTTTACGGACAGCCTGGCTGCTATTAAAACGCTACAATCACACTCCCTGACGTCGAAGGTAGCCCAGAACTGTCTGGCATCTTTAAATGAGATGGCTGATCAGTTCAACATCCGCTTGACGTGGGTGCCAGGGCATTTCAATATCGCAGGGAATGAAATGGCAGATGAGTTGGCCCGCAAGGGTACAGCACGCCTAATAACCCAAAGCAGGCGGGATATAAAGATACCGCTTGCTTCATGTAAACTGCTGCTTCAAGAAGAAGCCATAAAAGAAACGAACGTCAGATGGTCTAAAGCCAGTTCGTGTGTAACAACCAGGCAGATCTGGCCTGGACTTGACCGGTCCAGATCAGGCCAACTGATATCGCTTCGACGGCAACATATTGGTATGGTCGTGGGAGCTATAACGGGACATTGTCTCATTGGGATACATGCGAGCAGACTGGGTGTCCCAGCCCACGATTTCTGCCGCAGCTGTGGTGATGAGGAGGAGGAGGAAAATGTGCTCCATCTGCTCTGCACCTGCCCTAGTCTAGCGTACAGCAGAACAAAATTTATGGGAACTTCCCCTTTGAACGACCTCTCGGATCTTAGTAAAATCGAGATCCGGGACTTTAAACGCTTCTTGGTAAGCTCAGGATGGTTTAGCGAGTGAAGAGGAGGAAACTCGAATGTGGTACAGCTACGGACCAATTTTGTGTCTATGCTAGTCCTTTAGGACAGCCACCCTTACCTAACCTAACCTAACCCACTAATACAAATATTTACTAAGAAAGAACGTGCTATTTGAGTGGAAATTATAAGTACCAGAAACAGAATAATGACAGGAAAATTCTACTGCAAAAGAAAAAATACTACTACAATCCAGTGCTATTCACCAACTTTCAAAATTATCCCAGGAGATTCAGCACGAAATAACTGTTAATAAAACATTCTCAAGACTGCAGATCTTCTATAGTTCATCTATAGTATAGTATATGGAATTAAAAACTCGCTAGAAGAAAAAAAGTACTGTTCAGCGGTATTTCTAGACGGTGCTCAGGCACATTTTACCGAAGATGAAAAACCTGGTTCTTATATTTTCTTTTCATTTCTTGAATACAATCTTGTCGTAGTAAATCGGAAAATCAGAGAAAATGTTATCATCTCACATTTTGTATCATTTGCTAATTTGTTCGGTTAGTAATTAATCCCCACCGGTATCCGGTATATTTGTAATAGTTTGCCTTTTTATCAAACTTAAATAGTTTTGACAATAACATATATATTTTCTTACCAACCCATGATATTAATACAACAGGTATGATCTTCGAAATACTGAAATTCGTTCTGTACTATTTTTGTAATAAATTTATAACTAATAAATTAATTTCTATTAATTTATGGTTTCTAATAAATAATTATTAGAAGAAAACTCTCTGTTGAAAGAGAATAGAACATAAGTATGATTTTTAATGCCAAATTGAGTCACCTACCAGAAAACATACTAACGAGATGTACGATAAAATAATGTAAACATTAAAATTTGACATTACTCGTATTAGGCAAATCGCACAATTCATTGTCAGAAGATATCAATTTTGTAATAAAAATTAATATTAAAATTCACGAGATAATTTCATTATTTGGAAACGGTAAAAGATCATCACAAGCGGAAAGTGAACTTGTAGATGCTAGCTTCACTTATGCAAATGGAATTGCCCCTCCTCCACTGTTAGGTATAATTGCCATGGTTATTCAAACGTCTTTTAGGTGCAGGAGCCCCCATGAGGTTAAGCTCATACCCTCTTGTAAAGCTAATAATGAAGAAAATATATTGAGCATGTTTACAAGTAAAGTATTTTACTGTGATTTTATACATATTAATGCAAATTTATTCATTCATCTTATTATATGTTCATATTTAAGTTCGATCAGTTGCACCGAGTTAAATCAAAAGTGAAATAGTGCAAAGGTGGCCTGATTGATCAATTTAAAATTGTCCAAATAAGTCATTTTGAAGTGTATAAAAGGAATGAAATTGAAACGAATCCTACAATAATTGAACTTACTGATGCTAAACAACGTTTAACTAATAGGATTCCGTTCAACGATAAAATGATCTAACCTCATCAAAAAGGAAATTTTATAAAAGGCGTTCAACATTTGTGAATCCACTATGACACAGACGAGTGCTTTATTGTTATTTGAACGTAAACTGCGAATTATTTACAGCAATAAATATAATTTATACACCTACTCGCTGCACCGCCTTGAAAACTAGAACCAAAAAATCAATTACATATATTGATAGTATGATATAATTTTTTTGATGATTTCGAAATTTTCCGATACTTTTAGGAAAGTACCCAGTAATCTGAAAGGAATTGATTAATTATTGACTGAGACTGAAAAATTCATAATAGTAGAGTTTAAATAACAATAACAGTTTTTAAAGGCCATTACTGGCCCCTTACTGTATCAACAATTTGGCCCCAACGGTTTCGATCCTGAGCATGGTCTTCACTGTCTTAGACAATCTGAAGAAGCCAAGTCATTATCTACACCGTGGAGTCATTGTCGCCTCTGTGGTGGCTCGCCTTTCAGAGATCGCTGCACAATTCATTCCGGATTAGCACGCAGAACATGACCGAGCTAGCGTACTCGCTGAGATCTTACTTTATGTACAATGTCGGGGTTCTTCATTAGATCTCTGATCTCGACATTGTACAGATAGGCCTGGCAGAAATCCAGGAACTCCTGATGCACGATGATACATGTCTTATAATATTTGATAGAATCATTCGCAGCGAAAAGACCTGATCCGTGACTAATCAATTCGAACGAAATCTTCCTTGATAGTCACTAACCAAACCCTCCGCTATATGGGTGATTCTATTCAATATAATGTAGGACAGTAAATTTACAATTGTGCAAAGGAGAGCTATACTGCGATAATTCTCACACTTCAAGCGATCTCCCTTCTTGAATTATCAGGCATAACTTCGGTTGCCATATTAATCGATTAAGGTCGAAAAGACAGTTCCACAAAGTATCCTCTCTGAATATCAAGAGCTCCGAATTAATGCAATCCACCCCAAGTGAGCGGTTTCGTTTTAATCTCTGCATGGCCTTAGTGAATTCCTCATAGGATGGATCCTCAATGCAAATATCCGCAGTCTGTATTTGAGGTGACTCAACTACAGTCTGTGACGTCCATTCCATGCGACAAGTTTAACAACGAGAGGTTTCCATCTCGGTCCCGGATGGCGGTTGTCGCAGGCCTGAAAGTATGGTGCAATCTAGTAATTTCCTTAAAGAAATTACGCAAACTGCGCTCATTGCTGAGTTGTTGTACTTTCAAACCCTCGGCCTTCCACCTTTTTCGGTCTACAAATTAGCGAGCAAGAGCAGCCTTGTTTTTCCTCGCAACTGTTAGACGTTGTGGCACTTCACTATTTTAATAATTATTAACTGAGGTTGATTTCTTAAAAAGTTTAATCATTCAAGTAGAATTTGAACAGATTTCTAAGAAAAATTGATGAATTCTTAAATTTTATGAAAATTAAGGAAGATATTTGATTGAATTAAGCGGCGTCTTAGAGTTAGACTATTGAATTTCATAATCTTAAGAGCGTCATATTGATCTTTTATGAATTTAAACTTCATTTCAAATTAATATTTTATTATATATTTTGCAAAACCTTCTATAGTTTTTGTATTTTTGAAGCCTGAAAAGATTTTCCAAAACTAACACCTATATATTTGACCACAACTTCCAGAGTTAGTATAAAAATAAATTGAATTAGGGATTGCGTCTTATTCATATTATAATGATTACAAGAAATATTTTGCATAACTAATCAGTAAACGAATTGTTTTGAACTTATGAGTAATGTTTTATACCAAACCCATCTATAATCGATATGACTAGAATGCAAATTTTCCCAACCACATTCTTTATACATATTTTAGAATATGATGCACTTAGACTGGTACATATTTAATCTTCCATTAAAATATTATGAGCGTTCAACCAAAATTCCAATTTTTATAGCAAAATTCGACAAACTTCTCAACAAAATTGTAATATCCTAAAATTATTTCCATGTACAAACAGACATTGATCACCTCTCGCTCGTATGGATTACTAGCGGCACTTAAACGGCGAATATGATGTTTAATTCGATAGATGAATAAAGCGAGAAATTGTATTTTTGGTGGAAGATTATATCTAAGCTCTTTAAAAATGTGTCATTAATGTATAGTATAGGTCCATTATCCACATCAAAACATTATTATTAATTACCTGTATTAATATCAACTAAGAACAACATTTAAATTGCATATTAATACCTACATCTTGAAGTATAGTTAGCAAAGATTGCGAACACGTTAATTCTTTAAATGTAAATGAATGAATGTAGTGCTAAACGAGGAACAAACGTATATGATTAATTTGTGAAAGAGAATATAATGAAGCGGATACATAGTAATAAAATTTAATTCACTAATAAATTAAAACATTTTATATATTAACATACTACGTATATATTTAAATTTTTGTTAAAATTAAAGAAATTAAATTTTTAAAAGTATGACAACAAGGAATCGAAGAAGAAATGAAGTCACAGCGAAATTAGCACATTGTTCTGGTGAACCACACATTTGAAAGTGTCTCGTATTCAGCTAAATTCAACTGTATTATTTTTTTATATAAAAATAATGCTAATAATAATAAACTTTAATATAATTAATTATAATTTTTGGCCCAAATAATCTCGGATAAAAACCGTAAATCTCAATTAAAAATTAATAAAATGCTTCCTCTCCTTGATTTTTAAAATTTACTTGCACGCTCTAAATCGATACAGTTTTTAAGTAAATTGTTGTGATTTAATTACTTGTTTTGCGCGTGATGGGATTTTAATTAGTGTTGTATTTTAATTGTAACGATTTTTTTTATTTAATAGATATAAAAATAACTATATACATACATAGAATTGTAGTGTAACGTGACAAACAGAATATTTTAATTCCTCCATACTATAGTAAAAGAAAAGTCATAAAATAGTTTAATTGTGATAAATTAATTAAATTTTTAAGTGTTTAATATTATTTACAAATTAATTTATTTTTGTATATTATAATAAATTTGGTTATGTTAAAAAAATGTCGGGGACAAATGGATCTAGTTCGATTGAAATAGGACAAAGTGAACAGGTGAGTTTTTTGTGATGTTTTAAGTTATCGGTGGTAATATTGAGAACATATTTCGTGCGCAAATAATTTTATCTAAGTGAATATAGTTCTATTTTTTTGAGAAACCTAGGCTAATTTAAGGATTGTTGGCCAATTCTAACTAAAATGCTAGGTTAGGTTAGGTTAGTTTGAGCTAATTATGTAGCGAGACATATGTCGCACCTTACAGTTTTCGAGATTAGAGAGGCAGTCCAATAAGAATCTACCCATATATTTATTTATGTCTTTTGTGTGCCAAAGCCGGACATGAGTAAAGAAGGTGGACTACCGTCTCTTCCTCCTCCTTGTCCATACAGCTTCTGCAGAAATCATTTGCTTCTAGACCTAGCCTCCTCGCATGTTCTCCAAGTAGGCAGTGTCCCGTGAGTATCCCCACGACCGTTTTTAACGTCTGCGTAGGGAGATCAGTGGCTTTGAGCGTTTCAAGTTCAGACTTGCCTTCTGACCAGACTTGCCTTGCTACACTACATGAGAGAGTGTTGGTCCACCTTTCATTCGCTGAGGCTACTGCCTCATTTTTAAGCACTGAAGAACTCTTAAGGCACTCAAGACCTTAATATGCCTCCCCAAATTTGTCCTTTCCGGTAGCAGTTGGAGAGTTGTACCATGCCTATAGCTAGTTCGTCCGCCCTGCAGTTCTCCATGACGTCCGAGTGGCCGGGGACCCAGACTATCTGAAAGTTGAATTACTCATTCATTTCATTCAGAGGCAAGTGGCAACCCAACGCCACCCTAGATGACAGAGAAACTGAATCCAGCGACTTGATTGTCGCCTGATTGTCCACATAAATTACGATATCAATCGAGGATACCACATTTCGTCTCAACCAATTCAAGACTTCCTCAATCGCTATCACCTCTGCTTGGTACACGCTGCAGTGATCAAGGAGACGCACTGATATATCTACTTCCAATTTATCACAGAAGACTCCAGCTTCTTTTATTTACCGTGTAGCTTAGAGCCATCCGTAAAGAACTGCAATACTTTTGTTTCCGAAGCTGGTTCGCTCCTCCAAAATTCACTTGAAGGGCAGGTAGTTCGGAACCTTTTCTCGAAGCATAATGTTGGTGTAACGTAGTCTAGATTCGCCAGTCCCTTCTTTAGTGATCTAATTATCGTCGAGTGTCCTGTCCCCCATTTCCACTGAGATATAGCTGATAGTCATGGAGGCCGTAATTGCCGCCATCTGCTTACCATAAATATCGACGGGGAGAAGATGAAACATAACCTCCAAGGCACGTGTTGGTGTAATTATATTTACCAGGGCGTGCAGAGCTGTGTCCATAGATTTCCCTTTCCAGTAAGCATGCTGAGACTGGGCCCAGTCACTAGGCTTTATTTTTGATCGTATATAGATATCCACCAGCCTTTCTAAGGTTTTCAATAGAAAGGATGATAGAGTTATGGGTCTTAAGTCTTTCGGAATAAAGATTACTCTGACCTCTGCTCACGTCCGCGTAATACAAACCAATTTTAAGCATCCTTTGAAGATTACTTCCTGCCAGGGGAGAATAATCGATTTATAAGGTTTCAAACCTATGGGCACTTGAATCCCATAGAATCCTTTTTTTAGTTACGATATGTTCTACGCGCAGTGAATGTGTTTCTCGATGAGTACTAGTCTCTGTCGAGTCGTCGAAGCTTCCTGGAAAGTGGGTTTCGATGAGAAGTTTCAAAGATTCCTCACTAGAAGCAGTCCAAGATCCATCCGGTTTAATTAAATAACTGGGACTGGTTGGATTAGTAGACAGTATCTTCCTAAGACGAGAGGTCTCGGAGACTTCTTCCACTTTATCGCAGAAGAGTCTCCATGACCTCCTTTGTACCTTCGTCAATTCTTTTTTGTACACTTTGAAGTCCTCCTTATAGGAGTACCAATCTTGACTCTCTCGCGTGCGTTTGGCTTTATTAAAGGCTTTCCTACATGCCTTTCGGTAGGTCTCCAGTTCCTTGGACCACTATGCTGGTTTTTGCTTGCCCCTTGGCTTAAATATTGGGCAAGCAGCATTGTAGGACCGGTTGCAGGCACTAGTGATTGTGTCCACTATGCAATTCAGTCCCTCTACTGTCGCTGGCGGTTCAGGGGCCTCCGGCGTTATTAGTTCTTTAAGCGTTTCGCTATACTTACTCCAGTTTATCCTTCTAGGATTCCTGAAAGCTTTCCGAGTAGCAGAAGAAACGTTAAGGCTGAATGTTACATATCGATGGTCAGAGAAGGAGTGCTCTCCTGCCACTTTGCATTCCTTGACCATAGGATAAATATTATCTCAGGCGATGATGACGTCTAGAACCTCCTGCCGGTTTTTAGTAAGAAATGTGGGTTCTTGCCCAATATTACACACCCAAAGGTTAGTATTTAATAAGTAATCACAAAATAACTCACCCCTTTGGTTGATGTCAGTGCTGCCCCAAATTGTATGATGCGCATTAGCATCACATCCAAGGAACACCCCAATCTTCCTTCTAACTAAAATGCTATGAAGACAATAAATATTTGAATAAGAAATAGTATCCGCATTGGTTACAGGGTGTAATTGCATTACCGGTGCAGTTCTTGAAATACTCTGCGATTAATTTTGCATTTTACGTTAAATCCGTTAAGAAATAGGGTGTCCGCCGGGAAGGTATACTACTTTATTTTGCCGCTATTTTGGTTAACGTTAGTCTTGACAGTTCATATTTGGCAGTCGTGAAGTAGACACGTGGCAAATTTATTATGGAAAAATATTCGATAAACCAACGTGTTTTAATCGTTTAAACATTTTATCAAAATCAATCATCGATTACTGTGACGATGAGAAAGTTACGTGAAATTTTTGGAGGAACAACGTGACAACAAAACGCACTATTTATCGTGTAGTGAATGATTTCGAAGAAAGAGGGTCTGTAGGTGATAGGCCCAAGCATGGGCCACAACGTACTGCAAGATCGGCTGAAAACATTACTGCTGCTCAAGATAGTGTTCAAAACAATCCATCAACCTCAATTCGACGCCGTGCTCAGGAGCTTGGTCTTCAAAGAACAAGTTTGGCCACAATTTTGCACAAGGATTGGCATTTGTTTCCATTTAAGATTCAGTTGACACAAGAGCTTCTTCCACAAGCTCTTACAGCTCGCCCATGACAACCCAGATTTTCATGAAAAAATCATAATGAGTGACGACGCACATTTTCATTTGAATGGATATGTAAATAAACAGAATAGTTGGTTCTGGGCAATGGAAAACCCTCAAATTATTCATCAGTCTCCTTTACATCCATTAAAAGTGACAGTCTGGTGTGCAATTTGGTCAGGAGGAATCATTAGACCTTACTTCTTTCAAAATGAAAACGGCATAACGGTAACTGTGAATGGGGAGCGATATCGTGATATGATTGAAAACTTTTTAACGCCACAACTGCATGCTTTGGGCTTGATTAACATGTGGTATCAACAAGACGGTGCCACATCGCATACAGCCAGGATTACAATGGAATTACTGCGAGACCTCTTTCCACAACAAGTTATTTCAAAAAATGGTGATGTTGATTGGCCTCCACGGTCGCCTGATTTGACTGCTCCGGACTTCTTTTTGTGGGGATATCTGAATAGCAAGGCTTATGCAAATAAACCAGAAACGCTTGAGCAACTCAAACAAAATATTCGTGATGAAATTAATGAAATACCGCGTGAAATGTGTGAGAATGTAATGAAAAATGTGCTGAAAAGGGCTCGCATTTGTGAGGCTAACAGAGGCGGACAATTATCTGATATTGTATTCCATACATACGATTAATTGCCGACATTAAATAAAACATTTATCAATATAAGATCCATTCTCTTTCATTTAATCAAAAATTATAAACAAACAAAGTAGTATACCTTCCCGGCGGACACCCTGTATTTTCAAAGATTGCTGCAACATCAATAGTGCATAATTTACACCGTCCATCTACATAATACATACTCGTATCTTAGCCATATAACATATTTTTCAAGTTCCGCAAGTATAAAAATAGGAATATGCTTTTCGAGTTTAGCCTATATTACATTATGAAAAATTGTCTGACAGTATTTAATGACCGGAAAACGAAAAGAGAAAAATAATTTTTTGTATATTTCTTAATTTGATATCGAAATAATGATATCCTTTGCCAATAATCATAAGCTTGGTTTTGTTTACATATATTTAATTGTGCTTTCCCAATGTTTAGCCCTTTTTGGAATATAGTTTAAAATTACAGTTGATACTTTAGCACGTCAACTACCAACAAATGTATATTGGTTAAGATTTTTTGAAGTACATAATACAAAATTTTGATATAAACTATATAAATGTATATTGCTTGCATTACTTTTGTGCCACAACTCATTTTTTCTAAGCAACCTTTAAACTAATTGAACCCTAGATTTTCCAGCATTTTACAAAAATTGCAACCTAGTTTTAAAATGTCAGACGGTTCTCAAAAATTTTGTTTAAGTAAAAGTTGGATAAAAAACTGTTCCAAAAAATATATATAGGAATTAAAAAAACAAAATTGGCCTTGAAATAACCTTGGAAAGGTGTTCTAAGTTCTAAGTAAAAAATGAATCACTCAATTTTATTGACGATGGTGAAATTGAGTACCCTCGACACGGAGTCGATTCTTGATACTCTAGTATATTTTATTATTTATTCGTCAGTTTTGTATTTACAACGAAAATACCCATCAGAATTTTGCTGAACCAGGATGAGTTGAAAATCTGTCTGCAATTTCTTTATTGCACGTATCAAAAATCCTTCCTCAAATCGTTGAAGGTTTGCTTTGCTTTTCTTACTAATGGTTTTTGCGGCTATTGCCATATTTTAATGTCTTTTCAAACAGAAAATATTGTTTTTGAAGTGGTGCCCCTCTGTCTGGTTGTCTGTGTCCATACATCCGAGACATATTAAATCTGAAAATTCATATTTAAGCTTTATATTAAAATTGGAAGACTCCAATGATTTACTACTGTAATAAAGAAATCGGAACTAGGAGCTGAGTTAGGTGGATTTTAAATTTGTAATAAATTTTAATTTTTTTGCTAAATTCTGCCGGAAGCGATTTTATTTACAAATTTTTCTGTTCACAAAGTTTTTTTTAACTGCTAATTCCTGAAGGTATATACCTTCCTTTATACGAAAATAGCAAGAATTGTGAAAGCTTACAATCTAAAAAATATGTTATCTAAGTTATTAAGCGATGTTAAAAACATATTTTATAGTATATGCATGAATAATAATTAATTAATTTAAATGGGTACTAGCTCAAATATTTCGTTAAATTAAATTAATAAATAATTAGATCTAGTGGATCTACTTTGCAAAGCCGTTTATATTCCGGTTGCCTTATTTATCCGCTTTTTAATTCATTGGGGTATTCCCAGTTTAGAAAGGTACATACTTCAAACTGTGTATTTGTATCATCTTAGGTCGTTTTAATTCGAAGGTCTCTATGGATGTTGTGATTTGGAATATACCACGGAGCATTTGTAGTACAGCGAAGTATTTTTGATTGCATTCATTGTGAAAGATCTATATTTGATGCGCTTGTACAGTCCTATACATGAATTCAATATATCCATATAGGGATTAGGATCGCTTTGTATAGTAGAACCTTGCATTCTAGGAAAAGTTTTAATTTCTTCCAATCAACCAGCATATTTTAACATTTTTAGTTTTATTTGGTTATTAAGGTGAAGACCAAGTAGTTTCATTGTTTAATTTCACCGTAGAACACGTTCTTTGCCAATTCTCAATTTTGTATAAGTAATCTTGCAATTCTCTTGATGCAGTTTGAGGATTTTTAAATGAAAACATAATAGCTGTGTCGTTGGCAAAACTTGATGTGATAACCATACTGGTCCCAGTACGCTGTGCGATATTATTGGTTCGTCAAAAATTTCGCGTAGGACAGCCATAGTAGGACGAGCTGTGTTATTGCGGCTCCATCTTGTTGGAACTATTAATTCATAATTATTCTATTATTAATTAATAGCATTGTTATAATATGCCGACAGACTCTAAATAAAATGATTAGCTCATGGCTAATAAAGCTCATTTGGCCCGAACGTCATTGTTGCATTTTTTCGAAACGGGCTGGAAAAATTGGTGTTAGCATGCCAAACTTAAAAACTTCCAGCGCTAATCCGACACTTTTACCTAATTGTCTCTGGAGACGATGGGACTGGTGAAATAATGAAAAATATATGAAATGGTTAGCTTAAAGCTAAATTGAGGCTCGCTCACGACCGTGGAAGTTTTTCGAAACAAACAGGATAAATTGGTGTTAGTATGCCAAACTTAAAAAACACTCGAGCTGGTTCGATATTGGCTCGAGTGTTTCGAAGTAGTTGTTTTTGTTCGCCCAGTTTAAAAAACACTCGACTTCGTACGTCACTTTATCACAATCTTTTCTGAATCCGACTTAATAAATCAAAACATCGAATGGTTCGATTTACGTTTTTTTATGAAATTTTTTGTGTATCTTTTTTTTTGTGATATTGAGATGGTTTGGTGCGAAATTCAAGATTATAGTGATTTCCATGGGATGATAGTTTTATGAAACTGCGACATTAGGGCATATTTTTCCTGGGATGTGACAAAATTATGCGATGATAGTTAATCCTGGGCTGATAGTTGATATAAAAGTTCCGCTATAGTTATGGTGTTGCCATTGAGTTTTGTGGGATGAATCCTAGGCTAACTTTATATACATTATCGTATTAATCCTTTTGAGTTTCGTGGGGTTTTTAATTGATAATATTGACGTTTAAATTGAGTCTGTTTGTAGTATTTTTCGGTGATTATTTATTCAAATAAAATAAAACTTATTTACGGATGCCGCTTTTCGAATTGCAAAGTTATCAATGTACGCACTGGATTTATTTGATAGGTAGATACTGTTACATGTGAGTTAAATGAAGCGACTTGTATTAAACCAAATTATGTAATGGACGTCTATTTAGAATTCACATCATCTATAGAATAAAACAATATGATCAAGACCCAAAATAATAATTACAACGATTTCAGTACCCCTCAATTAATATTCACAGTACGGGTAGCATGATTCGTGAATTAATGTGATAACATAGGTACTGTTTCTGTTTCAGTCTGCTTAAAAGGGGTTCACGTTGATGTATACCACCTTGAATATTTACAATTATAGCCGGGATCTTAATAGCCATCATAAAAATTATATAAGTATAATACATCGTGATCAACATTTTAATTATCAAACATTAAAATCAATCACGACCAAAAAGTGCTTTAGTTTTGCGAACTGTGACTGCAAAATTTTCACCATTTTTGTAGTGAACTTTAACAATTTCAATGCGTTGTTGAAGCATGTATCATACCATTTTTAGTATTGGCGTAGTTTTTACTTGTTAAATGTCAAAAGATGATAGCTTCAAAATTGACAGGTGCCCAAATAGCTGGCTATTTAAAATGAAACCACTTATTGGGAAACCCTTTACATAGGTATTTTTTATTTGAAATGAATGACGAAATATTTATAATTAACTTATTTTTGAATTAAACTGCTCTTTATTAAACACAGGATGAAATCTGGAAAAATGCAATTTACTAAATTTATAACACTCTTCCCGTCTGTAGCCGATTTCACTTGATTTTTCAGATTTCTATAATAAATTGATTGAAAAGAATTTTTTGGAATATCGTACACGGAAATAAAACGACGCATATAAAAATTCTTAGATCAGGGGAAATTTTTAGTAGAAAAGTTTTATATAAGTCAGTTCCCAGTGAAAAAAAATTCTTCACTTAAGGCTCTACTTTACCAAGAACAAAAATCAAAATTGATGTCGATATTTAAATGCCAAAAATGCCTCGAAAATTAAATTTCAAATAGTGTAAATCTCCGCTATCGAAAATTACAAAATATTCCATGAAAAAATTGTTTTGTTACCACTTATGACATCTAATTAAAAAGAGATGAACTAAAAAATACACGATATTAAAGTTGAATCCTAAACCATTTTTACATCGACGACACATTTTTTTCAATAAATTGATTTGTCAACTTATCGATATAAAATAATTTTCAATTTTCTCGCTTATTAGAACGAATTTTTATAAAAACGTGTCTTAATCGCTAGATAATATCTCCCTGAACGTACCCATATATACAACTTTTACAGATTAGTAGAAAAATATTGATAAATTTGGTTTGTGAGTAAATGTTTTTTTTCAAAAATTCATCAACTTTGAGACGTAATTACGAGAACACTATAGCGAATTTTAAAAAAACGTGTATTATACTCGCTTCCTTGATATTTAACTTTGCTATAGAAAAAAAATTAAGTCAATACCTAGGTTTAGGTGGTCATTGCGTAAAGTAGAGCCTTAAGGCTCTACTTTACCAAGAACAAAAATCACAATTGATGTCGATATTTAAATGGCAAACAATGCGTCTAAAATAAAATTTGAAATAGTGTATATCTCCGCTATCGAAAATTACAAAATATTCCATGAAAAAATTGTTTTTTGCGACTTATGACATCTAGTTAAAAAGGGATGAACTAAAAAATACACGATATTTAGTTGATTCCTAAACCATTTTTACATCGAAGATACATTTTTTTCAATAAATTGATTTGTCAGCTTATCGATATAAAATAGTTTTCAATTAAATTTTCAATTTTCTCGCTTATTAGAACGAATTTCTATAAAAACGTGTGTTAATCGCTAGATAATATCTTCCTGAACGTACCCATATATAAAACTTTTACAGATTAGTGGAAAAATATTGATAAATTTGGTTTGTGAGTAAATGGTTTTTGTCAAAAATTCATCAACTTTGAGACGCAATTACGAGAAAACTATAGCGAACTTAAAAAAAAGCGTGTGTTACTCGCTTGCAAATATATTTAACTTTGCTATTAAAAAAAATTAAGCCAATGCCTAAGTTTAAGTGGCCATAAAACGATTTGTAAGATACACATGTTTTCGCAAATTGAGTAAAGTAGAGCCTTAAAGCACAATATATTCAATAAAAAAAATTTCTAAAGAAAGTTTTTTATCGGAAAATAGTATTTTTCACTTCAAACAATCGTCAATATTAAAAATCCACTGGTCAATTTAAAATAACCAAAATATGCAATTCATCAAGAATGAAAATGAAATCAGTAAGTTTATTACCTTATAATCATTGTATCCTATATGGGCTTGTGGAACTCCTTTGTTTATGCCATTTAATTCAGCAATGGGTCAATTATGTATGCTTAACCTGGTATTTGCATTAAAATACCTTTAGGAAACATATTCATTGTTCTAGCAATTATACTTGATTTGTCATTAGCACATTCAATCTCTCCCAAAAATAAGTTGTCTCCTGCTTGAATGAGCAAATGGTTGAGCAGCTTTAATATTCGAGCAAATACTAAAGTGCTAGAATACATAATAACTGTAATTTATCTGTTTATTCTCAAAATATAACAATCAGTTATCGTTAAATTATCGATTTCAGATTATCGAAGACACAGGTAAAAACGAAATTATTCATTTATGGAGATTTCGACGATATTCAATAGGGATGGTCCACGATTCGCTTCAACTGCGAATAAAAGAATAATAGAAACCGACCTTGGGATGACAAATTTGGAAAATTTGCAGTAAATAACAGTTTTGAATTGAGTTATTTGTGAAATATAAAATTGACATACAGAAATTGAAAATAAGAAAAATTTCCAGAATTTGCAATTCTTGGCCGGATTCAATTCATCTCAAGTGTTTCCAATTATATTTCGTTTTTTTTTCCAGTAGTAGCTCTATTTCTAAATTTGAAATCTCAACCTCTATAAATCTATAGGAAAAGAAATTGCAATTAAAATTTAAAAAAGTCCAATAGTTATACTATTGAAAATAAATATGAAACCAATTGACCTTTTGGTTTTCATTTAATTTCAAATATGTACGTATACCTACCATTTGTTATAGTTCATTTAGGTTAATTTGTAAAAAAAAATAAAAGTACATAATGTATTACAATTATTTTAAAATTTCAGATTCGACCTGACTAGACACAATAAAGCAAATATGTACGCTAATCGCCCAGTCATAATAATAAATCACAAAATGTTTGTATTAAAGCAATAGATTACATTCGTTAGACTGTATTATTATGAAGGTGTACAAAATTTTAACTACCTCCAAATACCAACTAACCTACTAACCGGTAATTACACTCAACAGTGTATATTTATGAATTCTTAGGGTTTTAAACTTAATCATTTTATGGTTATTTAATTATTTACGATTTCGTCTTGATTTTTATGAAATCTACTAAAAAAAGTCATTCTAATGATGTATAATAAAAAAATTAATTAATTATCAATATTGTTGTGCGATTAAAATTAGGTGCAAAAGAAACATCAACACGTCGGTCTAATTACATCGTGTTGTAATATTATGTAAATATTTGACTTTCCAAATATATGTAGGTAATAATCGAAGCGAAAGTGAGTATTTTATTAGGTCGCGTTTCGGGTCATGGTCAAATAGGTTTCTAATTTTTCGTACAAAATAATGGATTAAATCTTGTATTGTGATTTGATCCAATAATTTTTTTTGTCGTAATAGTGTTTTATAGTTTATATGTACTGTACTCGATACAATATAGAGTTATTTTTAAAATATTTTCGTTGTTTCTTATTTTTATTATTTGTTTCTTAATTACTTAGAATTTTAGATGTTATTCAATTGCACGCGACTTATAAATTTATGTAAAGAAAAATTTATTATGTATATAGGTAGGAGAGTTGTTTGAAAAATTTCATAGAAACACATTTTTTGGGGAGAAAATAAAAATTTTTTAGCCAAATCAACCAGATATGTTTGACATCATGAAACAGGACACGATGACTACTGTGCAGAGAATGATTAGCTTTCTAAAAAAAATGTATTTACTTGCTTTTTCTAAACTTCTAAACCTACCCTCGTATAAGTGATTAAATGAAAGTTGTATAAATATATGTTCATATATACGTCAATTATAACATAAAGTATTACATTATATCAAAATAATTAATGGTAAAATTAGACAGCCAAATCAAAATGTATAGGATAAGCTTGTGTGTTTATAATATTATATGACTATAAGCCGACAATCGTTCAATGGATGATTTAATCAATATAATTATTATGCATTACAGATTGATAAGATAAGTTG
Source organism: Tipula unca (assembly GCA_951394425.1). Taxonomy (NCBI): domain Eukaryota; kingdom Metazoa; phylum Arthropoda; class Insecta; order Diptera; family Tipulidae; genus Tipula; species Tipula unca. Next base: position 128,997,905 of record OX596380.1, read on the forward strand.
TAATTGATAAAAAAAATTAATTGAATGAAAAATCGACAGAAAATTTGCATCTAATTATTATATTATTCCGTCATTTATGTTTATATTATTATATGATTTATGTCGAAATTATATTGTCAAATTTGATAAGAGTTGGAAATAAAAAAACACAATTGAAAATGCATGTGATATTTGAGAAACAATAGAATTTCCGTATCCGATGATGTATAGTTGCTTGAGGCGGTCTAAAGCACTATTTTAGATTTAGTATTCTAATTATACAACGAAACAGAATAGAAGGTCATTTTTCCCCCGCACTAAATTATAATATTGCCATAAATTACACATTAAAAATATTCTTCATGAGACCAATTATATTTTCTTTAATTTAATTAACTTCATAAACAAACGAAAAAATAAAAAGAACGTTTAGAACAATAATTAAATTTGTAATTAAATAATGGAAAATATATATGCAAATATAAATTTAAATATTGTAATTAATATTTCACACTTTAATTACGTATTTTACATGGTAGAGTCTATAGAGAAACTGTGAATAGTTTAATCTTATCTTTATAATTTTAAATAATAACAAAAAAAATATATGCATTGTAATAATATAATTAAAAATGTAAATACAAAATGAAAATATAAAAATTACAAGACCCCGTCTTACTGTAGATACATTTAATTATATGTACATATGGATTATAATTCTATTGTTATCATTATTTTTAATTTTTGTTTGCGGTTTTACGGCAAGTATATTAGCACTATTATGCAAGCTACAGAAGTTAAACGTTGTATTACGCATGAGTTAATATGGTGGCCCGCCCGATAAGAGTATCTCATTTCAACTAATTTTTTTTTGTTTTTATTTAATATTTTAAATAAACAATTATTACAATCTAATCACCTGAACTAATGAGCAATTTTATTCTAACTTAATTTACTATGTTGTATTAATCTATGGCTTCTTCCCACTGGTGTTCCATAGTGTCTGTGGATTTTATGTCAGATCTTTAGATTACGCTGTTTACACTAGCAATTACACCAGCTTAAAAGGATTAGTTCGTTTGAGCCTGCGTACAATATCTGTGTTATTTAACAGCTTAATTGCCTCAGTGTTAACATGTTGTTCGAGCCTGTGCCTCTGTCTCAGTGCATTTTTTTGAGTTTACTTTGAAACAGTGTCCACTTTAAGGTCCCTATGGAGGTCTCTGTTTCTAACATACCATGGTGCATCAACGATGTTCCTTAATAATTTGTTTTGAAATCTTGGGATGATTTCTACGTTACTCTGTTTGGTACAACCCCAAAGTTGGATACCATAAGTCCAAACCGGTTTTAATATTTGTTTATATACTAGAAGTTTGTTGTTGAATTGAGCTCCGCTCCTTCCTATCAGCCATAATGTATTTTTCTATATTTAAGGCCTAGTTCTTCGCTGTTTTTTTGACGTGTGCTTTCCATAGTAGTTTTGCATCTAGTGTCAGGCCATAAGATACTTAGCCGTGTTGGCATACGGTATTATTTCTTGATTAATTGTAACCGGAATATGTTCGAGCCGTTTGTTTGTAAAACTGATGTGAACTGATTTAGTTTCGTTAAGTTTAATTCGCCATCTTTTGGTCCAGTTATGTATTTGAGTAATAGCTAACTGTAAATTCTGAGTTGATTCTTCGTTGCTATCTCCAACAGCTAAGATTGCCGTGTCATCAGCAAAGGTCGCCACAGTGTTGTTTTCTAGGGGAGATCATTAGTGTACAGTAGGTATAGGACCGGACCTAATACACTGCCCTGCGGTACTCCCGCCTTGATTTCTTTCAATTCAGAATAGGAATCGTCTAATTTTACTCTAAAGAATCTATGATTCTAATATTGTAGTGGATTGCATTGGTAGTACAGTTCTTAACTTATAGTTAAGTCCTTCGTGCGAAACTTTATCAAAGGCCTGTGCAACGTCTAAGAATATCGTTGAGCAGACTTTTTTCTCCTCTAATGCTCTTTCAATAGTTTTAGTTATTCTATGTGTACTCGATCTATAATGTTGAGTGTTTGTTGCGAAAACCGAACTGATGATTTGGAATCAGGTTTTACCTCTCAATTATCGGATTTAGCCATTTTATTAATAACTTCTCAAAGAGTTTAGACATAACTGGTAAAAACGATATTGGCCTGTAAGATCCAGTCTTGAGTGGTTGTTTCCCAGGTTTAGGAATCATAATTACTTCTGCAATTTTCCACAGGCTGGGTAAATATTTTTTAAAATTTCTGCTGTGATAAGGTCATAACCCGTCGCTTTTTTCGGATTCATATACATACATGACTTCTTTTGGTATTGTTCCTACGATTTCTTCACTTTCCTGTACAACTTTTACCACTTTCCTTTTAATTTTTTTGGTTGCTCTCCAGAGAGAATAATCAGTACTAGTATCATTAGATAATTTTCTGAGGTAGTTACTGATAGATTCGTCTTTCAGATGTTTGATTTTTTTGTTTAGGGATGTCTCCCTTAGTGCTGTATTCTAGTTTCTGTAATCGCTGATGAAAAGTATTAAGTTTGCTTAATATCAGCCTAAGCGTTTGATTTATGTCGTCTGTTTGAGGAGTTTTTTGGTCTGTTTTCGTTACTCATCGTTACTTGAGCGTAAGTTTTTTTGCCCACTTCTGCTTGAGAGGCTATCAACGCTTTACGTCTTAACTCTCCTTTAAATGATGCAGGCCTGTTTATTCTAACAGTTTGCTTCTTATGTTTTTATTTTTGATATTTTGCAATTCAATAGCAACACTGCATCTTCTGTAGTTAGCTGGATGATTTTCTCCACAATGTACGCATCTAGGCTGTATATCTGTGGGTTTGACATAATCTATAGTATGGTGTTTACCTGAACATCAACTTTATTTAAAATGATTTTGCGTATATAAATTAATGTGAATTCCGGTTAAAAATTTTAAGTATCTTTATTACAAAAAATGAGCGTTGAGCATGATAGCTTAAGACGAATGTGAGGCCAAATTGTTTGTTACAAAATAATATGTTTTTAAACTAGGTGTAATTAAAATTCTTTTTGAACTGATAATGAAGATTATTGTCCACAGATAACATTCCGATCATCTCATAATAATTTATTTAATTGTATCCAATATTATTTATTAATTATTTTAGCGAGAGTTTAAACGTTCATTTGTGGATTTTTCAATAAGGGTAAAGAAAATAAATTTTTTAAAGAAACCATAATTAATCATAACCAATGGTACCACAAGTGAATCAATCAGGTAGTAAGCCAAACAAAGAGTTTCAAACTAAACATAATTGTCGCTAGTGAATGTTCTTGTAAATACATACTTAGTTAAATTTAGTCAGTGGTGAACAACAACATGCAACAACTCTTTACCGTCACTATATTTAGCAGCAAATTGTTTTAGAGAAATTATAGTTAAAATGTAGATGGTGCAAGCGATGATTAAGTGACGAGCTACCATATTATGACATTGTTGTGAAATTGATCTTCCCGGATGTAATAAACGCATTAGAGCATAAAACGTGCTGAAATCCAGCGAAATTATGATGAAATTAATTCGATCATTACAATTGCTTTTAATCCAGTTGGGCGGTTTTCAAATTTAAAAACCAATAAACTATAGACTATTTGAATTTTAAAATAACACATTTAAATATTTTTAAAATAGAAATGTCATACTTTTGTACATACATATATACAGCCATTCCACGCGAAATCAGACACCCATCCGGAGGGAAGGTGTCCAATTATTTTCAAACTCGGTGAAATGGTTACTCTGGATAAAAAAAAATGATTTGAGTGAAAACTCGGTGGGGTCAAAATACGCGGAGTTCCGTTATAATTTGTTTTTGGCGGAAACTCAAACGTTCACATCTTTAAATTCGTGTATCTTAAGTATTTATTATCAGATTTACTAGTGTAATAGCTCGTTGTAAAATACAATTTTACATACTTTCAAATAAGCGTTTCTAACTTTGGTGTCAATGTACAATATATCCTTTAAATTTTAGTTTTGAATAGTCTTTTGCTGAAAAATCGAACTACTCCCCGTTTTATTTTGTTCTTTTTCGACGCGTTCGAGTTTTATAGAACAAAACGTCATGACAAGTTAGGGTGGAATTTAACATTTCAGTACAATTAATAATTCTAATCTACGAAATTCATGTTTTGGTTCTTACTTATACAGTTTTATTCAATAAAGTTAATTTATTTACAAATTATTTTAATTTAAAATTGTAAAAATTATCAGAATTGGAAAATCGACGGGCTGTGATGTGGTTGTTACCATTGGGAACAAAGCAATCGTGAGTTCCTCTGATGACTTTTACTGAATCAAATTTATTTGCTAGTGATCGTGCCACCCATCTGTACTGTTGATTTCCGGATTTTGAAGAATACGGATTTTGGATTTCCATTTTTGTTTAATGCCACAGATGTACTTTATCCGTTTGCTATGTATTCTTATCTTGACTGGCGTTTGTAAAACGATATTCCAGCTAATTTTGTCCGCTGACGGACATGAGCACGAGAAATGGCTCCTTACATTTGAGAGAAGAATTATGCGTTTGATTTACGGCTCGCAAAACGCGAAGAAAATGGTATACGTTCCGAGTTCTTTATAGTATCGAGATCTAAGATCTGACCATTATTGCATATAAAGCAGACCCCAGCGAGTATGCTGGCTCGGCCACATTATGTGTTTCTAATCCATAACGAATTGTGCAGCGATCTCTGAATGGAGAGCCACCAAATGGTACGTGTAGAGTTCGTTGTAGACGACGATGGCTCTACGGTGTAGAGAACGACTTGGCTTCTTTAGATTGTCTAGGGCCTAATGAAGGCGAAACTCAGGATCGAAACCGCTGGAGTAAGATTACTGCCACAGTAAGGGGCCAGTAGTGGTTTTTAAAAACTGTGATAAAAATAACAGAAATTAATGCGTTCACAATATAATATGTCTATATTGAATTGTGCTTTATCTGACGTCTATACACAGATTAAATAATTGGTTTTAATTATATTTGTTTTATATAAATGAGCTTTAATTTATAATTTAATTACCGAATTAATTGAAACCACTTTTTCTTTAACCCAAATAAAATTAAAATTAACTTAAAATTATAATTAAAATTAAATTAACCCAAATCCATATACCATATTTAAAATAAAGAATAAAATATTTTTAGAACTTATATGGAATCGTGCCAAGCCAAATTGTATTCTTAATATACCAACTATGTATAAAATTAAAATTAATAAATTAGAAACTTTGTTGTGATACGTATAGCGACAGTTTTCATTTTCTGGAAAATCGAATCCCATTTTTCGAAAATATCTAAAAGTTAATAATTTTTTCTATAGTATGTATCTGGAGTTTAAGGCGCCCCCAATTTACAAGTGTGTTTTATGGATTTTAAGGGTCGCCTTATATGCCGGTATAAATGGTATCAGAGCCACCTATATACAGAGCCCTAAGGTTAAAAAATGAGCTTTTTCTAGAGAAACTAAAATTTACGAAAAAAACTCTTTCCATACAAAACATATGAAAGATTAAATTTTTTTCGGTGCGATATTTTTCAATGAAAATGTCGATGGATTAAGTATTTTAACATTGAAATAGAATCTACAATTATCATTTTATAATTGATTAAAAGCCTGATCAAAGAAGTTGTTTAATTTTTGTTATATTTATTAATAAAATTTATAGAAAAAAAAGCATTTCTCCATTGAATTGATATAAATACACACAAATACCAACGCAATAAAATTAAATTGCAAGACGAAAAGAGAAAACAGTAAAAATGTGGTTGTGTTTCCTTTTGAATTATATTTTAGCGAATAAAATAAAATACTTAAAGGGTATTCCAATAAAAGCTGCATGATTTTGTTGGAATAAATCTCAAACTAATCTTACTTCAATTTCAACGTAAATTTTGGATTTTAGATTATAAATGGAGCACCATGACTATCACAGTTCTTCTGGCACGGTTCTATTTTATTTTGGTAAAGTTTTGTTACGCATTTGCGCATAATTATGGTTCTAAACAAATTGTGCAGCTGTTATTGGAACTCCCTACGACATGTTGTAAGCTGTCAACATCACAATTTTTTTTTTCTATTGATCGATGTTTATGTTCTCTTTTTAAATTTTACGCTATTTTGCGAATCAAATTTTGATTTTTTTCTATTGCGATCTCAACGTATTAGAATAATTTTGTACTCTATCCCTTTTCCCGATTTCGCTACAAGGTAACGAAATAGAAATATGTGGTGATACATTTTCAAATCTATAAAAGGAAACAGAATAATGCTTTATTCGAGCATGCTGCGATCGCAATAGAAAAAGCGAAATTAAAAAATGAAAAAGTGTGAGATTTACTTCTCAAAAGAGACAAAATCATCGATCGAAAGGATGACAATATATGTTTTATTTATTTATTTTACCTACACATTCAAATAAATTCCAGTTTACATAAATATGATAAATTCATATTTAATTTTGATTTAATGTTTATTAAATTAATAAAAAATTTAAGGTTCTGACTTTCAGATATGTGCTGTTTCAATATAGAACAAATTCCACAAAATGTTTATCGAAATGAAAGATTTAACTTTTCATTGATGAAAAGTAATACGAAAATGGTCATTTTTACATTGATTCTTATGGGGTAATGCAAAAAGTAGTTCCTCTAGAAAAAGCTCGACAAAAAACATGGCTGATCCTTACGGCTCTGTATATATATAGGTGGCTCTGATGGTATATAAAGCGTCTATTCCATTGTGAAAAATTTACTACCAACATTTTTTTGTTGCCATAATGAAAGGAGAAAGAAAAGAAAAAATTCCATTAGTGTGACAGAGATAATAGTTTTTTATTTTTTATTTTATAGCGAAACTTTTATGGTTACGTTTTGACAGCTTCTGTAACATAACCAACAAATTTCATAATTTTTTCATGTCTAGAGTGCGAACATAATTTTATTCATTTATTCATATGCTATTACATAATAAATAATTTATTGTAATATAATTAATAATAATAATAATAATAATTTATTATTATAACGTCTGAAATATTAAAAAAAAATGTACAACAAAATAACATTTAACAAAAATATCCAAACATGTGTGTGTGAAAAAAATTTCGTATCCGCACACAATTTTTATGTCGATGTGTGTAAATGTTGCCATAAAAAATACTCAACTTGATACTTTTCTATAATAAATTATGGCAACACACTAACACAAACACATTTTTCTCTCCAGTAAAATTTTGCTGATGAAGTTTTTTGTTTCTTTCGCACCACCAGCAAATCTATATTTTTATCCCATTTTGGTTTTGCTGACAGTAAATTTTTCACAATGGAATAGAGGCTTAACCTTATATTATCGCTTAATCGATTAATAGCTTCGTTTCAACGTACGGTCCGTAATTTGATCAAAATCGATTAATAAATAGCCAAGTTCTAATGGTAACAATATTTCAAAAATTCGTTCAAATTAAAATAATTCTTTATAATCCTATTTACATTATTCGATCCAAAGTTCATAGCAGATTTATATTCATTAGCTACTTATGAACTAGATTAGATACGTTCTCGCCCAAATCTAACGCATTTTACATTATAAGCGTGAGCCGTTTCCTATTCAAAAATTCAATATACTGTATATGCAACATCAGACAATACGTTAACAATAATGTTTCAAATTAATTATTATACATGTAGTATAGTAAAAAAAATTCTTATCTGACGTTATTACGTTACCTTCGGTCGTGTGGACGACACAGCCCACCCATAGATTATTTTACTAAAATATTAAAGATACATTAGATGTTTTGCGTTGGTAAAAAAAAATTAGGTCTAAATGATTTAACATTGTCCTAAGCAACAATTCAAAATGATTTATTTGTTTCATGTTTGGAAAATAGAAAACTACTTGTCATATTCTAGGGTGCAGCTATCTTAAGTACAAATCTGACTTAATTTACGTAAGTCTAATTTTTTTCGATTTAGCTAAATTATATTTTGTTTGATACAGTCCCATCGTTGTTGCAGATTTACCCAAAGCAATATATTTATTTATGGTATAAGCTAATTTGTGAAAATCAATAAACTATGCATATTAGTTCTTTTGTGCATATACTAAATTTCGGATTTTTACGAGACTTCTTGTTTAAAGATAGTATGAAAATCCCCAGCAGCTTTGTATAATTCTTGTTTCAATTGAATTACAATCCTAGTAGAAATCACAAATTAAGTTTTCTTTAATTTCATCTTATGTCGTAGTAGACCCGTTACAATTAAATTGAAAGTTAATCGATAAATTATCTACTATTGAACTATAGATGTAAAATGCTTGAATTATTTAATTAGTTTTATCAAGGCTACATCGTATAAAATATGCGTACATGCAGATCAGAAGAAAGATGATTACAATATAATTAAATTGATTTTTTGTTTGTATTTTATTATAAAATTTAACTTTCAAATTTTCTATTCTTTATGGGAAAGTGGTTTCTTGTTTTGTTTATTATGTTGATCTCAAAATATAGATAGTTTATTAATTTTACTCTCGATTTTAATGTTTACGTACGTATATATATATATATATATATATAAGATAAACGGTTAACTTTCGTTTACTGTGCAAATTATCTCATTTTATTTTTATTATCACACCTGAATCACACGAAACACACATGTATGTACATACTTCTAACACTTGCATTTTATAAATTTTCTATTTTCCCCCGCGGCATCTTTTGTTTTGTCTTTGTGAAATTTCAGGAAATTAAAAACGAAAAGGGAAACTTCCTGAACTGTAATTGTTTTTATAACACAAAGTGTTCCCGGTTTTCAAATCACATTGCAAATTGATGGCGGAAATCATCAACATCGTGTGGTGTTACATCAAAATCAGAACAATACCAACAGAAAACTACTCATGATTGTTGCTTGAAATTAAGACAATTTATGTGTAGTCATACATAAAGCACTAATATAAAAGATCTATAGAATTATGTTTATGATATACGATACGAATGTAATATGTATGTTTATATGATGATGATGCTATTTAAAAGATGAGATGAAACATAATAAATCTGAAACATAAAAAATCTTCAAAGTATTTTACATAAGTTATACAGTACAAAATCGTACACGCAGGTAGGAAACATTTACATTTATGTATGTTGTTAGTGAAAGTTTTTGTTTTCGTCGTGTACATATGTATTTTACTGTTACTACTTTTGGTGTGGTGCGGAACAACAACCGAAATATTCACGGCACATAATATTTTAGGTTCACATATGATTATAATTATCGTAATTTTAATTTAAAAGCAAAATAAAAGAAATTTAATTTTTCAATTTTTCTTTCGTTTGGATTTTGATCAGCATACTGATGAGTTTGTTTGTTGTATAATATGTATTTAGCGATGTGTATTGTTGTTTTATGTAACTCCGGTAATTGACATTATTTTATACATTAATTTCCATGTCAATTTATAATATTTGCGGACAGTTTGCGGTTAGTAATAAAATTTAAATGATTTGAATAGTAAATTTATCGCGCATATTGTTTTGTAATTTTTTTCTTGGTATAGAAGAAACGCAGTTTTTTGCAATTTAGGTATTTCTTGGTATAGGATAATTTGATCACTTTTAATTTTGACATAACTCTGATTATTATAACTCTAAATATCATTAAAATCAATCAAAATTTAACGTTGCGAGTTCACCAGAATAATAGTTCTTTCGAAACTAATCACCTGTTTTCATTGGCATATAACAGTTTTATGAAATTTAGTGTTGGTGAACAATTCACCGAAAAGCAATTCATCGAAAACACAACTCAAGGAAAACGACAATTCACCGAAAACGACAATTCACCGAAAATGAAAATTCACCGAAACAACCATACACCGATTATAATGAATTGGAATTATTTGATGGAAATGTGATAATATAATCATTTTTGGCAGAAGTTCTGGAATATGGCTAACAGGAACGGAGTTAGACCATTCTTTGGCCGATTATGATTAAACTTGGTATGTTGGAGGGAAATGGTGTTATAAAATGATTTTTTACAACCGTATTCCAGAACAGCAGTGAAACATAGTTTTATAATCCTAGATCCATTCAACAAGGCGAGTTTTATCATTATCGGCCAAGGAATGGTCTATTTGCGTTCCTAACGGCCATTATCCAGAACTGTAATCAAAAAACCATTTTAGAACCTCATTCTCATCCAACATTCCGAATTTTAACATAATCGGTCAAAGAATAGTCGCTAGTTTCATCCCTGTCGGCCATATTCTGGAACTTTACGAGCCCAAAAATCATTTTATAATTCCATTTCCGCCCAACATATCATAATCGGCGAAAGAATTATCCAGTTTGGCCATAATCCAGAACCTCTACCAAAAATGATTTTGTTATTCCATTTCCATTGAATAATACCAATTCTAAATTGATGTTCACGCTGTATAAAGTTTGATTCTAATCTCGGAGTTTTACATTTGAATAGAGAAATTGAAAAACTTGGAACCTAATTCTTAAATATTTTCAGATTAGATAGTAGAAATTCTGAGATTTGGAATTAGGGCCTGCAATATTATCGAATTTCAGAATTACCGGTAAACGGTAAATATTTGAGTAAAACCAGGTTTATCGGTAAACCGGTTTTTAAATATAAAAAATCATGTATTGCATATTAGTGATGGCGGGGGAAAAAACGTACGAAGAAATAACTAAAAGAATAGTTTTATAATATAATTTACAATATTTATAGAGTAAATCATAACATTTTAATTCATTTATCAAGAATACACGAAAATATAATTATGACAATTCACTAATAAAACCAAAATACATTAATTCAATAATGAAAACCAAAGGCATTGAAATATGCTCTTAACATACAAATCGTTCAAACTTGTTCTTATTTTAGTGCATATTGCACCCGCAGCTGAAAAAGCTCGCTCAGATTCGACGCTGGTCGGCTTTATTGTTGAAATGTGGTTAAACGCCAACGTTAAATACTTTACACGTCTTTGTCGTTGAAGCTCGAGCGCAAGATTAATACTCAGTAATATGAAATCGTTCGAACTTAATTATTCCACAGCTATAGATTCATCGGTAGAAATTCGGATATCGTATTTTAAAACATACCAATTTTTTTTTATATACAAATATCTTGATAGTTTCACCTAAAAAAATCTTTACTAACAGGCAATCCACCTGCGGTATTGCAATCTAAGATTAATACGAGTTCTATTCCGAACCCTTCTGAGACATCTGCTGTATTATATCATTTTTGGTCGCAAACCGTCGAAATATTGGTCACTGTTTGACGACTATTTAAATATTTAAATCAATATTCCCACACCGGGACGAAATATGTTGTTGGTTAAAGGGTTGAACTTCTGATGTGTGTGTTTATATTTCATCAGAAATGTGTGAATTTCCAAGCAATTTCTTTTGGTATTTCATTTTCAAAAATTACTGAATGTACCCGTAAATTTTAATTTTTGTACCGGTATTTTGGTAAGCGAAATTGGACGATAAACCCGGTTAGTCGGTACGGCTAATCGTTCACCGGTAATGCAGCTCCTATTTGGAATTCAATTTTCATACATTCAAAGTGGGAACGAGTATTCATAAATTGGTGTTTTGATGATTTAGTTAATTTTAGCTGTATGTTCACAGAAGTGTATTTCCGTAGAATAGTTTACAAATTTCGTTGCTGAATGCATTCCGACGACAAAAAAATTAATAATATTATTTAAAATTGTATTTATGTTCTATCAACTTGAACTAGTTTATTGCGTATACATTACATGTCTAAAATTCCCTTTTTATCAAAGTATGGTAAAAATGTTTTTAAGACTTTATGAAATTTTTGGGATCCATAAATTTGCTTTTTAAAATTATCTGAAATATCATCCTTTCCCATCAGCGTACTAAAATCAATACTCTCCGAATTTTCCGACATTATTACTGGGAGTACAAGTACGGTTGACGTAAATGAATAGAAATATTTACGAAAAAATTGCATTTGAAGTTCATGCAGATTTGGTATGTATCCACTGTAATTTAGATTTTGAAGTGTTGTTGATAAACATTTGTGATAATATTGGATAAACTCGTCTTGGTTGTTTTCACGAAGCGTATCCGATAGAGATGTTGCTAAAAAATAGAGGACATCAATTGATGGGCATCCCCAAGTCGGCATTTGGAAATCAACCTAAAATAATCAACATTAAATATTGGTTCATCTACATAATATAACACTATCATTGTTACCATTAAGGCATTGTTAGGTTGGCCATCTTTATCGTAGCGAAACATAATATTATTCACCCATAAATCACCATGCACCAACACATTAAAATCACTTTCGACGGGATCAAATATTTTTTTCGCGTTTTCAATTAGGCGATCTCTCATTCCGTATAATTTGTTAGCAAAATATTCCCATCCACTCCAGTTATTTACTTCGTCAGCCAAATACGAAAGATTCGAACTAAAATACGTATTGATCCCATCAGTTTTACGATTAAACATACCACGAGTAAAATATTTTGCCAACACAATACCATGCCTTTCATTGTAAATTACCGACGCCGCATGGTAGTATGCCAACTTTTTTAACACAAGTTTTGCGTGTCGACTATCTAATCCTTGTAATCGTGGTTGCATCGTATATCCTTTTGCATTCAAATCTTCAAACATGATAGAATTTTCACTGTGGTCAATGTATAATGCACGCGGTGCTAACTCTGTCACAATATTTGAGTTTTTCAATATTGCATGAAATTCGGGCAGTACATCATTATACATTTTAAGTTCCTGTTCATAAATATTGTACTCCTCCAGTACGCTGTTGACGCGTTCATCCAAATTAATGGTTTTACATATTAATGACACCGTTTTAATATCGTCAGCACAATATCTGTTATATTCGACTTTTAAACGATACATGCAGCTGGCAAAATGTTCACCTTTTGCAATTGCCGGCTTAATACTTAGCGAGCGAATTTTAATCGATTCATCGTTTTTAGACTTTCGAAGTGTTTTTGCTACAAATGTTTCGGTTAACCAAGCCGGTGGTTGATAGTAATTCACAAAATCACATTTTTCTAACATTTTTTATTGAAATATTTCACTGACTGCAGGTTTAAAACTTCATATACTATAAAGTAAGTCGTGATTTTTCTACCAATTTATATAGTTTATAGAGTTTACATACTCGTATAAAATAACAACTGTATTAATTATATTATATAATTGTATATTTCAGTACAACTGTATTTGCAACGACAGTTTAATTAGCCACGAGGCGTTTTTATAGCACATACATATATGCATGTTTTCTTTGATTAATTTAACCCTTCTACAATTAAACGAGAGAACAGTAAAATGACTTTTCACAATTAAGTATTTTATGTACATTTATTTTAGTATTTGATTTATAGTTTTAGCTACTGTACTTATTAATTGAAATAGATTAGGAATATGAGCAGCTCAATTGCATTTAATTTTTTCTCATTCATAAATTATAATTATCCTGAACTATGTATTATCTTATCACAAGAATGATCTGCACCGTTGGTGAATTTCGAGAATTCGGTGTTAAAGAATAGAATTTGAGTTTGACAACCTTGCTGAAAAAACTTGTTCTAAAATTTGTACTATGATTTTATCGAGAACTTGAAAAAAATATTGTTTTATCGAGAAGATTGAAAAATAAAGTTAAATTTAATTTTATGTTGATAATAATGAATTAAAATATGTAGTTTAACATTAAATGTATCATATTTATTGTTAAAAACTTTAATTCATTTGGATTTTATTGAAAAAACGAGAAAATTTGTATTCAGAACTATATTCGAACTCGATAATTTTTGAATAACATAACACGACTTTAGTTAACTACAAGAACCTTACAATTTATACTTCGAATTATGTACTGTACTAGATGTATATTTTATACTTACCCCGCCATCTATCGATTAATAGATATATTATAATTAAGTTCGTACAGTTTTTAACTGTTCGAAATAAATAATGTTTACATACAAATTTTTTCATAATATTTTGTTTTTGTTTTTCTCATTGCAGGAATTAGTTGGCTCAAAGAAAAGGCTTAATTATAAAAAGGTTGGCTTAATAACGGGATTTGCTCTCGTCGTTGTAATACTTATTGTTGTTGGTGTCGTTCTATTGAGCGATGATGTCGAAACTATTAATGGCCCAACAGACGCCGAATCACTTACACGATCATCAACAAATAAACCAATAATCGCATCACAAACCATAACACTAGAAGATATACTAGAAGGTCGACTGACAGCACGACGGTTTAATGGTAGCTGGTTATCGGCAAATGAAATTTTGTATCGAGATCTAGACGGGTTTGTAATTATATTCGATGTGGAAACGAAAAAAACGACGACGCTCCTCGACAATGAATACGAAACATTACTCGAAGCGTTTAATTTTGAGATGTCAATTGATCGAAGATTCCTATTAATCGCTCGAGAACATGCCAAATTATTCCGACATAGTTACAATGCCAAATATAGTATAATGGATTTAGAGACAAAGACAGTGTCACCACTTTATATAAAGGATGCGGCGACCGACCAATTAACGCTTGTTGAATGGAGCCCGGTTGGAAATGGATTAATTATTGTTTTTGAGCGAAATATTTACTATAAATCTAATGTGTCTGCAATGCCTGTACAGATCACATTCGATACCGAATTTAAGGTGACCAATGGTATTCCGGACTGGGTATATGAAGAAGAGGTGTTCACATCAAACTCGGCGTTACGATTTTCACCTGATGGCAAACGCCTAGCATTTGTTCGTTTCGATGATACACCAACATATCTGATCGGCTACTCGTATTATGGTGTGCCGGGTACAATACAATCACAGTATCCAAGTAATGTTGTCATTCCGTATCCAAAATCTGGTTCACCTAATCCTAAAGTTAATGTCTTCGAGGTAAATCTAGAAAATTTGGTTCAAGGCACTAAACCACCACTCGCTGAGATCAAAGTGCCCAGTGAGCTTGCCAATACCGAACCTATAATCACAACACTCTCATGGGCCACTAACGACAGTGTTGTCGCAACATGGATGAATCGTGTACAAAATAACGCATTAATCCAGGTGTGTACTAAAGGTGAATGCAGAACCACACGAGATGTAAAATCACCTACGGGATGGATCGAGTTATTCAATGCTCCACTTTACAATAAAAATGGTACGCAACTGGTTTTAATTTTGTCACAAGAACAAGAGAACAATGCTGGTGGGTATCGTCATTTGACACAAATAGCACTCGAGGATGGAGCTGAGGTTGCGCTAACTAAAGGAAAATTTGTCGTGCAGGAAATTCTACATTGGGACACTGATATTAATTACATTTTCTATACGTCAAATGTAGCGGGCGATTCAAAAGCTCTACATGTATATGGTGTAAAAGCTGAACCAAATTCAATCGCCCAATGTTTGACGTGCGACTTAAAGTACTCGAACGCTAGTACAAACCATGTGAACAAAGGAAAGCAACTTTATTTCGAAGCCATGTTCTCAACAAAAGGAAAATCTTTTGTATTATCGTCCCTCGGACCGGATATACCAAGAGTTGATTTTTTCACATATAAATTGAACGGTGATAAGCTTGTTGTTAACTATGAATACGAATGGGAAACAAATCCCGAGCTCCATGAAATTACGTCAGATAAAATTACTCCTATCACCGAGTATGATGAAATTCTTCTCGAGTCAGGATTTACGGCCAATGTAATGATGGTAATGCCACGTGATTTAGATCGTTCGGGTCGCACAAAATATCCAATGTTGGTCGATGTGTATGGTGGCCCAGATTCGTATGGTGTCACATATAAATGGTCAATGGATTGGGGTAACTATTTGACGGCAACTAAACAAATACTTTATGTTAAAATTGATGGACGTGGCTCGGGCTTGCGTGGTGATAAATTGTTGCACCAGATTTATCGAGCGATTGGTACAGTCGAGATTGAGGATCAAATTCAAACAGCAAAAAAATTGGGCGAAAAATATTCGTTCGTAGATCGAAATCATATTGGTATTTGGGGTTGGAGCTATGGTGGATATGCCTCAGCTATGTCCCTGGCAAAGGACGATGAAAGTGTATTTAGATGTGCAGCTTCAGTGGCACCAGTTACCGACTGGACCTATTATGGTAAACATATTAAATATTGTTTGAATATCACATAATATAACAATGCAATCCTGTTTTGGTTTAGATTCAATTTACACGGAACGATTCATGGGTCTTCCAACACCGAACGATAATTTAAAAGGATACGATAGCTCTCGACTAAGTACTTTGTACAACGAATTCCGGAATAAAACCTTCTTTTTAATTCATGGCACATTGGACGACAATGTTCATTTTCAACAATCAATGGCTCTCTCCCGAACGCTAGAACGTAACGATATTCTTTTTAAACAAATGGTAAGTGATGATTTGTAGCTACTGTTGTTAACGTGCTTAAAACATTTCGCTTTCTTTTCAGTCATACGCTGACGAAGATCATAGTCTATCAGGTGTACGGCCACATCTATATCATACTCTAGGGAATTTCTTCTTTGATTGTTTTGACATAAAGAACTCATAAGTCGCCCAATATTTTTCCATAACTTTGTGATTTATGTAATATTTTCTAAAATTTTATTTATAATAACCTATTTTTTGTTTGTTTTTTTTTGTTTATAATAATTATATAAAAATAATGATAAATAAATAAATTAGTATTAATTATATTATATGCCATTCCAAATAAAATAATTAAATTGTACTTATTAAAAACTAATTAAATTTTATTAATTATAAGCGAAAAGTGTAGACATATAGAGTATAGTTATACATAGAAATATAAATACATAAATGTGTGCGAGAGCGTGACGAAATATTAAGAAAGAGAAGAAATATATTATTACTAATTAGACGATCATAAAAATTACAAATGATTTATTTTAATATAACAAATAATAAAAATTTATCCGATGATTGGTAAATATTGAAGTAAATGGAACTAAATAAATAAATGTTGACGTTTCGAAATGGAGATTTTGGCGTTTTATTGTATTTGTATGTTTTTGTAATAATTCGAACAAATAACATTAGAAATTCTGAATTTAAAGTTTTGATTTGAAAAAATCCATCCAACTTTTTTAAATCGCTAAGCTTTAGCTCACTCACTTTAGTTCTATTATTTTCCGCTCTTATTAACGTGAAAAGTGATTGGTGACGCCTTTTTGTAAAGCGAACAATTTTACGGCATATTTAAATATTCTAGATATATGTTCATTAATTTATTTAATTAATTATACACAACAAATAAAAACCGATTATTTCATTTATTTCAACAAAACTGTGTTAATGCATACACCCTGGGATATTTTTAATATTAAATATTTTTTTTCTCCCTTTTGAACCATACACATTTTATTACTATTCTACGGCGTAAGTAAAACACATTAACTTTATTAAAAATTGCGATCGAAAAAGTCTGATTCGATTTTGCTTTTTAGTTTCACCGTTTTCCGATAACGGAAAAATCCAACTCGGATAAGTTTCATAATATCCCCTAGTTTGTGGTAATTTTTCAGTTACTCATCCCAAACTCATCCCAATCCGCTTTATTTGAATTGGTCAATACGTCTATACATTTTCATTTCGCGTCCACTCTTGTAAACATGACGCAAGAACCAGCTGTGTGAATAGCAAGCATCATGCCCATATTACGTTATATTAGTGCTTTTGAAGTTTCCCACCATAATTAGAAATTGCACACCATACCATTATCCTCCCACATATTATATACTATGATTGTGGTTCAAATTCAGTTTTTCTTAAGTCATAAGAGTAATACAAGTCATAAGAGGACTTTCAAGGTTAAACTTTTCTTCGTCCGAAAGCAGGGATGGATGAGGTAGACTAAGCCATGTAATCTACGCGTTTGTCGACGTAAAATATAACGTATATACTTGGCAGTGTTTTTTGTCAACGTCGACAATTAAAATAATGTCAAGAACCTACGATATTTTGGCGATTTGAAATCGAATGCGCCAGTTCGGGGGAGTATTTTGTAAAAGCGTTCATCTAGAGGTGATTTTTTCTTTTGTTTCTTTTAGACAAATGACGCATGAACAGTTTCAATCTGTCATCGACTAAATAGACGGTTTGGTGTGGTTTATGCGCCTGTGAAATCATTCGTCCATATTTCTTCAAAAAAGAAGACGGCTGGGACATACCTGTGAATAGTGCTCGTTATTGCGCCATGATAACGGAATATTTGCTGAGTGAAATTGAAGCCCAACCTCGACGACATTTGGTTCCAAAAAGTCGGCGCTATTTGCCATATAGCGCGCGAAGCAATGTACTTATTGAAAAATCATGTTGGCGAACAATTAATTTCACGGTTCCGATCGTAGAATTGGCTATTTAGATCGTGTGATACATCTAGACTCTTTTCTTTGGGGCAAAGTCCAAAGTATACGTGGATTAACCAGCTAATTTGAGGCATTGAAAGCCAACATTACTCATGTCATTCGCAACGCGTCAACAAAAATTGGACTTTGAGAAAGGACCATCGCAGTTGTGGCCATCATTTGAATGAAGTAATCTTTAAAAAATAAATGGCAAGAAATGTTCATTCGAATGATAATAAAGTTTCCATACAATTAAATTGAATTTTTTGAGTTTTTTTAATTTTTGCACAAATCACCTCTATAGATTTCGTTATTACGGATAAAATCACGCACATTCTGTTTGATGCTCCCTGTTTCTGGCATAACTGCCGGTGTGACTTTTGCATTTCAGCACTCTTTCCACTATACCCCAAAATTTTTCGATACATTGAAAACTTGTGGACTCTTCGAGATAACATTGATTTGATTAATCTCGTTCAAATTTATTGCTTCTGTTGGAATTAGAGTCGTGTGAACGAACTATATGGCCAAAACTTTACTGCTGAATCGTGTTGAAGAATTAGGCAAAATACGTCGTTATGAAAAATGTGACAAAATCCTGGCCAAATCAATTGCTGGCCAAATCATACATTTTTTTGCAAATGTATCTAACTTGAAGTGTTTCAAAACCAATTTCATGTACGTTTCGTCATTCATCAAAACACATTCAATAAATTTTGTGAAAATTTTGTCATCAGTCTGGCACATATTTTATCGAACAAGTGTTGGTTATCTTAACGATTTGGCTTTTTAATAACTCGGTAGCACTTATAGCCTTGCTGAACTCGAATTCGTTGTACCATGGAGCTGGATGTGTTAAGTTTCATGGCACGGTCATAGTTAAATTTCCCCGGATTATTTTTAATGAAAATAACCTTTTTGTAAATTTCTATCAGTCCATGTAAAGATTTCTATCGTTGTTCAGCACCAATTTTTTAACCGTCGGTGGTCGAGTAAGCAGAGTCAATGCTGTTGGAATCGTGGGCTCGAGTTCAATACTCTTCAGCTCCGATAATTTTTTAATTTAATTTCTGCTGTAAAAATGGTTCAACACAGCTTCTGTTGAAATCTACATTCAATCTCAAACAATACGGTAATGGTCAAATAAGCATAATCCATTCCTGTTGCTAAAATTTTCAATTTTTTCTATTGAATTGACAATCATAAAAGATTTGTATATCACTGAATTTATATACACTAGTGGTCCAGATTCGTTGCATTTAAAATTGTGAACTTGAGTTCAAGCCGTTCGGCATTAAATAATTTTTAATTTAATTTCTCCCTTCAATTGGCAAATATAAAGGATGAGTATAGCAACAAATCCATATATGGAGTTGGTCAGGTGGTAAAGTAAGCGGTGTCATATAAGATTTGAAATTGTGGATGTTGTGAAGTGTTCGAACTTCGATTGCGTTACTGGTAAAAGAAATTTTGAAATTTACCGGGGCCACACATTTCTCATTAAATTTAAAAAAAAATAGCTTTTTGATTTAAAAATGACCAATTTGCAAGTAAATTAAAAATATATGTATATCTAACCTGAGGATTGAACTCCTCTCGATTCAGAACCAATCACACAGCTTCTTTTGTCGCTTGAACTCACGTCCACTAATCAAACGCCTATTAATTTACTTACTTGACCACTGCCGTACAATGTCATTACTGATAAATTCATCTTTTATAATGAAAAATGACAATTTAACAGAATTTGAATTGAATTACATTTTTTTTAGCCCTAATCGAGATTTAAACTCAGCTTTACCTATTTGTTATACTTTCAGTTTGTATAGGGAAATTTTTTATTTGGACATAAATTCAGGTACTGACTTAATCTTAAAAATTGTATGGTCATTGGTCAATATTGTGCCCGCCTAGAAAATAGCAGCAAACATCATTGACTGGAACGGAAGTTTTATAATTTTTAAGAATATAAGGAGGAATTGCTTGCCAGATTTTTAACTTCTTCGTAATAAACTGCTGGAATGCTATCGCATTAAATCTGTTGTACCTGGCACTATGCAGTTCAGTTAAGTTTCAAACAATATTAATGTTGGGACATTTTTAGTTCAACTCAGCTTCTGTTAAAATATTACCCCTTACAAGTTTCTCAATTCAATTGGAAAGTATAAAATATTTGCATAACATCAAATATATATACGGTGGTGAGCGAGGTAGTAGAGTGATTGACTTTGGATTCAGGGAACTAGGTTCGAGTCCCATTAGCGACGGTAGTATTTTAATTTAATTTCTTCTGTATTCAAATTCGTTCAACACACAGCATCTGTTAAACATTTTCATATTTTTCAAGTAGTAGCATGTATACAAGATGGGAATTTAGCGATGGTGAAATAAACCCAGAGGCCATAACCTTTGCTAAAATTTCTATTCAAATGACAGATATAAAAGATTTGTATAGCATGAAATATATATATGCGGCGGTGGCCCAGTAAGGAAAGTCAGTGACTTTTGATTTATGGATCTAAGTTCGATTCTCGATCGAGCCAAAAATTTTTTGATTTAATTTCTCCTGTCAAATTGGTGATGGTGAAATAAAAATGATCCAACTCAGTCAGCTTCTGTTCAAAACTTCAATATTATTCTCCATGTAATAAAAGTGGTAAGTATAACAGATCGGTATGGGGAGTATAGAGCGGTAATGAAATTGTATGGCGATGGTCAAATAAGCAGAGTCCATTGCCGTTGCTAAAATTTTCAGCAGCTATAAACGATAGGAATATCACTATTTATATGTATGGTAGTGGCTCGGTGGTAGTAAAAGAAGCTGTGTGATTGGCTTGTAAAGCATGACTAGTTCAAGCCTCAATATATATTTTTAATTTAATTGCAAATTGGTCATTTTTAAATCAAAAAACGATTTTTTTTTAATTTAATGAGAAATATGTGTGGATGCCCCCTAAATTTTTTTTATCTTTGTTCGAGGTTCGAACACTGCACAACATCCACGAATCGAAATCCTATGACACTGCTTACTTTACCACCTCACCATTCCCATATATAGATTTGCCGCTATAGTCATCCTTTATATTTGCCAATTTTAAGGGAGAAATTAAATAAATTAAATTAAAAATGATGTAATATAATTATTTAATTATTTAATATCAAACTCAAGATCACAATTCCAAATGCAACAACTCTGCTTACTGGACCACCGGCGTATATAAATTTGGTGCTATACAAATCTTTAATGTTTGCCAATTCAATAAAGAAAATTAAAATTCTAAGCAACAGGAATGGACAATTTATTACGGTCATATATATATATATATATATATACACAAGAGATGGCTTTTACATTTTCATTACGGTCATGGTCATATACACAAGAGATGGCTCTTATACTTGCCGAAGAAATTAAATTAGAAAAGTATTGACGCTGACGAGAATTGAACTCGAGACCACAAATCCAAAAGCAATGACTCTGTTAACTGCACCACCGCCGAATATACATACTGCTACATAAATCTTTTATAATTGCCAATTCAATAGAGAAAACTGGAAATTTTAGCAACAGGAATGGACTATGCTTATTTGGCCATTACCGTATATTTTCATTACGGTCAAACACAATAGATGGCTCTTATACTTGCAGAAATTGAATGTAGATTTCAACAGAAGCTGTGTTGAAACAGTTTTACAGCCGAAAAAAAAAGTATTGGCGCTGACGAGTCGTGAACTCGAGCCCACGATTTCAATAGTACTGACTCTGCTTACTCGACCATCGCCGTACTAAAAATTGGTGCTGAACAACGAAGGTTATATTCATTAAAAATATTCCGACAAAATTTAACTATGATCGTGCCATAAAACTTAACACACCCAGCTCCATGGCAAAACGAATTCGAGTTCAGCAAGGCTATAAGTGCTATTGAGTTATTAAAAAGCCAAATCGTTGAGATAACCAACACTTGTTCGATAAAATATGTGCCAGACTGATGACAAAATTATCACAAAATTTAGCGGATGTGTTTTGATGGATAACGAAACGTACATGAAATTGGTTTTGAAACACTTCAAGTTAGGTATATTTGCAAAAAAATGTATGATTTGCCCAGCAACTTGCAGTTGTGGAGCCAGGTTTTTATCACATTTTTCATAACGACGTATTTTGCCGATAATTCTTCAACACGATTTAGCAGTAAAGTTTTGACCATATAGTTCGTTCACACGATTCTAATTCCAACAGAAGCAATAAATTTGCACGAGATTAAACAAATCAATGTTATCTCAGAGTCCACAAGTTTTCAATGTATCGAAAAATTTTGGGGTATAGTGGAAAGAATGCTGATGTGCAAAAGTCACACCGGCAGTTATGCCAGAAATAGGAAACATCAAACAATTTTATTGATTTTATCCGTAATAACGTAATCTATAGAGGTGATTTGTGCAAAAATTAAATTAATTAAAACAGTTTTAAAGGCCATTACTGGCCCTTTACTGAGTCAACAATTCGGCTCCAGCGGTTTCGATCCCGAGCATGGTCTTCATACTGTCTAAGACAATCTAAAGAGGCCAAGTCGTTCTCTACATCGTGGAGCCATCGTCGCCTGCAACGACCTCTGCGCCTACCATATGGTGGCTCTCCTTTCAGAAATCGCTGCACAATTCGTTCCGGATCAGCACGCAGAACGTGCCCGAGCCAGCGTACTCGCTGAGATCTTACTTCATGTACAATATCGGGGATCTTCATCAGATCTCTGATCTCGATATTGTACAGAGCTCGGTAGGTACCATCTATTTCGCGTTTTGGGCCGTAAATCACACGCATGATTTTCTCTCAAATGTTAGGAGCCATCTCTCGTACTCATCCGTCAGCGCCCAATATAAGTATTTAGATTTTAGCAGTGGCCTTAGAGGATACAAAGAACGACTGACAGCTGCCAGCCGCACTTTAATATCCTCATCCACACTGTTATCGTGAGTGATAAGAGAACCCAAATATTTGAACCTCCTCATTCCCTCAAACGTGTGGTGGCCACTACTAAAATCTGGTGTGCCATTGTTCCTAAAACCAGAGATCAGGTATTTCGTTTTGGACTCATTGATCTGAAGTCCAACTGAAGCTGAAAACTCTGAAGCGGATCAAGTATTTCTTTCACTCCGTTGCTATTCAGTCCAATCACGCATATGTCATCTGCATATGCAAGCACCTGATTGGACTTATGTTACGCTGCGGTGTTTCAGTTTTACGAAAGATGTACTCCAACATGAGATTAAAGAGTATCGGGGACAGAGAATCTCCCTGCCGAACACCCGAGTTAACTACAAAACTTGTCGATAGCCTGTTCTCAACTTTAACACAGCTTTGAGACTGCGTCACTGTCATCCTACATAGTCGTACCAGTTTTGTTGGCATTCCTAGGTATTCCAGGGCAGACCACAAACTCTCTCGATTGATCGAGTCATAGGCCTGCCGGAAATCCAGGAACACCTGATGTACGGGGATGGATGTCTTATAATATTTAGATAGAATCATCCGCAGCGAAAAGACCCGATCGGTGACTGATCGATTCGGAAGAAATCCTCCTTGATAGTCACCAACCAAGCCCTCCGCTAGATGAGTGATTCTATCCAATACAATATATGACAGTAACTTGTACGCTGTGCAAAGGAGAGCTATACCGCGATAATTCTCACACTTCAAGCGGTCTCCCTTCTTGAAGATGGGGCATATCGCGGCCACTTTCCATTTGTCAGGCAAAACTTCGGTTCGCCAAACTAATCGAATAAGGTCGAAAAGACAGTTCCACAAAGTATCCCCTCCGAATATCAAGAGCTCCGAATTAATGCAGTCCACTCCAGGTGCACGGTTTCGTTTCAATCTCTGCATGGCTTTAGTGAATTCCTCATGGGATGGCTCCTCAGTGCAAATCTCCGCAGTCTGTATTAGAGGTGGCTCAACAACAGTCTGCGACGCATGATGGACAACAAGCAGGTCAGTAAAGTGTCCACTCCATGTGTCAAGTACTGCGTCGATGTTGACACAGAGGTTTCCATCCCGGTCCCGAATGGCGGTTGACGTAGGCCTGAAAGTATGGTTCAGTCCAGTAATTCCTTTAAAGAAATTACGCGAACTGCTCTCATTGCTGAGTTGTTGTACTTTCAGAACCTCGGCCTTCCACCAATCTCGCTTCTTCCGTCTGCAAATCCGCTTAGCTGCCCTTCTTGCAAGAGCTGCCTTGTTTTTTAAACTAATCATTCTTGTTAAACCAATCATTTTTGGGTCTGACTTTCACTATACCTAAAGTCTGTTGAGCAGCACTGACAACCGAAGTTTTCAGTACCTCCCAGACAGAGTTTACTCAGTCAGACTGGTAATTAGCTTCATTAATGTTGTCGCTGACAAGATCCTGATATCGTTTCTTTTGATCTTCATTTATCAGACCTTCACAGTCGAAACGTACCATGAGTTTCGCTGTGTTCCCAGACTTGTACGAAAACTTCCATCGTAGCTTTGCAGCGACCAAATGATGACCGCTGCCTACGTATTTGGTTGCTGACCGATAAGTTCTCACATCCTGCATAACCTGAGCCCGTCCTTTAGAAAATAACACATGGTCAATTTGGCTGCGGGAAGTTCCGCGAGGATGTGTCCATGTCTCTAGATGTATGTGTTTGTGAGGGAAGAATGTGCTTGCTGCTCTAAGATCATGAGCAACCGCAAAGTACATCATTCTCTCACTATTATCGGTCGCAGTTTCGTGTCGGGAGTACGGACCTACGTTTTCACACAAGTCGGTCTGATTTCTGCCACCTCTAGCATTAAAGTCCCCAATTACCATTCTAACATCGTGTTCGGGTATAGATCCCATCAGATCGTCCAAGTCATTGTAAAATGAGTCTTTACCTTGGGGATGGCTGACTTCTGTGGGCGCATGTACACAAATTATCGACAGGTTAGCTAACTTCATGCACAAGCGAAGCTTACACAATCGGTTATTGACTGCTTGGAAATCCAAAACAGCGTTCTTTACCTGCGGCCCAAGAAGAAATTCAGCTCCAAAATTCTTGAGGTCATCTCCACTGTATAGAACAACGTATAACCCCGCGACACATAGTCTCCACTTTTAGGCCAGCGAGTTTCTTGAAGAGCAACGAGTTCCAGCCGATACTCCTTCATGCACGTAATTAGGCCCTCTAACGCTCCTGGTTTCCTTAGTGATTGCACGTTCCACGTGCCGATCCTAAATCTCGTGTCCGGGTACTTGAGCGGGGGTCCAGTGTTGTTTTGGCGGTATCCATTTTTCTTTTTGTTGACTTTATAAACATTTTATTTTTTTACGGATGCGGGTCGTCAGCCCAGCGATCCAACCGTTTAGTCGCCTCCTACGACAAGCAAACGATACTGTGGTGGTATTCTTGAGAAACATGTTCGTGCAATTTTGATTTACGAGGCATGTGAGTGCCCCCCGACCACAGGAGCAAAAATTAAAAAAACTCAAAAAATTCAATTTAATCGTATGGAAACTTCATTGTTATTCAAAAGAATATATCTTGTTTTCATATCTATTTATTTTTAAAGATTACTTCTTTCAAATGATGGCCGCAACTGCGATGGTCCTTTCTCAAAGCCCAATTTTTTATGACGCGTTTGAGAATATCGAGTGGTATCTAGCGAATGACATGAGTAATGTTGGCTTTCAATGCCTCAAATTAGCTGGTTAATCCACGTATACTTTGGACTTTGCCCCAAAGAAAAGAGTCTAGATGTATCACACGGTCTTAATAGCTAATTCAACGATCCGAACCGTGAAATTAATTGCTCGCCAACATGATTTTTCAATAACATTACCTCGCGCGCTATATGGCAAATAGCGCCGACTTCTTGGAACCAAATGTCGTCGAGGTCGGGCTTCAATTTCAGGCGGCAAATATTCCGTTATCATGGCGCAATAACGAGCACTATTCACAGGTACGTCACGGCCGTCTTCTTTTGTGAAGAAATATGGACAGATGATTTCACAGGCCCATAAACCACCCCAAACTGATTTTCGTAATAAAGCTGAACAATTTGTAGACGCTATGCCGGGCTCACTCTTTCCACGATGAAATGGCGAACAATACTGAATAAATAAAATTACGATGACATTTTGAAACTATTCATGCGTGTTTTGACAAATAAAAAGAAACAAATGAAACAATTACCTCTAGATGAAAACTTTGACAAAATACTCCTGCGAACTGGCGCATTCGATTTCAAATCGCTAAAATATCGTAGGTTGTTGATATTATTTTAATTGTCGACGTTGACAAAAAACACTGCCAAGTAATCTACGTTATATTTTACGTGTCGACAACCGCGTAGATTACATGGCGTAATCTACCTCGCCCATCCCTGTCTGCAGTTATCTCCCCTATAGTATTATAAGTCATTTGTCATAAATTATTAAAAAATATCATAAAAAAAAATAAGTAACATAACTCATCCACAAACCTGACATAACTCAATTACGTTTGACGACGTATTCCAATTCGTCTTCTTTGCCATTTCTTTTCATTTTATTTTGTACCTGGGTAGGTATTGCAGTTCATATATTTTTCGTTTAATAAAATATAAAATATGGTGGTGAATATGATGGTTTGTGTCTCTGCTGTTATACGCAATAGTGTATGCATTATGTATGTGTATTTTGTTATTGTTGTTGGTTTTTCCCCTTATAATTCACTTATTTTGCTGTTATTTCAGCCATATAATTAAATTTCTTATTTAACATTTTAAATTTCGACACTACACCATTATTTTAACACCAACCACACTGGTTTAAACTGTTTAGCACTATTAAAATAAATTATTTTATATTGGAGATCAAAAAGGGACATCTGATCGATATGACAGTTTTGATCATTCCCTCTTGAAATGACAGTATTTTTTAATGATGTTTTTTTCTCAACTCTCAGTAATATTAGTATATATTTTTGTCTTATTGTCATTTTACTGATCACCAAGATTTTTCCATGGAATTCATACAAGATGCTGTATTTTTATTACAGTGTTGACAATAGATACTGGGTTGCTATGTTTCATATATTGTTTTCTACTTTAAAATGTAGTGCTATCTTGTATTTGTTTTTATTTTTTACGAAGTTTTGTTTTTTTGGTCGCTTGCTGTTTTAAGAGGTTTTGTTCTTGTTGTGGTTTTGTTATTGGTGCAAAATGATTAACGTAGAATAAGTTTTGTATTTATTTTAAACAGAATTTATAGTTTATTTTTAAAGAAATTTTAGTTCTTCAAAAAATTAGCTTTTTTCGATTTTGATTCCAATATATAAGTATATCTCCATGAGCCACGACATAATATGTGAGTTGCAATTTTTTCTTATAGAAATTGTGGAATGGCAAATATTAATAATTAGCCTGTGTTAGGCTTTTGCGTATTCGTTCTTGTTGTACACTATTATGTAAAGTGTAAACTATAAATACATACATATGATGAGTTGCCAACAAGTTAACAGAACAATTTAGGAATAATATGTACATATGTATGTATAAACTATGAACCCAAAATTGTTCGTGTCAAAAATCTATACTTAACTTATACAATAAACGGGGATTCGTTGATTGGTACATATGTATGCGGTGCGATGCGAGGTGAGGTTTCATTTATTAAAAATTATTAGAACAATTTATATTTTTTGATTTAGTTAATTTTATTTGTTAATTGTTATTGTATTGTTTATTATCCGTTTAGAAAAATCAAAACGATTCTCGGGAAATTCGATAGATTTTTTAAAAACAAGTACCAACTAACAAGTGCCTAATACTAACTTAAAAATACCTATAAATATTTAAAAGATACATTTAAATTTTAAGATTAGGTTCAATTTTAAGGTCAAACCCTAATATTTAAATTAAAACAGGATTAAATAAATAAAACATTAAATTAACGTTCTACGTGAAAACAGTCACTGAAATAACGCTCGAGCGTGCTATATAAATGCAGTAGAACACCGGATATGCTATGGTCTTCATCTGGATACGACTATAATTTCCATAACGAATAAATTGAATTTAAACTCGCAAGTGATGTATTTTATGAACTTACCATTTGCTTGAATAGAATTAAATGTTGCTCTAATGTTCTGGACAACGCCATCGCTTGTTGATAATGCACATTATCGTCCAGAGTACCATGAATCAAGAAGTAGTTTTTACCTTCAAATTCTTCATATAAAGTGCTTAAACGTGATGCAGCATATCCTTCTACATTATCAGCTGGAACACCCATATACCGTTCAGTATAAATTGTATCTGAAATCAACAAATTTATTGATTTGATGAATTCGAATTTATCTGAATTTAATTATTTTACCATAATAAGTCCAGTCGGTTACTGGTGCTACTGATACGGCACATTTAAATACATCCTCGGTATCTTTGGCTAATGCTAGACCCGCTGCATAACCGCCATAGCTCCAACCCCAAATTGCAATATGATCGCGATCAATAAAAGGATACTTCTCGGCCAATAATTTAGCAGTTTCAATTTGATCTTCAATTTCCACTGTGCCAAGTTTTCGATAAATTTCATTCAATAATTTATCACCACGTAATCCGGAGCCCCGTCCATCTATTCTAACATAAATTATATTTTTTGTGGCAGTCAAATATGTACCCCAACTGGTGCCCCATTGGAACGTTACACTGTGCGAATCAGGTCCACCGTAAACATTAATCAATACGGGGTATTTTGTTGCACCCGAACGATCAATATCACCTGGTAGAATCATCGATACTTGAGCTTTATAACCCGAACTTAATTCAATTTCGTCGTCATACTCCACAGTTGGTGTATTCAAATTTGCAAGTTTTTCTTGAAGTACCTCATTTGTTTCCCAAACCCGTTCATGCACCAACGTTATTTTATTATCTATTTCACTATATGAAAAAATATCAGCGCGTGGTACGGCCGGACCCAAAGCATTTAATCCAAACAACTCCTCGTCATTTGAAAATGAAGCTGAAAAATATTTATAATCGCCTTCTCCCAACGTATCTAGGTCACAAGTTAAACATTGTGATTCGGCGCCTAGTTCCGCTTTAATGGCATAAATATGTGACACTCGTGAATCGTCTTCTGTGTTTGCCGAATAAAAAATGTAATCAAGATCCGAATTCCAATAGAGAAGTTGTGTTACGACATATTTTCCTTTTGTTAATACAATTTGTGTGCTGTCATCGGTGGATAATAGTGTTAGATGTCGATAACTACCAGCTTCATCACCTTGGTCGTGCGACATAATTAAGGCAATTTGACTACCATCTTCACTATGTAATGGAGAACTGAATAATTCTACCCATCCATCAGTAGGCACTACATGACCAATAACTGAACATGTCGGATGGTTACATACTTGAATGTAAGCATCATTTTGTACTCGATTCATCCATGTGGCTACAATGTGATCATTATTTACCCATGATAATGTTGTTATTATATACTCAACTGTGGAAAGTTCAGTGGGTACAGGTATTTCAAGTCGTCTTATTGGATAAAGAATGCTGCTTGGCAAATCAACTTGGTATAGCTTAACAGTTGGATTTGCAGTGCCAGATTTTGGATATGACACTTGCATGTTAATCGGATACTGTGCTTCTACAGTGCCTGGTTCGCCGTAGTATATATATTCAAATGTTTCTACATTTGTATCATCAAATCTGATGTACGCCAGTTTTGTGCCATCTGGTGAGAATCGTAAAGCCGAATTGGATCCAAAAACTTCCTCTGTGATTATAACAAAAATTAACTTTAAATTTTTATAATATTAGAATGTAATTAATTACCCTCGTATACCCAATCCGGAACACCATTAAATATTTTAGTGCTACCGTCTCTAGTAATTTGAATAGGAGTTGCCACAAGAGTTGGTTTATAATAAATGTTATTTTCGTAAATAATGACTAAACCTTGACCGGTTGGGTTCCATTCGACTAAACTCAACTTATCAGTTTCATTATCAATGAAAATTTTGATTTCTTGTCCAGCCACCTTTGATGTGGCATCATCGGAGAGTAATTCCACAACACTATATAATGCTTGGTAACTATGTCGATAACCTTTGACCCGTTCATAACCAACAAGAAGATGTGTTTTGCTTGGTGACAGTGAATATATATATGCTTTTGATAGCAAATCACCATCTTCTTTAGCAAGTAAAAGGGTAGATGTGTCTGCTAAAACATCATATAGTTTTAGCCCTTCAGCATCGTTTACTAAAACATCTTTGCCGGTTATCCATCGGCTAGAAAAATGTTTTGATGATAGTGTGCCCGTTAAAATATCGTCGAGCGTTATTTCGTCAAGTGGAGGCGTTGGTTCTGGTTGCGTGTTAAATGGTCGTACAAAACAGTCAGTGAAATAATGCTCGAGGGTGCTATATAAATGCGGTAGAACGCCGGATAAGCTATGGTCTTCGTCTGGATATGACTAAAATGCCAATAAAGAATAAGTTAATTTTATAACTCAACTGATGAATATTAATTACCATTTGTTTGAATAGAACTGAGTGTTTTTCTAAAGTTCTGGACAACGCCATCGCTTGTTGATAGTGCACATTATCGTCCAGAGTACCATGAACTAAAAAATAATTTTTGCCTTCGAATTCTTCATATAGAGTACTTAAACGTGACGCATCATATCCTTCTGCATTATCAGCTGGAAGACCCATATACCGTTCAGTATAAATTGTATCTGAAATCAATAAATTTTATAGATTGGTGAATTCGAATTTAGCTGAATTTAATTATTTTACCATAATAAGTCCAGTCCGTTACAGGTGCTACTGATGCGGCACAATTAAAAACATAATCGGTATCTTTCGCTAATGCTAGAGCTGCTGCATAACCGCCATAGCTCCAACCCCAAATTGCAATGCGATTGCGGTCAATAAATGGATATTTGTGGGCCAATAATTTAGCAGTTTCAATTTGATCTTCAATTTCCACTGTTCCAAGTTTCCGATAAATTTCATGCATTAGTTTATCACCACGTAACCCTGAGCCCCGTCCATCAATTCTGACATAAATGATATTTTTTGCGGCCGCCAAATATGTACCCCAATTGGTGCCCCATTGGAATGTTACAGTGTGCGAATCAGGTCCACCGTAGACATTAACCAATACGGGGTATTTTGTTACACCTGAACGATCAATATCACCTGGTAGAATCATCGATACTTGAGCTTTATACCCTGAACTTAATTCAATTTCGTCGTCATATTCCACAATTGGCATATTCAAATTTGCAATTTTTTCTTGAAGTACCTCATTTGTTTCCCAAACCCGTTCATGCACCAACGTTATTTTATTATCTATTTCACTATATGAAAAAATATCAGCGCGTGGTACGGCCGGACCCAAAGCATTTAATCCAAACAACTCCTCGTCATTTGAAAATGAAGCTGAAAAATATTTATAATCGCCTTCTCCCAACGTATCTAGGTCACAAGTTAAACATTGTGATTCGGCGCCTAGTTCCGCTTTAATGGCATGAACATGTGAAACCCGTGAATCGTCTTCTGTGTTTGCCGAATAAAATATGTAATCAAGATCCGCATTCCAATAGAGAAGTTCTGTTACGACATATTTTCCTTTTGTTAATTCAATTTTAGTGCCGTCATCGGTGGATAGTAGTGTTAGATGTCGATAACTACCAGCTTCATCACCTTGGTCGTGCGACATAATTAAGGCAATTTGACCACCATCTTCACTATGTAATGAAGAACTGAATAATTCTATCCATCCATCAGTAGGGGCTACACGATCAATAACTGAACATGTCGGATGGTTACATACTTGAATGTAAGCATGATTTTGAACACGATTCATCCATGTGGCTACCACAAGATCATTATTTGCCCACGACAATGTTGTTATTATATGCTCAACTGCGGAAAGTTCAGTGGGTACAGTTATTTCAACTTGTCTTATTGGATAAAGGATGCTGCTTGGCAAATCAACTTGGTATACGCTAACGGTTGGGTTTGCTGTACCAACTTTTGGATAAGACACTTGCATGTTAATCGGGTACTGTGCTTCTACAGTGCCTGGTTCGCCGTAGTATGTGTAATCAAATGTTTCTACATTTGTATCATCAAACTTAATATAAACCAATTTGGTGCCATCTGGTGAGAATCGCAATGCCGAATTTGATCCAAGAACTTCTTCTAAAACAGTAAACAAAAATAAAGACAAATTTTTATACGAAATTTAAATCTAGGCCACTTACCTTCATATACCCAGTCCGGAATTCCATTAAATATTTTAGTGCTTCCATCGGTAGTAATTTGAATAGGAGTGGCCACAAGAGTTGGTTTGTAATAAATGTTATTTTCGTAAACAATGACTAAACCTTGACCGGTTGGGTTCCATTCTACTAATGTTAGCTTATCAGTTTCATCATTGATGAAAATTTTTGTTTCTTTACCAGCCTCTGCTCCTTCCGTGTGTAATTCCACAACACTATATGACGCTTGGGAACTATGGCGATATCCTTTGACTCGTTCATAACTAACAATAAGATGCGTGTGATCTGGTGATATTGAGTATGTGTATGCCTTTGATAGCAAGTCATCGTCTTCTCTGCCAAGTAACAGTGTATGTGTTTCTGTTAAAACATCATACAGTTTTAGGCCTTCAGCATCGTTTACTAAAACCTCTTTGCCGGTTACCCACAGGCTGGAGAAATGGTTTGATGATAGTGTGTCCGTTAAAATATCATCGAGCGTTATTTCATCAAGCGACGGGGGTGCAGTTGGAGTTTCTGTTTGAGACTCTGTGGTTGTATCTGTTTGAGACCCTGTTCCATCAGATGGCGTTGTTGTTTCATCAGTGGTTGTAGATGTACCATCTGTCGGAATAACGGTAGTTTTTTTATCATTATCGTTACGTGTTAGTACGACAACTAGTACAACAGTAACAATTACTGCAACTAGAACTCCACCAGCAATTAAACCAACGTTTTTAAAATTCCATCTATCTTTCGGTTGGTACAGATCCTATAGAAATAAAATAATAGTTGAATAGTTTTATATATCGATAATCACATGATTGATATTGAAAGCCAAACATATGGAGACCAGTGAGCGCCTGAAACTTGTTCCAGCTTTGAACCACTAATGTCGACCACAGAAAGCCATTTATAGTTTGTTAAGTGCAATAGAACCATAAAAATTGAGATAAGTGAACAATTAGGTATGTGTCTTATTAAAATTAGTACCATTGTTTGAACTGCCTTCAAAAGCTCTTCATTTCGTGTACAAAATATAAGTTTTTCAATAGGTAAGGTTATCTCTTTTCAATAGCTTCTGTACCGTAAACTATCATTTAAATAAATAATAATTTGTTTTTAGTAATCATAATGGAGTTCATTTTGGGTTTATAACTATACATTTAATTTAAAAAAGGACAAGTTAAATTTCCACTGAGACTAAATGAGGATTATCTATAGTTTGTTAAGGAAGGCACATTACTAATATTACATATGTATGGTTGTGTTTTGAGTAATTTTATTATAAGCTTTATCTTCGTTTAAATCTATCGATCGAACTTTTTGAGTCCGTTTAATTAATTTCCTTAGGGGATCAAGAGGCTGCTCTTTCCCATACTTTTTTGAGTTACATTTTCTGATTAAATCCAAACTATGACTCAATATTTCTTCTATTTTGGTTTGTATCTCTGAAAGCCTTAACATTTGTAATCTGTCATTTTGCCAATTAATAAAAATGAAATGTTTCACTAAATAACAACCTGTCATTGCACTCCATGAACTATGGTCCCTTGAAGCATTAGTGTTGTAAGTTAAAGCGTCACTGAAAATCCGAAAACATCGATTCGGTATTGTCCCCAACAATTGATCGAAAAACCTGTATCTTCATTTTATAAAATTCAATTATTCAAGTCTGTACATGCTACATACTATATTCTCTACCCCGATAATTTGGGAATTGGATTTTGAACAACTAGAAAATTTTACCCAGAAAGTTAATTGGCCAGCAAGATCTTGTGATTTGATTTCAACTTCTTATTGTGGAGTTTATGAAATCAAAGGTTTATCGCAACAACCCGCAAATAATTCCCGAGTTCAAGATCAAAAGCCTCTTAAAAATTACATCAAAAATAATAGCGAGCGCATATGCGAACCGAATGGAGTCATTTAATGAACATATAAAATATATCAAGTAGTTTTTACCAGCTGTACCATGAATGGTTTCACGCATTGTGTTTTAATTATATTGCAATACAAGTACAATTTAGTAACATTGATGATTGACTAATGATTATTTTTATTTTATTTCGTTTAAAATCACAATTTTTAAACGATATGGTGTAATTTTAATTATCGCATCAATCAACAGTCGCTTTCTTGCTAAGTCATGTCCAACGGCCAATTGTAATTTGTTTGAAAGTGCGTATGTAATTTCGTATGTCTGCAATTTTTGACACTGTAGCAGATTATACTTTGAATGTCTGCAATCAGGTATCGCCACTAAATTGAGTTGCACTCTATACGTTGGCTATACTTGCTGCAGACGATTTTTTGGATCTCTTTTGCCAGTTCCGTTTTGTCTTCGAGATTACTAAATTGTTCTTCAATGGCGGTATGTCATTTACTCTGTCTCGCTCAACTCACCAATTTACTGTTGCATTGGTTACGTTGACTTGTGAAATACCCGGTTTAGTTGTGCCATTGCTTCTCGAGCTCCTGTTACGTAAATTGATGCACTTCTTTCGTAACTTGTCCGTATTATTTCAGAGTTTGTTGGATCCTTTCCTTCAAATTAGTTGTTCCATTTGGCTGATCGGTTTTCAGAGACCTGAGTGTTTAGTCGCTTACTAGTTTTGAGTGCCTGACACAATATTTTGAAATCCGATTTTTTTTTGGTTGTATAGCAATTCTTCTTAATAGAAAGCCGTGCTCATACCCGTGACGCTCGAACCCTCGATGAACAAAACCATTGTCTATAGTCCCAGTTTGCTGACCTAATAATTCTACGTCTGATGCTAATTTGTTACAGGAGCCTTTTATAAAATTCAATAAATTTTAGAAACTTAAATTTGTATACACTGAATTTATTTTAAATGTCCAATACCCGATTGCACACAAATATGCCACTGAAAAAGCTGAATTTTATTTTCACTATAAAATTTAATTTATAATTCGGTTAAATATTTAACTTTAAAAATCGGCCGGTTAACTTTAACTGGAAAATCCTCAGTTAAATGATTTATGTAACCGGGCACTAATATCACAATTTCACCATTCATTCAATTTCACAATTTTTCTTATTTCCTTAATACTTAATCGATAAAGGAAATTTGCCGCCCTTTATATTTCTCCGATGGGCTTCTGCCGTCAACTCAAAAAGTACTATATAGCATTATACATTTCTGGAATGTATTCACTTTTTGCCAATTTGAAGCACTAACATCCGTCCACTTAACTAAATAAAAAATTGCGTTAACAACATGCATCCAGTCGCGATTAGATTAAAATCGAACCCATAACATTTACTGCATCAACATTTTATTGTTAACGAATTTAACTCACGCCTACCGGAGGTAACGATATTGTTTTATTTTATGGATGTTGTAACGATGAAAGTCAATAGACTAAGTATTAAATAAAATGCCAATCACTAAATTTAAATTATGTTAAAATAACTCACCCTATCACTTGTAGGCATGTCAACAGAGTTAGATTCTCTAACACCTGACATTTTGAGTTGATCTTAGAAATCCGTTATGTATAAATAAATTAATAATTGGTTTATTCGTTGCAAAATACCTGGACAGTAGCTTAAATTAGACTGACCATATAGAATATATGAAGAATTATAGGCATTCATAAATTTTATAAGCATGACTTATCATAACTTAATTATCAAAGATAAATTACGTTTATTGATTATCTATTTTGCAAATTTTGCTATTTACTTCAAAAGGCTTAGTAAAAAATGTCATAATCTACTTAACACTATCTAAATTATAATTACAATGATAAGAATTGAATTGTATATTAAATAAATTAATAAATCGTATTGGTTATAATGTATACTTCCGCACTTGTCTATATAGGTCAGGCGTCGCTACACGTATAATTAGCATAAAACCATCCTCAGACTATGTATTTCAATAGAAGAGCGGGCCGCACGGAATATTTGACTATTATTTTCATAAATTACCATGATTGATTTTGTAGAAAAAAACATACAAAAAACACATTACATTGAATCTAATTGCGATTTATTAAAAAATTCATTAAAAAATAATAAAAAGTTTATCAGTGACAATATAATTAATTTGATATTATATCTAAATGGCAACGGCGATTCACATTCCATTACAAATTTAATTAATGTGAAAAATGTGCATGCTAATATGAGCTTTAAATCACATCCATTATCATTGGCGGTAAACTGGATACGTTCATTGAAACTCTAATATAGCTTTCATTTATTTAATTCTAAATGATTGCTTACAAGCCTTACACACTCTGCAGACCATAGAGGAGTTTGAAATTATCGACAAATCGACACCAGGTATATTAAAAGTGCAAAGTAAGAAAGCAAGGTTTTGTGACAATGACACACATTGAAATTTTAATGCTTTTCAAATACATTGAAGAATTGTGTTTGGACAGACTAAAACTGTTTAATGTGGGCGTACTTCTTTAGTATACTCTAGTGAGGGATTGCTGATATTGTTTATTTGATTTTTATTCGTCATTATAAAATCGATTAAAATTCAATAACGTTTAACAAAAATCAACAAGGTTGTATTAAAGAAACACCGCAAAACGTAGGACTACGTTATAGTAAACAGCAAACCAATAAATCAAAATAGCTTCTCTCTCTCTCTGACAGTGCCATATATGAAACTCAAATATGCAGGAAAATAAAAAACTATTGAAAAATTGCAAAACACTATTTTAGAATACCATTTACATCTAGAAGTCTACATCATCAGAAAAGGTTAAGAAACGGCCTAGAAAATTCCAGTTAGCCATATTTTAGAAGTTTATACAAAAACCATTTTTTAATCTCATTTTCATCCAATATTTCGAATTTCATCATAATCGATTAAGCAATAGTCTAGTTCTGTTCCACTGGATTGTACTTTTTCTCGTTTTGAAATATCTCGTTTCGTATATGATCCTGTGCTGGGATGTTCTACCATCACTTTTTCGATAATCGATAGACATTTGTGTCTCTTTTTCACGAACAAATTGCGTTTTTTCAATTACGTTTTTTCTATTGCTATCTCAGCTTGTTTATTAAATTTGCGAACTATGTATCTCTTTTTCTTATTTTCACCATCGAAAATAAAAATATTGATGATATTTTATCGAATAAATTTATAGAAATAGAATCGAGTAGGCTATGATCACAATAGAAATTGCGGAATTGATTACGAAATAGAATACAATTTTTTTCGTGAAAAAAGAGACACATGTCTATCGATTATCGAAAATGTGATGTTAGAACATCCCAGTACTTATTTTCCACAACTAAAACAAAAATTGAGTCCTACGTCAAAAACGTTCAACAAGTTAGATAATTCTAGAACTACCTAAATTATTAAACTCATGAATATTTTATCAGTAAAATTGAGGTATTTCAGAACCATTTAGTTTTGTTGTATCACAGTATCACTACCACCTACTGGCGAACAGTGGGAATAGTTTCCTTTATTTATTGTGTTATTTGTAAAAATATTGATTTATATTGATTTTTCATTTTTTTCCAAGTACAGTTTTTTTACCTTATGGCCCGTATATTATATATTGCTGCCCTTACATAATATAGGTTTTGGTTTTTTCCATACCACCACGTGCACTGGCACAATAAATCGTATGCACTCTACCATTGGTCATTCTTTAAATACTAAGCAGAATCGAATACGGGAACGTCATAAATGTTCTTATTGTCAGATGACGAAATCATGAAAAGTTTTTTCTACTTACGTAAATAGATCGAAATTTTCTTGACCTAGTAGGGGAGCTGGTACCTTCTGAAATAAAAAATGATGAAAACTGAATGACGGCGCTATATTTTGTGAAAATTAAATAACTAAATATATATTTGCAGCCGCAAGATAATATGATCACACATATTGGTAATTTTTATTGGCCGTTGTTGGACAATTTCGAAATAAGTGGCCCTAAAACTGTTGCGCTAAATATACTAATGAAATTCAAAACCTTAGAGCAACATTTGAACATTAGATTTGCACAAATAATAAAATATAAAGAGGTGTTTCAAATATTCTATGTTTTCACCGTTTCACGTGGATATTAACTTTCGGTCACAAAGTTAATACAAATAGAAATGCCTCTATAAACCAACACGGAATATAAATTTCAATAAAATTCAATTTTTGAAAATCTGTGTAATATATGTAGTTAGTACTGAATTTTCGAAATTTGACATAAAATCCCGTCAGTGTATTTGGATTGTATTCGCTCCATAAAGAAACCAGGAAGGCTAAGATAAAGATAGTTCGACAATATGGCAACTAGCATCCGTGGCAGCAATAATTGAGAACATCTGAGTCCCTACGATTGCTCACAAGAGCAGACTGTTGGCTCATGGATGAATTCCAGTAATTTGAAATATGGAAAATTATCGAACATTTCATAGGTTTGAAGCCCAATTTAGTATTGGCTGATTTTGAAAAGGTTTTAACCTCTGCTCTCTCTCAACGCTGTGTTTCTGAATACGCGGTTGGTAGTTTCATCTGGGCCAAGTCATTTAGCGGCCTTGGTGTCCGTTTATCTCGACGAAAGTTCAGTATTTTTAAAGGAATTATTAAACCACACTCGATAAAGATTATTGTCTGATTTGGCAATAATTATGTGCTCCCTGACAAGCGAAACAACAGACATCCACGCTATACACCACATTTTTCGTCTGTTTATATGATCAAATTGGCGAATGTCTGTCGCAGACCCAAAAATAATCGGCACAAAGAATATATGTACATATATATGCTATATATATAAGGTTAACAAGCATGCACCATTCTAATTGTTCG
Organism: Tipula unca; assembly: GCA_951394425.1. Classification (NCBI taxonomy): domain Eukaryota; kingdom Metazoa; phylum Arthropoda; class Insecta; order Diptera; family Tipulidae; genus Tipula; species Tipula unca. The sequence goes on from OX596380.1 coordinate 129,037,503, forward strand.
TCGACTGTAATAAAGCAACCCTACAATGTTGTAGTTTTGCTGGCAATTGTAAAGTTAAATTTACGTACGAAACGTTATCAAATCGAATACACCTTATTGGAAATTGGAAGCAAGTATAGCTCATAGTGCTAACCTACAAATCAAGTATGTGCACATGCGATGATTTGTGCAGCTCCGTTAGATGCATCTTCCCAATTAAAGCATTTATTTCTATTTAATCGGTGGTTGATGCTTGTTTTATATCTTTGTAGATTCGTTGTTGTTTTTCTATAAGTGTATTTGCATATTCTAATATTTGGAAATTTTCAATATGCGTTTTCACAGATTTAAACAAATCCGTTAGAGTTGTATACTGAATATAAATCAATGCACAAGATTATACGTTTCAAACAACGAAACTCGTCTCAAAAAGGAAAATTGAATGTAAAAAAATTAAGAAGACGGCGGTGAATATTTTTGTCAATAGAAAACAGTTGACGGCCATTGTACAGTGCGCACCAAGTATAATGCAGATCGATATGACTGTAGTGTGTGTACAATTAATTTAAAAATTCCAATCGTAAATTTGAATTTAAATTTATTTGATTAGTGCACATAATGTTAATAGTAAATTGTAACGAATGAACAAGAAATTATGAAGAAGTTATAGAGAGTGAATGGCGGTTCGCTTCATACCGAGCAATTTTTTGAGTTATCTGAATTAGGCTCCTATTTTGTATCAAAATCAAGGGAACTGAACATTCCCAAGCCTTCGATCTAACTAGTTGTCTTTAATATTACATCATGACATCCTTGACGTGGGTTGAAATGATTCAGACACTTTCTAGAATAATTAACCGGCTTGGGATTGCAATATTGCAATACAACATTAAATATTATTTTGAAGTGACAAGACAAGATTGAGGTTAAATCTAACCTCGTCCCATGAAGTTAATTTAAATTTGATATCGGATTTTTTTTTAGAATGTTTAACCCAGAGATTAGTAACACAGGGGAAATATGTTTTATTAAATTCGACCATAACCCATTTCATTTCACAAAAATTGAATCATCATTAAATAAATCATTCACCGTTAAATTAAATGTTGAAATACTCTTTGACTTTATAAAAAATAAACGTTCCGACTGATTTCTTGGGCGAACTGAATTAAAAGAGTATTTACTTATACTTTTTAAGAATTTACTTTTAAGTAAAAGCATTTTGTAAAGTAGGTTAAAGGTTAGGTTAGGTTAGGTAAGGGTGGCCGTCCTAAAGGACTAGCATAGACACAAAAATGGTCCGTAGCTGTACCACATTCGAGTTTCCTCCTCTTCACTCGCTAAACCATCCTGAACTTACCAAGAAGAGTTTAAGTCCCGGACATCGATCCTACTAAGATTCGAGAGGTTGTTCAAAGGGGAAGCTCCCATAAATTTTGTTCTGCTGTACGCTAGACTACGACATGTGCAGAGCAGATGGATCACATTTTCCTCCTCCTCCTCATCACCACAGCTGCGGCAGAAATCGTGGGCTGGGACAACCAATCTGCTCGCATGTAACCCAATGAGACAATGTTCCGTTATAGCTCCCACGACCACCAGGGTGGCCGAGACTTACCCAAAGGCCTACTGATAGGACATTCACCTAACATGGCTTTGTTAAAAGCATCAGATAGCTTGGTTACTAGAACATCAAGCTCCTGTGTAGATGCAGGTGGGTTTGGAACCGATACCGGTAATGAATTACCCAGAATGGTTCTAAAGCAATCCCAATCAGTTTTCTTCCTATTTCTGAAGGATGGTTTTTTATTGGGTTTTGTATCCACTTTGTACTGGAGATAACAATGGTCAGAAAAGGAATGGTCTTCGGATATTTTCCAGTTCAATACTCTCTCCTTAATAAAATCTGAGACAAGTGTGATGTCTAGTACTTCTTGTCTATTTTTAGTAATAAAGGTTGGCTTGCGCCCGATATTACATATATTTAGGTTAGTACTTAAAATAAAATCAAGGAGTAACTCACCTCGCCTGTTGATATTTGTACTTCCTCAGATTGAGTGATGCGCATTAGCATCACTGCCCATGATGACTCCCACGTTTCGTCTTTGAGCCTCTGTTATTGCACTACCCAACCTACCTGGTGGTATATTTTCCTCCTCATATGGTAGGTAGGCCGATGTAAGCCATAGATTTTTCGCACCCATCTCGATGCTTACCTTCATTTTTCGCATTTAGTATTTTATATTTGGAAAATCTGAGGCCCAGCACCCGGTCTCCACTGAACCAAGGCTCCTGGACCAGAACCACATGAATGGACTCAGATTCCATTTTGAGCAGCGCCGAGGCGGCTTTACAATGGTGGAGGTTGATCTGAAGGATCATAAGCATTCTATAGTACTTACCTCCACCACAGTTAAGTCAGACTCCTCCTCTGGCGGCGATTTGTCCATTTGGAGCGCACAGTGTAGCCCCATTGATCTCGACATCTCCGAGTCCAGGGATAGTGTCTCCTGAGCGGAGGACCAGTATTCATGTCTTTGCCCTTTGGTTTCGAGGGGCCGGCCTCATTTATGGTTATACCCCTTTTTGCGCTTTGGAAACCGGGCCTAAAGGCCGATGTCACCACAACACTAGGTACCGGTTTTTTAAGAATACCGGTTTCGTTTTCCTTATTATCTTTGTTATTCATAATAGGTCCCACGAGTAGCGGAGAAAGGAGGACAACCTGTGCAGAGATCCACAATCCACAGGTAAGGCTGCCATACACCGTTAGAGACTGGGCTAGTTTTTAGACCAGCCTGGTCGGTTATCAGCACGGTACGGTTAACACCTTTTAGGAGGTTGCTCCTAATTAAAATTTCCACTTCTCAAATTAAAATAAAACACATACACATATTGAATATTTATTTCATGACTTTGTTCATAATTTAATTTGATTATTAATTGTTATTGTAATTATTATTATTTACACTTATTTATTTGATTTAATTAATTAATTTCATTAATTTTATTATTTACATATCACCACCACAAAATTAATTAATGCGCGTTGTACTTACACCAAAACGAAGTTGTATTATATAAAAAATGGAAAAAGGCTGACTTGTTGTCTCGCGTGTTTGCTTTGCTAGTATTGTTTTGGTAATGGACGAATGATTTGTTGTTTTTGTTTTATTGTGACGTCGCCTTCGTGTTCGTTTTGTTGAGGGAACACATGCGCCGGCGACGGTCGACATTGCACTTATGTTAAGTGTTGCATCACCGCATTATTATTGCGTGGTGATGTTGTTTGATGGCGACATGCTTTACTATAAATGTTTTATAGTAGTGGTTCGGCTATTGGATATGTGATGGGGTTAGTGAACGCTTAATTCAAATAAGTTGGTTTATATTTGAATTTCACTAATTGTTTTGTTTGTGGCAGTATCGAATATCGGTGAGTCGAATATTCGAGCTGCTACAGTACCCCTTCTCTAGATGAGAAACCATTGGTTTTGAGACGTTATACGTTGAATCGGACGGTTTTATATCGTTTGCTGGCTGATATCTGATCAGCCGTGTTGAGAATACCGTACGCCGGTTTCAATCTGTCGATGGAGATTGAGTGGTGTTTGTCTTTGATTGAGACAATGAATTGCTTGCGTAAGCGGCGTATAACTTTGTATGGCGCATCGTATGGAGATTGTAATCCAGTACGAACCTTATCAACCCGGACAAAGACGTAATCGCAATTGTTGAGCGATTTTGGAACGAATATGTTGCTTTCATTCGTTGGTCTTGTTGCCGTGGGGATAAGATTTTGCATGGTGGTGCGGAGTTGGTCGATGACTGTGTCGGTTGTGGATGGCGACGGTAGAGGATGTTCGATGAAGAACTCACCGGGTAGCTTTATGGTTTGACCGTAAACCATTTCAGCTGGTGAGCACTTCAGATCTTCTTTAACCGTTGCTCGAATACCAAGTAGAACGATTGGTACTTCGGAGCTCCAGTGAATTGTGTTACCTCGGGCCTTGAGAGCAGCTTTGAGCTGGCGGTGGAAGCGTTCGACCATGCCATTGGCTTGTGGGTGGTAAGCCGTTGTACGTATCCGATGCGAGCCGAGGAGTTTCGTTAACTCCGTGAAAAGCTTCGACTCGAATTGGGTTCCTTGATCAGTGGTGATGTCAAGTGGAACGCCAAATCGTGATACGTAGTTTTGCACGAATGTGGTGGCAATGGTTGCTGCAGACATGTCGCTCATGCAGTACGCTTCTGGCCATCGAGTGAAACGATCGACACAGGTGAGTAAGTATGAGTATCCATTGGATGGAGGAAGTGGTCCTACGACATCCAAATGAATATGCTCAAATCGACCAGGTGGAATGGCGAATTGTCCAAGAGGCGATTTTGTGTGACGCTGGACTTTCGATTTTTGGCAAGATAAGCATGCTTGTGCCCAATGGGTCACGTCTTTGTTGATGCTTGGCCAAAAGTATCGAGCAGTAATCAATTTACGAGTTGCGCGGACACCAGGATGTGAGATACCGTGTAGTGTGTCGAAGATGGTTCGACGTAGTTGCTCTGCGATGTACGGGCGATTTGCACCCGTAGATGTTTCGCAGTAGATTTCTAGGCCAGGTAGTTTGAAAAGCTCCAGTTTCAGTGATGAACTGGCGTGACAAGCGGAACCAGAAAGTAAATTCTGAAGTTCCAAGTCTGCTTTTTGCGCTTGTGCGATCTTGTTGCAGTCGAAGTGATTCTCGACTGTGGCCGTTTCGTTTGATGTTGTGCGCGAAAGTGTATCCGCGACAACGTTGTCGGTACCTTGAACATGCTGGATGTCCGTGGTAAGTTGACTAATATAATTCAAAGTGGCGTGCTTGCCTCGGATTGCGTTCAGTTTTAGACTGAATTGCTCGAGTGAGAGGCTTGTGGTCGGTGTAAATTGTGAAGTCCCGACCCTCGACAAAATATCTGAAGTGTTTTATTGCTAGATATATTGCGAGTAATTCCCGATCGAATGCGGAGTATTTCTTTTCGGCTTCCGAGAGCTTCTTTGAGAAGAATCCCAGGGGCTCCCAACACTTGTCGTTGTACTGTTGCATGACTGCTCCGACAGCAGTGTTTGATGCATCAGTAGTAATGCTGAGCTTTGAGTCGCTCAGTGGATGTGACAAGAGTGTTGTGCGTGCCAATTCAGCCTTGAGTGACGTGAATGCGTCTTGACATTCGTCAGGCCAAGAGAAGTTCTTGGCGGTTTTGGGCTTACGTAGTAGTACTGCCAGGTGGCTGTGAATTGGGTTGAGTATTTCAGCGAGCTTTGGTATGAATCGGTGGTAGTAGTTTACCATGCCGATGAATCGCTGAATACTCTTTATTGATGTTGGAGCTGGGAATTCTTTAATGGCATTGATTCGGTCTTGTGACGGAAGGATGCCATTAGCGGTGATCTTGTGGCTGAGGAAATCAAGAGTGGATGCGCGAAAGACGCATTTTGAGCTCTTGATGTGTACATCCAACTCGACAAGTCGTTGGAAAAGTGTTTCCAGATGGAGTTTGTGTTGCTCCTCAGTTTGAGATGCCACAAGAATGTCGTCTATGTAGACGAAAACGAAGTCGAGATCTCGAACGACTTCGTTCATGAAGCGCTGAAACGTTTGTGCGGCATTGCGTAATCCAAATGGCATTCGGGTGTATTCGAAGAGGCCAAATGGTGTGGTGATTGCCGTTTTGAAAACGTATTCAGGTGCCACGGGAATGTGGTGATAACCTCTGATGAGATCAAGTTTGGAGAAAACTTTGCAGCCATGCAAGTGCATGGTGAAGTTTTGAATGTGGGGTATCGGGTAGCGATCCGGTATCGTAACCGTGTTTAAACGCCGATAGTACCCACATGGCCTCCAATCGTGATCTTTCTTCTTGACCATGTGTAATGGACAAGAGACGGAAGATGTCGATGTTCGACAAATCCCTAATTCCACCATATGTTGAAATTCTGCTTGTGCAGCTTTGTGACGCACCGAATCTAGTCTGCGTGGTCTCGACACGGGAAGATGGCCTTCTGTGACGATGTGATGAACCACGTTGTGTCGGACTGGCATTTTGTAGTTCGGCTCTGCTGTAAGTAGTGGGTACTTTTTGAGCAGAGTGCCGTAGCCGTTGTCGATGTTAAAATGGATCGGTGTTGGTGTGTTAACACGAACCATTGTGGCGTTTATTGACAGCTTTGTAGCTGGATCAATCAGCCGTTTGTTCTTAACACCAACAAGAAGTCCGAATTTGCTTAGAAAATCGGCGCCAATGATCGGACGGTTCACTGCAGCTAGTATGAAAGCGTGCGTGAAGGTTCGTTTGAGTCCGATATCCACGTTTAGCAATTTTGTGCCGTACGTGTGGATGATTGAACCATTGGCAGCCGATAAGACTAGATTTGAATTTCGATTAGCTAATGTATAATTCATTTTGAAATTCATGGCTGGAATAACCGAAAGGTCAGCGCCAGTGTCGACTAGGTAGGTGAGTTTGTTGTGTCTATCGTACACAAACAAACGTGACGTATAAGTTGGTGTCAGGGGAGGTGTGATACTCTGAACCCGTGACTTTAAAAGTTTTTTTGATGGTCAATGTCCATTTTTACGGCGGCCGCGGACGTCGATGGTTGCGACGTGTTGAAGTTGCACGGTGGCGTGCATTTTCTGGCGGCTTTTCCAAACTTTTCATGGAACTAGCATTTACCATGTCGGTACGTGTTGTTGCTGGGACTGCGGGTTCTGTTTCGTGAGGGAGCTCGTCGCCCACGCGAACGGCTTCGACCTCGGAGAAGCCCGTCGAGTCTGGACTCGATTCTTGACATTCTTGCTTCGAGTGTGTTTGGTGCTTGTGTTGTTGAACGGGGAGTTCTGTCTCCACTGCGTTCACGTGTTTGCCGGTATGGTACATTGACTTGGCTAACGCTTTGAGATGTGATGTTTATGACATCATACATTTTGTCGGCTATTCTGGCTAACGTTTGTGTCGTGGAGGATTCGGGCTGTGCTACCAGCGCTATGCGAATCAACTCCGGCATTTTCCGGATCCAAAGCGATCTGATTATGTGTTCGGAAAAGTTGTTGTTAGCCAGTGTTTGTATGTGCCGTAAAGCATCAGATGGTGTGCGGTCGCCCAATTGCTGGCCTGAAAGCAATTGTTCCAGTTGGCGTTCGCTCGATGGTGCTAGGCGTTCTAACAGTGTCTCTTTAAGTTTGTTGTATTGGTTTGTGGTTGGTGGATTCAGCAGAAAATCGGAGATCACATCGCACGTTTCTGGCTGTAGGGCTGACAAAATTTGCATGTATTTGGTTTTGTCAGCTGCGATGCCCTGTAGCCCGAATTGAATCTCGGCTAGTTGAAACCATGTGTATGGTCTTTGAGGCCAGAAAGGTTGAATGGCGAATCGTTGATGTGATGCTGCGATTTGTGGACTAGCGCCTTGAGGCGTGGTGTCCATTTTTTGTGGTTGATCTTTTTCATCATCCGACATTTTGAAAACCAATACAACAATAAAAAATGTAAAGAGAATAAAAATAAAAACAACTATGAATGAGGAATGGTTACCTTATGATTACGGTTTGAAGGCCGGGATGTTCCTTCGGCTTAACTCCCTTGTGACGAGATACCCCCGAATATGGAGTTCCTTGCGTCCTACCTTATATTGGGGGGGCTCGTTGAAATTTGTAGCAAACAATTCAGAAAATGCAAGGTGAAATTGGAACAGCGGATTTTATGTGCAGCGAGAAACCGACCAGTGTGTGTGAAAATGGATGGGTAACGATTGTGGTGGTGAAAAATATTAATAAATAAAAATTGTACAATTGAAAATGATTCTACGTTAATTGTAAAAAAAAAATAAAAAATGATTCTACGTTAATAAAAAAAAATAAAAAATTTAATGTTCAAAGAAAAAAAATTTATAAAAAAAAAACTTTGGTACCGGTTTATTTTTGTTGTTGTTTTTGCTGCTGCTGCTGCTGTTGCTTCGTTGCGGTGTGGGTAGGTCGCTACACCGTTATTTGTTGTCCCTCGGTGGTACGTGGGATGGCCCTACGCACGTATTTTACAATTCAAATCCCTCGTTGGTGAGTGGGTTGGCCCTACGCACGTGTATGCTTAAAATTTTGATTTTATGAATCCTTCGTTGGCGCGTGGGATGGCCCTACGCGCGTGTCTTACTTTGTTTGCTTGCTGATACAATGGATGATGATGTTTATGTATATGTACTTCGTGCGGTTGACGGTGTTATTATTCCCTCATGGAAAGAATATAAAATGTGTTGTTAGGTTATGTAACATATGTGTAAAAAAATTTTTTTATGTTGGTATGTACCATGTGTCTGGCACGGTACACGTGCCAGACTCCCGCAATTGTAGCGCTGTAATGAGAATATATAATGCTGGTGTGGCTGCGTGTTCACTGCTTTGCCATGGTAAAATATATATTCCGGTATGTAGGTTATATGGTTGCGTGTTCACTGCTGTGTGTAAACAAATGTTTTATTTTTGCGGTAAAAACCGCTGTTGGGGTTACCACTTTAGGAGGTTGCTCCTAATTAAAATTTCCACTTCTCAAATTAAAATAAAACACATACACATATTGAATATTTATTTCATGACTTTGTTCATAATTTAATTTGATTATTAATTTTTATTGTAATTATTATTATTTACACTTATTTATTTGATTTAATTAATTAATTTCATTAATTTTATTATTTACATATCACCACCACAAAATTAATTAATTCGCGTTGTACTTACACCAAAACGAAGTTGTATATATAAAAAATGGAAAAAGGCTGACTTGTTGTCTCGCGTGTTTGCTTTGCTAGTATTGTTTTGGTAATGGACGAATGATTTGTTGTTTTTGTTTTATTGTGACGTCGCCTTCGTGTTCGTTTTGTTGAGGGAACACATGTGCCGGCGACGGTCGACATTGCACTTATGTTAAGTGTTGCATCACCGCATTATTATTGCGTGGTGATGTTGTTAGATGGCGACATGCTTTACTATAAATGTTTTATAGTAGTGGTTCGGCTATTGGATATGTGATGGGGTTAGTGAATGCTTAATTCAAATAAGTTGGTTTATATTTGAATTTCACTAATTGTTTTGTTTGTGGCAGTATCGAATATCGGTGAGTCGAATATTCGAGCTGCTACAACCTTAACCCGGCCCAGTATTTGAGCGCCGTGTTGTCGCCTAGTACACTACATAAAACATGGTGTACCAGTTGCCCGGTGGTCACCTCGGTCAGGTAACACGCACACTTGTGGAAGCTGCAAGATACGGAGCTGGCAACAAATACCAACTTGATTCCCCCAAAACAGCTTCGCACCAGACTACCTTTTGTAAAGTAAGTATGAATAACTATTACTTTAAAGTTAAAACTGGAAAATCTAAAAAGTATTTGATTAACATGTTGTGGTTATTCGCCTATAATTTTAAGTAAAGGCTGCATAATTGTTAGTTCAAGTAGTAAATATATGCATTACAATTTTTTCAGCAGGCATTATTCACATATTCGGTAGTATTTAGTATTTACTTTTTTAGTTCACTTCACGCCTTGTATATAATAAATTAATATACAATAGTTATCTGTGTAGATAATCTAACCAAATTAATTAAAAGTAATTTTGTTTATTTGGGACAGACATTATGTATAATCTATTTGCTTTCTATATATTATCAACCACGTAAAGGTTGAGTCATCATAATGTTAAATACATTCGTAACGTTTATAGATCTAAATTAAATTATCATTCAATAATCAAAAGTATTTTAAATGCAGATTAATGAAAGGGCTTACCGCAAATTTTTTGTAACCATCCGTGTTTTTTTGGTGATTCATAAAATGTTCGACAAAGTTCAACGTGTACGGGACTGTTGCTCCTATACATATATTAGCTACTATTTTAAAAATTTGATCGAATTTTTTTTTATTTTAGATAATTTAATTTCTTATGAAATTGGCGAAAATCGTATTTGCAAAATGTATATAAATTCTAATAGGTAATAAAGTTTAAATATTAAAATAATACAAGTTTATTTTATTTAGATTAAAAATTAGACTGTATAAATACAGATCACATGATTCAGTTAGATTACGCTCAATTTACGTAAAAATATATGTTGCTGGATCAGGAGAAATTTTTCAAAATTGTATGTTTGTACTAACATAGAAGGTAGTAACCCTGCTCTAATTCTTACCTTCTAGATATAGCAAAAAAAATTTATTTTTCAGTTAGATATAGTCTAACTTCCCCTCAACTACCCAAAAACACACTAACATACAAAGTAGTAAAACATCCTTGTCCTAAGCCACTATTAACTTCTAAATTTAGGAATGCTTTTTACTTTTATTTTAATTCAACCTTTGATTCCTTATATGTTTCTATAAATTTAATTTTGCACTAGCTAACGATTTGTTACGGCGCCTATTTGCGGTGTCTCAATAACACATTGTTGTGCTGATGCTGACCCTGACCCGTGGTGTGCTCGTTGAATTGGTGCAGTTTTTGATTTTGGCTTTCGAAGAGGAATTCGATTATTAATTTTTTTTTGTTTTGTACTAACGAAAGGAGCGAAAGCAGTAAAATGCCGGTGACATCTCAGGCCACAACTAATGGTAAGCTCTTTTGTTGTTTTTTATTATTTTTATTTTTCACACTCTACTCCTTCAATTTTTAAATTCTATTAACGTAGATGCAAATTGTTTCTTTTTCAATGTCTTAAATAATCTTGAAGTAACGTTTATATTTTTATAACTTTTTTTTGGGTTCTAATTTTTTTCCAGATAATCGCTGTGGTTTTCTACGCCTGCTGCAAGCGCGATGCCTTTTAAGTTTCTCGGAGCTTGTTATTTTTGCTCGCCTCATTTGGGTAATTTTTTATATTTGTATTTAGGTCACTTATCATCTAGACTAATGGTAATGTTTCTTTAATGCAAATTTTCAGGCCGATATTTTGTTATAAATTATCGTGGTAATAATTTTATTTAATTTATCTTTCTTTATCTTTCGCCATAGTATTTTATTCTGATGGCTCTCGTTCTTACCTCACTGCAGGCTTCGGAATCTACGGTCCTTGGAGGGATCTGAGACTTTTCGGTAGTCTTACAGTGTCGATCGATTTGAACAATATCTCATTGCCGGGCAATGACTGTTGTATAATATAATATAGTTAATAGCGTCAACATCGAGATTTTTTGCAGCTAAAATAGTTCGTTCACGAAGCCACGCATGATTAATATAATTAGCATCTTTCGTATTTACCATGTTGCAGCAATTTGATGCATTGTGTGTCTCCATGCAATGGTATTGTTCCATTTCCAATGTTGAGCAATTGCTGGGAGAATGATAGTGCCAATGGATCGTTTTGCAGTTGAACACGTATATTTGTGTTACGACGTAATGTACTGACATTTCGCCATAGATATGATTGTTTTATACATGCGTTAATTTCATCCGCATATATAGCGCGTGGAATGACCGGCAATGTCTGTCTAAAATCACCGGACAGCAGCAGTAAAGCACCACCGAAAAGCCTGGTGCTGTTATTTAGATCTTTCATCATTCTATCGAGAGCTTCAAGTGAATGCTTGTGGGCCATAGTTCATTCATCCCAGATAATAATTTTGCATTTTTGCAAAACTTTAGCCATACCGGAATGCTTTTTTATGTTGCACACTGCATCTGGATTTGTGTGAATGTTGAACGGCAACTTGAGTGCTGAATGTGCAGTCAATCCGCCATCAAGCAAAGTGGCTACAATACCTGATGAAGCAGTTGCTAACGCAATATGATTTTGTGATCTAATGCGCGCAAGTATATTAGGGAGATGAGAAACGTTTTTCCAGTGCCACCTGGTGCGTCCAAAAAAAGAATCCACCTTGTTCTGCTGCAATTGACAAATTAATTCGATCGTATACATTCTTTTGTTCATCAGTGAGAGTAGTGAAAGTAGTTAAAGAGACCGTATTGAACGGTTAGGTGAGGGCATACTAAAATGAATGAGTGGCATGTTCGAAATCAGAATGCAAATACCTTCAATCTTTATTAGCGCCTCGTTCTATATTTCCGACGAAAAATCGATATTGGGATCTTGATCAGCGATCCGAATGCGATGCAGAATGTCGTCGCTCATGGAATCTTTATATTTGTCCCAGAGGACAGAAGCTTGAGATGGAAAACATGTCGTCAATAATATGGCGAATAATTGGCGAATTTGATGAGGAGAGGAACTTAATGCTGCATCTGCAAGTGTAATATCCCAATGGTTGTCATCTTCCAGTAAATGTAATTCGCGACACGCATCATGATATGTGTCGTACAAAATGCCATTGACTGTTCGCAAGTATTGGAAGGACGTCGGTCCAGGAACATTAACCAACAATCAACGCAAGAAGAAACATTCGCGTTGCTTTGGATGGACTGTGTATAATCGGCCTAATGTATTTCCCATAAATATGCCGTTGTATCCTTCAACCGGAACACCTCACTTTCGTGGTTCCCTTTTTTTTGACTGTTTGTTCCATGTGAAATATCGTGGCACATCAGTATATAGACAGGGAATACCTGGTCGGTTGCATAGTTCGAAAAACTCAGTTAATGTGGTTTTTGGGGCAATTAATGCACGTTGTAGAGCAGTCTGTTCTGTGAAATAAACACGCTGTCCATTTTCAAGGTGCACGGCCAAATGTATAACAGCAGGGTCTCTTTCGTGTATCGGAAAACTCAAAATACGTCAAACTGCTTCATTGCTGCTGATGTATCGGACCATTTGATACCGTATTATTCATCGTTTTCGTGAACATTTTGAACAGCAAATACAGCCATATCACTGCCCTTATGGACTTCACCGAACTGCAGAACTCAATGTTTTTGTGTGCTTTGTAGATTTTATACAGCAATGGTGAATACGGAAATTGATTGAATCTTAAACGTTGATTGAAAATTGCGACCATCGTCATTCTGAACGATTTTTATTGCTCCAAATGATGTCATTTGAAAGCACGAATTGAATTTGCGTATTTTACGCAAAAACAATTTAGATTAAGATGTAGCTCCAGCCAATAGTGCTTTCAATTTTCCAGACGCCCTTTGTATTTGAGTGCATGACAGTGTTGGCATTGTTTGTTCATAGCACCGATTACAATTTGTGAATGTGACGAATAGTCGATGTCCGACTCATATTCAAACGCAAGGCGGAGAAGTGATGCGCGTATCAATGCGCGATACACTTGCAAACGCTGTTGTTCCCGTGTTCTGAATGAGTCCATGACTCGTTGACGGGCCAGTCTTTGTCTCAATGCATTAGCTCGAAGGCGTTCGTTGCATTGCTCTTGACTTACATTAGCACGTGTGATTACTGCCTGGTTTCTTAAATTTTCACTGTCCGTCAATTGATCTTCTGCCGATCTATTTAACCGACGGTTCTGAACTAATTGTGAATTCCGAGTACGTCGACCAATATTTCCTCCTCGTCCACGAAGACGTGGCATTGTTTTATGTACGTAACTTATATGTGAATATAATACGCTCAATATTTACGTAAATGCGATACATATAATACCAAAACACAGCGTACAAAAAAATTAAATGCATTGAATGAATACATACACAAAATGAATGAAATGAATGAATGCATATACAAAAATTCATTCAAGTCGATCCAGCCGTTTAGTTGCAGTATAGATAAATAACCTAGATGCAGTATAGATAAATAACCACCCAGGCTGATTTGTGAATCTAAACCATCCAGGGCGCCACCCAAACGCATACAAAATAATTCATTCAAATCGGTCCAGCCGGTTAGGAGGAGTTCAGTGACATACACACGTACAGTAGAATTATATATATATATAAAGATATTAAAACCGGTTTGGACTTATGGAATTCAACTTTGGGGTAATACCAAACAGAGTAACGTACAAATCATCCAAAGATTTCAAAACAAAATATTAAGGAACATCGTTGATGCACCATGCTATGTTAAAAACAGAGACCTCCATATAGGGACCTTAAAGTGAACACTGTTTCAAAGGAAATTCAAAAAAATGAACTGAGACATAGGCAAAGGCTCGAACAACCTGTTACTGAGGCAACTAAGCTGTTAAACAACACAGATATTGTACGCAGACTCAAATAGTAAACAGCGTAATGCTGATCTAAAATCCACAATAACGATGTGGTTTACTTCAATTTATCAGACACTATGGAACACCAGTGGGTAGAAGCCATAGATTAATACAACATGGTAAATTAAGTTAGAATAAAATTGCTCATTAATCCAGGTGACTAGATTGTGATAATTGTAGCTTTTGCAATTAAATTAAAATGTTGAAGATCTCCTTCAAGTTCCTCAATATTTACGTCTTCACCGTAGATATCAGAAATATGGTTTATTTCATCTTTAAATTTTTGTTTACTAAAGTTGAACATATAAATGTGAATTTATTGAAAATATGTTTATATAGATCACCTCTGCGTTTAATATGAAAAATTAATTTATGACATAATACATAAAAAGTATTAACTTTGAAATAATATCTGCCTTCAAGTACGATATCATTATTTAAATCTTCATCAAAGAACAACTTTCTAATACGTTTTCATTTTTTTTCATTTTTGTACTGTTTTGGCTTCAAATTCATCAAAATTATCAAGCTGTTTCTGAATAAATTCAACTAACGATGTAAATAAAGTTACAGCGGTCGATAATGAACCAGATTTCGTTTGCAATGGACATCAACAAAATAAATTCAAACTCGCACATTTTCTGAAGAAGCCCTGTAGCTTCTACTCTTACTATTGATTTCTGTAAGAGATCTGTAGCAAATATTTGTAATGCTTCTTTATAATGAAGAAAATGTTCACTTAGAGCCTTGATAGCATCGGCTCTTGCGGACCATCTGGTATTTGAAAGTGGCCTTATTGACAAGTATTTGCTCTGAAATAAGTAATGATAAGTGATGATAAGTAATTTGTGTGACCCGAACCTAGAAGAAATGGATCAAATTCCGATAAAAAATTTATAGATCCAATGTAGTTTGCATTGTTTTCTTTATTGAATTTTTGATTTTTACCACGATAAGCAAATGGAACTAACGAAATGAACGAATGGATGACATATGTTCCGAAGAGTTCTGATGTTCCGATAGGTTCTGCATAATCTTTTTCCAATCGCATGTTCGTTTTGTCGTGTAAACTTTATTTTAATAGTGTGGTTGGTGTTAAAATAAAGGTGTAGTGTCGGAATTTAAAATGTTAAATAAGAAATTTAATTATATGGCTGAAATAACACGGAAATAAGTGAAATATAAGTGAAAAAAAATAACAACAACAAAATATGTATACATGCAGAATGCATACACAATTGCGTATTTCAGCAGAGACGCAAACCGTCATATTCACCACCATATTTTATTGAACGAAAAATATATGGACTGCAATACCAACCCAATGGAAAGAAATGGTAAAGAAAACGAATCGCAATACGTCAAACGTAATGGAGTTACGTCAAGTATGTGGCTAATTTATATTACTAATTTTTCAGGATATTCATTTATACCTGCTTGTCAAGTAACTTATAATACTATAAGGGAGATTACTGCAAATTTCCATAGTAAACTCGTGTGACTTCATGTTATCGACAAAAATTAATAAAGTTATATCCTGCAGAGATGGCGCACCAAACATTTTTAACAAGAATTTTTACGTTACCTGTTATTTCGAAGTTATTTCAGCCGGGTGTTGCCAATTTGGTTTTGTTTATTTAATTTTTTTTCTATTTAGATTTATTTACATTATTTGTCAAAATTTCATTAAAAAAAAATCGTAACATTGCGTTTATTTGCCAGTGGTGTCAATCTAGTTAAAATAACCTAACAGCGATAACTGCGCGGTATATATTGATACGCAAATCTGTTGCAGTTTTCCTTATGGTATTATAAGTTATTTGCTATTTGTACAAATATATGCTTAATTTATGATGTAAAAAAATATTTTAGGGGTGATGGGAAGTAGGATAGATCATACGGTTTCCACCATTACCCAAGAGGAAGGTTCCAATACGTTTTTGGTATAGCGGTATTAAATTAAATCAGGCCTAATCGCCTTTTGTAAAATAAAGCTATGGCTAATCGTGGAACATTTATCGTGTCTCAAGTGAGACCCTCCGGGCCACCCATTGTAACGTGTTGCACCAATCCTGTTGGTAGTCGAACGAACGGCTAATTTTAACGCAAGCGTTTTAATGTTTGAAGTGGTATTTTGTATAGATGTGGTGGAAGTTGTATTGGTTGGTGTAGCCGGCTGAATGTGCATAAACCCGGCAACGGCAACGGTCATGGCACCATAGCGGGAGGCGGGAGAACGGCTCATTAGGTTGAATTGGTACTGAGGTGATTGTTTTCGGAGGGTTTGGGATTAGCGGTATTTGTCAAGGATTTGAAAGTCTGGGCCATTCGACTATGTTGAGCCCTTCCTCGGTTTCTTCAACAAGTGACAAACAGAAGCATTATAGTTATACGTTATACGAAGGGCTCCAAGCTATACGGGAAAGTAGGAGCTGGAGTCCTCTGTGATAAATTGAAAGTAGATGTATCAGTTCATCTCCCTGATCCCTGCAGAGTGTACCAAGCAGAGGTGATAGCGATTGAGAAGGTCTTGAATGGGTTGAGACATATTGTGGTAGCCTCGATTGATATACCAATTTATGTGGACGGTCAGGCAGCAATCAAGTCGCTGGATTCAGTTTCTCTGACATTTAGGGTGGCGTTGGGTTGCCATTTGTCTCTAAATGAGATGAGTGAGCATTTCAACATTCAGATAGTCTGAGTCCCCGGCCACTCGGTCGTCATGGAGAACTGCAGGGTGGACAAACTAGCTAGGCATGGTAACGAGAAGGAGGAATAGATGGTGGTACACTTCCTATGCTAATGTCCGGCTTTGGCACAGAGAAGACATAAATAAATATATGGGTATATTGAAAAAATAATTAACATAATATAGCGACCTGTACCTAGTTACTGTAGATTGGAATACAATACAAATACATAACTTAAAAATATCGAATATTAATATTAATATAAACATATTTTATCCAACATATTCTACAATATACATCTTAATCAGTTCAAAATTTATTTAAACCCACTTGAAATATAATTAGAAAACATACTTCAGTCTTGAACAATTTAATTAAAATACATATACTCGTTCTGAAGGATCGGAAATTTCTAAACAAAAACAAATCAACCGAATTGATTTATAATAATCTATTATAAATTTATGATAACTTTGAAGTATAACCAATGGTGAGTTAATTCTACAAATGTTGCGATAAGTAATAATATTTTCCAAAGCATGTCTATGTATTTAGAGTTATTCAATATTATTTATAATCATCACTAATCAACTATATTAAAACAGAACAAAATCCGAAATATGAATTTTTATTTACCTTTACCTCGTAATTTTTTGACCAGTAGTGGTACCTAACCTAGTGAAAATTGGAGTCACGGGCAAATTCGGATCCAAAGTCTTTAGATGACGTACAAGAGAAACAATTTCGAATTTTGTATAACCTGAAATGGGCACTTTGAACCAATATTACTGGACTATATACATACCTAACTGTAATTAGTATACTATAATTGCCGAAGTATGTAGAAAATACGATGAACATAGATTGCGTTGAGAAGCATAATACAAATTCCTATAGTGTCCATAGCTGTACATTCGGATAAAAAATAGCCGGATTCTATTACTAAAATCCGAACGAATTCATAAAAATGGAAAATATATTTACACCATAATTATTTTTGACAGACACTTTTTATTGAAAATTGTTTTAGTTGTTGTTTGTCATTTAAAAATAAAAGTAATCGTAAAAATTTTGAGGATAGAACATCAAAGAATAGATTATCGTGATGTTGTTGTGTTCAAGAAGTGGAAGCGGTAATGTATATTACTTGTTTCTTACCTCTTTACCTAAAAAGTATATTGTAGTGGGGAATTTTGTGTAGCATCGTTTTCAACAACAAATGAAAGAGTTATTACGCACTAACACAGGTACATTTTTTTTTTAAATTTTATTAATGATAACAATAATTTTTTTTTACAAAGTAACTAGTCATTTTTGACTCTGACAATGTAATAACAAAGCACTCCTATGTATTTTTTCCATAAAGTGTTTTTTTGGTTAATTTTCCATTATGTGGATTATTCAGGTAATTGAAAAAGCTTTAGTCTTTTGAGTCTTCTTATGATACCCTCTTGGAGAAATAGTCTTACAGCTTCGATGTTAGGGTGATGATGGAGCCTATTCTGGGGTTTCACACTTCTTTATTTCACTTACGACTGTGTCTATTCCGAGTGGGGCGTTTACAATCCTTCTGAGAACTTTTTTTTGAAATCGTTGAACTATCTGTTGATTGCTGGTTTTAGTGCATCCCCGTGGTTGAATACCATATGCCCAGACCGGCTAGAGCACTTGTTTATAAAGCATAAGTTTATTATGAATGGATAACTGAGAGTTTCTACCAATTAACCAGTACATTCTATATTTTAATTGAAGCTCTTCTGCTTTCTTTTTCACATGTACTTACCACTTTAACTTTGCATCAAAGTATTTTTCTTGATTTGCATGTGGTACAGGAATATTCTTGAGAGTCACAGGTAGTGGTTCTATTGATCTATTAGTGAAGTTATTGTAAGTAGACTTCGATTCAGGGATATAATGGAGTCTGAGGGAAGAATTAATCATGTCCGATATTTTTTTAATAGCTTTATTGGATAGTTGTTCGAGAATCTCTCAAGTTATCAAGTCATATCCTGGTGATTTTTTAAGGACTACATGGTTCTTTATTTCGTGTTTCACTTCTTTCAGGATTTCCTGTCTCAGGATAGTTGTATGGTTTTCAATAAGTATATCCCGTTGATTAGCCAGGCGACCATTATTTGTTCTTATTGGTGGTATGTGCATAACTGCCATTTTCAAATATTTGGTTGCTTTTCACATTGAATAATCACTATCTTTATTGTATAGGTGAGAGATTATAGATATGTATGCATTTTTTGATTTATTTTTAAATTCCCATATTTCTCTGCGTATTCGTTGCGTTGAATTCATTAATCTATTTTCGACGGCTGGGTCCCGTGTACGTTGTCATTCCCTTTGGGTACTTCTCTTCTCTATTGAGAACTATAAATGTCCGAGGTAGTGACATCTAGCAACAAAAAATATTAACTGATTGGGGCCATGAAAATTATTTAAAGAACAATATTTTATGTAATTTTTATTTCTTATTTATTTGGAATTAAAAATTATTTTCTTTTGTAATACATTTTTACCTTATTATTCATTTAAAACTTATCTAATTTTTTTATTATTTTGTTAGCAAGATTAAAATTGATCATCACTTAAAATAGGAACTGATAAATTTGAGAAGGCGCTCATAACTATCATTACTTCGTTAATGTATGGCGTAACGCTGGAACATATTTTTTCAGATAACACCTTCATTTGCTTCAATCACGTAATTCTTCGCTCTACATGCACCCTAGCAGATGCAATTTTTGTTGATCTTTCAACCTGGGATTTCGTAATATTTTCGAATAAAAAATCTAATCATCTCTATGCCACAACAAGCAACTTAATCAGCCATGAAAAAAACCTTTATCGACCATTACAGCTTCGCTTAGTTCTAATCTTGTGACCAAATCCGTTAGATTGAACATTGCCTTGCCGGAACACTTTCCGGTTGCTACTTTGCTTATATAATTCACGGCCCCTGTTGGAGATACACCAATTAAAACTTTTAATGTGTGTCCGCCTTTATAGTGTGATTATGTACAAATTCTACACGTTAAACAGTTAGATGTTACTGTTTTGAACTCCGTACTATTTAAAACTGTCCTTACATTGGGATAACTAAGAAAACATTTTGGTAAGTGTTTCTTATTTTCTTCGCGGGTTTGCCAATGTATTCAACCATTCATTCCGAGAGCCAGTAATTCTATAGTATCGGCAAAATACTGCGTTGCTGTTGCGTCTGAAACTTGAAAAGAAATCCCAATTGCGGTAAACGAACAATTACTTTTTAATTTGTGCATAGTAAGCATTATTCTTGTCCCGAAATTCATGACACAGCTATCTTTCACTCTTATCGTGCCACTCATATTGGTCATGACATTGAGTACACTCATACTAGGTATACCAGACATGGAAAAATAATTTGAAATTATTACCACACAAAGAAATTAGTTCTATCGAAGAAAGTGGAAATGTTTGCTTGGACAGATTTCTCAACAGTCATTTCGGTACACTGAATAGCAACTGAAGAATATTGCTTTGCCCCGATTTCATATTCATATGCTGGAAATGAACCGTTGTTGTTGATTAACCTAAAAGTAAATGTAATTTAAAAACACATAAGATAAACAGGAATAAATATTTTATACTCATGAGATGTAGCTTGAGCTGTTACAGTTGAACGAGTTTCTAGGCGCATTTTACGGGTTTGCATCTTTTGGTTTTGTGGTCATAATCGAAGATACAGGTAATTTACGACTTGGGGAAAGCCCCGTTGATTAACATTTTGTAGCCACTCGTTAACGCCGTTAGAATTGACTTTTCTTTAAAATGATCCCTGCAAATACGAAATGTTTTTCGGGAAATTTTTTCCCCATCTTGTAATCCGATGCATTGAGACTTCACTCGATTGATAATTATTACATTGCAGTACTCCGCAGTATCTTAATGATTTTGGTTGTGTTTTCACTTTAATTTGAGACATTATTGCAATCTAAAAAACAAACGCGGTCGGTAATAGCAATAGTAATTGTTTTCATCTTTTGAGTACAATAATTATTTGTGTTAATAATTATAACCTCTCTGCAAATGTTATCAAAAGCGCTTCACGGCACTTGATAAGTGTTAAGATTTTAGCAGTGGCCTTAGAGGATACAAAGAACGACTGCCAGCTGCCAGCCGCACTTTAATATCCTCATCCACACTGTTATCGTGAGTGATAAGAGAACCCAAATATTTGAACCGCCTCACTCTCTCAAACGTGTGGTGGCCACTACTAAAATCTGGTGTGCCATTGTCCCTAAAACCAGAGATCAGGTATTTTGTTTTGGACTCATTGATCTGAAGTCCAACTGAAGCTGAAAACTCTACAAGCGGATCAAGTATTTCTTTCACTCCGTTGCTATTCAGTCCAATCACGCATATGTCATCTGCATATGCAAGCACCTGATTGGACTGGCGATATAAGATGTTACGCTGCGGTGTTTCAGTTTTACGAAAGATATACTCCAACATGAGATTAAAGAATATCGGGGACAGAGCATCTCCCTGCCGAACACCCGAGTTAACTACAAAAATTGTCGATAGCCTGTTCTTTTAACACAGCATTGAGACTGCGTCACTGTCATCCTACATAGTCGTACCAGTTTTGTTGGTATTCCTAGGTATTCCAGGACAGACCACAAACTCTCTCGATTGATCGAGTCATAGGCCTGCCGGAAATCCAGGAACACCTGATGTACGGCGATGGATGTTTCATAATATTTAGATAGAATCATCCGCAGCGAAAAGACCTGATCGGTGACTGATCGATTCGGACGAAATCCTCCATGATAGTCACCAACCAAGCCCTCCGCTAGAGGAGTGATTCTATCCAATTCAATGTATGACAGTAACTTGTATGCTGTCCAAAGAAGAGCGATACCGCGATAATTCTCACACTTCAAGCGGTCTCCCTTCTTGAAGATGGGGCATATCGCGGCCACTTTCCATTCGTCAGGCATAACTTCGGTTCGCCATACTAATCGAATAAGGTCGAAAAGACAGTTCAACAAAGTATGCCCTCCGAATATCAAGAGCTCCGAATTAATGCAGTCCACTCCAGGTGCACGGTTTCGTTTCAATCTCTGCATGGCTTTAGTGAATTCCTCATGGGATGGCTCCTCAGTGCAAATCTCCGCAGTCTGTATTAGAGGTGGCTCAACAACAGTCTGTGACGCATGATGGACATCAAGCAGGTCAGTAAAGTGTCCACTCCATGCGTCAAGTACTGCGTCGATGTTGACACAGAGGTTTCCATCCCGGTCCCGAATGGCTGTTGACGTAGGCCTGAAAGTATGGTGCAGTCCAGTAATTCCTTTAAAGAAAGTACGCGAACTGCGCTCATTGCTGAGTTGTTGTACTTTCAGAACCTCGGCCTTCCACCATTCTCGCTTCTTCCGTCTACAAATCCGCTTAGCTGCCCTTCTTGCAAGAGCAGCCTTGTTTTTCCTCGCGATTGTGAGACGTTGTTGCACTTCATTATGGGCTATATTTTGTTGCTCAACTGCAAAACGACACTTGTCATCAAACCAATCATTCTTGGGTCTGACTTTCACTATACCTAAAGTCTGTTGAGCAGCACTGACAACCGAAGTTTTCAGTACCTCCCAGACAGAGTTCACGCAGTCAGACTGGTAATTAGCTTCATCAATTTTGTCGCTGACAAGATCCTGATATCGCTTCTTTTGATCTTCATTTATCAGACCTTCACAGTCGAAACGTACCATGCGTTTCGCTGTGTTCCCAGACTTGTACGTAAACTTCCATCGTAGCTTTGCAGCGACCAAATGATGATCGCTGGCTACGTATTTGGTTGCTGACCGATAAGTTCTCACATCCTGCACAACCTGAGCCCGTCCTTTAGAAACTAACACATGGTCAATTTGGCTGCGGGAAGTTCCGCGAGGATGTGTCCATGTCTCTAGATGTATGTGTTGTGAGTGTCTCTCACCATTATCGGTCGCAGTTTCGTGTCGGGAGTACGGACCTAGCATTAAAGTCCCCAATTACCATTCTAACATCGTGTTCGGGTATTAGATCCCATCAGATCGTCCAAGTCATTGTAAAATGAGTATTTATCTTGGGGCTGGCTGACTTCTGTGGGCCCATGTACACAAATTATCGACAGGTTAGCTAACTTCATGTGCAAGCGAAGCTTACACAATCGGTTATTGACTGCTTGGAAATCCAAAACAGCGTTCTTTACCTGCGGCCCAAGAAGAAATCCAGCTCCAAGATTTTCGAGTTCATCTCCACTGTAGAACAACGTATAGCCCTGGGACACATGGTCTCCACTTTTAGTCCAGCGAGTTTCTTGAAGAGCAACGAGTTCCAACGAGCAAGGGTGTCTTTTTGTTTCGTACATTCAACCGTACGGTGTTTTCCTACACATTTCACGCATCTGGGCCCCTTATTACAAAAGTTTTTCATGTGTCCGTAGACTTGGCACTTTTTGCACTGGAGAATCTATATCTAATCTAATCTTCTATTTGCACTTTCATCTGGAGTATTTCCTTGATTGCATACATATTTTTAAAGTCTTCTGTTGGAAGAGGGTATTTTGTCACCTTTTTTTAGCAGCTGTGTAACTTCGTTAATTTTGTATCCTTTCTCCAAAAGATACTCTTTTATCTCTTCTGGTTTACATGAAGCGTGCAGTTTCTTAACAATGGTTTTGGTGTGCCTTGTCTGCTTATCTTCGTAGGAATACCATGTTGTGTTTTCTTCATTAAGAGGTCATGTTAACTTTCTATAGCTATCACCGTCTTGGACATTTATTTTGATATCGCCACTATTTAACGCTGTAGCCGGACATTTTATCTGATTGCTGTCCATGATGTTTCTAATACTCTGTTAATTATTGAAATTAGATATTATAACTGGAGGTGGCCGTGGAACTTTTTCCACGTCTGTTTCATACATTCTTCCTCGTCTGTTTCATACATAACCTCTATATGATCATTGATGTCATTTTCTTGCTGTGTTAACTCCTTGTTTTCTCGTTGTAAGTTTTGAGATCTTTGTTTAGATTTAACATTAATTTTTCTATTTGGTTAATCTTATTGCGCAGTTCTGCGTTATCCCTTTCCAGGGTGTTCGCTAATGGTGGTGGTGATCTTGATACCCTGGGTTTTTGTCTAAATGGGTTTTGTTGCCCAAAAGAGCTTTTAAACAATGATTGGCTCACTCCAGAATCCGTTGAGCCATCCTAGTTAGAGGGTGGATTTGTCACTTAGCTGAGTTTCGATTACATTGATTACAAGATTTCATTATTCAAATGGTGATGGTAGTACTTCAACAAAAACAGCAATATTGTAGTGGGCGCAGCATAGTACGAAGAGTTAATTTTGCCAAACTATTTTTAATTCACCTAACCAAAGACAACGGACATATGTATAAGGAGCATATTAGAAGTAGTAAGGCCGTCCATTTAGAACTGGCTGGAAACCTCACAAGTGAATCGTTCGTCGTATATAGTTCTAAAGAAATTCGTAACAAAAAGAGTTTCATCCGAAATGCATTCTGATAAGGTTACAATTTTCTATGGTACTAACTACATAGAAATTGGTAAAACAATTCGATTGGCATAATCATATTTGGATATCAAAAGAAAATATATTTATTCCAGCTGCTATCAGCTAGATTTTTCATTTTCAGACATTTTTAAATTTCAAATTCATATAAAATTGGTAATTTTTTGACAATTTATCATATTTGAATATCAAATCTCAAATGTAGAAAAACTTTCTCCTGTTCAGAAAGTTAAGAAATGTAATTTAGAAAAAGTTAGTTCCGTTCCAGTTAGCCGTCTTTAATCCAACAAACCGAGTTTCACCATAATCGGGTAAGGAATTATTTCCGTTTTAGTTATCCTTATATGCTATAACTACTGCCAAAAATCATTTTAGAATCCTATTTCTATAAAACATAGTGAGTTTCATCACGATCGGTCAAGAAATGGGCAAATTCCGTTTCAGTTAGTTCTATTCCACAACTTTATCCAAAAATCATTTAAGAACCACACTCCCATTCAACATTTTAAGCATACCTCATACTGTTTTTCTAATATTCTACATTCTCATAACCGGTTTTTTCAAATCCTTTTATATATAGAGAATAAAAATATTCGAATAAAAAACACCGCAGTGAGCATTCGCTCATTAGAAAGTGGTCACTAGCCGCATCAGTCTACTTTGCTTAAGAACGAAAAATAATTGGTTACTCCAAGAACTGTATAGTGCTTGTATACTCGGGTATTCTACCAACAAGCTTTCTCGAGTTTTCTTTAATATAAATTAACTTTGAGTGAGCTTTTATCAACGGCAGTCTCAATATAATGAGATACAAGAAAACATCTACCATATCAGTAACCAAATTAACTACTAAAAATAGAGTATGTTGTTACTATAGATATTAATTTACATTTATCGACATACAGTATATACATTTATCGACATACAGTATATACCCTCCGCATTCAAACATTTACCGATCCAAGTGAAAATTTTACTCAATTTGTTCGTAATTCTGATATGGCAAGCGTTATGGAAATTTGTAGAAACCACGCTTAATCTTCACTAACTTTTAAATTGTAATAACTTGTTGTTAAATTGTAATTGTAATCTTATAAATTTTATTAATTTATAAAAATCTATTTGAGTTAATAATAAATAACATACATTTGGGCGAATTAATTTAATTTTAATACACTTCGCGTCATTTGGCTAAACTCATCACTAAAACCATTTTTTTGAAATTTAAGTCTAATACACCATAATAAGAAGCGGCACATACCATTATTATCACTCAAAATTTATTATGATTACGGTTAAAAACAATTGAGACTTTCTTAAATCACGAAAGTAATACTATGGAGGAAACCATCTTGATTGAACTTTCCTTCATCTGAAAAAATAAATCACTTTGCGCCAACCGTTAATAGATTTGAAACACCCCATCACATATGTTTTTGGCGAATTCCAATAGTTGTAACTTAAGTTCTGCATTTAACGGTGATTTTAACGTACTTATTAAGGTTAATATTGTATAAAAGAATATTTGTCTGAAATGATACATATCAGGGCTATCACAATAAAAAAAAATTGCGTACCTCAATAAATTAATTTGGGTGCCTCTGGATGCCTCACAAAATAAAAGAAAATAAAAAAGCGAAAACTACACAATGTTATAAATTTTATTTAAATTAAATAAAAAGTTCCAATTATATCAATTTACGTTAGTAAGCTATTTTGCAGTCATTAAAGGTACTATTCCAAGGACTGATTGTCTCACTAAGTCAATTTAAAGCAAGAACAGAAATTATATTTTGTAGTTGTACAAATGAAACAAAACAATTTTCTCAGTCAACAAATATTTGAGTGTTAACAGTGTGAACTGCCATAAAAAGTATCAAATCGAATACTTTTTATGGCAGTCGATCAAATTATAATATTATATACATAAAATTTGCGAATGGAAGAGAATTTTACCATAAAGTTAGCGTATGGAAAAGAATTTTACTATAAAAATAATTTTTGAATGGAAGAGAATTTTAATATCTATGGTTGTGATTT
Organism: Tipula unca; assembly: GCA_951394425.1. NCBI lineage: Eukaryota > Metazoa > Arthropoda > Insecta > Diptera > Tipulidae > Tipula > Tipula unca. Next base: position 129,063,922 of record OX596380.1, read on the forward strand.
TGTAAATGTCAATTTTTTCTTTATATAAACAATTTTGAAACTTCAAATTTGGTGTCTAATACTAATCTACGCTGTTAAATTTTAACCATAGATTATTTTGAAAAAAAAGAAAACGTTTATTTGTTCTCTTTGTTAATGTAATTTTAGTCGTGTTTTTTAATTCAAAAAATTTTCTTATTGGAATGAAGTTCTGGATAGAATTTTCTCATTTTTTCAGTAAAATCCAAATGAATTTAATTTTTTATCAATAACTAAGATACATTTAATGTTAAACTACACATTTTAATTCACCATTATCGAAATAAAATCAAATTTAACTTTATTTTTCAATGTTCTGGATAAAACATTGGTTTTTTCAAGTTCGCGATAAATTCATAGTACACGAACTCGAAAAAAAGGGAAATTTTAAAAGGAAATATTTTAAACAAATATATTTCATTGTTTTATGCTTGATACCTGTATTATTTCACAATAAACGTCAAAATATATAGTTAGAAGTTGAAATTTATTCAAATAAATAGAACTTAAATTAAATATATTGGTTAAACTAAATAACATTTCCCAGTATTATTCCCGATGTTCTTATAGTACTTGAAGTTCTGTTAATAAAGCCAACTCAGTCAATCAGTTCATGGAATAGTACCTTAATGCGTTGATCGTCTGAGTTTTTAAACAATTGCGATTTCTAGTTTTTATATTATTTAAATCATAAAAGCACCGCTCTGCTGCGGCACTACTATGAGGAAGGCTTAGAAGGGTTGTGGCTTGACTACAATTGTTGTAGATCTACATTATTATATTTGCTTCAGGTCTTGCAGTAGTATTTTATTGCTTAATGGGTTTTGAAATATGTATTTCTCTTGCTTATAGTGATTTATTGTAACAACAATTTATTGGTTTATTTGATTTTAACAGACACCTTTTTGGTTTGCTTTTATTTTATTTGAGTCCAGACGAGTTAGAAATTTGCATTCGCATACTAGATCAAGTGGAGTTTTGGAGAAAACTAAAATCATTTAAAGATACTACGGATGAACCAGTATTCTCAGAAATTTCATTTTATATGCTACAACTATGTTCACTTCCACACAGCACTGCAGCAGCAGAACGAATTTTTTCACAGCTTAATTTAATTAAAACAAATCTACGAAATAGAATAAATATTAAAACGGTCGAGAACTTAATGTATTCAAAAGAACTTCTGGCCAAAAATAAAGTTTCCTGGGAACCATCTGGTACACCAGATTTACTAAAGTGTGCTGATAAATTTGTATTTACGTCCGTCAGTAAATTAGTCAGTAATTCAGTTTAAATTGAAATAATCTGAATTAAATTGAAATAATCTGAATTATTTAACAAAAATATCTTAAATTCCATAGCGTCGTTGATGCTTTACTACTCGTATGTCTACAAATTTTTTTTAATTTAGTTATAATTATTGTATTTGAATTTTTTACAAAATAAAGTTATTTTATGAATTTTAATAAAAAAAACTGAAATTTTAAAATATTTTGTATAAAAGCAATTGAAATTATTTCTACTACACAAATTACCAATCTACTACAATTTTTATTCACAGTCTGCTACGTATTTTGCTAATGGAAGTCCCAACACTGCGGAGAAGACCATTAATAAATATTTTTAAATTTGGGAATCTTATATCATTGAATCCATTTTGTAGTTCAATAATTTTAAGAAAGAAACCCCAGAAAGTCTCCAAATTAGAAGATATCGGAATAAATCTCTGAAAAATAACTTTTCGATATTCTCCTTCTATCTCATCAATTTTTCCGTCACTTAATTGTGGAAGTAAATTTATCAAAGGTATGAGATCCTAGGTTTTACGGATCTATGCTTTAAATTTTATTTAAGGTTTCATCTTTAAAATCAAACCGATTAACAATCTGTTAGCATAGTTTAATATAATAGTTTTTACATAATTTCTTGATGTGAATAGATTCAAGATTTAAGTTAGATTATTGAATTTGTCTTTTATCGAAACAAACAGTGACATTGCGCTTAATAGCATAACCATAATATTTAGCAGAATATTTATTGTAAAATTGTGCTTTGTAGCAGAAACCAAAAAAAATTATGTTAAAAATAATGAAATTTGGAACAAAATTTTAATTTTCGGTGCCTCTAATTTTTTAGGTGTCTCACTTTCTCTATAAGAACCCGGCAAATAAAAGCTAGATTATTTATCTTCTCGACACCCAACTTACTGGCCATCAGATAGAAGGAAATACCTGATTTAATAGATAACCAGGGATGAGCGAGGTAGATTACGCCATACAACGTTGATTACTTGACAGTGTTTTTTGTCAACGTCGGCAATTAAAATAATGTCAACAACCTACGATATTTTAGCGATTTGAAATCGAATGCGCCAGTTTGCGGGAGTATTTTGTAAAAGCGTTCATCTAGAGGTGATTTTTTCATTTGCTTCTTTTTGATAAATGAAGCATGAATAGTTTCAAACTGTCATCGTGTTTTTATTTATTCAGTATTTTTTGCCATTTCATCATGGAAAAACTGAGCCCGGCATAGCGTCTACAAGTTGTTCAGCTTTATTACAAAAATCAGCGTTCTATGAGGAATGTGTTTCGTGCGCTTAGACACAGTTGACATAATCGGTCTATCGAGACCACTATTTGGAATACCATCAAAAATACGTGGATGATACGCGACTAAATAGCTGGTTTGGTGTAGTTTATGCGCCTATGAAATCATTCGTTCATATTTTTACAAAAACAAAGACGGCTGGGTCGTACCTGTGAATAGTTCTAGTTATTACGCCATGATCACGGAATATTTGCTGCCTGAAATTGAAGCCAGACCTCAATGACATTTGGTTCCAAGAAGTCGGTGCTATTTGCCAGGGCGCGAAGCAATGTACTTATTGAAAAATAATATTGGCGAGCAATTAATTTCACGGTTCGGATTGTTGAATTGGCTATTTAGATCGTGTGATACCTCCTAGACTCTTTTCTTTGGGGCTACACAAAGTCCAAAGTCTATGTGAATAAAGCAACTAGATTTGAGGCATTGGAAGCCAACATTACTCGTGTCATTCGCCGTGCCATTCGATATTCTTGAACGCGTCAACAAAAAATGGACTTTGGGAAAGGACCATCGCAGTTGCGGCCATCATTTGCAGAAGTAATCTTTAAAAAATAAATGGCAAGAAATGTTCTTTCGAATGATAATAAAGGATCCATACGATTAAATTGAATTTTTTGAGTTTTTTTAATTTTGGCCCAAACTACCTCTATAGATTTCATTATTATACGGATAAAATCACGCACATGTTGTTTGATGCTCCCTGTTTCTAGCACAACTGCCGGTGGGACTTTTGCACTTCAGCACTCTTTCCACTATACCCCAAAATTTTTCGATGCATCGAAAACCTGTGGACTCTTTGAGATAACATTGATTTGATTAATCACGTGCAAATTTATTGCTTCTGTTGGAATTAGAGTCGTGTGAACGAACTATATGGCCAAAACTTTACAGCAGAATCGTCTTAAAACATTAGGGGCAAAATACGTTGAAAAATGTGACAAAAACCTGGCTCCAACTGCAAATTGCTGGCCAAATCATACATTTTTTTGCAAATCTATATCTAACTTGAAGTGTTTCAAAACCAATTTCATGTACGTTTTGTCATTTATCAAAACACATCCACTAAATTAGGTGGAAATTTTGGCATCACTTGCAGATATTTTATCGAAAAAGTGTTGGTTATCTCAACGATTTGGCTTTTTAATAACTCGGTAGCACTCATAGCCTTCCTGAACTCGAATTCGTTTTACCATGGAGTGGGGTGTGTTAAATTGTATGACACGGTCATAGTTAATCCCCGGATTATTTTTAATGAAGCTTATAACATTTTTATAAAAATTTCTTTCAGTTGTGCCATGTAAAGATTTCTATCGTTTTTCTGTACAATATTTTAATACGCCGATGGTCGAGTAAGCAGCGTCAACGCTCTTGAAATCGTGGACTCGATTCAATTTTCTCTATTGAATTGACAAATATAAGAGATTTGTATAGCATTAAGTATATTCGGCGGTGGTGCAGTTAACAGAGTCATTGCTTTTGCATTCGTGGACTCGAGTTCAATTCTCGTCAGCGTCCAATACTTTTTTAATTTAATTTCTTCGGCAAGTATAAGAGCCATCTCTTGTGTAGGACCGTAATACAAATGTATCAGCCATCTCTTGTGTATGACCGTAATGAATTGGCCATTCCTGTTGCTAAAATTTTCAATTTAAAGGAGTCGTTGCATTTGGAATTGTGAACTTGAGTTCAAGTCTCGGTTTCGCACTAAATAATTGTTAATTTAATTTATTTAATTTCTCCCTTCAGTTGGCAAATATAAAGGATGAGTATAGCGGCAAATCTATATATGGAAATGGTGAGGTGGTAAGGTAAGTGGTGTCATAGGATTTGGAATCATTGATGTTGTGCAGTGTTCGAACTTTATCGATTAAAGGGTCAACAAATTTAGCTGGCATATACACATTTTCTCATTAAATTAAAAAAAACTCGCTTTTCGATTTAAAAATGACCAATTTGCAATTAAATTTACTTTTACATGGAGAATATTAAAGCATGAGCATGATTTAGATCCATTAATCCAAAGTCACTGACTTTACTTACTGGACCACCGATATATATTTCATGCTGTACAAATCTTTTATATATGTCTGACTCTGCGTTTATTTCACCATCGCTATATTATACCCATCTTGAATACATGCCATCTTCAAAAATATGAAAATGTTTAACAGAAAAGCTGTGTTGAACCAATTTGAATACAGAAGAAATTAAATTAAAATATTACCGTACGTACGGTAATATTTTAATTTAACCTCAGTAAGCCTCAAGTCATAATATTATTTTTGTCAAGCCTTATATCGGTTATATATAAGTCACTTCGTGACTCAAACAAACAAATCGGTCACATAACGGTATTTATTCTGATCACTTGGCCATAAAGGATCATATATCGGATTGTCAAATGACTTAAAGTCATATGGAACCATATATTGATTATTACTATGTCTAATAAAAAAACATTTTTTTTGTTTTCTATGTTGGTCATTCATTGATCACAATACGATTTGTACAGCTTTATATATAGCACATATAAATCTCATAACTATTGAATCATATAAGAGTCCAAAGCAGATCCTATAATGTCCGAATAAATATCTATCATCAAATGTCACAACATAGTTTAAAGTATATACGCGACTAAAATGCAAAGCCATTATTTTATAATCGTGAACGTATAGTTTTGCTTAATAATAATATAAGCTTTGAATAAAATAAATAAAAAATCCTGGATTAATAACAAAATTAATAATAAGAAAAATTATCGAAGACGTTTGCGGAAACTAACATCACAAAAATGTTCAACATTTTGCAAACAAGTGGAATCCACTTTTGATTTGATTGAGCTGAGTATGGAAAACGAAGATCAGTTTATCGCTAAACCTTCTACTATAAATTTTAGTAATTTAAATGATCAATTATTCCATAAAATCGAATTTAAAGAAGTCGAATGTATGAATAGTTATACCAATATTGATACAAGTTCATTTGAAAAATCTGTAAATGGAGAGGCCATTCGCAGCGATGATGATAAATATTTTAGCTCAGATGATGCTATTTCTGTCGACGACCACTTTGTTAGTGATATTAAGAAAAGGGTGAGTGAACTTTCGGAGCAAGAAGTTGATTTACCGTTCAATGAATTTATTAAATCATGGACAACCCACTATAACATCAGCCAAGCTGCCTTAAAACCTTTAATTAACAATATAAATAAATGTTTCGGAGCCAACCTACAGAACGATCCCAGATCAATCATGATGACCCCACGGGAAACTACCAGGACCTTTATAAAAATGGAAGGTGGTGAATATTGGCATCAGGGCCTTGAATATTGTTTAAGAACATACTTTGCAAATCTTACGGAAACAATTTCTATATCTTTAAATATCAACATTGACGGCTTGCCTATTTGTAGAAGTTCTAAAGCGGAATTTTGGCCCATCCTGTTTAATGTTTTTGAAATCGAAGAATTTCAACCAATGGTAATCGGAGTATTTTACGGAAGCAGCAAGCCAAAGAAAGTAGAAGAATTTCTTGAACCATTTACTAATGAAATAGTGCCAATTCTTGAAAACGGGATTGAAATTAATAACTTCATGCTTAAAGTGAAGATAAGGTGTTTTATATGTGACACTCCGGCGCGGTCGTTTATAAAAGGAACGGCATACTTTAATGCAAAGCACGGATGCCTGAAATGCACTACTATAGGAGAATTTTCGCATATTTCTAATACAACTGTTTTTCATGATCAAAATGCTCCATGTAGAACAAACGATGGTTTTAGATCAAGAATATACGGATTGCATCACAACAATTATAAAATAAAAATACCTGATGGCCCAATTAATCGAACAAAACTGGAACCAATTTTATCGCCATTATTAAGAATAAAATCATTGGATATGATCCAAGACATTATCGTTGGAGATCCTTTGCACCTTTTGCATTTTGGGATTGTAAAACGGTATCTAGTCGGTTTCAAAGACGGAATCATAAAGATTATTAATGAAAAACTATTAAAAATAAAATTGCCGCAAGAAATACATCGAAAAGTTAGAGGAACAGATGTTCTTGCTTTTTGGAAAGGTAGCGAATTTGCTTCTTTTCTTAATTATATAGGCATTGTAGTTTTAAAAGATCATTTGCCTGCAGATGATTACTATAATTTTCTTGTACTATTCTGTGCAACAACAATTTTCTCGAATAATTATTATCAACAATATTGGCCATTAGCACGATCATTATCAGATCATTTCGTAGAAAATTACACTTTCCTGTATCCAGAACATTTAACGTCAAATCCACACAACTTTGGTCACTTAGCTGATGAAATTGAACGTTTTGGACCATTGACTAGAATTTCAACGTACCCTTTTGAAAATATGTTGTATCACCTTTAAAAAAAAATTAAGAATGGACGGTTGCCACTAGTTCAACTAGCGAATAGGTTGGCCGAAATAACTATAATAAATAATGTAGTTCCAGCAATATCTAAGAAAAACTATCCTTTCCTTAAATTTCCATTCAAAACAGACGGATCAAACAATACCAAGTATCTATGTATCGAACTGAAACATAATTTTGCTTTGAGAAATAATTTTGAAGATAGATGGTTCTTAAATGTAAACAGAGAAATTATTGCAATGGAATATGGAATTAAAAAAAACATCGAACATTTTGTTTACGGGCATAAGATAAAATATCGTGACGACTTTTTTTTAGAGCCTATAGAGTCATCGAATATAAATGTATTTTATACCACAAATTCAAATGAATTTAATAATAGTCACTTGTACCCAATTAAAGACATACTTTGTAACCTGGTGGCGATAAATCAAAACAATAGCCATGTTGTCTTTATACCGCTACAGCATACTTTGGACTGGAATGAATAGTGTTAAAATATAATCAAGAAATAAAATTTGTAATTCTTTGAATTCAACTTTGTAAACATTTAAATAAAACAAAGACACAATCATATTATATTGTTATTTTATTTATTCAAACCATATTAATCCTTTAATTCAATCTATATTTTGTAAATATTATATTTCAAGCGGTGGCATTGTTAGGAAGAATAAGTTCACCGTCCAAATCTGTTGTTGTCCTGGCAAAAGAAGGTAATAAGAATTATTAAAGTTTTCATAATCTGTAGTCAATAATTCAAACATCTTACATTTCAGAGGGACACGTGATGATATTTGTATTACCCCCCCCAAAAAAACATATCTCCTGATCTACATATAAGAAAGAATAGAAAAATTAGTCGCCATTGCTGATTTTTTTCACTCGTCTAGTAATTAATTACTCAATTTCGTCTACCATCATAGTGGTACTAGTCCCTCGAGCTCGTTGCGTTGATCGTCGAAGCAGTTTAGATTTCAATCTTGCTGTTGAGTTTTTTTAGAAAATCGTGACATTGTGATACGGAAAATGTTGGATCTGCTGCCAAAACAACATCACAAAACAATTTAATAGTATTATGATTACTTTCAAATTTAATTTTTGTAATTTGTCGTCCAATTTCAGTCCAAGAACAATCGGCAAGTAGAGAACGCTTGAACATTCGATCCAATACATCGTTCCAGTCATATTTTAGTAATATAAAAGCTTTATAATGAACACACCAATTTATTTTCTTTTTGTATTAAAAGTAACAAATTTTGTATTGCATATACACACACGAAGTATTATAGTATTAGTTTGTTGTATTTAATTGAGGTATAATTTTCATTATGATTTAAAATATTTTGTCATAATGAAATTAGCAAAATATTTAATGATCAGTTATAACTGACTATAATATTTTGGTTTATAATTTTATTAATACATACCTATAATCTACCGTGATTAAACATAAGCAGAGGTAGACCAGATGATAAAAACGCAGCGCAATATTGAAAAATTATATGGATCGGTAAGACTCGAGTTCGAATCACAGCGAAGGAAGGTAAAAATAATATGGTAAGTAAACAGTACTATAAGTAATTGTACAATAACAAAAAAAAATTAGATACAGATAATATGAATACTAAGATATAATAACAACATTAAAAAGATATATAAATGATAATTAGTTCAGAATTAACTAAAATTGCTTAAACATTTTTGGTCAATATTTTTTAAGTCATATATATTCTATCCAAAGTCATAAAACTATATTATATAACCTGTCATATATCGATCATTATTTAAGTCACAAAGAAGCAAAAGCAGTAGTCATATTATCTGCCAAATGATAGTCATATAATTATCGTGTATTGGTCATATTAGTTTCTGTTATGGTTGTAAATCATTTAATAAAGCCTTACTAGATTTATCTTGATTCTTATATGATCATTTTAAGCCGTACAATATGGACCATTTTGATCATATATATATACACAATAATTTGGCAAACGATGATGTTTTAATGATTTTGTTTAATGACTGAGTCATACAAGAGAATCGTAGAGAATGGTATGTGATCGAATTAAATACTAATTATATGATTTCTGGTTACTTGGGGCCACGTGGCTTATGGGACTCGAACCTAGGTCCACAAATCCAAAGTCAACTACTCTACTACCTCGCCTGCCACCGTATTTATATATTTGATGTTATGCAAAGTTTTTATACTTTCCAATTGAATTGAGAAACTTGGGAAATTTTTTAACAGAAGCTGAATTTAACTAAAAATGTCACAACATTAATATCGTTTGAAACTTAACTGAACTTCATAGTGCCAGGTGCAACATTTAATGCGATGACATTCCAAGCAGTGTATTTCGAAGAAGTTAAAAATCTGACGAGCTATTCCTCCTTATGTTCTTAAAACTTATAAAACTTCCGTTCCGCAGTCAATGATGCTTGATGCGATTTTCTAGGCGGGCCAAAATATTGATCACTGACCATAAAAGTTTTAAGATTAAGTCAGTACATGAATAACGTCCAAATACAAAATTTCCCTATACAAACTGATGTATAACAAATAGGTATAGCTGAGTTTAAGTCTCGATTAAAACTAAAAATAAATTTAATTAAATTTCTTGCAAATTAATTCAATTCAGATTCTGTTAAATTTTCATTTTTCTCTATTCACAGTCTAGTAATACTTTTGGTTATAAGAAAATAAGATCAAGTCAGGTATTTTTCCTGGGTCAGTTGGCCAATATGTTGGTTTTCCAGTTGAAATGGATTCACTCATCCATTTTCTTTAATGGCAGTCAGTAATTATTTTCCTTTAGTTGTAGTTAATTTAGAACCACCTATTATGAACCTTATGAACCTTTTTCCCAGACGTTTGAAAAACTTTGAGTATTGTTTGTTTTTAATAGATTGTCTTGTTGGACAGTACAATCCTGCCACAGTTGTTGGTTTTTATATACATGAACAAGTGTTGGTTATCTGAACGATTTAGCTTTTTAATAACTCAGTAGCACTTATAGCCTTCCTGAACTCGAATTCTTTTTACCATGGAGTGGGGTGTGTTAAATTTTATGGCACGGTCATAGTTAAAGTTCCCCGGATTATTTTTAATGAAAGTTATAACCTTGTTGTCTGATTTTTTGTTATCTACGGGTTGTCGACACGTCCATGTAGAAAATAATAGATGACGCGTAAACGCCCAACCCTGTAGACAACAGCATAAGAGACCTGATATTTGCAGCTCTGAAAAAGTTTAAAAGCCTTCAACTAATATACTACCGCCCTCGGTAGCACAGTAAGTAGCGTCCTTGCTTTGTTATTCGAGGGTCTCGGGTTCGATTCCCGGTGGTGACCAAAAATCACGGTTGGGTGTTTTTAATGTGTAAGTATATGGGTTTGTCCGGGTATTGCACCGTGGGCCCATGTGGCATTGAGTGCTGGAATAATCCGCCCAACTTTAATTTTATTTTAATTTATTTAAGTGGAAACCAGTTAAAAATACCATCAACCATACCATCAAAAACTATACAAACTCAAAGAAAGATCACAACATTAATATCGTTTGAAACTTAACTGAACTTCATAGTGCCAGGTGCAACATTTAATGCGATGACATTCCAAGCAGTGTATTTCGAAGAAGTTAAAAATCTGACGAGCTATTCCTCCTTATGTTCTTAAAACTTATAAAACTTCCGTTCCGCAGTCAATGATGCTTGATGCGATTTTCTAGGCGGGCCAAAATATTGACCACTGATCATGCAAGCTTTAAGTTTAAGTCAGTACATGAATAACGTCCAAATACAAAATTTCCCTATACAAACTGATGTATAACAAATAGGTATAGCTGAGTTTAAGTCTCGATTAAAACTAAAAATAAATTTAATTAAATTTCTTGCAAATTAATTCAATTCAGATTCTGTTAAATTTTCATTTTTCTCTATTCACAGTCTAGTAATACTTTTGGTTATAAGAAAATAAGATCAAGTCAGGTATTTTTCCTGGGTCAGTTGGCCAATATGTTGGTTTTCCAGTTGAAATGGATTCACTCATCCATTTTCTTTAATGGCAGTCAGTAATTATTTTCCTTTAGTTGTAGTTAATTTAGAACCACCTATTATGAACCTTATGAACCTTTTTCCCAGACGTTTGAAAAACTTTGAGTATTGTTTGTTTTTAATAGATTGTCTTGTTGGACAGTACAATCCTGCCACAGTTGTTGGTTTTTATATACATGAACAAGTGTTGGTTATCTGAACGATTTAGCTTTTTAATAACTCAGTAGCACTTATAGCCTTCCTGAACTCGAATTCTTTTTACCATGGAGTGCGGTGTGTTAAATTTTATGGCACGGTCATAGTTAAAGTTCCCCGGATTATTTTTAATGAAAGTTATAACCTTGTTGTCTGATTTTTTGTTATCTACGGGTTGTCGACACGTCCATGTAGAAAATAATAGATGACGCGTAAACGCCCAACCCTGTAGACAACAGCAAAAGAGACCTGATATTTGCAGCTCTGAAAAAGTTTAAAAGCCTTCAACTAATATACTACCGCCCTCGGTAGCACAGTAGATAGCGTCCTTGCTTTGTTATTCGAGGGTCTCGGGTTCGATTCCCGGTGGTGACCAAAAATCACGGTTGGGTGTTTTTAATGTGTAAGTATATGGGTTTGTCCGGGTATTGCACCGTGGGCCCATGTGGCATTGAGTGCTGGAATAATCCGCCCAACTTTAATTTTATTTTAATTTATTTAAGTGGAAACCAGTTAAAAATACCATCAACCATACCATCAAAAACTATACAAACTCAAAGAAAGATCACAACATTAATATCGTTTGAAACTTAACTGAACTTCATAGTGCCAGGTGCAACATTTAATGCGATGACATTCCAAGCAGTGTATTTCGAAGAAGTTAAAAATCTGACGAGCTATTCCTCCTTATGTTCTTAAAACTTATAAAACTTCCGTTCCGCAGTCAATGATGCTTGATGCGATTTTCTAGGCGGGCCAAAATATTGATCACTGACCATAAAAGTTTTAAGATTAAGTCAGTACATGAATAACGTCCAAATACAAAATTTCCCTATACAAACTGATGTATAACAAATAGGTATAGCTGAGTTTAAGTCTCGATTAAAACTAAAAATAAATTTAATTAAATTTCTTGCAAATTAATTCAATTCAGATTCTGTTAAATTTTCATTTTTCTCTATTCACAGTCTAGTAATACTTTTGGTTATAAGAAAATAAGATCAAGTCAGGTATTTTTCCTGGGTCAGTTGGCCAATATGTTGGTTTTCCAGTTGAAATGGATTCACTCATCCATTTTCATTAATGGCAGTCAGTAATTATTTTCCTTTAGTTGTAGTTAATTTAGAACCACCTATTATGAACCTTATGAACCTTTTTCCCAGACGTTTGAAAAACTTTGAGTATTGTTTGTTTTTAATAGATTGTCTTGTTGGACAGTACAATCCTGCCACAGTTGTTGGTTTTTATATACATGAACAAGTGTTGGTTATCTGAACGATTTAGCTTTTTAATAACTCAGTAGCACTTATAGCCTTCCTGAACTCGAATTCTTTTTACCATGGAGTGGGGTGTGTTAAATTTTATGGCACGGTCATAGTTAAAGTTCCCCGGATTATTTTTAATGAAAGTTATAACCTTGTTGTCTGATTTTTTGTTATCTACGGGTTGTCGACACGTCCATGTAGAAAATAATAGATGACGCGTAAACGCCCAACCCTGTAGACAACAGCATAAGAGACCTGATATTTGCAGCTCTGAAAAAGTTTAAAAGCCTTCAACTAATATACTACCGCCCTCGGTAGCACAGTAAGTAGCGTCCTTGCTTTGTTATTCGAGGGTCTCGGGTTCGATTCCCGGTGGTGACCAAAAATTACGGTTGGGTGTTTTTAATGTGTAAGTATATGTGTTTGTCCGGGTATTGCACCGTGGGCCCATGTGGCATTGAGTGCTGGAATAATCCGCCCAACTTTAATTTTATTTTAATTTATTTAAGTGGAAACCAGTTAAAAATACCATCAACCATACCATCAAAAACTATACAAACTCAAAGAAAGCCCCAGGACACGATTTTATTATCGAGAAATAATCGGAGAATTACCTGATAAATGCATAAAAACCATAACTTATGTACATACATCGTTAATGTGATTATCAGATATGGATATTTCCCTTAAAATGAAAAATATCGCTAAGTACAATGTTTCCAAAGCCTGGAAAACACGAAACACAAGTTGCATCGATCAGGTCAATAAATATTCTTCCGATACTTTCGATTGTTTTTTATAAAACAATTGTATATTACAAAAAATAAAAAAACAATTTTATCTGAAGAACACATTATACCAGACTACCAATTTGAATTTCGAGACCGGCATGCACTGTAAAGATGTGCACAGAAATATTATTCGGTGGTTTTCCTATATAGGCATTGTGCCAGCTATCGACATAGTAAGACATGAGGGCTTCAAATATAAAATTAAAACTCGTTTGGTAAAAAAATTTCAGTCCTTGAAAGCTACTTGTTTCAAATAAAATACCAGGTTGAACACAATTCACTCATTACTGCACTATATGACATAAACGCAGAATTCAATTTTTTGAAGGTTTTACAGTAGAGTTCCACATTTATTCTAGTGAATTTTCGCACTGGATTGTAGTTTTTGGGGGAGCGCCAGTCCAATCAGGTGCTTGCATATGCAGATGACATACCCTGGCTCGGGCACGTTCTGCGTTCTGATCCGGACCAAATTGTGCAGCGATCTCTGAAAGGAGAGCCACCATATGGTAGGCGCAGAGGTCGTTGCAGGCGACGATGGCTCCACGGTGTAGAGAACGACTTGGCATCTTCAGATTGTCTTAGACAGTATGAAGACCATGCTCGGGATCGAAACCGCTGGAGCCACTTTGTTGACTCAGTAAGGGGCCAGTAATGGCCTTTAAAACTGTTTAATATATCGATGACTAGATCTTGATTTTACAGTTTTTTCAAATTTTATTATTTATAGACCAACAAACGTGATTGATTTTGGGGTAAGAAAAAGCCGCCATATAAATATTTAAATGTAAAAATTTTACAATCTTAGCGAAGAGGTTTTATTTGAACTATGATGGATGGTATTCTTAACCATTTACAAGTTATTTAATTCAACTCCATACTCAATAAATTACAAGCCATATAGAAAAAACTAAACCAATTTACAAAAGATCGTAGATACTGTTTGATGCAATAGTTCTATTATTATTAACAGTTAACAGAAGCTCTCAGATTTATTTATTTGGACACATTTTGTTTGACATGCAACTAATTTTTGTAACACGTTTTAATCTAAACAATTAATTTTATTTTATTTTTTTCCAAATTTCACAACAATTTTAATATGGCAAACTGAACTTGTTAATGTTCCAAATGAAAACAATCACTAAAGTAACGCTCGAGTGTGTTGTACAAATGAGGTTGAACACCGGATAAGCTATGATCCTCGTCTGGATATGACTAGAATTTCAATAAACGATTAATCAAATTAACTCAAGCGACTTATAATAACTTACCATTTGCTTGAATAGAACTGCATGTGTTTCTAAAGTTCTGGACAACGCCATCGCTTGTTGATAATGCACATTATCGTCGAGCGTGCCATGAATTAAAAAGTAGTTTTTGCCTTCGAATTCTTCATATAAAGTACTTAAACGTGACTCAGCATATCCAATGGCATTATCAGTTGGAAGACCCATATACCTTTCAGTATAAATTGTATCTGAAATCAACAAATTTATTGATTTGATGAATTCGAATTTAGCTGAATTTAATTATTTTACCATAATAAGTCCAGTCGGTTACTGGTGCTACTGATACGGCACATTTAAATACATCCTCGGTATCTTTGGCTAATGCTAGACCCGCTGCATAACCGCCATAGCTCCAACCCCAAATTGCAATATGATCGCGATCAATAAAAGGATACTTCTCGGCCAATAATTTAGCAGTTTCAATTTGATCTTCAATTTCCACTGTGCCAAGTTTTCGATAAATTTCATGCATTAGTTTATCACCACGTAACCCTGAGCCCCGTCCATCTATTCTAACATAAATGATATTTTTTGCGGCCGCCAAATAGGTACCCCAATTGGTACCCCATTGGAATGTTACACTGTACGAATCAGGTCCACCGTAAACATTAATCAATACGGGGTATTTTGTTGCACCCGAACGATCAATATCACCTGGTAGAATCATCGATACTTGAGCTTTATACCCTGAACTTAATTCAATTTCGTCGTCATATTCCACAATTGGCATATTCAAATTTGCAATTTTTTCTTGAAGTACCTCATTTGTTTCATATACTCGTTCATGCACCAATGTTATTTTGTTGTCTATTTCATTATACGAAAAAATATCAGCACGTGGTACGGCCGGGCCTAAAGCATTTAATCCGAACAACTTCTCGCCCTTTGCAAATGAGGCCGAAAAATATTTATAATCGCCTTCTCCCAACATATCGAGTTCACAAGTTAAACATTGTGATTCGGCGTCTTGTTCCGCTTTAATGGCATAAACATGTGAAACTCGTGAATCGTCTTCTGTGTTTGCCGAATAAAAAATGTAATTGAGTTCCGCATCCCAATAGATTAGTTGAGTTACGACATATTTTCCTTTTGTCAACACAATTTGCGGGCCGCCATCGGTGGAAAGTAGGGTTAAATGTCGATAACCACCAGCATTACTACCCTGGTCGTGCGACATAATTAAGGCAAATTGGCTTCCATCTCCGTTATATAGTGGACTACTGAATAATTCTACCCAACCATCAGAAGATTCGACATGATCAATAATTGAGCATGCTGTATTACATACTTGAATGTAAGCGTCATTTTGAACACGATTCATCCATGTGGCTACAACGTGATCATTGTTTGCCCACGATAATGTTGTTATTATATGCTCAACAGCGGTAAGTTCAGTGGGTACAGGAATTTGAACTGATAATACTGGACTGCTCTGCAAATCAACTTGGTATAGGCTAACAGTTGGATTTACTGTGCCAACTTTTGGATACGATACTTGCATGTTTGTCGGGTACTGGGCCTCCACTGTGCCTGGTTCACCGTAGTATGTGTATTCAAATGTTTCAACATTTGTATCATCAAACCGAATATAAGCTAATTTGGTGCCATCTGGTGAGAATCGTAAAGCTGAATTTGATCCAAACACTTCCTCTGTGATAGAAAGAAAAACATTGAAACTTGCTTATGTTACGAAATTTGAATATAGTTTGGTATATATAGTTAGTTTACCTTCATATACCCAATCCGGAATACCGTTAAATATTTTAGTGCTTCCGTCTGTAGTAATTTGAATAGGTTCGGTTGCTAAATCAGATTTATAATAAATGTTGTTTTTGTAAATAATGACCAAACCTTGGCCTATTGGACTCCATTGAACTAATGTTAGTTTATCAGTTTCATCATTGATGAAAATTTTTGTTTCTTGTCCAGCTGCCTTTGATGTCGCATCTCCGGAGAGTAATTCCACAACGCTGTATGACGCTTCATAGCTGTGACGGTAGCCTTTGACTCGTTCATAACCAACAATAAGATGTGTATTTTCTGGTGATAGTGAGTATGTGTATGCTCTTGATAGTAAATCGCCATCTTGTTTGGCAAGTAGAAGGGTATAAGTTTCTGTTAGAACATCAAACAGTTTTAGACCATCTTTTTCATTTACTAATACATCTTTGCCGCTTATAAATCTGCTAGAGAAACGTTTTGATGATAGTGTACCCCCTAAAAAGTCGTTGAGTGTTATTTCATCTTGTGGCGGCGCTGGGGTGGTAGTATCTGTGCCTGTATCTGTTTGAGACCCTGTCCCACCATCCGGCGTTGTTGATGTGTCACCATCCACAGTTGTAGTGGTAGTTGAACTATCTATTGGGGCAAGCGTCGTAGTATCATCGTCGTCGTCACCCGTTAGCACGACTACTAGTACTGTAACTACTACTACTGCAATTAGAGCACCAAGTACGATTAATCCAATTTTTTTGTAACTCCATCTCTTTTTTGGCTCGAACAGATCCTAGAAACAATAAAACATTTTGCATTATTAATTTAGAAGTCATTAATCAAAAACTGTCACTGCCATATACTTTTAATCTCAAAATAGCCAACTTTTTGTATATTTTTATATCTAGTCACATGGACTGATAAATATAATCAATTTAACTATAGGTAATATATTGCTTATTACAAACGTATAAAGTAATTGAAGTATAGTTAGTCGTTTGATACTTTGATGACCGATAAACTGAATTGTATAACTGTCTCCCACAAAATCGTACAGCCATTACAAAAATCATTCAAAAAACTATAACTTAATATTATATTATCTTTACTTTAATCTTATCACTACAGTACATATTATATGACACGTTTGAATCCAAAAAACTTAAATCGAGACTAGGATTTTAGAATCAAAATTATAGTAAAATAACTCACCGCATTACTCGTAGACAAATATTCTTGGTCAGATTGGTTAACACCTGACATTTTAACTTGACCTTAAAGTTTTCAAAATTTGCTTCTACTTTAGAAGTTACTCGGACAGTAGCTGAAGTTAGACTGGCCATAGACTACACGAATATTTAGAGAGCTATAGATAAGTTCCATAAGTGTGACTTATCATATCTTACATATCAAGGATAAAATACGTTTAGTATTCAATTTTTGCTATATACTTGATAAGGCTTAATTGTCGTCTAAGCCGTTATCTACATATTTATAATGATAAGAATTAGATTATATTTTGAATCTCAAATTAGTGCGGTGTATTAATCAGTACGTAGATGCTTACAATTGTTTGTATATTAGATATTTAAAATATTAATTAAATGTTATTTTTGTATATTTAATGTGATATACTTATTTAATCTAAATATTTTTTTGTTATCAACCACTTAAACTATATAGTTTGATTATCAGATCGGTGACAAATAAATGCAAGAATTGATTATAGCAATACATTTTCAATCGCACATACTCAATATCATTGTGAGTTTAAAATTGAATCACCAAAATTATCTAAATGTGTAGAGTAGAGTTTAGATTTAATTTCAACGGTCCATTTCCTATTTTAAAGTTGAGTGAAGCATATTATGTAGAAATATTAAAGCTTAAAAGTTTTTTTACTCTCTATAAGCTCAACATTTCGGTGAACTTATACATTATTACCGATCAATCTGGTAACGTTATTTTAACGGTTATCCAGTTTTCTGTTGAAAAGTATAACGGCTCAATGATTTGTAACCGATATGTTTGGATTATGTCCGAGCGATCGCACACTATAAATTAGATAGCTCTTAATGTGTGCTGAAGGTAAAATGCACTATATGTAAAAGTTAAACAAGAGGATTTCGAAGGCATTATAGACACGTCATTAACTATATTCCATTTTTTTTTTGCACCGTGGGCCCATTGTGGCATTGAATGCGGAACCTCAGTATTGAAAAAGTGATTATTGCAGTATTGCAGTATCCAATCAATATATTCGACCGACAAAACTCACGCTATATGTAACACACAAAACCAAGAAAATTTAATAAATGTTGCAAACTCGGCAAGAACTATTTCGAAAAAACCCTTAAATAAAAAAATCTTAGCAGAAATAAAATGAAATTAACAATCTAAATAATTAATAAAAAACTAAAAATTTGTTCATGCAAATTTTACTTAACTCCAACACTTTATACCCTATTTCGACCGGAGTGAAGTTTCTAACAAAAAATAAAACTTAACAAAAAATATGCCTGTATTAGTAACACTCAAAATACAATTCTTATTGGAAAAATTGAGTGATTTTTAATTTTGTATATTGGAAATGTAAAAATTTGTAGACAAGATGATTTATAAATTTTAATAAATTATAGGAGGAAGAAAAGCAAATAATTTGAAGCAATAGTTTTTCTAATGGGAAATCAAATACAAAAACCGTTTAATGAAAAAAATATTGATTTAAACAAATCAAATAACAAGACTCTCTCGGAGATTTGGCAAGATTCCACTATATAGGTCTAATAGCCCTATCGTTAGGGAACATTTCATATAGAAGACGACTTTTCCAAACGGAGGATTTGAGATGAGTTTTCCAGTATTTTTTTCTTATAGTTTGAGTTATTTCTAAAAATTTGTTATCATTTACACTAATTGATGGAGTTAAAAACTATGATCTACTGTATGAGAAAATTAAAACAATAACTAAAACAGATAAGTTTAATACAAAATTGATGAGTGGAAACAACAACAAAATAAACTTAGCAGATGGTGAAACCGACAGAGAAATGACAAAAATATTAAGCGAAGGGGGACATTCCTGGCATACGTTTGAAAACAAACAAATCAGACCAATTAGGGTAATGGCTAGAAATCTGCACTCTACATGTAAACCAGAAAAAATAACTGAGGACCTGAAAGGAAGAGGTTTTAATACAACTGAAGCATCAATTAAGCTAAAACGGAGAAGTAAGGAGCCTCTGAACATGTATATGCTGACATTCAGCGCAGATGATGATATTGAAAAAATACATCAAATCAAGTACATCTTGGGATGCAAAGTCAATATTGAGCCCCTAAGAAGATCTAGGCTTATACCACAATGTAAAAAATGTAGAGCATATGGATATACTCAAAAATACTGTAACAAAGAACCCAGATGTGTCAAATGTCCAGGCAAACACCATACTAGAGATTGTGTCAAACCCACAGATGTGCAGCCTAAATGCGTACATTGTGGAGAAAACCATCCAACTAACTACAGAGGATGCAGTGTTGCTATTGAATTGCAAAACATCAAAAATAAAAACATACATTCTAAAAATACAAATCTGATAAAGAAGCAAACTGTTGGAATAAACAGGTCTGAATCATTTAAAGGAGAGTTAAGGCGTAAAGCGTGGATAGCCTCTCAAGCAGAAGTGGGCAAAAAAACTTACGCTCAAGTAAAGATGAGTAACGAAAACAAACAAAAAACTCCTCAAACAGAGGACATAAATCAAATGCTTAAGCTGATATTAAGCAAACTTAATACTTTTGATCAGCGATTACAGAAACTAGAATACAGTACCAAGGGAGCCATCCCTAAACAAAACCATGTCTAACGACTTAAGAATTTTATGCTGGAATGCCAATGGACTCCAGCAACACCAACAGGAATTGCAATGGCTGGACGCAGAGAAAATCGATGTCTGTCTCATCTCTGAAACTCAATTATCAAATTTAGAAATTATAAAACATATCACACTATTCACCTGGGAAATACTGCCAAGGGAGGTAGTGCTGTTATAATTAGAAATAGTATTAATCACTTCGAGGAATTAAACTATGAAACAAAACAAATACAAGCAACAGCTGTTAATCAAGACCAAAAATAACTCTATTAGTGTTATTGGAATCTACTGCCCACCGAAATACTCTCTAAAAGAAAAAGATTATCTTGAATTTTTCAGTAAACTAGGGAAAAGATTTGTAATTGGAGGAGATTTTAATGCAAAAAATATCCACTGGGGTTCTAGACTAACAACAACCAAAGAGAAAGAACTCCTCAATGCTATCAGAAAATACGGTTTTGAAGCCTTATCAAATGGTAAACCGACCTACTCGCCAACTGATCCAAATAAAATACCAGATCTGATTGATTTTTTATACTGAAAAATATATCTGTAAATTACATACATATAGATGAAAGTCTTGACTTAGGCTCTGATCACTCGCCAATACTTTTGACATTAAGTGAAAGGATCATTTAAAAAGAAAGCTATCCTAGTTTAGTAAATAAGCACACAAATTGGGTATACTTTTGACTGTCTTTAGAAAGAAAAATTAACTTAATGGTTCCGCTAAGGAATGAGGAGCATATAGAAAAAGAAGTTCA
Organism: Tipula unca; assembly: GCA_951394425.1. Lineage (NCBI taxonomy): Eukaryota > Metazoa > Arthropoda > Insecta > Diptera > Tipulidae > Tipula > Tipula unca. Next base: position 129,084,904 of record OX596380.1, read on the forward strand.
CAAGTTCATATGTGACATACAGCAGTCAGCTTGGGAAAACACTCCTGAAGTTAAAAAGAAAATTAATTAAGGGAAACAACTACCCTAGAGAAATTAGACAGCTTTTAGCAGAAAAAAGAAGGGCAAGGAGAATATGGCAACAAACTTGAGCCCCTCAAGATAAAACTAAGCTAAACAATCTGACTCAGCTACTTAAAAGGGAAATCAAAGATTTGAAAGACGAATCTATCAGTAACTACCTCAGAAAATTATCTAATGATACTAGAACTAATTATTCTCTCTTGAGAGCAACCAGAAGAATTAAAAGGCCAATAATGCAGATACAGAATATAACAAATGGGCCAGAAATAACGAAGATAAAGTACGAAATTTTGTTGAATACCTGGAAAAAATATTTGAACCACATGATAACTGGAGAGGTTGTACAGGAAAGTGAAGAAATCCTACGAGCAACACCAAAAGAAGTCATGTATGAGATAAAAACAAATATGAATCCGAGAAAAGCGCCGGGTTATGACCTTATCACAGCAGAAATTTTAAAAGAACTACCAAGGAAAGCAATATTAAAGCTCACCATTATTATAAATGCCGCTCTTGGATTCAAATATGTAACCAGCCTCTGGAAAATTGCAGAAGTATTTATGGTTCCTAAACCTGGGAAACCACCACACAAAACTGGATCATACAGGCCAATATCACTATTACCAGTTATGTCTAAACTCTTTGAGAAATTATTAGTAAAAAGGCTAAATCCGATAATTGAGAGGAAAACCTAATTCCCAATCATCAATTCGGTTTTCGCAACCAACACTCAACATTACATCAAGTACCCAGAATAACTAATATTATTGAGATCATTAGAAGAGAAAAAAGTCTGGTCAACGATATTCTTAGACGTTGCACAGGCCTTTGATAAAGTTTGGCACGAAGGACTTAACAATATGTTAAGAACTGTACTACCAATGCAATTCACTACAATATTAGAATCAAACTTGACTTAGACGATTCCTACTCTGAATTAGACGATTCCTATTCTGAATTGAAAGAAATCATGGCAGGAGTACCGCAGGGCAGTGTATTATGTCCGGTCCTATACCTATTGTACACTAATGTTCCCCTGTATTAGAAAACAACATTGTGGTGACATTTGCTGATGACACAGCAATCTTAGCTGTTGGAGATAGCAACGAAGAATCAACTCAGAGTTTACAGTTAGCTATTACTCAAATACATAACTGGACCAAAAGATGGCGAATTAAACTTAACGAAACTAAATCAGTTCACATCAGTTTTACAAACAAACGACTCGAACATATTCCAGTTACAATTAATCAAGAAATAATACCGTATGCCAACACGGCTAAGTATCTTGGCATGACACTAGATGCAAAACTACGATGGAATTGGCTAGGAAAGGAGCTCCGCTCTATCAACATACAACAAACTTCTATTAAATAAACAAATATTAAAACCGGTTTGGACTTATGGTATCCAACTTTGGAGTAGTACCAAACAGAGCAACGTGGAAATCATCCAAAGATTTCAAAACAAAGTATTAAGAAACATCGTTGATACACCATGGTATGTTAGAAACAGAGACCCCCATAGGGACCTTAAAGTGGACACTGTTTCAAAGGAAATCCAAAAAAATACAGTGAGACATAGGAAAAGGCTCGAACAACATATTAACACTGAGGCAACTAAGCTGTTAAACACCACAGATATTGTACGCAGGCTCAAACGAACTAAACCTTTTGAGCTGGTGTAATTGCTAGTGTAAACAGCGTATAATGGTTTTGTCGGTTTACTTCAATTTGTCAGACACTATGGAACACCAGTGGGAAGAAGCCATAGATTAATACAACATAAGGCGTATTTTGTTGAGGTTGTTACAACAACAATTGCACTGAATAACTTCTGACATGAGTTAAATAACTCAAAAATATTTCTTGAGTTATTTAACTCTACTCCAATTTTAATTATAATACCTGTCACCAGATGTACATTTTAATTTTTTTTCTTCAATTTTACTTTCGAAGGTTGTCATTTTGGTAATTAAATGACATTTCGCAAGCGTCAATTTATATAAAATTGTAATTGTTTTTTTTTCATCAAATTTTTCTTGTATTTTCCATGATATTATGACAACCAATGATATTATGACAACCAACGATATTATGACAACTAATTATTCCATGATATTATGACAACTAATTTTCAAAACCACTACCAACTAATAAAAAAAAAATTAACTCAAAAAAAAGTTATTGTGTTGAGAAAAATTAACTCCGTACGGATTCGAGTTAAATTGTTCTCAACAAAATACACCCATAGTAAATTAAGTTAGAATAAAATTGCCCATTACCCCAGGTCACTAGATTGTAATAATTGTTTGTTTAAAATATTTAAATAAAATTGAAAAAAAAAAATAAAAAAAAATTTACTCTAATTAACAAGGCAATCTCGGAGATTTGGCAAGATTCCACTATATAGGTCTAATACGCGTATCATTAGGGAATATTTCATAAAAGAAGATTTTTCCAAACCGAGGATTTTAGATGAGTTTTCCAGCATTTTTTTTCTTATAGTTTGAGTTATTTCTAAAAATTTGTTATCATCAAGGCAATCTTCGAGATTATAAGACAAAAAACCGCATCAAAATTCATAAATTGGAACGAAAGTTATGAATGTTCTAGTGCAAAACTCTGGTTGGCTTATATAAAATTCAAAACAACAATATCGGTCAGAGTAAAAAAAAAGTTAAAAAATTATGTTTTCCGTTTTGGTTTAAACTTGGCACAGATATGCTATACACCTTCCAATTTAGTGCCGTTGTATTGGTTTTACGCATTATTAACAGAATACACAATTTTTCCTTTTTTCGGCCTCCCCTCTCGGGGTCCCCAACTCTCGGGCCCCACATCCCCCTCGGACTTGCGGAATCTTGCCTAAATCTCCGAGATTGCCTTGTTAATTAGTGTAAATGATAACAAATTTTTAGAAATAACTCAAACTATAAGTACACAAATGCTGGAAAACTCATTTCAAATCCTCCATTTGGAAAAGTCTTCTTCGATGAAATGTTTCCTAACAATAAGCCTATTAGACCTATATAGTGGAATCTTGCCAAATCTCCAAGAGTGTCTTGTTATTTGGTTTGTCTAAATCCATATTCGGGAATATTTCTTAAAACAGGCTTAATTATATTTTTATGTGTTGTATGTTTTGTAAATGACTATCCTGATTGAATTTTTTAATGTTTTATAGCGTGTGTGAATGTCGTTTTTTATTTTTATAATATTTATTACAATTTTCGTTTTTTTTATGATTAGTATATTGCCATAATTATGTAAAAAATCACTTTATGAAATAATTCACTTTCTTGAAATTCTCATTTAACATGGCGGAATTTACCAATCCATATTCATTTCGATTGGATTCCAATTGGAGTTTCATTTTGCAATTTTTTTCTAATTGGAACCGTAGACGTATACGTGTTATTTTTTGTTAGAAACTTCACAGTCTCTATTTCGTTAATTACAATTTTAACATTTTTTTAAGGCTTTTGGGTTTAGTTATCAGTTTTTTATCGTTTAAAATAATTAAGTACTCGTGATTGGCAGATACTAGGTTAGATAATTGATTTATTTGAGTATTGATTTGATCTTTTATATTGGAGTATGGTTCTAACTGAATTATGTGTATAGTAACTTGGTATGTCCATTAAAGATTCTGGCTGTTCCTAATTTGATGGATATTAGTCCGTTATTAATTTCTAGGGACGTCACTTCCATGTCTTGTCCCGCGGTGTAAGTTAGCCTGGAATAGATTTTTAAGTTTATTTTTGTGTATTCTTCCGCAATTCGTTCCTATAGTGATCTTTCAGTGTCCTCTGTTTTCTATATGTTTCTAATTTTGTTCTTCTAGCTACTTTTACATAAACAGGTTTATTTATTTCTAATTTGGGTATATCCTGTTTGAATTAGGATGTCCTATTTGTTTAATGATAAGGACTGGATTTGGTTGCAAAGTAAATCATAATCAGTTCTGCGTTGTTCCAGGTGGTCTATTTCGTTTGTAAAGTGTACTCGATTTTTGCATAGTGTCCAGTTATTAATTCAAACGGTGTTAATTTTGTTAATGTATAGATTGAACTGTTATATGATAATATGGCCTGATTTATGATTTGTTCTAATGGACCTTCGTTCTGTTTATAATGAAGGATTTGAATCAATTTTTAAGGATGGAGTGTAGTCGTTCTACTGTGGAATTTTCAGTAGGGTTGTATGGTGTGGTAGTATGAGTTTGAATATTATGTTTTTGGGTGAATTTTAAACTTAATGCTCTCTTAAAGCTAAGTTCGTTATCAAATATTAAAGTGAATGATTTTTCCTAAAACCCTTTATCTGTTTTATCTTTTAAGATCATATGCTGCGGCAAATTTAGAAAATTTATCAATTATGGTTAGGAATTGTTGATGTTGTATTTGAAATATATCCATGTGAAGTATCTCCATGGGTTTTTGTGGTGTTTCTGTTTCTGCCTGTCATATTTAGTTTTTTGACATACGTCGCACTTATTAACGTATTCTTGTATTGAATGTTTCATATTTGGGAAGTATAACTTCCTTTTCAGATGTTCGTAATTTTCGATGATGATACCTCTATGAGTTTACATTTTTTTAATTTCGATTTTTCAATTAATTTAGAATTTTTTATATTTTTGGATTTTGAACTTTCAATTCTATCTAATTTTAAAATTTAACATTTTTTTTTGTTATTTGAGGTCTTTTGAAATATTTGATTTTTAATACAAAATTTTATTTTTTAATAAATAAAAAAAAATTATAAGAGTTGAATATGAATTGAATATGAATTGAATATGAATTGAATATGAATTGAATATGAATTGAATATGAATTGAATATTAATTGAATGTGAATTGAATACCTCATTTCATCTTTGTGATAATTTACATAAGCTTTTCAGCTATTTTACGGCGATTGATTTGTGCATAGGTTCGTTAGGACCTATGTCGTAATTGTTGTCCATTTGATTGTAGTTGGTGTAAGAGTTGGTGTCATCTTCGTATGGGTTATGTTCTTCTGTATAATATGTGTAAGGTTCATTCGTTTCTTCCTCCACATTGAATAATTCTTGAGACCGAAATCTCGGTGGTCCGTACGATTGGAAAGATCTTCGTTGTGGGTATGGGGGGTTTGAATTCTTTTGAAATTGAGGCTGTTGTCCGTATGTTGGTTGCTTATATTTATTGAAGTTGGAAGATGTGCCCATTGGTTCTCTATTAGGCTGGAATGGTTGAGGATTCTGTAGAGTGAATGGTATGTGGTTAAAATACTGGTGCTGTTAGGCGAAAGGGTTTCGTTGATATTGTACGAAGTTATTACGGAATTGTGGGTTATATGTTGGTATGGGTTTAGATGGTGGCTTGGATAAAATATTATGAGTGTTTGTATGGTTCTAGTGCCTTTGTTTCATATGCAAAATCTTCTATTCTTTTAGGCAGAAGCTGAAAGCTTCTAGTAAAGAAGTGGTTCTCATAGCACGTATAATCGAATACATATGTTCTCTGAGTCCGGCTAAGAACACAGATAAACGCATTGAGCTGTATAATGATTGCATGGCAGTCATTACAGTTAATCGGACATTGTCGCGTGGTGTGTTGATATTGGCACTATTGGTCATACTATTTGATATGTCTTTAATTTCACTCTGGAGTTTATTGAATTTACTTAAATTTACCAAATCAAAATTATATTTATATATTTAGTATATGCAACTTTAATTCGAGGATTTTTTAAGATTTTATTTAGTATTTTTTTAATTTGTTAACTTACCAGAGAATTACAATCAATATCTTTTGATTTACCATCATCAGACTTCTAATGATTGTTAACTAAATTAATATTATTTCTTCCTTCTTTTGTTTCACGGTACACTTCTAATGTTCACTTTTTCTATAAGTTTATAAGTTGCTATTCGTTCAACTTTTTAACACTATGTGATTTACTTCTAAGAGATGGCACTACTTCTCGATATACATTCGAAATTTACCTTTTTTTTTTTGTGATAACCGATATCAATACTTAACGAATTCACTTTTAAATTATATTTTTCAGTTATTTTCAAATATTAAACACTTGTTAAATTACTTTTTAACTTTTTGTTATCACGTATAAACAATATTCATTGGTTTTAATAAGATTTATGATTATGAATTTAGTAAGCGGGCGGCTCCAGATAAAAAAATTATCTGCTCTCAACTGCGTCAGTTATATCTTGAGAGATAGAACAATTCAATTTTTTAAAACTCAGGAATTTATTCCTTGAGTTATCGCTGAGTTTTCCAGTTTGAATGGTTGGATCGTTGTATCCATGGAATGTGTTGGTTGATATTTGATATTGATTTGTCCAACAAAGTTGTTTTATCTATGCGATATGATGTTGTATATTGGAGATATGGTGTTATTGTACCAATGCGATCAGTGCGATTATTGGTTATTGTATCTATGGAATATGACTATTTGACAGTCGCTTAAATATATTGCCTGTATACCATAATTACTTTAGAAATAGTTTTCTTTCCGAGACTTGCCGTTTTACGGATAACTGGGGATTGACACTATCTAACATGTAAGTTGAATGCAGCTATTAACGCAAGATCATAAACCATGTTAAAAAAGTCATTGGCCACCGTTTGGTTTTCCTTTTGGAGGTATATGCTATCACTATAAGATTGTTTAAGGTATCAACCCCGCTTTTTCTTGAACTGTAATCCAGAATGATATTAGATTTTTTAGATTCACCGCTATCTTCATTAGGTATATTCTTTAGGTGTCACCGCTATCTTCATTGTGTAGAGTAGACAGACGTTTTTGTTTGCTTTGGGTTTATAGCCGTCAAATGATTGTCAAAATAAAACTTTGTAGAATTAAGCTCCCGGTTGTTTAGTTCCAATTTTCCAGTAAGTTCTTTTGGAAGATCCGGTTTAAACTTACGTATTCTGCCAATTATTGTGGTCTCTTTGTTGCTGCAATTGTTCTGCAAGAAGCAACTAGTAAAAAAGTTGTCCATAGGAATTGTGCGCCCTTTATACGGAACAGATATCCGATGAACAAAATTTAATACATAATCTCTGGGACGCGGCTCATCCGATCTTTTTCTTACAAAAACCTTAGAGGGAACACATTTGTAAAACCGTACAGCCAACATATTTTGATGTCGTATTTTCCAGGTTTCATTGGAATAGATTGTCTGAACGAGCATCTGCAACGCAAAAAGAAGACAAACTGTGCTTGTCAATAATCAAATAGCCTGATGGCATATACAGTTCTCTGAGGTTAACCAAAAATATATTCCAGAAATCATGAACGCAATTTATATAATTTTAACTCTGCTCTTATTTGGTACTTATCGAACCGTAGGTATATTTAAACTGGTGCACCCGCATTAGGGACATGACAGCCCGATAAAATGGTCTAGTATATAAGTAGTATAACTCGTTCATTCCAGTCCTTGTGAACCCCGGCGTACATCAAAATAGCAATTATTGCGTAAATCTCCATTGAATTGGTCTCATACCAAATAAGATGCACTTTCGATGAGTGTCTATACAAAGTATAGAATTCTCGGGCCGATTCTTGATTGGTTTCAGCAACTATATAACGTTTACTAGCGTCCCTGGTAAAAAAAATTTGAAACGCGAGTAGTTGACTGGTTAAGTTTTGCGCCGTTCGAAGCTTCCCATTCTCGCATTATTCGAAAATCGCGTATTCTTGTCACATTCGGAGGTGTGGCGCTCTATTTCCGTTTGATTTTTTGTTTTGTTAATGTTTTATGTGAATGTGACAGTTGCTCATCTGCAATTTGTGGTTTAATTGATGCAATAAAAGAGGAATTAATCGTAAGTAATTTTTCTTCGATGGTTGTGAATATGATATGATTTCCTATAGCTCTCGTTTGTACTGTTAGTTTATAGTAAATGTGCCCCATACTTTTATCGCCGTCTCCTTCAAGTATATTCATGGCTGATGGAACGTATTCTTCAATTGAGTTGATTCCCTCCGTTAGTTGTTCAGGGATCAATAATGCAGGATGGATATATGGCCGTGATGAGCATTGCTTATCTGTGATTTGCCAAGTAATCATAATTTTTTGGATCGCATACGTTGTGATGGATTTTACTCTGTTGTAGCGATCGCTAGTTTAAAAGTCATGTTTGAATACGTTTGTTGTTATCATTTTAATTAATATCTTCTGTTTAATAATCGTAATAGTAGCAATAAAATTTTTTCGTATTTTCGAGTTGGTTTTGTATGTGAGAGGCCTCCCTTTGAGTAATGATACAAAAGACAACACCAAAGGATGTATCAAATTGTTTCCCTGATGTCCCGATGTAGATTGCATTTTGTGATGTACTTTCTAGCTTCTGTTCGTGTAGCTGGTGTATGATGGCGTCACCTAGTTTCAGCATGTTCTCCTTTTTCCATCCCGTTTGTCAAGTCTGATTTAAATGATTGATGTAGTCTATTAAAGAACCGGCCTGATAAGTTGAAGTTTATTATGATTTTCCACTGTAATGCCATCAGGTTGACAGTCCCAATGACGGATCAATTCTGGTTTCGGATGTGCTAGGAAACGGAAGGATCTGCATCATTCAGAATATCAATAAGAATAGTCGTTAAAATTAACTAAATCGTAATTGTTTAGCTTGGTCTGATTTCCATTTGGATTGTAGTCGAGGGCCGAAGCACCTGCTGCCGATTGAAACATTTAATAGATTTTATTAATTATTTCGCAGATATGCGATAAGTCTTGCGAGTAAATAAAAATATAAAACGATGAGCAGCGCACTGAATTCGCCTATTTTTTGTCTGCACCAGTATATGAGTGGATATATGTAGCTCTTATATATGAAGATACTACATACATTGCCATGATAAGAAACTATATATTGAAGATGCGTGCTCCTCCATAAGCTTGTTTTATAAACACCACTCAAACTCAAACAGGGTATCAGAATCAGTTATTTAATGAGGTCACTATACTTATATTTTATGTTGGGAAACGATGTTGACATTCACTCCGACGAAAACAAAACTTTTAACAAATCAATATAAATATAGGAATGAAGGTGAACAGTATACTTGCAATATGCTGAACCTTCTATTTAAAATTTTGCATTCAATATTGGTATTATGAACTTAAATTGAATGCCATAAATATTTGGGATTTGAGTGATGAAACATTAATATTTGCATTAATAAATATTTGACTGTTTTTCGCAAATTTACCTATTTTGTGCTATTTAGAACATTAGTTGCCATCGATGTCTCTATCAGGACTAAAGTGCAAACGCAAATAACCTTTTAAACTTTATTCATTAAAAAAACAAATACATTATTACAATTTAAAACTTCTCACACTGCTAACAATTACATACATTAAAATCCATTACACAAGATGAACGTATTTTAAAGATTTTCATTGGTCAAGTGATATCGCCAATTTCGAATCTCCGTTTGATCCACTTCTGTCTCAATATTATCCAAAATATTTCCCGTTTTATAATTGGTAGCAATATGTCGATCACTATTTATAATACTAATCTTATCGTTATTACTACTATTATTTTTACCACTACTACTTAGCTTATTGCTATGCTTATTGTACAAAATAATCTTTTGATTTTTGCGCCAACCCTTTCGATCGAACAGTGTAGACCGAAATGACAATTTATGTCATAAAAAACTCGTATCCAAATTTTTGTGATTTCGCTTCAATATGTACAAGCATAAGCATAATATGATTAATAACAGGCACACTAGTATGAGCATCGAATAAAATGCATGTTTAAATTTCGAGCCAGTCGCGTTGATCATCCGCGAATTTGCAACACGATCATCACCATTTGCATCAAGCGATGCACCATCTACCGTTGTTCGATTTTTGTAGTAATTATTAATTTCGTTTAAATTTTTATAAAATTTGGGCAGCAGAATTTTCCAAAACGAATATATTTTGGTAAGATATACGAAATATGCGTTCGTGTTATTATTATTGTTACTATCACTGTGATAGTAATAGTTTTTATTGTCATTGAACTCATTCTGGTGTTGGTTGTCGTTAAAATTAACTAAATCGTAATTGTTTAGCTTGGTCTGATTTTCATTTGGTTTGTAGTCGAGGGCCGAAGCACCTGCTGCCGATTGAAACATTTCATCGATTTTATTAATGTTTTCGTAGATATCCGATAAGTCTTGGGTATTCTCCACACGATTATTGTTGCTCTGATTGCTGCCGATATATCGAATATACTTGTTTTTCTGGGTGTATGGTTGCCATGTGTCAAATAATCGGCCCGGTGTAGGATTCCTGGAATAATATCGAGACACAAAATATTCAGTTAACATTTCTAAATACCTATACCTATACTATTCTACTATATTGCACTATCTCACCCAGTTTTAATAAAATCACCAAAGATCTGCCTCATTTTTCTACAAAACTTCTCCTCATTTTGTGTCAATCGTCGCCGGCTTATTTGTTGAAATAGGCTTGGTCCCATCAAAAATGGTAGATCTGAAGAGTGTGCCGAACCACCAAATAAATTTTCTTTGCCTCGCATATCAACGGAGTTCTTTTGTTGAAATAAATATACAAACAATTTGCGATCATTGAAACTGTCACGCCTGTTTGTGCGCAGCATGGTTGAATTAATATCCTCCGGTTGTGTTGCAAATTCACTCGATAATATTTCAACAGTTTCAAAAAATGGTATTTCAAATTTCACCTCAGACAAAATGTTATGCAGCGCCAACATCAAATGCAAATTTGTTTTTGGGTTCTCGTCAAAAAATTTCCAGAAAATAGTGTCACGTATTTGCTTATCACCACCAGGTATATCGTTTAATTTTTCCATTTCGATTAAATTCGATATGATTGTCGTGTTTATATAATTTTTGAATGTTTTGAATCCTTGTTTGGCCAAATCGACCCATTGATTCTGTATAAATGCCGCCTCATTGTTTGTAATTCCGATCATAATGGGAATTTCGATTTTATTCAATCGAATCAGTTTTCGTGGATCATCTTGTATGAACTGATTGTTTTCACGTGACAAATAATTATCGACGGTGGGTCCAAGAATATGCGTGTAATTGCCATTTTGATAAATATTTTCAAATGCCTTCAATAAATCATCGATACTTTTCTTTTGCATACAATCAAGCACTTGTGAAATTTCGCCGCTGTCACACGCCAGATTCTCGATTATTTTTTGTGAGTTAACGTTACCCGTCACTCTATTCAGCGGTACTTCTGAAATTCGAAATGAATAAGACGAAAATATGGTGCCAGACATGATGATCATCGAATGAAAAAAGTGCTTCGATTGGTTGCTAATTAAATGGATCATAGCACATGGTGCACCGGTTGTTCCGTGGCCTAGCAGCGTTAATTTTTTATTATCACCACCAAATTTTACAATATTATCGTTAATCCATTGGAATGCCATGCGTTGGTCCCACAATGCTAAATTTGTTGGTGATTCTTCGGTCTGCAAACCAAACCAACCAAAAATGTTGGTTCGATATTGTACCGTTATCACAATGATGCCTTCAGATGCTAAATCTAGACCGGATGGCCGATTATTTTTCCAATCGAATGCCATCTCTTCTCCTGTGATTATTATGAGAACTGGAAGATTACCGTATCTCAAGGCAGTCTAAAATCAAAATATAATTGGATGGTTTAGATACATTATTGTTGATTCAATGCTTTTGTTTACCTCTGGCGTCCAAATATTCAGAAACAGACAATCTTCGTTCATACGGTAAAATTCTCCACTTGGACGAAAGCCTTCGTTCAACTCGTCATACACGTTTTGAAGCACTTGCGGACATATTGGTTTAAAATCCCGCGTAAATAGTGTTCGATTCCAGCCCCGATGTGATTGAGGTTTCTATAAATACAGGAATAAATTAACTAATTGGCTTATCTCAAGCGTATTATACACAACAATAGTTTACCATAAACCGTAAATTACCCACAGGTGGTTGAGCATATGGAATTCCAAGAAATGTGTATACGGGTAGTTTTGATGTTTCGGGAAACACTTTTAGTCCGATTATCGTTCCCTGATTTAGCGTAATCGTTGGTTGTTGTGTCCATGTTTCCGAAATGAAATTCACAAGACAAATTGATGCAAATAGTCGATTTTGAAATGCTCTCAAAATCATTTTTAAAGCATTTTACAATCTGGAATAAAAACATGGGTTTATGGTTAAACTTAAATTGTGTAATCTCACTCAAATTGAATAAGTGGCTAATTCAAAAGGTGAACATGTTGTGAAGGCTTAGTTAGTCTAATTTGATTATGGTGGTGGTTTCTCATTTTCATCAGTTTGGTAAATAGGCTTTGAAAAATTGGTTAAAAAAAGATAAAATTTAAATTCTTTCAAGATCTCAGCGAATACATTGCTACACAACTCGTTGTGAATCAGCCCAAATGCGCTCAAAATGGCCTGTGTTTTCTATAATAAAGTATGACGATTGAGTTAAGTTTTTATTTATATTTACTTTCCATTCGGCTTAACTTGGTCTGAAGGTGTTATCTCTTTTACCAGTAATTTTATTCGAGTCCAAATGTGTTTTGGAAGCTCTTATATTTATTTCTTAAAGGTTGACAAAGTTTTTCACATCTTTAAAGTTAAGTTTACTATCTTCTACGATTAGCTAAAATAATATCCTATTGTCTCAATTGGCCTAACTGGGCTATTTGTTACTAAATACATGAGTTAAAAAAGTTTAACCTAAAAAAGTTGAGTTTTCTAACATAATATCAGCCTTTAAGTCGTTTTAAAATGACTGAAAATAAGTGTTGGACATGTAATAACATTTTTTAAAATATGAGTTAAAATCAACCTTTTTTAACTCATTTTGAAAATGACTTAAAGTAATTGGTTCACAAATGTCATAAAATCATTTTTTAAATTAATTTTTGATCTTAATTTAAGTTCTTTTTTAAATCAATGGCTCAACAAGTCAGACCTGATTAATTTATTCCTTTAGGTAGGAGGTAGTTTTTGAACTTGTGAATTAGTCATCCACCTAGTATATTATCGGAACTTGAGTTCAAATTTCTGATTATAGGTGTTAATGGCTCATTAATAATTTTATTCGAAATCTCAAAATAAGCATCCTGAATAATTTATTCCTGATGGTAGGGGGCAGTTTGTCAGCTAAGTAGATTTGAAATATCCCCTTCAGATTCTAATAGTATATTAGGTGGATGACTATATATTCCAAATCCACTAATATTGCAAAAACTACCCCCTATCCCCAGGAATAAATTAATCAGGAAGCTGATACTACCAGATTTCGAATAAAATTATTAAGAGTCATTACTATACCTTTTGCCAGATGTTTGTATTCTAGTTCACATAGTTAATAAATTATCTGGTTAATTACCTTGACTGTTGAATTTAAATAGTTTTATTTATCATCAGAATTAAATTTTATTCGATTGATATTGTCCGATTTCGTATATATTTTAAGTTTTTAGTACTAAATATTTAAAGAGGAATTATCATTTTTCCAATTGGATTTCATGTTAACAATAACTAACACTTATATAAAATCTGTGGATTAATTACAAAAAGTTCGTTGAACGATAGGGCACCTGTAATACTGTCCGCAAACTTTTTTTAGAGAAATCATAGTCAGTATAATCATTTTGTGTTTTATTGAGTATATTTATATTTGTTTTTGATCCAAACCACGAATCAACAGCTCCTGAAATATTGAAATCAGTATTTTGGTAGGGGCTAACTAACTCGATGCATCCAAAATTGTAAGCGAATATTTTCAGTCACCTAAGAACTCGGCATCGGCATTTAATTCCTTTCACTTTGATAATATTGAATTATTCCCAGATCAGTGGCTAATTTAGTCATAACCGGTAAATTTCTCAACAAACGTTAAAGACTATCCGTTTGTGATGACCATCTTGGTCAACAGAGAATTTCATACGGAATTGGCTCCGTTATTATTAATAACATGTTGTATGATATCATTAGACTTTGAGATACACAATTTATATTTTTCATCTTTTAATAAGTCTATGGATATGAAATGCACAGTGTCAAACAACATTCGTGATGCTGGCATCATTTTACAAGCAACTGATTAGCAAAATACTCTTTATCGAGATAAACCGGTTATGATAATTTTCTATTAGGGTCGACATATAACATAGTTTAATATTTTTTATGAAACTTACCGCTTTCGAACTACCAAATAGCATCGAATTAATTCTTTTTACCATTTGTTGTTCTTGTCGTTTTCGGAGTTGAATTATAAATTATCAATAATACACAGCACGAATTCAAATTTTAACGACTTGATTATTCCTCATTATTCATGTCTATTCTGTAACTCGATTGGACAATTTTCACTGGAAAATAATAACATTGGAGTTTAATCAGCTATTCTATATATCGGTGTACTGGAAATTTCAGTTGTGTTTTTTTGTAATATTGTCTGATTGATGTTTTACGGAATTAAAATATATCAGATTATCACTAATTACTGGGACAATGTCATGATTCTCCTACATCAAATCCAAACAATTTTTATTTAATAACTTCTAATTTGATTAATGGACAGTTCACAGATTTAAATGATCATCGTTTAGATTAGATTTGTGTTTTGGGATTTTTAAAATAATTATTAAAATGGAAAATTAAACGCCAATTTTGTTCAAATCACAATAAAATATTTTATAAGCATATTTGTGGAAACTCTTCCAAATAAGTCGAAAAAGTTTACAATTAATTTCCTCGCGAGCAGAATTATTGTAGAGTTTTAAACAAGTCAGTCTACACAAAATAAGTCGTCAATTGGCCCAACCATTAAATACGATTTCGCAAATTTTAACTAAAACAACCGAATTTTGATTTTCCAAACATGTAATTCTTGTCGGGTTTATTATACCTGAGCTAGCCGTTAATAGTACTTTTCTAACAAAATACCACACTTCATTTTCAAGGAACTATCAAAAAATTAAAAAAAATTACGTCTTTCTAATTTATTTAAAACTTACTAAATAAATGCACCAGTGGGCAGGTTAATCCTATAAAAAATTGTAATAACGGAACTAAAATACCGTATATTGTTTAATGGTGAATTCATTGCTAGGATTTTTTAAATTTTTGTCATGTATTTTTACCCCGTTAAATTTTTATGTACTTATGTTTGCAAACCTAAAAAAAAAAAGCGCATTGAAATATTTCCAAAGAAACGAGATACAGAATAGCAAATTGTCCGATGGAATTTATTTTTCAGTGGAATTGAATTACAGAATAGGCATGATTATCCCATAATCAAATACGAAAAAATATACGAGAAAGTACGTATTTTGTTTGAAGTGAGCCGTTTTTGAAATAACTGAAGTATTTAAGTATCAATATAACGCAACTATAAATGAGAGAACACAATGGCCTAACAAAAAATTTCGAACAACTCACGAACCCAAGAATAAAATATAATTCTCAAGAATTATAGGGGGCATTAGAGAAAACAACGAAATCAGACTATTTATCACGTTATTCGTCATTGATGTTAAGTGAAGTTGGCGTTCTTATATGTTGTTAATATAAGTGTCTTTGCTTGTTATACGGAAAAGTGTAATTTTGTAAGAGATTTTTATATAGGCAAGGATTATTTTGGTTTTTTATGTCTAGATTCTAGATTGTAAATAAAAATTCTCTTGTAAATAGAAAATATAAGCAAAATAAACCATTCCTATGAACAAATCTCAAATAACATTTAATATTTTCATATACATATGTACATATGAATATGTATAAGAAAAACCGAATATGCCTGTATACAAAGTTTGTGTCACGGCCGATTATAGTATATATAGGCTTTTCTCCTAATTACCAAATAATTATGAGGAAAAAACCATTTTTGACACAAATGTACATTATTACCAAAATGTATTATACTCTCAAAATATGTTACGGGTCATCAATTTGTCATCAAAACATGAAATTGTAAACGCGAAACAAAGATCAAACAACTATAGACATATATGATCATATCCCAGATTCACTGCAAATAAAACAAGAATTAATTTTTTTAGATAGACATAGGGCTAATATTCATAATATCTTAATGTATAGGAAGGCTAATAAATGTCCGCAGTTCATCGCTTAATGAAACCATATAATATATCTTTATAGAGCATTGATTGTTGTCAAGTGTTGAATATACACTTTACACAATAATTGGATACAATTATGTAATATGTATTATGAATTGTTCACAGGGAATTTAAAATTTGCGACCATTCTGGAACAGCCTATAGGTTAAAATGGCTCCTGTGGTCGGGAGGCACACATGTATCGTAAACCCAAATTGCACGAGCATGTTTTCCTATAATATCCTTTGCTACTCGTAGGACGCGACTAAACGATTGGATCGCTGGGCTGACGACCCGCATCCATAAAAAAATAAGCTGTTTATAAAGTCAACAAAAGTAAAAATGGATACCGCCAAAAAAACACCGGACCCCCGCACACGTGATTTAGGATCGGCACGTGGAACGTGCAGTCACTTAAGAAACCAGGAGCGTTAGAGGGCCTAATCACATGCATGAAGGAGTATCGGCTGGAACTCGTTGCTCTTCAAGAAACTCGCTGGCCCTAAAGTGGAGACCATGTGTCCCAGGGCTATACGTTGCTCTACAGTGGAGTTGAACTCGGAAATCTTGGAGCTGGATTTATTCTTGAACCGCAGGTAAAGAACGCTGTTTTGGATTTCCAAGCAGTAAATAACCGATTGTGTAAGCTTCGCTTGCGCATGAAGTTAGCCAACTGATTTGTGTACACGTGCCCACAGAAGTTAGCCAGCCCCAAGATAAAGACTCATTTTACAATGCCTTGGACGATCTGATGGGATCTATACCCGAAAACGATGCGTTAGAATGGTAATTGGGGACTTTAATGCTAGAGCTGGCAAAAATCAGACCGACTTGTGTGAAATCATAGGTCCGTACTCCCGACACGAAACTGCGACCGATAATGGTGAGAGAATGATGTACTTTGCAATTGCTCACGATCTTAGAGTAGCAAGCACATTTCCCCCTCACAAACAGATACATTTGGAAACATGGATCCATCCTCGCAAAATATCTCGCAGCCAAATTAACCACGTGTTAATTTCAAAAGGGCTAGCTCGAGTTGTGCAGGATGTGAGAACTTATCGGTCAGCAACCAAATACGTAGGCAGCGATCATTATTTGGTCGCTGCAAAGCTACGGTGGAAGCGAACACAGCGAAATGCATGGAACGTTTCGACTGTGAAGGTCTGATAAATGAAGATCTAAAGAAACGATATCAGGATCTTGTCAGCGACAACATTGAGGGAGCTAATTACCAGTCTGACTGTGTAAACTCTGTCTGGGAGGCACTGAAAACTTGGTTGTCAGTGCTGCTCAACAGATTTTAGGTATAGTGAAAGTCAGACCCAAGAATGATTGGTTTGATGGCGAGTGGCGTCTTGCAGTTGAGCAACAAAATATAGTCCATAGTGAAGTACAACAACGACTCACAATCGCAAGGAAAAACAAGACTACTCTTACTAGGAGGGCAGCTAAGCGGATGGATTTGTAGATGGAAAAAGCGAGAATGATGGAAGGCCGAGGTTCTGCAAGTACAACAACTCAGCAATGAGCGCAGTTCGCATAATTTCTTTAAAGGAATTACTGGATTGCACCATACTTACAAGCCTTCGTTAATTGCTATTCGGGACCGGGATGGAAACCTCTGTGTTAACATCGATGCAGTACTCGACGCATGGAATGGACACTTTACCGACCTACTTGGTTTTCATCATGCGCCACAGACTGTAGCTGATTCACCTCAAATACAGACTGCGGAGATTTGCATTGAGGATACATCCGATGAGGAATTCACTAGAGCCATGCAGAGACTAAAACGAAACCGCTCACCTGGAGTGGACTGCATTAATTCGGAGCTCTTGATATTCGGAGGGGATACTTTGTGGAACTGTCTTTTCGACCTTATTCGATTAGTATGGTGAACCGAAGTTATGCCTGACGAATGGAAAGTGGCCGCGATAGGCTCCATCTTCAAGAAGTGAGAACGCTTGAAGTGAGAATTATCGTGGTATAGCTCTCCTTTGCACAGAATATAAGTTACTGTCCTACATTATATTTGATAGAATCACCCCTCTAGCGGACGGCCTGGTTGGTGACTATCAAGGAGGATGAAACACCTCAGCGCAACATCTTATATCGCCAGTCCAATCAGGCGCATACATATGCAGTTGACATATGCGTGATTGGACTGAGTAGCAGCGGAGTGAATGAAATACTTGATCCGCTTGTAGAGTCATCAGCTTCAGTTGGACTTCAGATCAATGAGTTCAAAATGAAATACCTGATCTCTGGTTTTAGGGGCAATGGCACACCAGATTTTAGTAGTGGCCACCACACGTTTGAGGGAGTGAGGAGGTTCAAATATTTGGGCTCTCTTATCACTCACGATAACAGGGTAGGTGAGCATATTAAAGTGCGGCTGGCAGCTGGTAGCCGTGCCTTCTATCCTCTAAGGCCACTGCTAAAATCTTTAGACCTATCAAGTGCCGTGAAGCTGAAACTTTACAAAGCGTTGATCAGGCCCGTTCTTATGTTTGGATGTGAAAGTTGGGCGCTGACAGATGAGCGCGAGAGATGGTTCCTTACATTTGATAGAATAGTCATGCGTGTTATTTACGGCCCAAAACGCGAAATAGATGGCACATACGGAGCTCTGTACAATTTCGAGATCAGAGATCTGATGAAGTTCCCCGATATTGTACATGAAATAAGATCTCAGCGAGTACGCTGGCTCGATCACGTTCAGCGTGATCCGGAACGAATTGTACAGCGATCTCTGAAAGGAGAGCCACCATATGGTAGGCGCAGAGGTCGTTGCAGGCGACGAGGGCTCCACAGTGTAGAGACTGATTTGGCTTCTTCAGATTGTCTAGGACAGTATGAAGCCCAAGCCCAGGATTGCAACCGTTGGAGCCAAATTGTTGACGCAGTAAGGGGCCAGTAATTGCCTTTAAAGACTGTATTATTATATAGGTTTAAATTTACATTGAGGTCTCTTCCACAAGGTAAATAACTAAATAGTAATAACATGCATAAATTTATCTTTCTATAAATTCATTAAAAGTAGGGTTTCTGCATTTGTTTACATCAGCTAAAAAGTTGTTTTATGACACTAGGGTTTAAAGTAGTTTATGGTACCAGATGTGTTTCTAAGCAACACATAAGATTTCAAATAATCGAATTTACCATAAAACCAAACAAATAAGCTGTTTGTTAAATTTAAAATTATAAAATTTTATAATAAAACATTAACTAGCTTAGCTCTTCAAATGATTTGAAGCTGTCGTATTTAGAATTAAAATTTTAAAAACTTAAAAAGTAACTTTTCAAGTTTTCTTTTATAGCTGTGTCCGGTAAACAAGTTGAAATCAAATTGATTGGCCAACCTAATAATTTTAATAGGATTGTTCTCCCCGTAATTTGTGGAATGGTGTTCGAGATCCAGAAATCCAGAAAACGGGGCCTCCTATCCGGATCATGAATTGAGTTGTCTTCGGTGGTGTACGGTGAATCAATATGGCCAAGAAAAACGTTTCCAGTAAAGGCAGTTTTCAATTGATTTCATTAATAGATATAAGAGGATAGAATTTTTGTTGGACACTTTTAATTCTTTTGTTATGAATTGAATAGTAGAGACTCCAGACAGTTGCAATAGCGTCTATAATGTGTCTATAATGTTGATTTATCATGGAATCCATTGGTCCATCGTTTGATAAACCCAAACATTCAATTCGCTTCAGCTACGATATTTTCTCGATAAGTTTTGGATAAAAGTGACACCCAGAATGATAGTTTCACAAATACGCTGCAATTCGGCTACATTAATTTTGTATTTTTTGATTATAGGATTTTTCTTCCTCTGACACCCGAGGTAACTATGATAACTTTGGAGTTTTTGTTTCCAATTAACACATATTAAGAGCGGTTTGTTAAATACGAACTAAACCAGTTAACAAATTTGAAGGAAAATCGAAATGCGTCAAACCTATCAAGAGCCTTACGATGACAAATAGAAGCATATGCTTTGCTAAAGTCCGTGCAAAGTACATCCATCTGATAACGCTTTTCAATTTCCTTAATCGTTTTTCTATAGTATTCCACTACATTTATAGAAGTTCATCTGCATGTTATAAATTCATGCTGTTTGTCAGATATATGACGTGCCAATGTAATTTTAAAGGTGTTGCAAACAACCAGCTTTAATAATTTTGGCATGGATGATATCGTTGAAATCCCTCTCTAACATGAAATGGGATCTCTTATATCCGATTCAAAGATTGATGTTATTTTTGATATTTTCCATTTATTTGGAAACACGCCGGTTAATAACGACAAATTGAAGAGATTCCGCAATGGATGCACCAAAAAATGTGCATCTTTCTTTAAAATAGATGATCGTACGTTATCCGGCACACATCCTTCGCCAAAGCCAGTCAGTGCGCAGAAATAATATTTTCATCAGTAATACTAAGGAGAGAAGTTCGATGTATTGTTATTCAATGTTTGTGCTGTATTCATATTATTGTCTGTTGGTCTATATACAGATTAAAAAACGGAAGCAAACCTTTCAGCTATTTACTTACATATTGGTTTGGTACCCCTTAATTTCGCGTTTAGCTCTAAAGTATTTCCATAATTGTTGAGGGTTGGTTTTAATATTATCTTGGACATCAGCTAGATAGAAAGTGTATTTTACCTTAAAGTAAACACCGAACTCATCATTGTATATTGGAGAAATATCAGTTTATCCGATTTTATCTGGAAGATCAGTTTGTCCGAAGTTATGCTCAATTTGTTTTGGTATGGGAGTATGCCATTCACTTCGTGGTGATATTTCCAGATGACATTTGGCAAATTAGAGTCACCAATACTTTGTTACGATTTTTCAAGCGCAACTTGGCTTTTAGTGCCGGCTAAACACACTCAGCGCAGTCGTGGATTCTTACCAAGAGGCAAAACAAGATTTACATTAAATAAAACAAAAATACTTAAACAAAAAAAAAATAAACAAGAATTTTAATTAATTGTATTTATATACATATATCACATTTATTTGAATATCAATACATTAATGACACCTAATTTTCATGAACGAACTACTTCAACTATTATATTATAAGTATGTATGTATATATATATATAAAAAAAAATGGCAATCACATTAATTCTATATAAAGAACCTTTGTATTTGAATTGTTGTAAACATAATTAATTTTACATTTGTTTTGTTCTTTCTCTTAACTAATTCTTAATTAATATTATTTACATTAATACTATTATATATATTTAAAAAAACTCTTACACTAATTTGTAGATTGGTGTGATTGGAAGGCGACGCATATCCGGCTTACAACTTATATCTGCATCTTCTGGATTCTCAAACGTTCCATAATTTCATAAATTGTCTCTTTATATATTTTAGAACTTTTTGTAGTAATGTTTTTTTTTTTTTTTGGTAGTTTGGATATTTTTCACTTGATATTAATCATACTGGAACACTGATAACACGAGGTAACACCATTTGACATCAGTCTTGTTGTTCACTTGGTATTCGTTTTTTTTTACTCTCGTTTTAGCTGTTCACTATTTATGTAATATTCACTATATTCTTTCTGGAAAACACGTCTTTCCTCTCGCAAGTCCACTTATTGAAAAAAACCTCTTAAACACGTCTTTACTGTGCCAAGTTTTCTGATCGAATCCCCTTTCTTGATGCCAATTTTATTTATTTTCGTCTTTAACTCCTCCTTCCAATCTACCCAATTTTACTATACCATCCAATCATCCAATAATCTACAGTTTTTTCTTATTTTTAATGACAACTAATTAACCGATTGGTTAATTATTTTATAAAATCCAAAACAAAATATTCATACTATATACATATACTCTTAATCCTACGTAAAATTTAAAAAAAAACATGATTTATGGATTTATTGCAATGTCCCATATTTTAACATTCAATTGTTTGATCATTGCAATGTGATCGATTATAAAAAAAAATATAATTTGGACAAAAGGTTTATTTTCTTATTCTTTTGTTTCGCCTAGGTAATAACATAAAAAATGATTTATTGTTTTATTACAATGATCCTTTATATATTAAAAAAAATTAAATTGTTTTATTGCTATGTTATAAAAATGCAAATCGATCCTTTTATTTATTCATGCAAATAAACAACCGAAAACAGATGTTTTTTCGTTTGTCTTTATTGCATTTTCTTTCTTTCCTTTACTTAATCTACAAAAACAATTCTTTAATTAATAAAAAAAACATACAAGAAACGACTTTTAATTATAATAAAAGCTCGTTTCAACTTCTTTTGTTGATGTTAATCTTCGCACAGACCTGTTCCACTACTGATGGTTCCAAATTTACTGGCGAACTGTATAGTGAAGAATGTACGGCAATATGAACTCATCAATCCGATTTTTTAAAGCTAATTGCTGCAGTGGGATCACATCTAAATAAACGAAATAATTTTGCCCAAAAAATTCTGTACTGTAAATACTGGTTAAACATACTGGTTAAACGAAGTTTCGCAAGTTATATAAATCAAATGGTTTGATTTTAGAACACAATTGTAAACTAACGAAGCTTTAGATGCCATTTGGTTTACATTTTGATAATATATTGAACATTTACCGCTTAATGCTTTCTTTACTGGTTTGTTGCATCGGTTTACACTAGATTTGCTAGCTGATGATCTACTCGCGTCATAAATAACTGTATAAGATCGGGCCTTCACCACAAGTAAGTGTAGTCCTTTCTCAACTGGTGAAAAATATTTAAAAGAACGTGTTTGTCTCGGTATAGCAACTATAGCATGAGGCACACTGTCAAATAATTCATTCAGGTTTAGGATTTGTTTCCGAGATTTCCACGGAATTTTTAGTGCTGATAGTAGGATAAAACTGCTTTAAAGCCAACGTAACATCTATAAGTAACAATTAACGGTTCTGCGTTTGGAAAGAATGAATTTGCATTGGAAAACTGCATATTGACATGGTGTAATCTGTCAATGTACGGTATTTAATTTTAACCTCCCAGAAGGAAAACTTTTGTACATTTACTTAAAATAACCACATAAAGCTTGAGTTCCATGGACAAATTTTACAGCTCATTAAAATTAAAGTAAGAAAAAACTATAAATTACTGAGTGTCAGATGAGACAAAAAATAATCTCGGTAAAAATATACTCAGTTCGCGTCATGTCCCAAACTTCCCTTCTCACAAAGTAAAAGGTTACTTTTAACACTTGTATCATAAATCACTATTTAATTAACCATCAAAATCGTGCATCACAAAATAACTTACTGGTTTCTTTTGTATATACACATAAAAATCATGTCCATCACGCTACAGGCGTCTTGATAATTGTTCTTATATGTACATGCAAAACTAGTCATATACATTTTAATGAAAACCCTAATTAAACCATTAACCATAACCTTGAATGTTGTTAAACAAATGTTGTCATGTTTTGTATATTCTGCCATAAGAACCTTCTCATATTAGAATTGACGTATGCTGCTTGAATGTCAATCGTAAAAAAGACATAAAATAAAATAATTTTAAAATTTATATAATTTTTTTTGTAAATAAATAATGTCACAAAACATTGTTTCGCTCCCGATTTAATATAACAAAATGTGTAATTTTTATTTCACGGTTCAAAAACTTTTCATCTTTTAATTGTTGTTGTTTGTTCTAATTTTATTGAACAAAACTGAACTACTGGCAACAACACCATCAAATAAAATTTATGTGCACAGACTTTACATGAATGTAGCAAAATATAATATACTCATGTACATAATCTATAGATTGGTGTTAAAAATGAAATGATGAAAGTGATTTAGTTATGTGGAAACAAAGCATGTCAATGTGGATGATAGCATATTTTATATTTTATACCATGTTTATGAATGTGAATGTAATCCTTTACATAACTAACATGCAACAACTTTAACAAACCTCTATGTATGTGCAATTTACGTATTCAGCCTTTTGCAGTTGTTTTCACAATCGTTTTCTCAAAACATAAGTGTTGAGAAGAAAAGTCTTGAGAAAACGTCTGGGAAAACGATTGCAAAATTACAGATCCAGAGATTTGTTAAAACTGTTACATGTGAGTCATGTGAAGGATTACATTCATATTCATCATCCATATCCCTAAGCAACTTTAAAATGTCTTGATTTCTGAAGTTTAATTAAATCTAAAATTATTTTTAAAATTTGAAGTCAAAAAGTTAAAGTTATAGTCAAATAGTTGAATTGACTTTACAAATTGGAAAAAAAAGTAGCTAATTTTGTAGGATAGAAGTTTGATAGAATCCCGATAGAAGTTTGATGAAATTAATAATTATTATTAAACTAAATTTATTATTAAAAAAATTTGAAATTTAAAATTAAAATTTATCAAATTCGACTAGTTTGAATGAGCTTGAAAACAGATTAATACTATGAATTGTAAAATTTAAATAAAAGTTACATGCAGATTTCAGTGCAGCTATACCGGGTGTTTTTTTTAAACTGAGACGATCAAATATCTCGAAAAATAGCCACTCTACGGAAAAAATGTCCATAATCAAAATTTAATCATACCGCGAGGGAAATACATTAGTGCAAAAAAAAAAGTCCCCCCACCCCCGCTTTGTAGGTGGGGCGGGGGTAACTTTTAAACTAAGATAGGAAGCCATATTTTTTATTGCAGATACGGATTCTACGACTAAAAGTACGTATGATTTGAATAAAATATTTTGTTCGGTTCATGATAGATGGCGTTGCAATAGACGAAATTCAATTTTTTCAATTTCTCCTTCTTAGAACACACGCATTCGATTCTGCAATACGTTTGAAATAAAAAACATCACGTTTTCATTGGAAATACTCGAAATTCGTCATCAAAACAATTTATTCAGTTTTGTAAATCTAAATAAGTGTTCAAAATGATGGCCTGAATTTTGTATTTTTGAAATTTAATAATAAAACTTGAAATTAATTTTGAACACTTATTTAGATTTACAAAACTGAATAAATTGTTTTTTTTTTTTTTTTTTTTTATTTAAAATAAATACCAACACATACATACATTATTTAGAGACTGTTCGGCTAGTGGATTTAATGTCCTTTGAAAGCTTCTGAACAGTATCCCTATTTGTACACGGCTACAGGTCCGTCTTTTAATTGGCCATCTGCACACTGCATAGCTCCATGTTAGCCTGTACTAACATGAACGATGGGTCGGCCCATGAGTTCTACATTCCAACAGAGGGTCATAGATGTTTTCAATTTAATCACCGATCGTAATCGGGAGATGAAAAACCCTTTTTGCATCCCGCCTCTGTTGGGATTTGAACCCGGTACCTCCCGATCCAAACGTCACAGCTTTAACCACTGCGCTATTTGCTCGGTTTTGATGACGAATTTCGAGTATTTCCAATGAAAACGTGATGTTTTTTATTTCAAACGTATTGCAGAATCAAATGCGTGTGTTCTAAGAAGGAGAAATTGAAAAAATTGAATTTCGTCGATTGCAACGCCATCTATCATGAACCGAACAAAATATTTTATTCAAATCTTACGTACTTTTAGTCGTAGAATCCGTATCTGCAATAAAAAATATGGCTTCCTATTTTAGTTTAAAAGTTACCCCCGCCCCACCTACAAAGCGGGGGTGGGGGACTTTTTTTTTTGCACTAATGTATTTCCCCCGCGGTATGATTAAATTTTGATTATGGACATTTTTTCCGTAGAGTGGCTATTTTTCGAGATATTTGATCGTCTCAGTTTAAAAAAAACACCGTATAATTCTAATTTTTAAACGATTTTTGAACTGTCATCATTGCGATCATTGAATCACATTCATGACCAGGGATGGGCGTTTACGCGTCATCTATTATTTTCTACATTGACGTGTCGACAACCCGTAGATAATGTCAACAACGTAGTTAATGTAGACAATTCCTAGGGTGGTTTTGTCAATTAGTTCTAAACTAAAGGGTGACCAAATTTGTTTAGGAACAATGGGTTATTGGTGATAATTTTATAGGATGTCCGTCAATGCATTTAAATCTCTTTTCAAAAAGAGCGGAATTTAAAACTAAATGTGCTCAAATACCATGAATCTACTTCAGCGTCAAAACAACGATATATAGCGTTATGTAGAGTAGGGCCCTCTTTATTACGCTGGAACAGTATAGAACAACTCGCAGAAAAATCGAAAAAAAACAACTCACAAAAAATCAGACAAAAAGGTTATTACTTTCATTGAAAATAATCCGGGGAACTTTAAATATGACCGTGCCATAAAATTTAACACACCCCACTCTATGGTAAAAGGAATTCGAGTTCAGGAAGGCTATTAGTGCTACCGAGTTATTAAAATGCCAAATCGTTCAGATATAACTAACATTTCTTCATGTATATAAAAACCAAGAACTTTCCTATTATTGTGGCAGGATTGTACTGTCCACCAAGACATTCTATTAAAAACAAACAATACTCAGAGGTCTTCAAGCGTCTGGGAAAAAGTTTCATAATAGGTGGTGACTTCAATGCGAAGAATACTCACTGGGGTTCTAGATTAACTACAACTAAAGGAAAATAAATACTGATTGTGATTAAAGAAAATGGATGTGAATCCATTTCAACTAGAAAACCAACATATTGGCCAACTGACCCAGGAAAAATACCTGACCCACCGCATTACCAATCGCCGTACATTTTCATTGCTGCTACATCCCTCTATTATATTTGGCAATTAATTGAACTAATTTGTAAGATGAAATTAAATTAAAAAAACCTTAGCCCGAATGCCGCTTGAACTCAAGTCCCCTAATCAAACGCCCATTATTTTGCTTACTTCACCACTGCCATACAATTTCATTACTGATAAATCCATCTTTTATACTCACCATTTGAATAGAGAAAATTGAAAATTTAACAGAATCTGAATTGAATTAATTTGCCAGGAATTAAATTAAATTTGTTTTTAGTTTTAATCGAGACTTAAACTCAGCTATACCGTTTTGCTATACATTCAGTTTGTATAGGGAAATTTTGTATTTGGACGTTATTTATGTACTGACTTAAACTTATAACTTGTATGGTCAGTGATCAATATTGTGGCCCGCCTAGAAAATCGCATCAAACATCATTGACTGGAACGGAAGTTTTATAATTTTTAAGAACATAAGGAGGAATAGCTCGTCAGATTTTTAACTTCTTCGAAATACACTGCTTGCATTGTCATCGCATTGAATGTTGTACCTGGCACTATGCAGTTCAGTTAAGTTTCAAACGATATTAATGTTGTTACATTTTTGGTTAAACTCAGCTTCTGTTAAAAAATTTCCCCAAGTTCTCAATTCAATTAGAAAGTATAAAAGACGGTGGCGGGCGAGGTAGTAGAGTGATTGACTTTGGATTCGTGGACCAAGGTTCGACTATTGTTATTATTTTAATTTAATTTCTTCTGTATTCAAATTGGTTCAACACAGCTTTTCTGTTAAACATTTTCATATTTTTGAAGTAGATGGCATGTATTCAAGATGGGTATAATATAGCGATGGTGAAATAAATGCAGAGTCCATTGCCTTTGCAAAAACTTTCAATATTTTCTATTCAAATGACATATATAAAAATTTGAACAGCACGAAATATATATGGTCCAGTAAGCGGTGGTCCAGTAAGCAGAAACAGTGACTTTGGATTTATGGATCTAAGTTCGATTCGTATGGCGGTGACTCGGTGGTAAAAGAAGCTGTGTGATTGGATTGTAATCATCACTAGTTCAAGCATCAATATATATATTTTTAATTTAATTGCAAATCATTGCAGGTCATTTTTAAATCAAAAAGCTATATTTTTTTTAAATTTAATGAGAAAATGTGTGGATGCCCCGCTAAATTTGTTTCCCCTTAATCGAGGTTCGAACACTGCACAACAATTATCCGTAATAACGAAATCTATAGAGGTGGTTTTAGCAAAAACTAAAGAAACTCAAAAAATTCAATTTAATCGTATGGAAACTTTATTATCATTCGAAAGAACATTTCTTGCCATATATTTTTTTATTACTACTTTCAAATGATGGCCGCAACTGCGATGGTCCTTTTTCAAAGTCCAATTTTTGATGACGCGTTGGAGAATATTGGCGAATGACACGAGTAATGTTGGCTTCCAATGCCTCAAATCTAGTTGGTTTATTCACATAGTCTTTGGAATTTGCGTAGCCCCCAAAAAAAGAGTCTAGGAGGTATCACACGATCTAAATAGCCAATTCAACGATCCGAACCGTGAAATTAATTGCTCGCCCACATTTTTGAATAACTACATTGCTTCGAGCGCTATATGGCAAATAGCGCCGACTTCTTGGAACCCAATGTCATCGAGGTCGGGCTTCAGTTTCAGGCAGAAAATATTCCGTTATCATGGCGCAATAACGAGCACTATTCATAGTCCGGCTTCTTTTTTGAAGAAATATGGACGAATGATTTCACAGGTGCATAAACCACACCAAACCGTCTATTTAGTCGCGTATCTTCCAATACTGCGAATGGGGATTCAAATTTTTCGATGGTATTCCAAAGAGTGACAGGCCGATTATGTCAACCGTAACTTGGTCTAAGCGCACGAAACACATTCCTCACAGAACGCTGATTTT
Organism: Tipula unca; assembly: GCA_951394425.1. Lineage (NCBI taxonomy): Eukaryota > Metazoa > Arthropoda > Insecta > Diptera > Tipulidae > Tipula > Tipula unca. Next base: position 129,113,781 of record OX596380.1, read on the forward strand.
TGTAAAAATGCTAAACAATTTGTAAACGCTATGCCGGGCTCACTCTATCAGTTTGAAACTATTCATGTCACCTATTCAAAATCACCTCTATATGAACGATTTTACAAAATACTCCCGCAAACTGGCGCATTCGATTTCAAATCGCTAAAATATCGTAGGTTGTTGACATTATTTTAATTGCCGACGTTGACAAAAAACACTGCCAAGTAATGTACGTTATATTTTACGTGTCGACAACCGCGTAGAATACATGGCGTAATCTACCTCGCCCATCCCTGTTCATGGCTTTAATTTGAATTAATTTTAAGATATACAAGTATGTAGTGGTTTTAGGTAACGTTATATTTTATCAAAACTACACTCATTTACTTCTAGAAATTAACTCGAATTGGTAGATACCAATAAGGTTATTTAAATAAAATGCCAGTGCATACATATATTGAAACATTGAATAGAGCAAGATTGATCTAAAATGTAAATGAAAGCTGAGGAGTTACTTGAATTTATATCCAATTTAGACAATTCAATTAAAATTAAAATGTTTAACATTCTATCTCCAATTTGAATATGTTTGTTAAGTGAAACAACTTATTACATTTTACATGTATTTTAAGTAATTTTGAAATTAATGTCAAACTTAAAATTATTTTGTATGACAATTTTGGAAAGAATTTGGCTGATTTTATAGAAAGTTTGATAGAAAAATATCAAGTTTACATTGAATAGATAAAAATGCACAAGTATTGTAATAAAAAGTACTAAGACACATTTTAATCCAAATAATATTTCTTAACTACCTATCCATAAATAAGTGAACTCACTATGGTTCTCGCAAAACATAAAAGTTTTGGGAATCAAGATAAATTATGTACGTTACAATGGACTAACGAAAATTTAAAGGGTTGCTGGAAAAAATTACAAATAAGCCAGAAATGTAAATGAGCACCAAGAAAGGAGATAAACGGCTCCTATTAATGTACACGTTTTGTAATCCCAAAAACAAATTCAAGAAAAAACGCCGGTCAAACATAAACATTAAACGCGGAGGATTCCGTACTCTGGGTATATTGGTTCGCTTCAATCCGTTTAGTTTTCTTTAATAATCAGATCTATTATTAAACAGAAAGATGGGAAGCACATAAATATGCAATGCCCATCAAGAACTGGTTCACATTTTTATAATCTAAATAAAATGTATTTTCTTTCTCGTAGAGTTCAGTTATCAGTTTAACATTCTCTATAAAAAAATTTTCATCCGATTTTAAAAAATACAAATAAATCCACTTAGCTCACTCACATTATGAGCAACACAAAACAACTTAAAGATCTGAAATAAACGAAACATATCTGCTTGAACCTTAAGGTTTTTACTTTATCACACTTGCGTATAGTATAAGGGTAGAGTATGGTAATCGGAAAAAAATTGTTTCTCTGATTTTGTTTTTTCCACCTGAATCGAAATTGACCATTTTTGAAAAACGTCTGTATATAACTCTGTGTGTGTGTTTGATTTTTCTGTCAACAAAACCACAAAATCTTATTCAATCTACTTATTTAAATAACATCCTTGTGTTAAAATGCAGGTCTGATAGACTTTTGGTAGAAATCTACCCGCAAGAAAACTCCAGATATTCAGATATCAACATAAATCTGCATTAAAAAAAGTTTAAAATTGAATTTTATTTCCCAAGTATTCGTGGAGCTTCGTAGAAATGGATTAGATAGAAGGTTTTCTACAAAATCGCCTCGACCACAGATGCTGGATGACGGGCAAACATTTTTAATTTTGTTTGTCTTTTGTGATATATCAAATGAAAAGTATTATTACAAGCAATTTAGTGCAAGTACACATTTTTTGAGTAATTATGAAAATTATTATAACAATTAGAGTTTTTAAAGGCCATTACTGGCCCCTTACTATATCAAAAATTTGGGTCCAACGGATTCAATCCTGAACATGGGCTCAAATCTGTCTTGGAGCCATCGTCGCCTGCAACGACATCTGCGCCTACCATATGGTGGCTCTCCTTTCAGAGATCGCAAATCTTGTTCCGGAGCAGCACGTGACCAAACCAGCGTACTACCTGAGATCTTACTTTCTGTACAATATCGGGGATCTTCATCAGATCTCTGATCTCGATATGGTGCATAGCTTGGTAAGTACCATCTACTTCACGTTTTGGGCCGTAAATCACACGCATGATTCTTCTCTCAAATGTAAGGAGCCATATCTCGTACTGATCCGTCAGCGCCCAACTTTCACATCCAAACATAACACCGGGACTGATCAACGCTTTGTAAAGCTTCAGCTTCACGACACTTGATAGATGTTTAGAGTTTAGCTGTGGCCTTAGAGGATACAAAGCACGACCACCAGACACTAGCCGTGATTTAATATCCTCACCCACACTGTTATCGTGAGTGATAAGAGAACCTAAACATTTAAACTTCCTCACTCCCTCAAGCGTGTAGTGACCACTACTAAGATCTGGTGTGCCACTGTCCCTATACGAATCGAAATCATATATTAGTTTGTTTTGGACTCATTGATCTGGAGTCCAACAGAAGCTGAAAACTCTACAAGCAGATCAAGTATTTCCTTCACTCCGTTGTTATTCAGTCGAATCACGCATATGTCATCTGCATATGCAAGCATCTGATTGAACTGGTGATATAAGATGTTGCGCTGACGTGTTTCCGTTTTACGAAATGTGTACTCCAATATGAGATTTAAGAGTATGGGAACAGAGCATCTCCCTGCCGAACACCCGAGTTAACTGCAAAAATTATCGATAGACTGTTGTCAACTTTAAAACAGCATTGACTGTCATTCTACACAGTCATACCAATTTTGTTGGCATACCTAGATCTTCCAGAGCAGACTACAAACTCTCTCGATTGCTCGAGTCATAGGCTGGCCGGAAATCCAGGAACATCTGATGTACGGAGATAGATGCCTCGTAATATTTAGATAGAATCTCCGCAGCGAAAACACCTGATCAGTGACTGATCGATTTGATCGAAATCCTCCTCGATTGTCATCAACCAAACGCTCCGCTAAAGGGGTAATTCTATCCAATATATTGTAGGACAGTAACTTGTATGAAGTAGAAAGGAGAGCTATACCGCGATAATTCTCACACTTCAAGTGGTGTCTCTTTTTGAATATGGGACATATTCCACAAAGTGTTCTCTCCGAATATCAAGAGCTCCGAATTAATGCAGTCCAACCCAGGTAAGTGGTTTCGTTTTAGTCTCTGCATGGCCCTAGTGAATTCCTCATGGGATGGATCCTCATTGCAAATCTCCGCAGTATGTATTTGAGGTAACCCAGTTACATCCACATCCAACAATCCCACGGTATAGCAGAATAGGCTACACGTGTACATGTCCGGAAACATAATCAATAAATATTAATATTAATATATTTTATAATCAATACAAAATAACATAATTTAACATACTATGTATTTTATATCAATAAAAATTGATATAAAAAATAATATTAATCAGCAGATATTCTATTTCATATTTTGTATAAAACATTTATTTAATGTAAATAGAATTAAGATAAAATTAAGATAAATTGTATTTATAACATAAACACTAAGAAATTGTGCAACAAATTGTGCATTCAGCACAATTCACTACATTTCATATTTTATACATTTATTAATTCATTCCGTTCTCAGAGTTTGTACAATAAAGTTTTAAATAAAAGACAAACAAAAAAAATATATACTTACTTACAGTGGGACATTGGTCGTTCCCAAAATAAACCCACAACATATAATTGTATAATAATTGTACAACATATAATTGGCGCAGTTGAAAAAGTGTAAAATCAGTGTAAATAAGTAAAAATAAATCGATAATAATAATAAAAGTGAAAGTTAAAAAGAAATTTAAAGTTCCAAAAAAAAAATAAATAAAATTACTAAACAAAAACATTAACTAAATATAAAAGTGACTGATCACCACGAAATATGAAGTTGATTATAATTTTCATGTAAGTAATTTCCATTTCCTTTCATTAAATTTAAAAAAAAAAGTGTAATAAAATTCTGGGAAAAGTGGAATCCGACATTAGATTAAAGTCGTTAAAACTAGGCGTAGTATTTTTTTTAAATTTTGACGCGTTTATAAATTAAAATTTAAAATTTATATAGGCCTGCGAAAAGCAGAATCACCTATTTATAGAGCGGTAAAAAAATTACCACCACTCTTAAAATTACCAATTTAATAAATTGGAACTCAAATTCTTTGAATTATTAATTAGTTTTTAAATTAAATGCACGATCCTCTAAAAATTAAATTAGAGTTATTAAAGAATCGTTTGCAAAAACTAAAGTTAAAATCATTATCCAAACGAACAGTGGAAAATATTAGTGAAATTAATAAAATCGAAAATATAATAAATCAGTTAAAAGGAAAATTTGAAATTAAAATTACACAAATAAATCCAAATAAAAACGTATTAGCCATGGCACCCACAACAAATTCCTCAAATCAAGAACAATCTAGTGTAGCTAGTGATAATAACAAAAGTGTTGATGAAAGTATCACACCAATTAATAAAGTTGAAGAAGTAGTAAATATATTTAAAGTGAATAGTATTACTAGGGAAATACAAGTTTTTAACGGAAATAGGACTGAAGTTTATTCTTTTATTCAAACTGTGGAACAAATTTTAAATCATTGCAATTTGATTCAAAATACACAATCTTATCAAATAATTTTGGAAAATATTAGGAACAAAATACAGGGTAAAGCTAATGAATCATTAATAACGTATAATGTGCCAACAATCTGGCAACAAATAAAAACTCACTTAATCAACAAATACTCTGATACTAGAGACATTGTCACTCTAGAATTAGAATTATTCAGTTTAATTCAGCAAAATTTATCACCACTAGTTTTATATAACAAAATTGTCGCAATTAATGCACTTATCGCAAATCAAATAACAATGCAATATGATGATGAAGAAGTCATCGAAGCATTTCTCTCTACATATAGATACAAATGTCTAAACATTTTAATAAATGGAATTAAAGAACCATTTAAAACTGCACTGTGTGCAAAAGCCCCAGATTCTTTACTTGCTGCGAGCAATATAATTCACGAACAAATTAACGTTCAAAATTTATTAAAATATAAAATTGTTAATTATAATCAATCCTCTAGGTATCAAACTCCTCAATACCAAACTTTTAACACAGGTTTTCAAAGACCTCAATCTCACAATAATTATAGAAAAACACAATTTTTTAATCAACATCATACTCCACGATTTATGAATCATAATCAAAATCGTTTTCTACAATATAGGAACAATTATCCAAATCAAAATAATTTTTCTCAAAATCAAAATCATTATAAAAGTCCTAACCATCAAAATACTAATCATCAAAATAATAACCATCAAAATAATAATTATCGTAACAATCAAAATAATAAATATTTTAATAATCAAAATAATAACTATCGCAATTTACCGCAAATAAAACAGGAACCAAATAATGGGCCACAAAGAAACTTTCAATCAAATTATAATCTTGATCAAAATATTCCAACAATTACATATCCCCCCGAGGAAAATTTTCCAGTACAAGCCTCGGAACCGAATCTAAATTAAAAAATTTACCATTTATAATTGTTACAATTAATTCACAGCAAATACAAATGCTGATTGACTCTCTCGAATAACATTTACTGATATAAAAAATTTAAATAATAAAAACAAAGAACTTGAGCTAGTTAGTAAGGAAAATAAAAATGAATTAATAATAAATACCCTTTCGACACAAGAAAATGCGAATGAGGATAATAATGAATTAAATAATATAGATATAGGCCAAATAAATAAAGAAAAAATAAAGAAATACAGTATACAAGAAACAAATAAATGTATAAACTCTTTTCCAAACCAATTATGGATTATAGTCGACGATAACCATAAGGAAATTAAGGAAACATTAACAATTATACATGAATCATATAAAAGAATTAAAATTAGAAAAAATAAGTATGATAAGAATGATATAATAAATATATTCACTAAATATTTAAAATCAAAAAAAGTAACAGTGCTCTATTGTACTGATGAAAATTTTAAGTTAATCAATACAATTTTCGAAGAAAATTTTAAGGAATCAAATTTAAAAATAATTCGTTCTAAAAAATTAAAAATAGATTTATCAGACGATATAAAAAAAACAGAAGTCATAATTAAAACACATAATAATGGACATCGTGGTATTAATGAAAATCTTGCACAAATTTATCGAAAATATTATTTTCCTTTAATGAAGGAAACAATTACAAATTATATCTCGCAATGTGAAATATGCAATTTAAATAAATATGTTAGAAAAAGTAACAATATCAAATTTCAAGAAACAGTTTCACCAAATTCCCCTTTAGATATATGGCATATGGACACATTTTCTATGAAAGGTCATATCTTTTTAACTATCATTGATAAATTTTCAAAATACGCAATGATGGAATTCCTGAAAGATAGAACAACCTCAACAATAATTGAAACTCTCGAACAAATATTCTCTCGTGAGGGTATACCAAAACAAATTGTATTCGATAACGCAGGAGAATTTACCTCAAACAAAATCAAAGAATTTTTTTCCATATTTAACATTGAAACACATGTTACAACAGCAAAATCCTCAACAGGAAACAGTCCTATCGAACGTTTTCATTCCACAATTACGGAAATTAGCCGTATAATATTTTACGAAAACAAACAAATGCAAATTATACCATTATTAAATAAATCTCTTTTAATTTATAATAATTCAATTCATTCGTCAATAGGAGTTAAACCATTCGAATTACACCGCGGTTATCAATTATTAAACAATCTACCCGATATAAACAACGTTCCAACTTCAGATTACCTGAAAGAAATCAGAGATAAATATAGATTCAATTAAAAATATTATTAGGGAATTTAGTTTTAAGAATAAAAATAAAATATTAAATAGAATAAATAAGGATAGAATAGATCCCCAAACTTTAGAAAAAGATGATATTATATATGAAAAAACAACTACCAGGGATAAGTTAAAACCATTAAACATTAAACATATAGTACTACAAGATAACGGAATAACCGTTACAACCAATAAAAGAAAGGTACACAAAAGTAAAATTAAAAATTAATAATATCATTCCAGGTTACCAATTTGTATCCTGTCACAATCAATTGAAATATTTGACATGATAAACAATAAAGGATTAATAACACTCGAAATAGCCGATGGTAGGATAATAACATCATATAAAAAACTTATCCATTTAGTAGAATTACAAGACCTCAAATCAAATTTAGAAAATATTAAAATTTCAATAAATTGGTTAGAAGATTTCATATCAATACATAATGACATTCCAAAAACTATAATAAATATAGCAAAACAAAAATACATACAACTTGAAAAAGATTTGAACTCAATATTACCAATAACATTAAATAGACCTAAACGAGGAATATTTAACCCTTTAGGCACGCTTATTAAAAGTATAACAGGAAATCTAGACAATAACGATTTCGTTTATTTAGAAAACGCAATAATAAAACTAGACAATGATTCATATACAATACACACAAAATTTCAGGAGCAAATAAAATTAAATCAAGACATGATAAACAGATTTGAAAACATTACACAATTTATAGACAAAGCCTTAATAGCAATGAGACATAATATAGCAATAGACTCACAAAAAACAAATTTATCAGTATGGATAAACCATAAACTACAAGACTACGGATTAACATTAGACTTTAATATAAACTTAATAAAAGACCAAATTAACAAAATACATGAGATAATTACATTCGCTAAAATAAATGTTATCTCAACACACATATTAGACAATCACGAGCTATATGACATAAATCAACATCTAATTAATAATTCAATTAATTTAATATCGGAAGAACAAATTTATTCATTATTAGAAATACAAGCTTATTACAACGATACAAATCTAATTATTATAATCCAAGTACCAGAATTTTATAAAGAATCACTAACATATTACTACATAAAACCCATACCAATCCAAAATAATCAATTAATAAAAATAAATACTAATCAAATTATCCTTAATCCGAAAACCTATATGGAAATTATCAAACCATGTTTTATAATTGAACAAATATATTTTTGTCACAAACAAATTTTAATAAAAAATCCAAATTTATGTATACCAAACATGATTTATCATAACGAGACAACATGTGAATCGAAGGAAATCCAACAAACGGATGAAATCGATTATTTACAACCAGGATATTTATACCTATCAACCAAGAATGGAACAAATATTTTATCAACGTGTAAAAACGCACCTAAACAAATACTAGGGCGAAAATTAATAAAATTTGAAAATTGTACAATTACAATTAATAATAACATATATTCAGATGACGTAAAAATAAGAAAATATAAAATAAACATCATTCAACCAATGGATAATATTAACGTAACAACAATAATGGAAGAGTACATCGATTTACCAGAACTAAAACAACATCATTTCAAAAACCTGAAAAAATTGAAAGACTTTGAAAGCATACAATCAGCACAGCGAAATTATGCAGAACAAGTTGAACGAAACCTACGAATAACATACTACTCATTTTCATTCAGCATCATTGTCATAATTCTAGTACTCGCATTAATCATTTATTATATTTGCAGAAGCAACGTATTTTTCAAATCTTTATCCAGAAAAATAGTAACCAATCTCGAGGACGAGATCGAACTTAAGGAGGGAGGAGTTACATCCACATCCAACAATCCCACGGTATAGCAGAATAGGCTACACGTGTACATGTCATGGAAACATAATCAATAAATATTAATATATTTTATAATCAATACAAAATAACATAATTTAACATACTATGTATTTTATATCAATAAAAATTGATATAAAAAATAATATTAATCAGCAGATATTCTATTTCATATTTTGTATAAAACTTTTATTTAATGTAAACAGAATTAAGATAAATTGTATTTATAACATAAACACTAAGAATTGTGCATTCAGCACAATAAAGTTTTAAATAAAAGACAAACAAAAAAATATATACTTACTTACAGTGAGACATTGGTCGTTCCCAAAATAAACCCACAACATATAATTGTATAATAATTGTACAACATATAATTACCCAACTACAATTAAAGAACCTAAAACCATAAAAGGATTACCATTGAAGTACAGTGTAAAGAAAATATTTTCGAAATATTTCGCAAATTTATTTTATTCAATTAATATATCGAAGATTAGTATTTAGTAGAAAGGTAATGAACTAATAAATACTAAAACTAATAAGAAGTAAAAAAAAGGAATATAAGGTAATTCTTCACGTAATCGATTAGACAGCGAAGCTACTAGTTGTTGGCAAAAATTCGGGTTATCTCTTAGCTCTTCTCTTTTTTGAGAAACATATTCTAAGACTAATTCCCTCGTTCGTGGGTAAACAGGTTTCCAATCCTTAACCATATAACCCTAAATATTTTCTGCAAAATCTATACCTGCGCTGCTCGATGTGCGTTGGTTAAAATTTGTTTTTGACCTGGAATTCGATGCTGAATTCCAGCGTCTTTTAATATTCGCGAAATAGTTACTGCAGAGACCTTAAATATGACAGCGGAGTTGTAGCTGCAGTCATAAATGGATTCAGAGTAAACTCCTCTCCAATATTTTCTCGTTGAACTTCATTTAATAATTTTGGTCTACCATTCTGAGGCAACCGATGAATGGTTTTTGTTTCTGAAAACCTCTTTATCCATTTCATGACATATGTTTTCTAACGAAAAAATTATACAATTTACCATTTTACGAGACAAGTCTTTCGTGAAAGTATGTATTGCAATACAAATCTTATTTTCTGTATGCAGTGTTGCGAATGTCAGATATCGGGCCTATTTAGACGTGTATGCACTACATCATGACATTAAACACGTTCGTGTTTAGACGTAAAACTTCAAACTGTTGACACCAATTGCGATTTATCTTTGTATGTGTAAAATTATTTTCATTTCAGTATGATGCTTTGAGAAAAAATCCGAGCAAAACAAATTTTTTATTGCTTTTTCATTGTATTAGTGTGTAACAAATCGTACCGCAATAATAATTTTTAGGAAAAAGCGCAACACAAATATCCCCACTCTAAAATTAGTTTATATGCAAAAATATCTTAAAAATATCGTGATAGTAGAATCTTTCGAGGTCGAGAGTAAAATATGTTGTCCAAAGATTGATTTCGGATTTCACACTCGAACATCGAAGATAAAATATCTGCATTTTATTTCGTATTTCTCTGTTCGGAACGGAAATAATTCCTATAATTTGTAGTTTCTGCAATATTTGTCATTTATTCGTGATTCGTAGTCTTTCAAATTGAGTAAATTATTTCTAAATGAATTTTTATACGTATATTGCCGCTATATATTCACATCAAAAAATATTAATCTAGGTTTAATTAGGTTTGATTGTTCTCTTTGACACGCAATATGTAAATCTAGATAACGTTTTAAATCGATAAACCATAATGTTTAGAAATCAATTTTAACCGAGAGAATGAGCGATATTTCTTTAAAATTGAATATTTCGATCGGAAAGGTGTGATATTCAATTTATATTGAAAGGGAGAGATTTTTTTGTTTTAATTTTTGGCTAGTTAACTTGAATTTATAGCGACTTTGAGATTATTTTTATATTGATTTGGCTGCACACTTGCCTTTATATTTAAATTAAATGTGGTAAAGTTTTTGACTTAGCTCACAACATTATTTTTAATAACAATTTTACTGGAAATATTTTCAAAATTTACTAAAATGTTAGGCAAACCCTGCTGTTTTCATCCAATTCCTTAATTAACAATGAATCTGGCATATATACAATATATGTATAGCAAATTATTAAATCTTTATTTTTCAAACCAAATATACGATATACAGTGGTGTGGAATATAATAAAATAAAATCAAACAATATCGACAAATTCCAATTCAACCATCAGTCCAAATTTTGTGACCGCTCCAAATAAACCTTGAGTAAATAAAAAATAAGCTCGCCATGGTCCCTTCGATAAAGATGGTGGCAAATCGAATTGCTCATTAACTATTTGAGACTCTATCAACCATTTGTCCTATAAAAATAGTATTATTTTGAATGTTTTTTTAATAAATTGTTTGGCCAACTTAAATTTACCCCCTTTTGTGCTGGGCAGTTTGTCCATAATTTTGTAAAATTATAATAAAAACGGGATGGATTCAAAAACTCGGTACAAATATCCGGTATAATTAGTCGTAGCGGGCCCTCGAACCATATCGAATTCTCACGATATTGTGATCGGACAGCAAACTGTATCGGTAATTTAGGATCCATTGATTTTATACACACGGGATACCCACCTATCTTAACTACATCATCATCGATTTGTTCGAATGTTAAATGTTCGTGAGAGAAATAATCCGAATAGAACGGCACAGTTTGGTCGATTGAGTACGGATAAAGTTCATCGGTTAATTGTACCTGATATATTTTCGACTATATATGTATGTATGTAATGGAAATTAGAAAATTTAATAATATCACACAAGATGATGGATTTGATTCAACTTACATCAATAATTTTAATAAAATAAAAATACCACGTCACTAAAATTAAAAATACCTTCATTTTTAAAAATTTATTCGTATAGTTAATTGTAATTAGTTCAATACGACTTTAGGACTCAACTATATGAATGGGGTGTTTAAACATAATCGGCGCTAATATATCGTTTTATTTAATATGCTAAATAGCTAAACGATAGTTTCGATAATAAATGTATCATGTACACTTATAAATAAAAAATGTTAGTGATTATCATGAAAACATATAATTATAGTGGATATGCGATATTATCCGATTGATAGTGAAAGCTTATTCGTGATACCACAGTTCTGGAGTTTGTTATTTAAAATATCGTATTCCAATCCGATTGTACGATAAATTTAGTTCGCTAGTTTTGTGCATATTGATTATGTAATTAAATAAGTAATTTATTTTATGTGTATTTATTTTATTTAGTAAAAGAAATTTAAACTCATAAATTGGTACTAAGGTAAAAAAAATCGAGACCTGATACCTCACATTGATCTTTTACTGCACTTTAAAGGCACTGTCCTCGGTGAAGTAAATCTTCCATCTTATAATTTTTAAAATTATTGAAAAGTTCCAATGGATCTACAGGATTACAGTGACACAATATTGTTACAAATAATGATCTCAATGAGCCGGGTAACATATGATTGCTCGCTTCTAATAAACAGTTGTGTCACTCTGCGGTATCGTTGATCAAATTTCTTGCTCGAGCCGCTTGTTTAAAAGTTGGATGTGTCAAACTATTAAAATTGTTTAAACATTCGTAAGATATTACTTCGGCCCGTTTAACAGAAAGAAGTAATAATCTGAGATGGTATACAGCTTAGTATCTCTTGGAGAAACTGATATGATTCTACGGATAGTTTTTTCTCCAAAATTTGAGTTCGGCGATCGCCTTACCCATTTATTATTTTTAAGTACATAGTGCATTGGTATAAAAATTGATGAGTTTCGTTACACGTTGAATTTAGATCGAAAAAGCAGTTAGGGTGGTTCTTCTAACAGTTTCACGTTGTAATCTGTTTTCTATATTGTCTTCATTAAAGAAAATTGATTATCCCTCTCTAAGGTGGATGGACAACATAACAACATTGTGCGACTGGTAATGTTTGGGAAGCTCTTGAAGGTGTCATGCTGCTTCTTGCGAACTTATATAACGACAATTTAGAAATTTCATCATATTGAACCACATCGTGAGAGTTATTAACATCATCCATCTGAATGCCAATTCGAGCACAATCATGTCCTTTTGTGATATATTTATATGGATATATTTATTAGGCTTTACGGTTGAGCACAACTGTACATTATTATGCGCCTTATAGTTTAAGCTGAAAAATGGATTGTGGGGAACTATAAACCGATTGTCAATTAGTATATTTGAGCGTGATATAGTGGCAGAGTCTCAGAACTCTATATGTTTTTTATTTTGGATAACTATTCATAGATATGTCAGTTTCAGTGCAAAACATTTTAGGAAATTGTTTAAAACATCTTCCTTCCACGTTACAAACACAGTTGGGATTTAGTGTTCCACATGAACCATGAATGTTGCGTTAGAGAATTAGGGGGCATCTCAGCAGAAATTATTCTGTCAACATTATGAGATTTTTTAAACTTATCTGATTTGCTCATTGTAAACAAACAGTGAGCAAGAGGAAGTCCACGTTTTTCATGCTCGATTATGTAAACATAACAGACCCGAATAAACATAACAGTTCCGAAAATATGCTTCTTTGATTTGTCATTTAAAATTTTTTTTTAATTTTAGATTCAAAACGCGGGTTACCATATTCGGTCGATCAGATAGATTTTGAAGTTGTTGTAATTCGGATTTGATTTCTTTCCATGAAGAGTTACACGTGAATGTAATAAACAAATCATGACGACCGAATTTCCTTACCATCGCCCTGTTGTCTTGATACAATTTTGACAAGACGCGGACCGGCATCAAACGAAGAAGGTAGAATATACATATTGCCAACAAGTGCACTATTATCACGACCTATGTTATTTACATAGTCTTAGAGACCTTTATAAAATTCTACGCGTATTGCTTTCTGATTGGACCGGATAAAATTAACAGTATTTGCTTCTATGCGTACGTAGGTGTAAACTATATGCTGCTGGAATAATTTACCACCATAATATAAAGGATTAAAAAATGTTCGACAAATTGCGATCTTATGTAAATAGAAAGTTGTAATAGAAGTAAAGTTGTAATTTTATTTCATCACGATCGGCAATGTGATACATATTTGTGGTCCAGTCGAATTCTCCGTCAGTATTTTTGGCACATTATAAATACGTTGGCCGTCGTGACGGTTCCGAGTAAACAATAATGATACCTTATTTACGCTGTGATCATTTCTGATGGCATTTGCAACCTCGAATTAATGTACATCTCGCAGTTTCTTGTAACTTTGGTCATATGGAGAAATAGTTTGAAGTACTGTTGATATAGTATGCTGTATGCATTAACATTTTTAACTATTTAACATTTTTGCTTTTATTGTCAATAGAACTTTGCAGGCGCGCACGATTTAACAGTCTGTTCACTTTTATAGTTTTTTTTTTCTCAAAAAATGTTTTGGTTTCCTGTTTGGGTTACTATTTTGCCGTAAAGCAATAATGCAAAGTTTTGAAAGTTCATTAGTTTATACTCAAACCTTAATGCATTTTACATTTACGAAAGTTTTATTTTGCAACAGGTACATCTATTAGACGGCTTTGGAAATTACGAAAATGTTATCGTACCATTTTGTATATTATACAGGGTGTCCGCCGGGAAGGTATACTACTTTATTTTGCCGCCATTTTGGTAAACGTTAATCTTGACAGTTCATATTTGGCAGTCGTGAAGTAGACACGTGGCAAATTTATTATGGAAAAATATTCGATAAACCAACGTGTTTTAATCGTTAAAACATTTTATCAAAATCAATCATCGATTACTGTGACGATGAGAAAGTTACGTGAAATTTTTGGGAGAAACAACGTGCCAACAAAACGCACTATTTATCGTATAGTGAATGATTTCGAAGAAAGAGGGTCTAAAGGTGATAGACTCAAGCATGGGCCACAACGTACTGCAAGATCGGCTGAAAACATTACTGCTGCTCATGAATGTCTTGAAAACAAACCATCAGCCTCAATTCGACGCCGTGCTCAGGAGCTTGGTCTACAAGGAACAAGTTTGGCCACAATTTTGCACAAGGATTTGCATTTGTTTCCATTTAAGATTCAGTTGACACAAAGCTTCTTCCACAAGACTATTTACGCCGCCGTACATATGCCAATAGGATGTTACAGCTCGCCCATGACAACCCCGATTTTCATGAAAAAATCATAATGAGTAACGAGGCACATTTTCATTAGAATGGATATGTGAATAAACAGAATAGTCGGTTCTGGGCAATGGAAAACCCTCAAATTATTCATCAGTCACCTTTACATCCATTAAAAGTGACAGTCTGGTGTGCAATTTGGTCAGGAGGAAACATTGGACCTTACTTCTTTCAAAATGAAAACGGCGTAACGGTAACTGTGAATGGGGAGCGATATCGTGATATGATTGAAAACTTTTTAACGCCACAACTGCATGCTTTGGGCTTGATTAATATGTGGTATCAACAAGACGGTGCCACATCGCATACAGCCAGGATTACAATGGAATTACTGCGAGACCTCTTTCCACAACAAGTTATTTCAAAAAATAGTGATGTTGATTGACCTCCACGGTCGCCTGATTTGACTGCTCCGGACTTCTTTTTGTGGGGATATCTGAAAAGCAAGGCTTATGCAAACAAATCAGAAACGCTTGAGCAACTCAAACAAAATATTCGTGATGAAATTAATGAAATACTGCGTGAAATGTGTGAGAATGTAATGAAAAATGTGCTCAAAAGAGCTAGCATTTGTGAGGCTAATAGAGGCGGACATTTATCTGATATTGTATTCCATACATAATTGCCGACATTAAATAACACATCTATCAATATAAGATCCATTCTCTTTCATTTAATCAAAAATTATAAACAAACAAAGTAGTATACCTTCCCGGCGGACACCCTGTATATGTATGTCCTTTGAATGTTTCAGTTTCGTACGCCGGGCTTTTGTTGATGTTAAGAAGGCTTTTTATATAATTGGTCATCATAAGGTATTACTATGTATACTCTTTAGAGTTGGGTTCAGAGGCAAGATTAACCATTGGTATATAAATATAATAAATAAATATTCGTATGCAGGTTGTGACGGTCAATGGTACTAAAAGCAATCCTTATGTTTTAAATATTGCAGTTCCACAAGGTTCGGTTCTGTAAACTCTAATATCAACTCTGCCTTTTGGTTCTTTGGAAATGGTTTGACCACCACTAATTCTGAGTGACCAATCTAAGGACTTGTATTTTAAAACTGGAAATGCTATTTTTAATACAAACCCTGTATCATTTCACAGTAGTGGTTGTGATTCTTATATTTGTTCCAGTTATTGTATTTTGATTGAATCTGTTGTAAGTTTCAAGTATCTAGAAATTATTCTAGATTGTAACCTTAATAGGAAATTGCACATCAACAAGGTTCTTAAAAAAGTTTTTAGTTCACTAATTTTTTTTTTGTGGTTCGTACCGCCTCATACGCTATTTGTATAATTTAAAATGTCAACAATATTTTTATTTCTTTTTGCATCAGGATCAAATGCAACTTTATCGGCCAAATTTTCAACTTCTAAATAATTTAAATCAGACATTTATCTTATTCACATATCCATTAAGCCAGTATAAATTCTCCAAACATTTTCCGATGAATTTATCTGCCCAGGACAATAAAATTGAGATACATTTCGACATTTTATTTTTTTCATCGCAACACAAAGTCAAAAATGGATACTTACGAACTAACACAAGAGCCAGACTTATTAGATTTAGAGAATGAAAATTTTCAAGCAGAATATCTAAAAAAGACCGCAAACATCAAATACGAGTAGTAGACAAAGAAAAGCTATATGAACAAAGATAAACATTTTGTTTATTGGTGGAGGAAATTCCATGTACATATTTGGAATTTTTTCCATTCTGGGATAATTAAAACAAATGTCAAAATTATAACGAATTATCTGTAATTTAGTAGACACTTTTGGAGACCACATTAAAATGTATTCACGATTACTGCCATGTAACCCACCCGTAGGTCACACAGTAACTAATTTATGATACCGAGTGAGCCACCGGTTGGTCGTAGTCATACTACATTTTAGAGTAACATATCTTTTGGGCATTCAAATGAAAGTTATTTTTCCCTACCATGGCATGATAATAAAGTATTTTGTTCATTTTGTAATAAAAAAACTAAACTAAAAAAACAAAGCGTTAATTGAAAAAGCGCTTTGGTTATAATAATTGTATAATACATTTTATACTACGTTTTTAATACATGATATCTCGGGAATTCCCGTTTTTTTGAATTTTTATAATAAAGGGTGTCCCATAATTAACGCAAGATTTGAATTTGCCGCCATTTGTGTAGTAAAGTGTTGGCAACCCCAAAAAAATGAATTTGACAGCTGAGAGGTTAGGGTTAGTAAAAATGTGGCGTTACACGATAGAATAACGTATTTTCATTATTGAAGAATATCAACAAGTGGATGCTGATTTTTGGAGCAAAATCATCCTAAGCGATGAAGCACATTTTCACCTTGATGTGATTGTGGAAAAACAAATGCATCGACATCGTGTCATTGTTTAGTACGGATCTGGCCTGGAGGCATCATTGGACCATACTTTTTTGAAAATGAGGCTGGTCAAGCAGTAACTGTTACTGGTGCTCGATATCGCGACATGGTAAAACACTTCTTTCTGCCTCATAGTTGGATGATATTGACATAGACGACATGTGGTTTCAACACGATGGTGCCATATGCCATACAGCCCGTGAAACAATTCAATTACTGCATGAGACATTTCCTAGTCGTGTACTCTCTCGTTTCGGTGATCAGAATTGGCGCCCTAGATCTTGTGATTTAACACCATTCGATTTCTTTTTATGGGGATATTTGAAGTCAAATATCTAAGCCCGTGCATTACAGGAGGAAATTAAACGCTGCATCAACGAAATTCAGCTACATTTATGCAAAAAGGTCATGGAGAATTTGGATAAAAGAGTGCGTATGTGCCAGCAAAGTTGTGGAGGCCATTTGCCCGATGTGGTATTCCATAAATAACCCTATCCTATGTATTTTATGATCCAACAAAAAAATCACAATCTGAAGACTAAAAACTGTGTTTTCTATTTAATTCAAATCTTGCATTAATTTTGGGACACCCTTTATTTTCGAAATATACATTTAAATTTACGTTCTTGTAGAAAAATAAAACAGCTAGTTAATTAAATGAGTTTGAAAGTGAAACGAATTCACGAATATTGAATGATCAAATTGAATGAAACTTTTATAAATTAACAGAAACCTTTTTCAAATAAAACAAAACCATTTCTAAATAGAATGAGACAATTTTCAATTGAAATGAAACTTTATTCAATTAGAATGATACTAATTACAAATCCAATGAAACCTTTTATATTAAGTTGATCGCCTTTGAATCTAACACTTGAGATTTATGAAGGATAATCTGTAATAAACAGTGACATAGCTGTATTCAATAATTTAAAATTCGACAAAATTAATTTTTAATTGGTATTAACAATACAAGAATAACCCTTATCGATCTGACTCATTTTTTCATGTGTTATTTCCCAATTTGCAGATTTTTAGTTGCTGCTGTTTTTTACCATAAAAAATGTATAAAAATCAAGACTTTTTCGTCATTAAAAACACAATAAAACTGTTGTCTATTGAAATTTTGGTTATTTTGTTATCATTGTTTTTGTTTTTGCACCTCAATGAACTGTTTACAAAATGCAGGGGACAATTTTCAAAATTTTTGGGCAAAACGAGCTAACCGATAGAAATAAAATTCAGCAAGAATGATGAAAATGGGACTCTAAAATAATTTTTACTCTGGAATATGGTCAGTTAGAAAGAACTTTGTTAACCGGTTATAATAGAATTCTTAAACGGTTATAATGAAATTCGGCATGTGCGAAGGTACTCAGGTGTATCTTAAAAGATTTCATATCGTTTCATCATAATCGGTTATGAAATAACCAAGTTCGTTTTTGACTGCCCATATTCCAGAACTCCATGTAAAAATCATTTACATTCCTTTTGGCAGTGCACATTTCGAATTTCACTAAAATCGACTAAGAACGAAAAACAAAACGCTATGTAAAACAAATATCGCACATTCACACGGGTCCTGTCTGTGTGATAAAAAAAATAAAATCTTATTCGCCTACCATAGTTTTTAAATTGTTTTGTTTTTGTATATGTACATAAGAGCAAAATAAAATAAAGTTCAAATGATACTCAAAACAAAATATTTCAGCGAAAAATCTTACTGTATAGTTCGATACATCGCAACCTAAATATACTATGCACAAAAAATTAGGAAAACATTCAAAATCGTGTATGTAACGGTATCTATTGAGGTAACATTGTAATTGCGAATGATTTCTCTATTTATATATACTCAAAGGTTATACTATCACTATTTATGCAATTTTATCGAATTATTGATTAACGAAACAACACCGAACGTAGAAATCACACGAACGTTAAAATAAAAAGCTTATTGATTAAAAATTTAAAATTTAGATATAGATAAAAAAATATCCAATAAATGGGAAAATTATCTTACGAGACTCTTGGTAAAAAATAATCATAAATAAAACCCTCATCATTGAAAAATTAATGTTAGGCCTATATATTTAGATATAAGAATGTTACGGGCTAAAAAACATGTAAGATCTACTTTTGCCATATGCTTTTGTTCAATTTTTCATAATAATGCTCAAAGGTTGTGAAACGGCCTATTATATATTGGAATTGTACCAACTATTTTCAAGTGCGAGTGAGTACAAGATATAGTACATAAAAAGTATCGTATGCGTAGCAACAACAAAAAGTTATCGCATAAAAAATAATATTGAGCGTGATCAAATTGT
This sequence comes from Tipula unca, assembly GCA_951394425.1. Classification (NCBI taxonomy): domain Eukaryota; kingdom Metazoa; phylum Arthropoda; class Insecta; order Diptera; family Tipulidae; genus Tipula; species Tipula unca. The sequence continues at coordinate 129,133,539 of OX596380.1, forward strand.
CCCTCTCCATATCCTTATTGACATATTGTATATAAATTATGTAACCTTTTGTAAAATTCAAAACAAAACCAACATTTTATCATTTATTTGATCGAAACGATCAATATTTTTATTTTGGTTTAATGAGAAATTTCCCAGCGTTTCTCCGATTAATCTCCTAAATTTTAATTTATCGTAGTTATCATAATTTTTATACATATTTTTCCATGTTTAGATTTTGAATCGAACTATTTTATTTCTGTGTTGGAGTGAATACAGTATATTGAAAGAGAGTATTAGATAGAATATATCAGATATACGAGTATATTTGTATATACAAATTTAAAAGCGCAAATAAATTAAATTAATGACAATTTTATAATCATAAAAATTATGTTTAATTAATATAATTTCGAAAATTAACGCTGGCAATAACCTAATTCAATTCTTTATCTATTACTTTAAGTCATAAAATATTAAAAGCTCTCACTATTAATAGTTGAACAATTCAAAATAAGTTTGTATGTTTTGCCATGGGATTGCATAAACTTCTTTGTATTTTACACATTTTTTGGTTAAATAAAAAAAGCTCGTTTCAAAATATCGCTCAACATGGAGGCTTTATATATTAAGATAGCTTTGTTAATATAGAAATTGGAATTGATGGTGTTTCCCTTGCATAAAGCTCGTACAGCCAATTATGGGTTATTCTCGGACGTGTTACTCCTTACGATTATGTTTTCCTTATTGGAATTTTCCATGGGCATAAAAAACCGTTTTGTCGCAATATTTTTTTAAAAAGTTTCATAGAGGAAATGAAAGAAATTTTGATAATGGAATTGTTTTTGTTAATCGAACATTCACGCTGAATTTACGTTCTTTTATCTGCGATGCTCTTGCCAGATCATTCAGATTTGGGTATGCACTGAATGAAAAAAAAATATGTAAATTAATTTTTTAGTTTTTTTAATATTCTGGGTGTCAAATATTTTTTTAATATTCGGGGTATTTTGGCTGCACAAAATGCACAATAAAAAGAAATTACAAACAAAATCGTGTGTTTTCCTGGACTCAGGATTACCTCACAGAACAAATGAACTTTCATAGAGAGTTGCAAAAGGAGCACCATAATCGTTTCGATATGAAATTGGAAGAGCTAGGCATTGGATGTGTTACTAGAATCCCCATAGACTATAATATGCATTGCGTATTACTGGTGTTACGCGGCAAATGCTAAACTTATTTCTAAAAATTAAACAGAAGCCTTTTTCATTCAAAACAAATGCGATAAAAGAACATGCGCGAAAGCAAAGTACATATATTCGATGACATAGAACATTAGAAAGCTGTAGAATTTTGAAAGTTTCTGCTTTAAGGTGCTATTCCATGGACTGATTGACTGAGTTGACTAAAAAGATGATAGCAACAAAATTACATTAGAGTAACAAAGACATCAAATAAACGTTTTCTTTTTTTGCAAAATAATTTAACAGCGTAGTTTAGTATTAGACATACCAAATTCGAAGTTTCAAAATTGTTTTTATAAAGAAAAACTTGACATTTACAAAATCACAACTTTGTTTAAAATTGGTATTTACAATTTTCTTCCATTCAAAAATTTTTATAGTGAAATTCTTTTCCATACACAAACTTTATAGTAAAATTCTCTTCCATGCGCAAATTTTAGGTATGTTGTTTGTTTGACTGCCATAAAAAGTATTCGATTTGATACTTTTTATGGCAGTTCACACTGCTAAAACTCAAATATTTTTTTACTGAGAAAATGTTTTTATTTCATTTGTACAACCACAAAATATAATTTCTTTTCTTTCTTCAAATTGACTGAGTCAGTCAATCAGTCCATGGAATAGAACCTTTATACTGGAATGGCGGTCTTCCACGATTTATTGGAAAAAAGTATTATGATAATTTCCATCAATTACTTTGCGCTATTCGAATTCTTTCTGATCCAGATGATTGTAAGGAATATAATAAATATGCCGCGCACTTATTAAATGATCTTAAAAAATCACACTATTGTATGGAAAGGAAAATTTGAGCTACAATGTCCATAGTTTGCTTTACTTGGCAAAGGATGTAATAGAATATGGACATTTAAACCAATATAGAGCATTTAAATTATATGCAAACATTAAATAAAAGGGTAAAAAAGATGCACTTCCTCTTCAACAAATAATTAATCGTTTGAGTGAAAAAGAACATCACCAGAACCTTGCTGAAATTCCAAAATATTCCGAATTCATATCATTATCTGCCAAATATCCCAACAATTACTGCTTTTCTGATAGAGAAATTGTTAGAATTACCGTGATAAAAAATAATATGATAAAGGACCAAACTCTTAGTAGCACAGAAACTACTTCCAATATCCTTTAAACTTATCTAACTTAGATATTTGGAGTCGTAACACAGAAAATTACTTACCTATGCAAAAAAATAAATATAAAATGTTATAAGAAAATCGTGAAACTGACTGAAGGATCAAAATATCTCTATATTAGAATGCAACATTCTTAAACTTAACACCTAATAATTTTATACATATTGATATTTTGTTTGTTTATTGTAGCTTTTGGAAAATGAGTATGGGATTGATTATCAATTTTTAAAAATTGTTGACATAAGACCTGCGACTAGTACACAAATAACAAAAACAGGGAAATTTAAAATGATGCTTAATTCTACAAATAAACAAAAACCCCATTTGCCTGCTCATAATCCAGCAATAGCACAATCAATTTATTCCTATTAAACCAAAAAAAATCTATACATACCCAAATTTAAATCTCCACAACCAATTTGGATATATATCGCCAACCAATCGGTCAATTATATAAATGTACTGAACCTAATTTTGTCACAAACAAGCCAGCACTAGCGCAGAACTAAAAATTCATAAACCAAAATATGACATCAATAACCCACCGACACAAGATAAGTTTAAAGTGATTAAACACATAGAAATATTGCTCGAAAATGTATTTCAGGAAATAATGTATCTCCGCAACGAAGTCAAAGAATTCAAAACTTTAAACGTCGAGCTTCTTCAACAAAATAATCCAATTTCATCATCATCGCTGAATCTGCAAATTTCTTGCAGTAAAAAAGAGGATTTCGAAGAATTAGAAAAGATGATAATTTGGGATACCAGCGCGGGCAATATTTTGGTAAATATAATCGTAAAAAATATATTAGCATACAAGTACGTCATGATTTTCCCCATTTTTATCTTATTTTTCCAGAAAAATCCGAAATTATGTAGAAAAATGGCACTTTTTCAGCATATTAATAGTAATAATAAAGGCGATTGAAGAAAGGAAGAGCAGGATAACGCGAGCTGAATACTTATAGCTATATTTATGGTACACAAAAATAACAAACGTGCTGAAAAATGTGTAGAGGAGAAATGAACTATAGTCTAATACGAAGAACATCCATTTCTCTAGCTAAACTATGTACATACTACGGAATGCAACTTAATATGGTTTATAGACACTAACTTTTTTCAACTTTTTCAGTGGTTATAAAAAGCAAAGAGAGCGAGAAAAAAATGAATATACCAACTATTTTCTATAGTGCGAGTGAATACAACATATAAGGCACATTTGATTGAGGTGAATTAACTAAATTATCTGAATTAACTGAATCAACTGAAGTAATTGACTGTTCGTTTTATAATGTTGACTTTAGTTAAAAAATTGAGCTACTGAATTATCGAAATATGGATTTCGGTCGGGTAGTTTATTTAAATAAGTAGATTTTGTTGTTTTTTTGACAATTTAGGTGGAAAAATTTATATAAACATTTCAATTATTAATTTTCATGATTTCCCAATATTAAAGGTTCATATGGAACCGCTAGTATTAGTTGAAGCACAAAATAAATTGACGGGGCTGGAAAACTGGAAAATTAAGAATTATTTATTCACATTTCTTAAACACAAGAAAAATTAAAAAAAATTATTTATGACATTGGACGAAAAAGTCGTACCTCAATTTTTCTTAACCAATGTATCCAAAGTGGGCCATTCTAACAGAAAAGAATTGAATTTGATTCTTTTTTTTGACATAAGCCACTTTTTTCAGACCAGCTGACATACAATTTCGGTTAAATGTTCCAAAAAATCGAAAAGTCAGGACATTCTGAGAATATCTGGCGAGAATTATACAGTCAGTACCACCACTTCCAATTACTAAATAAGTAAATACCTCTCGAATACAATTTTCAGACTTTAGTATATTTTATATCCTAAAATCGAAATATATAGTGTGACTCTAAAAACTTCGATTGACATTCACTATCGTAATTACCATAATTCAATTTGTAAACATCGGAAATGTAAAATCGGTATTAGATAATATCAAATTTATGAATTCTAATAAAGTAATATTCGTTTTGGAGAATATGGTAGCCCAACTTAAATTAATTTTTATATCTTGAATAAATGTAGATAAAAAAGTAAATTATAGGAAGCACAATGGAATTTCGAACAGCGTAAATTGCGCATATTACAAAGAAAGGTTGTCAATGCTTGACGGCTTCAATTGATTAAAATGGACTACACAAGATAGGGTCGAACAAATTTGAGTATAATGCTCCTTAGACATATATCGTTCTATTTAATAGGCTAAATAGCTAAACGATAGTTTTAATAATAAATGTATCATGTACACTTATAAATAAAAAATGTTACTGATTATCATGAAAACATATAATTATTGAATATGTGGTATTTTCCGAATGATAATGAGAGCTTATTCGTAATTACACAATACTGGAGTTTGTTATTTTAAATATCGACTTCCAATCGATTAAAATCTATACATATATTATATTACATAAGAAATTCAGACGGCAGATTTCGGTTTTATATTCACGGTTGGGCGAAATTATAGAACTAAGAAATTATAGATAGAACAAGGCCATCCCATTTTCGATTTCTGTCAACAGCTGTCACAGTTACTTATTTTGAATACAACACTGGTATGTTACCGAAAAAATTTGTAAGTCAAAAACTAATCTTGTGCTCGGGATCGGACGACTTATGGAATATGAACGATGAAAAAGAAATAAGGTTGAATATGGCTTATGTTCCAGTATCCAGTCGCCGTGGCCTGAGAGTGGACTGAACTATTTCTTACAACTTATAGAATATTAGCTTCATAAAAATCAAAATAATATCAATTTATCAGCGTCTAAATGTTCATTGATATAAGGTTTGACACTTTTAATTTTGGGAACCTCAGAGATATATATGTATGTGAAGTAAGCCCGAAAAGTATCCCGAAAAAATTCTATGGCAACATAACATACCAATATCGCCCTGTCACGAAATATTTTGATATCAGCACGAAAATGAAATTTCTGTAATGGTAGTTTTGAATATCACCAAAACGAAAGTAAGTTTTCTAATAGTATCATATTATTTAACTATCCCGCAAAAATGATTTTAGTCGTCTGAAGTTATCTATAAGATATTGATTACCATGCCTCGCTTGATATGGGATTTTTAGGAAATGGATACATCTTCCTTATGGCAATGTATGGAAAAAATTCTGTTAGCCAAATCACACGACTGTAACATTTGACTTTTACAATTTTTTTTTGTAAAATATAGTTTTTCTCTTATGAAATTTATTTAATATTTTTATTCAACATACTGTTTTAGGATATATCAATCAGTACTATCGTTATATGTAGTTATATTTACAATATATTATTATAAATATATGTTAGTATTAATACAACATTTAACTATATAATCATTTTTCGGGAAATATATTCGGGCTACTTTGACAGTGGTCAGAGATATTCAATAAAATAGAAAACTCTTGAATGAATTGATGAATTGTGCAATTGTAAAATTGTGAAATATTGGTAATTTGGTTTGGGACGGCGGAAATATGGAGAAAACTCATGGTCAAATCAGGTCAAACGATATAAAAATTGAAAATCTTAGAAAAGAATTGAGATAAAAATTAAAACTAAAAATGCCACTGCCAAGAGACTATGTCTCAGATTTCACAGAATTACTGAAGGTACCTTAAACCTACCTGAATCAAATGGTAAACTAATCTGGGCCACCTAGCAAATTCGTTTCTCAGTTCAAAGGACTATATTTAAGCTCTTCTATTTGAATTTCTTAGAATTACAAATGTCAATCGCATGGTAAATTGATTAAGTGTATCTCACATTCCCACCACCTAATTCCTAAATTTTTATATTTTCTTTGTTATAAATTTACACAAAAATTATCATTTTAGTAATATTTTGCTGTGCTGAAAGCGAAAATTAGAAATACAAGTACATTTATTTTGGTATTACTATCGTTTTAGCCGATGAGAATAGAAAAATATATTGAAACTATCGTGATAGTAAAATTTTTCGAGGTCGAGAGTAAAAAATGTCGACCAAAGAACGAGTTAGGATTTCACACTCTCGGAAATGTTATCGTATATAAAATGTCTGTCTAGAAGTACTGATTAACCGAGTAGAATGAGCGATATTTTTTTAAAATTGAACATTTCGATCGGAAAGGTGCGATAGTCATTTTATATTGAAAGGGAGGGATTATTTTAGTTTTAATTTTTGGCTTAGTTAACTTGAATTTATAGCGACTTTGAGATTCCTTTTATATTGATTTGGCTGCACATTTGCCTTTGTATTTAAATGTGGTAAAATTTTTGACTTAGCTGACAACATTACTTTTGATAACAAATCTATTGGAAATATTATCAAAATTTACTAAACTTTTACACAAATTCTGCAGTTTTCATCCAATTCCTTAAATATACAACAAATCTCATATTGTGTAGCAAATTATTAAATCTTTATTTTTCAAACCGATACGATATACAAACAAACATTATGTGTAGAATATGATAAAATCAAATCAAGCAATATCGATAAATTCCACTTGACTCATCAGTCCAAATTTTGTGACCGCTCCAAATACACCTTGAGTAAATAAGATATAACCTCGCCATGGTCCCCTGGATATAGATGGTGGCAAATCGAATTTCCAATCAACTATTTGAGACTCTATCAACCATTTGTCCTACAAAAATAGTATTATTTGGAATGTTTTTTTAATAAATTGATTGGCCAACTTAAATTACCCCCTTTTGTGCTGGACAATTCGTCCATAATTTTGTAAAATTATACCAAAAACGGGATGGATTCAAAAACTCGGTACAAATATCCGGTATAATCATTCGTAGCGGGCCCTCGAACCATATCGAATTCTCACGATATTGTGATCGGATAGCAAACTGTAATGGTAATTTAGGGTCCATTGATTTTATACACACGGGGTATCCACCTATCTTAACTACATCATCATCGATTTGTTCGAATATTAAATGTTCCGGAGAAAAATACTCTAAATATGATGGAACAGATTGATCGGTTGAGTACGGATAAAGTTCATCGTTTGGTTGAATGCGGAATGTTTTCGACTATATGCATTTAATAAAAATTAGAAAAATTTAATAATATCACACAATATGATGGATTTGATTCAACTTACATAAATAATTTCAATAAAATAAAAATACCACGTCACTAAAATTAAGAATAACTTCATTTTTAAAAATTTATTCGTATAGTTAATTGTAATTAGTTCAATACGACTTTAGGACTCAATTATATGAATGAGGCGGTTAAACATAATCGGCGCTAATATATCGTTTTATTTAATATGCTAAATAGCTAAACGATAGTTTTGATAATAAATGTATCATGTACACTTATAAATAAAAAATGTTACTGATTATATCATGAAAACATATAATTATTGAATATCCGATATTATCCCAATGATAATGAAAGCTTATTCGTGATTACACAATACTGGAGTTTGTTATTTAAAATATCGACTTCAAATCGATTAAAATCTATATTATATTATATAAGATATTCAGACGGCAGATTTCGGTTTTATATTCACGGTTGGCCGAAATTATAGAATAAAGTGAATAGATGGTATATGCCAATCTGATTACTGAATTCTGCCAACTATCGCCGATTTTCATATTTTCAGATAAATTTGGTTTGTTAGCAAAATAATTCTGTAATAGAACAGTTACAATTTGCCTATACATAGAGTTAGAAAGGTTTTGTATATTTTATGTTACAGAATCCAGTATACAAGCTTCGTTTTTTTATTAACAGAGCTTCAAGTCCTATTTAGAAAATCGGGAGTAATACTGGGAAATTTATTTAATTTAACCAATATATTTTATTTAAGTTTTATTTATCTTTGTTCTTAATAATTTCAACTTCTAACAATATTGTTTGAGCTAAATACAATGAAAAATATTTGTTTAAAATATTTTCTTTTAAAATTTCCCTTTTTTTCGAGTTCGTGTACTATGATTTTATCGAGAACATTGAAAAATAAAGTTAAATTTAATTTTATATTGATAATATTGAATTAAAATATGTAGTTTATCATTAAATGTATCATATTTATTGATAAATAATTAAATTAATTTGGATTTTACTGAAAAAACGAGTAAATTCTTGTCCAGACCTATATTCGAACTCGAAATTTTTTGAATAAAAACGACTTCAGTTAAACGGGTTTCAGTAAAGTTTTCATCATATACTGGACAATTATATATGTTATATAACACTTATTCTGGAAAATATTATGTTTGGTCTCTGGGGACGTTTTTCAAATGTATTTCTAAAGCAACATTGGCTTATTGAAATGAAATTTACGATGTATATCTAGGGAACAGGCGTGAATAGAATACACTTTGATTGTATGTTTCTTAAAACATTGGCACGAAACGTGTTAAATAGAGTCGTACTGAATATTTGACAGATTTACGTCGATTACAGACCATACCCGACACGAATGCGGCGTGCATCCCGAAACTGCCTATTGAAAAAATGTCAAGTTCTACAAATCTGTGTAGCCACAGAAAACGGATATGATTTTCATTCGCTTTGTTTGAAGTGATTCTCCGCACAACTCGAATATTTTACTGCGGATTTTAAATGAATTTTCTAGAACCCTCTGATTTACAAAATTAATTTTCTTTAGTTAAATATGCAGTTTCGACATTTTTAACGCATTCGCATTGCATTGTTTATAATCCGCGGAGACGTATACCACGTTTATTGTCAGTGCTTAACACTTTTGTTCAAATAAAATAAAAGGTTTTGAAAACTTTTATCTTAAATTGACATTTTGTATTTCACTCATAAAATGTCTATTCAAAAAATTTCTCATATAACCGTTTATTAATCAAAAAGTAGGGTCAACGATTACACGTTATAATTACAAGCATCTCAACAATGTCGTGTATTCATGTTAATGCCCTGTAACAACATCACAGTATTTTTATAGTATCAGAATCAGTGCTATAAGCGAAATCGAATAAAGATAACTACCGTTGTTGTTTTATTAGTGCGTTGCCAAATCAATTCAACTGCATATACAGTGGTACACAAAAGTACAAAGTTCACAATGAATGTTTTTAGTAACCGAGGCATTGACTCTGCTTAGAAGTTAAGTTATTAAGATATTGAGTATCGGTATTCTCCTATACTTCAACTAACTTTGCCTTTAGCATCTGATTACTAGCCACTTTATGTTGACGTAGTTTTACTATCAACTTCGTTTGATTTCTTTTTAAATATATATACATATTAATAATATTTAATAAAAACTATAATATAGAACTAATTATAAAAAAAAAAAATTATTTTGGATATACAACAAAAAACTAAAATTAAAAAAAATGTGTAACTCATCTGATAATAATATGGTGCGTGTTGAATAAGGTGATGACGTATGTTGAAGGTTGAATCTGTTAATGATGTTTCAGCAACCATTCATATTCGATTTTATTTTCAAATTATTAGTATCCGTTGTGTTAATACTTTTGCTTTCTCACTTTATTGAATTTTATTGATTGATCAAAACTATTAAATTATAATTACAGGTTTATTATTTAATTATTTTTATTAATAGAGTAGTGGTATTTTTATTAATAGAGCTCAAAATTTAAATGTTTAATATTTTGCAAACCACAAAAAAAATATATCTTGATCTCGTCCAAAGCACCAAATTTATATATCTAGATATGTACATATTTTAATTTTATTGTAATTTTTTAATTCATTTATAAGGAACATCTCATTTTTCCAATTAGCATAAAACAGTATATCATTTAATATTATCACTTCAATCGTCCACTTGAATAATTTTAAAGTTTGAACATTTTTTATTTTAGAAAAAAACATTACTTAGGTCATGTTATCGTTTACATGATCTCATCACAATTGGACCAAAAAAAACACTGTCTCGAATCATCCCATTTTCATCTATTTATAATTATTCTTTTGACACGTCAGCAAAACAAAAAACACGATTAACGATCTACTTACGCTGATCGTTAACAGTTTGCGTTATCAATTGCCCATCACAAAATAACCAATTGTCGATATAAATGGTCGATTATTATAATTTAGTACCAATAATCATCTTTCAGGAGTTTTTGCTATAAGTAAAACAAATCCAATTAAGGTCATTGTGACGAGGCGAGTAATTGCGTTGTTACATGCTTCTTGGAAAATTATGTGTACAAACTAGATTTTACAAAAACACCAGTAACGGTTCAACGCATATATGAAAAGTTTCTAAAATTGTCAGCTGCTGATAAATAATTTAAAATCGGTATCAATCAAAATTGCACAACAAACGTAGTATATCCAGACGAATTATTGGGAAAGAAAGTTTGGTCGAATACCGTGGCTCCATTTTTCATATTACTTTATTTTTATAAATCTAATCGAGGAACTATACGTATATATATTTTATAAAAATTTTCATTACCGCCATCTATTTATACAAAGCAGAAACATCATCAACAATTTACGTAAGCTAATGGCTGATTTCTATTCAACGAATTTTGCAGATTAGGTCATCTTGAAGCAAGATACCATGAATAAAAATTACTATTAAGCAAGAGAGACAAAATAATTGTCTCCACTATGGTATAGTAGATTGAAGGAAAAATGTATGTCAAAAATTTGAGGTTAGGAAAGATCTATGATTTTGAAATGAAGATAAAGATACTTTGTAGCAATTTTCTTTTACAAGATCTAAGCATTAAAAAATTAAATGCGTATTTAAAAATTATAAAAAACTACCAAACGCATATTTTTCTGACAGTGTTGGAATAACAGAAAATAATTAGTAACGTTACTGATTTTGGTACAGCCAAATTCAAAATTTCGTTACTGTTACGGGTACGGGTATTTACCAGAATTATTTTTCCGTTCCGTTCCGGAGTAACGTTATTTTTATTAAATTCTGTCTAATCTCGCTTTTTATTTCAGTTCAATAAACACCCGATTGTGCTTGTACATGCCCTCGTATCTTATTGCCGATTTATAGTAATTCCCAGTGACTGATTAATTGAATCGTCCATTTTTTTAATGAACCCGATTCTACAGCACGTCATGGAAATCCATTGACGGTTACTAATTCAACGTACATATCAATCATTTGGGCAGACGTTAAAATTAGATTAACAGTTTTTCTAGTAGTTACGTATTCATTTAAATTTTGTTGTGATGTATTTTCCAAAGTTTTATTTCGCTCAATGTTTTTTCGTTTATTTTCAATTTCTGCTATAGTTTCAGGATGTTTTCTTTTTAAATGCTTGAATAAATTTGAGTGTGAAACAGGAATAATTTTTCCATTATTACATATCTTGCGTCCACTTTGATTTTTCTTTACTTTTTTACGTATTTCAGTAATTTCCTCACTAATATGGCGGCCCATTTTGGTACTAAAATATTAAATTAAGATATATAATATTACCGTTTACTTTGTGAGTAACACATTTATTTAAGTTTGAAAATTAAAAACAAACCTTAAATAAATAAATAAAAGTACAAAAAAACACCACAATCACATTTTCGTTGTACACAATGATTAAAATTACAAGTCGCTCTATCTATATTTCTATACTGAGCTGTTGACGAATTTTGAACGTATTGACAGCACAATACAATTGTAGTGGCGAATTCGACCTGCCTCTTGAACATAAGAAAGTTAATTTCAAGTTTTATTATTAAATTTCAAAAATACAAAATTCAGGCCATCATTTTAAACACTTATTTAGATTTACAAAACTGAATAAATTGTTTTGATGACGAATTTCGAGTATTTCCAATGAAAACGTGATGTTTTTTATTTCAAACGTATTGCAGAATCGAATGCGTGTGTTCTAAGAAGGAGAAATTGAAAAAATTGAATTTCGTCGATTGCAACGCCATCTATCATGAACCGAACAAAATATTTTATTCAAATCATACGTACTTTTAGTCGTAGAATCCGTATCTGCAATAAAAAATATGGCTTCCTATCTTAGTTTAAAAGTTACCCCCGCCCCACCTACAAAGCGGGGGTGGGGGGACTTTTTTTTTGCACTAATGTATTTCCCCCGCGGTATGATTAAATTTTGATTATGGACATTTTTTCCGTAGAGTGGCTATTTTTCGAGATATTTGATCGTCTCAGTTTAAAAAAAACACCCGGTAGATTGCTAACTTTTCTTATACTACGTAAAATCAGTACGTTATTTATTTTAATGCAATGTTTCAATAAATTAAAATATACAATAAATATGTGAGTTCATGTACTTGACTTATTACATTGTACCAATATACAAAAAAATAAAATTTCGTTATCGTTTATATTAACATATCGTTCCGCGTACAAATAACGTTACAGTAAAATAATTGTGGTATTTCGTTATATTGTTACCTTACCGTTCCGTTATTCCAACACTAAAACAAACTAAAATAATGTCAAAATGAACTATAACATTAAATAACTTTGAACGTATGTACGAGTATGTATTATTTCACTACTTTTGAACGTATTTTCACAATGAATCGCAATTGAAAATTGCGGTTTATCTAGACGGCAAAATGTTCGTTTGTTCAAATTGCTGGCCCATCACAAGATATATAATGATTGGGTACTGAATTGTAGGTTAAAAGATTACACAATTAAAAATATTGTGATTTGTGAAAAACATTTCGAAAAAAAGTATTTCACTAAAAGAGGTTTACCAAAATATGCTGTTGCTACACTAAATTTATTTCAAAATAAAAAAAATAATTCCGATAGTGATATTTCGACGATGCCCATTTTTTCAATGGAAGATTTGTCGGAAATTGAAGACAATTTAATTACAACTAATGTTATTCACAATTATGTTTCGGACAATTTCCTTCAGTTTACTCAGACCTCAGAAAATATGAGTCAAACTTCATTGGTTGAATCGCAAAATAATATTTGTAGTAGAGATGTTGACATGACTTTAGAAGATACTGTGTGTCTACCAGAACCGGCGATGCATATTAAAACCGACATTGAACCGTCACCATGTAAAACGTGTTTACGGAATATTCAAAACGAGAGCTATTATTGATTAAACAATAATAAATTATTAAAAACAGTTCAATCAAAAGATCGTGAAATACAAGAGCTGAAAAGAAAATGTAACAATTATTAAAGAAAATTAAAACGAACCAAAGCAAACATTAATGAGGATATAAATAAATTACCAATTGACGAAAGCGCAAAGAATTTTTGTAAAATGTTGACAAGTAGTCGATTCAAAAATCAAAAATGGCTGGAAGAGCAAAAAATAATTGCACAAAACATATTTTACGGATCGTCAAGCTCTTACAAATAGTTAAGAGAGAGTTTAAATTTTATTTGCCATCTAAATCATCTTTAACAAGATGGCAACCTATTAAATATTTGAGTCCTGGCTTCAACAACATTGCACTTGTGAAAATAAAAGAAAAACTTAGCGTTATGAGCAGCGATTCAAAACAAGCTGTGTTATTATTCGACGAAATGCATATTAAAAGCGATCTTATGTACATACAACATTTATTCAGATCAAATTGACGGATTTGTAGATTACGGCAAAGACAGAGAAGCTGAAATTGGTAAATTAATATGCTGTTTTATGATTAGAGGTTTATCAGCGAACAGTTTCATAAAATATCATCTCGTAATAAAAAAGTTGCGTGTTCGACGTATAAGTTTATTAATAAAATTGACTAGCTCTTCGATTGCCTCAACTCCAAAACAAAATATGAAAAAAATCCATTTAGATGTGCTTTTATTACGAATAATGAGGTTGATAAATTTTTGGAATTCATGGTAATTATATTTCAAATATTGCGTTGGTAAACAAAACAACAGTTTATTGTTTTAAAGCATACGAGCCATTCAAACAGTTTCTAAAAATATACTGTCGGAAAATATTGGAACTGAGTACATTTTAATGTCAAGATACAATCAAGATCCAGACTAAAATTTATTTGCTCTAATCAGAGCCGCTAACGGAAATAATTGCAACCCGTCCGTACATGAATTTAATTTTAATATTGCAAAAATTACAACGGCTAAAATTTTATCACCATTTACCAATATATCAAACTGTGAGAATGACACAGACGAAGTGCTTGAAACGATTGGAAATCTACGAGATGAATCAAATGGAGAAGTCAATAGAAATTCTATTGAAATTGACCACGTTGATGACATATCAGATATATCCGAAAACTTTTTTAATCTGGATGTACCTTTACAAGAAGCTTCAATGCGGTATTTTGTGGGCTACGTAGCATGCAAAATTTTGAGAAAAACTAAATGTTCCCGTTGCGAAAACATCTTTATTAAAACTGATGATTTTGGGGGCTCCATCGGAATATTTGGTCAGTAACTAAAATTATGGTGCTGAAAATAACGTCTGCAAAGGCGCCGACTGATTATTATTTCAAAATTTCCAAACAACAAATTTATTTTTATTCTAGGATGTTTTCAGATCGCGCAGAAATGATAGAGTTGTAGAAGAATATTGTCCAACTTTGTATTGCTAATACCACCATTATCTGCAAAGATTTGTATTTTGAACAAAATCCATTTCATGAGCATAATAAGGCAGCTTTAAACTTCTATGATTTTAGTATTAATCAGGAAACATTGTACATAGCTATAGCTGAAAAACACACCCACAAAAATTATAAGAACGTGTGAAATTCGAATTGGCGAATACTATTACGAGGAAAATAACACGACTAGTTTTCGTACTTTAGTTTCTCATCATGATAAGTTTTTTAAATTTATTGAATTTGAATATTATCTTTTATCAATTAATATGTTTTGAAACAAAACTTTATAATTATATAAGTTGAAAAGGTAATTGTACGAAACATCAAAATTTCACAATTATAAATACATGATATTTATGATATATCTTGATATTTTGACTTTTTAATAGAAATTCAAAACCGTCTATAGATACAAGCCGGAACAAAATCAACACACACGGTTTTGACTACACTCGCGATAGTATGTGTCGTATATGTATGTATATGTTAAAACAAATATCGTATATAAGTGAAATAATAAAGCAAAATAAATTGTATCAATTTAAATGGTAACTACTACATTTGCGTGTGCATTAATTTGTGGTGGCATCTGAACGATTTTTTCCGGCTTGTATCTATAGACGGTTTTGAGAAATTTCATCTAAAACCACATATCAGTGCAATTTTGTTTGAGTATATGTCGATATTTTTTGTTTTTTTTTTTTGTTTGACTACTTCATTCTTTGATATTATACGATTACGTATATAATATTATAAACACTTTGATAAAAAATGTGATGTTTCTGATAACACGGATGACAGTGCCATCTACTAGTAAATAGATGTCAAATATATTTCAAAATAGCTAATTGGGTTCCTCGATTGCAGTATACATTTTTCTCACCACAATTGACGCAATTATCAGTCAATTTGATAAAAACCACGTCTTTATTCGTTAATAATTCGTGTGGATATATTACGTCCGTGGTTGCACTATTTATTTCGTAGTTGTAGTATGTATTTATTTTGTTTAGTTCACATAATTATTATTATGTTTAATTTTTATATTTACAAGCATATTAAATCTAATGTAACTACATAAGTATAATATGTATATTTTTTTTAATATGAATTTCCTTTGTAAAAAAAAACGTAAATTATCACTAAACTAATAAGCCATTTAAAATTAGAGCATTCATTGTTAGAAGATATACCTCATAAATTAGTAACGAAGATGATTACTTTAAATTATCTCGAAAACGGACCAGTATAATATAGTTTCGTATTTTGAAAATTCTGTACATTATCGCCCATTGCTATTTATTTCGTTGATTGATAGTTCAGTACTATATTTTTATCAAATTAAATATATCATAATATTTAAGAATCGGTACCATTTTTATATAAAAAAATTATTAGAAAAGTTTTTGATAAATTTCACAATGCATTTGAGGTAAAGAAGACTTTAGCTCAAATAATTTAAATATGAGTTGTTAAAATTTGTTGAAAACATTTATACTTATCAAATTGTGCTCTTTAATAGGACAAATATATGTTACATTTAAAAAAAAATTAAATATAATAAGCGAGAATCATATCGAATGTGTGAATTTTGGAATACGTATTTTGAATTTAATTATTATAATTTTATGAAAATGAAAAATAAAGAATACATAAAAGAATTTAAATGTCTTTTACTTTGTTTCTTAAAATATTAATGGGGAGTATAAATTAATCGGTGGTTATTAATAAAATAACATTAATATAAAATTAACACACGTCCCTATATTAAATTAATAACTTATTATTTAACGATTTAATAACTAACAGGATTAAATTAATAATAATTATACATTCTAAGTATTATTTTGCTGGTATAATTTTCATTAATATATCAAACTAACAAATTTATAAATAAATGTTATTAAATAGTGTACATAGTTTATTATTGATTTAATAATTGTGCTGTATAGATAAATTAATACGATAATATGTAAACAATTTATAAATTAAATTATACACAAATTAATATATCGCAAAAATATTAATTTGATACTAATTTGCTGATGAATTTATATGAATATCCAAAAATGATCAAATTTATACCTATATTTTCAACCGTGTATAGTATGACTTCACACAACTGTAACATTTAACTTTTGTAATTTTGTTTAGTAAAATATAGTCTTTCTCTTATATAGTATATACGCACGTGAAATTTATTTAATATTTTTATTCAACATACTGTTTTGGGATATATCATTCAGTACTATCGTTATATGTAGTTATATGTATATGTAATATATTATCATAGAGAATTACATAATAGTAGTAACTTTCATACATTAAAATGGTATATGAATCTAAAAGTCACTCACTGTATAACAATTATGTGGCTATTTTAACGAAAAGAGACCATAACAATTGTATAACTATCCTTATTTATAAAAAAATCTTTATAAACTGAAAATTTATATCCTAGTAGGCCTACTTTTTATGTATTTTACATAGCAAAATCAAAATAATAAAATTATGAATGATTCAAGCAAATCAATATTTTTAACACAATAATGACAGGTTTTCCTCAATTCCAAAATAAAATATGTTTATTTAGACTAGACTTTTACGGTGGTTTTACAAACCGGGTTTGACAGTTTTATTGCTTTAATTTTGCTATAAATAATTTTTTATAAATAAGGACAGTTATACTATTGTTATGGTCTCTTTTTGTCAAAATAGCCACACAATTATTTTACAGTGAGCTGTTTATAAACTTGATTGCCATTTTAATATATGAAAGTTACTACTCTTATGTAATACTCTATGATATTATAATAAATATATATTAGTATTATCACATTTAACTATATAAACATTTTTCGGGAAATATTTTCGGGCTACTTTCACAGAGGTCAGAGATATTCAATAAAATAGAAAAGTCTTGAATGAATTGATCAATTGTGCAATTGTGAAATATTGGTAATTTTGTTTGGGACAGCGGAAATAAGAAGAAAAATCATGGTCAAATCAGGTCAAACGATCATATAAAAATGGAAAATCTTAGAAAAGAATTGAGATAAAAATTAAAACTAAAAGTAATCTGGGCCAACTAGCAAATTCATTTCTCAGTTCAAAGCATTATATCTCAGCTCTTTTATTTGAATTTCTTAGAACTTCAAATGTCAATCGCATATGGTAAATTGATTAAGTGTATCTCACATTCCCACCACCTAATTTCTAAATTTGTATATTTTCTTTGTTATAAATTTACACAAAAATTATCATTTTAGTAATATTTTTCTGTGCTGAAAGCGAAAATTAGAAATACAAGTACATTTATTTTGGTATTACTATCGTTTTAGTAAAATGTTTCGCCGATGAGAATAGAGAAATATCTTGAAACTATCGTGATAGTAAAAATTTTCGAGGTCGAGAGTAAAAAATGTCGTCCAAAGAACGAGATCGGATTTCACACTCTCGGAAATGTTATCGTATATAAAATGTCTTGTGCGATATTTCTTTAAAATTGAACATTTCGATCGGAAAGGTGCGATAGTCATTTTATATTGAAAGGGAGGGATTATTTTAGTTTTAATTTTTGGCTTAGTTAACTTGAATTTATAGCGACTTTGAGATTCTTTTTATATTGATTTGGCTGCACATTTGCCTTTGTATTTAAATGTGGTAAAATTTTTGACTTAGCTCACAACATTACTTTTGATAACAAATCTATTGGAAATATTATCAAAATTTAATAAATTTTAGATAAATTCTGCAGTTTTCGTTCAATTCCTTAAACATACAACAAATCTCATATTGTGTAGCAAATTATTAAACCAAATATTTTTCAAACCAAATATACGATATACAAGCAAACATTATGTGTAGAATATAATAAAATAAAATCAAACAATATCGATAAATTCCACTTGAATCATCAGTCCAAATTTTGTGACCGCTCCAAATAAACCTTGAGTAAATAAGATATAACCTCGCCATGGTCCCCTGGATAAAGATGGTGGCAAATCGAATTTCCAATTAACTATTTGAGACTCTATCAACCATTTGTCCTACAAAAATAGAATTATTTTGAATGTTTTTTTAATAAATTGATTGGCCAACTTAAATTACCCCCTTTTGTGCTGGACAATTCGTCCATAATTTTGTAAAATTATACCAAAAACGGGATGGATTCAAAAACTCGGTACAAATATCCGGTATAATCATTTGTAGCGGGCCCTCGAACCATATCGAATTCTCACGATATTGTGTTCGGACAGCTAGCTGTAATGGTAATTTAGGATCCATTGATTTTATACACACGGGGTACCCACCCATCTTAACTATATCATCATCGATTTGTTCGAATATTAAATATTCCGGAGAAAAATACTCTAAATATGATGGAACAGATTGATCGGTTGAGTACGGATAAAGTTCATCGTTTGGTTGCATGCGGAATGTTTTCGACTATATGCATTTAATAAAAATTAGAAAAATTTAATAATATCACACAATATGATGGATTTGATTCAACTTACATCAATAATTTCAATAAAATAAAAATACCACGTCACTAAAATTAAAAATAACTTCATTTTTAAAATTTTATTCGTATAGTTAATTGTAATTAGTTTAATACGACTTTAGGACTCAACTATATGAATGAGGTTTTAAACATAATCGGCGCTAATATATCGTTTTATTTAATATGCTAAATAGCTAAACGATAGTTTTGATAATAAATGTATCATGTACACCTATAAATAAAAAATGTTACTGATTATATCATGAAAACATATAATTATTGAATATCCGATATTATCCCAATGATAATGAAAGCTTATTCGTGATTACACAATACTGGAGTTTGTTATTTAAAATATCGACTTCAAATCGATTAAAATCTATATTATATTGATTTGGATTTTATATTCACGGTTGGCCGAAATTATAGAATAAAGTGATTAAATGGCATATGGCCATTCCATTACTGATTTCTGCCAACTATCGCCGACTTTTATATTTTAAATTTGGTGGGTTAGCAAAATAATTCGGTAATATAGAATAGTTACAATGTGCCGTCTGAACATAGAGGCAGAAAGCTTTTATAAAATTTATGTTATAGTATCCAGTATACAGTCGACATTGTCTGATGAACTTAATTTCTTTCATATATTTATCGGTTCGAAAATAGCCATTGTACGTTCTGCCACTTTCAGAACAGTAGATTCATAAAAAAATCATTCTAAATAATATTAATAGATCTGTCTTTTATCGGTTCATTGATATAAGGTTTGATACCTTTAATTTAGTATTTATTTAATAAACCACAGAGATACTAGTTCATAAAATAGAAAATTCTTATTTTATTTTCAGCTACAAATGCGAAATGTAACAAATCTAACATTTTCAATATCAAATATAACATTTTCATGTTATTCTAAAAGCCTATATTTTGATTTCTTAGGAAAATCTTAAATGGCTACAAACAAATAGTAATTTCCGACAAGCCAAATTGCCGCACAAAATAGTACACAAATAAACGATACAATTTTTCCAAAAATAGCCAAACTGCAAATAACAGTTATGGAAACAAGGGTTAGTTAAAAATCTACTGTGAAGCAACCTCTAATTCATTTGCAGAAGTGCGTTTTCCATCGATAAGTTTATTGCCAGTCGACAACCTTGGGGGCAATCTCTGTGATCGGCGCTATAGCCGGGGAAAGATTACCAAATTTCCACAAAAGACTACCAATTTTTCCGTTTCATATGTATATATTATGTACAAGTATGTAAAATAAATTTCACGATAAACGATAATACTTTATGGACGAGTGTACATAGAATACAAATAATTGAAATCGGAATCACCAGCAATCGAATTGAAAAATTAAAAACTTATACGTTTTTAATTTTTATACATATAATATTATATATGTAGATTGTATTATACTTAAACTCTTAAAGTATTTATTGATGACTTCTGTATTTTGAATGGCTCGTTGCGAGATAAGATAATATTTATTTATGACTAATTATGTGTCATTAGACTAATAAATCAAAATGCTACAATCATGCGGAGTCTAATTATTTTTAATTTGGCTGCGCTACATGTTGAAAATTAATTATGTCATTGTTTGAGTGCACCTTAGAATTAACCCAGGATTATCTTAACATACCTGAAAAGTATTACGTTAGTTTCAAACTGTATAGAAACACATGGAATGTATACTTTTTTTTATTTATTTTAAAATACATTTTCTAAAAAATTCACTATAGAAGCATTATTTATAAGTAAATTTTCAACCCATTTCAGCCCCACAATTGAATACCATACATCTAGATTGATTTAATCTTCTACTTTACTAAATTTGCGAAAACATGTGTATCTTACAAATCGTTTTATGGCCACATAAGCTTAGCCATTGGCTTAATTTTTTTTTTATAGCAAAGTTAAATATATTTGTAAGCGAGTAACACAAGCTTTTTTTTAAATTCGCTATAGTTTTCTCATAATTACGTCTCAAAGTTGATGAATTTTTGACAAAAACCATTCACTCTCAAACCAAATTTATCAATATTTTTCTACTAATCTGTAAAAGTTGTATGTATGGGTACATTCAGGAAGATATTATCTAGCGATTAACACACGTTTTTATAAAAATTAGTTCTAATAAGCGAGAAAATTGAAAATTTAATTGAAAACTATTTTATATCGATAAGCTGACAAATCAATTTATTGGAAAAAATGTATCTTCGATGTAAAAATGGTTTAGGAATCAACTAAATATCGTGTATTTTTTAGTTCATCCCTTTTTAATTAGATGTCATAAGTGGCAAAAAAACAATTTCTTCATGGAATATTTTGTAATTTTCGATAGCGGAGATTTACACTATTTCAAATTTTATTTTAGACGCATTTTTTGGCATTTAAATATCAACATCAGTTTTGATTTTTGTTCTAGATAAAGTAGAGACTTAAGTACCAGTTTATATAACAAAATCTCATTGCCAAAGCTTAAGTTTGAATGTTTTCCAATTAACCAGTTCATCTTGGAACACCTTAACTTAATTCGTTGACATTCAGTTTCAATGTGTTTCTCCCAAGTTTTTTTACATTTTGGTGTTACGGTAAGTTGATAATATTTAACTTTACTGGTGGAAACGTGTGCTTACGGAGTGTGAATGTAATAAGTACAGATTTGCATTAGTTGGCCTTAATTCTCCATTTAGTTAACCATGATTGCACGTAAGTGTTCTTGCAGATTTCTTTAGAATTTCATGCGTACTTATTATTGCAGTATCGTCTGCAAATGTAAATACTTTTACATAATTATAAGTTAGTAAATCTGATGTGTATATCAAAAACAGTATTGGTCCCAACACACTACCTTGTGGAACGACTGCATTCCTGGAATTATTGAATGATGCACTGTTACATTATACTGGAAATTTTTGCTGTAACAGATAATGTTTAATGATTGAACGAATAAAACCTCTTTAGTCATCGTGTTCTAATTTTGTGTACCGATCCTTCGTGCAACAATTTATCAAACGCTTGAACAACATCTAAATCGGCTGCTGAACAGTACTGTTTTTGATTTGGGGTAGAATTGTTTTATCATGCAAAATTTTTAGGTTAAATTAGTCTTATTGATATAGGTGAATAATCCGACGGTAATCCATAACATGTCTCCGATATTACATGATGCCTGCCAATTCCTTTGGTTACACAGAAATCTATTAAATAAGGATTTTTTTCTTATCTGTTGGCTAGTGGATACGTTTAATTTTTTCGTTTTGCATACATTCCCATAGTTGTTTTCCTTTTGTTGTTACTAATCTTGACCCACATTGAGGATGTTTAGAGTTGTAATCACGTCCTATAAGAAATGTATCACTCACGGTTTTGAAAAAATTTACAATTTGTTTGCTCTTAATTGAGCGCTTTGGTGTGCATCAAACTGCAGATATGTTGCATTTGTCTGTAATTCTTTCCAAGCATATGGTAGTAGCTTGAATAGGTTCGTTACTATGCTATACACGGTATAGTGTTTTATTCTCTCTCACTTATAATGATAACTGGTCTACCTTAAAGATTTTCCACTAGAGGTACGTAGATCCTAACTACGCACCCCAGCGGAAAGTATAATGATAATAATGCTGTATCCATTAATATTAAGACAGCTCATATTCATGAAACGTGTTTCAGAAATTAGCATAACATCAATATTATGTTCGAAAAAAAAATCACCATTCGATTATTCAATAAACACTACTACTATTTGTTTCTCCTCGGTGCACCTCGGAGGCCATCTTTCGTACTCATCTGTCAGCCCCCAACTTTCACATCAAAACATAACAACGGGCCTGATCAACGCTTTATAAAGCTTCAGCTTCACGGCACTTGATAAGTGTTTAGATTTTAGCAAATTGGACTGGCGATATAAGATGTTGCGCTGAGGTCTTTCAGTTTTACGAAAAATGTACTCCAACATGAGATTAAAAAGTATCGGGGACAGAGCATCTCCCTGCCGAACACCCGAGTTAATTGCAAAACCAATTTTGTTGGCATTTCTTAGTATTCCAGGGCAGACCACAAACTCTCTCGATTGATCGACTCATAGACCTGCCAGAAATCCAGGAACACCTGATGTACAGAGATGGATATCTCATAATATTAAAATAGAATAATCCGCAGCGAAAAGACCTGATCAGTGACTGATCGATTCGGACGAAATCCTCCTTGATAGTCACTAACCAGTATGACAGTAACTTGTATACTGTGCAAAGGAGAGCTATACCGCGATAATTCTCACCCTTCAAGCGATCCCTCTTCTTGAATATGTGCCGCGATGTGGGCCACTTTCCATCCGTCAGGGATAACTTCGGTTCGCCATACTAATCGAATAAGGCCGAAAAGACAGTTCCACAAAGTATCCCCTCCAAATATCAAGAGCTCCGAATTAATGCAGTCCACCCCAGGTGAGCGGTTTTGTTTCAATCTCTGCATGGCCTGAGTGAATTCCTCATGGGATGACTCCTCAGTGCAAATCTCCTCAGTCTGTATTAGAGGTGGCTCAAATACAGTCTGTGACGCATGATGAACATCAAGAAGGTCAGTAAAGTATCCACTCCGTGCGTCAAGTACTGCGTCGATGTTGACACAGAGGTTTCCATCCCGGTCCTGAATGGCGGTTAACGTAGGCCTGAAAGATGGTGCAGTCCAGTAATTCGTTTAAAGAAATTTCGTGAACTGCACTCAATCCTGGGTTGTTGTACTTTCAGAACCTCGACCTTCCACCATTCTCGCTTCTTCCGTCTGCAAATCCGCTTAGCTGCCCTCCTTGCAAGAGCAGCCTTGTTTTTCCTCGCGATTATGAGACGTTATACATCGACATATAGCTTCATCAATGTTGTCGCTGACAAGATCCTGATATCGTTTGTTTTGATCTTCATTTATCAGACCTTCACAGTCGAAACGTACCATGCGTTTCGCTGTGTTCCCAGACTTGTACGATAACTTTCTACGTAGCTTTGCAGCGACCAAATGATGATCGCAGCCTACGTATTTGGTTGCTGACTGATAAATTCTTACATTCTGCACAACCCGAGCCCGTCCTTTAATAACTAACCCATGTTCAATTTGACTGCGGGAAGTTCCGAAGGATGTAACCATGTCTCTAGATGTATCTGTTTGTGAGGGAAGAACGTGCTTGCTCTCTAAGATCATGAGCAGTTGCAAAGTACATCATTCGAGAGTACGGACCTATGCTTTGACACAAGTTGGTCTGATTTCTGCCAGCTCTAGCATTAAAGTCTCCAACTACCATTCTAACATTAACATTTGCTCTAAATATATTACTGAATCACTTAAATATATTGTTTGAATCACTTTTTATTAAATTCACATTTGCTGAATTTCAATTTGCACCAGTAACTAAATTCACATTTGACGACACTACTTTTTAGTTTGGGCAGAAAAGGTCGTTGGCCTTTTCAGATCCAGGATTTTAAATTATTTACATTTGATTTTGGAAAATCTAAATTTTCCACGATCCTCACATGAAACTTTTCCTACCGGTATTAATAAAAAATATTTCACAAATGTAACGAAATAATTCGTATCTCTTTTGTACAAGAATTAAAGATCTTCTCTATCGACATATATCGGCTGGAAATTATCGGTAATTTTAATAGTATGATAGAAAGAGAAAATATACTTCAACATTAATGTTCAATTCAAAACAAAAAATTATCTTCACTATCGATTTTATTTCGGCTGAAAACTATCGGCTAACTTTAACAGGGTATGAAATGGTAGGAGTTAGTTACATGGGTTTTAACCGTGATAGAGCTAGTAGTAGTAAAAGGAAAAAGTGAAAGTTAAGAGTTATTTATTTAAGTGGAATAAAGTGATTTTTGTGAATTACAAGAAATAAGTTAAATAAGTGGATTAGTATTTTGTAAAAATATTCGGAAATAAGTAAATTAGTGTTTCATAAAATTAAATTGGTTGTTTTATTCACAACCAGTGATCGAACCCTGTTTGAGAAGGCTAACACGTAACAATATAATAAAAATTGGTTCATTATAGAAGCATACTGAGTACTATGAAGTATTTAAGACTACTAATATTGAGGAATGAGGACGATTCTGCAACGATAAAATCCGCTTCCTATAATTGAATGTATTGAAAAACCAAAATAAAGTAGTGGAACTTAAAATTGGTCCCATACTGCATTGCATAAACAGAATCAAAGTGAGAATGTGCAAATCCAATTTCTAAAGAGAAAAGAATAACTTATTTCTAGCAATTTAATTTCAGAATTAGAAAAGCTAGATAAAATTACGTATAGTAGGGCGATGTAAAATATGAAACTGCGGTTTTATGCCGCATGTTCCCTAATGCACAATTGTATGTGTTTATGTTACAGTTAGGCACATAAAATGATCGACGGTTACAAATCACCGCGATACAAAAACACACTTTTTATATGTTATAATTTGGAGGGTGACTGACTCGCTAAAAATGTAAACTGATAGATGGGGAATTACGAAATTTTCAATTAATACAGTGTTTACATGAAATTATTTAGTTTCGGTTCGATGGTTTTCATAAAAATTATTATTTCAAATACAAAAAATGAGATAAAAAAAAACAATATTTTCGTAACTAAAATAATTGAATCATGGTATGCGTACACTAAGTGTCCTTTAAAAGTACTTACCAATTTCCAATTAAGTTTTTTGTTTGTTCTGATTGCACTTCTTTAATCCATTAAATTGCACCAGCACACACACGCACTAAATAATATGAACACACTCAAGGATTTTTCACTCTGAATTTGTGTCTTTAAATAAATGTTAAAGAAAAATTGATCACTGGCCACACAAGTTTGTCACACGCTTATATTACTTTCTGAACTAAACTTATAAATGTATTGTATATAAAATCGATCATTTCCAATTGAGCACTAAACTTATAATGAAAGTATAATCGAGCATTTCAGGTGACAACAACTAAAACAAATTTTATGGTAAAAACAACATTTCGAATATTATGTTGTCATAATGTATAAACACACAACAGATATACCTATATAGTTCATATACTCGCATATATATTTTTTGACGATAAAGTCATCCAGAAACCGTGCTTCCGGTTTTTATTGAATATGAATTTATTACATGTTTGTATTATATGTATGTATATATATATATATACATATGTACATCATACATCATATAGAATCTGTTTGAAATTCTAATTTAGATTTGTTAAAGATTTATTTGAAAATGTTTCTACTTCCATTACGCGTGAACTTCCTTTTTTGTAGCTTGGCTTGTATCCGATTTTTTGCATAAATTTTAATTAATTAAAAATGATTAATTTGTATTTTAACTATGTAGCTGTAGTGTGGTAATTAGCACTCTATTCTTCATTCGAATGAAGATTTATGCGTTGTAATATTTGGAGCACGCGAGAATCCAAGGTTCAAATTAATGATGCAAGCGTGCCTGTATAGTACGATGATGGTGAATAATTGGATTATATATATGACAATAATTTGTATTAATATTGTAAATGCTGGGTTTTCTTCTATAAAGTACGATAGATTTGTTTTGTAGGTCATGGTTCAATAACTATGCATACCAAAAATAATTTTAAATGCGTATTGCGATGTTCGTATCGGATATTCGACCTTTGAATACCATGTTTTGTTAAATTAATTTAAATAATTCATAACTTTTCAGGTTCGCAAATTTTGGATGGGATAAAATCAACAATACTATATAAGCAGAATTTACATATGCTTAATAGAATTTCAGTCAGCCCTTCAAAATCATGTACATATAGTTAAAATTTTGCTCATCTTCTTCTCCAAGCGACTATTGGTCTAGTGTTTGACAAATTTACTTTCTAACTAATTTAACAGAAAAAAACTCTTCTGGCTAATGTTTCGCTTACCTGGAAATTTCTTACCGCTACATTGTTGGGCTATCTCTGAGTTACGCAACTTTTCTGCTACCATCGACGTCCATATCTATTCTTTCGGACGTTATAGTTTAACCAAGTTCATTTATAGCAAACTGCGAATTGGATGCTCCTTTGCCTATTTCATATACTCTGGCGGCTAGTGCTTATTGGTCAAAAAATAAACGTGCATTTAATTTTTTTATAAATTGTGACGTTAACGGTGAAGTACGGAACATCATAAGATTCATTATTTACTGGTGAGGTTTGTCGTTATTCTGATTATTCTGCCATAGATATCGTTGTGTATTTCTGTCTTCAGGTCTTATAATTACTTGATGGAACATTTATTTTATATCTCCACACACTGCAATGCCGCCCTCACGGAACTGATATACAATTACAATGAGTGAGAGCAACATATCAGGGCCTTTTAAAAAAAAATCAATTAATGAAACTCCTTTTTTGCTGCATCATCCCAGACTAAACGTGGATTGCCGTTATGATTGGTCACTGGAAATATTGGCAAATACCATATTCGTGTTACACTAATTTCTTCATTTTTATTTAATTCCTAAAAATTCGAAAACTCAAATTCGATGTTCCTCCATAACATGCCGAGCTCGTATATGTTTTCGAATTTCTTAATGTTTTTATTCATTATATTTATAGCTCTTTGGTTTTCTTTGGACAATGATCTGCATGGTGAAATTATCCCTATATTTTCGATTGTAAAATACTTTTTAACTTTATCATGCAAATAATCATCACCATTATGTTCTTTATGCAGTGTAAGTTTAGCCGAGTATACCGTAAAATGATCCACAAATGACACATCCTAATTTCATTAGGACTGCAATTGGTTGATTATTATTTTCTTCAATTAAATCATGGGTTGCAATCAAATACAGGTCTAATTCAATAAAAACTGTTGGTTTCCCTACAGCGTAATTTGAAAATATCTTGCAGATATATTTTCTCTCACTGTAGTTTGTGATGGCTAATTCTGCGCTCTCACCGTACACACTCTGCACATTTTATTATCGAAACCAGGAATTGATATATTAACATATTTAAAATTTTCTTCAATTCTTGAATTATTTCCAGTTCTACTTATGAGTAATTAATTCTTTCGGCCATCAAGCTTCAATTCATTCGCTATATCATCGTCTAACAACGTTCTAGACGAACCGTCATCGAAGAATGCATAAGTGTTTAGTGACCGAGATCAGTTTTACAATTTTACAGATATAATATTCAAATATGTTTCTTTATGCGCAATGTGCGCTATATTTCTTGATTTCTTTCGAATGATGACAGAAGTTTTTGTTGTTGTTACTCAACATTTGTAGGGCGCTTCTTTTTATGTAATGGTTTTGAGTGCTATCACACTTCTCTGTTCCACATTTTTTAGGAAATTGACACTTCCAACTTTGATGAACTGTTAAACAATTTCTTGAAATTAGAAATTTGTTTGTAGTTTCCCCGTAGAACTAGTGAGATTATCGAATGTTTAAGAAATCTTAAGGAATGTGTATAATGACAGCCATCGAATTATACTTTTAAACTGTGTGAAACTCTTGGACTACAAGATAATACTGAGGCGACAACGACAATGACAAAAAAAAAAATGGGATATTATTTCTTAAAATTTCTGTAAGATGTCACTTTAGCACTTAAAAAGAATAAAAAGTCAAAGTTAAATCAACTTTTTTTTTTTTACTTCAGAGTCGCGTCGAGTATAATTGCTTTAGTGCAAATTCGTATAGTTTAACATTTTTTATTTTCTTAGTTACGTCGGTCGCGTCGAGTTTATCTCCAGGGTAAATAAGGAAAACTTTTGAGTTTTGTTTTACCTACTACGATTAAATATTTTCAAAATTGCAAACAATTGTGATTAGTGTCATCTATTGTCAGTAGTTTTAAAGATGTTTGTAAAGATATACATCAATTGTAGTATCCAGTAGGTCTACCGCGTATTCCGATCTGAAAGTAATGGCTGATTTACATTCAACGTAATTTTGAAGATTAGATCATCTTGAAGCAAGATGGCAAGAATGAAATCATTATGAACCAGAATGAAACACAAATATTTCCTTCCATTTTTTTGATTTATTTATTTATTTAATTTGTTGTAACATAAATACACAGTACAACAAAACATAAATACAGAATAAAATATTATATGTCAAAAAGAACTATGTATAATATTAAATAACTTTGAACGTAGGCTACTACTTTTGAATATCCGTATTTATATTTTTATAGCGAAATAATGACGTATTTACGGCTTTTGTAGTAAAAAGATGACTGCGTTTGTCTTATTCTTTAAAAGACACCATAATTTTTGGTTTGTTTCTCTGGTTTCGTCTGTTGATTTTCAAAAGGATGAAGTTCTGTCTCGTTTTTTCTTGAATGATTTTTCAATGTTGTTTATCATTTTTTTACAAGATTTTTCATTTCATCTGCAAAATTTCGTTAAATATAAATCAGCCATAAAACCGATCGGAATGTTAATTCTGATCTGTGATGGGATGTTCTATCATCACTTCGATTCGCTTCGATAGACATTTGTGTCTGTTTTTTTACGAACAAAATTGTATTCTATTTCGCAATTTATATTGTGATCATAGCCTACTCGATTCTATTTCTATAAATTCATTCGATAAAATATCACCAATATTTTTATTTTCGATGGCAAGTGAAAAGAGAAAAAAGAGATAGTTTGTAAATTTATTCTAACAGGCTGATATTGCAATAGACAAAACGTAATTCAAAAAATGGAGCACAATTTTGTTCGTAAAATAAGAGACACAAATGTCTATCGAAGCGATCGAAGTGATGTTAGAACATCCCAGCACTGATGTTGTAAGCCTATTAGATTCAGCATTTTGCTCTTTTATAATTTTCAAGTCTCCTTTTTGAATTGCATTGGATTCTATTTGAAGCTCATTTTTTTTCAATTCAGCTTGATGCAGAACTTTTAAACACTCCTTGGCACTTCCCAGTTTATCAATAACTGGAATTTGGAATTCTTTTTGTAGCGCTATTTGATTTTCTAATAATTTAGTTCTAGTTCTTGGCGTTGTATCACCCCCCGTTCTTAAAATACTGAGCTTATTTCTACGTGATTTCTTTTTTAAAAAATCTTTGAACGTGGCCCACACCTGAAAGTATGTAAAAAGAACAAATTAATAATGGGCAAAATAAGTTAAACTATATGTAAATTAAATTTACAATTTATACATACTCTTTTCCAACCCTCTACGCCCTTTACAGGGGGCCCAATAAATTTAACTCCAGTTCTATCTGTTTCCACAAGATGTTACTTTTAGATTTTGCTTGTGCAGTTTTGGCATAACCCTTTTGCAAAACCCCTATTTTTTCCATAATCTCCATAAGAGCCTCAAATTGCTCCTGTTTTGTATTGACTCTGCTCCTAAAAATTCAAATAATATAGTGTTTCAATAAGGGGACGTCCTTTATTGATGTCACGCAATTTTTAGCAATTGTTGACCCCCCCCCCCCCCATCCCCCCTATGTCATAGTTCGTCACATTTTACTAAAACTTTTCAAATCACTTGTTAAAGCTTATCCTGAAAAGAAAAAATCTAATTTGCAAATCAAAGTTACAAAAATGAAGCAAAACTTAAAGAAGATACTGAGTCTATTATCGCATCAATTATAATAAAAAATGAATTGAGTTTCTGGAGTAAACAGTCTATAGCTTGTAAGCCTTCTACTACTGAGCCTTCTACAAGCAATTCTTCAAATCAAACTGTTATTGAATGTATTGTTGATAACAACGTTAAACCAAGTAGGTGTTCATCAACATCTTTAAAAGTAAAACGTGACATGAAAGATCAAGATGAGATAAAAAGTCAATTGAACATAATCAACTATGATTTAGCGAGTTTGTACAAAAGAAACAAAGTCGGGCAACTCAATGAAGAGCAATGTAAAATGTTAAGGAATCTTAAAGATCAAAAACAAAGCTTGGAAAAAAAATTAAAAATTAAACAAAATGACCAAGTGCGCCATCAAAAATATAGAGACGAGTGGAAACGAAAATTAGAAGAGGTTTGCGAAAATAATCCGAAAATAAAAGCGGCGTTAAAGAAACGAGGGGTTCCTGGCAGACTTAGATTAGAAGTTGATCGACGAATTACTATTAAAAACTATAGTTGATATAGATATTGCGGGTCATGGTGCTGCTTCCCATGAAAAACGCAATTTTGATATTTATCGATCCATTCAAACTTTAGATGAACTAACAAAAGAACTGAACTCTAAGGATTGAATATTAGTAGAAATGGTGTCTATCTACGTTTATTACCAAATAAATCGTGTTCAACAGAAGGTAAACGACATATCAAAATAGTTAAATTAATTCGCGCTCAAAAAGACCATCATATTTGCCATCTAGATGGATAGTTCTGTAAAACAATAATTTTCCACTTGAAAGAAATCGCTAGTTTACTTGAGCCAAATGAAGTTTTTTTTTAAGCCAAGCCGATAAAGCAAGAGTGCCATTGGGAATAACAGCAGCAAATGAACAATCACCCATTCTCATGCATGTCGAGTACAGAGTAAGCCTACCAGATCACGACTGGGTTGTAGCTGCACGTCATCAATTAATTAATCCCTTCGGTTTATGCGGCTATTAAAATCGATGAAAATGGTATTGGAAATCCAAAAGCAGTAGGGTACAGTGGTCCTACTTTTATTGCAATCCGATCTGGGAAACATTCTTCATCAACCGCATATTCGCATTGTCTCGATATGGAGAATTTGAAACATTTATTAGATATGCGAACAAAATTAAACCTATATTTATTTTAAATGTTGACGGAGGCCCGGATCAAAATCCAAGATATCAAAAAGTAATCGATGTTGCTATTCACCATTTCATTCACTATAATTTAGATGCCATTTTTATTGCAACAAACGCACCTGGTAGAAGTGCCTTTAATCGGGTCTAAAGAAGAATGACACTATTAAGCAAACAACTGTCAGGTGTAATATTGCCACACGAGAAGTATGGTAGTCACTTAGACAATCAAGGTCGAACAGTCGATACTGATTTAGAATTAAACAATTTTGAATTCGCCGCCAACACTCTAGTTGATATTTGGAATGAAACAGTCATTGATGGATATTCAACAGTAAATCGACGCCAGTTCCTTGATTACCAAAAACCAGGAGTGGTTTGCCGAACATGTAAGAACCAGCCAATATTGCGTTCAAATTGTAAAATGTTTCAATCGTGATTGTTGTTCTGAACCACGTAGCTCAAATATATATTTGCCAAATATATTTTGCATCACCCTGAAGAAGCATATGTCTGTGCATAATTTGCAAAAAGAAAATCAGTTGAAATTTGAAAAAATTCGTCCTATTCGAATTGTGGCCAAAAGGCAACGAGAGATGATGGCTATTTTAATCCAGGCAGCTCAACTTGAAGTAGCGGAGTAGATTGACGAGGATCATTTAAATGTTGATAATTTAGATATTACTCCTGATAATGAACCAGACTCAATAATTCCAGTTTGCACACTGGATCAACATTTTACCAGTCCTTGGGAGGACGCATAATTGCAATATTTAATTTTTATTTCTACATAATTTTATATGGAATATTTAAATTTATTTAATAAAATGAAATATTTTTATTTTTTAAAATTTAATGTTTTACTTTTATTTTAATTTGCTACATCTTTTTTCAGAAATACCCCCCCCCTCCTCTGTCACAAAAGGTTACAAAAACTTGAAAGAAGTCACCACACCAAAAATGGTTGACAAAATCTATGATACGGTATTTCAAGACCGCTGAGTGAAAGTGCGCGAGATAGCTGAGATAGTAGGCATCTCAGATGAACGTGTGCGTAATATATTACACGAACATTTGAATATGGAAAAGCTAACGCACACGTGTGACAACTTTAGAGGCAGGCTTGGCTATGTTCAAGCGAAATAAAAAGGAGTTGTTGCGTCGTTTCATAACTGTGGATGAAACATGGATCCATCACTATACACCGGAGACCAAAGAACAGTCTAAACAGTGGATTTCTACTGGCGAATCTGCGCCGAAAAAGGCTAAGGCTATACATACTTGAATTTATAATAATATTGATTTATTTTAGTATTGACTTACATTATATTATTATTGGTTGGCATTATCGGAAATACTTTTGATAACTAATTTGGTTACAGATAAATTTCCTTGATTTTCGTCTGTTGTAAAACATACCTGTTGATTTTAGCCTTTATTGTAAAAATCGAAATATACAGTACGAAAAAAACAAAAGTTTTAAATGACATTTAATTATCAGAAATATTTTCCGACTTTCAGAAATTGATTACTGAAATTCAGCGGAGTAAAGCTTCTAACAAAAAATAAAACTTAATAAAAAATATATCTGTATTAGTATCACTCAAAATAAAAATTTGTAGACATGATGTTTTATAAAATTTAATCAATTATTACAAGTAAGCAATAATAATAATTTAAAAAAAACTAGAGACTGTCTTGTTATTGGATTTGTCAAAACATCTATAAAGTTGCTAACAAAAAATTATAAATTTTCGTATTCGATTCCAGTTAGTGAATATGTTAATGAAAAAAACCCGATTTCAAATCATTCACTTGGAAGTTTGTTTTTACGAAATGTTCCCTTTAAACAGGCTTAATTAAATTTTTATGGGTTGTATGTTTTGTAAATTACAACCTAATTGAATTTCCCTGGTTCTTAATGTTTCATAGCGTGTATGAATATGGTTTTTTATATATTATTTATTACAATTTTTGTTTTTATTATAATTATTACGATATATTGTCATAATTATGCAAACAATCACTTTATGAAATAATTCAGTTTCTTGAAATTCTCATTTTAACATGGCGGAGTTTACCAATCCATATTCATTTCCATTGGATTCCAATTCGATTTTTGTGTTATTTTACACGTGTTATTTTTTATTTATTATATTAGTTATTTTTAATTTGTTATTTATTATTTTATACGTGTTATTTTTTGTTAGAAACTTTACAGGCTCTGAAATTCAGATTACGTGATGCGATCTTTAACTTTCAGATCGGAATACGCTGTAGACCTACAGATCATCTGAGATTACCCTACAGACATTGTCGGATGACAAATCTTCACATTACGACATACTAATATTACGTTACGTTCAATATTCCCAAATAGCACCGAAATCAGATGGCGTTCACGAATGACTTACCATAACTAGAATGGTCAGTTTATTTCTCACTACTCTGTGAATCTTCTAAATTACTTAAAAGCCAATATTTCATAATTTTTTTTTAACAAATATAAAAATTTTATTAATAATTTTATTTTCTCGATCTTCCATTTAACCTCTTGTATTTTATTTTTGATTATTTAATTAACAATTAAATATTATATTTAAGTTTTTTTTTTTAAATGTTAGTCACAATCATAATTAATTATATAATAAATATATATTTTTCAATTATGATATTTTAAGTTTAGGTGTCCATTTTATTTCATTTTTGCTTTGTATTATTAAATCGAATTTAATTTATTTTATTTTAATATATTAAATTAATTAATTAGTTTAATTTTTTATTCTTCTTATTTTTCATTTCAGTTTATAGTATATTATGTATAATAGTGTCTATATAATTTAATTTAGTTTTGTTTTTATAAATTGAATATTTATTTTAATTAAATTAATTTTTCTACTGTTTCTTACGTTTATTTACAGTATAATTAAAAAATATATATATATATCTATAATTTTAGTTCAGCTGCTAATAATTAATTTTCATTTTTATTTTAGTATTTAACTTTTTCGACCAATCTCACTCGTTAACATTATATATATATATATATATATATATATATATATATATATATATATATATATATATATATATATATATATATATATATATATATATATATATATATATATATATATATATATATATATATATATATATATATATATACATATATCCTTATTTTTTTTTATGCGCTTTATTTTATTTTTAATTTTGTTTTGTTCATTTATTATTTAATTTAAAAATTTACATAAATTATACCATCAATTTATTTAATATAATAAAAGAAAATTATTTAATTAATATATATTCATATATTTATATAACATAAATAAATATAGATTTCTACAATATATTTTTTTATTTTTACAATTATAATTAAAGATTTAATTTTTTTTTAACATTGAACAATATTTAATTAATTTTGTTTTGTTTGTTTCTATATAGGGGATTATTAATTTTGTATTTAATAATTTATAGCGCAGCGTTTTTTTTTTAATATGTTTACTTTATTTTTTTAATGATTTTTATTGACTATTTTGAATGATTTTTTTATTAGTTTTAATTCATGAATATTTTGAGTGAAAAAATGACTATGGAAATAATAATAAATTATATAAAATAACTATAGATTAAACTATGCATATGTTATAATTATTGTAATTGGAATCATGGCGCAGATCTATATACGGGTTTGTCATAAAAAAATATTCATTCCTCATTTAATAAAATACAAAATTAAATTCCAAAATTTATATTCTAAATTTGTTAAGTCTCACTTTTTGTAATTTGCTTGTTTAAATAACAGTTATGGCATTTCAGACTCCTATCACTTAATTAAAAATATAATAACATAAAATTATATAATTATAATAAAAAAGTTGTTTATATTTATTTTTATTTATATTATGTAAATTGACTTGTTATTTAAAAATGTTATTTCTTTTATTTTTATTTTTCTCTTAATTATTTTCGGTTGTTTAATTATTTCTATTTTAATGATTAAATCGTCTCTACGCAATGCATATCTCTTTGGGATATTATTCTAAATAATTAGTAGTTGTTTTATTAATTAATTAATTTAATTACCGTATATACTGGCGGAAATACCATACAAATTCATAAAATATACCTGTAAATCGGACACGCCAGGTACAATGACCTGTTGATTGAAGTATTATATTAATAAAATCCAATTAACAGATAATTCCCCGAATAATAATCAGTTTTATACCCCAACTTACAGATCGTATAATAAGAGCAATATACTTAGGTCGCGTTATGCACCGGTATATACGGTATGTATAAGGATAGTACTTTTTTATTAAATATTGTACACATAAACAAATTATATACAGTTTAATTAATTCGGATATAAATATTATTTGAGACCGATTGAAGTATGGCAAAAACGAATAAGCATGGATATGTTAATTACATATTTGTTCGAGATGGATAAAGATCATTGAAATTGACCAATCATCAGTTGGCTACTAATTTTATATGGTGACAGCTATATAGTGAAAAGTAATATAATCAAGTGAAGCCATCAACAACGAGAATCGCAACTTAAATGTACAGAATAACTTGTGCCAGTATTCCGAAATATACGTTAGGGATGGATAGAGAAAAGTTCTAAAATGATCGGGAAACAAAGAATTTACACAAAGTATGATTTATTAAAATGTTTTGGCTCAATGAAACTTCAATTTGTAATTACCCAATGTGTCAAAAAATTATTTATTTTTATTGTTAAGAATTAAATTCAATGTTAAATAATTACTGATTTAAAATTATTACAATTTTGAACTATTTATGTTTGTGAACATCATATTTTATAGTTTAATGTACTCGTTTAAGAGCTAGATCCTATTTAAAACGTTGGAGCCGCAAATGTTTAAGTATCCATTCCTTAAAAGTGGGAAATTAAAATTCATGCAATTTGCCCATGCGTGGCTTTTAGCCAGAGTTACCAAGTATTTTGAATTTAAAAATGAGTTAATTCTGATATATTGAGAAAACAAGTTTGTCACTTTATCCAAAATTGTTTCAGTAATATGATTGGAATGTTAAAAAGTAAAATTAAAAAGTAAAAAACCATAAAATATTATACAAATTAAAAATTATTGATATAATTTTAATTATATTCTAACTATTCAGTCTTCAATAATTTTTTTTTACGATGCTGTACTCAAGAGTGTTTTCCGAAAGAATAAAGAAAAAGTACTATCCTTAAATTTTCATCCTATTATAATATATTATATTAGCACAAATTATTTAAATTTATTTATATTTGAAAATTATAAAAATATATATGTTTATATTATAAGTTTATTTAATATTTATAAAAAAAAAATGTTATGTAATAAAATCGTTTTATTAAAAAAAATATTTACAAACATATATAGAAAAAAAATCTTAACATAGAGACAAATAGATTTTACAGATATTGTTTCTTCAAATATAAATAAAATTTGTGAATGAGAATGTTCTTTTCTATTTGCAAGTGAATAGGTTTATCCAAATATTATACACGCATTTGGATCTCTGAATTTATACATTTTATAACAATTTAATTTTGAACTACATACATAATGAAAATAGATAGAAAAACAATGTTATTTAAATTTACTAAATTTGTATTTTGTAACCAAATGTAAAGAATTTGTTCTATTCATTTGTTCAGTGTACTATACATTTTATTTAACATTTCCAATTATATTTAATTGTAATAAAATTGATTTTTGTTTTTTAATTTTAACTGCGAGTCGTTTTGGTAGTCGAGGGAGATGTCATACCGTCAAGTTGCGATCGTAAATATTAAAGCTTGCAATTATCTTACAGTATATTCATTCAACCGTTAATTTTAAAGTAGATACTTCAAATTTAATATTTGATCAATAGATCATTCACGAGTATTATTGATTTAAATTCTATAAAATTGAAACATACGTACAATTTTAATTGCGATATATATTTGTGAATTTTTCTAGTTAATATAGGTTGTATCGAAAAAAATTAAAATAGGCGGAGAAATCGAGCACTTAACGCCACAATGATTCAAATATTTACATTACACATATTATGTTGGTTATCACCGGAAATGGAACCAAAATTATTCGAAAGTATAAAAAATTCTAAGTCTCTTAAATATGATCGTGTTAATATTACTTTACATTAAGATTAATTTAAATTTATAAGTTCGTCGCAATGAAACAACGTATCTGTATGTAATCACCAATATCGTCTCTGTTGTAAAATTAAAATACATATTTTTGATTGATTAAAATTGTCCAGAATTTTGAGATAGGCAAAACAATTTTTAATCATTCGCTGCTTAAGCAGAAAATCAAATTCAAACTCTTTCTAAATAAAATTAAAAATGTTTTCAGTCCATTGAACAAGTTCTTAAGGTAGAACTTATTTAACATAAATTTGATTTGTATTAAAACAAGAGAGTATGTTTTGAATACAAATTGGTAAATCATTCAACTCAATATTGATTCGTTCACGTTATACTCAACTTTTCAAAATTTTATAGTTACACATTTTAAAATAGCTAACAGGAGGACGTGTCCGATTTCCATAAGTATAAACTTTTTTGGAATAATTTTGACGTAAGTGAAATAATTTGCCCTTCCATTTTTTGCGGTAAATTCAGTTGCTGTCCGAATTTTATAATAATTTTCACAATAATAACTTTGATATTGTTTACATAAAATTTAACGTGGACAGTATGAAATCGTAAAATTTCGGTCGAATGTGTTGGCGATTGGAAATGTTGTTTGGCGGCAAATTATTATTGAACCTATAATATTTACAAATTTCGGCTAGACCATTTTCAGCTGTCTCGTGAGTGGTGGCGAACAATCTTTCAAAATATTGCGACGTAGAATCTGGAATCAAATATGACATACTCAGCTAATATTTTTTCTTGGTAATAGCAACAATGTACACGAGCTTTTCGTTTAAAAAAAATTATTTGGAGTGTTAAAATTATTGCTGTAATGATCAGGTTTTCGCGCTGCGGATGATTATAGCTAAATACTATGAGACGTCCATCTCTGTACATCAGGTGTTTCTGAATTTCCAGCAGGCCGAAATGGTTTGTGGTCTGCCCTGGGATACCAACAAAATTGGTACGATTGTGTAGAATAACAGTGATGCGATCTCAATGTTGTGTTAAAGTTGAGAACAGGCTATCGGGAATTTTTGCAGTTAACTCGACTGTTCGGCAGGGAGATGCTCCCTGATACTATTTAACCGCATGTTGCAGTAGATCTTTCGTGAAACTGAGACACATATGCTTGGTTGAACTGAATAGCTATGGACCGAAGGAAATACTTGATCCGCTTATAGAGAGATTTTAGTAGTTTTTACTACACGTTTGAGGGAGTGGGGAGGTTCAAATATTCTGGCTCTCTTATCATTCACGATAACAGTGTGGGTGCTGATATTAAAATGCGGCTGGCAGCTGGCAGTCATGCTTTGTATCCTCTAAGGCCACTGCTAAAATCTAAACACCTATCAGGCACGTTATAAATGTATGGATGTGAACCTTTGGCGCTGACGGATGAGTACGATAGATGGTGTTTGAGAGAAGAATCATTACGAGCTCTGTACAATATCGAGATCACATATCTGCTGAAGATCTCCGTGCGATATTGTACATGGAGTAAGATCTCAGCGAGTGTGCTGGCTCGATCACGTTCTGCATGCTGATCCGGATAATATTGTAGTAGGCGCAGAGTTCGTTGTAGGCGGCGATGGCTCCACGG
Organism: Tipula unca; assembly: GCA_951394425.1. Taxonomy (NCBI): domain Eukaryota; kingdom Metazoa; phylum Arthropoda; class Insecta; order Diptera; family Tipulidae; genus Tipula; species Tipula unca. Next base: position 129,173,551 of record OX596380.1, read on the forward strand.
TGTAGAGAAGGACTAGGCTTCTTTAGATTGTCTAAGAGAGTGTCAAGACCAATTAAAAACTGTTTATCATTATTATTACTTGTAACACGTGGAAGGAAAAAAATTCAGTAAGAAAAGTTGATTAGGTATATCGAGCGCATGGAAAATTTCACTATTAAGGTAGTCTTACATGTTAGATCTTCATAAATTTACATGTGCTTATAGAAAAAAAATATAAGTTTCACTGTAATAAGTAAGTTGTATTATTAAATAAAAATGATAACATTCGTGGAATATTTGAATTAAAAATATAAAACAGGATCATTTAAAGTTTCAGCTTATTCGTTACAGTCATACACGCATCGAGTCTAACTAGATCCTGGTTACGATTTTACGAGTATCAATAGAACTGGAAGTTATTTTCAAAAATCTGTTGGAGAACAGGTTGAGAATATATAAAACGAGCAGTGCGAAGCCCTGGTATCCATAAGAGTTCATTTTAATGGATAATTTAACATAGACGATGTCAATTTCAAAAATTTTATCGGTTTGGATTTGTTTTTTTTAAATATATGCAAATATGGAGCCTAACCGTTTTAGTGCTACCTATCCACTGGATACACAGTGTCATTGTTTTAGTAAGTTTAAAAATTCTGCGTACATTCAGCATATGTAGAATTTTCAATTCAGTTATTCACACACAGTTAGGTTCTTGTCGAAGATAGACAAAAAATAGCATTATCGCGAACTTAGATTGCATTTTATAATAGCCCAGTGGCATTGACAATTGCGAAATAATTTTATCACAGTTTCGGAAAGCACATTGGTTGATGCAACAGTTAATATAATACTATATATGTATACAACATGCACGTAGTTCTGGTATTTTTTGAATTTCTTACGTTTAACAATTTATAGTCATTAATCGTCCTATCTATTTATTTCGAATTATTCTACTTATCTTACTCTTATTTTTAATTTGTAATAATATTGAAACGATTTTTTTTAAATTTGTTAAGTTTCGAAATGTTCGCAGAGTAAGATCGTAAATTCAAACATCTGGGGTTATACAGTTTCAATAAATTTCGATTTAAAGCTCTTATAGGGTAAAAAATTAGTTGCTACTTAGCGTCAAACTCTCCATAGTTTTGGTAAAACGATATGTTGCTACAGTCTAGCTCTTTACAAAACCCGTTAGTAAAGGTCATTTCAATACCGTTCCAATTCAAGTCTACTTGAGAACTTAAGTAGAATTTTACAGTTTTCAATTATTGGATAATATTTAAATCAGTTTTGAATGATTTTCTAGCAAAGAAATTCTGATAAAACTTAAGAATTTTAGAATATTAGGGATAATTGAATATCTAAGAATGTAAATATTCGAATCAAATCTTTTTAATAGTCTCAAAATTGACAAACTCATCATAATAATAATGACAAACTCATCGAATAATATCATAATTATTTCTAGCGAGGCTCATTAAAATTTAACTCTATTTCTAGCAAAAGTTGAAGCCGACTAACGATTTTATAGTTATTATATTTTATTTGTCGCCGTTTCGGTAACTATTGGTAACATTACTTTATTGAGAAAGCAATTTGTCAAAACAGAAAATCAATTTTATTGAATTATTATAATTGAGTAATATATTTTTCGTACATTCTAATTTATTAGCTAAAAGCGGTCGTTAAAATTATAAAAATTTTTATAAAAATCGAGAAATAATAATAAAATTATCTACATAACTGTTAACATAATATATAATAATTGCTGCCTTAACACTCAAAAAGAACAATAATCTCTTTAAGTAATAAAAAAAGTTATAAAAAAAAAACTTTATCTGCCTAAAATTACAATTAGATTTTTCTCTAAACAAATATTTCCGTATCTGAGTATTGCCTTCAATAATAATGTCTTTATAAATTTAAATTAGATAAAATTTAATACATAATCGAAATATAAAATAAATGACTTAATTCGATTCGTTCAAATACTTAAAAAATAAAATTTTATAATAATTAAACTTAAAAATATTCGAATGTGCATAAAAATCATATAAATTATGTATATACATAATAATTTGAATTTTAACTAGATATTATATTAATTATTAATTAATTTTTTGTTTTATTTTAATTTAGATATTTTCAAGTAGTTAGCTTAAGTTGAAAATGTGTAACGCTAGCTTCCAACCAATTCAATTTGACGATATTTTTTCCTTAAATTTGATACTGGGTCACGATATAAAACCGGATCTAAACGTAAATTTGATCGTAATAAAGGCATATAGCTAAAAAATAAAACAGATTAATTAAATTTTGAACCAAATGAGCAGGAGAGACGTCGACTTACCCAAATACAGCGGCGAAAGTGTTTAAGCAACTCTGCCGTTGTATAAAATGATCTGGATCGTTCCATGGTGATCGACTAGAATTTATTAATTATTTAAAAATATTTTGTATAGAAAGTTGTTCGATCATATACAGCTTACCTTCCACTATCACGATCTTTATATCCCTTTCGCTGTGTCACTTTGATCGGCGGTTTTCGTGTGACATGTGATACTAAAAAATTCATTAGGATATCCTCACAATTCGATGATTGCTGCACTGTTTTCAGTAATAATATTGACAGCCAATTTGTGTATAAATAATTATAGTAACGATGATAAAATGCGGCTCCGGTCAGCACTATTGAATAGTAATTGGTCCATTTTGATGTGTAGCCCCATGCGTTCTACAAAAATATGTTTGTTTATAAATGTTTGATAAATAGATAAAGTTATACACACTTTTCCGTCGTCCCAAAAATGTGCTCGCGCTGGATAACCAACAATACGATCGGGAAAATCACGCCATACTGTATACGCAAAATCTAGTTCATCTGTATTTAAAATTGCATCTTCATCTAATGATAAAATTGCATCAGTCTCTATAATTGCATTTGGACTAAAACGTTGCGATATTGTAGGTCGATCCTCGGCGGTTGTGCCCGATATTATATTAAATCCTATATGGCCGATTGTTGGCCATCGTTTTCGTGATGGTACTGGCCGATCCGATGCCCATAAAATAATTATCTGCGTTTTGAAAAACAACGGTTAAATGACTACAATCCTGAATTTATTTATTCGTGTATTTACTTACTCTATCTACAAATTGACTTTTGGTTATGCTTTTGACTAGTTTATAAAGTGCTGTGTTCGGTGTTAGTGTTACACCAATTTGAACAAATATCACGGCGGTGTAATTATGTCTTGGTTCTAATCCAAGTGTATCTAATAAATATGGCAGATTTCTGAAATGAAAACCGAGAAATTTTATTTAATATTGTGATAGTATAGTATACCGCAAACACCACACCAAATTACTTATACAGTCATAATTATATCATCTGATATTTGCTGATTTTTTTAAATAATTAATTTAAAAATTTTTATAAAAATTAAAGCAAATGGGTCTCCTGACTACGAATTACTGACTACGATTTCTTTATAATACAATTCAGGATACTAAAAGTTTATTATGTTTGAAATCAAAATGAAAAAAAATTATATTTTGTGAGACCTTGTTTGTTTTCTGCGAACGTTAAAATCCCATTGAGTAAGTTTCTAATTTCGGACGGTAATTCATATCGGTCATGTTCAACCGCGATCCATAGTTGATTAACCGCCTGGAATTGCCGGCTACTCCCATAAACTGGTCTAATTAGTATTCCCCACAGATTTTTTAAAGGGTTCTGGTCTTGTGAACAAGCGGACCAATCAAGAATATTTATGTTCTTTTCAACAAACCAAGACTTAGTTCGGCAGCTTGCGTATAGATTGAAGCGTTCTCGTGGTTTCATCTCGATTAAAGTTCAGAACAGAAGTTCAGTTGGCTGATGATATTCAAGGACGCTAAGGTACTCCTAAATGTCTATCTGGTAGATTACACGAAGACACACAACACATTTTAGTTTAATTCACACATAGCCTCTTTCTTTAGGCTTGTGTAAATGGCGGGCGTTATCTAGTATACTCGTATGTACCTATCGTGGTACCGTCTTGTTTTGGAGCATCCGGTTTTATTTGTATTATAGGTAGCTAAAATTCTGATACAAGTGGCGATTATTGGCCCTCTTCGAAAGATACTTCATTTTTACCTCTTTAAGCGTCATTTCTATTTGTGTTTTCTTTTGATACTATATCTGACTAAAACTAGGTTTCACTTAAATTATTACACTTGAGCGAGAAAAGCGATCCAAAAATCAACTTTATATATAGTTATGGCACATCGCAAATTTTCAACGTTCAGTATTTTTTTTAAAAATACTAATCGAAGTTGAATTGAACAGTTATTTTTTTAATGAAGAGTATTCCGTAATTAATTTTGAATTAATTATTCCAAAGTTTAGGAGTTAGTTGCAAAAAAAAAACCAAGTGGTGAAGTAGTTATGATTGTTATGAAGACTGTATATATACATAATTATGTACCTTTAATGTATGTATTTTAACACTAGAAAAAGAAATGAACACATATTTGCAATTTTATTATTGATTATTTTGAAAAATATGTTATCTGAAAAAAGTGCTATACAAGGGGCTCCAACAGTATTATGTGGGTAAAAACCATAAAATATTATAAAGGTCGTTCTATCTGAAGTTATCTTGAACGTTGAAAAGCGAAACTGACTTACGTGCTATTCAATCTGATCTCACTATAAATATAAACAACCAATGGCTGAAAGAATAATACCTCAGCATCCAAAAATAAAGAATTAAATTTCTTAAATTGATCTTTAAAACTAAATGATTTTCAGGCATTTACCAATGCTTTTATTCAAATTTCTTGTAGATTTATTTTTTAAATTATATCCTAAAGGTAAGATTAACAGTGAAAATAACGGGCGGCAATTAAAATCGAAAGTTTTATAAATTTAACATTGGTGACAACATTTCTGCAGCATTTCACTTTTTGCCAAAACCGATCGGCTCATGAATTAGAGATTTCCCTTGCATCTTGCTATACTACTAAAATTCGAACTCGATACTTCCAAATTAAAACGCCATTTTAACCACTGCACAACTGTTCCAAGATTTGACAGTTTGAATACATGAACAACTTATAATGTACCGATTGTAAATTGTAAAATTTACTGTGACCTCCCTCAACAGTCAATGGTAATATTTTTATTTTTAATTAATGAACAACATAAAAATGTAAAATATTAGTTTAAATTTGGGTTAGAATATGATTAAGGCATACTAACACACGGTAGTGGCAGAAGCGACCGATTACACACTATGGAAAACTACAAGCAAGTTAAAAAGAACAACACTTTCATCTCCTTCGATTCGTCGAATGAGCAAATTGGATAAATACTCCATAAATCCAGACAATTAAATTTGAATGAGTAAAGTTAGAAAACTTATAATTAAAATCATACATTTTCAATGTTATAATGAAAACTGGCTACTTTCCGGAAACCTGGAAAATATCGCAAATCATAATAATTCGACAACTTGGTAGCCTTATCAGCTCGAATTTAGATAAAAGCATGGAAGTGTGAATCAAATTCATTATGGGTCGCGTCAGAAATCAAAATATCTTAAGAACAAAACAAGTAATATTCAGCAGTATTTTTAGGCATCGCTAAAGGTATACATATACAGAACCATAGATACAACGACCAGATACACTGACAAAATATATTTGCCTTTCGGCGATTACGCTTGAGTAAACAGAACAAAGAGCGACACCGCTAATGGCTGGTTTACATTCAATCTTTAATCTTTTTTCTAATTCTATTCCTAAATCAAATATGCAAATAAAAAAAGATAGCTATACGCTTATAAATGGAAAAAATTAATAGGTGTGGACAGGACAACTATGTAATAAAAAAACGTTCACAATTTGGTTGCGTTCTTTACAAAAAATAACAAAATAATGAAAAAAAGACAAACGCGTTCGTCTTTGTTTTTGAAAAAGATAATGTTTATTTGACTGTGCCTACTTTATTTTTTCATGCAAATCATATGTATGTACTTGTTTCTCTTACCTCCATTTTATGGAATAGAGAAAAGGATTGAATGTAAATCAGCCTTAAAGCGGCAAAATGATTTTGTTTTAATTTGTCTGTGTCAATCGGTTAAAAAGTAGTTAAAAATTAAAATTTTGACAGCAAAAATATATTTTTTTTTATTTACCACAAAAAAAAAATAAATTTAAGTAGTTGTGGACCGCATGAAATTTTTGACAACTAAAATTGAAATAAAACATAACCCAAAAACCTTTCAAAATTTCAAGTGCATCAGGGCTCGGCTGTATGCCGTATTAAACCTTCCCTGCTGCTCGTTAGCATTTTTATATGGCGTTATTACGATTACACGTCTTAATTGACAAGGGTATCCACTATCATCCAATAAATAATAATTATCAGACGTATAAGTGCCGTTTTGATAGAGAGGACTATTTTTAAAAACACGGGAGTCATGTACTGATCCTGGGAATCTCACGAAGATAACATTAAATAAATGATTACTGCCTACAACAGCCTGACATTGAATTGTATAAAACGTTTTTAAAATTTTAAAAATGTATATACACATATTAAAATCACAAAAATAAATTTTAAACGGCCAGTTCAAATTCAGTCGAAATCGACTAAAATAAACATATTCAGGAAGTTCATAATAATCATAGATGGCAGCCAATTTACAGATTTTGGCGACCAAATTCACTATATTCTGCTTATAGGAGTTTGGTTTTATGTACGTAGCTACATATTGACATAAAATTATTGTTCAATTGCAGCGTATTGAATAATATTCTAGCTGTATATTGCGCCTCTCACGGAAAAATACGATACTTATTTAGTTTAGTCGACTTAGAATGAATTCGGACAGGCTCTAAATTTTAATAAGCCATTACAAAATAAAAACGCTTCCACTATCATAAACATGACGAAATTATCGATTGTCAACATTTAGTTTCAAATTTATCGTATGTGTAGAATACAGATAAATACATCGTGAAAAATTTGTAGCGCAAATATATTAGTATCTGTTTGTATGAAGCACATAATTTAAACCAACATCTGTCAATTACTTAAACATTTATGTTTTGTTATGTATTTTGCTGGGTTGCAAAAAAATGTTTTTATATTTTTAATTAAAATAACATAATTGATTTAATATCAACGTGTTAATATAAAGTGCATCGCAGAAGGATGCAAATATAATTGATGTCTGGAAATGTTGGTAAAGTAGCGAGTTTTTTTTGCACACAAACAAAATACCGAGTGTGAAATTTTCAACAAAATCAGCAAACCAATAATGTATACAACATTTGTTAAGTTAATAAAAAAAATTATATTTTACCGATTAATGAGTCAAAAACGAAATACATGATCTCTGGTTGTTAGGGACAATCAGATTTTAGTAGTGGCGACTTCACATTTCAGGGAGTGAGGAGGTTCACATATTTGGGCTCTCTTATCACTCACTATAACAGTGTGGGTGAGGATATTAAAGTGCGGCTGGCGGTCGGCAAGCGTGCTTTATATCCTCTAAGGCCACTTAACCTAACCGTATCCTATGTTTGGATATGGAAGTTAGGCGCTGACGGATGAGTATTAGAAATGGCTCCTTATATTTGAGAGAAAAATCATGTGTATGATTTACGGCCCAAAACATGAAGTAGATGGCACATAGCGAGCTCTGCATAGTATCGAGATTAGAGATCTGTTGAAGATCCCCGGTATTGTGCAGCGGAAGAAATTGTGCAGCGATCTGTGAAAGGAGAGCCATCATGTAGTAGGCGCAGAGGTCGTGTCAGGCAACGATTGCTCCACGATGAGAGAACGACTTGGCTTCTTCAAATTGTTTAAGACATGGTATGGTGTTTGTGAATGGTATTGCGCCTCGGGCCTTGAGAACACCTTTGAGCTGACGGTGGAAGCGTTAGACCATGCCATTGGCTTGCGGATGGTTAGCCGTTGTACTTATTCGATGCGAGCCAAGGAGTTTCGTTAGCTCTAAGATAAGCTCGACTCCAATTGGGTTCCTTGATCAGTGGTGATGTCAAAAGGAACGCCAAATCGTGATACGTAGTTGTACACGAATGTGGTGGTAATGGTTGCTGCAGACATGTCGCTCATGCAGTACGCTTCTGGCCATCGAGTGAAACGATCGACACAAGTGAGTAAATAAGTATATCCATTGAATGGTGGAAGTGGTCCTACGATATCCAAATGAATGTGCTCGAATCGACCAGGTGGAATTTCGAATTGTCCAAGAGGCGTTTTTGTGTGCCGTTGGACTTTTGATTTTTGGCAGGATAAGCAAGATTGTGCCCAATGGGTTACATCTTTATTTATGCTGGGCCAAGAGTAGCGAGCAGTAATCAATTTACGAGTTGCGCAGACACCAGGATGTGAGATATCGTGTAGAGTGTCGAAGAAGATGTTTCGACGTAGTTGCTCTGCGATGTACGGGCGGTTCACACCAGTAGATGTTTCGCAGTAGATTTCTAGGCCAGGTAATTTGAAAAGCTCTAGTTTCACTGATGAACTAGTGTGACAAGTGGACCCAGAAAGTAAATTCTAAAGTTCTAATTCTGCTTTTGGCGCTGGTGCGATTTTGTTGCAGTCGATGTGAGTATCGACTTTGGCCGTTTCGTTTATTGTTGTGTGCGAAAGAGTATTCGCGACAACGTTATCGGTACCTTAAACAAGAGAAGTTCTTGGCGGTTTTGGGCTTACGTAGTAGTACTATCAGGTGGCTGTGAATTGGAGTGAGTATTTCAGCGAGCTTTGGTATGAATCGGTGGTAGTAGTTTACCGTGCCAATGAATCGCTGAATACTGAAAATGAAATTCTTTAATGGCATTGATTCGGTCTTGTGACGGAAGGATGTTATTAGCGGTGATCTTGCGGCTGAGGAAATCAAGAATGAATGCGCGGAAGACGCACTTCGAGGTCTTGGTATGAACATCAAACCGACAAGTCGGTGGAATAGGGTTTCCAGATGGAGTTTGTGTTGCTCCTCAGTTTGCGATGCCACAAGAACGTCGTTTGCGCGGCATTGCGTAATCCAAATGGCATTCGGATGTATTCGAAGAAGCCAAATGGTGTTGTGATTGCCGTTTTGAAAACGTTTTCAGGTGCCACAGGAATGTGGTGATAGCCTCTGATAAGATCAAGCTTGGAGAAAACTATGCAAGTGCATGGTGAAGTTTTGAATGTGGGGTATCGGGTAGCGATCCGGTATCGTAACCGTGTTTAAACGCCGATAATCCCCACATGGCCTACAATCATGATCTTTTTTTACTTTATCAGAGGAAAAAAAGTTTTGTAAAAAATCGCTTGAACCACAGATTCTACATGATTGGTCAACATTTTAAATTTGGTTTATTATTATTATTATTATTATTAAAGTTGGCTGGAACACAAGCAGGTTCCGCACTTAATTCCACTCTGAGCCCTTGGTACAAACCGCGGATTCTATCATAATTCGCAAGTGCGCTCGGCTGCTCTGGCAAACTCTAACAGCTTAAACCAGGGTAGGGATGACAATTGACCTACATTTAAAGATCTATAATTAAGAAATCGGGACCTAACTATCTCGAAAGCGGGACAGCCAGAGACAAAGTGAATGCTGTCATCGTCATCTTCACGACAGTTGTCGCACAAGGAATCTTGGACAAGTCCCATTGTTTTTAAATGGAGTTTAAAACGACCATGGGTTGGTCTTTTTTCAAGGACAGAGCAAACTTTGTGAGTCTCAGATTAGGTTCACAAATGAAGTACTTAGCTACTCGGCAAGTAGTAGAAGCTAGCCAATTACGCTTAGCCTGCAAAAACATATAGTTTTTAATAGCTTCCTTACCACAATTAAAGGTCAGGGGCACTGCCGGTTCAGGGGTCCAATGAATTCCATCCTTGAGCCTGTTTTAGCTAAAACATCAGCTATCTGATTACCTTCAATGCCACAATGAGCCGGAACCCACATAACTCTGACACGATTATTAGAGCAAAGGACGTTAATAAAATGTTTACAGTCCTTGACCAATTTGGAAGTGATCATAGGATTTCGTAATGAATTGAGCACAGGTTTACTATCACTGCATAGAATAATGCGCCTTTTCGGGAAACAGCGAGGTTAGAAGCGTCAATCGCACAACGTGTGAGTGCAATCAGCTCCGCTTGGAATACAGTGCAGTTCCAGCCTAGACCCCCACATGATTGTAGGTCATGTTCAGGACAATAGGTTCCAAAACCTGCACCAAAATTAGAGTGAGACCCGTCAGCAAAAAACACTAGCGACTAAGCCACCCAGTCCTTGAATTCTTGAGACGACCACGAGTTCCTCGTTGGATAAACCGCCGACAAAGAGATATCAAAGCAGAGTTCTGGCAACAATTTGTCATTAACCATATTAATTTCTGATATATAGCTGAATAAATTGTAGATTAGTCTATGCCCTGTGATCAGGCCGAGAGCGTTCCACGCACCAATACCAATAGTTCCACGCAGGCGAAAGGCAGCGGAGCATGCCGAGCCTAGGATGACCGACTGCAGTGGAGGCAGAAATAAAATAACAATGATCGACCAATAATGACAACTTAACAATGATCGACCAATACTTGATCGAACATTAATTAATTCTTAATTCTATGTTACATATTTTTTGTGGTGAAATGAATGTGACATTAAAACAATAACAAACAGGTATATACTATGTTGTGATGTGTAAAGGTCATCTTCAGATGGCTACTATCTTCTATTACCAAAACAATTTATTCGCAATTTGCAAAACAGCTCAATATTTACTGAAGCAGCTCAACCTACTTAAAAGAAGACGCATAAGAGTCAAATCGCTCTAGAGGTGCGATTTGGTTAAGAAAGCCAATTGTGCTAGGAATTTCTCATCGTCATTAGAATCCATTTTATACGCTTTTACTTAATAATTTAATTTGAATATATGTTAAATAAGTTTAACTGGGATATTAAACCCGTTAAGCTCAATACCAGGTGTTTCTATTGCCTCCAACGATAAAAACATCATTGTGTTGAGAAAACATAGTGCCAACTCACTCATGCTGTCCCATTTATAATTCCTTATTTCTTATGTGAATGAGGTGCTGTGGCATTCGGTTGGTGGTTGCTGATTGAAAATCTACCAAATATAGCATTTAATTAACAAATAATTGACTGATAACCGGCTTATGGTGATTGGTTTTAATTAACTCCATTTTCCATAATATTCTCATATTCCATTACTTATGACTACATCCATTCAACAAATCAAATACAATGAGTAAAAGCATCATTTAGGCGATTGTTGTACTCACAAATAACATCGTTTAAGTACCATGTAGATGGCAGCACACATCAGCAGAGAAACAAGCGGGTATTTTTCGAAAAAAGGAACGTTTGGTAAAGGAAGTGCTCGCCCAAATGCAGTTAGGCAAATTGAGCAAAGGAGCCAACTGAAAATTATTAAAAAAATTATAAACAATTTTTGGACAATCCCAAGGAGATGAAAAAAAAAGAACGAACAGAAAAGTTCTGAATCTTAAAGACGAGAGATCATCAGATATAAAAAAAAACAAAAAGTTAAATAGAATTGTATAGATAGATCGACGGCGTAGCCATTTTGGCCGTGTTCTAAAATAAATCTAAATTAAATTCTTAAAAAAACATGTGTAAATATTTGTAAATATGTATTTTTGATTATTTTGGTTACAATTTGGAACCGCGTGTGTAAAAAAAGAGATTCAAAACGTGATAAAACGCAAGGGTCTAGAATGGAATGACAAGGGTGAGCGAAGCCGTGGAAATCATACAGTTGAGTTTCCCTCAAGCTGGTTCTTTCCCGCATCCTTCCAATTTCCTTGGTGCACACATACAACTATTGTTCGCCAGTCGAGCATAATTTCGTGTCTGTTGACTTTCGCTGTTGTCGGCTGAGTATAAAATTGACATATTTGGTAGCTCTTCTTAAGTGAGTTCACGCCCCGCCGAGTCCACCTGCTCGAAATTGAGTACAGCCGGACCTACGTGCTGGTAGACTGGGGCCCAACAGTTAATTTGTACTTAATATAGGCTATACCAAAGCTACCAAACCCAACAAAGTTGGATCAGCACGTTACAGTGCTTGGCCTATTTTTCTTCCTACAGTTGTTTCATCACAATTTTTCGAATTTAGTTAAATTAAATTCAAATAATGTCAAGTTTTTCAATAAGATAAGGTAGATCTTAGATTTTACCTATACCATATTAAATTCAAAAACTTCACTTTATGTGTGTTACTGAATTCGACTAATTGTTAACGTATAACCGTTCGATAAAAACCTCTCAATTTGTAAGGCTATTCAGTGATTGGATATAGTATATATTCATGAAAAACACTTGTAATTCATGAAAAAGTCCTAAACTTATCACAAAATATGATATCTTATTACTCACCTAGAAGAATCCGAGAATTCTGGAAGTGTTAATAAAGCACCAGGTGATGAATTCCATACTAAACCATTTCTTTGATGATGGTCATATATTCGTTCCTTAATTATCTGCAAATAAAAGAAACAAACATAAATAAATAAAAATATTTTAAAAATAAACAGAACAAACCAAAAATAAAGTAAATCATTTGAATAAAATATAAATAAAAACACAATTGAAAGGTGGATTGTATATATGTACGTCTATATATATAATGTGCGTACATATTCCCATTCTACTAACCAAATTTACAAACCAATTTTTCCTAAATTAAATTGGAATAATTTCTTATTTTTATCATTTTTCTTATTTAATATCATTTTCATCTTATAAACAAGAATATAATAATCATACCATAAACCGCCCTGCAAAATAACAACCAGCACAATCCCATACCATATATATATGTACATACATATTCCAACAACAATAAAAATAAAAATTTCCTAACAAATAAAAATGTTTTATATTTGGGGAAGAACTGAAAAATTAAATTTTAAAAATTAAATTAAATTAATTCATTTTTTTTTATTTCTATATACTCTCGGAGTGAAAACTTTTTCCTTTTTTTTTTAAACAAGTTTTCGTTTGTGTGTGTATGTTTGTTTTTCCTTATTTTTATTTATCGAATTTTAAATTTTTATTTTTATAGAAAAATTATATTTATTTGTTATAATTTTATTGAAAACTGTTTAAATTGTATTTAGATACAAAAAAAGTCAATAGAAGTCATAAACAAAAAAAGCTTTAATGTATTCTCATTTGCATGAAAGTATGAACCAATTTTATTTTACTGCATGTATGATGTTATGATTTGGAGGAAAAGCTAAAATTTTAAAATATTGAAATATACATACGTTTAAGTTAATTTTTAACAAGAGAGCTCTGCTTCACGCCTCAGGTAATAAATCTTGACTATGCTTGCTCGATTGCTATGATATACCACAATATGCTTATTTCGGTGCGTTTTATAGTTTATCTTCCAATTTTGGGTTACTGAAGTTGAAATAACTTGTTGAAAACATACCTCAAACATTTTAAGTTTCTATATAGCTGTTATGGTTTGGCTTCTGTGTTGATGAATCAATGCGTCAGTCAAGTGTCTGGATTTTCCTTATTATAAAAATTGAATCAATTTTTAAATACACAAATCAGTACAGCTATTATATAACCAACTTTGCATATAGAGTGTTGAGCGTACAATATAAGGGTACAACAGTGCAGGACATAAAACAGAACAAAAGAAGATAACACAGCATATTGTATTCCATGTATCAAGTTTAAAAAAATGAAGTTTTCAAAAAATATAGCACACTCTATATTCAAAATTTCAAACTAATGATCAAACATCATCTGTAGATTATCTGGTCATAAATAACGTTAAAATATAAAAAGGATAAAATGGCTTTTTAAATGGTACGTTGGGCTCAAATGGCAAATTTTCTAATTTTTTGGAAATGTATGAGAAGTACTGTTTAGTGATATTTAAACAAACATATTTGGTAATTTAAAAATATATTTTGGAGAATAAACGAATTGAATTCCACAATTTTAGAAATTCATGAGTAATGTTTATAAATTGATCGATAATTCGGTAACTAAAATTTAAGAATTTAGAAATTTTTAAACTAAGAAAAATAAATTACAGCTTTATTACAAATGTAGTTTGGATTTTATTAAAATCTCAAATTGGATGAGCACTTTTGAAATATTGAGCCTTAATTAAATATTGTGATGAAGCATAAATAAACATAAAGTTGATAGAGGAAATACATTTTTCATTTATTTCGCTTTTTATTTATATTAGCATATTACGAATCAATTATCTATATGATAGGCAAGTTTTTAAAATATAATGAAACATGAAGGTTTTAACTACATGATCTTCCATGTAACTTTACAGGGTGACATGGAGCTATGCAATGCACAGGTGGTATACTGTACTTGTTGGAATGGCATGAATGAATGGGTTGAATGAATGTTAACGTAAGGCTATAGACCATAAAAGTGTCTTTGCCACGTCCTTCTTAAAAAAAAAAAAAAAAAAAAAAGGTTTTAACTAAACCACTTAATTCAGAATTTTTTTTAATCTTCCGTTAAAATTAAGAAGATTTAGTCAATTTGTAAGTTTCTTTAAAAACCTTTCATTACATATAATCCCCTAAATAATAATTCAACTTAATATCTGCCTACACTTTTATACTGAATACTTAAAAGTTTGGTTATGTGCTTCTGAAAAAATTTTGAAAATGAGAAAAGTGGTTATGTATTGTTATACAAATAAGAGAAACTTATTCTTACTACTAACTAACAATTATCGACAAAGTAGTTCCCTAAGAATTTATTTTGGTACCAGTTTCCTTCAAATTCTATATAAATATGTAATCGTTTCAAATACTGTTTAAAGGCAAACTACACCTTTTTGAAGGCATGGAATTGTTATATATTCAAGTAACGAAACAAATTGTGTATTAGATGTTATGCAGAAGCGAACTCTGAAAATTTGATTTGATTGAAATCACATAATTGGAATCAATCAAAATCACGTGACAGAGGAGAAGAATTTTGGTTGATTCCAATTATGAGCTCTAATTTTTTTTTTCTAACAAATTTATTAATCTACTACTCTAGAATTGGTTTGCTAAAATATTGTCAATTTTATATCTGCACGCCCTTTGATTGAGCATGAATTCGTTGAATTATTATCCGAAATTGACTCTCTGTATTTAGGACTTTTAATGGATAATAGCGTTCGATGGCTCAGCCTGGTTTTAAATCGATTTCTTGCAGAAATAAAACTCTTTTTGCATGGATGTAAATTAACCTGAGCTAACAAATTTGCAATGCATATTGTTTTTTGTGATATGACACAGCACGTGAGCAAATTGTATTAACTATGCATAAAATCATTAAATTGTTTGTTTTAAAATTAAAAATTAAAACTAAGAAATATTTTTCAAGTTTGCTTGAACAACTTGTCGGAAATAATATTGAGATTAACGAGAGTACAATCTATAACAATGGATCAATTATAAGGTGCGTTCTTTTATTCAAAAATTTTCGAGTTCAAATACTGTACTGGATAAGATCGAAATAAAATTAAATTAAACTTTATTTTTCGATGTCGTTGGTTTTGTTGATTTTTTCAAAAGTCAAAAAACACAAAGAACTCGAAGAGGGGACTTTTTTTGTATGGGAATCATGGCTCTCCCGAGTCTACACTCTCAACAAAATGTCATAGATGCGTTCATCATAGTTCCGATCCACATCAATGATGAAGAATTACTTTTGGATCTTGCTTCTATTGGGATCCGAACCCGGTACCTCCCAAATCCTGATCCATACGTCACTTTGCCCGGCAAAGCAAAATATTTGAAGATTTGATTGCAAAAATGGAATTATAATGAATCAGCAGAAGAAAATATTGATTATTGACTCGGAAAAGAAATGACTGCTGCATGTATGAGATTAAGGACAACCACTTATAAACTAGATACACAAATAGTATCATCTCAAAAGCAGCAGCAAATTTCACATTAGTTGTCTTACTTATTTAATTTATATTATTTGTTTATTGAAGATTTTGTAACATGTATTTGTTTTCTATATAAATAAAAGTTTAAACAAAGAACTAAATATTAAAAATTGTTTTAATTTTAACGCTAATTAATTGAATGGACCCGCGATTTCAAAATGAAAATTTTAAAAATTTATTACCAGCAAAAATGGTTCGCTATTACTGGTGTACATCATTCTAAAATATATATGTCCTCCAAATATAAGAATTTTTTTGCAACTATTTACAACTCTCCTGGTATCTGGGATATCAAATGATAGGAGTATGTATTAAAAAAAAATTTTCCCCTTTAAAAAAATTAAAAAATTATTTTCGTTCAATGATGAGAAATCAAATTATGTGGAAACTCGAATAGTTTTCAAATTTTGTTTGGCCGTTTTTTCCGAAATTTTAGAAACCAAATGCTGAAGAATAATCTCAATACTATAAAGCAGTTCAAAAATATTTGAAAAATCGAACAATAATTTCAATCAAAATTGTTTCGTCATCTCATACACGTCGAATGGAATTTATAATTTTGTGTTTAATGGCGAAATGAAAGGTATAAATATAAGGGTGACAATTACTTGATCATTTGATTTAACATCAATTTTGGCGTTTGGTTTGTTCAACCTCGTGATTACTGGTACATGGTATATTGTAATACATCAGCTCATCTGCACTGGATTTAATATTTTACATCTTTAAATCAATAATAGAAATCAGACTGAAGGTACTGTACCATAAGTCTATCGAATTGAGAAAGTACTGCTTCTTTCGAAGTTAATTGTAAATTTTATATACTTTGTTGACGCTTACGATTATTTTATCGTAAGGGGTATAAAGCGTAATTCAAAATGTAGAATTGAATTCACCTCACTATCACAATATTATAAATTTGTATATAACATACGAGTATATATTTATTTGAAGGCACAAATATATACAGCTCAAAATGAAAAACTAAACTGTTCGATTTGAGTATCGAGTAATAAGTAAAATTTTATTTATTTTTTGTATTGTCCAATTTAAATATAACTGTTTTGCCGTTTTGTTTTTATGTTGTTCGAGGCGATACAGTTGGTACAGCATATACCATTTGTTATGTTGTGCGATACATTTGGTACATCATGTACAATTGATCATGTGTCGTTAACATTTTCCGCGCCTTGAACGAATGGTTCAATCGCTGATGTTTCGATTGGTAATGGACAGATTTTCGTGATTGGACGTTTCAAAAGTCCAGTGGAAGTCTTAAGAGTCACCACTCTTACTAATCCATCGGATCCTGGATGTACCTCAGCAACCCGACCCTTTTTCCATTTTAGTGATGGTACATTGTCATCACGAATTATTACAATTTCGCCAACCTCAATGTTTCGCGATTTGGTTGCCCATTTTCGTCTATCCTGGAGAGATTGCAAATTGTCTTTGGACCATCTATCCCAGAAATGCTGCTTCAATTGAACAAGCAGTTCCCATCATTGTTTTAGAGGTACCTTCTTCTCCCTTATATCTTTTTCTGGAATGCTGAGTGGACGACCAATCAAAAAATGTCCTGGTGTGAGTACGAATATTTCATCAGCGTTGGATGTATGGTTTGCACACATAGGACGTGAATTGAGCACCGCTTCGACCTGCTTTACGATGGTGTTCAATTCCTCATACGTTAAACTAGATGTTGCCATCACTCTGCGAAGATGGAATTTGGCTAATTTGACTGCAGCTTTATGCAGTCCGTCAAAATGAGGATCACCTGGAGGATGAAAGTGCCAGTTGATGTCATCACTGCACATAGTTTTAATCTCCTGTTCAAAATCATCGGGCTGTAGCATCTTGTACATTGCGTTTACCTCGGAGTTAGCTCCAATAAAGTGTGTTCCTCTATCGGTGAAAGCGTGTTTGCAACGTCACCTGGTGCTTATGAATCTCAAGAACACGTTGAGAAATGCACTTGATGAGAGGTCTACAACTAGTTCCATGTGGACTGCTTTAGTTGCTAGGCAAACAAATATGCAAAAATATGTTTTGGTTGGCGGTTTACTTCGAATCTTGTGAAACGGGACCACAAAAGTCCATTGCGGTATTGTAGAATACCAATGCGATTTTTACACGTTCCGAAGGCAAATCTCCCATCAACTGTGAAACAGTGCGTGGTCGAAGTATGGCGTAACGTAAGCAGTGACTACAAATTTTCTTCGCTACTTGTATACCATTTATTGCCCAAAACTGATCACGTACAATTGACAGCAATGCCTTAGGTCCCACATGCAGATGTTTTCTATGTAGATATGTCAGGAGTGATTCTGTTATGAAATGCCTATAGGCGGTAGCAGAATGGGATGCTTTGCTGAACAAGCCAGTGATGAAAATTGTAGTCGACCTCCTATGCGAATGATATCATCTTTATCTAGAAAGAGCGATAAAGATTTTAGGTTTATATCCTTGATTGGGCAATCATCATCAAAACATCCTTGCGTAGTTTCTTAAAAACGTCTTCGTAGCATTCATGTTGAACCAGATATACAATGAGTTGAACGCCTGACTCATAGTCGATTGTAGTTCAACATGAACTATTATACCAAACATTTATGATATCTGACATTACCTTACTATTAAGTATTAACCCATGTTGTATTGGCAACGGTCTTATCTAATAATTTATAATATACCGCAGCTATCATGTTAATCAAAATTTGTTGGAAAATCACATTGGGTGAGCGTGAAGCAGAAAATATTTTAAATTCAATTTAAAATTGGAACGGCCGTGTGCATTTCATAAAATCCAGCATACCTTATTTGAGAACTACGTCTACCGTATAGTGTTGGAAGTCGAAAACCATTATACGAACCACTAAATATGTATTGTGAAAATCTTATTTGAGGCTGGATTGGAGAAACACTAGAAACTAAAACCGCAGCACGATATGTTTTTCGCGAATTTATCCGACAAACCACAGCTCGATTTGAACAATGAAGATGGTACTATTCAGCAAGATGATTATTATGTACGGTGTATCGTTTGCAGTATTTTTGGCTGAACTTCTATTTTCCGTCACAAATAATGAATCGTAAATTGCTATAATAAGGCCAATTATATTTAATTATTCCAAATAATTTGTTTAACTGTTTGTCATGATTATAGTCAACATTTGTAAGTTAAATTTGAAAAACAAAAATTTGTGCATTATATAATTTGTATATATTTAACTGAAGAGCGGTGTGGTTAGACCTTTTAAACAAAATTAGATTACATGCCATATGGCACACATTATTTTATTCGCAAAATTTATCTTGAATTTTGGAGACTTTATACTATACTAATCTGGAGACTTTATACTAGAGCCATCTAGATTCTAGATTCTAGACATTTAACAAGCTTAGTACCCAGTTCGGTTTCGCGTGAAATTTAACCGCGGTATAATAAAAAAACAGCCGTTGAATTTATATAATGTTTAAAAATATCATAAACATTTTTGATATGGTTTTATGGCCGTTACATCTTATTGGCAATGTGTTTACTTGTAACGTGTCTTCTGACCGACAAAATTTGATTTTATTAAGAAAAGCTATTTATAAAAAATAAAATACCAAATGCAATTTCTATACATCTCTTACCACTGCTAAATCGATAATTGGATATCCTTTCTTCATCGGTCAACCTAGCTGATTTCTCTGTCGTGTACGGTTTCATAATCCTTAGATTTAAGTAGAATGCATTAGAGGAATAAAATTACAGTGTAGTTATTATAAATTAAACGACAATAAATTGTTTAATGTCTCTCGCCGAAATTGAAACCTTTAAGAAAAAAAATAATCGCAAAATTATGACTAACTCAAAGAGGCTTATCCTAGATCTGGTCGCAATTGACAATGTGTGTTTTGATTAGAATTTTTTTTATTGTCCTAGGTTTTATTTGCGACTCCAAAATTTTGATACCAGTATATTCACGTTTTTTTCAGGACACTCATTTCAGGACAGTATCTTTTGAAACAAGAAATGTCTTTCAAAAAGTCCCTAGTTCAACGATTTGTTGACTACGATCAGATTCCTCTTAGTAAATGTAGTTTTATAAATGCAAACCAATAATAAAATAAAATAAAAAAAAGTTCCAAGGTAGTGTTTGTGGAAATATAATACTATCTAAGTGGGGTTATGTAATCCGTAAAAGCGAATGCCGCCGATGATGAAGGAAATTTTTTGAATCTGTACTCAAGCGAAATGCAAATGCGGGTTATTATAATTATTCCAATAAATATTATAACTGGGAATGACAAAGCATATCACGTACACATTAAACAATAATCCCTAAATAATTTTAAAATCAAAAAATATCCAGAAACAATTTTTGTTCTATACTCCTACAAAATATTTAATTTGATTGTAAAAGTTTAGATTGTATTATTTTATCGAATCAAGACTTATAACAAAATAAAATCAAAAAATTATACATAAATTGGGAAAGTTAACTTAAGTGTGCACAAAATAAAATTCTTAGAATTTTACTACTTTTACAATTCTGTTTTTCCAAGAAATTGACAACTTTGAAATCCCAAATTATCAAAACATCACTATACTAAAAAAAACGATATACACATGTAGATATTAAGTTAAACCAGAAAAAAAATATTTTGTATAAGAAACCACAAACATTTCCTAAATACTTTTAAGCCAACCTCAACTAAAATCGGAAGAGTTTTTTCATGATAAAAATATTGGGATTGCCTGTCAATTTTATTCAGATCTCTGGGTACACAATTCTTTTTTATTTTAAATTCTATTTATATACATATCTAGGATATATAACACAACAGGATATACAGTTAAATTTAACTGGAACACAACCGAATAAGGATAATATGTATGTTCATTGTACCAGTATTTACATTTTCATGTTGAAAATGTAATTTTCCATCATTCACAAAGAACATGGGATTTTATTTGTTGCTGTTGTTATTACCCTACCCTGTCTTGAGGTTTCGTTTTGAAATAAATATGGGGTATTTTTCTATATATTATGTACATATAACAATACGCAAACCCTTTTTTATGAGAAGGTTTTTAAGCAAGGATATAGGCAACAGTAAAGGCGATATTAATAATAAAAAAATAATAATTAGTTTTTAATATTTGTGATTAAATTAATTTTAGATTTTTCAATCTTTATAATATAACCATCGAGATTATGAGAATTATTATCTTTGGGTTAGTATAGAATACAAGTATACAAGAGCTTTGGTGTAAGGACTGCTTTATACTTATAATTAATTATAAATCAGTTAGCAAGAGCGATAATGTCCTAGAGTCTATAGTATAGGTTATATGTATATGGCAACTAATTAAATCTTCTAATTAGAATGAAATACTATTATATAAATAAACCGTGGCCCTGAAAAAATTAATGTTTACATGGTTGATAGAAACACCGTCTAAATTAAATTTAAAACCAGTGATCTTCAACAACACCGATTAATAATTTGTTATTAAGACTGTGTCCGAAACCTGTAATAAATATTTTTAGTACAGAATTTTGACATTTATATGCAAAAATCTCATACACCCAAATTATTATAGTTTATCGCTATCATAATTTTTGACAGATCCGTGCAAATATATTATATCATTGTGTTGTGGGCCGAGCAATATCAAAAAATAGGGTACAAATAAAATAAATTATAACATAAATAATGGCTGACAAATACAAAAGAAGTAAGTAATATTTATTTATTCTACCATATTTTTTAAAACAGAACCTTAATTTTTTTGTAGTGTGTAATGATGATGTAGAAAGGCTCATTTCAGCCAGAATCCTAACGCCGATAAATTTTTGGTAAAATTTTACCGCCGGGATCAGGTGTGGCTGTAAGTATTCTATCATTTTTAGTTTTTGTGTGGTAATCGTTTTCACAAGATATTTTTTTATTCATTTATTCTCAGTGCCGTGCAAAAACAGCTAATTTGAGGGAGTTCTCCCTGGAACAACTACGATCTGTTCAAAAATATAAAGTGAAGAATTATAATTCGCTTATTTTTTGCATGAAATTATTTATATTATACATTTTTTTATTTCCTTAGGAATTGTTGGCACCACCCACTGGAGTCGGGACGGAGGATGGTGCGGATACGGCAGAAACTGGAAATGGTTTTCCTCCATGTCCAAATTTGCATCGGGGCAACAGATCATACATCCCCTGCTAGTAGGAAGCAGCATCCCGGGCGAAAAATAGTTTTGGTATAACACCACAACACCGAGATAATGATGGTTGCGAAACCATACAAACATCCCGGGATTCCATTTCCAGCCTTTCCACCGATTCTACACCATCGACTTCGTATGCATGTAGTACCTCTATTGTGGTCGCATGAGGCCTGAAAAAGACAGCATGACAAGAAAGTGCAAGAATATATTAGAAATATATCAAAAAGACTCGAAATGTGTGTCCTATCGATTGCTCCAGCAACGCAATTTTAAAAATCGATGTCCTAACACGTCTTCCAAATTTTCGCCCGATGGTAAATCACTGGAAGACGGTAATCTAATCACCCTCGGCATTATACGATCGAACGCAAAATCCAGCATTTTATGGATTATGTCATTTATTGTTGACCTCAGTATATCCATGATTCCACTCACCATTCTGTAACTAGTGCCACTTCCCATCCATAACAAAAAGGCCATTAATTCAAGCTCTGGAGACCACCATGACACATTTATCTAAAAACAATCCAATTTATTGAAAAATTTTGGCTGATACGCGTAATTGCTTACGGGTTTCAGTGTCGTCGTATGACAAAATATTTTTAACTATTGGGTTTTGGCTTTGTGGTGTACATGGGATTTTTATATTGATACTTAACAACATTCTGGTATTTAGTCGTTGTTGAATATAAAGCCAATAATAATAAAGAAGAAGAAAAACGATTATCGGTTCCATTATTTTAATTTATTTCAAAAAAAATTGACGTTTAATTAAAAAATATATATGGTGGGGAAAAAGCATTTGATGTGGGGAGATTTATCACACATTTCGGACGGCATAATAAAAAATTGTGAATGTAGGGGAATAATTCTCAAATAATGTCAAAATTCTGTAGTAAAAAATATTTATTACAGCTTTCGGACACAGTCTAAGACTACCATACACTTAAAATGTATATCGACAATAATTTCATGCCAAAACGATGGTAAAATTGTTATTTAACCATTTCAAAAATATAGATTAACAGTATTAACCACTATTTATTAGTTAATGAAATACAATTATTTGGTGAATTCAACTGCCACATTAAATTAAATTGGCAAATTATGGCTTTACTTCAAATTTAGAATTGATAATTATTCAGATTTTCAAAATTTTTGGACATAAAAATAGTTTTGTTTTTTTGTACATGAACATAGTAATGTTCACGCTAAACGAACCGTAACAATTAGTGACTGATTAATTCTACAAATTATAATTATATACAGAAAAGCAGCAATCATTTTATTTGAATCATTAAAACAACAGCGATTTGAAACAACAGAAATTACCTGACATAAAGATACATCCACATTCCACATGCCATAAAGGTTATCATCAATACGCTGAACAACACCAAAATCAGATAAGAAATTTAAAATATAAAAAATGTTTTTTATTTCTACTATTGTTTTATATAACATTCAAATTAGTAATATCAAATTAAATTTAACACGTAAACGTAATTAGAGGTTATTTTTGCAACTCTCGCAATTAAAAAAAAATTAATATAATTAATCAGAGAAGTGAAACCTTTTTCTTAGCATATGAATTTCGAATTAAAATGTATCAATGTAGTCGCAATGCTGTGTTAAAGTTGGGAACGGGCTATCGACAATTTTTGCAGTCTACTCGGGTGTTTCGTAAGTATATGCTTTTCGATTCTCTTTAATCTTTCGTAAAACTGAAGCCCCTCAGTGCCACATCTTACAGATGGTGTATGCGTGATAGGAATAACTATAGGGACGGAATGAGTTAAATACTTGATCGGTTTGTAGACTTGTAGAGTTTTCGACTTCTATTGGACTCCAGATCAATGAGTCCGAAACATAATAATTGATCTCTGGTTATAAGGGCAATGGCACACCAGAATTTAATAGCGGTCACTACACGTTTTAGGGAGTGAGGAGATTCAAATATGTAGGCTCTCTTATCAGTCACGATAATAATGTAGGCGTGGAAATTAAAGAGTGGCTGGCAACAGCAGGCAGTCGTGCTTTTCATCCTCTAAGGCCACTGCTAAAATCCAAACACCGATATCAAATACTATGAAGCTGAAACTTTACAGAGCGTTATTCAGATCCGTTGTTATGTATGAATGAGAAAGTTGGATGCTAATGGATGAGTACGAGAGATAGCTCATGCGTGTGATTGCGATTACGTCATGCGTGTGGATCGGCAACAAATTGAGCAGCGATCTCCGAAAGACGAGCTACCATATGGTAGGTGCAGAGTGCCAGTAATGGTCTTTAAACTACTGTTAATAATAACATCTTATAGGAAGATCACATTAAATACGTCCTGCTATATAGACAGCCAGTTTTGTTCCAACTTACTTTGTAAAACGAATTTACCTATTATTTTATTTCTTCTTGTTTTTATTATGTCATTACAACATAGCTTTTTAGTTCTACAGATCATGTGAAATAAGTGTTCTAAGTATAATGTTTATAGATTTACGTTGTTGTTTCCAACAATTGCAATAGGGGCTTTGGACGTCAAATCGATGAAGTAAGCGATAAAATAAAAATAAAATAGTGAAAAAGTGCAGTGATAGTAGTTTCTTTTTAGTTATTTTATATACACTCCCGGCCAAAATTATTGGGTCGATGAGTTTTTTTTTGTCAATTTAAAATAACAATTTATAATAACCACGGAACAATAATAACAATAAGAACCAATATCAATTTATAATAACCACGGAACATCAAATCCGTTCGAAAGAAGACCATATATAAGAAGAACACCTACAATAAAAGAAACAAGTAGCAACTCGATAGTTGATCAAGTCGATGCTTCTAATGCCAGAAGTGGTGCCAGCGGAATTTTTACTTAGACTTGTTACTAAGACTTTTTATTTTAACTTAGACTTGTTATCACAAGAAAGGCTTTCAAGCCTGATGCCATCTTCAACTGGTTACTCTCAGTTAGAAAGAGAAAATGCGAATCTTCGCGCAAAAATTAATGAAATTGAAAAGATGATGCATCAGCTATGGAGCATCAAATTATGGTGCTGACGAAGGAAAACGAAGAATTAAGAAAACCAAAGTCAATGATGAACTTCAAATTGGTAACAAGACTACGGAGTTTTGTAAGGATGAGTTAACAAAAGAGACCGAATGGAATATCAAACGGAAAAAACGTCCAAGCAAGAAAAGGAAAGCGGAATACTCTCCGGAAGTAGTTAGTAGCTCGCAGACAGAATCTACTAATAGGAAGAAGGCAAAGGGACCACCCCATGAGGATCAACGAGATAAAAGTGAAAGCAAACCAACGAAAAAAGAAAAACCACCACCAATTAATATTATTGGTATAACCGAGTACGGAGCTGTGCAAAATATTTTGAAATCCATTACAGATAGATACAACGACAAGGACTGCAAATAGAAATGCAGCAAATATACAATAATAAAAAGAGAGAAGGTCAAAGAACAGTCCGAATTTACTAAAACTTAGTAACTTACTAAGTTACTAAAAGAGGTCTCCCGTTATTTATGTTAACTTTCAATAACAAAGAAAAGTTAGACGCCAACTTTAATATAGAGCTATTTTAAATATGAGGGTTAAAATAAAAGCATTACGGAAATCCACTGAGCTTATAGCACAATGCATGAAGTGCCAAGGTTTTAACCATACGCAAAAATACTGCAATAGAGAGCCAAGATGTGTCAAGATTAACAACTCCAACGGGTAGAGAACTATACGCCACAGGTCGAGCTTACAATTATGAATTTCTGTCAGGAGGAAAACCAACGTACTGGCCTACTAACACAAGGAAAACACCGGATCTAATGGATTTCTACATTACAAGAGGTATATCCGAAAACCACATTTTTCTAGAAATTAGTGAAAGTCTCTCATCGGACCACTCGCGCGTCATTATGACTGTTAGTTCCACGATTGTTAACAAGGAAAATCCACCTAGACTAATAAATAACAAAACTAATTGGGAGTTATTTAGGAAATAGGTTGAAGACAACACCAATCTTCTTGAACCAATCAAGCATCCGGTTCAATTAGAAATTGAAGTGGAACTATTAATCAATAATATACAACAGGCAGCATGGAATAGCACTCCTGTAATCCAAAACAAGGAGCGTAATAATTTCAGTTATCCAGTCGAGATTAGGGAGTTGGTTAATGAAAAGCACAAGGCAGAGAAACCGAGCGCAACAAAGCAAAATAATTTTTAATTACCTCTGCAATAAGCTTAAGCAAAGTATTAGACAACTATAAAAAATGAATCGGTCACCCGTTATCTTCGTAGTCTTACAGACAATAAAGAAACTGAATATTCTCTAGGGAAAACTACAAAAGCATTAAAAAGACCAAATTATCAAATACCGTAAAAAATGATGAGGGAAATTGGGTAACAAGTGCCAAACAGAAAGCAGCACTATTCGCATTTCATCTTGAAGAAACGTTCCAACCATATGCTAGACAATCAGCGGATGAATATATAATACCAGTGCACAAGGAGGATTGTAGGAAAATACCACCTGTAACTCTACTAGTGTTGAAAGATGAATTTAAGCATAACATAAATACGAAAAGAAAAAATCTCCTGGATTTAATTACAGGTGAAATAGTGAAGGTACTTCTTGAGAAAGGAGTGCAAAAACTTCTTCATATAATCAACGCTTCATTTCGACTGAAATCTGTACCTCTGCAATGGAAAGTAGCGAAAATAATTATGATACCAAAGCCGAACAAACCATGTAATCATAAAAAATCATATAGGCCAATATCTCTGCTTTCAGTACTTGAGAGATTTTAATACTTGAGAGAAAGCTAATACCACCACATCAGTTCGGATTTAGAGAAAGCAACTCCACCAAAGAGAAACTTCAAAGGATTACAAGTATGATTGATGCACTTGAAAATAAGAAAATATTCTCAACAATTTGCCAAGAGAATACTTTCAGATATTGAAATCTTATACATTGTTAACACATATTTTCGCGTTAGATGTGAAGAAGAATTTTCCGAGCTAAAGAGGGTATCAGCACTCAGCAGGGGTTCCCCAAGGTAGCGTGCTGGGGCCAGTCTTGTATTTACTTTACACAAGCCACTTACCAAGCACAACCGGGACAACAATAGCCACATTCGCGGACGATACTGCAACTTTAGCTACTGGTTATAAAGTAGACGAAGCAACCAGAAAACTACAATGGGCTACAAACCAACTAAGTACCTGAACCAAAAAATGGCGCATTAAGCTAAATCAAGAAAAATCAACGCACGTTAACTTTACCAATCAAATAGTTAACTGGATACCAATAGAAC
The DNA here is from genome assembly GCA_951394425.1 of Tipula unca. Classification (NCBI taxonomy): domain Eukaryota; kingdom Metazoa; phylum Arthropoda; class Insecta; order Diptera; family Tipulidae; genus Tipula; species Tipula unca. The sequence continues at coordinate 129,201,099 of OX596380.1, forward strand.
TAAATTCCAAACAAGTTTCTTATGCTAACACAGCCCAGTATCTTGGCATGACGCTCGATGCTAAGTTAAAATGGAAAGAGCACATTAAAAAGAAAAAGGAGGAACTACACATTAAATATAGAAATATGTATTGGCTAATTAGAAGATATTCTGAGCTGTCAATACCTAATAAGTTGCTACTATACCAACAAGTTTTAAAACCCATATAGACTTATGGCATTCAGCTGTGGGGCTGTACTAACAAAACTAATATTAAAATAATACAATCTTTTAAAATAAAGTGTTACGTGGAATAGTGAACGCTCCTTGGTACATAAGAAACGATAACATGCATAGGGACCTCCGGATGGAAAACTTCAGGGAAGAGATAACAATTCATGCAAAGAAACACATACAACGGCTTCGTCAACATCAAAATGTTGAGTTACGTGGTATGCTGAGTAATACAAATGGATGACGAAGGCTCCAAAGTAAGAAACTGCTGGAATTGGGAAGACCACAATAGGGCGGCCACATTTTTAGAGACTAACTAATGGGTTATATCTCTGCAAAATGAACATAAGAAAGATAGATAAATTACTAGATGATATATGTAATCAGTTGTAATATTTAAAATAAATAATAAAAAAAAAATAAACGTAAACAAACAATAAAAGCATTTAGTTACTCAATATAAATAAAACATAATATTTTCTAATTTATGTAGTAGAAATAGAAATTGCTTCGAAGCATTTAATACAAATATAAAGTAAATGATTCAAAAGAAAGCATTTGCAACTGAAGTGTGGCGTTTTTTCATATTAATAGTACTTGAACTCATTTTATTACTGTAAAGTTATAATCTATTAAAGTTTTTGATATTTTCCGCAAATTCAACAAATTATCTGTGTATAATAGTTCAACACTATTGTACACAGATAATTTGGTGTCTAGCAATTTCAATAGTTCAATTTCAAGATCAGTAATAATATCGGTAATTTTTTATTATTATAATTAAACAATATATTATATTTAATTTAACATTTATTAAAATAAACCAAGAAGTTGCTTCGAGACTACCTTTAATAGCTTCAATAAGAGAAGTATTTGCTTTTTAGTAGAAATAAATTCTCTGAGTTGTATCATTTGCTCCTATACATACCAAATCAAATGCTATAATCTAAGTAATACAAGCAAATGATTCATAATCTAAGTAATACGAATCGAAAATAATTTATTTTAAAATATGAAAATTGTTTGCTTGCTAGACAACCGAGCATCTCGATGATAAAATAGTACAAACGTAAGAACTACTTTTAAATATAAATTTGCAAAATACGATATGAGTGTATTTGGTAAAAAATGTTTTCATTACCTTTATTTCACTTTCGTAGATTTTAAAGTTTTTTTTAAATCGATATAAGAGACTTATGTGTTATGAATTATCATCGCTTTTCCCTTAGCCTTACTTTATAAACCTTGGTTGGTTGAAAATTCAGAATCTTTTATGCTTGGGGAGTTATATTTGCTTTGATTGATGAGGTGAATCTGAGTCTTATTTTGATTTGAATTTATAAAAGAAAAACCTATAGTTTCGTTTATTAAATTCCCTTCTATACTATGTTACGTAATCTGCTGTGTTAAAAATAATTACTTTTACTCCAATAGTATATAAAGTACATAACATACTTTAACCACTATTGATTTCAATACTGCCATTCAAATCAATTTTGACCTTTACAATAATAGGTGGATACATTTCTTTCTGTTGTGATATTATATTTGTTGTATGTATATTTGTACTTGTAATACCATAAATATTTCTGTTAGATTGTAAAACCTGATATCGATTATTTTAACGGGAAGGTAAATCACAATGTACTAACATATTACATATACATATATAGTACATACGTATATGTACGATATCGAGTGTACGATATAAATCTTCTTACTAAATTTCATCAAATTTACGTTGTTAAACCAAATTACATATTCAGTTCACGTAGTTTTGAAAATTGAATATAAAACAATTGAATGATTTAATTACACAATACAATTGTTTGTAACTTAATTGACAAATTTAAAAGTAGGATAAGCGCCTCTCGCTATAAAAGCTTGAAATATCCAAGCTCAAAAAAATTACATGAATATATAACTCAAAATCATCAAAGCTTTGAAAGTTGCAATCCGAAATGCTCCAACATTAAAAGGGCCTCTAGTAGATTTTTTATAACCTAACCAAGGATGTCAACCAAAAACTTGTAGATACATGAAAATATAGTCCGTTTAGATTTTATTTTTGTTTATTAAAATTGTAGTAGTTACAAAGATTTTATTAGTCGAATATTTAATCAATGTAAATCATTTAAAAAATGATACAACATCCACCCGTGTGCTGGGATGTTCTACCAAACGTCTGTCGAATATCGACCTTTTGTGTCTGGGATCTCATGTGAAACCGAAGAACAAAGACAATATTAATTACTATAATTGAGTGCAGCGCTTTCTTCGTAATATACATATATGATGTTATGCAAATGGACAAAAAGTTTAATTTCATTAATTCTACTTAACTTTCATAATTTAAAGATGTCCTTGTGCAAACAAATGTTTTTTGTTCTAGGTTGTAAAGATTAAACTCATGTGAAAATTAAACGATGAGCAAGAGTTTGTTAATAGGAAAAACAATCACTTAATATACGTTCAATTGGTAAGTAAAGTACATAGTATTTTTAGCTAATGTTAAATTTGTATACTTTCGATTTTTTATATTTGTAATTACGATTTAACGATCCTATCAGTTTGCGCAACTTATCCAGGATCATCCCATGATTCAGGCATATGGGCATTGTCAAGGTAAATCAATTTAATATTATGTATATATCACATTTCATTTAGTCTCGTTCTGGCACATTTCACTTATTACTAAAAATAATCATTAATCATTTAATATAGTCATATATTCGTTTCAAGTTCAAAGTGTTGCGAGTTTATGGCATTCGACTCGCGTGGTAGTTTTAAAAGTTCCTTTTGAAAATTGTGGTACATGCTTGCCTTGTTGCTTCAACTCTTCAAGAATTTTGGATTTAATAGTAACGGGTTTGTTTTGAGGCCGAGCTTTTGTAGAGAGAATTGTAGGTTGTGTTTCTTTTTCTATATTGTAGCTGGTAAATGTATTGGCTACATGTTTCGCCATTGCCAGATTTCGTGCCTTTTAACTTAAATGTTGATTTGTCGAGCCTTGTGATTGTGACCAGTCTCTCGTCAAAAGATGATAATATTACCGAACAAGAACCACCTCCAGTTTGCTTACGACCGTAAATTTCTTGCTTCAACTGTAAATCATCGTTTTGGAATAGCATTTCAAAGTTCACGTAAAAATCTTTGTGCTTATATAATAGACTTTGATATGACAGAGATGAATAACACATTTTACACTAGGTAATTCAACCAAAATGACACACCATCAAAAATATCAGAAATGTAGATTCTTTGTTTACAATTATCTACTAAATAACTCTTAAAAGTCGCTTAATGCTAAATGTCAAAATTTGTTACGCATTGGGACCGATTCGAAGTTAAAAAATTCAACGCTAAGTTACTTTTGAAATTAAAATTCTATATGAAAAAATAAATTGAAACACAACATTCTCCCAAACGTGGAAGATCAAAGGACAGAAGATCAGTCAAATTTACCATATATGTATGTAGTTATCTGATTGTTGCCAACTTTTTTCCGTCATCGTCGCTTAAAAATGATCTAACATTTTTGGTGAAACAAAAACTATTCGCAAAACCATTTTTTATTTGGCAGAATATCACAGATTTCATGAAAATGGTTTTATTGGGAAAGTGAACAGGTTCCGAACCAGCAAATATACCAAATGAACAATCATTTTTTTTAAATTAAATTTTTAAAGAGAAATTCAATTTTTAAAACACAAAAATTGAAATAACTATTTTGAATCATATTTCCGGATATTTCGTTGGTATATGTACGGATATTTCAATATTTTCCAGATGAGTTCAAAAGTGGCTGTTTTTAAGAGGTCTGCAACATTTGCAAGTCATCGAATTGATATATGTATATGTGGATCTTCAGTGACTTATTCGATCTTGATCCCGGACATCGTTATTGGCTTGCAGTAGTTACCAATCATGCTATGATTATATCGAGCACGATTGCGAATCAATGAAATATTTATGATGGTATATCAGACTAGCTGGTTTTGGAAAAAAAAGTTATATTTTATTTACCATTTTATTAATGTTGTCGTAAATAAGAAAGCTATATATTGAAGAAACACTAAATGTAAAATCAGCTTCGAATTTGAAAATGTTTGACTTAACTCTGATACTTTTTGGTTTTACTCAATGATCTAAAACATGCAAAATCTGAATTAGATCAGTTTGTTTAAATTTCTATCTAGTTGTTTTGAACTTACAACATAATAATTTGTATCTTTTCCTCCATCAAATATGCTTACATCCTTACAAATTAAAGATTTGGTTATGGAGTTAAAGTTAAGTACGCATTATTTTAAAAATTTGGTACCAACCGCATTATATCCAAGGAAACAGTGGAAATTTTCCATTGTCAACTAAAACCAGTTTTAAAGCGAAAAATAACCGAATTACTTCGCTTTAGTCATATAACCTAATAGAATAGCTGCGCAACAATAAATACTACAACAACCCGATACATTTCAAACAATTTATTTTTTAAAAACCGTATTCAAACAGTATTTTTCCTATATACGAAGGTAATTCAACAGGTTCAAAATTATATTGGCAAATTCCGTTACTTCGGTTATTTCGAAGATTTCCGCGCAGGTATTTTCTTTTCTCATATATTATTTACTTGGTTCGAGGTGATGGCTAAATAATGTCCTTCTTTACAAGAAAATCAGATTTGTAAATTTTGTTATACATAATTTATGTGGACTCTACATAGCCGAACAAATAATTCAAATATATAGTTACATATTTATAGTTAATGTTTCCCGATTTGTCATTTTCGAAATATAACAATTACTGCAAGCCAATACTCGGGTAAAGTAGAGAGATTTATTTTTTTGATTTTTTATATTTTAAACATACTCAATCCGTAGATCGATAAAAAATGAATAACTACTTTTTGATAGGTTAAATTAATTTACCGCAAATTAGAGTAAAAGTCGACTTTGATCCGAGTATTATCCTGCAGCCAATATAACAATTACAAAACATTATAAAAATTACGTGGTATTTATAAGACACATGTTGTTAATTAATATGTAAATAATTTAACCTAAAAATTAAAAAAATAAATAATTGAACAAATTAAAATAATTATTATTTACCTACAAGCTACAAGTAAAACCAAATAAAAACAAAATTTTAAAATTTATGGTTTCTATTGATAATAAAAATTGACTTAAATTATTTATGATGTATTTTGATGTTACCCGCGTTTTCTAAACGCCAGCTAATTATTTAAACGTAAGTTGAATTGAAAACATATTAAAGTATTAAGGCTTGTTCCTGTATGTAGCATATGAAACCACTATAACTTAATAATATTATAAAAAATTAAATAAAACCTTACGAATTAAAATAAATCCTAAATTTATGAAAAACAAATAGATTTCTGTTTAATCATCCAACCCCAAAAACATATATGTATTGTGGGTCAGTTAGATTGGTTACGTAAGTAAAATAAATTAACTACTTATTAAAAATTGCATAAATTACAGATTGTGAGCATAAGAATAATTTTGTTCTTTATACACGGATGATAAGGTTTAGGCTACTAAACGGACTGTAATAATTTAAGTAATATGAAGAATCCTGATAAATATGCAACAATTATCATATACCAATTGATTTAAATTATGAACATAATCGCAGTCGGCAAAAATGAATATGGCGAAAAACCAACTAACAAATTATTATTGAATCGGCAGTGCAATTTCGCAGAAGAAGTTGAAACAGTCTACATTAAATTCATATAAAACTATATGTAATCTATAGTTTATGCCATATGAAAAGGGTTAACGAATCTTGCACTTTTCTCTATGACTTTACCCGTATCATCTAACTACATATTTGCATGTCAATTGTCTACAGTCAGTTAATTCATCAAGTCTTCATATTTAACAAACCCCGCATATAAATAATAAATGAAAAATTAAAAGCAACATTTTCCACTCCACAAAACCGTTTAAAACAAAAATTTATTTCTATTCTATATAGCTCTTTTCCCCCACATAATGGTACTGTTACTGAAGCTAGATATTCCATGATTGTTAATAATATTTTGCTGTGCGGTTTTCTATTATAATTTGTTTTTGTTATATAATGAGCATTATTTTTCCAATATAAAAGTTTAAAAGCCAATTTTTTTTAAAAGTAGAATGGGATACAGCAACAAAAATATTTAATATGTAATAATAATAACCATATTGCAATCAATATTATATATAGCTACGCTTATTTAAATTTTTCATAATGAAAATTGGGAAATTTTATTTTTTTGCTTTACGCAAAGTGTTTTTTTTTTTTTTTCCTAGTTGTTTGTTTATTTTGTTGATGGCCAACATAAAATAAATATATGTATGTATAAAATAAAAAAATTTAATTAGAATTCATAATTTTTATTTTTTGGGCTAAAGTTAATTCGTTTGAAGTATAAAAACAGCGTAAAAAATATAATGATGCAAAATTCGCGCGCTATTCTATATTCCGCCAACGTAACATGTATATTGAGAGAGATAATTAAGAATTTTTAATGAATTTGATTACCGGTTACTCGGTTTTTTTTTTGTGTTATCAGATAAAATTTATCAGAATTTTTACATCGGGTTTTTATTTCTATATACGAGTACGTTATGAAAATTAAGTTTTCTCGTCCAATTTTATTTGGTTTTGGTTTTCATATACAGCAAAAAATAAACAAACAACAAAAAAGTTTGATTCTGGTTAGACAAAGTTTATTTTCCCCGTTTTTTATGTTTATTTTTATATTTTCCGGAAGTAAAAATATGAATTGGACTAAATTAGACAAAATTATATTATTTAGATACTGTGCTTTATAAATATATGCAGCGAAAACATGTTTTGGTCATATTTTAATTTTATGAATTTTGTGTACGAGAATATTATAACTAATTATTTGGAATGGAAAATTTATAAAATTAAGTTTTAATTTTATCGGTTAAAATAAAACTGTTTTTGACAATTTTTATGAATACAGCTAGCAGATAAATACAGAAATACCGAGGTTTTAACATAATAAAATATATATTGAAAAATATACATGCTCATTTTGAAACTTACTCAAACCTGAATCCATAAAAGTTTAGTAGAGTAGTTTTTAATGTCGCTAATCATAGTAAATTAGCAACAGTAAATTCTACCCTCCTTGTTCTTCTACTTTCTACTTTTCTAATAACGACAGATGAGTTTCTAAATTAAAATTTACTTTTTGCTTGAATTATGAATTTAATTGTCACTTATAATTTTGGAATTTTTTTTAAATGAACAGAAGTATTTTTGTACATACATTTTATATTTTATTTTATTCTATTGCTTTGATTTTTTCCACCACCATTCAATAAAATATATAAAGCTCACTCAATTCTGAACTTCGTTAGTTTATCGAAGTAAAATTTACATTTTTATTTACAATCATCATCGTTTTCGGTTTTAAATCAGATGAATTTCCATTTTTTCCAAAATAAACTTTTGACAATCTGACAAATGGTCGCAAAAATATTGTAAATAAATTAAACGAAATAATTCGTGTTACTCCATCATAAGTTGTAAATGTAGTAGTGAAACAAACTTGACAAAAATACAATTCTCAATTCAATTTTGAAAACTAATTAAATATGAATTCAGCTATAAAAAAAAATAGAAATTCAAACCAAATCAAATTCGGTAAGAATATTTTGTGGAAAAGACTACGCGATATTCATTCGTGTCACTAACAGATGCCGAAATCAGCACTCTAGCACTCACTATTTCGGCACATAGAAATAGTTTATCAAAATGTGAAAAAGAGAAATTATGTACTTAATCAAAGAATAAAGCATAACCAATAAATAAAGCGTCCATGTTCGAGGTAAAACTATGATACGGAAAAATAACCTCTTCCTTCATACATTTTGTATGTGAAGCGACATGATCTTAGTTTATAGACATACATATTACTGTTAACCTTCAAAACAAAGTTGGTAATGGACAGAAATCTATTTGTACCAAACTTAAGTTTACTCCAAATTAAAATGGAGCCAATAATTTGTAATTACATCATTTTACAATATGGGCCAATTCGACGAAATAATCTCACTTAAAAGTTAATTTCTTATCGAACAAACCGTCAAAACTAATATGTATAAACTAATATGTATAGTTTTTGTTGAACTTCTTAATTTGTGATTTTCTAATTTGAATATCGGTAATGAGCGGATAATTTTTTTATTTTTTTTATACCATTACAATCTACTTACAAGAAAAACTAATAAGTAATTTGATTTCATTTAGTTTGCCGAATTTGACTTAATTGTATAAGTACTTATCGACTGATACTGTTTTAGGTTTTAACTTATTTTAACATTATTTTGATGTGTTATTTTGATTTTAATTATTTGTCGCTTTTGAGAACGTTCCCAATTCAAAAGGTTTTACCCTTTCAGCTTTCTAGCTATGTTGTCATTGCCCAAGAGCTGGGTTCTTTCGGCGTTAATGTGCTGTTATAGTCTCTCGTTTTTGATTAGATCAAATTTCAGACTCTTATGTAGATCGTGATTGTGAATATAACACGGTATTTGTGTGTTATTTTGTTTAGTACAACCCTAGAGTGGTATGTATTTCATAAGTACCGACTGGTTTTAGCTTATATGTAGTTAGGCAGAAGTTTCTTCCAATAAACTGGTACATTTTTCTATATTCATGTAAGTTGAAACTATTATTTTTTATATAGACCTTCCACCTTAGCTATATAAAATGATTTGTATTCGATTCTCCTTTTAATGAAATCGACTCAGATTTGCTCTCGATTAATAATACGCCAACTCTGTATATGTGATATGGCTATTTAGTAGTAGTTTCTCCGTTGATATATCATTACTGTTTCCAATAGCCATTATTGCAATGTCATCCGCAAATATACTGACAACAAACAGAATATAGGATTGGTCCGAGTACACTTCTTTAACGAACTTCTAATTCAAATGATTTAATGTAAATTATTAATCTTTATTACAATATGTAATTAAAAGACTTCATTAGATAAAAATAATATTTATGTTATGAACATTTTTCATTTATGAAAACTGAATCAAAGCCACTGTTTAATTTACTTGTTAAGATTTTTTTTACCAATTTAACCGAGCTACGATCAAATGATATCATTTTGACTAAAATTTAGGAACTGCATAATATGGTTCCCGTTTGTCCGTGTCAGATTTATTGAGAAGTCCCATTTTATTTATGTAATTGTATGTTTAGAAATATTTTTGAGAATTTACCTATACATATATAGCATTATCTCTCTACTTCGCTATCCCTTTGCCATCTGTTGAGGTGAGATTCCAAACTGAGTTTCCCACCAGATAGGACTGGGTGAACGAAACGGTTATGGACAATATGGCGCTATGCTTCTTCACGAATGGCTCAAAAAGGGATAGAAGGGTTGGCCAACCTCTCTTCTCGTCTTCCCGATTTTTGCAGTGTTTTTAAAACTGAACTTATCGCGATAATGGAAGTCATGGACTGGTTGAAATGTAATGTAATATCTACGAGGGATATTTGCATTTTTACGGGCACCCTGGCAGCCTTGAAACGCTACAATCATACTTCCTGATGTCGAAGGTAGCCCAGAACTGTCTGGCATCTTTAAATGAGACGGCTGATCAGTTCAACATCCGCTTGATGTGGGTGCCAGGGCACTTCAATATCCCAGGGAATGTAAAGGCATATGAGCTGGCCCGCATGATACCGCTTGCTTCATGTAGACTGCTGCTTCAGGAAGAAGCCATAAAAGAAACGAACGTCAGATGATCTAACGCCAGTTCGTGTGTAATACTTGACCGGTCCAGATCAGGCCAACTGATATCGCTTCGATGGCACCATATTGGTATGGTCGTGGGAGCTATAACAAGACATTGTCTCAGACTTGGGCGTCCGTGCTCAAGAGGAGGCAACTCGAATGTGGTATAGCTATACGGTCCAATTTTGTGTCTATGCTAGTCCTTTAGGACGGCCACCCTTACCTAACCTAACCGAACCTAGCATTATCTCTAGAAAATAGGGACTACGACCTGAATCAAAAAAGAATTGCAACACCAGTAAAAGTAAAGTATAGTCTTCATTATATAGTTCCAATTATAAAACTGTTTATTGTATTTATGCAAATTATTAACTAAAGTTAAAAAGTTATTTAAGCCACATAATATCTGTACAATATCAATTATACTTACAATTGCTATAAATTTATATATGCATTCAAGTGGAGCTTTACAAAATATAGAAAAACCTAAATCTGTAAATGCTCACTATTTACTCGTACTCGTATGCTCTACAAAATAGTTTGAACAAAAACAAAAAATCGAGACAATAATTTTCTTTGTTTCGTTTCAGTTTCATTTACCATATACACTCAGAATGAGTATAGTTAGTTAAAGTACTTCGCCAAGCACAGTATTTGTGTTAAGTGTTAATAAATAAATGTAAAAGTAGGTATAGCAGGGTAAAAAGACGGGAAACAAAAAAAAAAAGTTTCATAAAAAAGCACTTTGGTAGTTTTTACTACTTGTGTCCCATAACTTTTTTTGTGTTTGTATATATTTTATATATGTACATATACATAAATACACATGGTATATACTCGTAGTTACTGTAGTGATTTTACGTTAGGGATTTTTCTGGGAGATATTTTCATTCTTTGTTGTGTTTATGCTTGTCATTTTCACTTGAGAGTTTTCAAGACGTCGTATCTAAATAAAAAAAAAATAAGTGAAACAGAAAACGAACACGAAGTGATGATGAAATTTTTATTAGGCCTCGTTAGGGAAGAGACAAAAAGTCAAAAACAAAATATAAATAAATAAATGAGAAAGATTGTCTATCGGAAACATCTTTGACACTCATAAGCGTCTATACACATTGTTATTCTTTTATCATATTTATATGAACAACAAAATGTATATAAATCTGTCTATATATAAATTTCAATTTGTCTGACAGATTTTTTTTTTTTCATTGTTCAATGTTTGTTCGATACGATGGCAATTATTAAATTTTTCATGTTAATCAGTTAAGTATATGATGATAAATCAATCTGTTTACAATTTTAGCTATATATATATATACATTTATACATGTACAACAGTTTTCACCTTTTTCATACGACTCGTACAGGTTTATAAATGTTATAAAAAAGATGATTTATTTTCGCTGTGTAACAATATAACGATAATCGTTTGAATTTCAATAAATTTAGTGATTTTAATCCGAACTACTCTCTCCACAACCCACATATATAATAGGTATATGTAATATGTATATATAGGATATTATAATAAAAAAAATTTATGAAAATTAATAATAAAAAATATAGAATAAAGTCATTAATCAATATCATACCAACAACAAATGGAAATAAATATACATTATATATACATATTATCAATAGTAAAAAATCCTTGAATATCCTTTTAGGAAAAACAATTGGAATTATGTTAGTTATATGAATTAAAATGGATTATTTTAGAATTTTTTTTATATTATTACAAAGTACATTTACTAAATATAATAATAGTTGGTATAATAACTATAATAATAATAGTAATGCACTATGTAATACATGTATGTATGTATATTGTACACATAGTGTAGATCTGAAATCAAACGATAAGACAAAGACAGTGCATGAGATGGATAACATATGTTAACAATGCATGTCTACATTATTATTTTTATACATACATATGTCCATACATATATGTATATTGTATGTATTTCAAATATTTTTACTTATGTGGCTGACTCTACCAAATAATATGTGATATGTTGTTGTAAGGATTCCAAGTCATTGTGTCTAAATTAGTTTTTTTTAATGTCATTCTGTGGAAGCATTACATTATAAAGATGGTAGCATATGGTGAATTCCAACAGACAATAATAAAACAAAATTATTTAATGTCGTAAGAAATTATGAGGCTAATGTTTATATAAATGAACAGTGTTTAATAAAAATTATTATTCACATAAAGTATGCTTTGCTTAATGCTTGCCAATTAAATGACGAAAATAATAATTTAAATTTGATTTTACTATATAATATGCTCAACAATCTTCAAAGAAAACTTGCATCATTTTGATGTTACATTTACTTCATAATTATATCAGATACAGTAATTAATAAATGTACAAGATTGCAATAAAATAAAAAAAATACTAAATTATACCCCACGATTGTTGCGGCATTGAGTACGGAATCCTCATGTGTTCCAAGTTACCAACCAATTTAAAAAACAAATTATATCTCTTGTATTGTCTATCTTGCGTATGATGCCAGCCCAGCCCAGAAATATATTACAGTTGAACTTTCTTTTTTCTCCAAGAAAAAATATACCGGAGTGAAGTTTCTAACAAAAAATAAAACTTAAAAAAAAAAATATATCTGTATTAGTAACACTCAAAATCTTCCATGTCATTGTACAGGGTGACATTGTGTCAATGGGTTGAATGAATGTTAGTGTGAATGTGGGTATTGCACCGTGGGCCCATTAGTGGCATTGAGTGCTGGAGTAAAATCCGTCCAATTTAAAAAAAAAAAAAAAACACTCAAAATACAATTCTTATTGGAAAAAATGAGTGATTTTTAATTTTGTATATTACGGAGTGAAAGAAATACTTGATCCGCTTGTAGAGTTTTCAGCTTCTGTTGGACTTCAGATCAATGAGTCCAAAACGAAATACCTGATCTCTGGTTTTAGAGACAATGGCACACCAGATTTTAGTAGTGGCCACCACACGTTTGAGGGAGTGAGGAGGTTCAAATATTTGGGCTCTCTTATCACTCACGATAACAGTGTGGGTGAGGATATTAAAGTGCGGCTGGCAGCTGGCAGTTGTTCTTTATATCCTCTAAGGCCACTGCTAAAATCTAAACACTTATCAAGTGCCGTGAAGCTGAAGCTTTACAAAGCGTTGATCAGGCCCGTTCTTATGTTTGGATGTGAAAGTTGGGCGCTGACGGATGAGTACGGGAGATGGCTCCTTACATTTGAGAGAAGAATCATGCGTGTGATTTACGGCCCTAAACGCGAAATAGATGGTACATACCGAGCTCTGTACAATTTCGAGATCAGAGATCTGATGAAGATCCCCGATATTGTACATGAAGTTAGATCTCAGCGAGTACGCTGGCTCGGTCACGTTCTGCGTGCTGATCCGGAACGAATTGTGCAGCGATCTCTGAAAGGAGAGCCACCATATGGTAGGCGCAGAGGTCGTTGCAGGCGACGATGGCTCCACGATGTAGAGAACGACTTGGCCTCTTCTGATTGTCTTAGACAGTATGAAGACCAAGCTCAGGATCGAAACCGTTGGAGCCAGATTGTTGATTCAGTAAGGGGCCAGTAATGGCCTTTAACACTGTTATTATTTATTATTATATTGGAAATTAAAAAATTTGTAGACAATGATTTATAAATTTTAATAAATTATTAAAAGAAAAGCAATAACAACAATTAAAAAAATTATAGGAGGAAGAAAATTATTTGGTTGTACCAATAATTTTTCTAATGGGAATCAAATACAAGAACGATTTAATGAGAAAAATATGGATTTTAACCAAATAAAATAACAAGGCACTCTTGTAGATTGGGCAAGATTCCACTATATAAGTCTAATAGGTCTATCGTTAGGGAACATTTCATAGAAGAAGATTATTCCAAACGGTGGATTTGAGATGAGTTTTCCAGCATTTTTTTACTTATAGTTTGACTTATTTCTAAAAATTTGTTATCATTTACACTAATTAACTCTCGGAGAATTGGGCAAGATTCCGCTATATAGGTCTAATAGGCCTTATGTTAGGGAACATTTCATAGAAGAAGATTATTCCAAACGGTGGATTTGAGATGAGTTTTCCAGAATTTTTTTACTTATAGTTTGAGTTATTTCAAATTTTATTTTATGATTTACACTAAATAACAAGGCACTCTCGGAGATTTGGGCAATATTCCGCTATATAGGTCTAATAGGCCTATCCTTAGGGAACATTTGGAAAGATTTTTCCAAACGGATGTTTTAAAATGAGTTTTCCAGCATTTTTTACTTACAGTTTGAATTATTTCTTAAGATCTTTTTTCATTAATCCAGATCCAAGATTTCTGAGGATGAGGCACATCGTCTCCACTTTAAACCAAGCGAGTTTCTTGAACAGCAACGAGTTCCTGCCGATACTTTTTCATGCACGTGATTATTCCTTCCAACGTTCCTGCGATTTCCGAATTGACTGTACTGTCTCGCGAGCCGATCCTAAATCTCGTGTCCGGGTACTTGAGCGGGGTTCCGTTGTTTTTTTTTTGCAGTACCCGATTTTCTTTTTGTTGAATTTATAAACAGGTTGTTTCTTTACGGATGCGGGTCGTCAGGCAAGCGATCCAACCGTTTAGTCGCCTCTTACGACATGGAAAAGATACTGTGGTGGTATTCCTGGAAAACATGCTTGTGCAATTCAGATACACGAGACATGTGACCAAATGTAGTTATAAAATGAGAATCTTATTAAAATAAATAAAAAATGCATAAACTTGTTTTTACATTTTTCTTTATTAATTAATTAATTTATATTCAAGATTATAAAAAAAATGTTTAAATTAATATATAAATAGCGGAATCTTGCCCAAATCTCCGAGAGTGCCCTGTTAATTAGTGTAAATGATAACAAATTTTTAGAAACAACTCAAACTATAAATAAAAAAATGCTGGAAAACTCATCTCAAATCCTCCGTTTGGAAAAATTTTCTTCTATGAAATATTCCCTAACGATAGGCCTAATATAACTATATAGTGGAATCTTCCCCAAATCTCCGAAAGTGTCTTTTTATTGGATTTGTTAACATCTATAAAGTTGCTAACAAAAAATTATAAATTTTCGTATTCGATTCCAGTTAGTAAAAATGTTTATGGAAAATATCCGATTTTAAATCATTCGCTTGGAAGTTTGTTTCTATGAAATGTTCCCTTAAAACAGGCTTGATTATATTTTTATGTGTTGTATGTTTTGTAAATGACTGAATTTTTATATTGCCATAATTATGAAAAACATCACTTTATGAAATAATTCACTTTCTTGAAATTCTCATTTTAACATGGCGGAATTTTCCAATTCATATTCATTTCAATGGGATTCCAATGGGATTTTCGTTCCGAATTTTTTTTCTAAATGAAACCAGATGAAAGGTTGAAATAATGAACTGTGTTCAGATTCTCAAACTATACCAATTTTCATTCAACTTAGGGCAAAACTCATGTCATGGCTGACATCTACCCTACATAAAGACTATAGTTAAGTCAAATTAAGCCTAATTCAATTTAAAGACAAACATTTAAATCTAGATAAATGTCTCCAATAGTTATAATTTTTTTGAAAAATAAAAATTATTAAATTTTTAATCGAAGATTGGAGACAGGACAAAATCCAGGTTTCAGTCTTAAATTTAGAACTAATTTTTAGACTATAGTTTTCTTTTAAGTTCAACTTGACTTAACATAATATTGAAATAATTTAGGTCTGTTTTAATTTTTTAGTAATGTTCGTTAATTTTGACTCAACTACATCAACTAGGTGACGCGTAGATTTAATTTTAACATTTGAATTATAAGTTTAGATTTCCACTCTTAAAAATTCTACCACTAAATTTAAAAAAAAAAATCGAATATGTTTCATCTAGGGTCATTTGTACAAATAGTTTCAACAGTCCGTATGCAAATTATCCGAGATCTTTATAATTCATTTGGAAAAATACTAGAGAAAATTCCCTCGGAACTCTAGCTATATAGCCTATTTTAGTGAGCCAGAGAATTCATTTAAGGTAACTTGTAGTAATACTTTCAACGATACGTATACGAATTATCTGAAATTTTTATAATTTTTGGAAGGTTCCAGAGGGGTTAACCCCTCACAATTATGGTCTTTAAAAATAGGTACATTCATCCTTCAAATAACACCAGATAGCCTATTTTTGTAACATGAAGCAAAAAATTTCATCTGGAGTAAACTATAATAGTAGCTCCAATAGTAAGAATGTGAATTATCTTCAATACTTATAACTCTGAAGAAATTTCTTTATTTGATTATGTATTCTGTTTCGATTTTTTTCAACAATTTAATTAATTATTTACTAAATTTATATAACTCAAATGAAACCTTTAGTTCCATGATACGAAAATAGGTTATATGGCATTATTTCTAGGATGACTTTACCCATTTTTAAAGACCATAACTCCGAAGGTGTTATGTCTAGGATTTCCCCCCAAAATTTACAAATATAATTTGTATAGGTACCATTGAAACATTATGTATTCATGTTTATTGAAAATTAATTTTGTATTTTCATAATTACATAAAATAAATTATATAAATGTGTATAGTTATAAAATAGAATAAAAATTGAGAATTATTTATGGGCAGTTTTATTACAATTTGTTCAAATACACTAGATAGAGGATTGTTATTATTAATGGAGCATTATGCGTGATTTACACCTTCCAACAATTTTTTTTCAACATTTTTTGTAGACATTCAGAGCTACACGCAATAGAAAAAATGTATATGCGATAAAAAGAGATAACGCATAATACAAAAATGGCGTCGTGCTATAATTTTTTGGCGGTGTCAAATTTGAATATAATTTTTATATTGTCTTGTTGCACAACGCTCTTTCTTGTAGCTATAATTCTTTTTCTGGGTTTGTTTATTTGCTTTGCAAAATTATTTGTTTCAAATGAATTTCGTGATATACTAATCTCTATATTTTTTGTTGGCCAACATTGTTGGAACGTGTAAATCACGCGTTCATTTACTTCAAACAAGTTCATGCTCGTGTTTATCCAAAGCCACCTTAATTTATTAAGATGGCTTTGGTTTATCCCTTGAGTAAAATTTTGCATTAGTTTTTATTTGAATTGGCTGAACCTTGTAGTTGAATATTATTGTATTTAGATTTCTTGTCTTTGAGCATTGGTAATTTTTCTAAGTTTGCTAATAAGACAAATAGTTTTCAAAAATTGATCGGTTTATCCGAGTTTTGTTTATTATTGTCACTAATACAAACGAATTTATTTAGTATTAGGACAAACTTCACACTTTTAAACAGACGCGTGAAATTTGCCCTAAATTTGTCCTACTTGTTGTTTTTTGTAATTTAGGACAAATTTTGGACAAACTTCACGCAAATTTCCTATAAAATATCGTAATTATCGAGTTCTAATATCGGTGGTGAAACGTACTAAAGTGATTGTGAACAAAAACAAAAACCAGAATGGAACATTCTATGGATTTTAAATAATATTGTGATTGGAATGAATTAAAGCGTACGATATGACGTATGCGTAAATCAGTTCATTTATGGACACACTCAAATTATATACATCAAGGTATGAGTTTTGTACAATCCATATAAAGTTGAACTAAAACAATTAATAACCATAATAATAAATACCTAATTACATTAATTAATCTATACGATTAATTTGCTTGATCTACTAAAAGAATACGGGAAATTTCTCGTACATAGCGTGATTTTTATCAGCTGGTCATCAATACACCGCTGGTTGTAATTTTTCTCTTTCGAAAGTGTTTCTTTTCAGGATGAGATAAATTTCGCATTAAATGGGAGGATGTTGCTGTATAGGTATGTAGTAGAACGACGGTAGGCATCATTGCCTGTTTTTTCATGTCATTGCCATTTCCACGATTCCCTTTCTATTCCTTATGCCGGTAAACCCAAAAATTCACTAAAGCTTCGATACACCCACCCCATTCACTGAGCCATAAGTAGCAAGATACCAACCGCCATCCTCTTAGTAAATTAAATCTAATGATTTCTATTATCGATCTTGTATTCTTCGGAAGAGTTAATATTATTGTAAACTCGAAAACCACTCATACTACCGATGATTTTTCTTTAAAAAAATATTCTATAATTTTAGCACCAAAAAATTTAACACCATGAAATTCTCGAAAAAGTACTTGTTTCCGGAACCTGTGAGCATTATCAACATATTGATTGGATCTTCCAATAAGATTCGCTTCAGCCCACAAAGCGACATTGACTCAATAATCTGAATCCGGGTAATTTCTGAATTTTATCGAAGTCAACCAATGGCCACCGTTTAGTTTTAGCATGTTTGGAGACTAACATACCTGCGTCCATACTACACACAAATTTGCCGTCGTTGCGTGTTACCATTGTGCTGCGATGAATATAAAATTTTAGTAAACGTTTAAATGTGTACATGTACGAGTAATTTCCGTCTCCGTATTTTATTGTCCGGTAGTTGAGAATTATTTGTGAATTGATATACATAATGTACTTATGTTGTTTATCATCATTTTGTTTATTTGGTAAATCATATTTGACAACACTATATTAATTATGATGATCACAATTTTTATTTATTGTGTCCAATAAACTATACTATACCATATACATAATTAATATAAAGCTACATCATGCGGCAGAAGGTTCCAACGCCAGAACCTTGGTATGTAGTATGTAGTCAATTAATTCCATTTCAATCGATTTTCTAATATGTATATATAGTTTTCCATTTGATCTTTCTCTTTGAACTCAAGTGTTAATTACTTAAATAAAAAACAAATAATAAAAAACCAAACAAATAGTTTTTTTTTTCAATTAACAATAGTGACTTTTTGTATTCTATGTACGAGTCGACAACCCAATATACAGTATGTACTTTTATAGTGTACATGCTTTAATGAGGATACAAATGTTTTTTGTTATAATTTTTCTTCATCTTCTGCATGTACATATTATTCCATTTATCCAAACAATAGAAAAAATGGGAAAAAATTCATAAAATGCATTTTCTATTGTATTATATTACATATAGTAGCTACAACCATCAAGTCGTTAGTTTTCATTTGGAAAGTAATAATAAAAAATATAGCTACGAATTGAATGAATTCCAAATAAATTGAGCAAAATAATTTAATTTGTGCTTATTTTACAACAATGAAAAGTTTTTTTTTTCAATTTAATTTCAATTTAATTGTAAAATTTGTTTAGAGTTTTGAGCAGTCGCAAACGATGACGTTTTGTATATTTGCAATTTATACTAAATTCCATTCACGCTCGTCTCGTATATGTATATGCTGCTACATTGAAGTGGTTTATTCATTTCAAATCAATCTATCAACTTTACATTCATGAACATGCATTTTGTCATCAAGAAAATAAAATTTATCCTCATTTTCGATGTCTGAATGTTTTCGTCGTATTATAGTTATACATTATATCGAGAAGTACAGCGGGAAAACAAGAAAAAATCACTTTGTCTGGATTCTAGAATTTTGAAGTAATTTTTTTCTGTTGTAATATTTTTTTTATAGCATGTATATTACAGTGAATGGTAATATATGTATACAGATGTAGTACATAGTTCTTTACTCTTTACTCTAGTCTACAATACATATATATAAATATATACATAATATGAGTGATGAATGATGATGGCATTATATTATAACAACGAGTTGATAGATACCAAGAGAAAGGGACACCACACACACATAGAATGATTGTTGAAGAATGAAAATAAAACTGATTGAGTTGAATAAGTTGTAATTATAACAGGAAAATGGGGAAATGTGCTGGGGTGAAGATGATGGGTAAGGCGGAAGACAATGACTAAAAGTATATTGTGTAGATCCTTTTTTTGATATTTTCCTCTTCTACATTTTCCTAGTATACATCTTCGTCGTGTTCGTCCTTATTTTTCTTTTTACTACAAAAAGTGCTAGTTTAATAAAAGAATTCTTCTATTTCCGTATATTTCGAAATTAAAGTTAAGGAAATATCACTCGACAAAATGTAATTACCTCGGAGGTATTTTTATGAGGGTTGAAAATGATGAAAATAAAAATATTCATTATTAAATTGAATTGTATATATATGTATGTATATTTCTTATTCTATACACAAAAGTCTCAATATATTATATTTGGTTGTGTAAACAGTAACAATGTTTGTTTCAAGTCATGAGCAAGACCAAAACTTAGAGAATAATTGGGTGGGTCGGGTATTTATAATGATAATGGTTTAATTAAAGTGGGTAGGTTGATAATATTCTTAGAGATACATATATTATGTTCTATGGAATAATATTTATTGTTATATTGTGGCGGATATTAATAATTGATTTAATAGATTAAGCAATGGAAATAACGTTTTGTTATACAATTCACGAAATGTGCGGATATCCTAAATAAATTCACCTGCGGAGTGCCAAAGGTCTAAGTTGATCTGCAAAAATTCAGATTTGCAAACAAACACCATTAAGAGAATAATTGACAGATGTCAAAACTTGTTGACAGTTTACAACAAAAGAAACTAACCATATATCGTGATTAACATCAACTTCCGAAACTTATTAATCTACCTATAAAACAATTAAATCCCCGAAAGAAACTAAGAGGTTGAATTTAGTTCATAATACATTTTTTAAGGGGTTTTCAATGTAATTTAATTCAAAATATAGATAAGAATTTTGAAAAAACATAAACATTGAAAAACACTACCGGATACACTATACAAGGTGACGCACCGATCGATTATTTATCAAAAACATTGAGGAATATAGTGATTCAAGGTTCGTGTTTGTATACGTGTATTCGGCTTCTGTTTACTTCACAAATAAAAAGTCACGATAACATTTTTTTTTTTTTTTTTTTTTTTTAAACACCTTTATTGGTATGGCTACTACAATCTTCAACATTATTAATTCGTTTAATTCATTAGTAACGTTGACATTAGTACTTATGAGATAAGCATAAACTTGTGTGGGTTTGCTGCCCCAGGGTCCAGTTCCCCTGAGGTATGATGATATTCTTTCGGTTAGCTCATGTGGTTTGGTTCGTTTGAGCCACCTTACTTCGTTTGTACTATCCAGTAGTTGTACGGCCTCAACGTTGGCGTGGATGAGAAGTCTCTTTTTATGTTTGATGGCATATTCGCGGATGACGTCATCTATCAATTGTATTTGTAAATCATTGTGTATTTCCCTGTTAGTCACAAATCGGTAAGCGATGGTGCCCATTCGACGAAATTTATGTTGGCTACGTTGAATAATGTGTCTATTGGACTTATGAGTACAACCCCATAGCTGCGCACCATACATCCATATTGGTTTGAAGATGGTCAGGTAAATTAGTATTTTGCAATACAGGTTCATTTTGGAATGATGCCCAATTAACCAGTACATTTGATGTTGTTTTAATGATGCCCAATTACCCAGTACATTTCACGTTGTTCAAGCGTATCTGTCAGCTTTTGTCTCACGTGATGTTTCCAGTTTAGCCTTGAGTCTAGATGCAGACCAAGGTATTTGGCCGATTTAGCCTGCGGCACTTGTACCCCGTTGATGTATATGTGCTGGTTGATATTTTTGGGTCGGAGCGTAAATGTCACATGGGTTGATTTACGCTCATTAAGCGCGATTTTCCAATCAATCGTCCATTTAGTAACGTTGTTCATTGCTCGTTGAAGATTTTTCACTGCCCTTTGTTGAGATTCGTCTATTGCCATAATAACGTTGTCATCAGCAAACGTACCGATGATTGTTTTGTTTGTTGTCGGTATGTCTGCAGTGTAGAGAAGGTAGAGGAGTGGTCCTAATACGCTTCCCTGCGGAACTCCCGTTAGCGTAGGATAAAAGTCAGAACATGTTTCTTCATGGGGGACTCTGAATTTGTGATCAGAGAGGTATGATTCAAGCAGCTGGCAATAATTTTGTGGTAACATTTTGCTCAACATTTTGTTAATCCCTCGAGCCAAACCCTATCAAATGCCTGGGATACATCCAGAAATACAGCGGGGAAATATTTCTTTTCTTATAACGCTTGCTCTATCACCATAGTGATTCGATGGACTTGATCTATTGTGGCGTGGTTACTCCTAAATCCAAATTTAAAATCAGGAACCTTTACCATTGGCTTGGGACGTTTCAGAAGTAGTTTTTCAAACAGCTTTGATAAAGTCGGGAGCAGTGAGATTGGTCTGTACGATATGTTACTTCTTCATCAGGTTTGCCTGGTTTATTCAGCACAATTATTTGGGCCGTTTTGAAGCATTTAGGTACATACTTCAACCTCATACAGGCATTAAATAAGTATGTGATCATGATGATTGCTTTACGTGGTAGTTCCTTGAATAGACTCGGTGATATTTCATCAATTCCTGGTGCTTTTTTTTGGTTAAGATTTTTGTCGATTTCTTCGGCAATTTTGATTAGCGTGACCCTTTTAAAATCCTGACTTGGTTGATGAACAGGTGTTACGTCGATGTTGGATTGAATGTCATGGGGTTGAAATACTGTTGCTAGGTGTTGAGCAAAGAGTTCCGCTTTTTCTTTGTCTTCTCGAACCCAACAACCTTGAGCATTTCTTATGGGTGGTATCCGAGCTACAGCTCGTTTAAATTTTCTGGTGGCTTTCCATAACGAGTTGTTTTTATCCATTTCTGGACCTAGCCCGCTTAAGTAGTTGTCGAAGCAATCTTGTTTGAGTTTTTGATTAGCCTATTGACTTTGTTACTTATCCGATTGAAGACTGTTTTGTCGATGGGATTTATGGTCAGATGCCATATTCTCCCTGCCTTCAATGAAATGTATTCAATGAAATTCTTTGTTTGATGTTCCAATTCCTCCATTACTTTTCATACTCACTTTTAATTCAACTAGCTCTTGAAAGTGAATGACGGTAACATGACACGTCATTTGTAAAAATAAAAATGAGAGAATTTTCAGTTAGGGTTATGATTTTTACGCCATCTTATTTACATCAATAATATTCAATTAACATTCAGCTATGTTATATATTATTTTGTAATTCTGCAACATGCTCGATTAAACGTTTGCATAATATGGGAAAGATTTAATTTCAAATTTGGAGTTTATTAATTTATTATATTATTTATTGTGTATATTATTCCTATTTAAATGATTTAAGAAAGCTAATTTACTATCGTAGCATAGAACAGTATTTAACAATTTTCTTATATTTGTTGCAGAACCTTACATCACAAAAACTTGGGAAACAACAATGTTAAATAAATAATTTACACCACGAAATTCCAGAAACGTATATACTGCGTTCAACAAAAGTTCCCGATGTTTTTCGGATCTTTAAAAATTACTCAAACAGTATAAAACTGGTTGTCAGATCAACATCTAACACAGCTTTTATAAAACTAAAAACAATAAAACGAAAGTAGGTTGCGATCAACAGTTTTCGCAGCTGTAGACTTCTTCATCTTTCATCTAGTGATACCGCTGTAATCGTTTGATGTTGATCTGATAACAAGTTTTATACTATTTAAATACTTGCAACAGGTTCGGAATACATTTGGTTATCTATTTCGAAAAGAAAAATTTTGTAATGGAGAACCAAAATTATAATTTATATAGGTACATAATGCATATGTCCGCACAGCACCCGCGCTCTGTCATTGCAAACCACACATTATGTTGACCAACGCAAATAAAAGAGAGAATCTACAGAAAAACCAAGAGGACAAAGAAAGAAAAAATAATGAATTTTTGGGGCAATTATTTTAATGAAAATTTAAGAAAAATTTACAAAGTTCTCGTGGTGGTAAAGTAGACAATCATATTGTACTTTTATATAGAGATTCAACAAAAATGCAAAAAAAAAGCTGTGTGCTTTTCCTTCTAATAATACATAGCTATTGTACTCTCTACTACAGAATCAAACGATTTTCTATATAGAATTTTGCTTTTTTAATCCTCTTAAAAATAAAGTGAAAACTCATTGAATTAAAAAAAAGTTGTGATTTGAGAGAGACATTTGGGAAAAGTAAAAACCAAAAATGAAATACCGCAACCGCACCGCATTGAAAAGATTTTTTATTTTATGTGTGTGTGTGTGTGAGTGTGCTTTCTGAATGGAAAATGAATTATATTTCTGTTATCGCGCCTGTTTTTATTATATTTTTCTGCTTAGAATCACGTTAATTGGATTAATTATTATGAGGGAGGATAAACGTACATATTTTATTGTTTGCTAGGCATTTTTAAATATATCTTCAGCCTATACATATAAGTATAACAAACCATCGCGCTCACTTTATTGTAATGTATGATGTAGATTGTAGAGCAAAAGGTGCAGGGTGCGGAGTTGGAACAGTTCTATTGATAAAATGATAAATTTTATATAATGTTTTTCTTTTGATGTGCTATCAGCATTAAGTGGGTGGGTATAGCTGAGGTTTTTATTTTTATTTGTATATCGTTTTTTGTTTTTATATATGTATATGTAAAATATTTTTTTATTTATTGACGAAGAAAAATTGTCTTTTTTGAAATACGACGGTATAATTAAAAAGATTATTTCATTGATTTTCGTATTTCTTTTGTTTAGGATTCTTTTATAAGTTTTCCGGAAAAACAAATTAAGTTTTTGTGTGTAACGCCAAAAACGGGATTCAATAATTTTATTCATCTAAAAATGGTTTTGCTTGTTTTAGTTAAGTATACGTATTCCCTGGAGATTAATAGATTTGTTTTTTATATAAGTTACAGTTTTTATATAAGAAAAATTTGCAGGCTTACGTCACCAAACAGATTGTTAAATGGCTTGAAGCACAGTATACACTGGCAATAGGGATCTAGAATTATCGAAAATTTCAGCAAAAATCATTTCTCGTTTTCCGAAAAATTAACTTTTATTTCTCGAGAAAATAAAGAAAATTTCGAAAAGTTTCTCACATTTTTTAATAAGCTAAATTATTTTTTGTTAAATTTAATTTTGAACTGTAAAACCTTTATATGGCGAATATGGTCGAATGATATTTAAGAATATTAGACCGATTTTAAACTAAATTATAGATCTCACTTTGAGTCATATGGGATAAGGCAATGACACAAAGATTACAAAATATGTCCGAAATGGTTGAATTTTGAATTTACAGTGTTGTAGTAGAACGTAAATTTATGATCTTCTAGGAGGATACTACAGTTGCTTTTTAAAACACTACAATACAACTTTACGTCTGTGTATAAGTCAAGTATTATTAATCAAATTATAAAGTTATAACGTTCGATACATTACTTACACAGATACTTTACCCTGTATTAAGGACTGGAAATAACTAGAAGAAGGGAAAAGGCTTGCCACGGTTCAAAAAGTCAAACTTGATTTCGACGATTACTCAAACTATCGATTCTGCAGTTAAAAATTGGCTTAACATGTGTAATATTACATGAACCTCAAGAGATTTTTTTAAGAGTTAATTTTGTCCGAGATTCTCGAGTAATGTTAAAAAAAAATTTCGAGAAACAAAACAACGCCGAGAAATCCCAATTCCTAGTATAGACGAAAAAATAATACAAGCAAAATGCTCTAAATGTAAATCTCTACATAAATATTTGTAACCTGAGAAATTACATAATATTGTGCATTATAATTTTGGATTTGATAGAATCAATTATTATGTTTTATTACGGAATAATGGTAATAAATTAATTTATCTGTTTATTATCTAACTCACAATAATTGCCTTCGCTAGCTATACGTCTTCCATCTTTCAGGCAGCATACGGATACCGTGGCGGAAAAAACTTCTCTTCTTTCGATGAAATTCACGAAACGATCTAGTTTTGTTGTAATCAGAGGAACTGAAGTGTTGAGAGTTGGATTTGAGCAGTTCATAATAAATAACAGCCAGGTGGTCCCACCAAATATTGAGCTTTATCTTTCAACTATGGATATTCTGTTTTGCTGTCGATGTTGAAGTATGTCCGGGCATACTTCACGATCTCTTATGTTTTGGAGTATCGTAATGGATCCACTTTTATCAACCGTGACGATTTGATGCAAAAAATCTTTCGTTATTGCCGTTCAAGCAGCAGTTCGCCAGTGATCATTAAAGACACGCTGATTCAATCATACAGGCTTTACCATATATTTCTATAAGCATTCGATGCAACTCAGCCGAAAGTTTCTTTAAATTATGGAGCAGAAAAATAAAGCTTCCCGCAAATGATGCTTATTTGGTTCAAAAACTTACTGTTTTACACAATTAAAAATTAATGATGAACTAAGCTTACTGTATCACCATTTTGACCTGAGAGCCATCTTTTGTAGAACGACAGAAAATTATGAACTCCTAATAATTAAATTACGTAATATCAGATCTTTAAAAACTGTTATTATTATTATTAATAATATCAGATCTAAGTGCAATTTTTCGCCAACTCATTTTCCATTCTAACTAATTTGGAATAGTCAGTTTGATCGGATCTTGAATAAATTTTGGGTTTAATATTAAAGAAATTCAAGCGTTATTTCAACAAGACTTCATCAATTTGTTGTAATGTAAAATTTTAGAGAGAGCAAATAGTTTAAGGGAGGTTCACCATAATTTCTATATGTAAATTAAATTCAGTTTAAGAAACACAAAATGAAATTAATTTTTCGAAGATTTTTTACAAAACTACAATAAAGTTGAAAATTTTAATTATCCTAGTGCTATATGTAAATTTTGGCCCCTGTAGTCGGGGGGCACTCACATGTCTCGTAAATCTAAATTGCACGAACCTGTTTCCCAAGAATATCACCACAGTATCCTTTGCTTGTCGTAGGAGGCGACTAAACGGTTGAATCGCTGGGCTGACGACCCGCATCCGTAAAAAAAATAAAGTATTTATAAGGTCAACAAAAAGAAAAATGGATACGGCCAAAACAAGACCGGACCCCCGCTCAAGTACCCGGACACGAGATTTAGGATCGGCACGTGGAACGTGCAATCACTTAGAAAACCAGGAGCGTTAGAGGGCCTAATCTCGTGCATGAAGGGGTAACGGCTGGAACTCGTTGCTCTTCAAGAAACTCGCTGGCCTAAAAGTGGAGACCATGTATCCCAGGGCTATACGTTGCTCTACAGTGAAGATGACCTCGGAAATCTTGGAGCTGGATTTCTTCTTGGGCCGCAGGTAAAGAACGCTGTTTTGGATTTCCAAGCAGTCAATAACCGATTGTTTAAGCTTCGCTTGCGCATGAAGTTAGTCAACCTGTCGATAATTTGTGTACATGCGCCCACAGAAGTCAGTCAGCCCCAAGATAAAGACTCATTTTACAATGACTTGGACGACCTGATGGGATCTATACCCGAACCCGATGTTAGAATGGTAATTGGGGACTTTAATGCTAGAGCTGGCAGAAATCAGACCGACTTGTGTGGAAACATAGGTACGGACTCCCGACACAAAACTGCGACCGACAATGGTAAGAGGATGATGTACTTTGCGGTTGCTCATGATCTTAGAGTAGCAAGCACATTCTTTCCTCACAAACACATACATCTAGAGACATGGACACATCCTCGCGGAACTTCCCGCAGCCAAATTGACCATGTGTTAGTTTCCAAAGGATGGGCTTAGGTTGTGCAGGATGTGAGAACTTATCGGTCAGCAACCAAATACGTAGGCAGCGATGATCATTTGGTCGCTGCAAAGCTACGATGGAAGTTTTCGTACAAGTCTGGGAACACAGCGAAACGCATGGTACGTTTCGATTGTAAAGGTCTGATAAATGAAGATCAAAAGAAACGATATCAGGATTTTGTCAGCGACATCATTGATGAAGCTAATTACCAGTCTGACTGCGTGAACTCTGTCTGGGAGGTACTGAAAACTTCGGTTGTCAGTCCTGCTCAACAGACTTTAGGTATAGTGAAAGTCAGACACAAGAATGATTGGTTTGATGACGAGTGTCGTCTTGCAGTTGAGAAACAAAATATAGCCCATAATAAAGTGCAACAACGTCTCACAATCGCGAGGAAAAACTAGGCTACTCTTGCAAGAAAGGCAGCTAAGCGGATTAGGCAGACGGAAGAAGCGAGAATGGTGGAAGGCCGAGATTCTGAAAGAACAACAACTCAGCAATGAGCATCAATCGAGAGAGTTTATGGTCTGCCCAGGAATACCTAGGAATGCCAACAAAACTGGTATGACTATGTAGGATGGCAGCGACGCAGTCTCAATGCTGTGTTAAAGTTGAGAACAGGCTATCGACAAGTTTTGTAGTTAACTAAGGTGTTCGGCAGGGAAATGCTCTGTCCCCGATACTCTTTAATCTCATGTTGGAGTACATCTTTCGTAAAACTGAAACACCTCAGCGTAACATCTTATATCGCCAGTCCAATCAGGTGCTTGCATATGCAGATGACATATGCCTGATTGAACTGAATAGCAACGGAGTGAAAGAAATACTTGATCCGCTTGTAGAGTTTTCAGCTTCAGTTGGACTTCAGATCAATGAGTCCAAAACGAAATACCTAGGATCTCTGGTTTTAGGGACAATGGCACACCAGATTTTATTAGTGGCCACCACACGTTTGAGGGAGTGAGCAGGTTCAAATATTTGGGTTCTCGTATCACTAACGATAACAGTGTGGGTGAGGATATTAAAGTGCAGCTGGTAACTGGCAGTCGTTCTTTGTATCCTCTAAGGCCACTGCTAAAATCTAAACACCTATCAAGTGCCGTGAAGCTGGAGCTTTACAAAGCGTTGATCAGGCCCGTTGTTATGTTTGGATGTGAAAGTTAGGCGCTGACGGATGAGTACGAGAGATGGCTCGTATCATTTGAGAGAAGAGTCATGCGTGTGATTTACGGCCCAAAACGCGAAATAGATGGTGCCTACCGAGCTCTGTACAATATCGAGATCAGAGATCTGATATTGTACATGAAGTAAGATCTCAGCGAGTACGCTGGCTCGGGCACGTTCTGCGTGCTGATCCGGAACGAATTGTGCAGCGACCTCTGAAAGGAGAGCCACCATATGGTAGGCGCAGAGGTCGTAGCAGGCGACGATGGCTCCACGGTGTAGAGAAGGCCTCTTCAGATTGTCTTAGACAGTATGAAGACCATGCTCGGGATCGAAACCGTTGGAGCCGAATTGTTGATTCAGTAAGGGGCCAGTAATGGCCTTTAAAACTGTTTAAAAAATAATATGTAAATTTTAAAATGGTTTTAATGATAGCTGATATTTAAAATGATTTGAAACATTGTATATAACGTTACCTAACAGTAAAATTGTTAAAATTGTTATCTATCAAATGACGTTAAAGTTACATTTTCGAACAACAAAATAGTTGATACACTAAATATTAAAATGGGCACACTTCGTCCAAATCAAACATTTTTATATGTACATATACCCAAAGAGATTTAAAATTATTCAAATACGCCTATTATAGTATATACTATATCCAGAAGCTGGTTGTTTCACCGTAATGTATTTTTTATGATAAATAGTTACATTAAAAATAGTGATCGGCATATGGAGGAATCTTGTGAACATTTATTTCTTGATTCGTCAGTTACAATTTTCAATTAATAACCGTACTTCCTAAATATCATTTGTTTATTTTTAATCTAATTATAAATTCCCGAAACAATATTTCAAGTTAACAAAATTTATAAAAATGTTAAAAACATAACGTATTTTGTTAAATAATTTAAATTACAAAAATTAATTTTTGAAAATATATAATTAAGAGCTAACCTAAGATGCTTGCTTTATGTCACCTATTAATTTCAAAACTTATGGCTAGAAACTTGTAGTAGAGTGTCTTAACAAAGTGCAGGAATTGTGCAGGAATCGAGAACATTCAGTTCTTCTTGGAGTGTAATAAATTGTCTATGAAAATAACCTGCCTCTCGGTAGCAGAACACTAATTACACAACTATAAGTATACGTACGATAGATCTTGAATTAATTGAATCAATAAAATTAAAACAATCATAATATTCGAAACCGAATTTTTAAAATTCTAAATTTAATTTTTTTCGAAATTTGGGAATTTTTAGATATTGGCCAAGGCCTCTAGAGAGCCGTTTTATTTAAATTCAATGTCGTTGGTTTAATCCTCAATGCAATTCTAGTATTTCATATGTACTGTATTTGATGAGAAATTGAATTAAAACTGTGAGCTTGCTAGTTCTTTCGAAAGCTTAAAACTAATTTTTTTTTAAAATTATAATTATTGTTTTCGAAATTTTGCAATTAAGTATTTCACCAATGATCTTTTCCACTTGTGCGTGCGGAGCGAAGCGAATCGTGCAAAAAAAATATACTAATTTTTTGCTTCAATTATTTATGCAGATAAACTGCAAACAAATGTCAAAAATTCAAGGTGACAATATACAACTATACCAAGCAAATTTAGTTTGAAAAATCACTAACCACTACTACGACAAATATGTTCCTTTTTCCCGTATATATAATCATAAAGCTATTTTTAATCGATTATATCCCCACCGCATCGCATACATAATTGGCCCTTTACCGTTTCATACCTCCCCAATGAGCGTGGCCAAATATTTTAAATTGCAAGAAAAGTTACTTTATTTTAAATTATATTCGAGACAAGAGGCATTGTATCCGTCAACATTCTGGAAACTTATTATAAAATTTAATACCTTTACAAAATGTAGATTCTACTTGATTTCGAAAAATACTGTACATTTTTTAAATATGTTTGGGGAAATTTTCTACTAATTAAAATGGGAGTTCAAAAATTTTCATAAAATTCATGGATTTTTGGAAATTTCGATTAATATTTAAAAATCCGATGAAACTGATTGATCCAAGTTTCAGCACGTGGTTTAGGTATTATTTCGAAAATTGCCTAAAAAATATTGGATTTTTCAAATTTACAGAAATTTGTAAAATCTCCAAAATTTTGTTTAAATTTTTTTATAATTCGGAGGAACATTCCGAAATCATCTTAATTTCGAATGAAAATTCAAAATTTGAAATATAATGCACAAATTGGAGAAATGTTCCGAAATTGTAAAAATGCCCATCACGAATTGCAATTGCAGCTTGGTATATATTGCAGCTTGGTATATATGTATATACGTATAGCGTATAAATAACGTCTGCGGGGTTTGAAAAAAACGAATGATTAAAATTAAGGTTATGGTTTACGATTTGCTACGCTGCTCTACTTATGTCTCTATATATACTCACGCTTTAATATTTTAGATGATAATAAATTAATTTTCCTCGTAATTTTCTTGTTTTCTTTTC
The DNA here is from genome assembly GCA_951394425.1 of Tipula unca. Taxonomy (NCBI): domain Eukaryota; kingdom Metazoa; phylum Arthropoda; class Insecta; order Diptera; family Tipulidae; genus Tipula; species Tipula unca. The sequence continues at coordinate 129,232,437 of OX596380.1, forward strand.
GACTGCTCTATGTACGTACTCGTAGCTACACACAGATGGTAATGAGCTTTTTATTAGTTTTTTTTGTTGCGTATAATGTAACATCTGAAGGGAACGATGCGATGAAATGATAAAATAACACACTGCGGAAATTTTTATGTCAATTTTTTTTTATGAAGTAGGAAAATATGAGTATTATTTAATGTGTGAGATTTTTTTAAACATTTTCTGAATTTGAACAAGTGTTGGAAACGAAAGGAAATTTTAAACCACTCTATACATAGATAATGTGCAGGATGATGATAATCAAACAACAAAAACAGTAAATATTCGATTTCATTATAATATTCTTATGATAAGATAAGACAACAGCGGATTTTTTTTTTGAAAATTCCTTTGTCTTGAACATGACAAAAATAAAAGAGTTTTATTTTATTTTAATTAATTTTAAAAACTTTCAATCCCTTCAGAATTTTGATACATGATAAAATAAAAAATAAAATAAAAAAAAATTGACACACATTTTTTTATACTTTGAAAGCTTTTTATATATAAGTTTTTTATGAGCTTTAGATGCAAATGTTTTACTATTATTGTATTTTTTTGTGCTTTGCAATATTTTTTATAAAGTCACCTCGAATAAAATTTTTAATTAATCAAAAATAATAAAAAATGTTATGACATTTTTAGAAAAAAAAATTTATAGAAAAAAAAGTTTCATAAATTTATTTTTTTGCACTTTTGAGAAGATAGCGAAAGAAAACTTTTTGGAAAATACAACAAAAAAAAAATGAAAAACGAACGAAATGAATCAAAAGAAAATTTTGATAATTAATGAATGTTGTTATTCTATTGCAAAATAAAAAAACGAAACCAGCGAGGATAGACATGAATTATTGTTATTCGTGATTTTGAGATGGGATAATTTAACGGTTGGACACTTTGCATTAAGTTGTTGGGGATGAATTGATTTTTGGATCCTTTTATAATTTATATTGCTCTCTTTAGTATTTCTGTTTTGTAAACCTTTTACAACATTGTGGTATAATAAATATTATTTTGGGCTTTGTATGAAAACGCAGCTAAAATATTATTTGTGGTCTATTTTTGGTATAGAGGTATAGCTATTTATATTAAATTCTGCATTGCGACATAGACCTAAAGTATATACTATGAACCGGGATATCTCACTCAAAAATGTACTGTTAAATCAATTCCAGAATCATTGGCAGTTTAGAAAGAATATCAGAAGAGTAAAAAAATGTAATCAGCGAGTAAATACGTTTTGAAGCTTAAAAAGGTAGCCCATTTTAATGAACATTAAAAATCGGAAACAATACAGAAGATTATACTTACCAATATGAAAAACAATCATTTAAAATGGTTGGTAAATGATAAGGCTTAGGAATATATAATTCTCACTAGTTGGTAACTGCAATTATTATGACTATCTATAACTATTGCACAAAAAACATTTTGTCAAAAAGCTCAAGATCTCAGGGATAAAAAATAAAATAGATTTTCACATAATCATCACTCCCCTCTTGTTACTTTTCGAAATCAAAAATTCATGAATGTAATCACGTCATACATAAGCTCTGTATGATGTTGTCTTAGATAATCTAATCCATTATATATCGGAATTATGAATAAACACATGAAGAAATTCAAGATGGCGAAAAAGTGAGGTTCTAAATTGAATTGAAGTTAATACAAAAAAATTAAACAGTTAAATTTGGTGATTGCTTCAATTGAAATTTTATTTATACGAAAATTTGAATTTGAGGTGAAAAGTTTTTTCCACCGTTTCTAGAGATGATCCCATGCTCTCGAATACAAATTCGGATAGCTTAGACCCATCCCCACCTTTGTGTTCATGGGAATTCAATTATAATGAGCTGATAAATTGTCAATAAATTTTGAAGTTTCGTGATACTAAAGAACTATTAATAACTTTTACTGCCGACCCTAGAGATGCTTACGAGTACTCATGCACCTTTTCGAATAGTTTAAACCAACTGGAATTTTAGTGGTTAAGCGGACTAAATTCTGATGAACTTTACTATTTGTGTAACAAGATTTAAAAGTTACGTGGTTTCGATTGATTTTTAAAATTGTGTACCTCCGATCCTAGATACGTTCACGGACACCCGTCTATATTTTTAGATAGTTTAGACCATTTAGAAGTTACGTAAACAATTTCATTTTAAACGGTTTTATAAATTTGTTCATCAGAATTGAGTCCGCTAACTCACAAAAATCCCAGTTGGTTTAAACTATCCGTAAATGTCCATGAGTACTCGTGGACATCTCTAGGGTTGGTAAAATTCGTTGAAAATTGAACAGCTTATTATAATACATTTCCCATGGACACAAAAATGGCAATTGGTCTAAGCTATCCGAATATGTATTCGAGAGAATGTGATCATCTCTAGAATCGGCGGCACAAAACTTACAAAATACTGCTTATTCAAATTTTCATATAAATAAAATTCCAATTGGAAAAATAACTAAATTTAACAGTGTAATTTTTTATTATATTTTTTAGTACTAACTTCACTATCATTATGTCGAGCTAATATTATTAAAATACACAAATCAGAATAAGTTATAATTAATTAATTAATAATTAATTGTTGCAGATTCCCAGAAATATTTAAAATTAATGGTTTCATAATAATATATAATTTAAGTAACGTTTATTTACACATAACCATAGTTTTACCAACGTTATGAAAAAAAATTATGAAATATTGCAAATTTAAACTTTTAAAGTACGTTTTTGTATGTTTAAGTATGTTTACAAAAACGCAAAATAATGACAAAAATCTAACTTCTAACAAAAAACTATATGTATTATGTATACAGAAAAATGGAAATTAATAAAGAAAATATCTGGATGTTCAGTAGCTTAAACAGCAAAATTGACTAAAACGTAACATCGATAAGTTAATGTTGACGATATCAAATAAGCTAAGATTAGCTTTAGATGGAAGCATGAAATCATCCTTGTTTAGCATGTTACTATATTCCTCAGCTTTCAAACCATGTACCGCTGGATTATTTTGTTGAAATGGAAATATTTTTCAGCCGTTTTAAATCTTTTCGTATCTCTATCTTCTAAAGGTTTTTGAAAAACATAAGATATGTTGGAGATTTTTCAAAATCACCAGAAAAACCATCAGCTATTTTAATGATTATTCTTCGGATAATTGTGCAGGTAGTGCGGAATCAGTTACTTAAATGAGCTAATGGACTTAAGTGTTGGAGTGTAACTTAAGTTTTAATAACCTTTATCAATCGTTGGCTTTATGGATGCTTTTGACTCCATTAATTCCCATTTGACGAAATACCTTCTAGACCTGAGAAGCTACCCCGCATTGATTGTTAATTGCTCTTATTAGTTTAATTACGTTTCCACCGGGATGGAAGAGCTATATGATAGTCCCAATTCTCAAGACGAATTAGACTCTAAATGTTTACCTTATTTTCGACCTATCACTCTACTTCCAGCTATGTCTAACTAAAGTATACAAAAAGATAACACACATTGTGTAAATTTGTTAATATAGACGTAAATATAGAACCAGCACTACTTTACTTCACATCAATTTTAATATCTATAGGGGTATGTATGCTGTCAAATAATATACATGTTTTCATACTACAAACACAAGAAATAGAAATTAAATCTAAAAAATAATTTATCCTGGTTTTTAAGAACAATAAATCCAAAGTAATTCGAAAAAAATTGTCTCAAGAAAATACAGCTATAGTTTGCTATGAATTAAAGAAGAAATATTTCAATGAACTTCTAATGATATTCACAAAGTAGCATACCACAAAAGGGCTAAGAAAATCAAATCTCCAATTTTACTAATTCATTGTTTGGTTATTCTCTCTTGAGCAGTTCTATGAGGTTCGGATGTTTATTAAATAAAATAAAAATTGTAATACTAAAATAAACGCAAATAAATAGTTAGCATATACTCGTAGGTATGTATATGTGATTCAACTGATGACGTGGAACATTGGTAGTATCATTCTATAATGTTAAATCATTATTAACTATAAATAATTATAAAAATACCAAGTTAACAACAATCAATAATATGTATGAATATTGAGTGGTGTGCAAAAATAATTCATCGATGTATAGAATTCAGAATTTTCGAAAATAAATAAAAGCTAATTAAATAATGCAAAATTGATTATTTTTATTTTACACCGCAACATTTCATGGGAACTTCACATCCTTATCCACAAAAGTGACAACAATGCGTGGCATAATAAACCAAAAAGCGGAATTATACACAAAATTCAAAAGCACAAAACAACGACATTATCAACAAATAATAATAATAACTTTTCATAATTATTTTCAAAATACATTGAACTTTATTAAAAATTGTAAATTTTATAAAATAATATATGTATAGTAGTAATCTATTATTCAGTTATTCATATATTACATACACCAACCTTATATTATGTATGTATGTATGTATATGTATGCAAAAATAAATTCGTTTTTCGGAAAATTAATTGTGAAAAATTAATACAAGTTTTTGCTATTTTGGTGGCTTTGTTTTTATGAATATAGTTTTAATTATTCTAATTTAGCCATATACGGCTGTACATAATTCAAAAAATAATTTGGTTAATTTTTCATTTTCATAATTAGACAGTATGACAGTATAAATATAAATAATATTATATTTTATTTATAATAAATAAAAAATAAATAAACACATTTTATCAAAATGTTAATTATGATTCTGTAGTTTCATGCAAATAAATGCATATAACATGTAATAATTGTTTTTATGTCGTAATAATAATAAAAATATTTTAAATTACCAATAGTTTTTATGTTTATTAATTTTTAAGCTGTTAAGTGGGACAATGTGCAGCTTTAAGTTTTTTATTCGTATAAAGAATAAAGCTAAAACTAAACTGACCGATGAGCTATTACAAATATGTATACATATATTGTACGTACTGTATTTCTGTTCTTCGAAATATAATTACTATAAACTTTCAAAATAACTGGGTTCGTCGCAATACCTTATGATAAGACATATCCCGAAATTTTAACCGAATAAATAGTGCAACAATCTGGATGCACTAAATTTGTAAGTAAATGGAAACAAAAATATCAACAACAAAAAAATGTGTTCTATACCTTCTGTTTAAACCATCTTCCGTTTAATATTCTAACTCTGCAATATAATTTTTTTATTCATAAGTAATGTTACAAATTATTTTAAGTAAAGTAGAATTTATTAAAATTAAAAATAAATGATTAGAGCTCCGAACAAAAATTCTCAAAATTTCCATCATTGTGAGCGTTTTCAGAACTTCTAGCTACGACCTAGGTTCTCACAGGATTATAACTTACTATCATTCGTATATATGCGAATTCAAATTTGTCATGGAATAAATTGCGTCATTTAATCCGCATGTAATCAAGCAGTTGAAAGATATTCTTGGCTCACATTTTGAGAGCGATTTATTTGAAAATCTATGAAAATTGTACGTACCTATATTCCTTTAAAGTTTATGGTCGTAAAATTTTTGAAAACAAGAATTTAAACACTTTACCAATTTAGAATTTATATTAATTACTATGCTACTTATGAACAGTTTCGCTATATGTGGCTCAGGGCTAATTTTACTTGAAACCCTAGCACCTAAAGATTTTTCATATCCTATCTTACTTTGACCTGGATTGGTTAAATAAAAAAAAAAATTTCCTTATTCGATTTTTATAGATAAACTGTATGTATGTATGTATGTATATAAAATCAACAAATTTCTGCTGATGTAAGTTGCATAACAATATTCAATCTATTTCTAAGTTATAATTCAAAAAAGAAATTCAAAAAACTGCATTGATATTTGTTATTTATCTCTTAAGAAAGTAGAAATTGCAACAACAATCAAGGACAACAACAACAACAGACATTAGAAAATAAATTGAAATATCAAGAAATAAAATATAAATTTATTTATTTATTAAAAATTAAAATTTTAATATTTATGTGCGACATGCAATTTAAATAAATAAATAAATAAAAAATCGAAGATATAGAGAAAAACGTTGGTATATAGCGAACGAAAATTCTAATGTCAAATTCTACGAATTTGTACAAAAATTTGTACACAGTGCTTTTCCAAAAGGATAAACATCAGCAAAAACATTTTGTTTTTGTACCTGGTATATTATGTTCTTTTTACTTTTAGTATATAATATAGAGTTGTCATATATTTTTTGGGGAAATTGGTTGTCTAAAAATATAATGTGATAGTAATTTATATTATGTACGTATATGTGTACGTATACAAATGTATATACATATAAATAAAGTATATTTATTTTCGTGTTGTTGTTGACGTTCTTGGCGTTGTTATAACATGTTAGTTGGAAACGCTTTTTATTTATATTTTAAAGCTTTTCAAATTTATTTAGTGCCGTCCGCAAACCATCAACACAACAAAAAATTATATTAATATGAATGTTTCAAGTAGAAACAACATAAATTATGAATGAAATGTGGGGGCACAAAATATTGTAATGTACAACAACTCAACTCGATATAAAACACGTAAAAAAATTATTTCTATTGTAAGAAAAGAATGTTGTAAGACTTTCCTTATATATCTATAGCATGTTATGGAAAGAGCATACCTGCATCAAGTATAATCGGAAAATATCTGAATATCTGTTAAATAAACATCCTGTTATAGCATCATCTACACTCACCTAAAAAGAAAGAAAAATAATATTAATTTAATAATGCTTTATTGAACATAACCTGAAAGTTATAAATATAAATTGAAGTCAAATGGAAAATTTTCCTAGAACATAATTTATTTGGTTGCCGACCAAGTAATGTAAAAGTAACTTTTATAAAAATGTCCTAATTTAAATAACTGTTATCAACGAAAGTTACTAAAGTAATTGTCGTTAGGCAACGTTATACAAGTATGAAGTATCGTTCTAGTACAACACAACAACAAAACAAGCTCTATCGAGAAACTCGTAATTTTAGCACGAGTTTTGAAATAAATCCACGAGCAAAAGTTACAAATTAAGCTTTCCGCTTTTAAAGAAGAAAATGGACGAAGGAAATCTAATATGTATTAGACAAAATAGTGAAAGATTCTAAAAAAGATTTCTGATAAAAATAATTGTTGCTTCAAGTTTTATAAAATCTAAGACTATATGATTGTTCCTGTATAGGAACCAAGCGAAAATTTTAGCGAAAAAAAAATCGATATTGATTGTTTGTAAAAGTAGGCTAAGCTCCTCTCGCGGAAAAAATTATTATTTAAAAGAACGATACATTTGAAGTTTGTGTTGTTGTTTTTGTATTAAAAATTTGGTGGCTGTGTGTTTTTAAACGTCAATGTATAGATAGTTTTATTTTAGAGAAATTCCGCTACGTGAAATCCGTGATGATCCAATCGTCATTGACGATTGTAAAAGTAGACTAAGCTCCTCTCGCGGAAAAATGATTATTAAAAAGAACGATCCATTTGAAGTTTGTGTTGTTCTTTTTGTATTCGAAATTAGGTGGCTGTGTGTTTGTAAACAGCAATGGATAGATAGTTTTATTTTAAACGTCAATGGATAGATAGTTTTATTTTAATTTTAAACGTTAATGCATAGATAGTTTTATTTTAGAAAAATTCCGCTACGTGGAATCCGTGATGCTCCAATCGTCAATAGGAAAACAATTTATGTTAAGTAAACTCAGTATGCAACCCAAACTGGTAGATTTATTGTTTCGTCATAACAAAACTTTGAAAACAATCTATGTATATAAAAATAATTTTTAGCGGTACATCCTGAGGTACCGATAATAATAATTAACAGTGTTAAAGGCCCCTGTGGTCGGGGGGCACTCACATGTCTCGTAAACCTAAATTGCACGAACATGTTTCCCAAGAATACCACCACAGTATCCTTTGCTTGTCGTAGGAGGCGACTAAACGGTTGGATCGCTGGGCTGACGACCCGCATCCGTAAAAAAAATAAAATGTTTATAAAATCAACTGAGGTACCGTTAAATGAATTAAATAGTTTGTTAAAAGCCTTATGTAAATTATATGTTTTTTCCGCTAAAATTTGCGCTTGGTTCCTATACTGGTTATTCAGTACTTCGCTACCAACACTATATAAAGAGTGTCCCAAAATGTGCTATTTTTTATTTGAATATTGATAGTGTTTTTAGTTTAATATCAGCAATGGTGCACCCATGTTTATGGTTTGATGATATACACTTTCTCCTTAAGATAACTCCTATAGAATTAGTGTTTACAATGAAGCAAAAGCAAAATTTCTAATGCATAAAGGTATTAAACGCGTACTACTATAATCATGATTTAATAATTTTTGTGAAGAAAACCTTAAAATAAAAAAAATAGAAAGGACAGCAATAAATTAATGAGAGTTTTTGAGACAAGCAGAAAAATTCAAGGAAACGGCCAATTGTCGATAAGCAATGATTTTTGCGGGCACTCGCTCAATTGAGCGCTCCCAAAAATAGAGATACAAGGGATAGAAATGGTTGAAATGCTAGAATATTTGCAGTTTTTATGGAATTCTGGTTTTCAACAATCATAAAATTCAGTCTGTATGTACAGTCTGTGTGTGATAAGAGCATGCCAACGTCAAAGTAATTAAAAGATTCCCTAGTAAAACAGTGTATTAGTTGCCAATAGATAATTTAAGTATAATATATGTATCTCTTACTACACAGTCTAATTCCTTAAATTTTTATGTAATAAACGAGCCCCATAAAATGTTATTCTCTGAATACGCTACAACAGTGAAGATATTTTTTGAAATTTCATAGCATCGATAAATGAGTTTTTAACTAATGAGATGAAAAGATACAAGGAAATTAATGTTTTAAGATTATTCTTAAACAAAAAGTTATTTTCTTAATAGCTAATAAGGCACTAAGAAAAAAAAGAATAATAATAATTATAACGGAAGTATTCCAAGTTATTTCTACAAACAAAACAAACAAAAGGCCAGCCGACTTTATTGCATTTCCATAGATTTGTCTTATCACTTTTAGTTTTCAGTTTTGTTTTTTTTACTTTCTTATTTAAGTGTTTGCTGCCTGGTATCATTATATATTTTATTTAAGTTTTGTATTTTCGAGTAACACAAAAAATTTGAAGAAAAAAAAACACTTTGAAAATTTTCCCTAGGGAAATTCAAACTAAAATGAAAAATTTATCGAGCAATTTTTTTTTTTTTTTCGTTTACGATTTTGAAGAGACACAAACATAATATAAGAGATGTAATATAAAAGCTGAATTAAAATGTTTTATACAAAAATGAAATAAGAAATCGTGAAAGCTTTCATGTAATCAATTGATTGATTTATTCATTTCGCAAAATATATTCCTGTTCTTTTGATGATTGCCATACCGTGTGATTGTTATACTAACGATCCCAAAGTTGTTTTATTTTCTAAGTGTATCTAGAACGAATACGATATTTAATATTTATTCTTATCTGTACATATTACTCATACAACCAGTATTCACATAGGCAATTCATAAAATATTAATTTATGATTAACTGAACCTTGCAAGTCTTATTTTGCGGCCATTACGTGTTTCCGCAAAATAATGTTTCATCTACCCCTCCTCTCGCATCCAATTTTTAACAAATTCAAAGTCAATAATTTTTATCTCTAAACAGCAGCACACAAAAAATATATAAAATCAAAATTTAATTTAAAATTATTATTCCCATTGTCTGGAACGATGTTAAATTTTTTATTGCAAAGACCAAACATAACCAAAATAAATTTATATTTTACGATTCAACATGTCGTTCTTATTAAAGAAAATGTGCACATCCACATACACTTATACACAACTGGCAAACAAAAAAAAAAGGTTTGTTGAAATTTTCTTTCTATCACGTATTATGATCTCAAGTATTTCAACATCGACAAACTAAATTAATTTAATTATATATTTTAAATTTTGCTGGCAAATAAATAATTTTGCAAATAGTAGGTTCGTTTTGGTTATTTGATCTATAATTTTAGTGCCAAACAACGTTCATTGACTGATAAATGTTCGTGAACGTAAATCAATTTAATTATCATATTTCAGTAACACAAAAAAAATGTTCTCTGTAAACGAAACATGTCCTTCCAGCTATGAAAGTCTGTATATTAAATTACTTAAAAACAGTGAAGACATAAAGACAAATATAAATGTAAAGTATATGCAATGTAATAATCACCTCTTATCGTCAACAATTGTTTTATATATGTATGTATATATGTATATTGGTATATTCATGTAATAAAGACGTTATAATAAATATTGTAACAAAAATATTGAAAAGCGGTTTTAACAGCATAAAAGATAAAACCGAGAATAAAGCCAAAAAAAGTTTTAGGTATGAATTTTCAATTTTCGTTACAGAAATGTGGTTGGGTTTTCGTAGTTTCGTTTTTCTTTAAGAACACTTTGACATTTTTTCTACTTTCTTGTTCAAAAAAAATGTAAGGAAAATACTTTTTATGTTGCTTTACTTCCAAAAATAAAATAATAAACCGAACAAATATGTTTTAATTTTTTATTTCCTTTTCGATTTCTTATCGGATTATGATGGATGGAGGAGTATATATTAAAAATAGTAAAAAAAGGATTTATTCAGGTAGTGAGGAAGGCAGATTAAAAAAGAAATGTTGTCCATTACGTTACTTTTACAATTTTTTGTGCAACCTGTGGCGTCCTCTCCTATTGAAATATAAAACAAATCGTATCTTATTGTTTACTAGACGGGATCTAACTATTCTATAGGGTTTACATGATAAAGTGAAAAAAGGTTAAACGCTAACATAAGCAGCTTAGAGTTTAACTTGGTTTCATTTTAAATTACATACATCATTTTTCCTACTTTGAGAACGTTTTGTGAAATTTTAAAATTTGTATCACAATATCCGCATATGATAATTATCTACTATATCAAAGTGAGAATACATCATTTATGAGACATTCATTATGAGCCCAAAATACATACCTTTAGTTAAAAAAAATTTCAAAAATATTTTATTGGCTTCACAGAAAATCCAACTTAAGGATTTTAACATTATTGTTGCACATAACAGCAAAATTTGAGAAAATTGACAGTGTCCATCGAATTTACATACATTTTTTTTGATAAAAAATTTAAAATTCACACTACAATTCATTTACGTAATTACATTATTTTTCTCTTATTTTGTAAATCACATTTATATCGCATACGTTTTCTTATCCTAAATAACCTAAATAGGAAGGTGATAAAAAGCATCAATACAAAAAAGTATGTTACAAAACTTTTTTTAATTAATTTTCACCTCATTTTCATTATGAACAAACTGTAGTAAAAAAACTTTTCGCTGACCAATATTCTAAGATTTTTTCATGTTTGTATTGCTGTTCTAGCTCCTTTAGATTTTAAATTATGAAAAAACAAAACTCAGCAAATATATGTATTGACGTTACATAAGATACATAATGTCTTCTTTCCAAGTAAATAAATAAACGAAAACGGAAAACCAAAATTATAAAATTATAATTACATTTCTATTGGAAATTATAGTCGAATAAAATTTTTTTTCCAAAGATAAGGTATTTTTCTTAAAGTTTAATTTCAAAATTATTATTTATTGCAATGGATTAAAATGGTTATTTTCTAATTAATTTTAAAATAATCAATTCTGGTGATAATATTTACTTATATATGTACCTACTTATAGTGTGCATGTCACAGATAAATCAGTATTATTTATTTACATATACATACATCCTTATTGTGTTTCACATCTTAAGATGAAATTCGAATTATATTTTATTTATTTTATAATTAAGATGAATCGATTCAAAAAATGATTTAAAAAATAAATTTATATTTCTGTGTCAAAAGAATTTCAGGTTTACAAAAATAAATAAAAATTTGATATTTGATTAGAAAATTATTAGCCCTATAGGCTAATTTATTTTTTCATTTTTATTCTGCTATGTTGAATTTCCATAATATAGATCCAAGATTCCTTAGTGATTGGTAAATATAATGGACGGGTGAGGAATATCTTTAAGAAAGTATAAAATGTTTTTAAAATGAATATTTTTTTGTCGGTTTGACTTCAGGGAAGGATTTATTATGATAGGAATTTAATAAATGTTTTGTTATTGAATTTAAGGCAAATTGCAGCAGTGATCGAATTAACCAATAAAGAATTGAGGGTTTAGATAGAGACTTACCTATAGCGCTATGAATTTTGACATTCTATGAATTAGGAGTTTGCCTCAGTAGAATTTTAATTATTACTTACACTGTTCATATCGTGGATGTGATAAAAATTCTCATATGCAGTATCATCTTAGGAACCATCCAACCTTGTAGGAATAATAAATGAATGAACTCTCATTTCATATTTGAGTGTTAGGAAAATTGTTTTATAGAGTAAAATGTATTCAATTTGAAATATTTTTGAATCAGATAAAATGATGTTAATTTTAATAATTAATAACATTTTGTTTGTTTAATAACGCATTAAGATGAAAAATTCGTCATGCTGAAATAGACAGTAAGAATTTCACCAAAATTATACCATTCACCATTCTATGTGCGAACCTATTATCACTTAGAAATATAAAATTAAATTTTAAAAGTAAATATTGGGGAAGAACAATAATTAAGACTATTAGGATTTCCAACAACGAAGTATATAACCACTACTACACATATGTATTGTTTGATTGGAGTTCCTCAATTCTATACAACTCCAAAGTTATATTATTATGGGGGAAACAACTATATGTCATGTCGATTAGAAGTGCGTTTTTGGTCTCCTACATTATAAATAAATTTTAAATGGTTTTGGGCAGAACTAGTTAGTGTGGTTTAATTAAAGTGTTGTTCTTTCAGTTTGTTAAATTATTTAACAATAAAAGTGTCAAATTAAAAACGGAATTGTGATTGATATTATTGCAAACAAGACGTTGCATTTATCAAAAGTGTTTATGTACTTCATATTTGTGCGTACATAATTACAAAAAAAGAAACAAAAAAAAACAAAACTCGAAAAAAAGAGACAACTATATACAGTGAATAATTTTTCCTGGACGATTAATGTATGTGTATATGACATTGTTTGTGTAAATGATTATGATTTTTTGAGTAGTGCCACTTTGACAATGGAATAGGAATCTGGTAAATGTCTCAGATAAAACGTAAGTAGAAACGTTTTTGGTGCCAAGATGGGATAATTCGGTAAGTTTTGTTAAATTGTCTGTTAAGTTAGGTTGTATATTAAAACAAAACATTCCCATTTATGTTTTACGGGTGGGTATACGGGAAAATATGTTCCAATTGGAATTGGTTTTAAATTAAATTAGATTTACAGTGACAATTTTTATGCATAATATTCATTTTTATTTTATTTTATTTCTTATTAAGTAATCAATAATGCTATTTACTTTAGGTGATGATTGCTAATTGGATTGCTATATTTACAACTTTTAACACATCTTATTTTAGTTAGAAAAAAGTTATAATTTTATTATTAATAAATGTATAAATATGAACCAGTGTATGTATGTAGTATATAATGTTCATATCTAAATTATGTATTACATTAGAACATTAGGAAAACAATACAACAAATGGATAGGAAATCAGCTGACATTTTATATTTTTTGTATGTCAGTTCAGATTTGAAAATAATTTTATATTTCAATTTTCAATTAATATAATTTAAATTGTAGTAATCTAGAAGTCAAATATTCAATATAATTTGATGAAATTATTTATTTAAAACCGAAGAACTGTTTCAAGGAGCTTGAATCATCCGATGAATATGGAGACGTCATTTATAGTTATAGTGGGTGATATCGATTGATGAAGCAAATGCCAGGGGGAGCATTTGCTTGGAAGCAATAGTATAACCATCATAGAAGTTACATTTTAATTTTAGTTACATACGTCATACATATGTACATATAAATTGTTTTATTTTTTATTTTTTTTATGATTCTTGTGTTTCTAAGAAATACAAGAATATAATATAAGATAAATATTATATTCTTGTATTTCTTTTTTTTAAGGACTATTCTCGTTTGTATTTATTTGATATTTTATTTCATTAATTTTATTTGGTCTAGTAATACAGTTAAACTGTATCGCCGCATTTATATGGAGTTTTAATGAATTAGATTTAAATTAATGGATTGCAGTCCACCAGGTAGCGTACTGAGACCATTATTGAAGCATGCAGAATATAATAAATTGAAACTAATTTAAATTATTTTCAGAAGCATCTTAAAAGTGACATTTAGCAAACTAATAAATTGTATTGCAGAGTGCAGTTTTTGTTTTAAAAAATCATAAAAGTAGATTAGAAACACGTATTGTAAAATACATATAAAGAAGGATTTGTATTTTGAATTTTGCAGTAGAGAACGTGAACGAGTGGTGGCAGTGTTTACACTAATTATTATTCATTACAGGTCTACCACAGATCAAATATGGAACCAATAATAATAAATTGACCCAAATTATAGGTTGTCTGGTATATGGAGTATGAACAAGGGGTTAATGGTTGTATGTATAAAACGAGGATTGGAAAAAGAGATACTAAACTAATTATTATGCATTACAGTCTATCAGCTCAAATATATGGAATTCATAATAATAAATTGAACTAAATTTCAGGATTTCTGAGAGTTAAACTTAAATTTAAATTAATTAATTAAAGGTTGGAATGCAGAATAAAGTAAATCGTAACTAATTTAAATTTAATTTTCAGGAGTATCGCATAAGTCTGATCCGATTAGCAAACTAATAAATTTTATTCCAGAGCCCAGTGATTCTGTTAAAAATTATAAAAGTAGATTAGAACTGTATCGTCCTATGTTGTTAACCATTGGCTATACCAGGTGTCTGTAACCGAGTCAATTTCTATCATACTAACTGAACATATCCAAATCCTCTTTATGTTATGTGTAAACGGGTGTTCGGTGAGGCCCGACCATCTCCGGGAGATACTGCTTAATGATTGATCGAAAATTGAAATCAAATCAAATCAAAAACTCCAAAGTTATATTATTAAGATAAAAATGTAAAATTCATCATACTCGTATTCTGTAATGTTTCATACAATTGAAGAAATGTTCAACATTGAAAATGTTTGATAATTTAGCTTTACGATAATTTAAAATTTTAGAAAACCATATGTTTAAAATATTGTTGAAAATAATTTGTATGATTTATTCAAATTATTTTAAATATGTATATGAATGGCCTTTTGTTGAATTCATCTATCTGACAAATTTCGACAGTAATGTTACTATTACGATATTTTACAAATATCATTAATCTACTACAATAGGAGTATTCTCGTACAATACACAATATGCATTGCAACATCGAAAGCATCTTGAATAGAAACATAAAATAAACAGCAAATAGTTAAAATGGGATATACCAATACTTAGAATTTGACCGAATAACAACTAAGTCAACATTTAAAATAATAAATTTGTAGTTGTCAAATGAATTTATCAGAAAGCGTGTTTTATTTAGCCAAATTTAAATCGGTATTCGTTACGAACATGCGTCTCCACTATATTTTGAAGAAAAAAAAACTAAAATAATTAAATGTTCGATTCGAATTGTTTTTATTTTTCAAAAAGTTGGTTGGTATTTATGAAAAGACTCAGGCAATTGAAAAACAATATCAAAATGAAATGAATGTCAGACGACAGATAACCTTTAGAACAATTAAAATAAGATTTAGTGAAGATTCAATGAAGGCTATAGTGTTCAACACAATAACTATAAAATAATATTGATTTTCAATACCACTTACACATATAGGGTTCATTTTTAGAACTACGAGTACATATGTATATTGAGGGAAAACTAATGTTCGTTTATAAATAATTTATATCAAATTCGATGATTAGTCTAAATGTAAAAATTTAGCTAATATCAATTTCAGTTGAAGATGGACGATTTATTTTGTTCGAAGTAAGATTATCCAAGATACAACTGCTAGTCGTACGAGAGTTGGTAACTCTATAAATTGTGTTGTTTAATTTCATGGTATAATTTTGCCAAATGCAATAAAATACAAATTCTATTACGTAACTATTAATACATTATGATTACCTTTTTATATTACGTTACCACCCATTAGAAACTGGGAATGTATGAACAACATTGCCATAATAATAGTTTGTCATTTAAACATCAATCAGCGAACGTACCAAACAGAAACTTAAAAAATCGAAAACAAAGAGTTATGGAAATTTAAAAAGTTTTTATTTTTCCATTTAATACGCGAATTTAATTTAATTTAACAACAACCATGGTATACCATGCCAACAACAAAACTGTAGTACATATTGAATTATGGATATACTCGTATGTATACATTTTTTTTTTAATAAAACAAAACAAAAAAATCACATAAGTATGATCGCAAAAACAACACCTCATTTTATAATACCTCCGGACGTATAAGGGTATATATCCCCATCATTTTATATGCAAATAATATATTCAAACGATTTTCTTTTTATAGTCTCGATGTGTGTGTGTGTGCGTCTGTGATAAATTTTCCTCACATTTATTTATTTTTTATTTTTTCGTTTTGCCACAGTTTATTGATATATCCATGATTTATATTCAAATTATTTATTCAATACTTTTCGAATTTATCTAATAGTTTTTGTGTGCGGAAATTGAACTGATTGAATTTGATTACACCATTTTTTTTTTTTTTATCAAACTTTTTTATCCGTGTTTATTTATACGCAAAATCGGATCTATACGTACATACATTATACATATTATAGCGATATGTCGATTATTTTCATTTTTTTAATGCTTTATTGGGTAATAAGTTTAAATTGATTGAAAATTATGTGTTTTTCTACCGAGAGATATGATGGTACAGATTTTGGATTTTTTTTTTTTCGACGGTTTTCTGATGGAATTTAATTTTGGGTTAGATATAACGCCATATTATGTAGAGTAGACTATATATACACAGAGACAGAGATAGAGAGAGAACACACAAATATTAAGAATTTTTCGTCGGAAAAATTTATGACAATTTTTTGTTTTAATGTTAGCTTGCTGGCAAAATTGAATTTTTATGTAATGTTGCTTTTAGGAATTTAGGATAACTCTTCAGTGTGATTAATTGAGATTTATTTCGCGTATAATGGTTTAGTGGACCACCGCTGTATAGAGACCGGTGTAAAACAATTGTTTATATTATTTTGCTTATTTCATGACGTTAATAGTCTAAAATTTTAATGTTTCAATTATCGCCAATGTGTGCCTATATAGATAGAGCGTCAATACATTATGTCGACAGTTCCTTTAATAAATATTTTGATTTAATTTCCAATTTATGAATATATAAATAACATATATTATTATTGGAAAATATTTATTAAAATTAATAATTTGGCTATTAAATTAATAAAATTATATATAACTTAAAATAATTAAAAAACTAAATTTATTATTTTAGAAAATGTAGCAGACCAATACCAAAACAATTTATGCATGTAGCAAAAATAAAATCAATTATTATAAATTATTTATTAAAATTGACACATTAGTATTCAATTTTATTATTATTTATCATCAAAAAAATACATGCATCAGCCATTCCACGCGAAATGAGACACTCATACGGAGGCAAGGTGTGCAATTATTTTGAAATTGGGGGAAATGGTTAGTCTGGATAAAAAAAAAATAATTTGAGTTAAAACTCGGTGGGTTCAAAATACGCGGAGTTCCTTTATAATTCATTTTTTTCGGAAAATCGAACGTTCACATCTTGTACAATATATCCTTTGAATTTCAGTTTTAAATAGTCTTTTGCTGAAAACACCATTTAGTCCACGTTATATTTTAATTTTTTTATTTTCATCGTAAAGCTCGTTACGTTTTATATAACAAAACATAATAACAAGCTAGGTTGAAATTCAACATTTCAGTACAATTATTAATTCCAAACTAAGAAATTCATGTTTTGCTTTTTCCTATACAGTTTTTTTTATTCAATAAAGTTAATTTGTTTACAGGTTATTTTAATTTAAAATCATAAAAACTATCAGAATAGGAAAATCGACGCGCTGTGATGTGGTTGTGACCAATGGAAACAAAGCAATGGTAATCGTGAGTCCCCTAAAGGCTTTTACTGAATCAAATTTGTTTAGTAGTGGTCGGACCACCCTTCTGTACTCTTGATTTGTGCAAAATCTTAAAGTAACTTTTGATTCATGTTTTGTAGCCCAATCGAAAAGTTGTAGCCCAATTGCGCTGTGATTATTTGAGGCTGACTTTCGTCGCATTACGTTTAAAGGCACGTCCAATTTCGTCGCAAGGATCTTTTCCTTGAGATGTTGCAAAGAAGTGCCATTCAACCATGTCTTTCTCTTCTTTCGGAAGATCTTTTCTTAATTTTAAGACGGCCGGTGTTTTCATTGTATTCAGCACCAAGATAATATTTAGACCCGGTGCATATCAACAATATATCGTATTACTGGGCGAAACTGTTTAAAATTGATTTTACTATGTCTATTGTGTTTCGGTATACCAAACGGATTGCAACATTTGGTTTCCATTTTGCACTTTCACTTTCAAAATAAATTTCACTGCTATTAACTATATTACTTGTACACTTTGCACTATTTATTTTCCTTTTAATTTTATATTTCGGTAGCTCTATTTATTATCAACAAACAGATTATACTAAAAGTTTTAAAATTTTGTTACCAAATTTATAGGTGATTTTGTTATTAAACAGGATTGGGTGTGTTAAGTATAGGAACAGTTACTTGGTACTTTGTTCTATTCCCCCTATGTCAATTATTATTTTACTTTGAAAAGGTGAATTATCCGTTTATTACTCTTTATTTGGTTTGTGAAATGTTTGAGTAAATCTTTGTAAATTTAGTTTTTTATTGCTTTTATTAGTTTAAAAAGGTAATTTTTAAGCACATCTGTTGTGGGTTTGATGTCAACTATCTGCCGATTTTATGTTGTTATATGATCAACACAATAATGACCAAAGCCATAAGAACTCAATCACTCAACTTATAGTTTGTAATTGGTAATTGTACTGAAATGTGGAATATCGTCCTAATTTGTTATGACGTTTTATTCTATAAAACCCGAACGTGTTGAGTCTCCAATTTCCATCGTGTAAGACGGCTTCTTGGTCGAAAGGTATTTTTATGCTTTACGATAAAAAAACGGGGAGTAGTTTGATTTTTACGCAAAATACTATTTAACACGGAAATTCAAAGGATATATTGTACGTTAACACGAATGTTTATTACGCTTATTTGAAAGAATTTAGAAATGTCTTCTCAACGAGCTATTACACTTGGAAAGCTGACAATAATACTCAAGGTACAAGAATTGAAAGGGGTCAACGTTTGAGTTTCCGACAAAAGAATTATAACGGAACTCCGCGTATTTTGAACTTACTAACCCGTAAGTGTCTATTTGTTATCTGATTTCGCATGGAATGGCTGCATAATAATACTGTTTCATGGTTCAGTATACATATACATATGTAGAAGTGAATCGTGCCACTCACCAACTTTCTACGTTATGAAATGGGGAAAGATAATGCGAAAATGTATTCTAACAGTTGAAATCAAAATAGAAATAATGTCTGTAAATAAGTGAAATTATGTAAAATTCTGTTTTTGAATAAAAAGAATGCGTATCGAATATCGAATAATGTGATGGTACAACATTAGAGGCCAGAAGATTCTTTAAAAATAATTTTGTTCTTCTTTTGATGTACAAATGAATATAATTCTGATAGAACGAATCGAAATTTAAAAGCTTTATTACATATTGGATTTTCATCATAGCTTTAAAATATAATCCTAACTTCTATATGCTTGGAGAAGACTATTACATAAAAATAAATATATATTTAACTTCTAAATAAAAATGAAAATCATGCCTGTGAAGTTTATAACAAAATAAACAAATGCACGTATACAAATCCAATAGGAATTTCATTATATTTGATATTAGTCGTATTTTTTAATTCAAAAATTTTCTTATTGGAATGAAGTTCTGGATAAGAATTTTCTCATTTTTTCAGTAAAATCTAAATGAATTTAATTTTTTATCAATAAATAAGATACATTTAATGTTAAACTACACATTTTATTTCACTATTATCGAAATAAAATAAAATTTAACTTTATTTTTCAATGTTCTGGATAATACATTGGTTTTTTCAAGTTCGCGATAAATTCATAGTACACGAACTCGAAAAAAAAGGGAAATTTTAAAAGGAAATATTTTAAACAAATATTTTTCATTGTTTTATTTTTGATACCTGTATTATTTCACAATAGACGTCAAAAAATATAGTTAGAAGTTGAAATTTATTCAAATAAATATAACTTAAATTAAATATATTGGTTAAACTAAATAAAATTTCCCAGTATTATTCCCGATGTTCTTATAGAACTTGAAGTTCTGTTAATAAAAAAACGCACCTAATGTTACGTTGTTAAAAATATTTAGTGATGAGTGTGCTATACAACATTGGAATGAAGGGTATAGTTCTCTATCTTATCGAGTCCTCAATTTTTTGTATATACATATGTGAAAATAATTTTATTATTAATTTCAATATCAAATTATATCTTAGTTTGACGAAAATATAGCACAATACATATTTTAATTTAAGGTTATGTATAGTTTATCTGCTCAGTTTAAAAACATTTTCACGAGATGTCTATAGAATTAGTTTTTTATATTATACATCATTTCATTTGCATCATTTTTTCTATACTTAAGCTGGCAATATGTATACTGTGATTATACGTCTTCGGCCAATCAAATGGACAAAGTCAAAATTAACAGGAAACAAACAAAAAAAAATAATTGCGGTTTATGAGAAAATCATTTAAAAACAATTAATATAATTCCTTCTGTTTACTTTTAATAGTTCAAACATTTAGACAAAAAAAATGATTAGTGCGTGTTTACAAGAAAATCCATTAAAAATAAACATAAGAAGTGTTAAGTGTTGGTGAGCACATTGCATGGTTTCTAAAAGAAAAGTGTCACTTGCCAATAAAGTCCGATACGATGTAGAGCAGCATATAGAGTATAAGTATATATAGAAAGAGGGCATCGTATAGATATTCGTTACCGAATGAAACAGCCGATACTATATCAAGTTTTATTTTGAAAAAAAAAAAACAATTCTCCCTTAAACTAAAATCTATTGAATTTTCCGAAGATAAATACAATTTAAGCTACGCGGAACTAAATCGAACTGGTAACACTAACGTATTTTAACTATTAAAAAATAAAATGTCAAAACATTTAATAGGAATTAACTACCCAGGCCACTTCATTCAAAATGGAGCAAAACATGATATGAAACATTTCCATTTAACATCGAATTTTTAGCGTTAAAGATTTATAATTTTTATCATCGTACGCCGTCATGATGGAAACATTTTAAAGAGTTTTATGTATTCGTTGAAGTGGTACTCAAACAGTTATTGAATCATTCTGTTACGCGATGGCTATCACTTTACTATACCAGTAGTAAATCGAATAAAATATATTAAAAAATAAAATAATATAAAATATTTTCAGCTCTTAAATGGTATTTTTTGTCTATATAAACAATTGTCCAGTTATTCTGAAGAAGTTTTGTGATGCCCGGGTTTACGGAAAAGTATTAATTTTTTGTTCATACCTATTGATGTTTCTTTTTTATGCGAGAGCAAAAGAGTTAGAAACCGAAGAAGATTCGATCTTAAAAATTACTAGTTCATTAAATAAGTTAACTAATATTTTAAGAAAAAGGTACGATCAACATTTCTTACTTTATTTTACCGGGATTGACCAGGGATGGAATTAGGCTTGCCATTTTTTGCTATTTTTGTAGCGTCGGCAAAATTAAAATAAATAAATCGTTGAAGTTTACCAGATTAGCAAAGGACAGCGAGGAAAAATAAAGATGGTGACTTAGAGCGAACAGCGCTTACAGTGGAGGTGAATTTTTAGGGTAATGATACGTCCTGGTAACATCTTTATTTCAGTAGAGACACTAACGTAAATGTAAACTGTAGTAAATTAGAAGTATCTAGACTATTCAGAAATAGTCTAGACACTCTCGAATATTGTGGGATATTCTAGTAGGTTAGAATATGTGATATAAATACGAGATGAAATTTTAGGAGTTACGTTAGTTGGGTTTTAACAGTGATAGTGTTGGTAAGAAGTAAAATGTGAAATAGTTAGTTGTGTTTTAATCGTGATAGTGCTAGTTGTAATAAAAAGGAAAAAGTGAAAGTTCAATTAGTGAATTAATTAAATTAGTGTTTGGTGTAATAATTCGGAAATAAATAAATTTAGTATTATGTAGAATTTAAATTGGTTGTTTTATTCACAATCCAGTCATCGAACCTTGTTTGACAAGGCTAAAACGTAACATTAATTTAATCTCTTCGTGGAGGTTTCTTTTCGTTTTAATTATAATTTTAGAAAATCAAATTCTGATGAAAACCGAACCCAAGACACTTTTCATCAAACTTAATTTAAATTCTTTAATTGTTAAATTTTCAAAGGCTCAGTTATTTAAATTTTCTAGTCTAGTCTCTAATTTATTGAAGCGACGTGTGATGTTTCTAAATTATATTATTCAAATAAAGCGAATTCGATTTTAACTGCCGTGCGGTTTAGACTTGAAATCGATGCACGTGATAAAATTTAAATAAAATAGTGAAAAAGTTCTCTGTTAGCTTCTTATTTATGCAAAATATGACAATGCTTTCTTCAACTAAAGAAAATCGAACATTAATTGCAATCATTCACGTGAATTTTAACCCAAATCTGTTCTAAAAACGAGTTTAGGATTTTTTTTAAACAAAATTTACAATTCCATATAGACGGGTGAAGATTGTTCTAAATCCCGATTATGTGGCTTTTTTATAATTCATTTATGTCGTATAAATAAATTCCTAATTTTCTTGGGAAACCACTTGGAAGCTAACACCATAATGACGTATATTTCAAGATGTCATTGGGTCTAAGCTATCCGAAAAATATTTCAATTTGGGAAAAAGTAGTGGATTTTGACGTTTCGGACAAACATGTTTGCTATGACCTCATATAGAATTATATCGAATAGAGGTTTTTCTCGGTTAGCTTAAACCGAAAGACATCTTAGCTTCGTAGGATTTTCCCTAGAAAACTCAGAAAATCATGTCGTACCAAATTTTGTTGTCAAAATGATAAAATTCATTATATCGAGACAGTTTGCTTTGGTTTGAACACCAACGCAAAGGACAGATTTGAGATAAATTTTGCATAAGTATCACAATCAACGTCAAACTTAAGCCAATATAGGAGTGAAAGAAGTATAATTCTCATAAGACCAACGACCTCTGAAGTCTGAACAAGCTAATAAAGTGCTACATTTCGCTAAATGCACAGCCGCTTGTGAGGGAGGATCGAAAGAAAAATCGCCTTCAATATACTTATAGATGTAACCATTCAGACAAATGGCGTAAATTAAACGGCGTAGTATTTACGAAACTAGGATACAAGCCAAAACCATTGATGCCTACAGAAAAATTGTAGAAGTTCTGGGAAAATTGATATTAGGCTAATTTCTGAAAAATATTTTACTCATATGAGCTGTCTTAATTTTAAAAGTTACATTTACAATACGAAGCACCAATCAGCGCAAAATCTCAAGGTGTATCATTCTTATATTATCGTTAAGGTTTTTAAATATTTTCTCCATCGTCATTTTATCTTAATTATGTTAAATTCATATAGATATGATCTTAAAAATTACAAAATCCATCTAATCCTAATTTAAAATTGTGTAAATCATTGTCATTTTCAAATTTTTTTAAATACTCTGAAATCGTCTACAAGCTTAATCTATTATATAATTGATACTCCATCAAATAATTTGAACTCTCCAAATTATCTCAAAACTGATTGATTGATACAGTCCGTCCATGATTTACTTTCCTGATGGAGGACATTTTTGTCCCCGTGATGGATGGAGGAAATTTCTTACGAAAGGAGGACGGGTGGCAGCCTAGATCGAATGGAAATCGAAATCGAAAAATTTCTTAGAAAAATTGCACAAATTGAACACAAAGTTCTAACAAATATGACTCAGATTCAGAAAACGATTTTAAAATTTACTGACAGCTGGAAAAGGCATAGGTTGTTATTTCAAATTATTTTAATCAAGTATCTTATTTAGTTATTTTATCTTATCATATTATTTTATCTTATCATTTATCTTAGTTATTAACTTATTCTATTTACATACATATCACGCCCGTTGTTATGTATGAATGTGAAAGTTGAACGTTGACGAACGAGTACGAGGGATTGTTTCTTACATTTGAGAGAAGAATCATGCGTATGATTTACGGCCTAATACGCGAAGTAGATGGTTTATACCGAGCTCTGATCTGATGAAGATCCCCGATATTGTACATGAAAAAAGATCTCAGCGTGCCGATTTGGAACGGATTGTACATCGATCTCTGAAAGGACAGCCACCATATGATAGGCAAAGAGGTCGTTGTAGGTAATGATGGCTCGACGGTGTAGAGAACGACTTGGCTTCTTCAGATTGTCTAGGAAAGTATGAACACCATAGCTCAGGATCCACGCCTATGGAGATAGATTGTTGACTCAATGAGGGGCCAGTAATAGCCTTTTTATACTAATAATAATAATAATTTATTTTTAAAAATGTATGTATATGTAAATGTATGCAATTGTCAAAAATGTTAGCTCTAATTAAATAAAGTGCAAATTAAATATGTACTTTTATTTGATCGTGTTTCTGATTTTCTGATTTGAATAGTTTTAACATTTTTTATTTTTTTGTTATTTGCTTTCATGTTTTCTGTAAAATATGGGCTTTTTAAGGATAGAATAAAATATTTTCAATAGAAACGAAATGTTATAGGCAAAGTTTGAAACCCAATCGGAAGTTCGATTTTGTAGGTAAGATTCCGTTAATAACTGAAAATCGATAAAAATTTATCACTTAAATACTGAGGTGACAAAATTTAATATAACTATCCAACAATTACCACAAGAATCGTAAATAAATAACCAATATTCCGAAATCCATCACTGTCGGTACCTATTTGTTTTAACTGCAATTTGGATAATTGTATAAAACTATATATGTACTCTGATAAATAATATATTACTTTATTATTAAGCAATATCTAGTTTTTATTTCTCTAGAGGCGTTAAATTTATGTACATACATATATTAATTCTGAACAACCCGGCAAACTTTTGCATCAAATATTTTTTTGAATGAAAATTTCTTACCTATAATTATTACCTATAATTAAATTAAAAAATGTATTTCCCAATTAAATTGAAGCTGTGCTCATTTGGTTTGAAGCAGGGAATTGTCAAAATTGAAAAAAAAACTGTTTTATGCGAAATCTAGAGACGGAAATTCTTTATTCTAAACTAAAATTTCTGTAAACATACATATGTTTGGTTTATTTGTTGATGCCACCTATCAGTAAATACTGCTATATTTAGCACAAAATTAACTCAAAAACATTTGCATTAATATAATATATGTGGTGTGCATGATTTCTATTAATTAAATTTTGATTAATTTTATTTTTGGTAAATATACGTTTATCTTTAATTAGTTTTTTTAATTTACTTAATTTTTATTACAAAAATAAAAAATAAAGCAATAATTTTTTAACATATTTCTCATGTAACATAATAATAAAGCATTGTGGAACTTTAAAAAAAATTATTATTATTATTATTATTATTACTTCAGTTATTATTACTGTTTTTGCTAACAAACAGAAAATTAAAATAAAATTAAATTACTTCAAATTAATTTAAATTGTATGAAAATAAATAGTGAAAGAAGAAAACCTCATTTTAATACAAAAACAAAAAAAAGCTTTTTTAAATATAGAAATAGGAAAATTATATTCACAGTAAGCTTGATATTTTTTTTATTCATTTTAATCTTAATAACAACACAAAACCTCGAAAAATAAAACGTACAACAGATATACAAAAAAGCCGAGGAGCTTTTAATTTTTTTTTATTTCTTTCAATTTGTGCTTTTTTGTTGGATTTATTTTTATATACGTATGTATGTATATATATTTTTTAACTTGTGTTGTGAAAATTCAACATATAACCATAAGAAAATAGAGAAATAAAAACTGGTACAGCACAAAAAATGAAGCTTTTTATTTGAGCTTTTTGGAATTTTTATTTTGTTATTGTTGTTTGTTTACTGTTGCTTACTGCTTTTGTTTGTGCTTTATTATTTATAAAGTGATAAATGTGTTCAAAAGATTTTTGTTATTTTTGTATGTTGTTGTTATATTATGGTTGTTGTCTATATATACACACGTTGTATATAATACATATATACATATATACTAAGAAGTTGTTTCTTGCTGCTTGTTTATTAAGCCATTGATAAATTTATAGGTTTTATGTAGTTAAGTGTTTTTAATTAAATTAATTTGGTTTATATTGAATTTTTCCGTTATGTATTTACTCATATTACATAATATAAAGAATAAAAACCAGAGTAATTTCTTGTCTGCGCATTTAACTTGTTCATATTCTTTCTATTAAATATTGTGTAGCTTTATATTATAAGGATGCGGCTGGTGTTAAGTTGCAATTAATTTTTTAATTGAATTAAATTGGATATGAAGTTTGAAAAACGAAGGAATCTAAAGTTGCTAATGGTGTAGTACCAGAGCCACTTATATATAGATCTGTATTGGTTCGTTATTTCACATTTTATTTTACATTTTCCCATAAGAATCAATGTAAATAGCTATTCGACATTTTTTTTAATTAATTTTAATGAAGGGAAAAATAAATTATTTATTTAAATTTTTACGGTATATGTATACATATGTAGATACGTATGCGATATTGAAACGCATAATAATTGAAATTCAGATTATTAGGTAGGTAAATTAGATAAATGGTCTTCCAATAAGACCATTTTTTTTAATTAGAGTATTTTAAAAGTTAAGCAATTCAGTTGTTTTAAAATAAACTGTAGAGGAGTAAATTTAGTAAAATTAATTCAATTTGGCTTCAAAATCGTATTAAAATAATTAAAATCCATTATGGAAATGGTACATCTGTAATAACAACGTTTCGTAAATTTCGCGTTATTTTTGGTAGACAAAATTGCCCATATATTGAGTACACTATTAAAAACTTAATGCAACAATTTCAGTCCACTGGTTCAATAGCAAACATACAGACAGCAACACATGCCCGTTCAGGTCGTTGAACCGAAAATATAGCTACAGTGTGAGAGTGTTGCAGAAAACTCAAGGTTACGATTTCACGACGTTTTCAAAAATTAAACGTGTCCACAATGACCACAAGGCGTATTGTAAACAAGCATTTATCTATACAATGGTTGAAGAATTAAAGCCGCAAGATTATTTGCAGATTGGATTAAATAAATGGTTTTGACAAAAAAATTTTTTTTCTGATGAAGCTCATTTTCATTTGTCTGATTACGTAAACAAACAAAATTATCACATTTGCGCTTTTGAAAATCTAAGGAGCACCCATTTCATTCTACTCATGTTACTGTATGGTGCACTCTATTGGTCCGCATTATTTCGAAAATGAATCTGGTAACACTGGTATGATTATTAACGACTTGTGATTTCAAAAGAATGGCACTACATGGCATACATCTTGAAACAATTTAAAAGATCATTTCGTATTGACAAGAAACGTAGGAAAGAGATAAAACAAATATTTTTATTCGAATCATACATTCGTGTAATGTTTTTTTTCTTTGTTAGTGTTAATTATGAAATAGTTTGTACAGTACAGTTCACGGCAGATTATATCAATTTTAAGGCAAACTTCTAAAACCATCAAACAGCAAGACCACTAGACCGAAATACTGTGCAGTAAAAATGTTAAACCAATAACAGAACAATTCAGTTCTATCTAGCGAGTGAAAAACCAAATTTCTTGCAAATTTGCTCTCTCTCGAATAATCCGGTTTGTATACGAATAATCACAAAATTTAATTAGAGAAACGACCTATATCTGAATAAATCTGTTTTTGAAGCTTGCACCTTACAGAATAATCCGTCTTCTACACAACTTTCCAATGAGTTATTCCCAAGGCAGGTGTTGCATGAATGGTTCGCCCAAAATTACTCTAACTTACACTAAATTGAAAAATCACTTCATTATGACAGACTGGAGGCAGAGGCTCTAGCTTATTTTTAGAAAGTAACACGAATTTTGATTTGTGCACGTGTTCTATAGTATACCATTTGCCATTATAGCCTTAGACTATTTATGTATAATATCATAATTGAGATGGTCCCAAAATGCTGTTGTTCAATTTAATTTTTTATACATAGTGAGACAAAAACTAATGAATAGTAACGTAATACATGATGTAGAGTAAAGAAACGAAAAAATAACTTAAATTTTGGAATAAAGTCAAATCAATACAATAAAATGCGTAATTGATGCCGAGCAAAACCAAAATGGTCAACCTATTTGGCCTATCCAACAATGCTCGCTAAAACATCTACGACGTTAACCTAAGCTGTCGCAGTGTTGCATTTCTACCTAAATCCAGATTAATCTGGGCAGTTTTCCTTCAAATATTTCTGCACTTAAATCATCATATAGTCTTTGAAGAACTGTAAACATAACGAAAGATTTTATCAACTTTTCGTAGTGAAACTGCGATTGCCGGTCGTCTTCGCTCCAGTGTCTGAAAGACTGAATGATCTAGGCAGTCGCTAAATAGTTGCTGTTATGGGTTGATCTAGGCAGTCGCTAAATAGTTGCTGTTATGGGTTCAAAAATGAGGAAAATTTTTCGAATTAATACCATCGGAACAACCGACGACAGCATTAGACTGAATACCTCAAGATATCTTCATCAGTAACTATATACATATGTATTTATAAGTATATCAAACGAGAACGAATTACTGAAGTAATTCGGTATTATTCCAGAGATGGCATCTGGTATTATTCCAGCGGTGGAAAAAAAATTATTTATATCGTTCGGTGTAAACGGTATACCGCATCCTAATTTTAATGTCATAAATTATTTCACAGTTGAAGTGCTAACGAATTTCTTCTATAACAACTCTTTTTAAATGCTCACATCTGTCAAACCAATTAACAATATTATAAATATTTCAAAAAAATTTTATGTTAGGATGTACATATGATGCATAGGCTCATATGTCTTGGGGAATACTGCGTAAGTTAGAATGAAGCATGGCTCACAGTCAACTCAATTAATGCGTTTTGAATAGCACTAAACCTATCTACATATACATATATTCTAATTATAACGCAAAAATAATAAAGAAAATAGCACGGTTCCGCCAAATGAAAAAAATTCAAGATGCAATTTTCACCAGAGAAGAAAAACTTAAAATATCGATGGTGAAAATAAATTGGTCTTTAGAAGATATTGTTTACAATCAACGAAAAACAATTCAAAAAACTAAAAACTATAACCTAAATAATAAAATAATTAACTATTTTTATTATTTTCGTTGATTACATAAATACATAATCATACAAATTAATTTGAAATATTTCCTATAACTCCAGATGACATCACAGATCACGTGTGTTTAACTGGCAATCATACCTATCATATTTTTACCATATTTATTCCAAAAACAAATTATTTATATAATTATTTGTTATTAAAGAAATTAATTTTATAAATTACATTTATGGTTTCATATGATAAAAAAGATTCTTATTAAAAAAGTAAAATTTAAAATAAAAAATATAAAATAATAAATCAAAAAGAAAAAAGAAAAGAAATCCAAAAACTTTGAAAAGAAGATCGTCAACTGAAATTTAATTTAAAATTACAAATTTTATAAATAGGTCACAACATTTTTTTGAATTTATAGACTTCGATATATTGATCATAGGTGATGATGAATGATTTCGCTAAAACATATTATATTGATTTAATTATTTACCATGTTTCCATGCACAGAGCTAAGACACATTTACAGTTTCGTTGAATTAATTACATGGCGACGCTAATCCGTACCGTTTCTATGAAATTGTGTTCATTACATTTTGAAATTTCAGCGTGGTATAGTGTTTGCAATATTATTTTGATTTATATAATATGTTTTTTACTTTGGACTGATAGAATATCTTTTAATCCGACTACTACCTTTGGGTTAAAAAAAAATAATTTACTCCAGCATTCCATGCTACAAACGGCCCCACGGTGCAATACCCGGACAAACACACATACATACTTACACATTAAAAACACCCAACCGTGGTTTTTGGTCACCACCAGGAATCGAACTAATTAAAAAATCGTTATTATTCGATCCAACTCAAATTTTGTTTAAATATTTTCGCTTTATGTATACGAGAAATTATTAAAAACAAAGCGAATGAGATCCACACCCCATTTTCAATACTTACTCTGATTACAGAACTTAGAATAGGGATGCTATTCTCTTAGTTGCGTTACTTCATACGACATGAGTACCATCACATCACTTCAAATACAAATTGATATTCTCTAAAAGTTTAATGAATTGAATTGTAAAACACAATATATCCGCTCCATTCCGCTTATCAAACTATTATAATATACATATGTCCGTAGACGTACTACATAAATCATAATTTTTTTTTGGTGTTTTTAATAATAATTTCAATTCGAGACTGGTTAATATTTCGTCTTATAAATATTATGGTTTACGAAGAGGCACTAGGCACTAGGCTCTCGATCATTTAATCGATTACTATGTCGTCCGTAAAAATTTAATTTTGTGTTTTATTATTAAAAACTTATGAATTGACAGCTCTAATTTTGACAAAAGAACAGAACGGAGCGAAACGGATACATTCTGGTTGAACCTTGACGAAATGACGTGACCCGACAAACAGAATTATCAAAGAGCTACAAAAATTTCCTGATGTTAAACGGAATACATATTGACGTTTGAAATATGTACATTTCAATTATCAGTTTTGTATTTGTCATATTATTTATGTGGTTTGTTATGCTTAATAAAAACTATTGGGAAATCCAAAATTACTTAGAGACTAAAAATTCTTTATTTATAATTTATATATAGTAATTTGGTGGAAGTTTCCGAATGAAATATGTATAAAAAATCATTTAGTTAGCTAATTATTTCAATATTTTTCCATCAACACTGAAATGGTTTAAATTTTATAATTTTACAGAAACACAAATATAAAATATGTACATAAAATATATAAAAATATTTTAAATTATTATATTTTGATGACTAAAAATATTTAATATTGTACATATTTTGAATAAAATGCATCGAAAAAATTCAAATTTAACATTTTCCATATCCATCATTTAAAATTTTCATGTAACGAAAAATGTTATTTCAGGTGATGAAAAATTTTTGAAACGAGTAAGGGAATACGATATTTATTACTTGAAATGACGATTTGCAGCTCGACCTACTTAAAGAATATCAAAATTTAACTATCGGCACAAATGACATAACTAAGGGAATAGTGGTGTTATTTTATTATTTTTTATATGCAGTTTTGAGACTCCCACCACATATAATTATTCATATAGCTACTCACTAGCCATCTATATTACGTGGTTCATCATTATACATATATAGTGCTTTCTATGAGTAGTTATTGGTTAAATCAATAATTTTTTATAAAATTATAATCTATAGTTTATATATGCAATTTATTATGTGACATTATCTTAATTAATCATTTTTTTTTATTGTATTATGTGTAATGTATATAAACATGCAACATATATGTATGTATTATATAAGATGTTTTAATAAAATTGATAATTTTGTGAAAATAAACTTATAAAATGAGTTTATTATATAGGACGAGTAAACATTTATTTAATAAAATAATAATCTAGATTTAATTGACAAAACATTGCTTTACAATACTTTGCCTTTGTTAAGTTTCTTGGTACAAAAACCTGCATCAATCAACTCAAGTGAATTGATTGTTCCATTCATACTCTTCACTTCAGTTAAAAAATTGAGCTGAATTATCTGAATATGGAGTTCAGTCGTGTAGCTAATTCAAATAAGTAGGTTTTGTTGTTTCTTTGATAATTTTTTGTTTACATTGCTTTTTCCACAATATGATATAAATAAACATTTTGTAATAAATAAATTTTATAATAAAATAAATTATTTTAAATGAAATAAAGTTGGAATAATTTATATATAAGTATTTCAATTATTTATTAGCAATTCAATGTTTTTCCAATAATAACGGTTCATTTGGTCACTTTTTATGCAGCCTTCGGCTAGTATTAGTTGAATCACAAATTAAATTGACACGACTAAAAATCTGTAGAGGGTAGAATACATCAGATGTACTGCAATTGTTCTTGGCCCTTGGCCAGTCGCATAGTATATAGTATTTTGTACATGTTTTGTCTGCGTTTGTACAGATTAAATTTACTATAAATTCTTTAGTTTATTCCTATACAATTCGATAAAAGTTGGAACTCATTTATTAATGAAAATGGAAAACACAAAGGTCTAACAAAAAAAGGTGGTTAAGTGGGCTCACGGCTAAATACAGTAAAAATTAACCGAAAATTGCCCACTGAAAAATCATTTTTTTTGTGCAAGAATATTAATGTAAGGTTAAATACTACTATCCTTTGAATATCAAATAACCAAGCTGATATCCTAACAACTATTTAACTATTTTGTCCATGTAATTTATCTAATGAGTAGTAATACTAATTATGTATTACATTATGATTATTTATTAATTGAATGGACAGAATTTTGAGATACTTAAAATATAAAAAACTTAAAATATAAAAAAAACGATGTACGAGTATCTGACATTCGCTGTAACTAATTTATTATTAAAAGTTAATCCAGTTTAAGAAAAAACTTCCTTCTTGTATATGGTGAGTGAAATTTTTTACTAAAACTGTACTAAGTATAAATGTCGTAATTTAGTACGAATTGAGTAAAAACTTCTTCTGCGCATAAATTCTGTTCTTCTTTGTTTATTTTATTTATTTATTTATATGTATAATATTACAACTGACTTTATTCTAAGTCATCTAGTAACTTTTCTATCATAATTATATGTTATGATATCAACAGTTGTTGGGATATAGCCCAACGGCTAGTCCCAGAAATTAAAAAATTATTTATTTATATAAATATTTCCTATAATAGTAATTATATGTTCCATTCACTAGATCAATTGGTTTGGTCCTTTGGAAACGTCTTCTTTCAAACGACGGTCTATCCCGCATATTGCATATCTCGATGTTTTGGTGCTGTCGGAGGCGTGAATCATGCTTGAGAGCATTATACGTAATAACTTCATCGATGTATTACATCTTGAAATCTCGGTGGAGGTCTTCATTTCTAATATACCACGGAGCATTTACAATATTCCGAAGTACTTTGTTTTGGAACGTCTGTATCATCTTGATGTTCGTTTTCTTGGTACAGCCCCAAAGCTGTATACCATAGGTTTATACCGGTTTCAGTATTTGCCGGTATAAAAGCAATTTATTGTGTATAGATAGTTCAGAATATCTATACCTAAGAGTCAATACATCTTCCTATACTTCATGTTCAGCTTTTCCTTTTTCTTTTTGACATGTTCTTTCCTTCTCAACTTGGCATCCAGCGTCATACCTAGATATTTCGCTGGATCTGCATAGGCAACTGGTTTAGAGTTGATTATGATTAAAAATATTTTTATTAGTAAAGTTCACATGCACAGATTTAGTTTCGTTCAGTTTTATCCCCCATTTTTTCATCCAATTGTAGACTGAATTTGTCGATTTTTGCAATTTGTTAGTAGCTTCTTCTACATTGTTCCCAATTGCCAAAATCGCAGTATCATCAGCATATTATATATATATATATATATATATATATATATATATATATATATATATATATATATATATATATATATATATATATATATATATATATATATATATATATATATATATATATATATATATATATATATATATATATATATATATATATATATATATATATATATATATATATATATATATATATATATATATATTATATAAAAATCATCAGCATAAGTTGCTACAGTTGCTTCTTCCATTGGCAGTATATCCCGAGTATACAGGAGGTACAAGACAGGACCCAATACGCTACCTTGTGGTACTCCTGAAATTTTTTTAGGTCCGAGTATTCGTCTTCATATTTTACACGGAAGTGTCTATCGGTTATGTATGATTTCAGAGTTTCATAGTATTGTTTGGGAAGGTCTCGCTTGAGCTTGAACTCCAATCCTCTGTGCCAAACTCGGTCAAATGCTTGAGTTACATCCAGGGAAACGCTTGAACATATTTTTTTTAGTTTCTAGTGTACGTTCTATTATATCTGTGATTCTATGGACTTGTTCTATAGTCGAGTGGTTTTCTCTAAATCCAAACTGGTAGTCAGGAGCAATTTTTCAAAAATCTGGGCTATGGTTGGGAGTATGGGTATCGGTCTGAAGGACTTTTTATCGTTACATTGTTTGTTAGGTTTTAAGATCATGATTACCTCTGCCACCTTCCATTACCTTGGAACGTAACTTAATCTAAACACAGCATTGATTATATGGAGAAGTTTACGTATCGCTTTATTTAGAAATTCTTTAATGATTTGTCCAGTTATGAGGTCGTACCCAGGAGATTTTTTCATGTTTAAATTTTGAATTTCCTCTTTTAGCTCCTGTAGAGATAAATTTTGTATTTCAAGCTCATCAGATAGTTTCAGTAGGTTAACATTTTCATCCGCAGTTGGCCTGGGTAATGGTTGAAACGTTTCTTCTAAGTGTCTCCCAAACAAGTCAGTTTTTTGTTTCGCGCTTCGAGCCCAGCTTCCATCCTCACTTCTAATTGGTGCCGTCGAATTTGTTGGTCTCTTAAGTACTTTCGTTGCTTTCCATAAGAAATATTCGGTATCTTTTTGGCTAGTAAGTTACGACAAATATGTACTTATTGATTCATTCTTAACATGTTTGATCAGAATTTCAACTTGTTACATAGGTAAATAGGTTATTAAGGACGGTTTTATTTTCCTTGTTTCGATTTATTTGGCAAGACTTTCGAGCTTTACGTTTCTTTGCCACAAGCTCTCTTACTTCAAGTGGATAGTTTTTACAGTTGTTGTTATTTGCGTATTTGAAAGATATACTTTGCCACGCAGCTTGTTGTATGTTTTCTATTAGCCTTTCTACTTCTTATTCGACTTGTATAATGTTCCTTATTGGTGCTTGAAGATTGATGTTTTGTTCCAATAATTCTCGAAAAATTTTCCAATTGGTATTCTTATTGGACAGTCGCGCTGTGATTTCTTTTTCAATTATTGTTTCACTGACCGTCATAATAACAGGAGAATGGTCTCTTCTCTTCATTATTTTCCAAACGAATATAGTTATCTGATATACCTTTCTTGTCACATAAAAGTCTATAAGATCCGGTGTTTTGTTTAATTCTGCTGGCCAGTAAGTTGGTGAGTCACCAACTTAACAACTAAACAACTCTCTCCCGTTTGGTGGGGTAACTCTGGAGCCCCAGTATGAGTTTTTCGCATTGAAGTCGCCACCAATAATAAAACAACCTCCCATGGTGTTAAAAAGTTCTTAATAATCGTCTCTTTTCAGATTATGTCGTGGTGGACAGTATATTGCAGATATATTTATTTCTTTGTACTTTGTGCGAATTTTGATAGTTGTAATTTGCATAGATTCACTTTCAATTTTTAAGTTTTCGTTGTGTTTTATATTCTCTTTCATAGGAATGGAAGATCAGTTTCTTGCTCTCCCTGATGGATGAATAGCACGGTAAAATCTGTATAAATTCTGCTTTTGACATTTTATAAAAGTGATTGAGGACTATAACACTTCAAAAGAATAGTATTACTTACTTCACTATTCTAGTAGCTGGCATTTTTATTAGGAAATACATTAGGCGGCAAGATTTTTACGATAACCTATTGTTTGTGATATATAAATATATATATATGTATATATATATATATATATATATATATATATATATATATATATATATATATATATATATATTAACATGTATGTATATGATATATATATATATATATATATATATATATATATATATATATATATATATATATATATATATATATATATATATATATATATACATATATATATATATATATATATATATATATATATATACATATATACATATATACATATATATATATGTATATATATATTATTGCGTGAAATTAGATAATTTTGATGTGTCCATCCATGATTTATTCCTCTGTAGTTCTCCAATTATTAAGATTTTAGTAATAATTTATCATAATTTTAATTTAATTTATCACGATGAAACCCAATTATTTGAATTTTGCTCGAAAAAGTTATGTTGTAAGAAAGAATCGAAAAAATCAGGTATCAGGTTCATGGCTCAAAAGTATCAATTGATACTGTTACCCAAAAGTAACAATTAAAACCATCACTATCGAACACCATCCAACAACAATCAAATCATTCAATACCGTAAATGACCAATTCAGTTTTTAATTTATCAAAAAACAGTTACAAAAACCATTTAAAAACGTGCTTTCTAAATTTGTAAATAAATCTTTCAACAACTTCTAATCTGAAGAACTTTTAATTTTTAAAATTGTTTTTCAATCTTGTGTAATAATCTAAATTTTGAATATAATATTGGTTTTGCATATGAAATGATATTTGTAATGCACTAAATTGTTTTCTTTAATAAATAAAAATAAAAAAATTAATAAATTATTAAAGTTTTTCAAAAAACATCTCTAATTTCACAGTATATTTCCCAATGTTCTTCATTGGCCCGAACAGTTGTCCGATAAAAAACATACCTAATACATATATTTTTAAAAGACAAATAGGCTAACTTAGGCTAAGATTTGCTTTAAGCCAAATGTATTGATTACCATATCAAGTGTAGGAGCATTATCAACAATTGTAATTTGCAGGTACATAACGTTTTATAAATATTTTGGAAAGCATGAAGAAACAATCGGAAATTTTTTCTTTTTTCCGAATATTCCACAAAAACTGTCATAAATCGTTCATTCGGAATATTCTTATATCACGTTATCGTTATTCTATTGCTTCTATATTCTTTTTACGAAATGAATTAGTAAAAACGCACGCTATATTGACGGTTAAATCGCGTTAATTGGGAAATTTGGAAAAAGAAACGTTTATGCGCACTTTAATATTCGAATTAATTTAAAAAAATGACTTTTAGATTTTCCGTGCTTTTTAATTTTTATAACAAATTGATCGATTTGGGATTTATATCGTTAGTATTGAATTCAAATGGATTGATGTTTATTGATGTCTTCTGGCATTAAATACATACTCATTATATTTCGTGTTAAATAATTGTGTCTTGAACAATATTTACACTAAAGCATCGCATTGAGCGATAAACATTGAGTTTTATTATTTCGTTTATCTAAAAGGTTTTTAATAGAATGAATAATTTCACAAATTAATACAAGTAATTAAATAAATCATTCACCTCATATTTTCAACCATATTTTAAGCTTTTGATGTTGTCTACTAAAATTTTGAATAAATTTTCTTTAATCTTTAGGTTTTGTTGTCTATATAAAACTAATGTTATGTCATTTTAATTTTTCTTGTTCTATAGATTTTCTTTTCTATTATACGTTTTTTTTTTTACTTTGCGTTCATTTTCTTTGTCTTTGTTTTGGTTTAAAAAGCACAACACAACAAAAAAATAATGAATAACAAATTTACTTTGTTGTCAAAAGAAATTCAATACACAAATACATATATATATAGTACATAAGTTGGTATATGAACATTTTTCGTATGTTGTGTTGTCTTGTTATTAGTATTATTATTTTTTGTAGTTTTTCCATAAGTTTCATTTTTAATTTATCCCGTTTTTCACTTTTTATGTGTGTGTTTGTGTGTACATATAGCAAAAAATAAGTAAATACATAAATTTAATAAAAACGTGAATTTATAATGAAAAATTTAAGCAAAAAAAATATTTTTTATACAGAACATACATGAAAAAAAAATTGTTATTTAAAGTTTGAATAAGAAATTGAGCTTTAACTTTTGTGGTAGTTGTGGAGAAAAACACTTTACTCTTTTATAATTTATATTATAAACAGGAGTTTAATAGATTTTCAGGTAGAATACGAATGTTCATACACTAAAAACCAGTAAAATATGTATGTAAATAAGTACTCCAAAAATGTTAAATTATGTACGAAAGAACGGTAGATACTCGTATAAACTTTAAAGAAGGAAAAATTACTTGGTATACAATATACCGCAACAATTATGAAAAATTGTGCTATTTGAAAAATTTAATTCTAAACCTTTATTTCTGCAATAGTACCCTATTTATTCATTGAATTGACACAAATCAAACTAAAGTGGCCAAAATGCATTTTGAACTTAAAACTAACTATACTATAAAACTAACATAAATTAAAATTTTAAATTTTATCAATCTTGTGGTCTTCCTCAAGAAATGTAAATGTGCATAAATATCAACAATTATTAAGTTAACGCAACGAAATAGTTGCATTCCATTTAACCACCGCAAGTACTTATAAGTGCTAATTATGTGTATCGGCTAACTGATCGATTGGAACACTAATTCTCCAAGGGGTCAAACTTAACGTAACTACTTGTAGCTACACATGATAATAAGGTAGAGCAGTTATTAGTAGTTAATTTTGCAAAGACTAAAACCACATGTGCTGGTAAGTACTGCGCTGGTCTCCCTTTGCTACTATCGTCGACATAAAATAGTAACCACAGTAAAAACTACAAGTAAGAACTATTGCCGCGATATTAATGTTCATTCATTGTTTATTCGGCCAAAATTAAACAGAAAAACAAAAATAACGGTATTCCATTTACATCCCTCTTCCTCAACCACAAACAGCAGCGCGCAAATAGAATTAAAAAAATTAAAAATTTAATTAAATTTTCCCAACTTTTTCACACAAAATATATATATACTACATAATCATATAAAAACTACATTTTATTGTGTTCATAATAGTGTACTATACAGTTGTAATCATTTTCATTTCATGTTTACATAATTTTTAATGAGATTTTAATGCATTCGTTGCATTTTAATACTGGTGTAAAGTAGTAGTTAGTTTTGTATATATACATTTATATAGAGCTATAAGTAGAAAAGATTTTTAGTTACTATCTTTCATGAGGCCATTAAAGAAATTTAAAAATAATTTTGCGAGAACATTTTGCCATTGTGGTACGGAGATTTAGATTTGAATCGTTGAACAAAGTTTCAAAAAAAAATGTCGCACTTACCTCGAATGTTGTAAAAACAATTTTTTCTATCGAACCAAAATACCGTTCCCAAAGTACTTGGGTTTGTTGGCGTAATGCTAGTATTTGCGTTGGCGAAACAGATCTCACTACATCTGGAACCTAAAACGACATAAAAAAAAACACACAAACAAAATTAAATTTTTTAGAAAAATAATTAGAATAATGATAAATTTTACATTTTCGCTTTTTGTTGTTATTTTCCATATTTAGCGGCACAAATATACGTTCGCAGATTTTCTTTGATTTTAATTAATTTATTAGGTTTCTCTTGTAACAACAGAATATACAGTTTTTTTGTAATTTTCAAACATAAACAAAGAACAAAATTTTTCCGTATTTTATAAATTAAGCCGGAATGCTTTATTTATTTATGATTTGTTGAAATATTAATTTTGGTAGAAAACATAAATTTGCAATATTTTTTTGTGTTAATGGAAATACTTTTTTTGTGTACCGTAGTACTAATCGAGAAAAATGGTTTATGGTTGGAGGAATATGAGGCTTAAAACACATTAATTGTCAGTTAGCTTGTGGAATGATAAAGGTATGAAAATTTTGTGATTAATTTTCAAAGTATTAATTTTAAGAATATAATTGTGATAGAAGTATAATTGTGTTGTTAATAAACCGGTTAATGAGTATTTTATGTGTACTTGATTAATTTAATTTGCAAATACGATATATTAGTATTATTTTCAACTCAGAATTAAGCGCAGTTTCTAACAAAAACGTGAAGTGCAGATAAATAAACATGTACCACAGTGCTTTGAAAGTCTTCAATTTAGAGACTTAAGTAAAACTTTAAATTTGATATATAGTTTTGGAAGTGTACTGCATACAAACTTTAATTTAAAAAAAACGCCCCTGTGGAATGATACATATACGTCGAAGTAAATTGTAAGACAAATTCTGAATTCGTATGTGGCACTTAGACTTGGTTCCATTATTATTAAAAAGTTAGATTAATGATCTAAATGTGTTATATTTTTTGAATGAAACGAGATACAACATTTATGAAATAGCAAAGATTTCATTTTATTGTTTTTAAGTAAATATGCGTTTGTAATGCATTTAAATACTGAGATGACGATTTCTGGTTATCTAATCTTTATCTGCAATATTCCTTTCTTTATTCATATACATATATAGTATAATATAGCAATACTCCTACTGATATATTTAGTGTAACCCTTTTGCCATTCTTAAGAATTTAACAAAAATATTATAGAAAATCATTTACATATTTCTTAGGGGCAAATCGATTCTACTTTCAACGCATGTTATTGAAAAACCAAAAATTGAATTTGATTTTCATAACATTATTTTCTTACTACTTAGTCCTTGAAGAATTTTATTTTTATTTTTTTCAATTTTGATACAGTTTTGGTCAAATATCAAATCTGTTTTTGTATTTGAATATCAATTTTCATGTATATGTATCATGTATGCATATACATACACGTACATGTATATGAAAAGAAAATTTTCCTAAAAGTCTCATAAACATAAAAAAAAAAAACTATATACGGGAAGAAAAACTTAAAATCATGGAACGACCGTAATTTGAAAAAGCTTGAAACAAAGTAAATAGAAAAAGCGATAAAAAAAGGGTCAATGGATGATCCTTAAACCTTTTAACAATTTGTTATAATCAACCCCCAGAATGATTGGATATCAGTTATTTTTCGTTTTATTGTTATTTTTGGTTGTTATTCAATTTTTTTCGTTTCTGGTCCATATTCGATTCATTGGGACATCTGGGATATTCTGTGATGTCTTTATAATACATGTTGTTACTATCCATCTATATATATATATAAGACGTTCGATTATCCGTATGTGATAAGGGTATGATAAATTTACTGTTCATAAAAATTGGAATTTTTTGTGTTGAAATGGAATCTGTTTCTTGAAAAGAGAAATTGAAATGTTTATTTTGCAGAGGTATGGACTTTGGAGTTAGACGCTGTGCAATATTATGAAATTTTAATATCGGTAAAACTCCTCTCTCAAAGTTCGTATTCTTTACAACATTAAACGAATAGTAAATTCTGAATACATTTACAATATGTCTGCTAGTTCAAAGAGCAGAATAGTGTTGAATATCACAAGTTCATACAGGTTTTAGTATTTGACAATATAAATGTGATTTGTTATGCAATGTTTGCTCAGTGTTCCTTCCTATAAGGTAAATACATTATACTATATTTAATATTTAACATTAGCTGATGAATCTGCAATTCTGGCAGTTGGGATCAATATTGAGGAATCCACAACTAAACTACAAAAAGCTTGTGATAAAATAAGTATATGAACAAAAATGTGGCGGATTAGGCTTAACGAATCAAAATACACACACATGTAAATTTCAGAAATTTAAAAATCTGTTGGAGACCTGTAGTTATTAATGGATAGTTTTCTCCATTCGTAAACACAGATAAATACATGGGGATGACATTAGAAACTATGCTTAGAAGGAAAGAACACGTTAAAACAAAGAAAGAAGAACTCAATATTAAATTGAAGCAAATGTTCTGGCTGTTGGGGAAAAATTCTGAATTTCTCATACAAAATAAATTGTTATCGCACCAGCGAGTCCTGAAGCCAATATGAACTTACGGAATATAATTATTGGGCTGTACGAAGAAAACAAATATCAAGATAATACAAACCTTTCAAAACAAAGTGCTATGTTGCAAAGTTAACGCTCCGTTGTATATAGGAAATGTTGATTTGCATAGGGTGATAAAGATAGACATTTGCAGATCAGATACGTATACATGGCCGATGAAAAAATAATAAATCGCGCGGCGATTCATGGACAACGTATGGCTTAACATGGGTATGTTGGACACCACATATTCAGTGAAATGCTCGCAGAGTAAAAAACCAACTGTAAATGGGACTGGTCATTGGGGTTTACCTCACTAAACGGGTCAAATTATGAATGTAAAATTACTTGATGAATTATATTCAGTTATAAAAAAATTATTAAAACAAATTGAATACTAAATACAAATCTCTGAGGACGGAATGATTGGAAAGCAATAACTAATGATTAACAGTATCAAATACTGATGTAAAAAGGTCAAAAATGAAATTAGGAATTCTTCGTAGTCCAAATTATCTGATATCAAGAAAAGATATGTATTTTCAAGGAAAGCTTACAG
This sequence comes from Tipula unca, assembly GCA_951394425.1. Taxonomy (NCBI): domain Eukaryota; kingdom Metazoa; phylum Arthropoda; class Insecta; order Diptera; family Tipulidae; genus Tipula; species Tipula unca. Next base: position 129,275,156 of record OX596380.1, read on the forward strand.
TTTCGTGCGCACTTTTCTAAAATATTTGATAATTGTTAGTATGTATGCAGTTTTGACAAGAGCAGTCTTCACAACTTGATTCAGTGTTTCAAAATATTTTCAGGCCTACTCTAATAAATATACGTTTTTTCGGGATCGTTCAAATAGTATAGTGACGATTTTATTCGCCTCTCTAAAACAGAAGTTTTTATCGTTTAGGCTGAAAGCTACCTCCACATAAGCTGGCTGAAAGCTACCGACAAGTAGTAACATCGCAAACTCGAAGTTTTCAGTTAATAACAAATTAATTTCGCATTATATTTATGTTTGTACATTTCTTAATTTTTCAACAATTGCACACATAGTACGCAGATTTATTTTAATGACTGTACAATATTAAATATAATGTACAAATACATTTATGTAGGTATAGCTACCAATTAAATATATTAACATTAAAAAATATTTCAATTGCGTTCAATGTACATGCCTCTCTTACACTTTTCGGAAAAACCTTTCGTTTTCTCAAAATATAATATTATTAATTCAAAAATTAAATGTACCTCCCGGGGAATCTAACCGTAAACAAAAATATAAAAAAAATGGTATGTAAACATATATGTACGAATAAATAATTCGTTATACACATAACTATTTTCTGTTTGCAAAAATATATACGGGAAAAAGGCTTCGAATATACTCATCAAGAGGTTTTTATTAGAGCTATTCAATAAAAAATCAAATTTGAATATTTTCCTATTTTCTTGGAAAACATATAAATAAATAAAAATTGTAATGAATATTTTTTAGCATTTATTGCGGTACAGAACATAAATTAGATCCTATTCATTGCTTTTAATTTAAAAAAAAAAAAAACAGACGAAGTTAATCCAAATTGTGAGCATATTATTTTGTATATAACGAGTTAAAAGTTATTTAATTTCGGGTATGCTATGTATGTACGTATGTACATATATAGGTTTTGGTACGTTTAGGTAATGGGATTTTTTGTACACATATGAATATTATGCATTATTTATTTATGAGTGAAGGCAGTTACAAGGTGTTCGTGAATCAACATGTTGAAGTCGATTAAATTTTGTTTTATTCCTAGGATTTTAATCGAAAAACCATGGTAAGGCTTTTAACTTTAGAGTGAGTCGATAATTAATAATAATATATTTCAGCACCCTCCTGCGCCTTTCATCGGATGAAATAATTCGGCATCCTGATTCCGGATTGTGTGCCCAGTGGCCCAGTAATTATAATAAATTTTAAATAAATGAAAATAATGTTTTATAAAAAATGTTCACATTTCTTAATTGCTGCCGAGAAAAATCATCCAACTAAATTTTTAATCGCAATCTCATATTTTACAATCATTATCATCTTTATTATATTTTATATTTTTTTAATTATCATTATATTGCCTTACAATTTAATTAAATTATTTTTCAAAGTGAAAAATAACAAAAAAGAAAATGTTTTTCCATATTTTTCTAACTTGAATACAAAAACATGAATTAAAAAAAAACGAAATACAAAAAAAAAATAATAAATTTTTAATTTTTGTTTCCATTTTAATTTTACAGCATAGCTAAATGGAAGAAAAAAGCCTTCAAAACGAGAAAATTCCTTTTATTTGTTCTTCATTTTTTTTTCACACATACACAAACATACATAGAACACTCGTTATAATGTTTGTACATAAAAGAAAAATCATTTATTTACTTTATGTATTTTATTATAAATCAACAACAAAATCCTACACGAAAACAACACCTTTGCTCGACGACTATTACTTTGGTACCTTCCTTACCTTTTGCGTGCAATTAAGACGGTGATGGAAAATTTTAATTTTTCTATTTTTCGGTGTTTTTCGATCTTACTTTCTCTGTTTCTTATTTTGTTGGAAAATAATGAATTTTATATGAATCTCACGTTTTATTTAATTTACCAGAGCACGCACGCATAGTAGGAAAATCTTAAAAAATAAATATATTTTATACATTTTTCTCTCCAATTTTCCGGAAGGTATATCTGTACTAATATTTTTGTTCATTTCTTAATAATAAATAGAATAGAATTTTTTTTTTATTTGTGAAAATTAAGAAAAATACACACTGCAAATTATACAATACGAATATATACCTATGTTTACATAATATGAGAAAAGTGGAAAAGTATGAAAATTTGTGTGAGAAAAATGAATACGAGTGTAGAGTATATATAGCAAAATTATTTTTATATGTGCATATATTTGTGATGAAAATACTCATGGAGATGGGAAATTTTCGTTTTTTCTTTTTGTTTTATTCTTTCCAAGACAATCTAATATGGAAATTTTTTGTTTTGGTATGGTACCAGTACCAAAGGAATGAATATTTACTTAATTTTTTTTTATTTTCTCTTGTTTTATGTCTGTTGTTTAATGCAAATTAAAAATAAAATTTTTGTTAATGATTCAAATAATTTAGAAATGTATGTTCTTTTTTTATGTTAGCACTTGTGTTTGAGGGTATAGTACATATTGTACATACATATATGATTTGGTTTTCTTGGCAATGTTGCAAGCCATGTAGTGATGTGAATTACCATGATAGGTATCCGATATAAAGTTGATGTTCGTTGACCATTTTCTGTTTATCAATGCCAAAGTCACAAATTTTTCGGATGTATTTATGGAAACATTTAGAATGATATTTGTTTAGTTATCTTAGTATCATCATCAATCTTTCTTAAAACAATTATGTATTTCCTTCGAGCCAGATTTTAATCAGTCGATTTTAATTGTTGTAAGGTTTGAACGTGAAATCGATAAAGTAAGCCATAAAATAAAAATAAAATAGTCAAAAAGTGCAGTGATAGTAGTTTCTTTTTTAATTATTTTTTTTAAATTATTTTATATAAGTACATATTGTGAAAAAATTAAAAGTGCAGTGTTAGCTTCTTTTTAATTATTTTATAACCCCGGCCAAAATTATTGGGTCGATGAGTTTTTTTTTTTTAAATTAAGGTGGTACTCCAGACTGACCTCTATGACTTCTGAGGAGGGCCATCTGGTGCATAACCACGAAACACCAAACCCGTTAGTAGCAACTCGTTAGTTCTAGGAGATATTAATATGACTTTATCTTCACCAACAACTAATGTTGAAAGCGAAAAAAGCACACTTCATAACCAATTAAAAAGCCTAGAAGAGGTGGTCTCAAAGCTGAGTAATGAAATTACCCTATTAAAGAGAGAAAATAAAGACCTGAAAAGGATCATCGAATCAGGTAAAGAAAAAAAAACAAGCCTGTAATGATTGTTACACAGACGAAGAGAAATAGGAACCAGTTCCCAGTGGATACTAGGATCAAGAAACATAAGAAAAACCGCCACATTCAACACGGCAGTTTCCGATGAAGAGGAAGTGGCAAGGGAATCTGATTGGATCGTGAAAAAAACAAGCCTAGAAAGAAACGAAAAGCAGAATCATCGCCAGAATATGTTGAGCAGGGAAAGCAAACATCAACATCAAGTAAACCAACTACTCAGTGCAACGATGAAATTCCTAACACAGTGAAAAAAAAACAGCCTCCACCAATAAACATTGTTGGTATTAAAGACTACCCGGCTGTCAAGGCTCTGGTGGCCTCAATTACGGAAAAGGATTTCAAGCTAGTAGCACTAAATTATGATGTTTGGAAGGTAAATGTTCCAGACTCCGATACTTATAGAAATCTCTCTATGAAGCTTAATGCTGAGAAAGTTCAGTGGAATACATATGAGGACAAGCAGGAAAGACCAATTAAGGTTATGGCTAGAGGACTACATCAAACATGCGAGAGTGAAAATATAATTGCCGCGCTGCAGAGTAAACGATTCGACATTAAGGATGCTGCAAACATCATTAAAAAAGAGAGAAAGGTAGATGAGAAAGGCAACAGTGTTGTCACAAAACGCGGGCTACCGCTATTCATGCTAATGTTTGGCAAAGAGGAAAATATTCCAAAAATTCATGATATTCGAGCCATTCAAAATATGAAAGTCAGAATAGAACCAGTGAAGAAAAAGTCTCTGCAGATAGTCCCATGCAAAAAATGTCAGGGCTTCAATCACACTCAGAGATACTGTGGACGTATGGCAGGATGCGTTAAATGTGCTGGTAACCACCTTACGAGCACGTGTATATTAGATAGGAACTCAGCTCCAAAATGCATTAATTGCAAAGGTCAACATCCAGCTAATTACCGTGGCGGTGAGGTAGCTAAAGAGTTACAAAATATAAGAAATCGCGCTAGAAAGTCTGATCTAAACCGTAGAAACCCTGCTAGTGAAGCCCCGACCAATCAACAGACAAATCGGGAATTATATAAATTACGAGGAAAATAATCATATGCACAGGTGACCCAAGGTCAACAGGCAAAAGCCAAAGATAGCAACGACGGCCAAATTTTGATAGATGTCGTGAAATGCATAGATGCTCTAAATAACAAACTTGATGAGCAGGCTGCGACCAATAAACTCATATTTGAACAGTTGAGAAACTTTTCATCATCCAACACAATTAGAAAATAAAAATAAATTTACAAACGCTCAGAATAGTAATTTGGAATGCGAATGGGCTGATCCAACACATCCCCGAGCTGGAAATATTTCTATTTAAACAAAAAATTGATATTTGTCTAATCTCTGAAACCCATTTTACTAACTCCTCTTATGCCAGAATACGTGGGTACAGATTTTACCATGCTATCCATCCATCAGAGAGAGCAAGAGGCGGATCTGACATTCTTATTAAAGAGAAGATAAAACACAACGAAGAATTAAAAATTGAAAGTGAATCTATGCAAGTTACAACAGTCAAAACTCGCACAAAGTACAAAGAAATAAATGTATCAGCAATATACTGTCCACCACGACATAATCTGAAAAGAGACGATTATGAAGAACTTTTCAACACCATGAGAGTTTGTTTTATCATTGGTGGCGACTTCAATGCGAAAAACACATACTGGGGCTCCAGAGTTACTAAACCAAAAGGCAGAGAGTTGTTTGAAGCAGGAAAAAAATTAAAATGTGACTTTAAATCTGGTGGCTAACCAACTTACTGGCCAACAGATTTAAACAAAACACCGGATCTTTTAGACTTTTATGTGACAAGAGGTATATCAGATAACTGTATTCGTTTGGAAAATAATGAAGAGCTTACATCAGACCACTCTCCTGTTATTATGACGGTCAGTGAAACAATAATTGAAAAAAAAATTACAGCGAGACTATCCAATTAGAATACCAATTGGAAAAATTTTCGAGAATTATTAGAACAAAACATCAATCTTCAAGCACCAATAAGGAACATTATACAAGTCGAAGAGGAAGTAGAAAGGCTGATAGAAAACAAACAACAACTGCGTGGCAAAGTACATCTTTCAAATACGCAAATAACAACAACTGTAAAAACTATCCACTTGAAGTAAGAGAGCTTGTGGCAAAGAAACGAAAAGCTCTAAAGTCTTGGCAAATAAATCGAACCCTTGAAAATCCAACCGTCCTTAATAACCTATGTAACAAGTTGAAATCTCTGATAAGAACAGTTAGGAATGAGCCAATAAGTACATATTTGTCGTCACTTACTAGCCAAAAAGATACCGAGTATTCCTTATGGAAAGCAACGAAAGTACTTAAGAGACCAACAAATTCGACGGCACCAATTAGAAGTGAGGATGGAAGCTGGGCTCGAAGCGCGAAGACGAAACGTTTCAACCATTACCCAGGAAAATGGCGGATGAAAATGTTAACCTACTGAAACGATCTGATGAGCTTGAAATACAAAGTGTATCTCTACAGGAGCTAAAAGAGGAAATTCAAAATTTAAACATGAAAAAATTTCCTGGGTACGACCTCATAACCGGACAAATCATCAAAGAATTACCAAATAAAGCGATACGTAAACTTCTCCATATAATCAACGCTGTGTTTAGACTAAGACACGTTCCAAGGCAATGGATGGTGGCAGAGGTAATCATGATCATAAAACCTAACAAACAATGTAACGATAAAAAGTCCTTCAGACCGATATCCATACTCCCAACCATAGCCAAGATTTTTGAAAAATTGCTCCTGAAGAGAATGAAACCCATAATGGTTGACAGAAATCTCATTCCTAACCACCAGTTTGGATTCAGAGAAAACCACTCGAACAAGTCCATAGAATCACAGATATAATAGAGCGAACACTAGAAACTAAACAAATATGTTCAAGCGTTTTCCTGGATGTAGCGCAAGCATTTGACCGAGTTTGGCACAAAGGATTGGCGTTGGGCCCTGTCTTGTTCCTCCTGTATACTCGGGATATACCACCAATGGAAGAAGCAACTATAGCAACATATGCTGATGATACTGCGATTTTGGAAGAGGGGAACAATGTAGAAGATGCAACTAACAAATTGCAAAAATCGACAAATTCAGTCAACAATTGGATGAAAAAATGGAGGATAAAACTGAATGAAACTAAATCTGTGAATGTGAACTTTTATCTAGAAAAGTAAATCCTGCTGTGTGAATTAGTTTGTTGACAGTTGAAAACCAGACAAAATTAATTGTGGCAAAGATAAGCGTTATGATATATACATATATTCCTATATTCATTCTCATTTTGTTATATTATAAAAGATATTTATTAAATAAAGCTGTAATAAGCAAATACAAAACATAAAAACAATATTTTCAAATACAAATGGTTTCTCCATTGTTCATTGAGATTTTGGTTTGGAAATTTGGTTCTCCGCTTCTTTTAGTTTAGAGTGATTTTTGAATATCAGTTGCCAAATTTATAGATGAACCCTAATTGAGATTTTTCTTAAATTTATTTTTATTATTAAAAAACTGCAGTTTAAAATAGTGGAATAAATATAGAATTCTCCTAACCGAAATATATTTAAAAGTACAATTTTCAAGAAATTTAATTTTGGTGTTCCGCTTTATGTATTATTCTTTAGTAAAAGAATAGTAGGCAGCATGGATTATTATTTAGTAAAACACCACAATATTCGAGAAGCAAGACGTGAACCAAAACCATAGAGGAGAAATTTATACAAATTGCACAATGATAAATAAATTAATACACGGGTAAGATCAGTTTAAATTCAAACAGTGATCAGTGAACAAGTAAGATAAAGTGAATTAGTGAAATTTTAAAGAGCTAAGTGTTGTAATTTATTTTCGAATAAACTATGCCGTGTTAATAAAATAGCTCAAGTGTTAAATTGCAAAATCCCTTACGAGAATCCTTGAATTGCCCCAAATTCGTATAAACAAAATTGTCTTTACTAATATTGTTAAAACTTAACGAAAATGTTTCGTTGGGCCCCTTCCTGAAAAGATGGCTAGTTACGGGTCAGTTAAATCATCATTATTATTTACATTATTCTTCAATATACCTTTGAATTTACAATGATTTAGAAGAACAAATATCATTACCTCAACATATGTACTTGTTAGATTTTGATTCCCTTAATTTTTGTGGTTTAAAAAAGCATATTAGTATGTTCTTTATCACATAATTTGCAATCATGATTTATTTCTGACAATTTTAGTAATTTAAAAATACCGAGTTTCGACAAAAATGATTTTTTTATAAATCGAAACGCAAAATTCCTGTTTGAATAATTTACCTATGGTATTCACTATATGCAATTTTGTTTCAATGTGATAAAAAAAATTTTGTCACAAAAATATCATGTCTTAGTTACATCATCATAAAAATTAGAAAGAAAATGTTAAATATCACAAAATTATTATTTAATTGTTTTGTGTGGCATACGTAATTCATAAAAATACCAATAATACTACATTTTTAATTTTAATACGAATATGTAATTAGATACATTTACAACACTAACGAAAACAATTGGTATACTTATAATAATAATAATTACCAACATATACATACATTAACTAAAGGCTGTTTGGCTAGTGGATTTATTGTCTTTTGAAAGCTGAACAGTATCCCTATTTTGTACACGGTTACAGGTCCGTTTTTTAATTGGCCATCTGCCTAGCTCCATGCTAGCCTGTACTAACATGAACGATGGGGCGGCTCATGAGTTCTACTAGTGGCATATGAAGGTAGCAAATACCCTCGTTACAACTTCATTAGGCTTAACATAATGATATAATACACAAAAAATACTTCTATAACGTAAAAAACTCATTTGTCTATAACACGCTACAAGAAGTCATAGGAGTTATGTGGAAATTATAATCGCGCATTTGGCATTTTTTTGATAGACTAGAGCCTTATGGTCATCCCCAATATGGTGGCTGTTTGTGTAAAATGAGTTTAATAGAAATTTTCAAGTTATGAGCCGCGTCATATTTTCACATAGATTTTTCGATATTTTTGGGAAGGGATGAGAATCTTCAGGGTCTATATTTTCAGCTATTTTGGTATTTTTCTGTTAGATTAGAGCCTTATGGTCAATTTCTATATGGTGGCTGTTTGTGTAAAATGAGTTTAATAGAAATTATCAAGTTGTGAGTTGCGTCATATTTTCATTCATATTCAATTTTTTGGGAATGTATGAAACCCTTCCCGGTCTATATTTTCGGGTACTTCTTAGTTTTTCTGTTCAAATAGACTCTTATGGTAATTTCCTATATGGTGGCTGTTTGTGTAAAATGCCTCTATTTAAATTATCAAGTTGCTTGTGACGTCATATATTCATATGAATTATTCGATAATTTCAGGAACGGATGACACACTTCTGGGTCTACTTATTTTATTACTTTGGCATTTTTTTGATAGACTAGAGCCTTATGGTCATCCCCAATATGGCGGCTGTTTGTGTAAAATGAGTTTAATAGAAATTATCAAGTTATGAGCCGCGTCATATTTTCACATCGATTTTTCGATATTTTTGGGAAGGGATGAGAATCTTCAGGGTCTATATTTTCAGCTATTTTGGTATTTTTCTGTTAGACTAGAGCCTTATGGTCAATTTCTATATGGTGGCTGTTTGTGTAAAATTACTATTTAATTTAAAAATAAATTTTAATGATACGTTCTAATTAGAATATTTTAGCTGTTTTTTTAAATAATTTATTCGTTTTATATTTAATTTCATTTTTAATTAGTTCTTTATTAGTTTGAGTAATATTTTTCTGTTTTATAATTTTAAATTTGTATAAATTAATTGGTTTTATTCGAAACTGTTTAATACATTTTCATGAGACAATACGACATTTGATAGGTTTTTTGACATTTGTACCGTTCCATAAAAACTCCATAGAAACTTCATGCCCGTAATATTTTAAGTTATCAGTCAAACTCAAAATACTTGATCCTTCAGCATTGATTATCTCAACTACAGTTACAGATAGAATATACTAATATTATGTTTTTTGTCCAAATTGATGACCCCTAATTTCGATAAAATAATTTTTGAATACAATTTTACAGCACCCTTTAGTTTGACAAATATTGAACATTTTATTTTCTCTATAGATTTTCTTTATTTTTTACCATTCACATTCTAGATTTGTTTAAGGATGTTGGTCTTTATACTTTCAGAGATAACGGGGGAAGGATATACATTTTTTGCAACATTTGTATAAAATTTTTTATCAAAAACTGAGACCTTTAAAACGACATATTACTGGCCATCTAAATAAAATCTAAAATTATTTGATCATTAAATTATTAATAAATTTTTTTTTGAAACCATATTTGATTAATTAACTTAATGTGCATAACAAAATTTGACAAACTCGGTGTTTATATGTATACCTATATTGAGGAAATTTCTAACATTGTTAATATTTAGATTATCCAAATCCTCTAAATTATGCAAGCTATGATGTTACTCAAAACAATAATATGTATTGTCAATTGTTTATTCGCTACAATTCATTGTTAACTCAATAAATAAATTCTATTTTACATTTCGAATTTTCAAATTTATTTACTCAGTGCATTAACTACTTCGCCTTAATGTTCATTTCACAAATACATCAGTACTCAGTTAACAATTACATTAGGTTGGCTTATTTTTGAAGTTTTTACTAAGGTTTTTTAATATTGGAATGGATTGTAAATAATAGTGCACAAGATTATCAAAATTACTAAAATTCGAAAGCTATACCAAATTCTTCTATTGCACTGCTTAACTAGGGCCAAACCCAAAAAAGCCAAAATAAATACTACTCTCACGATATCTAAAATAAATATTTAAAGAATTGCAATTATGAACCAATCGATAAACTATGTATTAAATTGAATATAGTAGCAGTAAAAATCATTTAATTGATTTTAAATATTTTTACAAAAATTTAATTTGCCACTTTCCCAATTTTTACTAAATGTTATTATTCATTTTCATTATATTATTTCTACTCCTCGATATAACCCAAGTTATACAATTGAATTTTATTTAATTTACATTTATTTAAAAACAGAAAATAATAAAATAAATAAAAAAATCGAATAAAAAATTATATTATGGTTTATTAATTAAATACTAGAATATTAATTTATATTATTGTTATAGTTTATAACTATTTATACACATAATCGTATAATATATTTTATATAAACTAATCCACTTGAATTTTATTTTTTGTTTTGCTGAATTTTTATTCGATTTAAGTTAATTAAATCAATAAATTAAATTTATTGTTATTACTATTACGACTGTTGTTATTTTTCTCTATTAACATTGTTCTCTATTCTAGTGGGATTATTATGTACGTATACATACATATTCTATACAATGTATATAGGATTTGTGCTATTAACAAAACAATGTAAAGTATAGTTTTTAAACTTACCTGTAGTAATAATCGTTCGTCAGCCCATATTGCCGCTTGTTTCCAATCGACTTTTGATTGGAATGGTAGCACCCATGAATTTGATAGGAGGACTGGTATGCAACCAGCTTGGAGCGCTTCAAGAAATCTGTTAAATGAAAGAAGAATTTAAAACAAATTAATTATAATTTAATTTTGTCTTTCACTTTTTTTAGCTGAATTTTACAAAAAAAAAATTAAACCTGGGGTTGTTCGGATACTATAAAACTCACAAAAGTAAAAAACCTAATCTGAATTTCGAAGATGATTTATATCTCATAATTTCTTCTCAGAACGAGAAGTATGCTAGATGAGTTTTTCAAAAATTCGTTACAGTGTTAAACAGTAATGTATTTAATACCTACCACGTCAAATAGAGGATATATGAAACGGATAAAGCATACCATTTACAAATTGTAAGATTATTTCTAGATTAGTTTGTTTTATAGCATCAAAGAAATAAAAATACAACCCTTTGGAATTGATGGTATCAGAGACGCTTGTAAACCATTTCGACCAAACTGAACTAACAAATGCACATTCAACCACACAACATGACCTGGAGAATATTACACGATGACGCAAAATATGAACACACTAATACGAATTATCATGAAAAGCCAAAAATTACGCTCCTAAAGATTGCTGTATGGAATGCGAACGGTCTTTCACAGCACAAAGCTGAAATTCAAACCTCTCTTGTCGATCAAAATATAGACATCATAATAATATCAGAAAGACACTTTACAAAAACAAAACTTTTTTAAAATTAACCAAACATCCGGATGGAAAGCACACGGCAGCACTGCGGTCTTGTTCAAACGAAGAATAAATCATAATGAACTCAACAAAAATGATAAAGATCACATCCAAGCAACTAATATGTGCCTATAGGAATGGTCTGGAAATTGTGTAATATCGCCTCTTGACTATCCACCGAATCACGCAATCAAAAAGTAGCAATTTATCGATTATTTTAATCAGCTAGGTATGAAATTTCTCGCAGGGGCGATTACAATGTTAAACCTCTGCAATGGGGTTCCAGGTTGACCACAGGTTGACAAAATGTTACAAATGCCAGACATTTGGACATATTGCCAAGTTCAGCAAGGAACAAGATCACATTTGTGGTCACTGCGGTGACAATGGGCATGACCAAAAATCATGTACAAAAAAGAGTGAAGACGCTAAATGCGCTTCTTGTCGGAAGGCAAACAGGGCTTTTAACCATTCGTCACGTAACAAAGTTTGTACTTCATACAAAACGGCTTTGAACCTAATGATGAAGCGAACTGTCTATGATAGTTAAAAATAAAAATAATTATCGATTGAAGATCGCCCAACTGAATATGCAAAATGCTAAAGCAGTTGGGTCCGAGATTAGACAATCCATTGCAAAAGAAGCAATCGATATACTCTGCATGCAGGAACCTTACGCGGTCAAAGGGGTCATAGGGGGAATGACCACGTCCACAAGAATAATCAGTGGATGCAATGAAAACACTACAGCAGCAATTGGCATGCTCAATAACGATCTTAAGGTTCTTAAGATTTCACGCAGTACTGCGACTCACACTGTGTGTGTGTGTGTCGAGGTGAGATCTAATATAGGAAAGTTTTACTTGGTCAGTATATATTTCCAATATTCAGACGACCCAGTGGTATATGTAAATAAACTCGAAAAAATCATGGATGGTCTAAAAGACCATCCTATTATCATTACTGGCGACTTCAATGCAAAGTCTAAACTTTGGCACAATAAGGACGCAAACGAGAGAGGAGTCCTCGTTGAAGAATTCATTGCTAGAAGTAAGCTATTCGTTATAAACGAAGAAGGACAGCCAAGTACATATTCCCACAATGCAGAGTCAAATATTGATCTCACTCTCATGACGGGCGGTCTGTTAAGAAAAATTTTAAGTTGGTCCGTCCATAAAAATTGGACATCAAGTGACCATAGAGTAATTGTCTCGATCTTGGGCTCAGAGAACACACATAGTAATTCCCCAGCATCAAAGAAAGTTCCTCGGTATGCCCTACGGCATGCCAATTGGGAGGGTTTTCACAGACAGCTAAGTAGCATCTGGCAAAGCCTGGCAAAAGACCTGAAGGTTTCGATCGAAAGCGATATCGATCAGTTGAACAAACAATAACAAGTTCAATCATCAAAGTCTGTAGCGCAACTATTCCACCGCAAGTCAAAACTGTCTTGGTGGTCTCCTGACCTAGGCGAATCAAGAAAATTGGTTCGCAAGCTGCGCAAGCTATACCAAAATGATAAAAATCCCGATTCTCGGGAAAGCAAAAGGGTAAACTATGTGGCACACCGTAAGGCGTACTTCAAAAATATCAGAGACATAAGCCAAATGAGCCTAAAAAAGTTCATAACGGAGCATGGAAATGCTGAACCGTGGGGCTTTGTCTATAAATTTAGCACAGGCAAACTGAAAACAAATGAGGTACTAAGTACCCTGGTGAGCGGTAGTGGACTAACAACAATTTGTTGGGAGGACACTACAAAATGCTTACTCAACACCTTACTACCCGACGACTATGAGGAAAATGACTCTGAGAGGCAAAGAGGAATCCGTGCCGATCGTAGCTCTGCACCAACCACGCCAGACGTGAGCCACTTCAGTAATGAAGAGGCCACTATGGCCATCATGTCTATGAAAGCTGGTAAAGCGCCAGGCCTAGACAACATCGAGTCGACGTGATACAACGTGCTTGGCCTATTGTAGGGCCCTGTATCACGAACTTTATGAATGCTTGTCTTAGTAAAGGAATATTCCCCAAAGCATGGAAAAATGGTAAATTAGTTATAAGGAAAACTGGAGATGGGTGTCAAACCGATCCCAAATCTTATCGACCAATCATGCTGTTGCCTGTCCTTGGTAAACTACTCGAAAAGTTAATTGCCGGTAGGTTAATGGACATATTTCAAAGAAGTGGTACCTATAGTGACAAACAGTTTGGCTTCAGAGAAAATAGATCCACAGAGGACGCAATGATTAAAATGATCAATATGGTCAAAGCGTCCGAGCAAAAGTGCAATTTGGGAGTATTCCTAGATGTATCTGGCGCGTTCGACAACCTGTGGTAGCCCAGCATCATGTTGGAGCTAAAGAGATTCAATTGCCCACGCAATCTCTATTACATCCTAAACAACTATTTCTCTGAAAGGAAAGCCACTGTTATTTCAAGTCATGGCACGCTTGAAAAAATGGTCAACAAAGCATGTCCACAAGGCTCCATCCTTGGTCCACATGTTTGGAATATTGTCTTCAACGGAAGCATGAACCAGGAAGTCCAAGAAGTAGCATTCGCGGATGATAAGGTTATGCTTTTTGCTGGGAATTCAAGACACAGCATTCAAGAAAAAGCGCAGCTTGCCATAGACAGGATGGTGGACTGGTGCAAAAGCTACAAATTGGAGCTATCCTCAGAAAAAATAGTTATGATCCAACTTAAAGGTTCACTGGACATCAGGAGACCACCATTGGTTTCCGTAAATGGCCAAAGAATTAAGATGGTGAAAACTGTTAAATGGCTGGGAGTTGACTTCGATGAAAGAGTTGGAGTCACTTCACATGTCAAAAGAGTCGCGGAAAATAGCAAAAAGGTTTTCGCTGTGCTAAAACGAGTTGCTAAAGAGAACTGGGGCCTCAAGCAACGAACACTCTCAATAATATATGAAGGCCTAGTGGTATCTTCATTAACATACGCGTACGCGGCATGGGCAGACCGAATGAACTGCCACCACCGGCGTACATTTGTTAGTGCCCAAAGAAGTATCTTGCTCGGAATAACCAAGGCTTACAGAACGGTTTCAACTGACGCCGTTTCTGTCTTGGCCGGCATGATACCTATTGATATACTATTAAATGAAAAAATTGCCAACTACAAGATTAGGAAAAGACAAAATGTGAGCTACGGAAACGTGGGAGTTGAAGCCGATCAAATTCGGCCAAACCTCATGGGCTTGCTCAAGAGGAAAACGAGAAAAGCGTCATTAGCAATATGGCAAGATAGATGGTCGCACTCAGTGGATGGCAGAATAACATATAGTTATCTGCCAAACATTGTTGCGAGATTAGAGACAAAGATTCCTCGAAGCGTATGGTTCACCCAAATGTTGACGGGACATGGTAGAATGGCCCCCTATATGCACCGACAGAGTCTAGCGGACTCAAGCACCTGTGAATGTGGACAGGGCGAGGATACAATAGAACACATCCTCTATGACTGTGATCTAGCTCAAGAAGTTCAACTAAAAAATGACTCAAGAGTTGAGTGGCCACCTAGTAAACTAACTCTCATGCTGCCAATCAACCTCAACTCTTTTAAGAAGTTTGGCGATACCGTAATGAGCGGTAGATAGGCAAAAGATTAGTACACAAGATTTTCATCTTAAGCAAATTATATATTCTTAAATGCTAGTTAAAAGTAGACGAGTATGTGCCTCCTCGATGGCAGGGACGGTAACAAGGCAACCTGGCTAAGCATACCGATATAGTAGTTATATTCTTTAAAAATTGTAAGTCCGCGTTGGGGTTGTTAAGGGCACAACCTCCTGGGAACAGCTTCTTCGATCAAAGCGACAAACTATATGAAAATGAAATGAAATGAAAAAACCTTGGGATTAAAACGATCAAATAAATGTACCTTTCGAAACTGGAAATACATCCCAATGATTTTGCAATGGAACTAAAGGATGTTATTTTAAGCCTGATAGAACTTGAAATTGTAAAAAAAAACAAAAAATTAAATTTTTTACAAAAATATACTCTAGCAGATCTCAGTATAGTATACTCTGGCAAATCATCATGAATAGTCTCACGCTTGAACAACGCTACGAAATTATTAAAATTTACTTTGAAAATCAGTTGTCGATTCGCGCAACTTATAGACACGGGATCATTATCAGCGTCGTTCTTTCGCCGATCATGCTCTAGAGCAGTTGGCAAATGACCCGTTGTTTTATCGTCAAATTGTGTTCAGCGATGAGGTTAAATGTTTGCTTAACGGGTTTGTTAATAAACAAAATTGCCGCATATGGAGTGAGACCAATCAATTCGACAACAATTGACGCTTTGGAGGCCAGCATTGTTCGTGTTAATAGCCCAAAATTGGACGTCCAGAATGCATTTCGTCAAGAACAGCCGTGGTGCCCATACGCCAGAAATCATTTTCAAATATTAATGCCATGCATTGATCTTTCAAATAAAAAAAAATGTTGATTACAATTTAATTTATTGTGTTTTTTTCACAATTTTCAAGTTCTATCAAGCTTAAAAAAACACCCTTTATTAACAGAGGTCAAACGGCTTCGCCGAGTAGATCCATTAGATACAATATATTTCTTAGATTATCGGGAAAATGTGAAGATACACTCAAGCCAGTCTATTATCGAACAGCTATGCTTCATTAAGTGAAAAATGTCAGATGGGCATTTTAATTCATCTAATATTTTCGATAATGTTTGGTTAGCAGTGACACATTTCTAGTTTTATTAAATAACGTTTTGGATTATATTGGTGAACACATTCCGTCTAAAGCACATTTTACAGAATCTTTAGGACACCTGAAATAAAATCAAGAGTTCATACAAGTGCGGTAATATTTTATAACAAAATGTAATGTAGACATGGTTGAAAATCAAAGAATTATATTTTTGATTATGGTACATGCATGTGAATAACAAATTTTAGAAATCACAATTTAATTCATATAAAATTAGATTACTACAGAAGATAGGTACATATTATATCGTACCGTGGTTAAATTTATATTTTTAAAATGATTCAAATTTTTCCGTTAAAAATTAATTAATTAAAAATGCACTTACCGAAATGAACCCAGCCTCCTCCCCCGTGGCACTAAACAAAATGTAGAATTTTGTAATAAAGTCTCGTAATCATATCTGCAAATAAATAAAAACCAAAATATCAGTTAAAATGATAACGAAACAGCACCTTAAAAAAGAGATCGAAAACCTGGAAAAATAATATCCTTACACATAGATGTATGTATGTAGGTATATAAATTTTACCTCTTTAGACAATATCTATCAAACTAATCTAATTTCATTTCTATAAATATCTCAATCTATCACGCTAAATAAATTTATTACAGTACTCGTACATACACCACTTTTTTTTTATAAACCTTTCGATTTTCCACTATCCTCATTTTTAACGAATTTTTTGCAGCAACATTTTTGGTCTATTCATTTTCATAATCTATTTCACTTGGAATTTGTATGTATGCACATAATATACAAAAAAAAAATTAGAATTGTTTGTCTAGTATATGAGGTTATCGTGGTTTGGAAATATACATATATGTATATATGTTTTTCTATATATGTGTGTATGTGTATTTGTAAAAAATTGCATTCAATATATTATATTAAATGGGAAACAGATAAAAATGCATTTCGAACAGCTCTGTGAAAAATGAACCAAAAAGTAATTGAAATTGTATAAAATATTTTTGTCATAGAAGTTCGATTATGTCACGTTTATATCGCGTTTCTTATAATAAAGTACCAAACTACTTTTGTCACAGATTGTCTCAATCTATATTAACAATCATATTATAGTTTCATATACCAAAAACTAAAAGATAATTTTTCCAGGAAATTCTCGACCTCACTGCATTGTTTAATCCCCCTTATACAACCAGAATTCCGGAAAACGAAGAAAATTAAATAAAATTGGAAAAAACGACAACAAAACTAAAACTTTTGGAAAAGCCACCACTATCTTTCATGAAGACAAATAGAATGTTTTTAATGTGTAGAATAACAATAGGATACACATATACTATACTACTACATATATATACAACAGAACATAGCGAATATTCATCTATTTTCATCCTGGTTTTAGGAGAACAAATTAAAATTTTCACTGCTATTTCAAAATCGTTTGTTTATAGTCTGTTTGTCTTTTAAGTAAAAAAAATCGATTAAAGAATTTTTACTAGTATTTTCAACATTTATCTTGTCTACTATATCTAACGATATCTATACGTATGTAACTATCCATACTATAGTGAAAATTACAAATATATTTTCTTTCACTTTAGTTATATACATTGCACACATACATATGTACGTATATGGTATTTAGCTTTGCAACAAACAAATAGTTTTTTTTTGCATATGAAAATTCTGTCAACATTGGTTTTGATAATAATTTAAGAGGTTTGGATAAAACTGTAAATAAATTATTATGTATGAATTTTTTTGTTGATGTTGTAATTTTTGTGTGTTATGGCTCTTAAAGTTCTTGTTATTAACTTTTTCTTTCTGTTTGCTTGATAGATAGTGTTTGAATCAACTTTAATATGTTATGTCCCCATACACACAAACTGCATCTTGTCTAATCTTCAGCAGAATGTTTAGCATTCAATAGAATTATAGCGAAATTTAATTCAAGAAACTGTTATAAATACAATTTATTCTTAAAATATTAGTACACTTTAATCTGCATGCGCTTTAACATAAACTAATGTCTATTCAACATAAGCTTGTTGAGTAGCTCTGGCAGTTAAATCTAGTATAGTAACGTTTGGTACAGTGTAGAAAACAGGTTCTTTTATCGATATCCTATCAGAACTTTCACCTACAAACATTATATGCATCTGGGGTGTTGGGAAAATAAATATCACTTGTTCTATCACCTATCACGCTCTATCAAACGCGTATCTATAAAGTCACATATAATATTTGTTATAATTTGTATTTGTTATAACTGTTTCGAAAATAATTTTTGTTTTATGGATATATGTATTTAACCGGCTTATCAATGCTTATCCGGCCGATATCAATCAAATAAGTTTATCTAACCAAACCAAATTTGTATTTTGTAAGTTCATAAGAGCTTTTGCAATAAAAGCTGTATTTTAATTTTAAATAGCCACCAGTTGAATATTAATCAATTAAAAGTGTGTCGTTACATCAAAAGCGGTTTGCAATGGGCATGAAAAATTATGCTGATCAATAAGTAAAATAGCCGACTTAAACATTGTTTTAATATAATGTCATTTTCATGCATTAGTTACACCTTGAATGCCTGATTATTTTAGACTTACTTAATAACCCGCAACTATATTACTTGTATATTAGAAAACTGAATTTCTCGACCGGATTAGGTTTTATAAAACAATGTTAAATGGTCTTGGGATTAAAATTAATTCAATAAAAGGTTAACCTAATTTTATTTTTTTTACGATCACGTCAAAACGTTTCTTACATGTTGCAAAACTGTTATGCAAATGTTCACGTAAGATCGAAAGATCAAAAAACATTATCAGATATAAATATTATATTTATAATTATATGTATAAGTCATAAATAAAATAAGTTATGTTATAATATTGCATTAATGAAATATAATTTCGACGGTGTAAAGGAAAAATGTCGTAACCCTCAATTTTTCAAAAAAAATTTTTTTGCACTAAGTGATAGATTGGGACCATCTGCACGTCCCTGTAAAATGTCGTAAGCCACAAGTGACTGAAATATGTTTTAAATCAGTTTTAAAATTGTTGTAAGCCACAGAAGCTATTTTATCTGGAAAAGTAAACTGTTGCTTTTGTAAAATTTGGGTTTTGTGGGTTACGACATTTTTCCTTTACACCGTCGATTTGTTTTCATCCACTGAATATGGCCGACAAACCGAAATATATGGAAAATAAATAAATTGTAAAATTACATTTAACCTGTGTCAAGAAAAAGCTAAATCATATAACAACAATTACACGATCAATATTAATGTCATTACAAGTAATGTCAATACGTGCATCATTACTACTTCAATATTTTTTAACCTTATTCGCAATCATTATTAATTCCATTATTACCAAGCTTTCATTACTGCCTGAAGAAGCATTTATTTCTTAAATTTAACATGAATCCTAAAGAAAAAGCGTGTGTTGCTATAATTGTAGCATTGTCCTTGCAAAAAGGTTGAAGAAAAGAGAAAATTATTCTCATATAGTTTTACTAAATTAATCAAAATTAAGTGAAGCAAATGATTGTAAAAATTATTTAAGGGTGAGCAATTCAACAGAATATTGCAAATGGTTCTTCCATTTCTGGTAAGGCAAGATACCACAATGAGAGAAAGTATACCTGTCAATGAAAGACTGGCATTGACTTTGAGATTCCTTGCAACCGGAAGAACTTTTGAAGATTTAAAGTTATCGGTTACCATGTCACCTGCTTCAATAAGTAATGCCATTCTCGAGACATGCGAAATACTTATTTATCTCTTGTAAGACTACATAAAGGTACGTTTTACTATATTTGCGGTGTCTTAAATTGAATTTCATTTAAAAAATTTTGTTATTTGTTTTCAATTTCCTAAAACTCCCGAAGAGCGGATTACTATCGAATGATTTGGAAACCAACCAAAACCCCGTAATTCAGGTGCAATGTATTTAAATTATAATTGATTTTATAGCATCGTTCTGTTGACTGTTGTGAATGCAAAAAAGGAGTTTATAATGGTTGAAGCTGGTATAAATTTCAAACGGAGGCGTGATGTACTATTCTAAATTTGGGGAGCATTTACAGTAAATATCATTAAATTTAGCAAACCCCAGTTCGTTACCCAACATAATTGAATAGTTTCGTTTTGCATTCGTAGCGGACGAGGCCTTTGATTTACATATTAATTTAATGAAACCTTATTCACAGAAATGAATGTGCATTCGGAATTCTAGCATCCAGATTTGGCGTTTTCAAAAAACCAATGTGCCTTGAACCGAAACAATAGTAAAGGAATGTTGATACCTTCATCATTTCTTAATTAATGAAAATAATAAAACATTTTTGGCTTTAAATAATACTGGAACTTCAGTTTGATATAGAAAAAACTTTAAGCCAAAACAGTACATCAGGAGCGAAGGAAACCCCCGATAATTTTTGTGCGTATTATAATAATGAGGGCAAATTACCAAATTACAGTTTTTTCTTTATAAAATAATTTGAATATGTATATATACAATATAAAACAAACAAATAAGACGTTATATAACACACATATAAAATAGTAAGTTTAATTATTATTTATAAAATTAATTTATAAAATTAATTAATTTCAAAATCTTTGTTTGATTAGGTACAAAAATTGACAAAAAAATTTGTAATTGTGGCCGATGCCTGTTGTTTGCCTGAATACAGTTGAGTGGATGATGTTGTTGACGTATTTGACCAGCCGGTTGAGGAAACCGGCCATGGTTACTCATTTTTTTTCACTGAATCTTTACGTAGGTTTCCCTGCCGAGTCTAAAAAATAATATCATTTATCGCTTTTTCAGCAAACAGTCGTTGCCGCGAATGCAATGTTGTGAGCGCCTCACTCAAGCTATTGCAATCGGTGGAATATTATTCTTTCGCGAACTATCCAAATAGTAACAAGTCTTCTGTAACAGATAATTTTGTTTTGTGTTAGTAATTCGTCGTTTCCGACCGAAATGCAGTAGATAGGCTAACGATTTTCGGACGTTACGCCCTGTGAACTTCGCCTAGGAGATCATCGCTTTCGGAAGACTGAAAAGAATATAGATTTTTATTAACAATTTCATTTTAGAATTTTATTACTAACCACCTAGTTCGTTTGTTGAATTTTTGAATTAAATGGCTTTTCATATATATCCATAAACTGGAGGAAATAAACACGCACGACGTAAGTTTACAGATCTCATCTGCGCTGATTCCTGATCTCTTGGAATCCAATATTTTCTTTAATTCTTTTCGATAATTAGATCGAAGAGTATCTATTATGCGCCTAACATCTGTTCTATTAGCACCACTCTTGATATTTTGAAATATGGTTATCATACTCGCATCATACTCGGGTATCCTCGATATTTATCTCAACTGTCTCACTACACTCGGAGAAATCCATACTCACTTCTGTATCCTCTAATACATGAAACATATCACCCATGTTGATGAATTTATATTATTTATATACTTTTTCATTTATTATGATTTTTTTGAGATATTTATTTAAAAAAATATATTTACGCAGATAACCTCAAATTTATAATGTAATAAGTAATAATCAATAGTAATGAAACACAGTAATGATGCGAACCCCACACTATCATTAATAATGGGATACTGTCCCACCACACATCCAATAATGATGTCTCGAAATCAAAAAATTCGCATTGTCATCATTACCGACCATCATTCGTCATTACCTCAAGTTACACGATCAATATTAATGTCACTATCAGAAAGTAATGATATTGTTATTGACCATGAAATGGCTTCTTTTAAATTGAAAAAGTAAACCAGACACAAAATTGGAATATTATACTAAAAAATAGTGTAGGTTTGATGTTTATTAAAATATTCCCGCAATTAACCACCTTTTTATTAACATTATGGTACAGTTATATGTATCGGGTTTAAGTTTCTTTAAAGCCATTTAAGTATTTTGTTGTAGTAACTGAAAATACACAAACTGAGGTGAAAATGAACGATATACATTTTTTAAATTTCAGTATTTTCCAAATAACCATAGTTGAGATACTCATTTGTGATTTGCATCTAAATTCTAAAAATATATCAGCTTCATTCATCGACTTTTAGCTGTGTCAATTTTGACTATCAACCAATAAATAATCCAATTTTATTTCATTTGAATCCTTTCAAAAGATTACAAACACTGATTAACTTTATCCCAAAATTTTATGCATATCATCCTAATTTTCCACTTTTTAAGTTTCTAGAATAAATTAAGATAATTTTTTTATTTTTTAATATTTATTTTATTATTCTTTCAAAGTGATAATATTAAAAATGATAGTGTAGTCTTTCCCTTTTTTTGGTTGTGTCTCTCGGTTTTCTCTTCCATTATTATTATCAATTTTACCATTTTTTCTGTGTTATGTTCAAAACAAGCTCACAGAAAGAAAAAAATAATTCAAGCAAATAATTTAAATGATACTAGAGAGAAAACAAGATAAAATTTCAGAAAAAAACAACATAAAACTGAAAACATAAAAACTAAAAATGGAAATTTTCTATAATATAATTAATCTCTGTAGTGTATTATGTTGCTTATACACATAAATACCAAACAACAAAAATAACTGGAAAGGAGTTAAATAAATAAAAATACATCGTAACATAACATAAAAAAATATCCTAAAAACTTGGAAAGGAATTATATGGAAAAAAAGGATTTTTTTTTGTTTGTTTTATATGATATAGAGATACTGTGATTTCTTGTTATGTAAATATGTATACTATACACACACTTTAAGTCTGGTATATACTTAATTTTAAGAGTACCCACACAATCTTTTCCCATTAATGTCAATAGAACAAAAATACAAAACATTTTCCTGTTATTTAATATTTATGAATTTAAGAAAGAAAAAAAATGTAACCGAAAAAACCGAATCCTTTTTCCATCAATTGGCAATTTTTTTTTTACTTCTAAAACTTAATTGTTTTATTAAATAAAATTGGATTAAATTATTTTATTGTGATTCGAATAAATTTTCAATTTATATATGTATATACATATATGTATCAAAACGATACAAAAAAGGTTTCAACATAGAATATACACATGGCTTAAAGGATATTCATATTTTTATATATGTATAAAATATACATATGGGTTCTATACTCATAATCAACTAGCAAACGAAAATATTATGAATTGGTTTTAGTATTTATAGGTTGATTTAATACTTTGTGATTTATTGTACGTGACGTTCACTGAGAATATAATATGTTTGTATAATGTATGTATGTATGGTTGTAACATAAAAGTTACAATATTATATTACAACAGGTTTAAGAAATACTTAGTTTACAAGACCCTTTCTTCTTTATCTGACATAAGAATAAAGTATTGTATAATTCGAAATTTTGTTTTGAGTTTTTCTTTGACTTGGGATTCTCTGAACTTAATTTGATCATGTCTGAATGTGTTTCTTTATGTGTATTTTGCTATTTTGCATGTGCTTGTGTCTTTATATCTATGATTGTAATAAATTTTCCTTGTATGGCAATGAAACTCGGATAAGGTTATTGTAGAAATCTAACCAATAAATCTAGAGATAATCATTTATTTATGTATGTACGTATATGAAAATGTTCCTTTCGAATTGCAGTTCACAAGTAATCATGGATTTGTCTTTTGAAATTTAAATAGATACGGCATTTGAAATATTTAAACATTCACGCATTTATAATCGAAAATTGCGGGGTTGGGACCTATTCTCATGATGCGTTCGTCATTTAGGCTCAAATCATATAATAAATTTGACGCAATTTCATTAGAATGAATACTAACACAATGAAACAGGCAAATTCTCGTGGCTCATCCGTTAAAAAAGCGATCAGAATCCTTACCCAGAAGCAAAAAATATATCAACTTCCTATATATCGGTTTCCTAAAAATTCCGAGCCAATGGGTCAAATGAGTTTTGTTGGGGCAAATAAAAATTGTGTTCCATGTTTTATTAGTAACGCGGGCCGAAGTGCATTTGTTCTTGGTAATCCAGGTTGGACTATAGGAAGAGATTGGAAAAAAATTAAAAACCGCACACTGAGATACAAAAGTTCTATAAAACATAAAGATACAATAGTAAATGTTCATTGAAAGTTGAAAATTAATTCAGCATCATCAAGCTCTACAGTAAGATATTTAGTATTAAAACAGATAATAAAGCTGGCAATTGGGTAAAAATTCTTCATGAGAACTTTGGAAGCTGAATATTTTTAAGCGTGCATGGTTTAGCATTTTTTGGTTCTACCAAACATGTAGGGGATGCTCATAATAGAAATTTTCTTGGGATTAACTAATATACAATTACTCAGAAAGTACGCCTCAAAATTATACGATCGTGTCAAGACAATTCGGAGAATCATACGAAAAATAGAAACGTATGGTAAGTAAGTAATTCATCGTAAGTCGATTAAACTCGTTTCTTTGAAATGAATTCAATGAAATTTGTGGATCATTTATTTAAAAAAAAGAATATAAGTGATGCAAAATTCGAAATATCGTTGATGCAACTCAATATTGTACACACAAAGACCAAACTAGTTTCGTGATTAGGTATGTGCAATTGTTAGATCATTCGAAATTTTTGATCGAGAAGCCATGAAGTGCTTTTGATTCTTTTACGCAAAAAAAGGAACCAAAATCGATCAATGAATTCTAGAATTCCTTAACAAATTTGAATTTTATTTCAATTTTTATATTGGACAAGCGTATGATAACCGATGAAAATATGGCAGGATAATTTTTTTTTAAGTTCTGTAAACTATTCACTAAATTTAGTAGGTCGACAGTGTCGAAACATGTAAAAAACCTATTTCGTACTTCGGGAAGATTCAACAATTTCTTTAGTAGCAGTCCAAAGAGATGGGAGATTTTAAAGAAAGTCGTAAAGGTTTCACTTCAGTTTACACAGTTCAGCAAGTTGATCAGCAATAATCGATGCAGTTAAACTAGTCGCAAATCATTTATTTAATATTAAATCTGCTGTAGAGAAAGCTAAAATACTTACATCTTAAGCAATATTTAAACACTTTCAAATTTCTTCTGTTATCAATGATATATAAATTGAAATTTTAAACTTATTACAGCAAACAAATCTAGTAATATACGAAAAGCTCGAAATACAATTTTCAAATGAAAAACTAAAGAGTTTCAAATAACATGCAAACACTTTAGAATCAATGGTAAAAATGAATTTAAAAAAATAAAAATAAAAAACTTTAGAATCAGTGCTTTTTTGTATTATTGATTTCGTAATATCTAGATTGTCAATATGTGATTTGAATCTTTGCATCAAATATCTAATTTATTTCGAGTTATGTATTTGGATATTTGAAAACATACCTGAAGAGGGAGTAAAAACTTCAGTGGAAAAATTAAAAATTAATTGATGTAATTATGTTTTTAAAGAAAATAAATAGAACCAAATTTGACACAGATCTGTCACCAAAAAATATACTGAAATATATTTTTGAGCGAGTATAGCTTTTCTGTAGCCTTTTCAGAAAGAAAAATGTACTAAATTGAAGAGAATATAAAGTTTCAGTACATCGAGAATGTCTCAGGAAATACAATTTGGTTTGTTAATTCTGCGTAAAAATTGTCAATACGCACGAAATTTAGATTTCCAAACAACATTTTCAATTATTATTTTATTTTATCTACAATAATTGATTTATAATATTTTATTTAAATCTTTAGTAGTGCTGCGATGTTCTAACATGACATTTTTCATATTCGATGGACGTTTCTGTCATTGCCTTTAATCATTTACGATTTTTCTAGTGTTTGCGATCTCAGCCTGTTAGAATAAATGTTCACACTATCTCTTTTTCCTCAATGAAAATAAAAAAAATTAAAAGTTGCTAATGGTTTCTCCTCTATTCCATCACCGTGTCACTTGTCACTTGTACAGACATTCGATTAGACATTCGAAAAATTGTTCGTCATTTGAAATCGCATGAAAATTTGAACTAATTTTAGATTTTAATTTTTTAGATGTATTTTATTCAAAATACTATAATTACATATTTTTAGTGATCAAAATACAATAATTTAAATTTTTTTGGAAACAATTTCAGCGTTGATGGAAAAATATTGAAATATTTAGCTAACTAAGGATTTAGAGATGTGCGAAAACATATCATGAGCTGATTTTGAAACAGTGTTTTATGGATAAGAAAAAACAATGAAGTTTTGAAATCGCTTGGACATCTTGAAGAGATTTAGTTTATAAAAGATTAAATGATTCACGGATTCTCACCCTCTTATTGATCGTAAAGGAAATGGTTGTCCACGAAGTTCATGCTACCACGGTATATCAATGTGAATCAACTCCAAGGAATTCCTATAAAGATAAAGATATGCAATGATTTTCCAATGGATTATGTGCGTGTCGCGTTTTTGAATAACGTGTATAGCTCATTAAGACGACAAAATGCGGAATAATTTTAAAACACCTTCTATGAATTATTGCAAGATAATAATGAACTGATATTATTTAAAAAATTTTAAAAAGTACCTATTTTCATTTCTTAGATATATACATTTTTACATTTGAATTCAAACTTTCTTTTCACCGTCTATATGTATCGAACTTTTAATTTCTTTTGAATTCAGAAATATTTTGAAAGATTAAATTGTAAAGTTCTAGGGTCGCAAATAGCTAGGAAATTGCGAAATTTATCATCTAGAGATAAGAGGTATCCCTAAAAATATCTTAATCTGTACCTCAGGCGATTCTGATTAAGCGGATCGCGAATAATTAAATAAATCAGATAGTAATGAGACTAACTTAACTTTTTTTTATTGTTTAGATATAAAAATGAAATATTGAAATATGTGTTAATTAAATGAAATTAAAATTGTTGTTGTTGTTTCATTAAGCTAATTGTTCCAAAAGGCTATTTCGGAAATTCAGAGTTTTTGTGGAGTCTGTGACATCTGCGTTGGTGCTTGCGTCGATCATAATGTAATCCTGTTCCAATACGAATTAATTCGAAGGTGTTCTTGAGTTTTTATCTCACTTATATTTAAAATCTAGTAAACATCGTCCGAAATCACCCTTAAATTACAAGTATTCGATTGGCTGAAAAGAAAAATAATTCTAAAGTATTAAATACTTTAAATTAAATTTTTTTAACATATTCACACAGAGCCTTAATCGATGTTTTTTTTTAAATAAATATTGTCTAAAGGCGTTGCCACATGACCAAAATATCGGCGAAAGCCTGGGACCGATTTTTTCATTTATGAATAAATGATTGCATATTTTTGGCTTAAATTATTGAGAAAATATATGAAATAACTACAATTAGTAATTAAAATCATAAATTTGTAATAATATAAAAATTGTAATTAAATAATAAGAGTTTTTCTATTCTGTTGGTCCGACAACCGATTTTGTACTTAAATAGTATAAATTTTGTCGGTTCCGAACGCACCAAATATCACCGATATTTATTTTCGTTGTGAGTATAACCTCACTTCGGTGATAATTTTGTATTGTTTACAAACGAAGCTGTCAATCTGTACAATATATTGAAAATTAAAAATGAATATGGTTAATAATTTGATAAGTTATATAAACTAAATAAATGTCAAAAACTCAACACAAAAAAAACAAAGAAAAAAAAATTTGTTGTAAAAATCGGTCGGACTATTGTTTTGCTCATGTGGCGTGTCTTACCATATTTTCTACCGAATCGGTCGGAAATACAACTGCATGTGGTAATGCCTTTAAGCTAAGCCTGCTAACTACAAAAAATTGAAAGGTGCAATTATATTAAAAGCCTCTTTGCCAAAAAGAAGAAAATATAAACATATGTATTTTAAAAGCTATACCAGGTAATTGATATATACTATTATATGTATATGTATACAGCAGTCCACTTGAAATTACTTCGTGTCTAAAGGCAATGCCGCATGCAGTTGTATTTCCGAACGATTCGGTAGAAAAAATGATAAGACATGAACAAAACTATAATAGTCCGACCGATTTTTACAATAAAATTTTTTTTGTTTGTATGTTTTTTTTGTCATGAGTTTTCAATATATTTAAATGATATCGGCAAGCCGATTGACAGCTACGTTTGTAAACAAAACAAAATTATCACCGAAAATAAATATCGGTGATATTTGATGCGTTCGGAACCGAGAAAATTTTTATTGGGAGACGTTCGGAACCGGCCAAATTTATACCATTTAACTAAAAATATCGGTTGTCGGACCGACAGAATAGAAAAACTCTTATTATTCAATTATAATTTTTAAATTATTATATATTTATGATTTTAATCAATAATTGTAGTTATTTCATATATTTTCTCAATAATTTAAGCCAAAAATATGCAATCATTTAATCATAAATGAAGAAATCGGTCCCAGGCTTTCGCCGATATTTTTGTCATGTGGCAACGCCTTTATATGAACACGTCAAATCAATTGTCATTGTTTCACAACAATCACACTGTCGCCCTGTGAAACCATTTACGATAAGGATGAAAACCAATTTGGATAAGCAACAAAAAAAAATTTGATTAAAATTAAGTTATTGAATTGTTTTAATTTAATTTAAAAATAATAATAAAAAAAATATTCGAAAAACAGAGGGGGCAAGTATAAAGTGGAACGCACGCTTTTTCATAGACATTTTTTTGTTTTCCTATAAATTTTAATTGAATTTCCTTCTATTCAACCTCCATCCCATTTGTTATCATTTTGTGTAGTCGTTGTTTTTGTTTGTTCGAAGCCAACTGTGCCCTTTTCACATTATGACGCGGTTTAAACATTTCATTTTGTTTGTTTATCATGTTATGTATTTTTGATACAGCTATATATGTATACATACATTGAACGTTATTATAGTGGAAAGTTTGTAATTCATATTGAGTGAAATATTTACCTCACATAAACCTATGGGTATCAAATACCAATCAATCAATAAAAAAAATACTTTACAATAACACAACATCATTGGTATATAACAAAGCTGAAAAAATTAATTTAATTTTTTATAACGAGCATATTCTCATTATAATATTTTTTTATCTATGCATTCATCCTGTTGATAGTTTTACCAAAATATAATGAGTTTCTGGTTATTCTATAAATAATATTATGGTTTTTGGCTCGCAAAATTGTTTCAATGCGATAATGAAAATAACAAAATACCAGCAACATCTTTGGTACAACACATATATACAATTATGCATGTACATATTATGAACATGATTTTAACATTTAGTATTTGATCTCAATGAATCGAAAAAATTGAAATATTCACTAAAGTTAAGGACACTTGTTGTGTGTGCTGTGGAGTGCTTGTATACTTATATAAATATTACGTTAATATTACAGATATAAGATGGTTTGGAATTTTCATTTAATATTTTTATGATGAGGGAAATGTTGTGACAGTATAAATTAATTTTTTTTTCGTCGTTTGTTTTAGGGTTTCTTAAATCTAGGCGACTATTATATATACCATATACCATGCGCCACCAGCGTGGTAACAGATGGGAATTTTAAATTTTCAAATAATTTACTACATGCTATTTATGTGTTAACGCATATTATAATTTTTGTTAATTAGACTAAGAAGTTACCCATAGTGCAAAATAAATCTTTAAGATGATCAGAGTTCCATTTTCGAATATACACTAGACATATCCCCAGTTAGGGGTCGTATTTAAAAATTTTGTTCAGTTAATCCTAATGAATTTAATTTTTTATTAATAAAAATCACATATGTATTTAATATTAACTTATTTATTTTAATTCATTCTTTTGAAAAAAAAATTCAACAGAAACAGAACAAATATTTTCCATTGTTTCTAATAATTGTGTAATGTTTGTTAATACATAATATGCATGTACAATCCTAATAACTTACATACACATATTATATAATTATAATTCGTCTACTTATTTCCTGTAGTATTTTCCAAATATTTATCTAAAACCTGATATTGCATTAACGATGTTTTTAAAAAAACATCGGTTCCATCGATTTTTTTTTAATCAGGACGTAAAAATGTATAATCTGCAAGAGGTTTAATTAATTAACCTCCTTAATTGTAATTCCATAGAATTCATCAATAAAATTATTTTATCTTTATAATTCCTAAACCTTTTTTTAAGGAACCTTGAAAAGCATGCAACAAACAAACAAACAAGAAGAAGGTAATAAAAAAAAGCTCTGTCGAATACAAAAAAACTTTTATTTTATTTAGCAAAACGAATCATGCCATACCATCTGTTACACATTCACCAAATTTTTTTTCGACTGTCGACTACGTTATTTTTCAATTTAGGGTTACCATATTTAAAAAATAAAATACTAGAATAAGAAAACGAGCATAAAGGGATAATAAAAAAAAGTAAAAAAAAATTCTGTACTTTCAAATAAAATTAAAAACTTTTCAAAATCAGCAAGTAAAATTGTTAATGATGTAAAATTGTTTGTGTTTTTGAGTATAAGAAAAAGGTATCTTGTTCGAACGATACGAGATAGAACTTTCCGACATTTCTTTTTAATCCGTTTTTGGGAAATATTTGTTCTCGTTATTATAGTATTAATTATTATTTGTTTTAACGAAAATAAAAATAAAATCACTTTGGTTCGTCGGTTCTGTTTGTTGAAGAAGTGTTGATCGATATATTGAAATTTTATTAGTTGAAATTTTAATTGTATTTCATGAATAGCTAAAATACATATTCGAAAGTTGCGAAAAAATATACGTGGGGCATACAATATATTCGTATCAACGGTATGAAATTAAAGAGTTACGGATCCAGCAAGTTCTTTTAGATTTTGGGTGTTCTCGATAACTGATATTGTACAAGGATCAAATTGTACAAGGACTAAACCTACTTCATACACGCCACAAATTGATTTTTTTTTAAGAATCCGACAATTTTTAAATTGTTTAAAATTATAAAAGTTGTTGATGAGTATAGGTATGTGTTTTGAATGAAACTAATACTTTTGTTTTTATGCATTAAGAATTTTTTTAAAAATTTAATAGTGCACTATAGTTGCACATTTAAAAAATAATTAGGTCAAAAACATTTATTATATCGATGCTGCGAATATATAGAACGACCCTCGTACTTTAAAAAAATTAGCTTGCTATTATAATATGACTCTTCAAGTTTTCAATTTAAGGAAAAAGGTAATTGGCGTGTAAAAGGTAAGCCTCTACAGGTAAACAAAGGAATATGTACTTATGTATGAAAAAATATTTTAGCATTGGATTAATAATACACTTATAAAAAAAATTATTAAATTGGATTAGTATAAAGTTTAAGGATTGTATTAAAAACTCCTTCAAAAATATATTAATTTAGGATACAAAAAATAAGCTTTCGATATTTTGCCTCAAGATTACTCGGAAATAGAGTAACTTATAAACATTGATATAGCGAATTCAGAAAGACCTATAATTAAGAATACTGTAGGAGGTAGTTCATTATTCAACTCATAGTATATACTACATTATCATTCCTCAGAAAAACAATTTATAAATGTTGCAGAGATTACCACATAAGAAGAATATAATATATTATGTATATACAAGAAAACGAGCATATTTATGTGCAGTATACTAACCGATCCAGCTTCCATTACTATATACAGTAAGTCATGTGGTTGATGACTATGAGAAGCGACATTTGGTGAATTAATTTTCAAAGTGGAAACTATAAAAATTGAAATATATGATGGAAAACGAACATTTTTAACCGAATTGAAAGTGTTATGTTTAACTTCGGCACCAAAGCGCAAAGAGAGAATAATAATTTTAACAAGTTTCAAATAAAGTAATCTTTTCACCTTTTTACATCTGCACTATTTTATTGGTGAGCTGTTAAACGGTGTTGTTCTACTACTATTGTATAGAAAACTGTAAACTCGTCGTACTCAACCAAAATATAATAGACATTACTATACTGAGACACTTTATTTTAATATTATAGAAGTATTTACGTTTGTTTTGCACCGCATCCCTTTATAGTTTTTTAATATTTTGGTAATTAGACTATAATATTTCTAATGGCTAAACTGCAATGGTTCAGTTCACTAGAACTTTAGCACATCATTTCGATTAAATAAAAAAATATCAATTTTGCATTGGTTTGACCTAACAAGTCTTACCTATATCTTAACAATTAAGGTTATATTTAAAATTGAAAAGATGACCAATCTAAACCAATCTAGAGAAGTGTGAACCTATTGGTACTCTTACCAAGCTTGGTAATAAAACACTCATAATTTGATCTATATTTGCAGCACGCACGAGTGTCAAATTCACGAATTAAAGCTTATAATCATGCATATCAGATGAATATTGCAAACATTTGGTATTAATAATCCGGAGGAATAATATGATTCTAATTTTCTATAATTTCCTGTTAAATATTTCCTGAACACCAGGAAGTATTAGTTGGTCTAATGCAATTTAATACAATTTAAAAATTAAATTACCCCACAATCTCATTATTTCTCAAATTTATTTCAATCCAATTTCCTTGCTCCCGGTTTTCATTTTATTATTTCAATACATACAATAAATAAATAAATACTATTAAATAATGCATGAATATTTACCATTTAAACTGAGCGAAATTCATTTAATTTTTTATTTAAATTTACTCATTCGAAGTAAATTAAATTATATAAGACAAAAAAAACCCAAGCACACAAAACAAAAAAATGTATTTCTTTAAGACTTTTACTGCAAAAAAATATCAAATAGAACAAAATTATCCATTTCGGATATTTAAATGAATTTGAAAACCAATAAAAGAAATTCAAAAAATAAAAAAGGTCATCCCCGGAAGATAAATTTATAAGAATTTTATGTAGTTTTTTTTTATTTTTCCAACGGCATATTTTCATTTCATTGATTTTGATATTTCCAATTTTGGTTTCATTTTCTTCTTATGTTTAATTCTAAAATCGTATTTCGTTTTGTTTTGATAAATAAAATAGATAACACAACGAAAAGAAAATTTGTATGAAAATCATAGTCATTGCGGTGATTGGTATATTGGGTATGTGTACATATATGGTGTGTAGAAATATTGGGATATTACTTTAGTGGCATATGATTTAGGGTTTATCTAATATACTAAGATGCCCAAATGCATTATCGTAATTAATTTATTCGATATACAGTATAATACTATAAACAAAGTATCGATTTTCATCAATATATATTGACCACTGTCACACCCACATTAAATATTGTATATTAGACCAAGATAAGCAAGTATATAGAAGAAAAAAAAAGGAAACCGATAAACTGGCTAGATTTTTATGTATACAAACGGCAAATAAATAATCCACCCACCTTGCGTAGCACCAAACTGTAATGAGTTTGTAATTTACTTATATTGCAACATATTAAGTTCTAATAAATCTTGAAAACAGCAAAACGACTAAATTTATGACTTTTTCACAAACAACAACATTTTTATTTTATGCTTACATGTAGAATCGATAAAATTGTCGTATCCTGAAATTTGTTTTTCGATTATATTTATCGCTCTCTTATAGCCCCAGCCTTATCTGATGTTTCTTGCTTGCTTATCAATAAATTGTATCGTTTTGCGTGTGTAAAACATAATGAGTTATGGTGCCATTTATGTGCGAATGCTTCATAAAATATTTGGATCGAATATTAAAAAACATTTTTTTTGTATTTGAGACGTCGCTCAAGCTATGTATGTATATGTGATAGGAAAATAACAAAAAATTGAAGGTTAGATGAATTGCTTGCTTATTTATTAAAGTATTATATTATTATATAAAATTATCGCACGACTCATTGCTTTAGATGCACCAAAATTGAACAAAAGCTTTGAAAACACAATTAGCTTTAGTTAAAATTGCAGTTTATCGATGAATTTACAACAATGGATTAACTACATATGATCGCAATTACCATCAATACCTAAATTTAGTGCACTAAACTAATTTATAAGATAAGAACCTGTTTGCTGACGGCAGTTTTATTTATATCGACAATATTGTGGTTTATCATACAATTTGAATACATATACGGATTATTTATTTGAATTTAAAAGTTCAGTGAATTTCAATATTGGTCCAAAGAAATAATGCTATTTTAATAATAATGCAATTTTTTCAGAGTATTACAAAGTCTCGTGTTACAAGTTTTCTAGCTAGAAAATCTCCCAAAAAATTCCGCTTAAATATTTGGATCTTCTGAACTGTGAATTACTTGAATGGTTTCATTTCTGTAGAATTTTCTTATTTATTGAATTATTTTAATTATTAGGATTGTCTTTGGTATGAAAACTTGGTATATCTTTCTTGGATAAACTAAAAATGTATTGAACGGTAGATGATTTGTTTTACAGTTCATTGAAAATTTGACCATATTGATTTGTTGGTTTCTTTCAATTTGTATTCGTTTCAATCTTTGGATGATATAATTAAGTGTTTCAGAATGTATGAACAGTTGGTAATTTATTGAACAAAATTGGTATCAAGCACAGAGATGTTTCATCGAAATGATTTATTCAAACAGCACTAATGAAACTATCAAGCTTCAAATTAGATAAATCGGGTGAGAAGGTGGGAACTTATATCCTAACCTAACCAATATCCGATGATATTCTTAATTTTTGTATTTTTTCAACATTCTACTTATTAGAAAATGATGTTTGAATTGAATTCAAGTTATATTATCCTGGTTAACGTGGTTGCTAATTTAAACAAATTATGAGAGAATGTTTGAAGTATTTTTCTTTAATTTATTTTCTCGAATAATCCGTAGAACTGAAGAAGTTTTTAAATAAAAATTTAAAGTTTATTTGATATCTAGAGTTTTAAACTCTAGATATCAAATAAACTTTAAATTTTTATTTAAAAACTTCTAACAACAGAAATTTGTAAACTATATCTCAGAATTATTCTTGTTAGATTGTAGGAAACATTTCTTAAATTAATTAGTGTAAAATATATGAAATAATAAACGATAAATGAATGTAAGGGGACATTAAACCTTTTATGCGATATTCTAATTCCACCAGCGATGAATTACTAGACTGTAATAGGTAGAAATATTAGTTTTCCCCAAATGATACAAACAATTAATTAGTATTAAATTTTATGTATACACTAGCCAAACTAATTACGACCACAAATAATTATATTAATACGACATTTTTGAATTATCGAAATGTTGGTACTTACCTATGGATCTACATAACCTATTAAATGATGAGCCTGCAAACATTTGTATCAGCTTCTAATAGTTGAAAAGTTTGATGGCATTGGTGAAATCAATCTGTTCAATTATTCTTGAAATTATCTTCACTCGATAATATAACAATAATAATCGCATCAATTTTATATATCCACCAGTAAATGCAATTAACCAATCGAACAATATCACGTGTATCATTTCAACAGATTTAATTTTAACACATGCCATATCATATCAATACACATATTATTATTTACGAGTACATGATACATACATACAATAAGTTCAAGTAACATTACGTACCAAGTCATGTCTCGTCTAACATAATTTCGATTAAAATAAATTTCCTAATAAATGAAATTAATTTTCCAAACAACACCGATAACAAATTGTAATTTCCCCAAACATAATCAATCGCTTCTTTCATTTTCCATTCTGTCTTTTCTTATATACTATCAACAAAACAAAAATAATGATAATAACACCAGGCGTCTCCATTGTAATTATTTTCGATAAAAGAAGGTTGGAATGTAACAAAAAAGAAATGGTTATATCATATACCATATTATACGTATGTTATGAAACTCAACTTACAGATAAACACAACTCAGTTACAATAGCAATACATATCGTACATATACATTACACACACACACACACTGTGCACACAATATAATATGTATAGGAATTACGATAAAAATGGATATATAAGTACATCATCATCAAATAAATAAAAAAAATGAAGCAAATTTATCTACTGTTGTTGTCTCAAAGATGATCATAATCTTATCTTTCATCCATTTTATTCTATTTTATTGCTCTGTAATACTCATCTCACCATCATCAATTTCTATTGAGACGACAATGACGATAACATATATGTATGTACATACATATAAGCAGAGCAGACTTATATCGCCACTTTTTAAGTTTTATCAGAATAAATTTTAATTTTTACTCCTTAAGTAGAGTATGTAGTATGTATATACATATTATATAGAACTCGATATACATATACGACGAGTACACACATCTCGTCCCGGTATTCTTGGGATATTTCATTTTTTATTGTGATTTATTTTATGTACGCCTCACCTCATATACTTATGTATCCGTTTCTACTGTTGGATCTCGTATTATACAAAATATTTACTTTAGGTACATATATGGGTTATAGGATTATACATGTTTATATGTATACATATACAGATACAATATGTATATATGTGTATTTATACATACATATATATATGAATATGGCGTGCAAGAGCTTTTCTAAAGCTTTTATGATATATAATAAATTTATTTATTTGGTTTCCTCCACATCGCGCCATCATTTTACCGTTACATTTTTTTTTATTCCTGCTCGAGCAAAATCCACACAAAAATGTGTTGAAATTTTTATTTTCCAATTTTAGATTTTGATTAACGTTGATTGATCATCGCGCGAAATTTCATGAAAATTAGATTTTTTGTGTAGATATTTATATGTAATATACGATATGATATTAAATAAGAATGATGAAGTCATAAAAATGAGGTTTAATTTCGAATTGTTAGAGTGTTAGAGAATTATTTGTTTATATTTAACCGAGAAGATTTTGTGTTATTAACTGAGTAATTAGATTTACAATTTTTTGAAAAATTTCATACAGATGCGGAGTTATATAGAGTGGCAGACAGTCAAATGATGAACATGTGTATTGTATTTGTAGGTGGAAATTGATTAAAATTAAATAATTATGTTTCTGCTCAATATGGATTTCAAATGAATTTTTAATGTTTTGGTTGTTTAAGTTAATGTTTGTGTATATATAATTGTAAAATTAAAATTCATTCCTTTTCAAAAAGTTATTAAAATTAAAAAAATTAAAATTGGGCGGATTACTCTAGCACTCAATGCCACTAACGCCATACCCGGACAACACTTTAAAAATACTCTACCATGATTTTTGGTCACTACCGAAATCGAACCCGAGACCCTCAAATAACAAAGCAAGCACCCTACATACTGTGCTAACGAGGACGGCTAAAAAGTTATTAAATTGGTTTGAATTTTTTAGTAAATTGTGTTTTTTTTTATAAATCAATTAGATGCAATCAATCGATATATGATTTAAATCTAAAAAAATTATTTAAAATTTTACCAAATCTTGTAACAAACTACATATTATTTAAAATATGCGCAGTTTGATCAAATATCACAATACATACACGTCGTTACAAAACATTAAATTCTGACTGTGTCCGAAACCTGTGATAAAAAATTGTTAATATATAATTTTTTGACATTTATTTGAAAATACCGGACACACCCAAATTATTCGAGTCTATTACTCTGATAATTTTTGACACCCATCGAATAATTGGTGTATATGGCATCTTGTTCACAAAAAATTTGAGGTAATGAAAACTAAAATTGATATAGATTTGACGTGGGGAATAACTTATGAGATGGGGTGATTTATTACACATTTCGGACGGCATAAAAAAAAATTTTGAATGTAGGGGAATAATTCTCAAACAAATGTCAAAAATTAATATTAACAATTTTTTATCACAGGGTTCGGACACAGTCTAAAAGAAAACTGGGTATTCTCAATTTTCATCTCTTTTGGAGTCTATCGTCATTTTTTCAATACTGAACCGTTGATAATTTCATTATTAATCAAACGACTAAAAGTTTGTTTTCTAGTTGGCTTTGAAAATCTAATTTTTTCAATTTTTCACGAGATGGTAAAATAATTTTCATAGCTGAAAAACTAGGCCGAAGTCTAGCCAGTGTTGTGTTAAATTATTTAAGAAATCCTGAAAACTATTGAAAAATAATGAATGGCTCTTCTGTTGCGTAATTAAAGTTGGTAGATTAGTATATAGAATGGTCAATTCGTATTGCCTCTAATTTTGTTCTATCTGCTCGCAGAATCAAGGAGAAAACCAAAGCTACTAACTGTGTACAAACCGTTCGTCGCACGCTACGCCAATCATCTAAAACGAATGAAAATTAAGAACCACCATATTAAACCAATCTCGTAAAAACAATCGGTTTCAACTTGGAAAAGAACATTTGACAGGGAATAAGCAGTGGTAATACTATTACTGTGTGATGGCTCTTAATAACCTAATTACATCCGAGATTGTGTTTGTATCGATGTGGTTACGTGTCAGTAAATCCTGTGTTATGCACATTGTTTTCTGATAGTTTCTTATATACATTCGATATAATTTTATTGTCTGAGTTTTTTCGCTGTTTTGTGCTTCCGGTACAAGTGTCTTCGGAGACTCAATACATGCAAGTGTTCTGATGTCGTCTTGGTGATCTCTCGCTGTTCTTAAGATAGCATTTTCAATCTCTAGTAGATGTTTTTGTCGGTGGTTTTTACTGTTTGTTGTTTCGATGTTGTATTTCAAACCTTTTTCTAAGAAGATTCTTCAACTTCATTAAATTTGATGTTGGTCATGTTTTCTATGCGTTTGTAGAATTGATGTTTTGTACGGTGTTCGTCATTTATTATTGTTGAGTTGTGATGTTTTCGTTGTGTTTTGAGAAATTTTAATTTTCGTGTCGTGGTACGCCTTTTTAATCTCATAGATTTTTCCGTTGTTTTTTCGACTTGCTGCAATACGTTGTTATATTCCAAAGGATGGAAAGCTTTGGATAGCATTAATTGTGCATTGTAAATACGTAAAGTTAAATTATCAATAGCCTTGTATTGATTTTGGATGGTTTTACAAAGCCAAATTCTTTCACATTTTCGTAGTGCGTATTGGGCGGTTGTTGATTTATTTCGCACGATCACTTTTATAAAATTAGGTGTTATGTTTAACCGTTTGCACGAGCGGGTGAAGTATAAATTAATTTTGTGGCGATGTAATTTTAACATTAAGTTGGAATAGTTGAGCACAGTTTTGAGCGATGACTCTTCGTAATTGCTGAACAAATGGTATATCTCCATTTTGGACGTGTATACTGTGGCTTTTATCACGGATATATATTAATATATAAATACAAAATTACTTTAAAAATACTTTTTTATTCACGATCAATTGAAATGGAAACACATTAAAACTTATTATAAATTAAAAATGTAAAATAACAATAATCAATATTTCATTTATGTGATAATTTTAATTAATATTGGAAGACCGGTTTCGGATAGTTCATCCTTCATCAGTTCCTAATTGACTATTGGCTTTTGTTATATTTATTCACGCATAATATATGCGTTCGTTATCGCCATACAGTTGGTTTATCTACTGTATAATATCAGAGCCACCTATATATACAGAGCCGTAAGGATCAGCCATGTTTTTTGTCGAGCTGTTTCTAGAGGAACTACTTTTTGCATTATCCCATAAGAATCAATGTAAAAATGACCATTTTCGAATTACTTTTCATCAATGAAAAGTTAAATCTTTCATTTCGATAAACACTTTGTGGAATTGATTCTATATTGAATTAGCACATATCTGAAAGTAAGAACCTTAAACCTTTTATTAATTTAATAAACATTAAATCAAAATTAAATATGAATTTATCATATTTATGTAAACATGAATTTATTTGAATGTGTAGGTAAAATAAATAAATAAAACATATATTGTCATCCTTTCGATCGATGATTTTGTCTCTTTTTTAAGAATGAAATCTCACATGTTTTTTTTAATTTTGCTTTTTCTATTGCGATCGCAGCATGCTCGTATAAAGCATTATTCTATTTCCTTTTATACATTTGAAAATGTATCACCACATATTTCTATTTCATTACCTTGTAGCGAAATCGGAAAAGGGATAGAGTGCAAAATTATTCCAATTGGCTGAGATCGCAATAGAAAAAAATCAAAATTGAATTCACGAAATAGCGTAAAATTTAAAAAGAGAACATAAACATCGATCGATAGAAAAAAAATTGTGATATTGACAACTTACAACATGTCGTAGGGGGTTCCAATAACAGCTGCACAATTTATTTAGAACCATAATTATGCACAAATGCGTAACAAAACTTTACCAAAATAAAATAGAACCGTGCCAGAAGAACTGTGATAGTCATGGTGTTCCATTTGTAATCTAAAATCCAAAATTTACGTTGAAATTGAAGTGAAATTAGTTTGAGATTTATTCAAACAAAATCATGCAGCTTTTATTGAAATACCCTTTAAATATTTTATTTTATTCACAAAAATATAATTCAAAAGGAAACATAACCACACTTTTACTATTTTCTCTTTTCGTCTTGCAGTTTAATTTTATTGCGTTGGTATTTGTGTGTATTTATATCAATTCAATGGAGAAATGCTTTTTTTTCTATAAATTTTATTAATAAATATATCAAAAATTAAACAACTTCTTTGATCAAGCTTTGAATCAATTATAAAATGATAATTGTAGATTCTATTTCAATGTTAAAATACTTAATCCATCGACATTTTCATTGAAAAATATCGCACCGAAAAAAATTGAATTTTTCATATGTTTTGTATGGAGAAAATGTTTTTTTTGTCAATTTTAGTTCCTCTAGAAAAAGCTCAATTTTTAACCTTAGGGCTCTGTATATATAGGTGGCTCTGATAATATACTGTCATATAGCTTATGTGCTTTCGTTGATATTTTTTCGTTCAATATTAATGTGTTATGCCTCTGCTTGTATATTTCGAGTTCTTCGAGCCTGTCCAACATGTCACTTTTACCTATGTGGTGTAATATTCGCAAATTTGTTTTTATATCGGTGTATGAATGATTCTCAGTTTTCAGGTGGTGCGCGTAATTCGATTTAAACATAGTTTTTGTTGCTGCATGGTTTAATTCCAGTGTGTATTCTTTAAATCTTACTTCGAACGTTCTTCCAGTTTGTCCTATGTAAAATTTAGGGCAATCATTGCATGTCAATTTGTAAACACCGCTGTCAACATTGTTGTTACGTTTTGGTTTTAATTTATGTTGTATTTTGTTACTGGTTTTGTGTGCTACGGTGTAATTGTATTTCTTAAAGATCTTCTTTATTATGTTGCTTGTGCGTCTATTGTACTCAAGTGTAATGAATTTTGTGACCTCTTCTTCTGTGCCGAACATGGTGGATAAATGTTTTAATCTAATATTGTTTACGATTCTATTGTTTAATTTGTCAATCGTGTTTTTACTGAATCCATTCTGTTGTGCTATATGTGTGATTATCTGAAGTTCCTCGGTGTACTCATTGTTGTCCATCGGAATGGTGTTGAGTCTGTTTAGCATCTGGTTATATGCGGCAAATTTATGTTGTGGAGGATGATTGGAAGAATTGTGGATGGTATGATCCGTTTGTGTGGGTTTCCGGTATATTTTAAATTTGTGTATTTGGTTGAGGTTTGTAATGGTTAGATCGAGGAAATTGATGGATTTACCAATTTCCATTTCCAGTGTAAATTTAATCTTAGTATGTATGCTATTGATGTATGTATCTAAATTTCCAAGTTGTCTTTGCGATCCTTTGAAGAGCATTAAAATGTCGTCAACATACCGATGCCAATATATGATGTTGTTTTTATATTTGTTGTGATCGGAAAGTATATATGTATTTTCAAAATAGTTCAAGTATATATTTGCTAGCGTACCTGACAGTGGGCTACCCATTGGTAATCCATCTTCTTGAACATTATATTTGTTTTCGTGTTGGAAATAATTTTGCTGTGTGATGGCTCTTAATAACCTAATTACATCCGAGATTGTGTTTGTATCGATGTGGTTACGTGTCAGTAAATCCTGTGTAATGCATATTGTAGTATCAACTGGTATGTTTGTATACATATTTGATACATCAAATGAAGCAAATTTTGCGCCGGATGGAATGTTGACTAATCCAATTTTATCCACTAATTCGATGTTGTTTCTAACAGATGTATCATTTTGTATTTTTAGATTTTCAGTTAGCCAAATGTTGAGAAACTTTGCAATTTTATATGAGCGGTGGTGTAGTTGATTAAGGGACGGATGGGTGTGTTGAGTTTATGTATTTTTGGCAATCCGGTTATGGTTGGTGCAGTGGGTTTGATCATTTTGTTGAAATAAATATGATATTTGTTTAGGATGTAGGATGATTGATTTATAATCTGGTTTATTGATTTTAGATATATTTCAGTGGGGTTGGTTTCAATTTGCTTGATGCTATTGCAGGTAATATATTCGTCGATTTTTTGTATATATTCAGATTTATAAATTATGACGGTGGTATTTCCTTTGACAGCTTTTGTAACCAGTGCATTGTTTTCTGATAGTTTCTTATATACATTCGATATAATTTTATTGTCAGAGTTTTTTCGCTGTTTTGTAGCTTCCGGTACAAGTGTCTTCGGAATTTCAATACATGCAAGTGTTCTGATGTCATGTCTCATGAAATTGTTAAATTGCTCATGTACTGACATACTGAATTCACCGAAAATTTGCAAAAAAATTGCATATTTTCAGCATCCCTGCTTATCCAGAGGCTATCGACGGAATTTTGGCAAACACACACAAATTAGATCTAAATATTTTGTTACAGAATTTCACATTTCTGAGTAGTGTAATCATTTAAAAAATAAAGTTTTGCCACGATATTACTTCACTTTATTATTAAATATTATAGAACGACGTATCAACATTATATGTTTTAAAGAAAACGCAAAAAATTCTATAAAACTAAGTTTAAACAAGAAACAACTAAAACAAAAAATCTTCATTGTGTATAAGAAAATTATGTAATGCTGTGCCATTTTCTAACTATTTTTTTTTTTTTTGTACTTTTTTGTGCTCTTAAATGTGTAACTGTGAAAAATGTTACGAATAATACGACAGCAACACAAAATAACGTTGGAAAATTTATCTTAAAGTGCTTATTTTTGTTTATGTGGAATTTGCTTATTTGCAAGAGAAACAAAAAATAGCTATACATCGAATATCAATACAACATGAAAAATTATTGTAAACGAGTCAAATGAAAAATCGGTTTTCTCGCTCCAAAAACAAAATGATATGTAGTTTAGTTGCTTTTCCTCTCCATTTTTCAGGATGCTATATATGTATATGAGAAAATGAATATCATATTCAAATTGGAACAAACATGAAATCTATGAACAAAACTAAAATAACCTTTAAATGGAATTTGATTACATATTTTACAATACTCTGCTACGAACGAAAAATTCTAAAACAATAAAATTAAATTTAAAATCTCATCAAATGGAAATTCTCAAACAATATTGTATTAAATTATATGCACATACACACATGCATAAGTGTACATATATGTATATATATAAATATATATGTATATATGTTAAGACAAAAAAAGAAAAAATAACAGTCGGAATGTAATAAATTTACCTCTAAGGAACAACCACTGTTGGCAAGGTATCGAGTAAAATTCTATCTAAATTAAAACGACCAAAATGGAAATATAACACATCGGAAAAAAAATGTGTCGTGGCAGTATACATATATTCATCCACCGTAAAATAAAATAAAAATTTCCTCCGTACATTGTAACACAATAATAATGACGACAGTAGCTAGCTCAAATGTACCCAAAAAAAAAAAATATATATATATATGTATGTATATATATATATGTATATATATACAAGTATAAATGCCTTACCCAGCAATATGTTAAAATATTTAACTATTTTTTTCGGTAAGCTTATGTACAGTTACAGCAACAATCCATTCCAAAAATAAGCTTAAAGAAATAACTGATTTTCATTTTATTTTTTGTGCAACTTTTATCTGGAATAAGTTGGAAGACAAACTGCTTGTGATTAATCATCAAAACTCATTTGTTATACACTTTTTGTTCCTTCCTATTACAATTTTGCCACTACTGTATGTTTTTATGTACCACTCTGTGTTGTTTCATATTTGAGTTTTCTTCTGTTTCTCGTGAATTTTCCACATTTTTTTCCAGGAATTTTAGCATAATTTTAAATTAACAAACAGAACAAGAAATGAAATATACAGAAAGAGTTCTTGGGACATAATAATTCGGTTATTTATTTGCCGTTTTTTTTGTCATTAGGAATTGCTATGGTCTGGAAAAC
The DNA here is from genome assembly GCA_951394425.1 of Tipula unca. NCBI lineage: Eukaryota > Metazoa > Arthropoda > Insecta > Diptera > Tipulidae > Tipula > Tipula unca. The sequence continues at coordinate 129,319,809 of OX596380.1, forward strand.
TATCCAGCTAATATAGAGTTATTATTAATTAAACTCATAAAAATATACTGATGGGTGGAATTCATTTTGGGGTTGTGGCGCAGAGAATTTCGATTACAGTAATTTAGTTTAATCTGTTTGTAATGAGCAACAATGTGATTGTTCTAGTGCACAAGAGACGAAAATTGATTGGCATGAAAAACAAATTTAAAAGTTTTCCAAGTTTTGCATAAGATGAAGCAAATCGCCTCAGGACCCCTTTGTGTGTTGTAAAAAACAAACAATTTATAGAAAGACTTAAAGCACCACAACTCACATCCACTGTATTCACAAATATATCTGACAGCTATTATTAAAAAAAAAAAATGTATTCGTGTTTGCAGTTGTGTTCCGCAATAGGAGAACAATCAGCTATATAACAACTCTAAAACAAAAACTAAAAAGAAGAAACAGACACCACACAAGTTCACATCTGTTTTGTTGATAGTTTTTACATTACCACTAACAACAACAACGATGGCAAAACTATAGAACAATTGTTCTTCAACCAAAAAATAACACCAACGACAACAAAATGGTATAGAAAAACGGGAAAACATTAAAGAAAAACAAAAAATAGTTTTAAATCCATCAGTAAAGTGATACACAAAAAGTTTTTGTTTCTGGTTTATTTTGTGAAATGAATAGAAAATTACACGGTAGCTGGAAAATTGTTTTAATTTTCTATTTTTTTTTCTTATTTATGCTCACTAAAGAGTACTGAAAACGTACAACCACAAATTTTTGTACTGTATACTTGTTCAAATGTATATAATGTTACTGTGTATTCTGGTGGTTTTGTTACAATGTTACATTCTCTCTGTAATTATAAGATAACTGATGATGTTGTGATTTTTGTTTATGTATATTCATACATATAAAACAACGAAAACAAGAAAAAATCTGCTGCACAAAAAGCTTTAACTCAAACAGCAATAAAGTCTCATGGATATATAAATCACTCACAATTTCAGACGTTTTGTAAGTTTTTGTTCTATGTAGCCAACATTTCATTTTGTTATTTTAACATTTTTGTTGTCTGCTCAAGTCTAATTGAACGAGGGAATATAAAAGGTTATTATTGTTTTGGAGCTTGTGTGGTCTGAGGTTAATAAGTTAAGCTTCATGGACAACGTTATTTTTTTTAGTGTTATATAATAAAGATTGATTGATAGAACAAATAGCATACGTAACTGTAAAATGTTATACAACATGAAAAGCTTAATTTTGACAGGTAGGAAATATTAGTACATCCGGTTAATTTATTTTTTTGTATTTATAATGGAAGAAATTGGTATCGACTAATAAACTGGCCGTAAATGTTTAATCGGGAATACATAGTTGAAGAATTGAGAAGAAGGATTTAGAGAATAGAAAGTTAAAGTTTTCGGAAGAGAATGGGCAACACGTTCGTTCGACAGAAAATGAAAATAATAGTTAGATATATGTATGCACTTAGTACTTATAATTATGCGAAAACAAAGTCAAAGAAAACGATAATTCCGAGAAAAACAATTCTCAGAACGCGATAATTCTGAAAAAACGACAATCAGTAAACAATTTAGAGAAATTACAATTGTGAGAAAGGACATTTTATATGAAATACAATTCAGAGAAAAAAGAAAATTCGTTGAAATTATATTTAGAATTATGTACATATATTTTCGGGGGCCGTTTGCTGCTAGTTAGCAACACATTTCGTTTTAAATTATGAGTAAATTTATATGGGTATATCTAATAAAGGACGAACAAAAGCTCACATGATTCAAAATTAAAAATATATTGGGGTTTAAGCTTAGCAAAATGAACTTAGTTAGATCATCCCAGTTTGTTAGTATAGTCGATCAGCTGTTCCTCAAAATTCTGGTTAGAATCACGGGCGGATTCATACATCAGGTTTGGGAGTGGTAATCGATTTATGAATAATTATATATCTATAATTATATAATAATATATCAACACCTAAGTATGATTTTCACTTATGCATATCATAGAAAACTTTCATTTGAAATCCGCAGTAAAATATTCCCATTTGTACCGGGATCAATAAAATAGTTATTGTTCCTCTGAGTTACAGAATATTTTAATTTGTTCTGTAATTTACAGATTCGCGTCTCGTTTTCTTTTCTAACTTCCATCATTTTAAAGAAATACATACTAATCATAAAGGTCTAAGTACTAAGGTACTAATCATAAGGTCAGTTAGTCGCCTCCCGGACGAACAAAATTCGAGTTGGGTTGAATAATAATTTGAATTGGGTCGAAGGATATTTTTGGTTTGATTAGATTTAATTTTTAAAATTATACGAAAATTTTCTAATACTGTAATTGACTTTTAATAACTTGAATAAACGCATAGATTTTACATATAAATGAAAATAATTTGTTCAGGGTAATTATCCGCGCATGGTTAAAACATGATATAAATGATAGGAGAATATTCGTATTTTAGAATCCCACAAAATTATTTTAAAGTGAATATCACTCTCTGGTTGAACAAGTTGCTTGCATTTTGGAAACGAATTTTGTTAATTTTTTAATGTCATTTACTCATTTAGAAATGAACGTAGTTATTTTAACCAACATTTATCGAGGCACTCTGCAAGATCCCAATTCATTAATGCATTTTTAGTTGATTAGGAATGGCAATTGAATGTGAATTGAACTTTTCTTTTTCAACAAATCTAACTTCCAAATTTTCCTTGCTTCTGTTGGAGGCTAAATCTATAAAATTCCCTTAAGGAGTATATTTCATCCATTTTTAAGTAAATTCCGCACTAAACGCATGGTACGAGTAATAATAATTCAGCTAAAGCAGGTAAGCATTTATTCGTCTGCAACTGAGTTGTTTTTCACATGGTGAATATATTTTAGAATATACATTGCCGCTAATTTTGTAGTATATAAATGAATTTGGATAATATAGCAATCATCACCTTGTATAGCAATCAAAAATCATTTAAACTAAAATAAATACAATTAAATTGGTTAATGTATAATTTGAAACTGTAGCATGCTGAAGTAGTAGTAGCCTAAGCTCTGTGTGTATATGTTTAAAAAAATTAGTTATATAACTTTGGTGAAATAGAAAATTTTTATGGTGAACTATTTTAAACGTGGTGATCAATTTTGCTGTCTGAATCAGTTAAAATTTAGACAGTCAAAAATTAAAACGAATCGCGACGTAAAAAATTATTTTGCTGTTTTTTTTATAATTTTAATATACTATAGTATTATAAAAGATAAAATTTAATAAATGAAGCTATGATACGGAAATACCGAAGGAAACTTAGAGAAGTATGCAATTTATAATGGATATTTATTTAATACTTTAGAATTATTTTTCTGTAATACTGTAAATTAAGGGAGATTTCGGACGATGTTAACGAGATTTTAAATAGAAGTTAGATAATAACTCAAGAACACCTTCGAATTAATTCGTATAGGCTTAAAAAAATAGTGCAATTAACGCCGAATAAACATCACGGCTAACGAATATGAATTGAAAGTATTTTTATACTGGATGGCAGCCAGTTGTAGTTATCGTGTAACTAGCGCGTTTGTGGGCATCAGGCGGTAAGTACACATGTATAAACGCCATAAAAAGATGTAATTTATAGATTTACTGTTAAATCGGTTATCCACAAATCGATGTTAGACCATTTCACGGCACACATGCAGCACATCATAAAACCACCAGCAGATGAAGACCAGATGCAAATTGGGATGAATTTTTGTAAGCGATCTAAAACCGGTATTTTTGCCAATGCAATCGGAGCTATATATGGACGTGCCATTTAGATCAAATGTCCTGTGAACAAACACGTTGAATACATCAATTGTAAGGGTTTTTATTCAATCCAGACCAAAAAGTTGTGAATAGTACTCACTAGTATTTATTAATATGTGTTCGTAGGTTTTCCAGGTTCTGTTCACGACACAAGGGTATTTAAAAATAGTCCGCTATTCAAAAATGGAACATATACCAACAACAACAGATATTTACTAGGTGACAGTGGGTACCCTTGCACATTAAACCCAGTAACAGTCATAATACCGTATAAGAGTGCCACTGATAATAAAATTTGTGTATTTGGAGGCAACTTTAGAAGCTAATGCTATATTGGAACAGGATGATATTATGATCGACGAAAGCACCAACGCAGATGTTACAGACTCCACAGAAGCTCTGAATTTTTGAAATATTCTTTTGGAACAATTAGCTTAATGAAACAACAACAAAAATTTTAATTTCTTTTAAGCTTGTTTTCAATTTTGTTACAATTTTGCATTGATGATTCATGTGCAAACAAAATATATGTAGTAAAGAGATCATAAACAATATTGTAAAATGTACACTACTATTAATATGAACATAATAAATTCACTACTATTAATATGAACACAGCGGTATTTCAATATTTCATTTGTACGGGTGTCCGCCGGGAAGGTTTACTACTTTGTTTGTTTATAATTTTTGATTAAATGAAAGAAAATGGATCTTATATTGATAAATGTTTTATTTAATGTCGGCAATTATGTATGGGATACAATATCAGATAAATGTCCGCCTCTGTTAGCCTCACAAATGCGACCCCTTTTGAGCACATTTTTCATTACATTCTCACACATTTCACGCGGTATTTCATTAATTTCATCACGAATATTTTGTTTGAGTTTCTCAAGCGTTTCTGGTTTGGTTGCATAAGCCTTGCTTTTCAGATATCCCCACAAACAGAAGTCCGAAGCAGTCAAATCACGCGACCGTGGAGGCCAATCAACATCAACATTTTTTGAAATAACTTGTTGTGGAAAGAGCTCTCGCAGAAATTCCATTGTAATCCTGTCTGTATGCGATGTAGCACCGTCTTGTTGATACCACATGTTAATCAAGCCCAAAGCATGCAGTTGTGGGGTTAAAAAGTTTTCAATCATATCACGATATCGCTCCCGATTCACAGTTACCGTTACGCCGTTTTCATTTTGAAAGAAGTAAGGTCCAATGATTCCTCCTGACCAAATTGCACACCAGACTGTCACTTTTAATGGATGTAAAGGTGACTGATGAATAATTTGAGGGTTTTTGAATGCCCAGAACCGACTATTCTGTTTATTCACATATCCATTCAAATGAAAATGTGCCTCGTCACTCATTATGATTTTTTCATGAAAATCGGGGTTGTCATGGGCGAGCAGTAACATCCTATTGGCATATGTACGGCTGCGTAAATGGTCTTGTGAAAGAAGCTCTTGTGTCAACTGAATCTTAAATGGAAACAAATGCAAATCTTCGTGCAAAATTGTGGCCAAACTTGTTCTTTGAAGACCAAGCTCCTGAGCACGGCTTCCAATTGAGGTTGATGGATTGTTTTGAACACTTTCTTGAGCTGCAGTAATGTTTTCAGCCGATCTTGCAGTACGTTGTGGCCCATGCTTGGGCCTATCACCTACAGACCCTCTTTCTTCGAAATCATTCACTACACGATAAATAGTGCGTTTTGTTGGCACGTTGTTTATAACTAAAAAATGTAAGTAAAATTCAATAATAAAAAAATCACATTACTATCTAATTTATTTAATTTATAATTTAATTTAATAATTTACTCCCATTAGAATATTTATATATTTTTCAAGTCATTTGTCTCGACTCTCAGGTTTTTCCATACATTTGTCATGTGGACTCATACTGATCTTATTATTTAGAGCAGAGCTCGACCTAGACGTAGATGGCGTTGAAGAATAAGCTGAGATAGCCACCGTTGGGTTATAGTTAGACGTCGAAGGCTGTGTACTGGCGAGTGGTGGTTACGGTTACGACCGTGATACATTTTTTTTGTATTTTTTGTGGTGACTAAATTTAATTTTGCTGTCAAAATTTACATTTTTATCACTTTTTAACAACTTTTAATCATTTCACACAGAGCCCTAGTGAATCAATCTATTTGAGCTGGGACTTTTTCTTTTTATATAAAATAAATAGTCGTACTTGTTTTTTTTGTTTAATGCTTGTTAAATTCCTAGTAGGCTGCTGATTACCATTCTCACTTGTTTGCCTGGCTATGAAAATAAAAGAATAACATTTTAGTTCTGCACCAAGCATAACAAATAACCGGTACCGTTACATAATATAACTATACCAATGCCACTCACTAAAGTCTATAACCCAACACGTTTTCGTTGAAGATGAAATGGGAAATAAAGGAAGTTTACGAAAAACAATTTATAATTCTCATAAGCAAATTCCGCACTAAACTCATTTATCATAAGCACAGATATAACATAGATGTCCATGAGTTGTGTGACTATATAAGTGCTTGAGAAATTTTCAATCTTTGCTGTGTCTATAAATGATTCAAAGAAAGACAACCAAAATAAATAAAGATTTTTGATTTAATCAAACAATTTAATTGTTCAATTTATGCAAGTTTAGTTTCTCATATACGTTTAGGTCTGTTGGACAGCAAGCTGATCATTTAAATTATTCTTTGATATGTCAACATATAATGAAATCATGGGAATGTATGTTTGTTTTCACAAAAATGTTTACAAAGACCACAAGCCATGGGTCTTATTTGAATTTGGACAATACTGTTATATGGAATAAATTAATAAATCACAACCCACACCACTACTTAAAACAATCGTATTTCTTTAATTACACGATGGCTGCGGACCAATATTCGGGTAACACAAAACTTTTACTTCAATTTTCGATAAATTCATTTACGCTATCACAAATTAGGGTAAACCGAGAACACAAAATTAAATATTTAACGTTTAGGTTGTTCATGTTTTAATGATCTACGGATTGAGCGAGGTTAAAATATACAAAACCCCGAATTTCAATAAAGTAAAAATATTGAATCAATCAAAAAAAATCAAACTTTCACATCAGTAATTTATTTAACCGAGTATTGGTCCTCAGCCAATATATGTAATTATAGAATGACATTAAATTTCGTTCGATAGCTTTTCTAATACATAATATTGTGTAACCGAAGTACTATAATTTTATAAATTATTCTTCAATTTTATGACTTTTAGTTTAAACTTTGGACATCTTTAATGGTAATGATATTTTTGACTAAAAAAATGTTAGACATATTTTTATTTAGTCAGAAAATGATTGTTGTGATTGTGATGTATAATAATTTACGAAATAGCTCGTAAGTTACTAACTAAGCCATATATATGTGTGTACAAAAAATATAAAAAGCCAGATAGATGAATATAATGTGAAAAGCAGCCGCACAAGCACAAAAAATATTTTTTGTCGTTGTTCTATTTAAACATATCAATAAATTGAATGTGTGTGGTGGGTATGACGATTCGAATATTAAACCTAATAAAATCCCGTTTAGATCCATAAAATAAAATTATCATCAAACTGGGTGTCTCCATTGAAATGGAAAAAAATTTATGAGAATTTTTACCCTTTTTCTGTTCGGTTCGGATTTTCCCATATTATACTCGTATTGTACATTTTTTTTTTAGTAAGAGGTGGCACGGTGTTGGTGATGGCGATGGGTGGAAGTGATGATGAAGAAGAACAAAAAAAATATAGAATTCCAAATTTATGTCTATAGATTTAAGCTTTAAATATGATCATCATATTTATCACTAATGGAAATCATATTTATAAAAAGGAAATGAGAGTTTGTCTTTTATTTGATAAGGAAATGATATGATGATGCGGCGGGCGCGCGGGTGGAGTTATAAAGTGATTGGATTTTTTTTACTTTTCACTTCATAAAGTATTTTCATGGATTCTTGTATTTTTTGTTGTATTCGGCAGTTTTCTGTATATACATTACATCGATTATATTTTAGAGGTAGGGTTGCATGCAAGCAGTATACAAGTTCCTGAATCCGCACGATACTATAGATAGTAGAAATATATATTAAATACCTATACATAAACATACGTATATAATAAACGACGGTAATTAGATTTCCAATCGTTGAAGAAAATGGAACTATCAAAACTCAAACCAACTAGGTAGTCGGTGTAGATATTAACCAACTATAGGTAGTTTGGTGTAGATATATACATAAGTATTTTGTTATAATTTCCTGTTTTTCCTTTTTTATTCCATACTAAACATTATTATCGAAGAACTCAATTTTCGATAACCTTTTTTTTCTGCTGCTGCTCTATCCACTTCCATTGAAAATCACAAAAACAACAACTATGAGTTTTTCTTTTTTCATTCACCGTTGCGTTTCATTATTGTTTGTTGTGTGCTATGTTGTACTTTTGCGTTATTTTTATTGTATTATTTTCAATGGCAGATTTATAGACTAACCCAACCGTAATTTCCGGATTGGTTATATCTTGTATACTTTTTTGTATACTATGTACATATATATAGTTTTTTTCACTTCTAATGAAAAATGAAAACCATCACAAACACTGGATGAAAAAAAATCTGTAAATCGGATTTGATTTCTGAGTAGCGCCACACATCACACTCCTCCTCATTTCGAATTAGGTTCGTGTGAGGTAGTATTTTATGTTTTGTATGCCACGCTCACTCATTCGGCGATATTATTATTCTAACCCTATCGAATGAATCTACACACACACACACACACACACACACACACAATGATATATATATATATATATATATATATATATATATATATATATATATATATATATATATGTATATATATATATATATATATATATATATATATATATATATATATATATATATATATATATACATACATACATATGAAAATGTGTGTAATTGAGTGAAAAGATTTACACATATCCGTTTCGACTATATTTATCCGTTCTCCGATATATATAATATGTATACATTCGTATATTCGTACGAGTATAATGAAAATTAAAATTCTGCTATCGTAACTCAATCCATGGCACACAAAAAGACTTTTTTCCTGATGAATTTTATGTTTATATACATACGTACGTATAAGTATATGTATAAATAAACATTATATACGTTTTTATCCTTTTTGATGAAATTAAGTTTTCCATCCCATTTTACCAATTTAACATACATAATCATGTTGTAATAGAATGATATTTGTCACGGTATAATCGAATTATATCTTGGTAAAAATAGTTTTTTACCGATGAGAAATCAATTACTTTGAAATGTTTGCTATATAACTTACAAGTACATACAGTGATGGAAATATGAAGTTATATAGACAAGTCGGCATCCGGTGATTATTCGCACATATAAGAGATTATCATTATGACATGCTGTATGTATATACCTACTTATATAGTATATAGACAGACAAAAAAATCAATTTTGCTGTGTGAAAAATAGATGTATATATATATATGTATATATAGATAAGAAACCACATCCGTTAAGCATACTATTATATATCTTATACTTATATAATATATTATAAAAGAGAATGTCATTTTATTCAATGTAGACTATGTATACATATTTTCCAGAATTTTTCATATAAGTTTTTCACAAACAAGTTAACAACAACCATCTGAATTGAAAATTTAAGAAACGTGTTAGTATAATATGTGCTATTATTATGTTTATGATTATGATTTTTATGTATCATTATAACCAAACCGAAAATGAATCCACATTTATGTTGAAAATGATATAAAACATTTTCCGATACACACACATAAAATCAACTTTCTTTCTCCTAGAGAGAATGAGTACAAACATTAGGAAAATCGTATTAGAGAGCGTCATGTAATAAAGTTAACGTATTTTCCAGTTTCCTTATTTTTTTAAACAGTTTCACGTAAATATATAAAATTACTTATGTATACTCGTACATATATACTGGGAATTTACAAAATAAAAATAACAAAATCCGAATAAAAAAATAAAAATAAAAACTTGATCAGATGACAAGAGAGAAGAGAAAGATAATGAAAATAGAAAAATCATGTTAAAATAAGCAAAAAATTATTTTTAATTTAAATATAAGACTTTCTACTTATTTGAATTTATTATTTTTTATTAGAATATATATTTTTATTATAATTATATTTAATTTAGAGCTATGAGTGGTTTATACTGCTTTAATAATTTTATGCCCAAAATTATAATTTACATTTAAAAACTATTTAGGAAATACAATTCTAAAGATTTCTTGAAAATTTAAAAGTGTTCTTAAATTGATTGGGATTAAAGAATTCGATAATAGTGTATAACTAGTGTTGAAATATTTCGATAACATATTATTACATCTATTTAATACGAATATGTATTCATAAATATTATAAACATTTACCTATAAGTCGTTCAAACATTTTCGAGTTCGAATATTTTACTGGATAGAAATCAGTAAAATCCAAAAGAATTTAATTTTTTCTCAATAAATATAAAACATTTAATGCTAAACTACATATTTTAATTCAATGTCCTCGATAATAGCATAGTACACGAACTCGAAAAGAGGGGAAATGTTAAAAGATAATATTGTTGAACAAATATTTCTCATTGTTAAAAATGAACTGTTTAATACATTAAATTCAAATAAATTATGTTATTTAGTTATATTTCGTGTTCTTAATTCCCAGTATCCAGCTCCCATCGACTTTCGGTAGAAGTATACCCAAGAAAACTCGAGATATATCAACATAAATCTGCATACTCGTACAAAAAAAAACCTTTTCAATTTGAATTTCATTTTATAATTCATTCATGTCATTCGTGGAGTTTTGCAGAAATGGATCTAAAGGAGCTAAACGGTTTTCGTAAAAAATCAAACCGATTCTGAATGAAGAGTTAAAATATTAAGTTATTATATGGGCCAGATGGGAACATAAATGTTTAAATTATTAATGAAAAATTAATTTGTAAAATGTTTATATATATTATTTGATTAAATTAATGTTTTCCAAGACTTAATATACGATACTTTGCATAAATATATAAATTTCATACAATTTATAGTAACTACAGCAAGAAGGTTATCTAAAGATAATATTATAGTGTAATTATATTCCGTAGATACCAGGGTAGATACCGAAATATTTACTGTTAGCAACGAAAAATCATTGTATATATAACATCCTTATGATAAAGTCTTGTGATATACATACATGTATCAGAATTTATATTCCTAAAGTTGGTGACATCTTTATTGTAAAAAAGATTAATTTCAGTATGTAATGTATAAATGTTGTCCGATAATGTAAACAAATCAAAAATGATTTATAAATTTCGTTTTTCAATTTTAAGAATTTATTTTATGTCATTTGTACATATATTGTATTTTAAAGACTACATGAATAACTCTAAAATTTCAATTAAATCAATTGCATAATAGTATAAAGTATAATATTGTATCAGTTATTTTAATTTTAGTTAGTTGCATTCATATACATTTTACATTTATGTCAAATTGAAGTCTACATGTCTCGCAACATAACAACAACAATTAATAAATTTTAAATGGTTTTGAGCAGAATTAATTAGTGTGGTTCTTGTTAATATTTAATTAAAGTGATGTTCTTTCAGTTTGTTAAATTATTTATGTTTGCAATAATATCAATTGTGATTGATATTATTGCAAACAAGACGTTGCATTTATCAAAAGTGTTTATGTACTTCATATTTGTGCGTACATAATTACAAAAAAAGAAACAAAACGAAAAAACACAACACGAAAAAAAAAGAGACTCTATACAGTGAATAATTTTTCCTGAACGATTAATGTACATATGCGTATATGACATTGTTTGTAAGTGATTATGATTTTTTGAAGTGGTGTCAAATTGGAAAAGGAATCTGGCAAATGTCTCAGATAAAACGAAAGTAGAAACGTTTTTGGTGTCAAGATGGGATAATTCGATAAGTTTTGTTAAATTGTCTGTTAAGTTAGGTTGGATATCAAAACAAAACATTCCCATTTATGTTTTACGGGTATACGGGAAAATGTGTTCCAATTGGAATTGTTTTTAAATTAAAGGTGCGTTTTTTTATTAACAGAACTTCAAGTTCCATAAGAACATCGGGAATAATACTGGGAAATTTTATTTAGTTTAACCAATATATTTAATTTAAGTTTTATTTATTTGAATAAATATCAACTTCTAACTATATTTTTTGACGTCTATTGTGAAATAATACAGGTATCAAAAATAAAACAATGAAAAATATTTGTTTAAAATATTTCCTTTTAAAATTTCCCTTTTTTTTCGAGTTCGTGTACTATGAATTTATCGCGAACTTGAAAAAACCAATGTTTTATCCAGAACATTGAAAAATAAAGTTAAATTTGATTTTATTTCGATAATAGTGAATTAAAATGTGTAGTTTAACATTAAATGTATCTTATTTATTGATAAAAAATTAAATTCATTTGGATTTTACTGAAAAAATAGATTTACAGTGATAACCCACAAATATTATCAATACGGATATCGGTATCTAGATGGTGCTTTAGGTGGGATGAATTAATCTAATTTTAAACATAATATTCATTTTTATTTTATTTTATTTCTTATTAAGTAATCAATGTTACTTTAGGTGATGATTTCTAATTGGAGTGCTATATTTTACGACTTTTAAGTTTTTAACACATCTTATTTTAGTGTGTTTAACAGAAAAAAGTTACAATTTTATTAATAATAAATGTACATATATGAACAAATGTATATATGTACTAAATAATGTTCTTATCTAAATTATGTATTACATTAGAACATTAGGAAAACAGTACAACAAATGGATAGAAAATCAGCTGACATTTTATATTTAGAAACACGTATTGTAAAATACATACAAAGAAGGGTTTGCATTTTGAACTTTGCAGGGATAGAGACGGAGAGAACGTGAACGAGTGCTAAACGCAAATCAACTCCAATATCTCAAACATATTATGGATATGAATATCAACATAAATCTGTAGTTGTATTTTATTTCCAGGTTATTGTGCTTAGAAATTCTGCATTACCATTTTCAGCATTCGACTTCACTTCGAAGATTTCTTGAAAATCAACTTAATTCGTATGCCAGACCTAAAATTAGCCTATGCATTTAAAAAAACAAGTTTAAGGTTCTACTTTACCTAGCTTAACAACAGTCAAAATTGATGTCGATTTTTAAATGCCAAAAAACTGCGTATAAAATTAAATTTAAAATAGTTCCGCTATCTAAACTCAAAAAATAATATGTACATGAAAAAAGGTTTTGTTGCCACCAATGACATCTAATTAAAAAGGAATGAACTAAAAATACATGATATTTAGTTGACTTTTAAACCATTTTGCGCAAAACAAAAATGTTTCAATTAGTTGATCTGTCAATATATCGATATGAAATATTTTTCAATTTTCTCGCTTTTTAGAACGAGTTTTCATAAAAACGTCAAAATAATATCTTCATGAACGTACCTATGCATATATAAAATTTTTACAGATTAGTGGAAAAATATTGATTAATTTAGTCTGCAAGTATATGGTTTTTGTTAAAAATTCATCAAATTTGAGACACAATTACAAACAAACTATAGCGAATTTAAAAAAAAGTGTATTACTCACTGGCAAATATATTTAACTATGCTGTGAAAAAAAATTAAATCAATACCTAAGTTTGTGTGGCCAAAAAACGATTTGTACGATACTGAGGTTTTGATAAATTGAGTAAAATAGAACCTTAACTTACACAAACTTTGTTTCAGACTCCAACTTGTTTCTGCTATATAGCTTTGAGACAAACTAATTATGTACAATTAAACTTAAATTCAGAAATTAGTTTAAAACCTGCATTCGACCAGTTTGTCTCATAATGGGTTTTTAATTATTCTCGTTTATTCAGTAAAAACTAAATGATTTTAATTTTTTATCGATAAATATAATACATTTAACGTTAAACTACTTATTTACTATTATCGAAATAAAATAAAATGTAAGTTGATTTTTCGATGTACTCAATAAAAAAAACATTCCTCTCTTTCCGAGTTCGTGTGCATACTATGATTTTATCGAGTACATCGTAAAATAAAATATTTAATTTTATTTCGATAATAGTGGATTAAAATATGTAGTTTAACCATAGACAATTACATAAGAGTAGTAACTTTCATACATTAAAATGGTATATGAATCGAAAAGTCACCTCACTGTATAATAATTGTGTGGCTATTTTAACGAAAAGAGACCATAACAATTGTATAACTATCCTTATAAATAAAATCTTTTAAACTGAAAAATAATATTCTAGTAGACCTACTTTGTATGTATATATTACATATCCTTATAAATAAAATCTTTATAAACTGAAAAATAATATTCTAGTAGACCTACTTTATATGTATATTACATAGCAAAATCAAAATAATAAAGTTATGAATAATGCGTTCCAAAAATGTGGGCCAACAAAAATTGAAGAGATTAGTATATCGCGAAATTCATTTGAAAGACAAGAACAAACATATAAACAAACAACTGTTGGACTTTTTTTCTTTTATTTTAAATTTGGTTCCATAAAAATAAAATTTGTTGCTATAAAATATATTCGACCCGAGTATATTTTGTAGCAACAAACACAATTAAAATGGCGATTTTTTTTATTGTCAAATATTTATAGCTCAAAACCAATAAACAAACCAAAATAGCCAAGAATAGGCAAGAATTTCACTGTTTATTCATCGTTTTCGATTTAGAAAAAGAAATATAGCTGCAAGAAAGAGCGTTGTGCACCAGAACTATCCGTCAAAAATTATATTGTAATTTGAAACCGCCAAAAAAGTATAGCACGACACCATTTTTGTATTATGCGTTATCTCTTTTTATCGCATACACATTTTTCCTATTGCGTGTAGCTCTCAATGTCTACAAAAAATGCTGGAAAAAATTTGTTGGAACGTGTAAATCACGCATGAATGAAGCAATTCAACATTTTTAACGCAATAAAGTGCAGGTTTTTCCTCAATTCTACATAAGTTTATTTAGACTAGACTATCATGGTGGTATTACAAACCGGGTTTGATAAGTTTGTTGTTTTGATTTTATATGTATAAACTATAAATACATACAAACTAGGCCTACTGCGATCTGTTTTTTCGGTTTACTTATAATTTTTTATAAGGACAGTTATACTATTGTTATGGCCCCTTTTTGTTAAAATAGCCACACAATTATTTTACAGTGAGCTGTTTATAAAGTTGATTGCTATTTTAGTATATGAAAGTTACTACTCTTATGTAATACTCTATGGTTTAACATTAAATGTTTTATATTTATCGATAAAAAATTAAATTTATTATAATTTATTTATTCGAACTCGAAAATGTTTGAATGGAAAAACGCACTTATAATCATCCTTGGATAATAATCACTTGAATTTCGTATTTTCTCCGTAAAGGAAGATTTGTCAAGCGAATAAGATAAAATTCTCCATTTCTTCATTCACTACCCAGTTTGGCCAGTTCTAGCAAAGACTCTGATTAAATATGTAATTTCCTTATTAACGAGTGGACCAAGGTTGTCCTCTTACAGCAGAGCCCACAGCATCAGATCAGAGGAACCAGAATCAAATAATTGTATGATGCTTCAAACTTTAGAGATAACTAAAGCACCTGTTATTACAAAGGATGCATGCAACCGATCAAACGAAACTGTACATTTTTGTTGTTACAAGTCTCTACTCGAAGATCAATAACGAATTATACAATTTAAATAATAGGCTTAAATAAGTGAAGAAGATACCAGGATTCACATAATTTATTCTTCATTTAAATTAATCAAGCTTAATAATAATATCCGTAACGCAATATGTGCTACGTTATCAAACGGAAATATTTCATAAACGTTAACACTCTATATACAAAATTAACCTCTCTTATTTACAATATAGCAAGTTATCTTAATAGCTTTATAATGTTGTTGGTGCTGTGGATCTATATAAACAGGATCATTAAAAAACATTTTATTAAAAACATTTTATGATAAAATAAAATATGAAAATCATTGTAATTCCACCACCCAAAAGGGATATTCATACTAAACAACAAGAATCATACACGAGTTGTCAAAATTGCAAAAAAATGTAAAAAAAAAAATTAAAAATTGGATTTTTATAGTTTGTTGTAATTTTGTGGTTATGGTATTTTGCCAGATAATGTGACACGAATTGGTATAATATTTATTATTGGTATAACATTTTTGTATAATAATTTTTGGTTGGCTGATTTAAAATTGAAAAATAAAATTGCAATTCATATTTTCATTTATGTATCAAATAAAAATTCATTTATTCAGCTGTAAATCAAAATTGCTCGAGTCTATCTGCTGTATATAATACATATCGACGATGATGAAATTTGTAATAAAATGTCTATTTATATTAATGTTCATCATCAGATTTTTGGAGCGCGTATTGAGTACAAACAGAAATCTAATGAAAATCATCAATTGGTACGAGGATCTTTATCCCTCGTTATATTATAATATAAAATCAACCGGAAGATATAGTATACAACGTAATTCTACAGAAATCAATTTTTCATCGGAATTTCTGTTTATTGTTTTATGTCAAGTTTTTTTTTATTTTTAAATTAATTTCAATATTTAATGAATCGTATTGAAAAACACACATATATTACACGAAATCTTGTTCCATATTAGTCTTTACTTTATGTACAAAGCAATGTAAGTACTCGTATATGACAAAATAAAACAACGAGTCGTATTATTATTACTTAAAGCTTTCTTGAAAAATTGTTTCTATTTTATTTTCATTTTGATCACCCATGGTTGAACTCACAACAACAATTTGCTCAGCAGAGAAAATACGTAAAAAATTAAAATCTACTTAATACTTAAAATCAAAATTCAAGTATTTCTTTATACTTTTTTGTGAAACATATTTTTGTTTGAACGAACGAAAACATCAATTATTGAATAAATTTCAGATTAAAAAAAAGTTGAAAGCTGTTCTCCAAAGCACATCTATATATGAAAAAACTTTTTGGAAAACCACGCTTATATTTGCTTTGAAAAGGATTAGAAAAGTAGAAAATAAAATTTTTCTTCCTTACTCCTATCAAGGTAAATTTATAACAAGTAGAAATTTAAAATTAATATGACTAAAAATATAAGGCATTAGTAATTTAAGACTACTAGACACACGAAAACAAGTCTTTTAGTAACACTAATGGAACAGTCTATTCTGATGTATCCTAAGAATAGATTTTTTACTGAAGCATTTCAGTATTAACGTAAAAATGATATATTGAGAGATAGTATATATGTACATTCAGAAGGAGCGCCCCATGCTTATATTTTTAGTCATATTAATTTTAAATTTCTACTTGTTATAAATATACCTTGATAGGAAGAAACATTTCATTTTCGACTTATCAAAGCCTTTTCAAAGCAAATATAAGCGTGGTTTTTTAAAAGTTTCTTTTAAATATATTTTATTTTCTACTTTTTAGTTATAGAAATTTGCAATCAATTTTTCAACCATGTTAACATTTGTCAGGAAGTTGCAAAAAGATAGATGGTATATCTATCTTTTGAACTTACCTTTAAGAGTGCGATCCGAGAGCACTATGTCATATGATTGTTTTTTATTATAGCCAACTTTTATAAGTCTTTGTCAAATTTTGTAATCAATACAACAGGGTGTGCCAGGTGCCCTGAGGTTGTTCGCTAGCGGCATGACATCTTTTACATCCACCTTCATACCATTCAGCCCTCCTCACGTAACTCAACATATATTGGCTTAGGTGGCGGTACGTTAGCGACATAGTATGTTTATGACCAATCCTATGCCATTCAGTTCTCAACGTACTCACTATTAACTTGGGTGGTAGCGACTACAATAGAAATATGAGATCAACAGGATCTTACAAAGAAGCCAGCAAACCGCAAGAGTCTATCCATTTGAACCAAATCAGCTGCTGTAGCTCTAAATTCCAACTGACTAAAACCTAAGTATAAGCTTCATATTTTCCCCAAATATTTTGAAACATTTTTATTTGTCCCTGCACCTTACTGTTTGCTCCACTGAGAATTGAAACCAATTATGATTTCATGTGACAGACATGACTTATATTTAAGTCACAAATTTTTCCCGACATTTTCTATAAAATTATTATTTTCCCCTGCACCTTACTATTTGCGCCACTGAGACTTGAAATCAATTTCATTACATGTGACAGAACTTATATTTAAGTCACAAATTTTTCCCGAAATTTTCTATAAAATTTTTATTTTCCCCTGCACCTTATTATTTGCGCCACTGAGACTTGAAATCAATTTCATTTCATGTGACAAAACTTATATTTAATTTAATTTCGCATGAAATACTGTTGAAACGGTTTTTTTCAAATTTGAAACAAAGCCTTTTAGGCTTTTCAAAGCCTTTTAGGCTGAAAAAATGTTAGAATCTTGGATTGTCATCGGAGTTAAGCCTGCATGTAAAATTTCAGCTCAATTGGACTATCGCAAGTGGTTGAAAAAAATGCCTTTTAGGCCGAAAAAATGTTATAATCTTGTATTGTCATCGGAGTTAAGCCTGCATCAAAATTTCAGCTAATATAAGCGTAGTAAAAATAACTTTGTTTTTGTTATTTTTATATTCTATTTCTATCTTTGATTCAAACCACATGATTTTCTATTTCTGTATAGGTACACATATAGACACACATTGTACGTACATATATGTTTTTCTAAGGGTTTATAATTTTTTAATGGTAAATATGTTCCAAAATAAATAAATACATATACGAGTATATATACATTTTATGTAAGAAATTCGAAGTTAAAGATACCAAACAAATAGAAAACTTTCTTTCCGTTTAAGAAAATTAAAATGAAGTGAAAAACTAGGAAGTTTGTACACAAACCAAATTAGTTGGAAATTTTTGTTGTGTTCTCTCAAGTCTAATTACACAACAATATTACAACCCCATTAAAAAAAGAAATTAAACACAGGAAAAAAAAATGTGTTTGTGTGTGTGTGTGTGTGTGTGTGTGTGTGTGTGTGTGTGTGTGTGTATGTGTGTGTGTGTGTGTGTGTGTGGGAAGGAAATGGAAAATGTGGAACTTTAATTTTTCATCTAACAGACACTAATTTTGACATAATGTAAAAACTTTTATTACAGCTTTATGTACTTCTTGAGTACTAAGTTTGGGATTTTTTTTGCACTCTCTTACTTTGTAGTTAATTTAAAAGGTTGATTTATTATATATTGCTAACTTTTTAATAATATTAGTAAAATAAAGGATAACGCTACACAGAAATATAGAATAGTTTAAAGTTGTCGACTATTTTCAGGATCAATATTTCTAAAAAAGGAATTAATTAAAACAATTTTGTTTCTGTTTAATCGTATATATAATGCTTTATTAGCCATATCATAAGCCATTTTCATAATTAATATCAAACATTTATCGTACTTTCCCACCTACTCCCCCCGATAATCGATATACATATTTAGCACTAACGAATAATTACATAATCCATCACTATCATATATGAAAACATGCCACCAGTCCCACTACAACTGTTAATATAAACCATCTATTATGTATTATATTTTAAAGATTCCATCAAAACGATAAACCACGAAAGATAAAAATCAAATATGGTTTAGGAGAACCTAGCACAAAGATAAAATTTCAACATAAATTACTCGTATATTCAACCTATATAGTCTATAGTGTTTAGAAGTAAAAGTGAAGGTCTCATTTTTGGTACCGGGTTTTATTAAATACATATTTGCGTTGGTCATCTTGTAACGATCATGGAGTACCATGCGTAGATTTGACGTGTATGCGAACTGCGAATTAAATTTCTAAATTTCTCTTAATTGTATTTTTTGTGTGTAATAGATTTTTTTTTACGAACTCTTCCGTATGGTGGCACTTGTAACTTAAGAAATATTTACCCTACAGTTCCCCAATCTTGTACCGTTATGTTTAGAAAGCTTAGGTCTATCACTTTCTAAAACAAAAAGTTTATATCAGCGACCTCATATTTTAGATAATTAATAAGAAACATAAATTTTTATGATTTTTTTTTCAAATTTCGACCACAACTCCCCATTTTAGATGCATTCCTTTATAACGGCTTAACCGGTAACGAATTTGAAAGTATCGTGAAACAATTTTATTCATAGAATATAATTCTCTATACGAATGTTGAATAAAATTTCATTGATTGGAAACAGGGTGTTTCACAAAGGTGACCCGATCCTACTTAAATTGGTTTTTCAAGAAAACAAAAAATTTCCGTATTTTTGTTTTTTGGTATATGCAAGAGTAAATAAAAAAATAACATTTTAGAAAATTGAAAAACAGAATTTTGGCGGGAATTTCAAGAGGGAAGAATTTAAAGATGATTCCGTTTTTATAATTTTTTTTTAATCGATACACTTTTACCTAAAAAATCTTATAACTCTCTATTATAATTATGCGACAACTAGTTTTTATTTGACAGCCAGAAATACATTTCCATGTCCGCGTATTTTTCAAATATTTAACACCCTGTATCTTAGGCTACGACAACAACAACAAAAAATTGTCTTCCATAAAATTTTTCTTTTATCAAGTACAAAACAATTAAAAAAAGAAAAATCACATAATTAAAATATGACCTCCACAAATTTGTGAGTTGGCGTATTTTTCACCATTTCATATCATAAGACCCTTCACATACGAGTATATGTATATGTATCACAAAACTTATAATTCTTCAAATACGATTATTATTTTTCATTAGATTAGTCAAAAATTAAATTTGCCATAAATAAACATACATATATAATAAATAATTATATTATAATAAAATTTAAAAAATAATTCACAGTTTCACACCCTTCTGCGACCCATTTTCATTTTTCTTCCCTATTTCTATGTACATACCTTTTAATATGTGACAGGTATGTAAATATCATCCTCTTTCCGGGTGTTTCAATATTTTTTTTAAAGTTTATTAAAATAATCGGATTTATTGTGATTCATTCATATTATGTATATGGTTTAGTTTTGATCTATATATACACAAAACAAAAATCCTAGGTAAAAAGTCAATGGACTCTATACTAACACCTTTTCCATAACATGGTTATCATTTTTTTTGCTGACGAACCGGAAAAAAACACATACATATAATGCTACCTATATGTTTATTCTGAAAAAGCATAAATATTTTGGATACAATTTTTTTCTGTTGTGTTGGTGCTCTAATCTAAATAAAATTATTGTTTTTTTTTGTTATTTTTATCCCGATTGAGTTTATTTATAGTCGGTGTATTTTACTTTTTTTCTGTCGAGTTTATATTTGAAAAGGGTAATATATACATAATATAGGCTAGAGGGATTTTATTCAATGTATCAAAGACATGTTGATTCGATGATTTGATATGAGGGCTTATATAACGTAAATAGATATTTGTATAGTATATGATAAGATTTTTAACAAATACATCCAAGAACAGAATTGCAACAGCTACAGAAAGTAGGTAAAAGTAAAATTAGTAATTTACGCTGAAATAAAATTCGGAATTAAATAGCTCCTTAGCCTGTACTAACAAGAACGACAATAGGTGCGTTTTTTTATTAACAGAACTTCAAGTTCTATAAGAACATCGGGAATAATACTGGGAAATTTTATTTAGTTTAACCAATATATTTAATTTAAGTTATATTTATTTGAATAAATTTCAACTTCTAACTATATTTTTTGAAATCTATTGTGAAATAATACAGGTATCAAGCATAAAACAATGTAAAATATTTGTTTAAAGTATTTCCTTTTAAAATTACCTTTTTTTTCGAGTTCGTGTACTATGAATTTATCGCGAACTTGAAAAAACCAATGTTTTATCCAGAACATTGAAAAATAAAGTTAAATTTGATTTCATTTCGATAATAGCGAATTAAAATGTGTAGTTTAACATTAAATGTATCTTATTTATTGATAAAAAATTAAATTCATTTGGATTTTACTGAAAAAAATGAGAAAATTCTTATCCAGAAGTTTATTCCAATAAGAAAATTTTTGAATTAAAAAACACGACAAATGTCTGCCCATGAGTTCTTCATTCTAACACAGAAGATGGTGAAACCAGTCGATAAAATTCACGAATACATTTAAATTAAAAGATTTAAAAGCCAGTCGTGTTGGCTTTTAAAACTTTCTATAACTGTTTCAAATTGCTTATATTATTACGGAATATATTTTCCAATAAGAAAAGATCGCAACAGGATTATTCCAAGGAATAAATAATGGGATAAACAAGAATTTAAGTTACACGTATAGAATGCTTTCATTTCAAATTAGAAAAATTTCTGGTTGTGTATTGTTATAAACAACTTGTAATACATTTATTGTAGAAGAATACATATTTACTTCGATTATTTCACAGTAGTTCATATGAAAAAGAATCAATGGTCACAAGTCAAATATAGATTTAGTACTTTGCGACCATATATAATGAAATTTAGTCCACCATAAAGTTTTTCAATCTGATAAATTCATGGCATATCGGTACGCAAAATTCAACAAGAAATATATTATAATTTTAGACGAATTAGTTTTTGAAACACAAAATTTAAGGAATCCTACGCAC
This sequence comes from Tipula unca, assembly GCA_951394425.1. Classification (NCBI taxonomy): domain Eukaryota; kingdom Metazoa; phylum Arthropoda; class Insecta; order Diptera; family Tipulidae; genus Tipula; species Tipula unca. The sequence continues at coordinate 129,342,387 of OX596380.1, forward strand.
ACACATAAATACAGACATCATTTGAAACGTTGTAGTAAATATAGATCTAAAGATGATCAAAACTTATTACATTTCCGTTAAAATTTAACTTAAAAAAAATAAAATAAAATAAAGTAAAATTTTCATGATTACCAACATTCCTCTTCTTATTTGCACAAAAAAAAAAAAAAAATTAATAAGCTAATTAATTGCATATTAGATAGTTCTGTATTGTATTATAACATTAATTAAAATTGGCACCATTTCAAACTATAATAAATCTGATGGTTGATTTAAAGTATTTCTCGTAATTTAAGGCCATTAAAATGTACCAGGATTACTTAAAGGAAAATTATATTTATAAATATACAAATAGTACCCTAGATTTTCAGAAGGATAACCCATTTCGAAAAACCATTATTGCACAAATCACATCATGATTTTAACTGTACATAAATGTACCATGTTCACTCGCAAAATATTATCTATAAATATGTTAAATTGATAACGGTCCAAAAACCCCAGATTAAATGATTACACATTACAACTTTACATCTATATATTGCCCAAGTATAAATCCATCACACCCTATCCATTGGCACACCCATATTTATACAAGTATAAACACACACGTATTTTTGTGGATATTTCACACTAACACAAACACACATATGTATCCCAACAAATCATATATTATATCATTTGATTGTCAAATAACAAAAAATGTTTCTGCTCTCCTTACCTAAGGGCTACCCATCAAATTCAAAGCATACACAAAATGTTCTAAAATATTAGATATTTATTTTATTTTTTCATATTCCTCAAATAAAATAAAATTTATTTCATTTTCAAGTCGTATTTTTCTTTTTTCATTTTTCCATTCTACGTAAATGCTGTTATCATAAAAATATATCTTTATATGTTTTTACAGGGTGTTCCATAAAATCTATCCGAAACTTCACATTCTGATAGAAAATCTAACCCTGAACAAAAAAGTAGAAGAGACATACAATATTTTTATATATATACATATTCTAAATTCTCTTTAACCAATAAAGAAATAATAGAGGTTTTACTGTACAAATTAGGCATTTTGAATTTCACTCATAACTTTAAACTATTAAACCAAAATTACTCAAATAAACGATTTTTTATCAGAAATTGAAGAATGGTTAATCACATCATTTCAAAACTACAGGTATACCAAAAAGTGCATTCAAACTAAGAATCCTGGCTTCAGGCTATGGTACTGGTATCCTATCTAATAAAGAAATATGTATTTCATTGTATAGAGTGGCATGCAAATAAATTTTTTAAATATTACTCCTAAGAATAAAATAAGTTCACTAAAAAAATTAAAAAAATATAAATCGACCACTTAGGATAAACCTTCATCACAGTAAGCTAACAAACATAAAGAAAGTTTAGGGTTTTTTCATTAGCATACTTATTGGAATATTTCAATATTTTCGATATTTCATTTTAGATTGGCTATTTCCGATTTATGATAAATTCATTAATATAAATTTTTCAGGTCAATTTGAACTCATACTGCATACATAGAGGTTACGATTTCTATTTACGTAAAAATTTTAAGTTGTAAAATTTGCATGGTAATGCCCGCATGACACTCTCTTTTTATGGCTAGAAATAAGAAACGAAGCGAGAAAAAATGTTCACAACAGTGAGTGACAAGAAATAATAAAAATTGTTGTTGTGCCGCTCAGGGTACGTACGCATAATCAGATTATGCTCATTTGCACGTCAAGAATCAAGAACCAGAGTGGTCCCAATCAGAACAATCGTTTAATACTGTATATGAAGAAGGATATTTGAATATTTTGGAAATGGATTTGGCATAAGATGGCTTAGAGAATAACTTTGTGCTAGGTGTATTGTTTCGACGAACTGAATATCCAAATTAGGTTATCTAAGTATATTATTTTGTGCAATCAACGATCCATAGGCCATTTAGCCTACAAATGTATTTATTACGAACGAGGAAGAAATTGAACAGGTTGCGTAAATTATTACGGAACACTTGAAAGTGTTAAAATAATTTTTATTTAATTTTAATTTCAATGAATTAATGTAAATATTACAAGTATACATATTATGTATATGTATGATGATGATCCATTGGGATATATGAACCGAGTACTCTCATGGCTCATTGGACACAAATGCTTATATCGTCGTGCTAGTGAGCCGCAGTAAGTTTAACAATGGCGTCTTCCATTTAATTCAATAAGATAAGGCCGTTTACAGAAATTTGGCAATTATGCAAATTATGCATTTCACTGTGAACTCACTCTTGCAAATATGTCATATACGCCTTTTTTTATCTCACTCTGTTTGCATTTTCTAATCGCTATCAAAGTTGGAAACAAATGAGATTGTGTTCTAGGAATGCAAATGTATGTCGCCGTATTTTTATTTCGCACTATGAGCTGATGGTAGAAGTGAAAATTATTGAAGCCGTGTTCGATACGAAGCACATACGGGAGAAAAACGATTTCTATTAGTTTGTTCAAAATATTACTATTTTAACAATTAGTGTTGTCTACGGTATAATTTAGTTTCTTTCTTATTTTCCTTTTCTATAGAAATCTAAGGCATTATTGCTTTTCTGAAATGGGAATAAAGTTCATTTATTAAAGAAAAAAGGACCACGGTCGTTAATACCTTTTCGGATTTGCATTAATGCCCGCACAGTGCACACTAGTAAAGAAAAAATCAGTTCATCAGTTGAATCCGATCATTTTAGCAACAGTCATCAATTAAAACTATAAATATTGTTCCGAAAATACCGTTTGATTTTGTATGTATAAGCTATAATTCGCTAGACCAAAGGGTTATTGTCCAATGCTACGCCGCTTTGAGGAGATCTCTATTTTAGTAATGACAATGAAATTCATACTAAAAAAATAACAAAAAATTGCACTTTAAATTTGGCAATATTTCCAATTGGAATTTTATTTATACGAAAATTTGAATTTCAGGTGTTTTTTTTAATTGTATGCTGCCGATTCTAGAAAAATTACATACTCTCGAGTACATATTCGAATAGATTAGAGCAACTGCCACCTTTGCGTTCATAGGAATTAAATTAGATTGAGCAGTTAGATTTTCACAGAATTTTGAAATTTCGTGATTTTAGGTTTACTGCCTATTTTAATGATGTGTACGGGTGCTCATGTATATTTTCGGATAGTTTAGACCACCTAGGATTTTTGTGGTCAATCAGATTAAATTCTCTGAAGTTTTTTATTTGTTTATTCTTAATTTTGATTGATTTTTAAAATTTTGTACCACCGATCCCACAGATGTCTCCAGATACTGGTCTATCTTCTGAAACAGTTTAGGCTATTTTGAATCTGTATGATCAAGAAAATTAAGTTCTGATGAACTTTACTATTTATTTAACACCATTTAGAAGTTACGTAAACGATTGCATTTTAAACGATTTTTGATAATTTGTACCGCCAAACCTAGAGATGTCCACGGGTACTGGCCTACATTTTCAGATAGTTTAGGTTATTTTAAATCTGCATGATAAAGAAAATTAAATTCTGTTGAAGTTTACTATTTATTTTACGCCATTTAGTAGTTACATAAACGATTTCATCTTAAACGATTTTTAATAATTCGTACCGCTGAACCTAGAAATGTTCACGGATATTGGCATATATTTTCAGATAGATTAGGCTATTTTGAATCTGTATGATAAAGAAAATTAAATTCTGATGAACTTTACTATTTATTTTACATCATTTAGAATTTCAGTGTTTCAAATAATTTTTATTATTTTTCTTTATTAGATTTTTTGTTATTTTTCCCAATTGGATTTTTTATTATTTTTTTCAATTGAAATCCAGATTCATACAGTTTTATATATTTGAAAAGATAGACATCTCTGGGATCGGCTGTACAAAATTTTAGAAATCAATCAAAATCTTTTAAATTCCATAAACAAATAGAAAAGTTCATCAGAATTTAGCCTGATTGACCACAAAAATCCTAGGTAGGTAAACTGTCCGGAAATATACATGTGTACCCGTGGACATCTCTAAGATAGGCAGTAAAAATGATAAAAGTTGGTTTAAAATCACGAAATTTCATAATTCTGTGAAAATCTAACCGCTCAATCTAATTTAATTCCTATGAACGCAAAGGTGGCAGTTGCTCTATTTATTCTATATCTATTCGAATATGTACTCGAGAGTATGTAATTATTTCTAGAATCGGCAGCATACAATTTCCAAATACAGCTATAGTAACCATAAAGAAAATCATTATGGTAACTGACAGTTATTTTATAGACAAAACCTACTCTAAACCGATAAAGGTTTGTCCCTTTAAATTTTGATTAATTTTGGCAATGTTCATTACCTGAAACCATTCCCATTGTTTTGTTCCCTTCTGCGGTACTATTCTTTGGGAAATGGTATAGTTCACCATTTTCTACGTTTCGTTTTTAAAAATCTGATAACCGAATTTAATGATGGGAAATGAGCATTTTTACTGCAATGATGGGGTACAACTACTGTTTGAAACTATTATTTAAATTTCAGATAAATTCCTTGTTTAAGAAAATTAGGTTTTTGGAAAATGTCATTTTTCGTTACATTACGAATTGGTACTCAACGAGTTACCTATTATTTTTAAACAACTAACTTCTAAACATACTTTATTTATTATATTTTGATTAAATGATTATTAAAAATGCAAAATGATTTAATCTAATTTAACACATACATTTAATACATACATACATACAGATATATGTATATAATTTGGCCACACTATTTTCTGTGACAGCCCATTTGACAGTCCTCGGTTGTTTTTTGATTAATTTGGTTTAACAATTCATCATGAATAGACTCACGCCGCAGCAACGGTTGCAAATTGTTCAAATTTATTGTGAAAAACAGAGTTTAATTCGAGAAACTCATCGGGCATTACTTGCATTTTATGCTCATGATCGTCCATCAGATCGACTAATTGGAGAAACTATGGATCTCTTTAGCTCCACGTTTACTTGAAAAGATAATATGCATCTCGTAAGACGTCGTAAAGTGCGCACACAACAAGCGATTGATGGTGTGCAGCGTAGTGTTGATGATGATCCAAATGTATCAATCCGCCATCGTGCTCAACAATTTAACTTGTGTCAATCCGCTTTATGGGAAATTTTGCGTAAAGATCTTGGTTTACGTGCTTATAAGATTCAACTTGTGCAGGAATTGAAGCCACACAATAATCGTTCGCGCTGTACATTTGATGAATAAGCAAGGAAGGAAACATTGCGGTTGATCCACATTTTCATTTGAAAATTTTCTTCAGTAATGAAACACACCCTTGGTTAAATAGTAATGTCAATAAATGGAATTTTCCGCATTTGGAGCGTTGATAATTCAGAAGCCATTGACGAAATACCGCATTACATGCAGAAAAAGTCACCGTTTGGTGCGCTTTATGGGCCGGAGGAATCAGTGGTCCATATTTTTCAAAAATGACGATAGCCAGAACGTTACAACAGTCAACGGTGATCGGTACAGATACATGATTACTAAATTTTTCGCCTCAATTGGAAGGTATTAATGCTTCAAACATGTGGTTTCAGAGGACGGCGCCACATGCAACACATGACGCGATACAATTAATTTACTGAAAGAAACATTTGACGAACCTTAATTTCACGAAATGGACCTATTAACTGACCACATCGTTCTCGCGATTGGCAAATTATAATATCTTCAGTATTTTTTATTGAATGATGATTTACGTGGAATGTCAAGTGCTAAAACGTGTGTTTATCAACATTGCAATTTTCAAACAGCGCTTCTCAAAAATATTTTTCCAGATAGCATCAGAACAGCGGATAGCAGAATAGATAGTGTTGAACGATTGGTTATATCGAATGAACAAATACAAATTAAATTAAGAATTTTACGTCTAAAAACATTCCGATAAATTATTTTAAAAAGGAAGAAGGTTCTAAAATATGGATAATCCTATTATAATACACAATTTGCAATTTCTAAAACATAATAACAGCCAAATATAAAAAATATGTATTATCGAAATTAGAAATTAAGTCGAAACGTTGAATATTAAACTATAATATACAAACTCAAACTCATCTTTGTTCATATTTTAATTAAAAATCAGACATATATGTATGTACATATATGTATATATCTATATAGAGTTATAGAATATATACACAACGGCTCTTCTAGTAAATATTGCACTATCTATACAACACACGCAATAATATATAATAATCAGATAAAAATAATTGATTGTAGGGTTTTTTTTGTATGCATTCCCCGTCTCAACAATTATTTTGGAGTGTTAAAAAGACCATTACCCAAAAAACTCAAGGATGCTAAGTTGCATACATCTCTTTTTATTTCAATATCCACCAGATGTAAAAATACAGCCACTGAAATACAGGTAAAAAGTGGTTCGAGTCGGTACTTATATATAAATACCATCACATTTAACTTAATACATTTACCATATATCAAGATCAACTATATATTTGATAAATAAATAACAATCTTTATATCTCTAGTCTAGCACTATATGTATGTTATCTTATAAACAAAAAATCAGTGGGAGCTCGTTCAACTAAATGCAAATTTGTGAAATCATCATTTGTGGATTTATTTAAAATTAAATTAGGTGCATTTATGTGTATATATATATATATATATATATATATATATATATATATATATAAAAATATATATATATATATATATATATATATATATATATATATATATATATATATATATATATATATATATATATATATATATATATATATATATATATATTATACATATATATATATATATATATATATATATTTCAAATAATATAAAGTCATAATATCACTTATTAATACCCCTATTACGATCCTCATCTCACCGAAAAGCACACCTTACCACTTTAAGATGTATGAATTCAAATTTGGTATTATGATTCTTGCTTTTATTTTGGTGAGAGTTGTAAACTTCAATTCGCAGATTCGGTAATTTTTGTTGGAATAATAAGGTCCCAGATATAAGTATACATATGTAAAACTTTTTGACGCATAATTTTACAAATCATCTTTGCTATCTCAACAAACAACAATCAATCATCTCCTTGTTGTATTACAAAAGTATACTAAAGATCCAAGAAGCACCTAAAGTCTTGCACTCTAACAAATCATAGTCGTTTTCATTAATCAGTTTGATCGAAATCAAGAATGAACAATTATTTATTCGCACCTCCCTAAAAGCACCATAACAAAGCCACCACCAAATTGTAAGTCAATATATTTGACACTGAGGTGAGATCAAGTAACAAGTGGGCCAACATTTTGTGACTCAATATATTTTTCTTCAAAAATACAACAAGAAAAGGCTTAATTTGTTAACTGTAACTATTAATTTTATTTCCAACAAAAAATAATTCACAGTTCACACCAATCTATCGATGCCGGCTACTGTTGCAAAAAAAAAAGTTTAATATGATTTAATCGAATTATCAAATCATAAATTATATCAAGAATAACAAAAAAGGAAAATTGTTATCTATTAAAATGAAATTTATTTAAATTTTCCTTTTTTATTACAGTGCTTTTTGAAATTATTATCTTTAAAATTCTTCAATCAATATATTTACACAAAAGACGAAAATGATTAATGAGATAAAAATCAAATTTTATTTATTTATTTTTTTGGAAATGTCTTTTGATTTTTTCCAATTAATTTAATGTTACTTTTTTTTTTACTTATTACATCTTGCAATATTCGATAGATTTATGTTTATATCGAAAATAAAATCGAAAAGGTGCGTGTGCATAGGCATGAGATTCAATTTTAGTGGGAGAGAGGGAGTATTTTGCTCACCAAACGAACCGTGAAATTGTCGAAAATATTTGCCACAAAGGAAATATTTTCGAATAGTATTTTATACATCATTACGCTCCCAAATTTCAAAATATACATATTCATATATCTCGCACTATTTGTGCCTTACAAATAACTCACGTAATTATAGTTTAACACTTTATGGTAGTATACTCGAAAGTCGAAAGTATAAAACTATATTTTGTTATATTGTACATATACGATATTGAATAGCAATGAATCAGCACAAACATATTTTGAAACAACACACATATCGTATAGCATAACACAATATTAAATTCATTGTATTAACATCGATATACAACTGTTCACAATGGAAATGTTTTATTAACTCATATATTACGGTATGTGAAAATCACGACGAGTTAAATGTGCATTAAAATAGTAAAAGAAAATTAAATTTTCGTTTTTAAATTGGAAGAAATATGAAAATGAAAACAAAGTAAATTATTTTTAGAATATTAATTAAGAACTAAAAAATTAAAAAGCTTTTATTTATAAATTAAAAGCATTTTCCTTTTCAACATGTGACCTTATCGTACTCTTTTACTGTTATAACGAAAATCGAATATAAAAAACGTAATTCTGTTATAGATTTTTTTAAATAAATAATTTTGTTGTTGTTATGATATGGAAAATGAAAATTTACAAAAGGAAAATATAAAATTAGTAAAGAGATATTGCAAATTAATATGGATGTTTAGAAATAATTCTCAAGACGTATTATATGGGCCTTGACCTTATTTTAGTAATTTCTTTATTCGATTTGTTGTAGTCATGCATTAAATAAATATATAAAACAAAATGTTTAATTTAAATTCAAAGGAATACGCACATTTTAAACAAATTAAAAATAGGATAATTATCTTTATTGAATCTAAGACCGACCCTATCTAAATTGCCTATACAGTATATGTAGATGTAATTGCATATATAGCGGATAACAGTATAACTATTTCTATATGATATGTTCAAATACATATTTTGGCGCAAGCCTATCTAACTCGCTCTTTTTGTGTGGCTTTTTTCGAAATTCAAATAAAAAAATAGTAAAGCCGTACTAAATCTTCGTTCATGTTTTGAACAAAGTCCTTACTAATAAATTTCAACGTCCAAGCTGAATGTATTCCAAAGTGCCAAGTTTCAAGTTGATTTAAGTTCTGCCACAAAAATAAATAAGAATAATTTTGAATTATTAATGAAACAATTTGGAAAATTAATTAGTTTTGCTATAAATAAACTTTAATTTAATAAACATCTACCGAACTTAAACCTATTTTTGGATTAGCATGACTACGAGCATGATACATAAAATTATTAATTAATTAACGAAGAATATTTTTGTTTGTGTTTCGTAGATTAAATAACGTTATACGAACCACGGTTAATATACAACTTTGGAAGAAAAATTGTGCCTTACTAGTATAAGAAATATTTACATCCTAACATTTTAAATGATCACGGAACAAAATGTAAGTCAATTTTCACATAAATAAATATTGTCTTATCAATAAAAATTATTGAGTTCTTGAGGACTAGAACAGAATATAACATTATTTTGATTTCGTGGAATCATAACTGTAGCAAAATTCTTTCCGAAAACAGTCCTGTTCTTCCTACCACATGAAATATTAAACGAAGTAAACCAGATTGTACATATGTATATACAAATGTATGTATATATTAACATGATTCCAATTAAATTTAAATGAGAATGTCACTTATTATTAAGCATAATTTGGAAACATTTTTATTGCGCATACAATTGTAATAATGGTAATTGTTTTAAAGAAGCTATCGATGAAAATTTTAAAAGATACAATGCTCAGTTTTAAGGCAAACAGTATATGAGATAAACAAATTCTTCGATCGCAAATTATCTCTTATTCATGTAAAAATACATATATACACTTCGCTTCATTTGAATAAACTAAATGACTTATCAAGATTAAATACCTTTTTTCTACTTTTGAACCAGGACGAAGGATAGTTTTTAGAAATACTACAGTGCAAGTAAAAAACATTAATTTAACTACTCGATTTGCCTTCAGAATGATAAACAACAATGCTGTCCGTTTCGGATTGGGTTACAATTTTGTTCTTTTCCATTTTTAAAATTTTTCTTTATTAATGTTTTAAGATAAAAATTTGTACCATACCAAACTTCAAAAAATATTATGAAACAACTAAAAACTAATCGCACAATGTTATTTGAGTTTAATCAAATGTCGCGAAAAAAAACTCCACAAACGGAGCCAATCTATATGCGAAGTGCATACGCAACCTGAGTGTACCAAATTCAGTGATCAAAACTACGGGAGTTATAAGATGATCTAGGTTTTCATAGCAGATAGGTTCCTCTTCGAATAGCAAATTCGTGTGAGTGTTTCAAGCAACACCGAAAAGTAAAATAATTAAGCGTTATGTTCGTAAAATACTAAATAAAAATTATGTATAAGCAATAGAAAATAAAATAGAATTTGTTTGTGTCGTTTGCTCCAAAATTTGTCTAAAAAAGGTTTTAATCGATTCTACAATAAAAATATGGCATATATGACCTTGAAATAGCCTTTCAATCATCCTAAAGTTAAATGCATATATGTGTATTTAATAGAATTTAAAAAAAAAATTCTTTTGAACGTGTATATACCGTAAACTGGATCTCTCCAAGAAATATGACCTTTGGTACACTCGGTATTTTAATCAATTTTAAAAGGCACTATATATGTATATGTGACCCACTCACTTTACGCACTTTCACTCTCACTTGGAAGATACATGGTGTACATGGACATTGAGTTTTGGAAGTAACTGGCTTTATAGATAACCGTATAAATCCGTTAACAATCATAACTTTAACATATTGATTGCACCAAAACCATTTTTAACGATAGATAACATAACTTATAACAAAAACAAAAAGAGGCCCTGCAAATCCAATCCTAAATCAATACGTTAAGATTAGAAGCACGCACACAAAAAAATTGTTGAGAACCCTAATCAAGTAAATATTTCAATTTATTAAACTTATTGGAAATAAAAAAATAATAATAATAAAAACCATAGCAGACAATTGATATAACTTCAAGGTAATCAATATGATGATAAAGGAATTCTCGGAAAAAAGGATGCAACATTACGTTAGTTACCAACTCAAATAATCGCTCATCGATTCAAATACTAAATAGATTAGTAGGAGACCCTAAATTCCTCTTTCAATGATTAAACCGATCAGACAAATAATTTCTGGTCAGCCTGTTACGTTTATTTATACCTGAATACCACTCTCTCTCTATCTCTGATAATAATAATAAACATTTCTTAATACAATTTCAACTCATCCTTTTTGTATACTGTGTATACAATGTTCATGTACCTACACCCGATTCTCCGCATATTTTACCGTCAGAACACAAATAAAATTTCATTTTTTATAACATTATTATGCCGATCAAAACAAGAAGTAAAGCAAAGCACCAAGTAAAATAAAAATGAAATAACATTAACCAGGTTTATCTTTCGTTGTTATTATTATTATTTTTTATTTTATGAAAACCGATTTTCTTCACCTTTTCCACCGCCTTATTACATACCTTATTTATTTTGTATGTGAGTTGTTCTTTTTTACATACATACATACATACATACATACATACACACTCGTACACCCGAGTTACTCTTTTATTTATCTTTTTTGTTGTTATTGTTTCTTTATTCGTTATCGTAAAGAATGAAAAATTAAAGGGAAAACACAATCGATTACAACAACACCACCACCAACAGAACCATCTACAAAAACAGAAAAAGAAAAATCCTGTTCACGTCCCACTCTTGATAGACGACCTTCTATATTCTATCATATACCTTTTCAGATTTTTATTTTCTTGTTGAAATTTTTGATTGAAAAACGTACAAGAGGTAAAGTAATAAAAATTATGAGAAATTGATGATACATGTTATGTGATATTTTATGTAATTATGTTGCTATATGTTCTTCGTTTAATTGTGATAAATAAAAAATGGATATCAGAACAAAATGGAATTGTTTTATCATGATAAGGTATACATATAATATTCATCGTATGGGATTTTAAATTACATCCCGGATATACACGAGTACATATACGTATACATACATACAATGGCTCAAATTACGAGCTAACCCGTTCTTTTTAAGAAAACAACATAACAAAATCAAATTCAATTTAAAAATTTAATCAAGATTATACCGAGAAATCGATAGGATAATACAATTTGTTTCATCATATGTATATATATATAATAAAAGTCGAAAAGTTGAACTATACACGTCAATACACATCATACTTATAAATATACCGCTCGTGGATTAATTAATTAAAATTAATGTAATTAACTTTCGATAAAATAAAATATCTCCTTTCACCTCTTTATATAAACAATAGAGCACAGTATTCGATTTCAATGTTATTTCATCAAATTAGCTTACCTGTAAAGAAACAATGAAAATTTGTATTTAAAATTCTTTAAACACTTACAAATACTATGAAGGAAATTTATAGTATAATGTCTATGCCATATTCTATACGATTATTTATAAAGGAACCTATCTTGAGACTAATAACTATGAATTTAACATTTAAAGGTTATTATATCATTTTCATTTTTTGTACTATACACACATAATGTGTTTTAGTACATAGGGTGCGAACCACTTCCCGAGTAAATCAATTAACTAAATAAAAGTCGATTTTTAGTATTTTTGTTTTATTGAAATACGCGATTTTGTATATAATGTGAAGAACCAATTGACAATACTACTAAAAAAAATCGATGGATGAAATATTTTTACAAAGCCATGCGAATTTTTATTCATACTGTGTTAGACAGTCTGAAGAAGCCAAAACTTTCTCTACGGCGTGGTGTTATCGTCGCCTGCAACGAACTCTGCGCCTATAACATATGGTGGCTCTTCTTTTAAAGATCGCTGGACAATTTTTTCCGGATCGGTACACACAAGGTGACCGAGCCAACGTACACGCTGAGATCCTTCTTCATGTACAATATCGGGATCTCTTAAATGTCATCAGATCTCATCATCATCAAAAGCCATCTCTTGTACTCGGTATGTCTACGCAAAGAGGTAAATTTTTCAGAAATTTTTCAAGATTATCAGGAGACAATTACTCTCTGCCTACTACGAATTTATTAGAGCCGTCAAAACTAGCAATTGAGAATAATTTAAATCTCTAAAAATTTCTAAATATTATATCGTTAACATCTTAATTTAATTTTTAAATGTAAAAACCCTATGCAAATAAATGATCAAGAAATGTGTACGATTAGATTGCTTATAAAAATACGTTTCGTTTGATATATCACGTGAGGTACCTAACCCAAATTAACAATGTTTACCCATCATATAGTATCTGTGGTCCAAGGGATTTTTTACAAAACTTTCTATCCTCTAATCCTCTATTTCCCTGTATTCGCTCCATGAACACATACCGAGTTTTGACGAAAATACCTCGCACTAGAATTAAGAATTGTAATAGGTTATTTGGTATTTATTAAAGCTTTCACTAACCTAATTCTTTAGCGTTTATTGGTGCAAATTTTACCGCAACACGAAGTTTACTAAGACTACCAGAAGCAATAAAAATAAACTCGACAGTTTAGAAAAATTAATTTTATCAGAAGAAGAAGAATTTTGTAATGTTTTATAGATTTCGTAGGATTGAAATTCGGTATTACAAATTGCTTAGTTACTGATTAAGGCTACTTTTATATGTTGGACAGAATCAAAGGCTTTGGCAAAGTCACGACATAGCAGCACAGAGACTTTATCCATTTCAGCGTTTACAGATAAGTCATCGACCCCATGGACAAGAGCTACACAGCCTTCTCTGAAATCGTAGATTGGTAAATGTTTAATAAATCATTTTTTGACAAATGAAGAGCGATTTGCGATTTCATAATTTTTTCGAGGACTTAAGACAAACACCAAAGAATACTAGAAGATCTATGGGGATCTATGATTTTTTGACGGGAATTAAGTTAACTTCTTTCATATGTCAGATGATTTAAAATACTTAAGCTTAACATGTTGATTTTCTAAACTTAGAGGGGAATGCCATCTGATCATATAGCTGTAGAGTGAATAGATCAGAAAATTCTAACGACTACCTCTTGACCATTAGTTTCAAAATAAAATGCATCATTTATATTAGTACAATGTCTTGACATATTACTGTTTGCACCAAATTTATTAAATACAGAAGATGGTGAAATCAGACGGTTCAAATTGATAGGAAGAAGGTGCATCCTGAATTACTCCGAAAATCGGCAGATTTCTAAACAAAATTTTAGCCGAACGATTAGCGTTAAACACATTAGAGAAAGCAAAAACTTTACTTTAATAAGCTAATTAGTCCAATTGCGGTAATTCTTGAAAGCATCCCAATCTTCCGCACTTCTAGCCCTACGCCAACAATAATACAGGCAGTTTTTCTTATTAATGAGTATGTTGAACTGATGGCGCTTATATCGCCTTACCCACAGGAAAACGAAAACGAAAACTGATTTTATATTTTTTGCTATAACTCCAATATAATTAGTATGTACAGATCTTAATTCTATAAAAATTATCCGTAAACACCATACAAAGCTATTTCTATTTAAAAAGTCAATTAAAAGTAATTAATTTAATCGGAAAATCGAATTTTAATATTTTCAGTCAGAAAATTAAATTTTCTGACCGAAAATATTAAAATTCGATTTTCCGACAAAATTAATTGACTTTTTAAATAAAAAAAGCTTTGTATTGTGTTTACGAATAGTTTTTATAGAATTAAGATCTGTACATACTAATTATATTGGAGTTATAGCAAAAAATATAAAATCAGTTTTCGTTTTCGTTTTCCTGTGGGTAAGGCGCTTTACAAGGGAAATAAATTTCGGTACGAGTTCGTATTAGAATTATTCGAATTCGTATTCAAATACACTAATCGTACGAATTCATATTCAGTAGTAGACACCCTGGTGCCATATACTCCGTAATTCCGAGTAAGAAAGAATTACATCTCGCTGGATCATCAAGTCATTAGAAAGATAGATCAAGTCATTAGGAGCTTATGGTTCAATATCTTATAACTATGATTGGACGAAAATTTCTATAATTTGAAATTATTTAATATTTCATTACCAAAATTACAATCAAACATGTGTTTCATTGGATTCATCAGCAGTAAAACTTATTATACATAAGGTTTCTAGAAGATATCAGAAGGATACATGCTCAAAAATGTAACCTTGGAATTTGAAGTTGGTGTATCCAATAACTTCTAGATGACGTTAAATTAATTTTTCAAATCCTTTGGTATAGTGCCAACGCCAATTTAATTTTGCAATTCCTTTGATATAGTGGCTTGATATTTTATTTTTGTTAGATTAACTTCGATGTCATCAGCAACATTTTAATGTAGTCACAGTACTGCCGTATCTATAGCTGAATATGCTGTAACGCAGGGATTTGATTTTATCCTGCGCGTGAATTTTATAGTAATTTTTATATATAGTAAAAATTTAGTAAAATCTTCACGCGCCTCTAAGCGTTTCTAGTAAAATAATACAATTTTTTTATAAAGCATGTTATATAACATAATTTTATGCTATGAATTTAGGCGTTTTAACGTTAATCTAAAATAACCATAAATTGATAAATATGACCAGAAATTTCATGTACATTTGTACAATTACATGCAAAATTATTAAACAATAAGTTGTATGGAATTAATAATTTTTGGTTAGGTCAACATATTTTCTAAATTTTTATATGATACACGTTTCATAAGTACAGTGTTAAAATATTGGGAAATGTTGAATTCCAAACCCCTCAGAAAATCGAAAGTTCGGCTTAATCGTATATATGTATCAAACTCTGTTGTAATTAAAAAAAATTGAATATTATTTAAGCTAAGATTTTCACCATTTGGGATACGTGCTTTCTATTAAGCCAGTAAGCCAGAATTAAAGAAACTAAAACGTTAATGCAAATGTAATAGATGCGTCCGCTATAGGTGTTTATATTTGATCTTGGTTCATCTTTCATCATTTAATTAATCTAAAACTGTAAATTTATGAATTATGTATATAAATTTCGAGCATGCATCATATTTTGATAATCATCAATCGAATTTAATTCTATCGTAAATTATTGAAATGATGATTTCAATACTCAAGACAATGAAAGTATACGGCTTACTCGTAATAATAGTAAAATATTACATAGATCATTGTTTATGTACAGGTATCACATATAGTGGAATAATCAATCATCTTAATAATACGATTTTAATTGAAGTAAAAATTATTGTGAATATATTTCGTTAAAATTTAAAAAGTAAATTAAATTTATTGGCACTAAACAATATGCAAAAGAACTAATTTAGGCTCATGTAATGAAATATAAATCTTTTTGCATTTCATATCTTGAAAATTTTGTTCAACAGCCGGTGTTCTAATATCGCAGAATTTTGAGATGTAGGTACTGCTTTTTGTTTACTCTCGGATATTTCGTTTTTAATTCAGAATTATCTCGGGTCCGTTAACGTACACTCACTCTTACTAACATTCCGATAAACAAATTGAGATCCATTAAATCGGTAAAAGGTGAAAGTCAATTCACATTTGCCAATGACAGTTGTTAAACAAGATTCTATGCTATTTTGTAACGTTGTACCGTACGATCAAGAGGAGTAATTGCCGATTTGTTTATTTACAACACCAATCAAATAAAATGGTATGCTGTTTGAATAAATTACTTTTTATTTAGAACGTATAATTCTATTTGGACGGTTTCGAAAGTTTTTCATTATTATCATTCTTAATGTACTAACATATTTTTATTTAAATTATGTCCCTCTTCTCAAATACCTTGTAACACTCAGCGTTCTGTATGATATGTTGTATACTGGGATATCTATATTCACATGATTTTTAATTTATTATAATATCTACGAAGCATTTTATTAACATATTTATTTATTATAGTTAATAAGATTTATATCGCCTGTAATTTATTCAAAGAGCAGCAAAAATCAATGAATTTTTGGCATTAAATTTACTAAAAAAATACATGTTTGTTTCAAATGTACCTATAATGTGACAACTGAGATTATATCCGGAAATTTCAAATTTACCAGCACTTAATGTAATAATTATTTTATATAAAACTGTTTGACTGTTGTATATCAACTATTGTAATCAATCAACCTATTTTAACCTATTTATGAATACTATTCACAGAAAATTGGCCCCTGTGGTCGGGGGGCACTCACATGTCTCGTAAATCTAAATTGCACGAACATGTTTCCTAAGAATACCACCACAGTATCCTTTGCTTGTCGTAGGAGGCGACTTAACGGTTGGATCGCTGGGCTGACGACCCGCATCCGTAAAAAAATCAACTGTTTATAAAATCAACAAAAAGAAAAATGGATACCGCCAAAACAACACCGGACCCCCGCTCAAGTACCCGGATACGAGATTTAGGATCGGCACGTGGAACGTGCAATCACTTAGAAAACCAGGAGCGTTGGAGGGTCTAATCACGTGCATGAAAGAGTATCGGCTGGAACTCGTTGCTCTTCAAGAAACTCGCTGGCCTCAAAGTGGAGACCATGTGTCCCAGGGCTATACGTTGTTCTACAGTGGAGATGACCTCGGAAATCTTGGAGCTGGATTTCTTCTTGGGCCGCAGGTAAAGAAGGCTGTTTTGGATTTTCAAGCAGTCAATAACCGATTGTGTATGCTTCGCCTGCGCATGAAGTTAGCCAACCTGTCGATAATTTGTGTACATGCGCCCACAGAAGTCAGCCAGCCCCAAGATAAAGACTCATTTTACAATGACTTGGACGATCTGATGGGATCTATACCCGAACACGATGTTAGAATGGTAATTGGGGACTTTAATGCTAGAGCTGGCAGAAATCAGGCCGACTTGTGTGAAAACATAGGTCCGTACTCCCGACACGAAACTGCGACCGATAATGGTGAGAGAATGATGTACTTTGCAATTGCTCATGATCTTAGAGTAGCAAGCACATTCTTCCCTCACAAACAGATACACCTAGAGACATGGACACATCCTCGCAAAACATCCCGGAGCCAAATTGACCACGTGTTAATTTCAAAAGGGCGAGCTCGGGTTGTGCAGGATGTGAGAACTTATCGGTCAGCAACCAAATACGTAGGCAGCGATCATTATTTGGTCGCTGCAAAGCTACGGTGGAAGTTTTCGTACAGGTCGGGGAACACAGCGAAACGGATGGAACGTTTCGACTGTGAAGGTCTGATAAATGAAGATCAAAAGAAACGATATCAGGATCTTGTCAGCGACAACATTGAGGGAGCTAATTACCAGTCTGACTGCGTGAACTCTGTCTGGGAGGTACTGAAAACTTCGGTTGTCAGTGCTGCTCAACAGACTTTAGGTATAGTGAAAATCAGACCCAAGAATGATTGGTTTGATGACGAGTGTCGTCTTGCAGTTGAGCAACAAAATATAGCCCATAATGAAGTGCAACAACGTCTCACAATCGCAAGGAAAAACAAGGCAGCTCTTGCAAGAAGGGCAGCTAAGCGGATTTGTAGACGGAAGAAGCGAGAATGGTGGAAGGCCGAGGTTCTGAAAGTACAACAACTCAGCAATGAGCGTAGTTCACGTAATTTCTTTAAAAGA
The DNA here is from genome assembly GCA_951394425.1 of Tipula unca. Classification (NCBI taxonomy): domain Eukaryota; kingdom Metazoa; phylum Arthropoda; class Insecta; order Diptera; family Tipulidae; genus Tipula; species Tipula unca. The sequence goes on from OX596380.1 coordinate 129,361,020, forward strand.
ATTACTGGATTGCACCATACTTTCAGGCCTTCGTCAACCGCCATTCGGGACCGGGATGGAAACCTCTGTGTCAACATCGACGCAGTACTTGACGCATGGAGTGGACACTTTACTGAGCTGCGTGATGTTCATCATGCATCACAGACTGTTGTTGAGCCACCTCTAGAACAGTCTGCGGAGATTTGCACTGAGGAGCCATCCCATGAGGAATTCACTAAGGCCATGCAGAGAATGAAACGAAACCGCTCACCTGGAGTGGACTGCATTAATTCGGAGCTCTTGATATTCGGAGGGGATACTTTGTGGAACTGTCTTTTCGACCTTATTCGATTAGTATGGCGAACCGAAGTTATGCCTGATGAATGGAAAGTGGCCGCGATATGCCCCATCTTCAAGAAGGGAGACCGCTTGAAGTGTGAGAATTATCGCGGTATAGCTCTCCTTTGCACAGCATACAAGTTACTGTCATACATTTTATTGGATAGAATCACTTCTCTGGCGGAAGGCTTGGTTGGTGACTATCAGGGAGGATTTCGTCCGAATCGATCAGTCACTGATCAGGTCTTTTCGCTGCGGATGATTCTATCTAAATATTATGAGACATCCATCTCCGTACATCAGGTTTTCCTGGATTTCCGGCAGGCCTACGACTCGATCAATCGAGAGAGTTTGTGGTCTGCCCTGGAATACCTAGGAATGCCAACAAAATTGGTACGACTGTGTAGGATGACAGTGACGCAGTCTCAATGCTGTGTTAAAGTTGAGAACAGGCTATCGACAATTTTTGCAGTTAACTCGGGTGTTCGGCAGGGAGATGCTCTGTCCCCGATACTCTTTAATCTCATGTTGGAGTACATCTTTCGTAAAACTGAAACACCTCAGCGTAACATCTTATATCGCCAGTCCAATCAAGTGCTTGCATATGCAGATGACATATGCGTGATTGGACTGAATAACAACGGAGTGAAAGAAATACTTGATCCGCTTGTAGAGTTTTCAGCTTCTGTTGGACTCCAGATCAATGAGTCCAAAACGAAATACCTGATCTCTGGTTTTAGAGACAATGGCACACCAGATTTTAGTAGTGGCCACCACACGTTTGAGGGAGTGAGGAGGTTCAAATATTTGGGCTCTCTTATCACTCACGATAACAGTGTGGGTGAGGATATTAAAGTGCGGCTGGCAGCTGGCAGTCGTTCTTTGTATCCTCTAAGGCCACTGCTAAAATCTAAACACTTATCAAGTGCCGTGAAGCTGAAGCTTTACAAAGCGTTGATCAGGCCCGTTGTTATGTTTGGATGTGAAAGTTGGGCGCTGACGGATGAGTACGAGAGATGGCTCCTTACATTTGAGAGAAGAATCATGCGTGTGATTTACGGCCCTAAACGCGAAATAGATGGTACATACCGAGCTCTGTACAATTTCGAGATCAGAGATCTGATGAAGATCCCCGATATTGTACATGAAGTTAGATCTCAGCGAGTACGCTGGCTCGGTCACGTTCTGCGTGCTGATCCGGAACGAATTGTGCAGCGATCTCTGAAAGGAGAGCCACCATATGGTAGGCGCAGAGGTCGTTGCAGGCGACGATGGCTCCACGATGTAGAGAACGACTTGGCCTCTTCAGATTGTCTAAGACAGTATGAAGACCAAGCTCAGGATCGAAACCGTTGGAGCCAGATTGTTGATTCAGTAAGGGGCCAGTAATGGCCTTTAACACTGTTATTATTATTCACAGAAAATCATTTTCATATATGTAACTAATTATAATTACTCAAAAACTGATTCAAATAAAAATACTCATAGTATAAATTAACATAATTGAAACAAGTAATTATTATAGAAAAACATCACAACTCATAATCCACAGAATATATTCTGTAAAGCACTCATAATTTTTCGGATCAATCCAAATCTCTGAGCTAGTGCTAATCCTTCTATGTAAAAAAAATCCTACTTTATGTTTTATTCATATATTGCATGTTTAGTAGCAACCAAATACAAATTAACATTTTTTCCTATCTTTAAAAGAATAAAAAAAAATGTTAATCCTATTTATTTAAATTATCTTAGACTAGTTTTCCCATTTTATCATCATCGTTATCATTGTTGTTTGTACTAAATATATACACACAGAGATATTAAATCAAAACCGCACTCATTTCATCCGAGAAATATTTTGAATACATATTAGTATTAGACATACACAATTATATTAATAAGAAGTAAATTCAAAACAGGCAAAACAAAAACTATGTACCGGAATTTTAATTCGCAAAACTTTAATTTTATAGAAAATCAAAACTATCACGTAACTCATTTTTCCCAAAATTATTACTTTTAATATTATTATTTTTTGTGTAGATTTTCATATTGAACACATTGGGTGTCGCTTTATTATTTCCGATATGTGAAATGCATTATGTTGTGTGAGGTTTCTACACACGTAATTTAGAAAATTAATATTTCAATTTTTTTTTCTTGGTTTTTGCTTGTCTGAAGCTGACAGTACACGGTGTGTAAAACATAACAATCAATATTATAAAAATATATATAAATACATATATATATATATATATATATATATATATATATATATATATATATATATATATATATATATATATATATATATATATATATATATATATATAATATATATATATAATATATATAGATACGTATTTATATATTTTATAAATAGACATTATCTTTTCTAACACGATTGACCTAAAAATAGTTTTCTAAGACTTTATAAAAGCTTTCCTTCAGTGCTTGTTGTTTCTTGTTCGCCGATTTTTCCATTAAGTATTCAAGTTTATATTAAATATATGTTAAATACATATGTATGCATATAGTCTGCACAAAAATAAAAATTTATATGTTAATCATATACGTAATATAACCGGGTGGATGTTTTACGCGCAACGATGGTAAGGGCGTAGTTGGAATATACATAAAAACGTATACATCAAACAAACATGTACACAACACATCATATAATGTGATTCAAAAGGCTGGAAAACAAATTTTCCAACCAAATCACAGTATTGTCAAACAGACACATTTGTTTAATTTTTTGTTTTTGTTTTGTTACCATACCATTCGTTCATCTGACAGTGATTATGTAAATATGTATACCATACATATGTAAAATATGACGATGAAACTGAAAAAATGACACGTCAAAAAACCAATGTTCAAAACGTTATTCCGTTTATTTATTTTATTTTCTTCGCGTCCTTATCTTCACGATATATGTATGTATGTAATGTACATATATGTATGTATGTCTAAATTCAATATTGTTCACTTTTCTTTCGTATGTTGGAGTTGCTTCTGGGTTATTTAGTTGTTTTGCAAACAAAGAAGAAATACTAAAAAAGTTATGATATTTTTTTCTTGCCATCATTTTATGTATCTTTTAACATTCACGAATGACATATGACGCTCTATTTCTACTTTTTATGGTATTTGTTGTGGGATTTTATATTATTTAACTAAATCAATCGAAAATACATATATGCTTAAACAAAGTTAAGTTTGTTTTCAAATGTTTTGTGCAAGAGAATTTTTTGATGGAATACAGAAGCAAAACGAAAAAAAAAGTTTCTACTTTATTTGCAAACTATATTTTTGCATTAAAAATTTAAAGTATTTAAAGTACATCCTACCTACCACGCATTCAGGGCTTATAAAGTACTTTTAGGCAGGAGATCCAATAAAAGTAAAATAACAAATTAAATTTTCGTCTCCAGTATGATCTAATACATAATTTAAATGCTATATTGAAAAATTGTATTCTAATCGAACCTATCTTCAAATATCCTTTAACAGTTTTATTTGTTATATATAAATTAAAGCAACACACAGAAGTTTGATCGCAAAATGATTTCATTTGAAATATTCTCAACTTCCAGTACATTTCCACATTTACAGATTTCCAATTGAACTGTTTTAATTATTACATTTACTCTTATTATTCGACTTCATTAATTATGTACTAGTATTCCAAAACCACTTAATCAAAAATTTATAGTACTTTCTCGAATGAACGATACTATACGAGGTGCATATATTACTATCCACATTAACCTAATTACAAATTTTGAGTTTAGTTGAATAATATACAAACATACATATTTACAAATTGGACTACCTTTTTCTGACGGGCTCGGGTTGTGCAGGATGTGAGAACTTATCGGTCAGCAACCTGAGAACATAGCGAAACGCATGGGACGTTTCGACTGTGAAGGTCTGATAAATGAAGATCAAAAATAACTATATTTAGGATCTTGTCAACGACAACACTGATGAAGCTTATTATCAGTCTGACTGCGTGAACTCTGTCTGGGAGGTACTGAAAACTTCGTTTATCAGTGCTGCTCAACAGACTTTAGGTATAGTGCAACTCAGATACAAGAATGATTGGTTTGATGACGAGTGTCGTCTTGCAGTTGAGCAACAAAATATAGCCAATAGTGAAGTGCAACAACGTCTCACAATCGCCAAAAACAAGGCTGCACTTGCAAGAAGGGCAGCTAACCGGATTTGCAGACGGAAGAAGCGAGATTGGTGTAAGCTCGAGGTTCTGAAAGTACAACAATGAGCGCAGTTCGCGTAATTTCTTTAAAGGAATTACTGGACTGCACCATACTTTCAACCGCCATTCGGGACCGGGATGGAAACCTCTGTGTCAACATCGACGCAGTACTTGACGCATGGAGTGGACACTTTACTGACCTGCTTGATGTTCATCATGCGTCACAGACTGTTGTTGAGCCATCTCTAATACAGACTGCGGAGATTTGCACTGAGGAGCCATCCCATGAGGAATTCACTAAAGCCATGCAGAGATTAAAACGAAACCGCTCACATGCGGTGGACCTCTTCATATTTGGAGGGGATACTTTGTGGAATTGTCTTTTCGACCTTATTCGATTAATATGGCGAACCAAAGTAATGCCTGACGTGGCCGCGATATGCCTCATCTTCAAGAACGGAAACCGCTTGAAGTGTGAGAATTATCGCGGTATAGCTCTCCTTTGCACAGCATATAAGTTATTGTCCTACATTATATTTGATAGACTCACCCCTCTAGTGGAGGGCCTGGTTGGTGACTATCAAGGAGGATTTCGTCCGAATCGATCAGTCCGGCAGGCCTATGACTCGATCAATCGAGAGTTTGTGGTCTGCTCTGGAATACCTAGGAATGCCAACAAAATTGGTACGATTTTGCAGTTAGCTCGGGTGTTCGGCAGGGAGATGCTCTGCCCCCGATACCTTTTAATCTCATGTTGGAGTACATCTTTCGTAAAACTGAAACACCTCAGCGTAACATCTTATATCGCCAGTCCAATCATGTGCTTGCATATGCAGATGACATATGCGTGATTGGACTGAATAGCAACGGAATGAAAGAAATACTTGATCTGCTTGTAGAGTTTTCAGCTTCAATTGGACATCGGATCAATGAGTCCAAAATGAAATACATGATCTCTGGTTATAGCGACAATGGCACACAAGAGTTTAGTAGTAGCCACCACACGTTCGAGGGAGTTAGGAGGTTGAAATATTTTGGTTCTCTTATCACTCACGATAACAGTGTGGGTGACGATATTAAAGTGCGGCTCACTGAAAAAAAAAACGCTGTGAGTTAATTACTAATTTTGCTGAGTAAACCGAAAATTTTAAATATCACAAAGTAATTTTAAAATAAGTATGTCCCGTGTAAAAAATTGCAGTGTAAGATTTGCAACTGATTTTTGATTATGTAAAAATTTGAGGAGTAATTATTAAACGGGTTTCAATTGTAAAATTGAACAATATACTAAAGTAGAATTTACAAAGCTTATTTTCTATTTATATATCCGTTTTGAGATTTGCACTGTACTTAGTAAAATGTTGTGTTAAAAATAATCGAAACACAATCGAAAACAAATTGTGCAAATCGTTGTAGCTGTGAATTTTAATCAGTGCAGTATGGAGTGGAGATCATCTATAACCAAATAAAAATGTGATTAGAATCTTTTGAATTGTTTATTTTTTATTTCAGATATATTAATCAAAGGCTTCCTTAATTTCAGCAACGTTTCTGATGTCAGTGACCCAACCAGCTGTTCCCAATAATCAGCGTTTTCGGCTAAAATAATTTTAATGTAAGTTTAAATTTTATTCAAATAAACAAAATATTAAGAACTTAACTAATTTAAACATAATACTTCTTCATTTTTTTATTGTTGCAGTTCAAACAACTATGTAACTTCAATCATAATTTATCCCAATCGATGCATCAGCCTGGTGTCAATTTTAAGTAAAAATCAAAATGCCGGAATACACACCGCAAAATGCGTGACATATATGAACAAGATAATATTATAAAATTATCATAAATCACGATATAGTCACAATAAACTAATTTTAATTTGTTTTACAGACTCCTAACCAGCTGATAATAAATGAAAGACACACCTGGAAAGCAATAAAACATGCATTGGGAATGTTACTATTGCTGATAAAGTATGAAAACCCGTTGTTTCATTATCTCCAAGCGATAATTAAATTGTTATTAAATTTAGTAAAAGAATATTGTGAAATTCACAGAGCTGCGTAAATCCGTTTTTACTAAGCTCAATTTTGAATTTATCAATGCTTAGTAACTAACATCCAATTTTAGTAATCCACAAAAAAATAAAAAAATTTAATTTACTAATTGTAATGTTTTATTTGAATAGCCTTATTGTCAGTATCTGAAAAGCGCTTAGTTGGCTCAAAAATTACTCAATTTAACTAAGCTTTTTATTGAAGAACACAATTTTTTTTTTCAGAGTGGTAGTTGCACTTTGTATCCTCTAAGGCCACGGCTGAAATCTAAACACTTATCAAGTGCCGTGAAGCTGAAGCTTTACAAAGCGTTTATCAGGCCCGTTGTTATGTTTGGATGTGAAAGTTGGGCGCTGACGGATGAGTACGAGAGATGGCTCCTTACATTTGAGAGAAGAATCATGCGTGTGATTTACGGCCCAAAACGCGAAATAGATGGTACATACCGAGCTCTTTACAATATCACGATCAGAGATCTCAGCTGGCTCGGTTTCGTTCTACGTGCTGATCCGGAACGAATTGTGCAGCGATCTCTGAAAGGAGAGCCACCATATGGTAGGCGCAGAGGTCGTTGCAGGCGACGATGGCTCCTCGATGTGGAGAATGACTTGGCCTCTTCAGATTGTCTTAGACAGTATGAAAACGGATCGAAACCGTTGGAGCCAAATTGTTGACTCAGTGAGGGGCCAGTAATGGCCTTTAAAAATTGTATATTATTATTATTATTATGGAATCATGTCACAAATCGACACCCACGTAAAATAAAAGTCAACTCAAAATAGTATTCGAACGAGAAGAGTTTTTATTTTTCTCGCTACAAACTTTCCATGTTTTGCTACAAAAAAAATTATTTCAATCAATCATAAGCAGATTAGGATTACTCGAATTCACTACAATCAATTTGTATTACGAGTTTGTATATATTATGCGCTAGAATAAGCAACAACAACAAGTAACAAAATCAATCAATCATTTCAAAAGCTTGTACAAAATAAAAATGAATAACTTTAAATTTTGAATTTATTGAGTTCCTACATAATTATATTTTATACAAATTGATTGCCTACTTAAAATTCTTTAGCTAATTGTATTAGTATTATACATATGTATACATCTAGTTGTATAGTTGACCGTTTAAATGACGTTCCAAAAGCTTTTATTATAAAATAAAGCTTCATTTTAAACAATAAATTACGGATTTAATCAAAAATTACCTCATTAACATAAGCTTTAATATAAATTATACACAATTAGAAATTTATGCAATTTTCAATGCTTAACGTAAAAAAATAATTAGCATATTGGTAAAAATTAATGTACATATTTTATTCTACATAGTATTTTATTGTTATTGTAGTTCACCCTTTTTTAGATACGAACAACTAATAGCAACAACCAAACATACTCGTAAAAAATAAAATTGTTTATGGAAATTATACAGTAGATAAATATAAAATATGTGCATACGTTCAAATTTAATTTGATTTTTAAATTAAAATTAATTTTGAGTGTTTGGTTTATCGAATTTTGTTAACAACAATTTTAAACTTATTATCACCACTCTGAACTATTATAATGATTAATTTTATAATAATGCCAATCCGACCTCTCTCCCTGTGACTAAATCGCTATTGGCTATTGATTGTTCATATCATAAATTTTCATGAAATTTCATTTAATTAATCCACTCTACATAAATAATTTAAATTAAAAACAAAAAATGTATAAACAAAATAATAAGCAACACACAATAGAATACTGAAAAACTGGAATAATTTAGTGTTTTCCTATTTTTCCACATTTACATGTCCCGTTTGCGGGTTTCGTTTTTTTGCCACTGTCACTTTTGTGTGAAAGTTTTATGAAAATTTAATTTAAAATAAAAAATTATTAAATTTTTTGACGGAACGCAAACAAAAAACTAACTTTATTGTTTTTATAGTTTTTTTAGTTTTGCGCTTTTTCAAAGTTTCAAGCTTTTTTTGTGCAGTTAAATTTTGCCATGTTTGGAATCTGGAGGCGATATGACAAGAAGACATACATATGTGCATATATACATACATATATCATCGCATTATACATATCATGAATGATGTTTTTGGTTATACACATATCCTGGAGAGTTTTTAGTTTTATATAATATGTAGTTTAGTTATTTTATTTAATTTCGGAACACTCGGTCTATTTATTTAGTTTATTAAATAATTTTACTGCTATATATCTTTAATTTTTTAATTCAACTTTTTGAAGTCAATTTTAAAATTTATCAGAAAGGAGCTGAAATGAACTTCTAATCTGTTGTCTCTAACCACTAAAATTCAAAATCTAATAATCTATAGACCGCGATCGGACTATCAAGCAGTTAATGAAAATGAACATTTTCAGATGGTTAATGAAAATGAATATACGCCATATATAGCCATACGTCTTCGGTTTACCTGGTGATGACGTCAGGGCACTAAATCAAAACTGCTGAAGAGTTGAAGAAGTCTCAAGCCAAACAGATACAAACAATGTGGTTTAGTTAATTTAGAATTTCACTTGAGTATAAGTTATTAACAAATTGAACCCAAAATTCGAGACCAACAGCGCAAATCCATTATCTATGTGTAGTTTAATTAGGAAGAAAGAAGTAAAGTCAATTAAACAAAACTATTAAAATGCACCGCATGCAAATATACAAAAACTCATCATGTCACAACTTGCTTTCATCACATCCATTTAACCTAAGTTTATTAATCATCTTATATTATGAATGAGCAACTATAAAATATTGCTGACATTTTTATAAAGTAATTTTGTATTTAAAGACCCAAACGTGAAATTAAAGGGACAAATAATCTCAAGTATGATTAGAAGAACAGAAATGGTATTATTGAAAATGAAATTGTTAGAAAAAGCATAATGAAGATGTATAGTTAATGGGCTGTGTTATTTAAAATGTTGTATAAATTACAGTCACGAGTTAGAATAAACAAAACTAATTTTTCTTTGTCTGCTTATCAGCTTAATGATGATACTTTAGATCAGTATGAAAATTTAAATTAACTTCTTTTAAGATGCAACATGTTTTTCTCTCTATTTATGTACATATACAGGTTAATTTTATTATGTTACTATATCTGCCTATCTAGAAAGTATAATAGGAAACAAAGGTATATAATAAGTATTTTTACAATATTTTTTTATATAACATAGAGTACGCAGTGCCATATGATGCCTATATATTGAGTTTAATCAATTAAACATCCATTTATTGTTGTTGTTGTTATTGTGTACAACCCGAAAATAATTCATAGAACCTAAATGCCAACAGCAGTTTTGTTTGTTCTGTATGTATACACAAACGAGACATAAAAAACTAAATATTTTAGTGAAATTGATTAAAATATATATATGTATATACATACAGTAAATAAACAACAATGTAACAAAAATTGTTGGGTATACATATATGAAGCGATGCAAACATTTAAACTTAATTTTTATCAATCTCCCTCGCACCAACTAAAAATAACAAATCCAAAAATAAATTGAAATTCGACAACAATATACACAACCAAATCTAGAAATAAAATTACCAACAAAAGCAACTCAATCTGCTGTACACTATCCATTCAAACATGAATAAAAAAATATTCGATTTAACTGATATACTACATTACTCGCAAATATCTCACACACCCAGTTTTATGATATTTTTAGCATTTCATTATCGGAAAATTGCATATTTCGTAAATAGACATGTACAATTTAGGTCACTTAGCTTTTATGTTCGACAAAATCATAACACTCATATACACACACATATCAGGAAGGTATATCGAGCTACAAAGCTATTTCCCATTTCTGTTTGTTTGTTTATCTCGTCAAGTCAAAGTTTGCACCGTGTATGCAGTGTACATTATTATTTGTATATGGCGCGGCGAGAAGGATGAAACACAGTTGCAAATTAAATATAATTGGTTAGCGGACATAAAATATATTGGAAAAATATTTTCATTATTATTCATTTACATACATGGTATTTTATGTATTTAAAATAATATTTACTTTTCTTGTCTTGATGATTTTGCCTTGCATACATAATTAGTATATTTACATAGCAACGGATATATTTTTGGTATTGTATCGTTTTTATTGTATATAATGTTGGTATCCATTGACCGAAATAATTTTATATTACTACACAAGCGTTGCAAATTACCTTTTCAGATTCATTTCCGATTCAACAAATTTACAATCAAAATTATAACATTGTTTTTGCTTCTATCTCTAAATTGAATTAAGACATGTAGCTCGATAACAAATATACAAACAACAAAAAGAATATGCTTTTATCCCAAATACAGGAAGTTGTCTAAAATACAACTGAAATTTATTTAAATTGCCTTATTGCCTCTCGAAATGAACAAAAACGAAACTATACCATTTCCACATCCCAATCTCCGATTAAATTTAAAAAAAAAAGAAAAAGAACAAATCTATTGGGTGTATGTATACAACACCATATATTTATCACTCAACAAAAGGAGGCGAAACGAATATATAAAGAATGAAACTTCTATTGAGCTTTTATTTTTCTCCTCTTAAAAAGTTACACATTTTTAGTTTTTTTTTTAAACGATTCTTTTGTTGTGCTTTATACTTCTTTTGTGTGCTTCGCATATAGCTATCAATATAAGTATATTGATAGAATTTAAGACATCAAAAAATCATCAAGAAAAGCAAAAAAGCTTTGTCGGGAAATGGCTGAATATGACTTTATCTCTTACTTTTCTATGTACATATGTACGTATATACACGGATATACATTTCCTCTTATAAAGTGCGATGTTGTTGTAGCGTGTGTTTATTTGGAAGAGAATTATAAATTGATTCAGTGCAATGAGCCTAGGGTGATATCATTTTGTGTAGGTTTATGGTAATTTTATGTTAATCGATTAATTTTACAAAGCTTTTATTTTTTCCGCACAAAAAAAAATCAACTGAAAACGAAGCCATTTCCCTTGAACATACAAATACATATACATTTTTATTTTGTGCTTTGGTTTTAGTTTAGTTCATTTATCTTTTCAATGTATTTTTTTTCCTATCGTATACATTTTACACTGATTTTCATTCTGAGTGTATTTTTGCTTTTTGTGTGCTCCACTATTTGACAAATTATTTATTTATTAAAAAAATGCGTATAGTATGTATATACATATAAAAAATGGGGTTAAGTGAAAAACATGTAATTGAATAAAATTCTGTGTGTTAGAACGAAAAAGGAAAATTTGGTATTTTGTTGTATTCCGTTCACAACCATTAATCCATCTTAATGTCATGTGATTGAACTTGAAAAATTGATTTATTACATTTTGTGAAGAATATTATGTTGTGAATAGCGAAGTATAAAAGGGAAAAAAATTCTAGACTTATATTTGGATGGTAGATATTTCATTTTTTACATTCTTTTGTTTAAAAGCTTCCGGTAAATTGTTGCAAAGAAATTTTAAAATGATGGATGGTGTCTGGATATATCGTAATTTATGTACCTAATTCCTAGTAAATATTTAATCTTCACGAATCTATAAAATTAATATCATGTAGGTTGTAGGATAATGTCATGTAGGTTGTAGGATACAACTTCTGAATTCAGCCACAATACAGTGAAACAATATAATATTTGTAATATACTTTTGATTTGAGCTGAACTGTATAATGTTATTTTCAACGAAATTCGAGTATGATTACAGATTTAAATTTAATTTTGCCAATAAGTTATATGTACATTGTTGAAAATTTAATTGAAAATAAATATAACTTTTTCTGAAATTTCTCAATTTTTTAAACTTTACTGTTTGATTTAAAGTAAATTTTCAATTTACCATTTACCAAAAAAACAATGTTCAATTTTATGTTTGAATCATTACAAATTATTAACGTAAATTAGACTAGAGAATTGGTTAAAGATAAAAAGTAAATTTGTCTAATTTCCTGTGATTTTGAGTTCCTTAAACATTTCGAATGAAAGCATTAAAACCGGTATTTTAGTATTCATATATCAAAAATAGAAACATCGCGTTTCTATTAAGAAAACATTAACAAGAAAAAACTGAATGTTTCTTAGAATCATATACGAAATTTCAAGGTATTATCACCAGCTTCGTTCCTATTTCCTAGATACAATTATTTAAAACTTATAAATTAATTAGGAAACTGGGTTTATCATTGGTATAACTACAGATACAAAAGACTACTTCTCCTTGACAGTAAAAAAGAAACCAAATTTAAATTTTTAAAATCAAAGTTTATTAAGTAACATATTCTAAATTTACGAGCTTCAGTTACCGACGTTAAATGTAACAGAAACGCTTATTTAGTTTAGATAACTCACCAATTTGATCACAAATTCAAATTTAATGATATATTAGTCAAATTTTAGTAAATTAGCATGAACTGATGTTAATTTGAACTTTCAATTTTATTAAAATTATTTAAAAGCGTCTTGTTAAATTGTAGTAAACCGTTTTATACGTATATTCCTTATATTTACTGATATTACAATTTCAATTTTTTAAATTAAACTTTATAGTTTTATTACAATAATTTGGAATAAATAAATATAAGACTCGATGTATGGTGTTAGATTGGTGATTATAAATCGAAATTCAAATTTGGTCGATTTAACAATATTATTAGACCTCTTACAATCTTTCAGCATGGAAACTTAATAAATCTATTGATAAGTTTCAAAACATATTATTTCGTTTATAAGCCACAGAAAAGACAAAATACGAGTATACTGGAAAATATACTGCACAACTCTCGTTAGTAGAAATTTTCAATTCATCATATGTACTTTTTTACATTTACAAAAGTACTTTTATCCCAAGAACTCGTTGCATACATTCTGAAATTTTTCAATCAGTATTTGATAAAACTAAGAATTTATTCAAAAATTTGGTAAGACCGCTACTGTAATACAATTAACATACTAATATGTATTTTGGAAGCGTAACATCTTCTTTTATATTTAGCTGTAAGTATATCACATATTCACATATTTATATGGTTGTGACCCACATATTCACTCTTTATTTTTTTCTGTTAAATTTAATATTTTGTCATGTACGCAAAGTAAAACGCTTATTATAGCTTACAACTATCACCTTCAACACCATTCCTCGTCGAGATACATGGGATATACAGATACATAGTATTTTCGTTCAAATCTAATTTATATTTCAGTCAAACAATTTCAGCATTTTTATATTTTTATTTGCACACAACCATCCTTCATCTGTGTATATATGTTTTTTTTTGTAGCATTTTGTTGTATAGCTCATCGTTATCTCACACTTTGAATTTTAAATTAACTTTAAATAGAAAAACATAGCACATCAAGAAAAATGATAAAAGTTTTTCAAAATCGAATTTTTGTTGCGAAAGACAAAATGGGAATCGACAGAAAACTATTCGTATATTCGATAACAGCGAGGGAAGTTTTTCCGAATATCTATCCAGCACCGGGTGTGATAAATTTTTATTGCTCATAAAAATGTGTTGATGTAAGGATGGTAAAAGTCAAAGAAGCTTCAACTCATTTTATATATGCTATTCTATATGCATATTATGATAGTGATTGGATTGACCCATTTTCCGCATAAATTAAAAATTCTTTTAATTTTCGATAATATGTGCTATATATATGTGCATAAAAATAGTGCTACATATATTGTATAGTAATAGTAGTGTTCAAATTTCGTAGGAAAACTACTTACTTTCTATTACGTAGAATTTATTTTCGTTGAACTTCAAAACATAATTATAAATACATCATTTCCATACCTATATTAAAACTAACTAAAATTATATTTATTCGTCAATCAATTATAGATGTTTTCTATATACTATATGTACACAATTAAACAACTAAAATATATCTATGTGGAAGTATAAGAATATTTACGTTAATTTGGTTAGTCAATTAAATGGTTTGCATGTTGGCTGGAAATAAACACAAATATAAAATTAGATAATTACAAATAAAAACAAGAGAACACATTGCATGATAACGCTAAAAAAAATTTTACGCCATTGTATTTTATATATACTCGTACATACATATTTCGATGTACGATAAAAATATATTCATCACGTTAATTTTACCTTATTATCAGATCATTTCGTAGTTTTTCATCTTAAATCACTCGCAAACAGCATTTTTTTCAAGATTTGTATTCATCAATATCACCTTAATCAAATTGTAGATTTAAATTCAAATCAAGTCGTTTACATTTCTTCTAAATTTTCTTTCCATTTTCTTAACGCAACTAATTTGATTAGAGAAGCGAGAATATAGCAAAAAATGAAAAAAATCCAATTTTTCACTAAATTTCGTTCAAACTCAAATCGATCATTTTGATTTACGTTCATCAATCATCTTTATTTTCTCGTTGTTGTGATGTGTATTACGACGAATATTGAAAAAGTATTATATAATCTTCCATATAGATAAATTTATAGAGAGATACATCTAGATTTTCCGCAATTGACATTGATGCGAAAATCTTTTCAAAAGGAAAAAAAATTAAATTAAATTAAATCTCTTAATATAAATAAATTTAACATTTGGTGCCAGTCATGTTAAATTCTTGAGACAAAAAAATAAGAGATCTATGACCTGGTTTCGATATACTATGTTCTCATAAACCACATTAAAGCTCTTCACTCAATCCATCCAATATTTCACGTTGAACATTTTTTTTATATTGTACATACATTTTCATAAAGCTTTGATAACATTTTTATTTTTTAATTTAATTAATTTTTTATTTTATTTTCAAATAATATTAATTTTATTAAAAATAATAAAATTACTATTATTCATGTAAATTTTTAAAATAAATTAAAATATAAATAAAAAATTTATGTTTAATGATGCGAATAATTTGTTGTTTTAATCAAATTATAATTTATATGAAATAATAGTAATATGTATTATTATTATTTAAATATTATATAAAAAAAATTAAAAGCAGGAAACTAAAAATAATTTAGGGTGAATTTAATTCATTCGAAAGGAAGAGGATTGTTTCTAATTTTGAAAACTTTTCTGTATAGCTAAGTGATTTTACCCTGTTACCCTCACACCCAAATTTTAATGTTCTCGGTATGACACCTGGATTTGATAATTTAATTTATTAGGATGAGTTCATCATGTGATGAGTTCATCATGATAATATTTGAAACATTGCTACAGCATAAGATTTTGATTTTTAAGAAGTTAGTACATAATATGCAAACTTCATGTGGGTGCAAACTTATTTTAATAATGCAACGTTTCATTGATGAAGTGTAATTTAAACTTTAGTCCATTTATAAAATACGATAGTCTCGAAATGTTTTATGGAATCTCTTATAGATTGCACCAAATATTCAAAAAATTAAAAATATCTTATCCAAATATTTTAAAATTTACTCAAATCTCTTACATAACTTACTTCTAGTTACTCTTACTATCAACAATTCTTTATTGCACTTATAATTATATTGAATTCAATAGTTAGACATTATATTTTTTTATATTTTCCAAAAATAAATTGTTTTTCCTATTAAAAAAATATTTAACATCTCCCTATTAACCTATTTCTATCTATTATATTTAAAAATAATATGTCATAAATAAAAAATAATAACAAAGTAACCATTCTGTTAAGTGATGACTATGAGTGGCAGACAAAAGCCTTTCAAGCCTTTTAATTTAAAAATATTACTTGACTTGATTTCTTCTGTAAATTGAATAAAAAGATTGTAACCGTTGTAAAAAACACTATTTTGGATTTTACTTAATTTATATAGTGGTTATCGTATATGCGAAGTTACTTTTAGTAGACCTATTTGTAATACTAATATTTTGTCTTATGTTATTATGAGATATAATCAAATAACATAATATTTTGTCTTATAAATCTTATAAATACTGATAAAGTGATAACTTATCAATTGAGAAATCGTCAGTGTATCTTTGGTATATAGCAAGTTTGTCTGATATCTAATAAAGTGCCTTTATTGATTTATTGAGTAGGATTAATAACTGTTTTTTGGTGTACAATTAGCTGCTCCACAAATTGGACATAGATACAAAAATTTAGACAAAATCCAACCATTATATATAATTTTTACCGTCACAATATAGATATTTACAAACCCTTGTTAATACTCCGATTATAGGAGACACTTTAAGTAGTATATGTATGAAGAATATGAGTCATGAGACATTTTTAGTATTTATATCACTCAAACCCTTATTTTAAATAAACACTAAAGAGAATAGTATACAAAACTCAATTTATAGGAAACAAAAACAATAATTAAATAAGTTTCGAAATAACATATAAAATTTTTTATTCATTTTAGATTGCGAAAAAAATGGATAAAATTATGTCTATTCTTTAACTCGATTGAAAAATTTCCACTGGAAAATACAATTCCAGTGGAATTTAAATGCTATTTTGTATCTGGTTGAATTGGACATTTCTGTTGGAATACATTTTTTTAAACTATACTGATTACTGTCAATTTATTTAAAAAACAGGAATTACCAAAAATGGAATACAATTATATTTAGTTTTAAAGTATATAAAAATATCTTATTAATCGTCTTAATGTATATAACAATAAAATATTTATTGTTATATACATACATAATAATAATCTAAATCCATTTTAGAAAAGTTTTCGTTTCCCATATGTAACACAATTATTGTTGGTTTCTTTTCTTGTGTCCTTGCGCAACGTTATGATTCTCTAAATTTATTATACCTGAATCAACCATGAATAGTACTTATCCAAAAAAATCCTTTCATTTCCAACGAAAAACCCTAAAATACGCCTTTAGAAATTTTCCAATATTTTTTTAAACTTACTAAATAAATGCACTAGTAGATGGGGTTAAGCGAATAAAATATTGTAATAAAAGAACTAAAATACCGTCAAAAATACCGCCGCGAATTTTTCGAGAAAAATGTGTTACCTTACGATTTATTGAGTTTTTTCATCTATTTAAACCCCGTCCAATTTTTATGCATTTTTACATAAAAAAAAATCAAATGCTTATTATTTAAATGGTTCGTACTAAATCAGTACACGATTTTTTCTAAACAAAACAAAAAACCAAAACAAACTGTTAAGAAAAAAACTAGTTTTCAAATAAAAATGTATAGCAATCTCAAGCTGTAGTCATATAAATTTTACTTATCACGTAGAAAATTGGAAATAAAAGCCTCCGAAAATCGGTATATAAAAAATCCCATAATAAATTTCATCGTTTCATATAAAAAAAAAGACCGAGGTCTATACGCACACTACATCTAAATATTGTATCGAGGCTTGTAATATAGTGGCATTGGCACGTATAATGTTTAATTTATTTATTTTCGTTAGATCAATTTTAACTGTCCGTGAGCGCTGGTGATCGATTTATATTGTCACTGCCATCTTTCAAAATATTCTGACGTATAGTCAAAACTCACTTTAGCAACCGGTAATTGACGAGTGCCGACTGGTTAAATCTTTTGGAATATTTTTTGTTTTAATTTAATTTTCATATTTATACAGTAAAAAATTAATCGCCAAACGACAATACCAGTCGCCAAAGCAAATAATGTCATATATTGTTTTAAAAAACATATATTCTCCACAAAAGACGCATTTTTCTAAAATTTACAAAAAAATTCCAATGGAATCGAGTTACAGAATAGCAAAATTCCAGCAAAATCAAATTCGGGTTGAAATTCCTTCACGATAGATTTTTGCAACGAAATGAGATACAGAATAACAAATTGTCAATGGAATTTTTTTCCAGTGGTTACAGAATAGGCATAAATATCTATATTTCATTGCTATCATTTCTAAACATATTAACAATTTTGTTTGTATCGAAAAGCTTCATCATTTCCTTGTTACCATTTATCATCGTTTGATAGTAGAACAAACCATGTTGATACCAATATTTATAAAGTTTATCATCACGTTTAATTTTCTTTAGAGTAGATAAAAAGTAGAAATTTTCCACTGTTAACCAGTTATTGATATTGATTTTCTTTTTATGGACTTCTATGTTAATAGCTGCATAATTTATTCATAATTGAAGATTTCATTTTTGAGATCATAAATTTGGCGATAATACAGGTAAAATGTCGTACGTTGTTTTATAATTTATATTGAGATAATATTGCATCAAACTTGAACAACTTGAATAAATGTGCTACTGTTTTCGACAATTCAGTAATAATTATGTCTTGTCATCTCTTTCAATATCTTTTTTTGGTAATTAGACATTGCTAATAATTAATCTTTATTACTGATGTTTCAATGAGTAATACCGGCTTTACACCGTAAATACAATACCAACCAAAACAAATTATTTTTTGGAGCTACTATACTATAATTGTACTGAGAAAGTTTATTTTAATATTAAATAGTATTGCGATTTTACATCGCAACCTTTTATAGTTTTATAATATTTTGATAATATAGTATTTACGGTGTAAAGTCGGTATAAATCATAATTAAATCTTTTTACATAAAAAGCATACTTGCCTTCAAGTGCGACATTAATTTCACAATTTGAACTTACTCAAATCATGATTTAATATCCAATCAATATATGTTTTAAATTGCATAACTGTTATTTTTCTCTACAAATTCATTCAAACTTGATCAAATTAGATAAATATTTACTTAATTAATAATTTAGACTGAAGTTGTATCGAATTCAGAAAATGAATAAAAAATGTTCGGGCTTCCGGGACATAAGCTCCAAATATTTGAATTTCGATTCAAACCATAGAATTAATATAATTTTCCTAATTCTGATAGCTGGCTATCTATTAATTTGTTGTCGATATCATGTCAGCTCATTTTGCCTTTTGTTTTACTTCAACCCTATGACATAATTGTCGACATTTTATAGTATAGGTATACTTGTTAATTATTTTATATGGTATATATATATATATATATATATATATATATATATATACATATATATATATATATATATATATATATATATATATATATATATATATATATATATATATATATATATATATATATATATATATACATATATATATATATATATATATATATATATATATATATATATATATATATATATATATATATATACATATATTCTTAATTGGTATTACTCAATTTACGTTTGTCATCAATTTTTCGATCGATATATGAATAATAAAATCCACCACGTAATCTGTAGAAAAATGTATAAATCAAATTTTTCTGATTTACTTTTCTTAAACAAACGACAAAAAGTAAAATTCGGCTTAAGAAGAAAACAACATTATCAACAAGGATTATATTGGGAAAAAAGATACTTGAGAAATGAAAACAACAAAAAAAAATAAATAATAATAATAAAAAAGATAAATTTTATCTTTTAACTTTTTATTCTGTTTTATATTATATTATTTTTGTGAAATTGCAAAAGGTACACCTTTATCCAATTAAAATAACACAAGAACATCTTATTAATTAAATACCTAAATTTATTATTCATTTATTCTTATAACAAAAAAATTATTATACATACTTATATATAAAGATAGTATACGAAGAAAATTTTTACTTTTCTGACGAAAACTTGTTGAAAATACACAGCATCAACAACAACAACAATACGAAAAAGTCCTGAACAATTATGAAAAACTTTTTCATTTTCTTTAATTCATTATTGTAATTTTAGAAGATTAAATTTTATGCTTTTGTTCTGTGTATCATCATATCCGATATTATATAATATATGTATATATATATATATATATATACAAATATATATATATATATATATATATATATATATATATATATATATATATATATATATATATATTATATATATACATATATATATATATATATATATATATATATATATATATATATATATATATATATATATATATATATATATATAGGTATATATATATATATATATATATATATATATATATATATATATATATATATATATATATATATATATATATATATATATATACCTATACATATATATATATTTATATATATATGTATATATATATATATATATATATATATATATATAACATATATTATAAATATACCGTACGAAAGGGTTAGGACATATGACCATGGGCAACATACCAATCAAATACCTACAATATATGGTGTGACGAATATGTATAAAAGAATATTATATTTAAAAATATTAATTTTCGTTATATTTACAATTAATACACAAAAACGACAAATAAATTTATAAAATAACAATGATATTATTACATCTACATATACGTAGAAATTAAGTAGAAAATTAAATTCGAAAATGTGTACGAATTCTCATTTCATCTAGTTAGATAGATCTATATTATATATGTATGTACGAACATTAAAGAAAATTATTCCCAGTTTTCCACACTTTGTTCCGTAGAATAAATGGCATTCATTTATTTTCCACAACTTTTTTAATTGGTTTACCTGGTAAATAATACCTGGTGGAACCAAGAGACACAAAAAAAGCCATTATGCAATATTCACCAAAACTTACTTACGATAGGAATATTCCAAAATGTAATAATAAAAAAAAACTTTGCGCTACAGTTTAAATGAACTTTTATATGTTTGTCCGCCTCATTTTTTGTTTTGCTTCTTTAAACTGTAATATAAGAAGAAAATTTCCAAATATGGAAAATAATTTACTGTGTTGTGTCTCTCGACCATATTCCAATTCTAATCTTATTCTACTTCATGTTTTCATTTCAGAAACAAAAAGAACAAAAAACCATTTTTTCATTATAAATTTTTTAAACAAAATTATTGAAAATTAAACCAATTCAACTTTTAACTTTTTATTTTT
The DNA here is from genome assembly GCA_951394425.1 of Tipula unca. Taxonomy (NCBI): domain Eukaryota; kingdom Metazoa; phylum Arthropoda; class Insecta; order Diptera; family Tipulidae; genus Tipula; species Tipula unca. The sequence goes on from OX596380.1 coordinate 129,382,537, forward strand.
AATATTTTGAAAAAGTTATTTTTTTATTTTGTTTTTTGCTACTCTAAAATCATCGTAAGAATATTTCTAAGAACTTTATTTTATATATTTTTGTTGAATCTAATCTCATTTAAACTATTAAAATATGATTATAGTTTATGTTGCTGTTGTTATGTTGAGTTTTTTATTTTTCTATACTCATATATACTCATCGTATACTTGGCGAACATATATGTACATGATATTAAAAACTGTAAAAACTATCATTGAGAATTGAAGAGGTAAATTTTTTATTCTTATATGTATATGAAGAATGATGCAGCACCATGAAATGATCAGAATTGTTTTGAAGACGATGTATACGATAAAGATGAGTTATAGGATTTAATAAGAAAACTTATAAATTCTTAAACTTGTGTTAACTAGATCAAGTTATTAGATGTTTCGTTAGCTCATTTACTTTGCTCGTAATTATGTATACATATATAAATATTTTATTCATAGTCATACATACCCATACATAAATTTTATAGATGTATATATATATATATATATATATATATATATATATATATATATATATATATATACATATATATATTTCACATCGCGTATGTATATAATATGAAATATGTTAGTGTTAATTTCTTTTTAGTTTTAAAAAAAATCTGATTTCCTGAAATATATATATATTTTAATTCATTTTCAAACTCATGTTGGAATAATAAATATTGGTTATTTTAATTTTGAGATTGAGCTATTATCCATACTTCTTCTATAATACCGGTATACTAACGATAACACGATAATTTGTAGTGAATTTAATTGTTCATATATAATTGAAATTTGACAAAAACATCGAACAAGAAATTAGCTAAACTACAATTGAATTAAAATTAAATTGGGAAGGACATTATCACGATCCACTTGTTTTCAAATTGTGCTCAAAGTTTTTGTAAACCTTTAAAATTCAGTTTTAAATTAAAAAATTCAATAAATTGTAATTAAAGTGTGTGTGTAGGTGTACTTATGTAAAGCATGATTCAAATTAGAAAGCTGCAGTTATATTAGTTTTCATACGAAAATGTTAATAATAAAATTTTAATTTTTTAAATTCGTATATTGTTTAAAGTGTCAAACTTTAATTTAAAACTAATTAAGAGTTAATAAATATTTTTGAAAAACCATTCTAATAAAATTCAATTAATTGAAAATCACAACCTATTTGAATAACCTGTAATTTAAAAATGTGGTCTGGGCCCTACTATGACTTTAGACTACGATTTTCGACGACGGTCGTTTTCCTATAGTATATAGGCAAAAGAAGAAAAAGGAAAACAATATTATACATTTACTACATTAATTATAAATTTACTACATTCATTAACATAAATTAATAACAATGAGCGATCATATGAAAATAATTAATAAGTAAAAGGCCAAGCGAAAGATTCGTGTGTCGGGCGTATTTTATTAATAATTATAACTAAAGGACATCGAAAAAATACCCATCGACTTTGAGGTTCATTGTGAAGTTTAATTTATTAGTAATGAGTAGCATTTCACAACCGACTGGCATTTTTTATAAATTAAATTTAACTAACTTCAAATTTCTATAGTAGCTGTTAACTCCTGTTTAGCCATAAACCTTAACACAAAGAATATGGCTAATATTCGAAATCTTTAAGTTCATTAAATTTCCGCATAAATACTCTTTGATAGTTTAAACAATTTCATTCAGGAAAATAAATATTTAGTTTGTATTTACTTCATTACTTTAAAATTTATAAAATGTTACGGGATTTGATTTGTAGATAAGTGAGGCAACTTATTTGATTTATTTAACATGTTCAACCTTACGTATTAATTATAGTCGATATGCAATGGCAACAACACTGAAGAGTATTCGAGTAAGCATAATTCACTAATTATTAATAATGTGTAAAATTATAACAAAACGGCAAACAGATAGCAACACCATTTCCACTATTATTATATCATGACCTAAAATACATCCAATCATTTTATCTAATCAAAAATAAAATGAAACATTCACATAACTCTATTCCCCACACACATACACATACACATATACCAAAAATATACAAATCCTTCACATTTATTCAACACCACCAAAAAATAGACATAATCTACATTATTTCATCTTTACCACCCATTAAATTAATTTCTTGTACATTTTTGTTGCTTTGTTTCATTTCATTCATTTTTTTTTGATAAATTTCACAGTAGGTGTTATGAAGCTTTAAAAGCTTTATCCATTTGAGTTAATCAGAATTTTCGGATATTAATATGTATCATAAACTTTCATTTCTGTTTGATAAATGATCAAACACAATCCAAACATAAAGAATATAATAAAGCAAATAACCAACCAACCAACAAAACCGCCACCACCCCTAAACGATAATAATAATATTAAAATAAAACTACTTTGCGTGATTCTCTACAAAACAGGCAAACAACAATAATGTAACAAATCAAATCACACACCAAACCAACAACAACTGAAAAAAGCTCATTTCATTTTTATGTTAGTGTCATGCTTATGAATTAAAATAAAAATTTTCGATAAAGATTTTGTTATTTCGATAAAGCTAGAAAATAATATAATCTAATCAATAAATATATAAATTTGTATTTATTTTGTAACAAAAATAAAAACGTAAAATAATGACACCTCAACAAAACTCGCTGCGCCCTTCTGATCCTCGCGCATCCCATCATCTCTAATATCAGAGCCACCTATATATACAAAGGCCTAAGGTGAAAAATTGAGCTTTTTCTAGAGGAACTAAAATTGACGAAAAAAAACATTCTTTCCATACAAAACATATGAAAAACTAAATTTTTTTGTTCGCAATATTTTTCAGTGAAAATGTTGATGGATTAAGACTTTTAACATTGAAATAGAATCTACAATTTTCATTTTATACTTGATTTAAAACCTGAAGTTGGTTAATTTTTGTTATATTTATCAATACAATTTATAGAAATTATTATAGTATAGAAGATTTTGATACAATACACACAAATACCAACGCAATAAAATTGAGGAACATTCTGATAACTTGGTAAATACATCGGAAATTCAAGAACAACTTGAAGAAATTATTGAAAATTTAAAAGTTTGTGACCCCAAACTGGAAAAAAAGAGTATTGTTGAGGGGATGAAACAAACATTTTATGTTAGGCGCAAATTTATTCTATCCAATAATTCTAGTTTAGCGTTATTAGAATATCCCAGATTCATAGACTTATGAGCTGGTGAGAATTTTAAAATAAATCTGATTCTGTTAAGATTTTAATAAGGTTTATTTCTAGATTTACAACAATTTTGAGTGTCTATTTCCAAAAACTTTTAATAATTTAAAAAGAATATTTAATGCAGAGTTTTGCAGCAGAATAAAAAAAGTTTCCGAACAAATTGGAAGAAACAAACCAGTTTCTGAACCTTTTAAAGGTAGAATAATAATTTATGCTTGTATGATGTATGTTGTTCATGGTGTGTTTCTTATTTCAGATTGGCATCAAGATGTTTGTTCAACTTTGTTTTACCTATTAACTCTTATTAATTAGTTTTTTAAGAAATAAATTTAATTGTAATAATTTAATTAATTAATTTACTTCTGCCAGCAACACAAAAGGGCCGTGATGCTAGAAATCGAGGAGGTACCAAAACGGCCGGAAACAAAATTTTAAAATTTATTGGTAAAAAAGTGCCTACTTCAATTTAATTTAAATAATGAAACTAATATTGTTTATATTAAAAGTAACAACATACTTTAAAAATTCAATTCTTAAAAATATTTAAAATATTACGAAAGCATACACGAAATTCAAATTTAACATATGAAGTACATAAATAAAAATATTCCTTCAGAAACAAAAAATATAATAGTAATATTAATAATTTGTATCTTAACCACTTCTAGTTTTTAAATTCAAATTTAAATAATGTTTAGTTAAAAAGGAAAACATTTAAATTTCTATATTAATCAAAAAATTTATATTGTAAAATTTTTTAAATGTACATACAATTAATTAAATTAAAATTGAAATTTAATATATGTACATACATATGTATGTATTACACAGAGTTTAGAGTTTTTAAAATTCAAAATCACTTTAGGCACATTTTGTAAAAAGGTTTGAAGGAAATTTTCTTAAATTATTATTTAAAATATTAAATTTGAATTTAAAATTAATATTTTTTAAATATTTGATTATAAAAAAATATTATTCTTATTTTTTTAGTTTTTATAACAAGCAATCTTACTTGTTTTTGGTTCGACATATTTTAAATATTTTTAAAGAATGAATTATTTCATTTGTGAATTCGTACACGAAACCGTACATTTGTATGTGTCGCATCTTAAAGCGCAACATTGCTTTCGTGAAGGTTCAACTATTGAAATATCTTGTGGCTATCGTGCCTGTAAAAAAAGCTTCCGTTCAAGCAATGGCCTCAAAAATCATATGCAAAATTGTAGAAGTAAACCAAATAGTTCAAGTGTTTTTGTTGAACCAACTAACTGCACAGCTACTCTGGATACTATTGAATCTAATTTTAACAAACATCAAGAATTGTCTGTTACAGAAAGCATGAAAAATGATATCAAAATCAATCAAATTTTTGTAAAATTCTTAGCCGAATTATAGACAATTCGTATTAGTATTATCCAACAGCACGATAAATTTTATAATTCCCAATATTTAGAGAAATCACATTGTCCCAAAGAAATGAACGACAATGAAACTCCGCTATAAACATGTTTATTAACTCTCCAGTACGAAACACATTTATGTCCATTCCAATTTTAAGCACTCTTAGTTACGTCTTATCAACAGAAAAAGTTATAAAAAACTTAGTCAAATGAAATTTAAATATAGATGTTTACGAAAATTTAGAAGATGGTGACTATTTCAAAAATAATGGGTTACTCAATTCAGCTGAAAGTTTAGTGTTGCAAATTCAATTATATTTTGATGAATTCGAGACGGTCAATCCTCTTGGTTCCAAAAAAGGCATTCACAAAACAGGTGCAATTTATTTCATATTGAGAAATTTACCTTCAAATTTTAACAGCAAGTTATGTCACATTCACTTGGTTACTTTATTTTAATCAAACGATTTAAACCAACATAGTTTTAATGATATCTTAACACCCTTAATTAGAGATTTAAAACTACTGGAGACAACTGTAATTCAATACTCATTAGATGATATTAATAACGCTAATGCTAGGGGAATATTAGTTGTCATAAGTGCAGATAACTTGGGCGCAAATCAGTTATATCGTCAATTAGTTTTAGTAGATTACTTTTGTAGAATACTTACTAATCTTTTAGTAGATTACTTTTGTAAACATTGCTACAGCTCGTTTGCCGATGTTCAAATTAATTTTATAGAAGCCAATGTCGAAATGCGAACTAAACTTTCTTATCAGTGTAACTTAATTGAGCTATTTGAAAATGCGGACAAAACGCATGTTCTGCACAGAAAAAAAAGGTAAAAAGATCTCCTTCTTAACACTTTTTAGGGAAATTCTTTTTAATTTGCCTGTTTTAATTAGACATCTACTTATTTTTAAAATGAAACTCATTTTAAACCTAAACGAAATTGCTCCTTAAAATGATAATAAGTATTAGCTATATTGAAACACTACGTATTTCCTTTAAAAATGAATAATAATCGGAAACTTCACATTACTGTTTACGTTTAATTAGTAATTCCGATAAAAGAACAAGTAAATTACATTAAAACATTATATATATTCCATTAAAATATATTTTATTAAATTATACTATTAAAACATCTATAAGTATACCACATTGAAACATTATTGCATTCCCTAATGAAGTGAATAATAATCAGACAGTTCATATTAATGAAAATATTTAATCGGTGATTCCCATTATTCAGCCTGAAACGAGTATATAAAATAAACGATCAATGATCGTGAAAAGCCGTTCTTTGTTAGAGTCACAATTTTATACAAAGGAATTGTTCATTGTTCCTACAAGCTTTATGGAGATGGTTTGTTTTTGTTTATGGTTTTTTTACCTATAACCTCTGGAATTTTCTCACGAGCAGAAGAATGAAGTCACCGACCACAAATATACGTATTTCTTTTTCAGGAGATCCCTATGATGTGTGATTCCGACAGAGTAACAGAGTACGTGGAAATTCTTCTACAATTTTGGAGTGGCTCCAAAAAATTTTTTCAGACCAAATTCATCAGAACAGACTATTGTAAACGATAAAACTACACAATTAAAATCATTACTTGACGGCTGTATAAAAGGGATATTAATTCTCGCGCACTACAATATAAATAATTCGCTCGATTCCAATAATCAAAAAGAGTTATGCCACCTCATATGTGATATCAATAATTATAAGTGATATGATAATATCAAAATACTTTTAGCTTAAATAGAGTTAATAATAAGTTGTACATATGTAGTATCTAAATTAAGAATACCTCATTTATTGCATTAATTATTAAAATATATAATTAAGTAAAATATGAATTTAAAAATTAACGAAAATAGCTTTAAAAACCATAAAGTGTTCTGTTTTATTATTATATGTAATTTAAATAAATAAACATTTTTTAATTGTTATTGGATGTACATTTTATTTGTTTGTTTTATTTGTTATTAGATATACAGATCTGAAGAATTTCTTCATTTGGTGCAGATGGTACGTCATTCTGTTAGCAAATATATGCCCTTTAAGTAAAATAAATTAATAATATTTGTATGTTAAAACTGACTTTTGACTGAACTTAAGTAAAATAAATTAATAATATTTGTATGTTAAAACTGACTTTTGACTGAACTTATTATCAACGCTTTGATTAGTATTAATCTGCCAATAAAAAAGGACTTTTTCTCATTATTAAAATAATTTATTTTTGACACTAAATAAACCTTTTAACTATCTACCTTTAAGAGGTTAATTTTGATTGTGTCTAAATTATTCAAATAACTGTTTTTTAATGTTCATTTACTTACTTCGGGAAGTTTATTTTAATTTTATTATAGTTTCCCGATTAAGTTTTTTTCGATGCTCATTGTAGCAACATAACAGTTTATTATAAGTTATTTTATTGAAAAATTTATTATCAATGTTTTCCGATTAATTTTTGAAAGATCGATTTCAAAGTTATTCCTTCATCGGTTTCTTTTTCACAAATTACACTCAAATACAAAGACCATCCGGAACATATTTGGTAAAGAAGTCCAACAATAAAATTTAGTAATTTGGCTCAAGTGATGGAGAATTAAACTTTGGTCGAGCAATACGAATTAATCTATAGTATATCAAAATCCTACATATTCAATTCAATATATAGGTTAATTCACATAATCTAGGACAATTTAAATAAATGTAAATAATAAAAAGACAACCATCAACAACCAACATCGGATTCCGTCAATTTTGGGGAATTATAAATTCTTCACGGTGCTATATTCAATTGTAATTAAAAAATTTAAAAAAAAATGCAAAATACATATTTTTCACATACATAATTATAGTTTTACTTTACCGCTAATTACATAAGAAGCAAATATAATTTTAAATTTCCTCTACCAAACTCTGTCTGTAAATGTGTGCTTTCATTCTTTCAATTCATATAACCATAAAACATAAAAAAGAAAATCGAACAGCATAACTTTTGATTAAGAACTAACAAAAATAAATATTTTCCCTAATATTTTCTTGGCAAAAATGCTCACATTATGTATGTACTGTATGTAGCCGAACAAAAACCCAAATGTTGCAATTTGCAATTAATAAATATTAAAACTACAAAGAGAAAAAAATCATATAATTAAAAGTTATCACACACACACATACACATACACATACACGTAATATAAAAGTTCCAATATCTTTGTTATACTACTTATATTCTTTGCCATAAACACAAAAATAAAGTTTTTCCGAAAAAATAATAATAGTTTTCCCATAACATAAAAAAAGACAACATAAAATGTTTTCCTTTGGAAAAATTAAAAATAGAAAAATTATTAATTTTACTTTAAAAAGAAATGTAATATTTTCATCTGGTGGTGGAAAAAACTTAAGAAGAATTATGATAAAGTTTTTTCCGTGTTAGATTTTGTTGTGTTTCTTCAAAAGAAAATGTATACAGTGCTGGAAATTCGAAATTCATGAACCACCCGCGTATAGGTATGATGAAAGAAAATATTCACATGATAATAGTTTATTCGCCTATTGTACACATATGCAAACAGCATAAAATATATGTTTAAGAGTTTACCATATATTTTTCATTATATGGATTTATTGTTGGGAAATGTGCGATGCGGTTTACAGTTTTACAGCATATTGTGTAAATTACCTAAAACAGCAACAACACCATAAACTTTCTCTCGTGTTTAGAGGCAGGCGAAAATATGTTTTGGGCGTAAGAAGTGCACACACAGCAAAAGAAGAAACACAAAAATTATAATTTTCAGAAAGCTTTTTGTTTTGTTTTTTGGCATTTTTCTTAAGGGATTATGGGAAATGATTTATTAATTGGCATGATAAAGGTGAACATTAAATATATACTTTTATTTTCTGCTGTACGTAATTAATGTTACATTGATATTCATTGAAACCACTTGGGTCTACCTTTATTGATTTTCATGAAAATTTTCATTTATTACGGAGAAAATAATTTAATTTTTTTTTTGATTTTCAAGTTATAATTTGCAAGTTAATTTAAAATGAGGAAACAATTTTCTTTTTTGTGTCATTTTTGTTATATACAAATTTCTCAATTGCATCATTTGATGAAGCCGTTATAAAATTTCCCGCATTGAGTGTTTTTAACTTTCTGTAAACATATAACAAAATTGAAATTTATGGTTGGGACGAAATTAGTCGATAAAACAATCGACGAAGCAATCGTACATTTGGAATATTTTATAAATTTAACATAATTAAGCTTTAACTATGAGCCCGATGTGACAGTTAAAGGTACTGCTAACCATCTGTATATGTGTTAATTATATTGTTTTTATCTACGTTACCTTTAAGGTACTATTTCATGGGCTGATTGATTGACTCGGTCAATTTAAAGCAAGAAATGAAATTATACTTTTGTAATTGTACAAATGAAACAAAAAATTTTTCTCAGTCAAAAAATATTTGAGCTTTAGCAGTGTGAACTGTAATCAAATCGAATACTTTTTAATCCAAAAGTATCAAATAGAATACTTTTTATGGCAGTCGAACAAACTATATACATACGTACATAAAATTTGCGCATGGAAGAGAATTTTACTATAAAGTTTGAGTATGGAAAAGAATTTCAGAGTAAAATTTAAAATGTTGGATTTAAGTATGAACTTCTTTACTTATAGGTGTATCGAATTAGATATTTAGAAATAAATTTTATAAATAGTTTAATTAATCTTTACTAATATTAAAAATTCATATTTTATAATTTCTCCTTATTCAGAGGAAATGTTAAAATGTAATCAAAATTGTTCTAAGTGCCATAGTTTTTGAATTACACAGTGTACATTTTAGTTTATACCACACCAGTGCTTATATGAAACGTTCTCCAATCAACCAATGAAAAATTTTTGTTTTTCATCACGTGATATTTTTATATAAATAGCAAACAATATCGCAATTTGATATATTCTTGCTCCGTACGCGTGTGTGAAAGGATGTATTTTTAAATTTTAAAATAAAATTAAATAACTCACGTACAAGAATAGCCCTGAGGAACAATCATCACCACCTCGGTCTATAGCATCGGAAGTCTATAGGTATGTTGTAATTGTGTTTAAGTAATAATGATTTGTAAGTAATTCTATTTAAGGGTTTTAAATTAAGTAAATTCGAATTGCGGTTCCTGTTCGGACAATATGTTCGATGATTCAGAAAAGGCAATGTCAAGAGATCACAACGTTTTACTGAAGGATGTACTGCCGGATGCATTTTTAAATGTTCAACAAATTTTAGCGACCATGATCGAAAAAAAATCATGACATATTTTGGAGTCTAAGTTCCGAAAGTAAATTAAGCTTTTATTCTAAATTTACCAAGCGAGTGCCAAAAGAACGCAAGAGAAGCAAAACTGAAAGATCTACAAGACAAGACACATTCTTGTACTATTTCGAAAAAAACAAAATCATGGTACGAATATGCAAGGTGCTCTTCCTGACGACGTTTGATATAAATCAAAACAGGATTTACCATTTCCACAAAACCAAAGCAACTGATGTCGGGACAACCACACCAAGAGTACATGGTAAACATGTTAAATTTAAAATTTGTGAAGAAAAATTTAATGAGGAACGAGACTACATCAAAAGTTTTCCTACAATGGAATCCCATTATTGTAGAGCAACCAGTAGACGACAATATCTCGATGGTAATTTGACTATAAGTCGAATGTACTGATTGTACTTAAGCAACGCAACAGATCCTGTTAAATTGAACATTTATTCTAAAGTGTTCAACGAAGAGTTCAATTTAGCCTTTTATAAACCAAAAAAGGATCAGTGCGATCGATGCGTAGCACATAAGGTCGCTTAACCACCAATTGCTGACGAAATTTTGAATTATCAAAAACACGAGCTCAATAATAAGATGGTAAAAACAGAGCGAAATTCTGTTCGTCACGAGTTCTGTTTATAGACGAGTTTATGGCCGTTCTGTGTTACGATCTACAGAACGTGTTTGTTTTACCTCGGGCAAACGTATCAAACTTTTTTATAAACGAAAGTTTTTTGTTTATAATTTAACAGCTCATTGTAGGTCGACTAGGCACCGAGCAAATAGCGCAGTGGTTAAAGCTGCGACGTTTGAATCGGGAGGTACCGGGTTCGAATCCTAACAGAGGCGGGATGCAAAAGGGATTTTTCATCTCCCGATTACGATCGGTGATTAAATTGAAAACATCTATGACCCTCTGTTGGAATGTAGAACTCATGGGCCGACCCATCTTCCATATCACTGTACAGGGTGACATGGAGCTATGCAATGCGCAGGTGGTATACTGTACTTGTGTGAATGGGATGAATGGGTTGAATGAATGTTAGTGTGAATGTGGGTATTGCACCGTGGGCCCATTAGTGGCATTGAGTGCTGGAGTTAAAATCCACCCAAATTAAAAAAAAAAAAAAAAGTAAGTCGAATAAATTTACATACATATTGTGCAATATGACATGAAGCGATCAGTGGTAGAGCAGGTGATTTAGCGTCAGCTTTAATAAAAATTTTAAAATGTTTTGTTTCGAACAATCCTACAGTCAAAAAAATTATTGGTCTGACTCGCGTATTTCCCAGAATCGGAATCGAATAACTTCATTAGCCATTCTAAAGTTTATTCAACAACATCCTCATTAATGGAAATACCACAAAAATTTTCAGGCCCGAAACTTTCTCAGGTGCAGGAGATAGACGCGAGAACTCTTATAACAACTTTAAAGGCAATGAATTTTACAAAAGTTACTCTTGTAATTTTGCAAATGAAAATCTGTAATTAATTAATTAATTCTGTAATTAATTCTGTAAAAAATTCGAAATATTTACATTAACAGTTTATGTGGTTCTCACACATCAGCATTATTTGCTAACGAGGAACTAGAATCTTACTCTCAGCCAAAGTTAAAAATGTTGAACAATTTTGGTTCCATTAAATTGGGATGGAATACATATACTTAGGAATTTTGTATTATGGGCTCCACAATGTATGGCATTTTATATAGACATAGGTATGTCACAAATATCACTCTGTCTTAATTATTTGTGAAAAATGTATTGAAAAATGTGGTGTTCTTTAAGTTCCCATCTCCCCAATTTTCATCATTCATAACTCTAAAATCATAAAACTACTATGAATTGAAAATTAAAATTATAAAAATTTTATTATGTCTAATTAACTTAAACATATTTTCTTTTAATATTTTAATTTTCTAAAGTTCATTGTTTTTAAATTCTGCAATTCCTTTTAAAGCATAAAATTCACTTGTTGATATAATGTACAACACATAATCTAACGAGAGCATAGAGCGTAAGCTGTTTATTTTTTAATTAGTTTCAATTATAATGTTTTTTGAATACAAAAACTATTTATAAAAATAATAAGAAAAAAAACTTGAAAAACTTTAAAAAAAATAAAACCTTCTATAGGTAAAAACTATAGGAGAAACCGACTAAAACGCAAAAAATAAATTTTCTTTCAGTTCGAAAATTTCTTAACTACAAAAGGGTTTTTATTTAGCTTAGAATGAATTTTATAAAGAAAAAGCTATAATTATACACTCTTTTGTGACTAAAATAAAGGTTTTAAAAGAAATGTCGCCAGATAAAATGGAATCTGTGTATAGTTAGTCTATGTGTATATTATAAAATAAACTTAATTTAATTTAATTTAATATAATTATGTTTAAGATGTGGCAGATTTTAATTTTTCCTCCTTGTATGGTAAAAAGTAAAAACACAGTGATGATAAAATTATGTTATACATTTTTTGATCTGTGTTGACTTGATATTAATATCTGAAAGTTCTATATGTGTACAGACTTGTAACTGTCTATCTTTACAAAAACTTGTTTTACATTTTTTTAAATTCAATTATATTTTATAACGACATTATTATGTTTATTATGATTTTTTGAAAATTTACATCGAACAAAACCAGTAACAAGCACTAACAAAATCTCTATACATATATGTATGTATATAGAGAAAATCCAATTATGGATTTCCCATATAAAATCAACAAAAATGAAAAATCTAATTTTTAATATTTGGTTTTTCAAATAAATAATAAAAAAAAATTAATTAATAATTTAATTAATTTATTTATATTGGGCCATTCAACATACAGGGTGCTTTTAAAAGCAGTGTACAAAAATAGATGGCATAAATTCTGCAAAATTTCTCATTAGCTTTATTAACTTACAACAATAGGGGCCGTTATAACTTTTTAAAAGATCCATTGCTATACCCTGTAAACCATTTTTATTAATAACTTCAAAAGTAGGCATAAATTCTAGGTACATAAATATGTAGGTAAAATGTATACTTTCAATAAAAGATAAATATTTTTACTAGATACATAGATATATTATAGCCTACCTAGAATCCTGAGCTAAGTTCATAGTTTATTATAATTATATTAATTAAATTTTAACTTTAAAGAACAAATTTCAGCATAAACAGGAATTTTTAATTTATTATAATTATCAAGAATTTTTTTTAAATATAATTTGGGAATAGTAAATTAATTTAATTACAAATTGTAAAATCAGTTCAGACTTCTTGGTACACTAACCTAAAGAGAAAATATTTACCTTTTATTTAAATCTAAAATCGTTACTTTGCAACGCCTCTTTTAGTTGTTGTTGGTAATAAAAAGGTGTAATAGAATATATGGAAATTCGTTTTCAGATGATATTAATTTCAAAACAAAATTTGTTATTTTTAATGTGGAATGATTTCCTCTTTCCTGATTTTTTTGTAAATAAAATCATACCATACAATGGGGCAGTGTACAAACACTGAAGAAAAAATTAAAATTTTGGTGTTGTGTGATGAGTTTACGGTAGACCAAACGAAAATGTTTTTCATGGTTTAAGGGTACATTATGGAAAAATATGTGATAAACGCATTTAATTAGAGAAGAGTATGTGTAGTTCGTGTAAAATAACGCTGCAAACTATTTAATGCCAAATTTGTTCAGTAAGACATTGCATGACTATACATAATTTTGTCAAAAAATAAAAATAGAAATTTGGTCTTATATTGAGAAACTAGTTAACATCAATTTGGGAAACATCAATTTTAAGAAAAAACATCATTTTTGGAAAATTTAAAAAAAAAATGACTAGAAAGATGGCATAACTCACCTTACATAAACATAATATTACACAAAAATAGTTTTATTATACTCTAATTTGAAAATATGTCAGATATCCTATTTTGGTGTATCAGAATTTAATTCACATAAAGTTGATATCTGCAGATAGTTAGTTTTATTAACAAACAAGCGGCACTGTTTTTAATATTTAAATAAAGATAACTAGTTTTAACAAAACCAAATTTTTTGCATAAATTAAAAAGTGCCTATAAAATCAAGAATGAACTACTGAAAAAAATTTAGAAAAATAGTTATACAGACGATCACATGAAATTTTTTTATTAAATTGGCAACTGTAGTTTAAAATGTTACACTGCAATCATTTAGACATTTTTTTAAGTTTATAGCAAGTCGACTACAGAAGTTATTTAGTTTTGATGAAATAGAAGATATTCAAAAAAACATTTATTGTTTTATAAAAACAATACAAGTTTTAATAACAAGTTCTTTTAAGAAAAAAGTTTCTGTTGTTTTTATTTTGTAACAGTTACTCACTTGCAAAAATTAGTTTGGAAATTTATCTGAAAATATGTATAATTATAGGGTTATTTTCATTCATAACTTAAAATTGCCAATAATTCAATTAATTAGTTTCTCAAAAAACCACAAATATATTGAATAACTTTCGAATTATTGATAATGCATATTTTTTTTGATTATGTAGTGAGTCACTAATTTTGACTGTACGTAATCAGTGTCTCACCGAATTATATATATGACATCAATAAAACTAAAAATAGATAAACTTGATTCATAATATATTTAATTTTATATTTATGAAGAGTAATGGAAAACAATCAACTTAGATCTATCATCATAAACTGACATAAAAATAGTCCTATATATTCCTGTAGACGCACAACACAATATGAATGAATGACAGTTTCACATTTTTGTCATGATGATGTTTAATAAGGATTTTTTTTTTTTGTATAATAATGAAACTTAATTTCCTTAATGCGATAACACAAACATATACATAAATATACATACAGAAAGAAAATATATAATTTACCTAATGACTATAATTAAGTCTTTTATTTATTTATGTATATTTTATGTTTATTATTTTTAAATTATAATGATAATACAAGAAAACCGTAAAAATATTCTGAACCAAGTTATTCGTCTTGCTATAAATATACTATACTATTTTATACGTTCCATATTTCGACAAAAGCAGCTTACGATAAAAAAATATGAAGTCGGTAGAAAAAATATCAAGCTGCAATAACTTTAGGATTCTGCTCTGTTGTTTAACTTAAAAGTTAAAAGCAATCTAAGTTTTTCCATTAAAAAAAATTATAATATTCATAAATTGTTCAGTTACTTTTCTATTACTTGTCTATGAGCTTTTTTATGTTTCATTTTTCAGCTTTTTTTTTTATTTATCTTAACTAAATAAATTAAAGATTAAACTGAAGATGCAATAATTTTTATTCAATATTGTTATTGTAATTTTCTACTATGTTCTCCACTATATTATATGAATATTGTATGTACCCGTATATCGAATTGAAATGCGATTCGACAAAATGGTAAATCGGTTTCCTTATGTAATATACATAGATACACTTTTTGTTAGCTTACTTGAAGGAATAATTGATGCAGTATTTTTTTTTTTATAAATATGGTAGTTACATCTAAATTATTCAGATCTTTAAATCTTTAAATCTTTATTAACATATTAACATATTTAAGTTATACAACTCATTTACATATGCGTTTTAGTATTTCATTTTAGATATTTAGTATTAAACATTTCGTTAGTTTTTATGAAATTTAAAAAATTATTATTATGGCTACCCAATACATATATGACTAATAAAAGTTAAATGTTATAAATTAAAATAAAATAAAATAAAAGAAAATAACAAAATAAAATAAAATACAAATAAAATAAAAAATAGAATAAAACAGATTTCATAGATCACTTGATAATAATTACAACTCTAATGTCTTTTCGCGAAGTTGAAATGGTTCTCGTATTGTTTTTTGAATTTTCTAGAGGTTTTCGAAAGTTTAATCTCCAACGGCAAAGAATTCCAAAGTGATAGTCCCCCACTAAACAATGACTTGTTAAAATGTTTAGTTTTGTTTTTTGGTAAAAGTAAATTATTTAAGCGACTGGACCTTAGATTGATTAGCTTATTAGCCAGATATGCAGGCTGCTTATTTTTCAATACATTAAATATGAAAAGACATGTTCGGAAGTCATAAAATTCTCTTAATGTGCATCCTAGTAAGTCTCGAGAGTATACTGATATATGGTCAAATTTACGTAGACTGAACACATACCTTATGCAAGCGTTAAAAAGTAATTGAATTCTATAGAAATATTTTTCCTGCATTCCATATAATGCTGTCATACAGTATGTGAAGTGAGGTCTTAAATAGGTATCAAAGAATTTTAATCTTAATTTAGTACTCACAAATTTTGTTGTTGCCCATAACTTCCGTAACATGAAATTAACTTTTTGACTTACCCAATTTATATGATCTTCCCAGTCAAGACGGTTATTAATGATAACACCAAGGTTTCTCGCATTTGGAACGAACGGTATTAATTCATCCCCCAGTTTGACCATTGGTGTTAGATTTAGTTTAATATCTCTATTGCTTATAAGCATACACTGCGTTTTCCTACTATTTAATTTTAAAGTATTCTCTTTAGACCACCTAGTAATTCTCTCTATATCTTCATTTAATTTTTGAACACAAGAATTAAGTTCATTACTATTACAGCTTATGTATATTTGCAAATCATCTGCATACAAATGATATTTGCAATGAACCAGCTGCTTAGAAATGTCATTAATGTATAAAGCAAATAGAATTGGCCCCAGCACTGACCCCTGAGGTACACCTGCTGTTTTTGCCAGCATTCCAGAGCTTTTTGATCCGTTACAAACAATTTGCGACCGATTTGATAGATAGTTCAAAATTAGAGAACACGCAGAAGAATGGAAATAAAATATCTGTTTGAGTTTTTCAATAAGCAGTGTATGATTAATACAATCGAATGCCTTACTAAAATCAAAAAGAGTTAAAATAGTTGTTTTACCAGAATCCAGCTCTCTTCTTATATCATCTACAACATGCAAAACAGATGTTTCTGTACTAAAGTCCGGCCTGTATGCGGATTGAAAGGGGTTAAGTAAATCATATTTATTGAGAAAAACTAACAATTGATTTAAGATAACCCGTTCACAAACCTTCGAAAGTGCCGGTAGTAGACTTATTGGCCGGTATTCTTCAACACTTTTAGGATTTTTTGTTTTCATTAGAGGCAATACTTTGGCCGACTTCCAACACCTTGGATATATACTGGTTGTTAATATTTGATTAAAAATATGTAATAAATAGTAGCCTATAACGGGAAATAGAATTTTAATCAATTTTAATGGTATATTGTCCAATCCTATCGCATCAGACTTGATAGAAGATATCGCGCTATCCAGCTCACCAATGTCAATATTTCTAAAGGAAAAACTGTTTTCAGTCATATTCGAGTTAGGTAAGATTTCCTGTAATGTAGAGTCAATTGTTATATCAATGTCACTTAATGGAACAGAACTAAAAAATTCATTTAATTCATCCAGTTTACAGTTGATAGTATTTTCATCTTTGCATTTTCTGTCCAAACCCAGATTCCCAACTCGTTTCCAGAACTCTCTAGCAGGCAAACTAGGGTCCAAGTGTGTACTGAGATAACTTTGCTTAGCATTTTTGACCAGATTTTTAACAGTATTCCTTATCCTCTTATAGTCTCTAAAAGCTTCAGTCGTTCTCAATCTTTTCCACGTTGTATATGCAAAGTCACGCAGGTTTATCCAATATAAAATATCTCCATTCATCCACGGTGGTACTTTGACATTTTTTTTGAGCCGAGTAATGGGTACAAATTTCTCATATAAATTCGAAACTAGGCTGTTAAAAAAATTAAGTTGTTCATCAACATTAGGGATATCAAAAACTTGGTTAAAAGGCAACCGACCACAGTAACTAAACAAAGCCGGCATATTGATCTTGTTGTAGTTTCTAAATTCAATTGCTACATTGACCGCATTTTCAAGTGTTTTATATGAAAAATATATTAGATCATGATCAGCAAAACCTACAGAAATTTGATTTAAGAATTGTATTTTTTCAGTATTGCTGATCACATGATCTAATAATGATGGTTCGGCATGAACAGGAAAGTGAGTCGATTGTTCAAAGTTCACAATTTTCAAAGACAATCTGCTCAATGAATCAATATACTTTTTAACTAGATTACTTCGCTTCAACAAATTATAATTAAAATCGCCGCATATTATAATATCAGAAAACATTGAAGAGTAGTTAGATAGTATAGCTTCTAGATCGTTAACACAATCCATGCCAGGAGGCTTATAAACCAATCCGAATAATATTTTTTGACTTTTCAGCATTAGACGAATTAGAAGTATTTCTAAGTTTGGTTTGCTATCAATAAATATAATATCGGAAACTATGGAACATTTAACATAAACACAGATGCCACCACCACCATCACTATTTCGATCATTTCTTAATATTTTGAAACCAGGTATTTGAATCACAGTATCTGATATATAATCTCTTATCCTAGTTTCAACTACACATATAATATCGAGCCGGACGCCACTAATTAAGGTTTTCAACTGATCAATTTTATTTTTAATTGAATTTATATTGATATGACAGATATTTAATCCGTCATAACGATTCAGGGATGATTTAAGAACCACATTAGAATATGTATACATTTTACCATTACTATCACTGCTCAATACGGAACTATGTTCACATTGATAATTCTCAGCCATAATCATTGTTTAAAAGTAAACACACTCTCGAAAACCCAATCCATATATCACGAACACTATGAATCACCAAATTGTTGCATTTACTATCAAGTAAGAAAATCATTATTCCTAAATGAAATCTGTTTTCTGAAAAATAAAATAAAAAGTTTGTAACTAAATAAAATATAAAGTATATAATTTGAAAATTAAAACTTAAACATAAAACATTAATTAATATTCTATTAATAAATAATGAAAACATAACAATTTAATCAAATTATGCGAGTAAAATTATTAAAAAACCAAAAATAAAAATAAAAATTATTAAAAATATAGACAACAGTTTACATTTTACTTTTAGACCTTGTATTTATGACTGCTGACGTTGATGTTGATGTGTCAACCTGAATTGTATGAATTGCATCTTTTTTATTTAGCTGTCCCAAATACCGTATTATTGTATTGGCTTTTTCATCTTTAATTTTAACATGAATAAGTCCATATTTTGTATAAACTTTTTCAATGTCATCACGATTTCCAGATTTTTTTAACTTTAAGACGTCTTGTAGAATACTATAATTTTTCCGGGTTAAACTATCATTGCAATATATCCTTGTTTGTAGTGGTAAACCGATATGATTCAAGCTTAAATTTTTTTTCTTTAAATATTTTGAAAAAAACGCTGATTTCAATCGTTGATTGCAAAATTGTACCATAATTGGAACTTGGGTCTTTGATATTTGAATTGTTTGAGAGGTAGATCTCATCCAATATATATTATTTACAGCATTCGTTGCTGCTTCAAAATCAACGGCTTCCGCTATTCCTTTGAACACTTCATATACAGTTTTTTCGCTAATAAATGGTATTCCACTTATTATTAGGTCACACGATCGTTGATTCCGTTCAATATTATCCAGACGGATTTCGATTTTGTTTTCCATATTCTCAATTAATTCAGAAAATCCACTAATATGTTCAGTAAGGTTTTTAATTTCGCTGTGAATATCAGTTTTGGTTGAACAAATACACTTTTCCAAATCATTTTTAAGTTTGTCTAGGCCTTTCTCAAGCGCTTCAATTTTTTTATTTAAATTATCTACACACGTACTAACATTATTATTTTTTTGGAGACGGCGCCATATTGAGGTTAAAATTGAGAAAACACTTTTTCACAGTAAAAAATTATTATAAAAACCACAGCAGAAAACAATTTTACCGATATTTTTAATATGGTCGAAACAACACAGAAATATTGTATTATAGTATGATGATTGATTAGAATAAATTACACATTTCGTCTATATTTTTTTTCCTGTTTTTCAATAAAATTACGGAGCACACAAATTGTATTTCACACCAGTTTCGCCATCTTTTTTTGTAATCCAATAAATTAAACTTGTAATTTTAAATGTGATTTGAATAAATATCTTAGAATAATTCGGTTAGAAAACAATTGCTTAAATAAATTTGGCAAATACTCGTAAATGTTCTGTACAACAATTTTTATGTGGAAGTAACATTTGATATTGAACTATGAATCCGAGATATGTATTTAAAAATAAAGCGATGCTGTATTAACAAAATAGTCCTTAAATTATTAGTCGAATTAGTTTTCGACTTCTGTTCAGTTGTAACCTAAAAAAAATTTCGTAGAAAATATAAGCGTATAAATTTCACTAAAGGGTAACCAAGATAAATTAATCGTCCTTTTAGAACTATATATCACACTTGTGAAGCCTAATCTTAATTAATTTTAGTTTGTTTAAAGTCCAATCAATGGCTGGATAAGATGTGTCACAGAGGCGAAGATGTTTGTCATTGCTGCCATGGCTTGCAGATTTATCCGATTAAAATATCATGAAAAATGTGTGGATGTGACTTTTAATGGAAGTGTATGAAAAAGCCAGCAATATCATAAATTTTTAATATGGACTAGCTATTAAAATGGCCAGGAATAAAATTAGTCTAAATTATTTGTACGCTCTATTCGATGTATTCACAAGATTTTAATATCATTTGTGCGAGAGGAGGCCAGAGAATGTTTAGTTGGTTTTTTTCCGAAATTTTTAGTTCAATAAAAAATGTGTAATAATTCAAATTTATTGGTCTCCAAATATTTAAAGGATTATCAAGTGAAATTATAAGGGTACCTACCGCCGACTGAATACCAATAAGAATTTTAAAAAAAAATCTTACCAAAATTTATTTTAATTTTATTTCTTAGCTCTTAACAGTATTAACGTCAAACTAGCATGATAAGTTTGAAAATAGTTTAAGAATGTATCGTTGGTCGTATAGGAAGAGAGCTGTTTTCTTCATACAGTATCATCAAACTCCAATTTTCATTCAGAACGTAAGAATTTTTTTTTTCGAATTTCAAAATTATTTGTAAAATATATAATATATGATAAACTAAATATTACTAAAAAAGAGTCGAATAAAACTCAAAAACATATTAAAATAAAAAGTTGTATAATGACTCGCCCCTTCTGCGACTGGGAGGAACCGAATCAATAATGAAGAAACATTATTATACAACAAAGGAATATTCAAAAATATTATTTTTCATTGATAAAACTTATTTTTTTGCGATTGGCCCACATTTTGCATGATATGCATTATGTGTCTAAACATAGGTACATATGTATATTTTGGCTTCAAGTCTAATAAATTTACATATACATATTATGTTAACCGAAAATTAAGAAAAGTCAAACGAAAATTTGTTTCATATTCATAACATTTCCAGTAAAAAAGAATTCGTGTAACCTATATAAATCCCTGGAAAAAACTTTGCGTACCATTTGGAACATAATACATTTAAATGCATTTCCATCAGTATTTCATAAACATTTCCATGTGTCTGGATTAAACAAATATAAAATAAAACAAAATTAAATTAAAATTTCACCGCCAAAACTGTGAGCTTCCTTATGAGACTTGTGAGTTAATTATGAAATTAAAAAATTAACACAAATCGTTAGAATAAATTGCCGAAATAATTTAAGAACCAAAATCTACTGTTCAAAGAATGATTCAAAATTACCTATAATGAGACAGGTTCTCTTATATATAATAACCAAGATCTGAACGACCATGTAAATTGTTCACAAGAAACGTAAAATGGTGAAAATAGTTAACCCGATAGAAAGTGCTCTAAAAATTACCTGGAAGACTGAAAGCCAAAACCAAAAAACATTAACATCTCAAACCGTTCGCAATGTATTCCACAAACACGAGGAGAGACGCGCTTCCCACGAAGAAAATGACTGACATCGAAGTAAAACGAAAAAATGTTTATTATTCGCCAAGAAACAATTAAATAAGCCCCCAAAGTTTTGGAGTCTTTAAATTTCACTTTTTTTCAAAACTCCGGAGGCTTGTTTCGAAATCAGTGGTTTTCTTCGTGGAACGCGCGCTCTCAACTTCCAAAAACCGAAGCCCACACGATACAGAAACATTTATTTTGATACCATTTCGTTCTTGTATCATTGAGGATTTTCGTGAACCCAGACAATGCAATTATGACTATTACCTTCCAGGATATATGTGGCTTCACCCGTCCACATAAAATTATTTACAAAATTAGAATTCGCTGAGTCCATTTAAAGAGAAACTTAATGATGGACATATATTTATTTCACGCGGTCATCTCGACGTATCTATCTAGCAAAAAACCTTTTACATTTTAAAAAATTATTACTATTTTCCAAAACAATTCTCGGCAAATCATCTAATCAATCATTCTATTTTGAGATAACAAAAATAAAATAAAAATTCTACACACAACAAAAAAACATTATTATCTCATCAATTTACTGCTCTCCAAACTATTTTCAAACATACTTCAAATATTTATTCTTATTATTATTATATAGATGTATAGAACAATAGAGCTTTTCACATTTTTCAATATAACAACATTACACATATATACATACACACACAAATTGTAAATTACAAATTCTAACAATTTCCAATTTTTTTTTTTTTGCTGCGATAAAGTAATTAAACAACAATAAGAATTTTTTTGTGTTAGGGCTCGTTGATTTCAAGCAGTATAAAAAATAATCATTTCTTAATTCCATATCCAGACTCATAATTATATAGACAATTAACAGTACGGTTGCGGAAGGGAAACAAAATATCTATACCGGAAAATTTATGTGATTCTAAAAGTTTTGTACACAAAAATATAAAAGAAATCTTGAAAATTATATAAAATTGTTTTCCCTCTATTCTATAGTTATAATATTTACAGCAAAAGGTGGAAGCTATTACTTGTATGTATATATGTTTAGTATACAAGTTCTTTAAAGCTTAGCACCTTTATCTTAACTTTTTCTGTGTATTTTCCGTTTGCTACAGATTTCCGTAAAGTGTATACATATTAAATAGAAATGTAAATAACAAACATAAAAAGTGGAACTATACATGTACGACTTGCATTTGAACGAAAGCTAAAGCGAATGTTTTATATCCGAAAATGTTGAAAATAAAAAAAAAAAATAAAATACAGAAAACAATTTTAGAGTTAGAAACTTTTAGCTATCACCATCAAATTAATCCTATCAAAAGCACAAAAAACATATAAAAAAGCTTTATTTTGATTTTATTTGTCGAACGTATGTGATTTTCGTTTTATTTCGTTTTAGCTGACTTTGTTGTAAAATATTTTTTGTTGTATGGGAAAAGGACAAAAATTGGTACAGCCAAGGAAGCAAATTCGAACATACTGGTAAAAGTAAATAACGGTAAGTGCAAATATCGTGGACTGTACCGCCATCACAACAATTCTCCTATTTCAACTATTTTAGAATTTTTTTTTCTCTGTAGAACATTTCACATAAAATAAAAAATTTAAAATATAATAAAAAAAATATACAACACAACAAAAAAATATAAAATAAAATAAAAAGGAAAATACAAAGTAAAATATCATTTTCTTTTGTTTTTTTTTATGGATTTTCCTCCTTTCTGAGTAACATATTGAATCGTAAAAAAACCAAGTCAAACACAAAATAAAGGATTTACCAATTGAAGTTGAAATGAAATAAAAATTGATCTGGTGCCGCATATTGTTCCACTCTGCTGCCTCATAATATCCTATGTATGAATATACATACACATGTATGTACATACACTCGTGTTATAATATTTCCAACCTAGAGGGACAGAAAAACATGACACCCCAGAACACCGACAAAAAAAGGTTGATGATGTAAAATTTAGTTTTATTTTCATTTTTTATTGTAATCGCGGGAAACAAAACATGGCAACAAAAATTTAATTTTATTATAATTTTTATTTGATAGCATAGCTATTCCTACTTTATACTATTTTGAGATTGATAAGGGTTATATTATATTACTATTATACATATTATGTATATTGTTATTATGATTATGGTTACTTACGATTTGTATTTGGAATCGATGTGATAAGGAATTATATTGGTTTTTATTTTATTTGAGGTTGTGTTGATGGCTTACCTGGAAATAGAAAAAAAATAATAAAGTAAACTGAATAAATATATACCTATATGATATCATTATTAGATAATGAACGACCAATGGAATGAACATATATATTTAAAGAGTTCTTTTCCAAATATGTAATATTAAAATATCTGATATTCAATCCATTATTGCTATTTGTTATGTATGTATTGAACATCCTCGTTCTCATTCAATCAGTAATTCTAAATTTAATGAAATTACGAAAAGACTAAATAAAATTTCTATAGAATTCATAAAGATTTAAGAAGAAATGTTTCATTAATAAAAAAAGAACTAGACTGGGCTAAAGTTTGTACACACCACATCACTTTACTTATGATTTTCATTAACTTTAATGATACTGCTGGCAAAGTCGATAAGGTTTATTGATCGGATCTATTTGTCACAAGCCTATATTGATATGGAGATATGTATCTATAGCAATCAATTGTATGATTAAATTACATAATACCAATCAAAATAATTTTGGTATACATGATATCGATGGTAACACCTCTATAAACATTATCCATCACTTTTTGTTATTTTGATTTATCTTTCTGAGGAAATCTTTCCAACCGCAATGGATGATTGATTGGTATAGGTAGAGCAAAACATCCAAATTTATGTCACCTTTAAGAAGATTGAAAGCAGGTATAAACTTAAGTTAATTTCTGAAAATTATTATTAAATTTTCAATTTTCTGATAATTCTAATATCCAATATGTACATATAAACACTTTGAAAACTATTTTATGTAAAATCAGCGTTATAAAAATTTAGATTCGTATATTAGAATTTTTTCTAATTAGATTTCTGTTGATTATTGAGACACAAATAATAAAAATTAATTTGGATGTCATGCACAAGAAGGTGGTACGTCAGAGAAAGTGATTAAGTAGAATTAATTTTTTATAGATCATCGAGTAATGAAGGTAATGCGCAGATATCAGCGAAATAAGTTACAACATTATTTTAGTTTGCTTAAAGGACATTAAAAGTATATATTCAAATTACTGATTGCCGATTATCTATATACATATATTTGAACTTAGAGAAAGCAACGCCTCTGGTTCAAAGACAGTGGTTGAAGTAAATTTGAAAAGACTTCTACGCAATTTTGATATTTATCAAATGCAATTATCTCAAGATGTAACAAAAAAATGCCCCTCCTTAATTTTCAAGTTGCAGATTCTCAAAACAGAAATGTCAAAAACACTCTTTAAAATTGAATATTGATTAACTAAAAAAAAAAATATTTTGATGAATTATATGCGTTCACCGAGGAAACCAAATTTTATTTTTCCAAAAGAAAAACTTTTAGTTAGTTTGAACAAAACTTTTTCGTAAATAGAAAATTTTACTAATTGCTTTTATTTGATGAAATTTTAAAACTATTACATTCTATGTTTAGTTTTCCAATCCGATTATACTAAAAACAGAATACACATCATTTAGGATTTAACTACATATTATGCACATTTAACTAAATCCTGATAAATTATTGAAACGATTAAAAACTGATGAGATTACCATTTAAATCCCAGTTATGTAAAAAAAAAAAGTTTATATAATAAAAATAAATTAGTTTATGGAAAATCTTTACCCAATTAATTTTCCATTTTCCCCGTAAACCTATTCAATAACATTTTTTTTTTGTATACCAGAAATGCAATTATGCTCAATGTATTTTTCTCTATTTTCTATCTTCCGATAATGACAACGAGTCTGCCTAACTTTTTTATGTTTCTAAAAATACAGAAAAGACAAGAATTTAAATGCATACAAAAAAAATTGATTTTTCCGATTTGATTTTCCAATTGAATTGAACATGCATATACATACATATATACGTATATTGCATTTTAAAATAACAAACAAAAACTAGAAAAATTGTATGCATCATTAAGTACATTTTGATGTTATTTGAAATAAAAATATGAATTATTGGTAATTTTGTTTTTGAATTATGTATAATCAGATTTGTCGTTGGTGTTGCTATTTTGACTACAAGTATGTATACATATTTTGGGATTAGGGTTATGGTATATGTATGATGATAAGAGAGAATATTTTAAATTGGCAAATGATAATGTAATCATTCAATTTGGTATACGTGACAAAAATATTTAATTTGTTAAATTGATTTGTTCTGTTTATCTTTAGTCTTTTAGAAAGTATAGTATACAAATGCATACATATGCTGATATAGAAGACCAAACATTATTTTTAAATTGATTATCTTAACTTAATTGTTAAATGTGTTATGATGAATTTCTTACATTAAATTCTTATTAGCTGAGACATATGTAAATATTGATTTTAATGTTTGAAAAAATTATGGTAAAAGTAACCAACAAATCAGTATTATTTAATGTTTTACTTATATAGAGTTGCACGAATTCAAATAATTTAGAATGCATTTACATACAAAAATATATTTTGCACTCTAATTTAATTTTTATTGCAAAAGGTTGCAGCAGTATACGTGTTACGTACTTCATGTACGTAACACGTATACTGCTGCAACCTTTTGCAATAAAAATTAAATTAGACTGCAAAATATATTTTTGTATGTAAATGCATTCTAAATTATTTGAATTCGTGCAACTCTATATAAGTAAAATATTAAATAATACTGATTTGTTGGTTACTTTTACCATACTTTTAACAAAGTCGCATGAAATTGAGAACTATAAAGTCGTAGTTCTCAATTCCATGACTTTGTTTTCTTCGTGCAAAGATTTATATGCACAAAAATTATGATTGTAACTACCTTTAAATATTGCGATAATCAGTAATTATAATTTATATAGTTTTGTTTAATAAACAAAAATATACAAGGTCTCGGGATTGTTTATTTGCAGTACTAATTAAAAGCCTAATCCTGAGCTTGCTCTTCATAGAAAAGCTGAAGAAGCCAAGCTTTCTACACCGTAGCCATCGTCGACTACAACAACCTCTGCGCATACTATAAGGTGACTCTCCTTTCAAACATCGCTACACAAGTATTTCCAGATCCCCACACAGAACGTGACGTTCAAAAGAAGCCATCTATCGTATTCGTCCGTCAGCGTCCAATTTCACAGCCATACATAACAATGGACCTGATTAACGTTCTTTAAAACTTCAGCTTCATGTCAATTGTTAGGTTTTTAGATTTTAGCAGTGGCCTTAGCTCACAAAGCTCGACTGCCTGCTCAGCCTCACATGATAAAAAAGTTACGTCGGAAAACCGGAATAACATAATGAGTATTTGAAAAAAAATTTAGAAATGTTACACGTTTCATAATTATGTTACAATGAAGTTTTAAAAAAAATTTAAAAAAGAGAAAAACGTGCTGGTTGCACCGGTAAGCCAGGCTTCGATCGAATAAATATTGTTGACATTAAAATAAATTAAAATATACGAATCATTATAGGAGGAAAATTTACTAGTAATTTGTAATAGTCATCAAACAACTAAGACCAAATGATTCTTAGATATCATAACGTCGTGACGTAATAAAATGGAATTTACTTTGTGTTAAATAACGGTATATAAAAACCTTATTCCTTTTAACGTATAGTGACCACTACTAAAATCTGGTGTGACATTGTCCCTATAACCAGAGATCTTGTATTTTATTTTGGACTCATTAATCGGATTATCTGGAACGCAAATAAAAACAAAAAACAATGATACAGGATACAACAGAAGATCATTCCAAAATATCAACGCCAGATACTACCAATAATGATCCTAAGTACTTCTGGAACTTTTTTTAATAATAAACGACAGACCAACGGGTCTGTGGCCTCCAGGTATTGCATTAATATACAATCATGTGACCAACAGTGTGTGATAATATGTTTGCCAAGTTTTAACAATCAATGTACTAAACCAACAACTCAACAGCATCTATAACAAATTAGGTATCCAATTTAGTTTAGATCTATATACAAATAATCGAGGATATATTACAAGCTTAATCTTTATTGTTCATGGTTGCGGTCCCGAAAAGTTAACATAAACGATTCTGTAACAGTCGACCTTGAACTAATGGAACTGCTTTGTCTGCTCTTGAATCTGGCAAGTTTTCGTGCTACAGGGAAATTTCATCGTTGTCGTCAATTCCTTAAATATTTGCAACTCATTAAGCCGATTATACCACGTCATTTATCAGCAGTCCACCACGCCTTCGTCCAAAGAAGTTTACTATCAAAACAATGATCAAACAACACCTGCAAGTCGACACCATATACACAGAACTCAGTCAAAGCTTTCGATTCGATCGATCATGTTAAAGTAATTCAAAACTTGTCGAAGTCTGGGTTCTCCAATGGATTTGTGGAATGGATCTCGTCGTATCTTAACGGTAGACAACAATATATCGATATTGATGATGTAAGATGAAGACGAAAGGAAGTTCCGCACGATTCTCATCTGAGACTATGGATTTTCATCGTTTTCATTGATATAACGAATGTTATCCAAAACTTTGATGTACGAATCCAATTCATCACGACTAAATATAAACAAGTGCAAAATTATGTCATTCTTTCGAAAGAAGAGGCCTTTGCAAGCCATGCATCATATTAATTACTATACTGACATTTTTTTTTTGTATTTTTGTTTTGCTTTCATTTCTAAAAGCATTCGTATTTTGGTGTTCAAATTATTTTTAAAATATTCAGTGAAACAGTTCAAATTTGAAAAAATGCCACATTTAATAATATGCTGCGTGTCAAGTTCGCTCTAATTCAACAAATTATTTTATGTATGCTTTAGTGAAATTTATTTTGCTCATAAAATTTAATGGCATGTAAGAATATCAAAGTTATGTATATTATAATAAAGAAAATTATAATTATTTAGAGGGCCCACACTATTAAGAGTGATCAAATTTAGTTTTCATACAGTTTCAACAAATGAAAATTAATAATTTGCATTTGAAAAATAATATTTTGTGAGTTTTTATTGTTTTTGCGTAATAAAATACCAGTGTCTGGGATTTTTTTTTCTGTGGTGTGTTAAATGTACTTTTTCTGTGTTTATGTTGGGATTGTTGTCTTATCATAAATGTATTTTATAGGAATCATATTTTGTTAGATAGATCATACAAACATATATCATAACCGTGTTTAGTGTATTTAGTAAAATCTATTTAGAAAATTATGATAAAGTTTGTTATGTTATCGTAGTTAATTATGATATTATGAAACTATATTTATCAAGCATAAACTTTACCAAATTTAAATTAAAGAATTCTATCTAATAGTTTGATATTTTATTAATATATAATTAACGATATTTAATTAACGATCGAATTTGTTCTGATTATTTTGAGAACAAATTCATGAACATGAAGGGAACGTGCAAACGATTATGCCCAAATGCCATTCCGACTATCTTCGCTTCTTCGTCGAATGTGTCGCGGGACCCTTTAATTGAGTTGGATGTACACTTGTCGGCTGAATGGATTCAAGATGTTCCAATTATTAACTCTGTCAGTTCTTCTTCAGTTTCATCTGGCAAAATTATTTATGATACTGAGCAAGAGTATGATGAATGTACAGAAGTTAAGCCTGAGTCAACCGAAATGACTTCCGAAAGTGCATCAACAGCCATTGAAAATATGGAGGTGATCTATTCAGAATTGCTGTGAGAAGAATTGCTTAAAAAAAGTGAAGTTAATATTTTCAATATCTTTTTAATTATGCTAATTTCTTCATGCTAATTTCCTTTACAGCCTCCAAAAAAAGTAACTCTTAAAAAATCACTTAAGACATCAACTTCAAGCGAATTATCGTCACCTAAGAAAGATATTCGACGTAGAACCAAATTGAACGTTCTAAGAAAATTGTATCGCGAGCTAAAGAAAATACATCATCGCATAGAACAAACCGTTTTTCGCCGCAATTCCAAAATATATAGTCTAGAGTCAGGTTTAGAGAATCTTAAAAAGTCAAAACTTGTTACAAGAAGAGCACCTTACTAATTTAATATCAATATCGGAACCGGTTAAAGAAATTTTAAAAAGACAGCTTCGTAAGTCTAATGGCTTAACATTACCCAAATAATTTGAAATTAGAAAGTTTGCACTGACCCTCAACTTTTATTTTTTTTTTTTTACATATATAGCTATTTTATGTAAATCATCAAATCCAATTCAAAAAATATTCCTAAAAAAAAGAAGTTTTTTTGAAAATACAAAATAAAAAATAAATTTATAAATAGCTAAGATTAGTGACTCCTTATTTAAAATAAATGACATGGAGTCACGATTCAAACATTAAAAATTAAAATCAAAGTAGTTACGGTATTACACAATCCGTTATTAATCTAAAAATTCAAAAAACATAAATAATAAAAATAAAATTTCAATATCATTCAAAGAAAATAACCAATCTTTTAATAAATGACAAAATTCATTAAAAGTTTTTGCATTGATTATATTGGATGGTAGTTGACTAAATAATTTGGGAGCAGTGTATGCGAAAAATCTCTTAAAATGTTCTGTATTTGGTTGAGGAATTTTAATTCTATATTTGTTACGAAACAAGTACGGCACACTGTTATGAACTTTAATTAGACGATTGCCACTCATCAAATAGTACATTCTTAAAACCTTGAAAACGTATAAATATCGCAGCGGTAAAATTTTTAAATTTACACACAAATGTAAAGATGTGGTTCTTTGTGAGTTATTCATAATTCTTACTACTCTTTTTTGAATGATCGTCACGGGTTTGATGCTTGCTAAGTAAATACCACCCCAACAAGTTATACCATTTTGAAGATATGAGTCAAACAATGCATAATAGAGGCATCATAAAAATTAAATCTAAGTTTCTTTTTTAAGTTGGTCACGTGCTCTTTAAAGTTTAGCTGATAGTCTAAAGTAAGTCCCAAATATTTAAATGTCATCACTGATTCAATATGTACACAACGAGTATTACAGTTGGACTCATTACATGAAAGTGAATGGCAAAGCAATGGATTAGAATCATGATTGGCACAACTCACATTGATATACATCAATTTCGACTTACTGCTAAGAACAAAATCATGAACGTGAAACCATTTCTTTAGCAATCTTATGTCATCTTTAATGGCGCAATTTAATGAATTCATATCTAAGCTAGAGTATAGCAACGCCACATCATCAACAAAAGCAATCGGACCACCATGCAGCTTAAGATCAAAAATCGAATTGCAAAATATCAAGAAAAGCAAGGGCCCTAAAACGGAGCCTGGGACTCCAATGTTAACAACTTTAATATCACTAAGAATTTACTAACGCAGACAGTTTGAACTCGATTTTGAAGGTAAGACTTAAACAAGGAAAGAGCCGAGCCTCTGATACATATATGTGCTAACTTATCCAACAAAATTTCATGATTGACAGTATCAAACGCTTTAGTGATATCTATGAATAGAGATGATACTTTTAGATTGCTATTCAGATGATGATGGACTGGAGTTAGAAAAGAAATAACCGCTTTTCCGTCGGTAAATTTTATCTAAAACCAAACTGTCTATTATCCAAAAATTGTATTCTATCTAAATAGGTCAATAAACGCCCTTTAAGAATTTTTTCAAAAATTTAAAAAAAAAATGAATTTACTTACTTTTATTCCCTAAAAGCTTATGACTACGTTCGAAAGATAATTAGTTCTCTACTACCCCATTCAAAAACAATTGCACAGTGGTAGAAATGTGTAAATGGAAAGGCTGGTTTCACAGAAGAATCTATTCATATGTACGTTGAAACTTCTTGTAGATATGGAACGAGCAAACAATCAAGATGTCTTCTGTAATTTAGTTTTTGATGAAATTGGTATACGCAGTTAAATATAATGGAACGATAAACGAACAGTTGGTTGTGTAGATATAGGGAATGAACTTGAAAGTGAAGAAGTAGCTACTCAGGTTCTGGTATTTATGGTTGTAGGGATCAACAAGAGATGGAAAATATCAATAGGATATTTTCCTATTGTTGCGTTAAATAGCGAGCAGAAAAATAATTTATTGTCACAGTGCCTTCATAATATTTATGCCACGGGGAATAATTGGAATTACATTCGATGGACGTCCAGTAAATTTTTCCCTAGCAAATTCATTAGGGTGTTATACAAATGTAAGGAATTATTCAGATTTAGATGATTTAAATCCGGTGTTACATTTCAATGATGGGTCTTTTTACTGAATCTTATCTTGACCGATCCATGTCACATAGTTATCTTGACCGATCCATGTCACATGCTTAAATTAATTCGCAATACACTTGCTGAAAAATGTCCTCATTAGATGACAACAACGAAGAGATATCGTGGCATTATTTAGAATTATTATTACAGCTACATTTAGGAAACAAATTGCGAACGGCCCATGTTTTCTTTAAAAACCAGAAAATGAACGTTCGACTTACCACTCAAGCGTTAAGTAATTCTGTTGCGGATGCTCTTGCGTTTTGCAGAAATCACCTAAATCTACCGAAATTCCAAGGAAGCCTAGCGACGGTGCGATTTATTAAAATCATTAACAATGTGTTTGAAGTTCTAAACTCTCGAAATAGCTCTAATTAATTATCATCCTATTGTTAAGTCATCCCGGAAAACTGGTTTTGTTGGTAGGATTCCAACTTTAAAAAGCATTAATTTTATATTTGAGAAATTCATTAAAGCTGCACATCTTAAATTCGTGCCATTCTACAAACTAAATCAGGACCACCTTGACTTTTCTTCGGTAGTATTAGGGCCCGTTGAGGCTCTAATAATAGTCCCACAGTGCGACAATTTACTGCAGCTTACAAAAGGCTCCTAGTTCATACACAAATTGTAGAATCAGGTTTAGATAATTGTTTACCTTTAGAAGAATTAAACATTTGAAATCCTATAAATGCGATAAATTTGACAACTGCCAAAAATATTTTAGTTCAACAACTTCATCAAAATTCTAACATGAGCAATACCGATTATCTTACAGACGAAGAAACTACTTTTCAATCTGAAAATTTTGATTTATTTCAAAATCTAGATTTATCGGATTTTGTTGAGAACGCAGTGGAATATGTGGCTGGCTTCATAGTTTTCAGGTTAAATAAAACACTCTTCGAAAGCAATAACTTCACTCATAGCTAAAAAAATAGAGGAGGTTTAGTAGTTCCCATAGTAAAGATACTGCGCTAAGAAATTCGTCAATATATAAATCTGTCGAAAAACAATCCGTATATAATAAATTTATAATTAATGTTCAAAACAAATTGTTTATATTTGTAATTGAATTAATATCAAAATAATAATAATAATAAAAATTTGAAATAATATCTATATTATGTCTCATACCATATTATATTAAAATTATCTAATCCTTTAAATCTAATTGGTTACATTAGAGAACTTGAGTCCTCCCAGGCAATTGGAGAATTTAAATATTAAGAAAATACGCAAAGTGCTGATCACTTTCAAACTGTAGCTGAAGTTTCTTTGAGTATTTCTAAAACCGTGTTTTAACTATTTTCATATTCTTTAGAAATTCCTAACCGTTTTCACATAATATTCACATATGTAAATATGTTATCCATTAGTTAAAAAATTCAAAATTAACTCAAACTTTAATAAAACAATATAACACACTATAATACTTTGAATTCAAAAAAGAAACCAGAACATATTTTGATTTCCAATCAGTTATTGAATAATATATTCAAACTGCGTCCCATCAGCATCAAGTTGACCATAGACTTCCTTGTTTAGGTAGTGTACAACGTCTGCCGTCTATATAATAATTTTTATTTTCAATATAATATTTATAAACCACACTAATATTGCGATCGATTCGAGAAAAAAAACCAATACAAATAAATATAAATTTAGAACTATAATTTTTTATCTATTATTTATGTTCAAATGACAGTCATTAATCAAATCAAAATGTGTATCAAAAGAAAAGAAAAAATTCTAGAACAAATTTATTAAATAAGATTACAGAAGAGGCTTTTCCTCTTCTTTCTTTCCATTCTGTTTCCGAAATGATATATTAGATAGGATTGAGGAAAAACTCTAATATATAGTTATAACTATATATTATTGTATGGAAAATTATATAGAGAAGAAAATATCTACTATGTATTTATTATATTTATTTATTTTATTTTTTTATCTATTTCATTATTATTTGAAATTTTATTGTCCAAAACAACAACAACAAAAAGTAGAAAACTAAATAAATGTGTAAATTTATGTTGATTTCCAGGACGAACAGCAAAAAAAAAAAAAAAAAAGGATCACAATCTAAACATAAATTTAGATTTTACATATGTAATACATTTTTTCATGTTTCTTATATGTATAGTGGGAATTGGCCAAATTAGGGTCATTTTATATTCAATTTTCTACTATTATTTTTTTGTAGACATACACTTTAATAATAATATTGTTATAGTTTTATATGTATATAATATAATATTATAAAAATACATATAAGAATTTTAAATAGTGAAGGGATAGGCATTTTCAAGTGTTGTCACTTGAATTATGATAAGATATGTGGCAAATTAGCATACTATGCGAGACGAAAGGAAATGTAAAATTACCAAACCAGAATACTAAATAGACAACATTTAACTTTTTTTTTTCGAAATTCCAAAATGTATTTTCCCCATAACATTATTTTTAATCAAATTAAAAACTTTGTATTCAAAATTGAATTACAAATTCGTCTCTCTCTATGCATTGTATTCGTATATACGAGTATGTATGTATGTATATGCGAGAAAAAAAAATGTATACTTTGTGATTTCATCTTGAAACGAAAATTTTTCACATAAGAATGTTGAAGAAAAAGGATTTTATTTTTTCATATTATATTTTTATTTCCGAATGCAATGATAATGTCTGTTTTTATTTGAATTTAATTATTAAGCACTGTAATAAAAATTGAGCACTAGAAGTTTCTTTTTCTTTGTATGTTTTATATTTTGTGTTACAATATTGAACAGTTTTATTGATATTGAATATAAGTTCCAACAAAAGTTTGGATTCTCAATATGCAAGGACCACTTGTTTGTCACAAAATCGACGAGGTTGTATTATTTATTTATTAATTATATTCCTATTATTATTAAATGTATTTACTTACTAAAACTGCCGATTAATAATTTTTACAACATAAATAGTTACATAAAGCATTCTTGAACGGACCCTTCTGTATGTGTATTAGAGACACGACCGTAGATGAAGGACTACGTGTTACAGTAAACAGCAAACCAATAAATCATAATAGTTTCTCTGACACTGCCATATGAATATATAAATTTGTAAGCAAATAAAACAATATAGAAAAACTGTAAACAATAGAATACCTATCATCCAACATATCTAATTTCATCAGAAACGGCGTATATTGAAATTTTTGTAGTACACAGAAATCTTCTAAGTAATAACTAACGTCACAATACGGTGCGCAGGTTATTAATCAATTCATTACCAAAAAACCTCAATTTTTAGAAAAACAAAATATTGTGACTTTCATGCCTAATGTTAAACACAATCACAGCAAAAGAGTTGTTAGTCTGGTGGTTAGTGTTGTAGCTACAGAGCTTGGTGTGGTAACGAGCGATGGTTTGATCCTAACCAGGGTAATTGTAATTTTTATGAAGGATATTTATTTGAGTCGACGACCGAGGTTGATGCGATTAGTTGCAAATGCAGAATATGACCATTATTCAGTATATTATTCACCACAATGTTAGAGAAGTAAGACGTGAGTGAACAAAAACAATAGAAGAGAAATGAGAAAAGACCCGGCGAAAGGAAGAAAATGCAATTTAATGTGCAAATTGAGTGCCTTGAAGCTGCACCAGCCAAATCAGCCCGCCACAATGAAACCTAGCCCATAATTTATTACAATTTTATTACAATTTATTACACCAAGTCCCGATTTTATTACACTTGCCGTTCGCGAGAAATTCGTGGGCGGTGTTACTTCAAATTGAACCTACACCGCCACTTTGTAACTTTTGATGTAATTATGATATCAAGATGGGACTTGGGCCAGAATTTATTACAATTTTATTACAATTTATTACACCAAGTCCCGATTTTATTACACTTGCCGTTCGCGAGAAATTCGTGGGCGGTGTTACTTCAAATTGAACCTACACCGCCACTTTGTAACTTTTGATGTAATTATGATATCAAGATGGGACTTGGGCCAGAATTTATTACAAATTTATTACAATTTATTACACCAGGTCCCGATTTTATTATACTTGCCGTTCGCGAGAAAATCGTGGGAGGAGTAACATCAAATTGAACCTGCACCGCCACTTTGTAACTTTTGATATAATTGTGATATCGAGATGAAACTTGGGCCAGAATTTATTACAAATTAATTACAGTTCACTGGTAAGTCACCGAAAAATAAAATGTAATTATTTTGTGTAAAAATCATCTAATTTTAATAAAAACCTACTGAAATTCAAAGGAAAATATCAAGATGTCGATAAAATTCAACTGTAATAATTTATTACACCAGACCGCCACCATATTTTAGATGGAAATGGATGTTGTTTACACTATACGGTACATATATACCTTGTAAAGTAATGATTTATAATTATTTTTTGAAAAGTCTATTTCAAGTCAACGAAAAATATCAAAAAAGTCGATTTTATCACCTGTAATAATTTATTATACCAGACCGCCACCATATTTTGGATAGATCTGGATATTGTTTACAATATACGGTATACATACACCGTGTCAAGTGGTGTAACTTAATTATTCTGTGTAAAAATCATCTTAATTTAATAGAACCCTACTGAAATTGAAAGGAAAATATCAAAATATCGATAAAAATCACCTGTAATAATTTATTACACCAGACCGCCACCATATTATAGATAGAACTGGATGTTGATTACACTATACGGTACATATATTTTTTGTAAAGTAGTGATATTTAATTATTTTGGGTAAAGTCTATTTCAAGTCAACGAAAAATACCAAAAAAGTCGATTTTATCACCTGTAATAATTTATTACACCAGACCGCCACCATATTTTGGATAAATCTGGATATTGTTTACAATATACGGTATACATACACTGCGTGAAGCGGTGTAATTTAATTATTTTGTGTAAATTCATCATATTTTAATAAAAACCTACTGAAATTCAAAGAAAAATACCAAAATGTCGATAAAATTCACCTGTAATAATTTATTAGGTGATAAAATCGACTTTTTTGATATTTTTCGTTGACTTGAAATAGACTTTACCCAAAATAATTCTAAATCACTACTTTACAAGAAATATATGTACCGTATAGTGTAAACAACATCCAGTTCTATCTAAAATATGGTGGCGGTCTGGTGTAATAAATTATTACAGGTGAATTTTATCGACATTTTGATATTTTCCTTTCAATTTCAGTAGGGTTTTATTTAAATAAGATGATTTTTACACAAAATAATTAAGTTACACCACTTGACACGGTGTATGTATACCGTATCTTGTAAACAATATCCAGATCTATCCAAAATATGGTGGCGGTCTGGTGTAATAAATTATTACAGGTGATAAAATCGACTTTTTTGATATTTTTCGTTGACTTGAAATAGACTTTTCAAAAAATAATTATAAATCATTACTTTACAAGGTATACATGTACCGTATAGTGTAAACAACATCCATTTCCATCTAAAATATGGTGGCGGTCTGGTGTAATAAATTATTACAGTTGAATTTTATCGACATTTTGATATTTTCCTTTGAATTTCAGTAGGTTTTTATTAAAATTAGATGATTTTTACACAAAATAATTACATTTTATTTTTCGGTGACTTACCAGTGAACTGTAATTAATTTGTAATAAATTCTGGCCCAAGTTTCATCTCGATATCACAATTATATCAAAAGTTACAAAGTGGCGGTGCAGGTTCAATTTGATGTTACTCCACCCACGATTTTCTCGCGAACGGCAAGTATAATAAAATCGGGAGTTGGTGTAATAAATTGTAATAAAATTGTAATAAATTATGGGCTAGGTTTCATTGTGGCGGGCTGATTTGGCTGGTGCAACTTCAAGGCACTTGCAAATTGCATTGATCAAGTTACAGAGTAAGATCAGTTTTTAAATTCAACCAGAGAACAAGTAAAATATAGTGAAATAGTGGACTAGTGAGATTAAAGAGCCAGCGAGATTGAAAACATGTATTGCAATTTATTGACGAATAAGTCAGTGCTAATAAATATTTCGAATGCTTGATTGCAAAATCACTTACGAATCCTTGGAAAAGCCCGTAATTCGTAACAAAATTTTACTTGGATTTTTATTTTATTATTGAATTTTTATGTATAAAATTTATAATTTTAGTATTAGAAATGTATACAAATAAATAAGTTCTGTATAAATTAAGTTGTTTATATAATAATAAAATAAGTGGTGTATTTGTCTATATAACCTGTGTATATATGATAAATAAACATTGAATATTTAAAAATCTAAATTTTTATTGGTGTATATATACTTTAATTTGTGAGTAAATAACTATCCGGAGAACTATATTTCAGTTTCGGTTATAAATACATTTCGTAAGTAAGTGTGATCACCGAAAAATCATATTTAAAAAAATGAGTAAACGTAATTATTACGAGATTCAACGAGAAATTAAAAAAATTTGACTGAATTAGTAATGGCGGCACTGATAACCAATCGTTTAATGATTCCTTTCATTACGGAAATTACGATATTGCGGACGCTGACAAGTCAACGGATTTAGAAAATTTTCATGACAAATCCTCGATTTCTTCACCTCAAACATTCCCAGAATTAATAACGTTTCCAGGATTAATTGTAAACTCTCTATCGAAAGATATTGCGAAATGGAGTGTATAATTCAATATTTCCATTCAATGTGGAAATTCATTACTTAAATTTACTGCGCAAACTTAATTTACAGTTGAAAGATGTCATCCGTCTTGTACAAACCGGTTTCTAAAACCATTTATAGACGAGATAAAGTATCTACTGAAACATGGAATTACAGTCAGCTGCAAACATATTACATTCTCGTTGAGGGCATTTATTTGTGACGCTCTAGTTTGTTCTTTTGTGTTAGGTAGTATTTAACTAAAAATATTAAATAATATATTTAATATTTACCATAATAATATATTTAGATTTACCATAAATATATATGAATTTAATAGTTAAAACACATTCGGGATATTACAGCTGCAAAAAGTGTACTATAAAAGAGATTTATAAAGACCACATGGTAAGCTTTCCTGGGATCGAAAATACTCTCAGAACGAACGAGGGTTTTAAACAAAAATTGGAAATTCTCAGTAAAGAAAAACGCTGTGTAAGCTATTAATAGAGACTTAAGACAAACACGTTCAAGCCTAGAACCTTTCAGGATCTAAAGCACTGAAAAGCAACTGAGTTTAGGACGTTTTTATTATACTTGGCTTTGTTTATACTTTTATTGGCTTTGTAGCGTTGAAAGATAAATTGGTACCGAAATATTACCAATACTTTTTGTTATTGCTTTGTGGAATAAGAATTTCGTGTCACCCGATAAATTGATATGATAAGAACGAATGTGCGCGTGAATTTCTAACTGAGATTGTGAAGAACTTTTCTTGCCTGTATGGAACAGAAAATGTAACTTACAATGTACATAGTATTTTACATTTGACAAAATATGTGAAACAATTTGGAAGCTTAGACACGTATAGTGCATTTCGTTTCGAAAACTACCTGCAACAAATTAAATAAATGGTGAAAAAGGGTACTTATCCGATACAACAAATTGTGAATAAAATAAAACAGAAAGACAAATTTCGCCAAACTCCAGGAGAAAAATTAGTGTCTACCTTTAAACTTAATTCCACATTCCCTAATAATTACTGTTTTATAAAAAATTTAGATAAGTACTTCGAATACCCAATTGAATCGAAAAATGTTGATATTTATTGCACGCAATCTCAATCTGAAGAAACTACCTCCACATAATGGCTTTTAACATCACGGAAATAAAGACTAAAAACATAAAAATAATATTAGCAAAAAATATATAGTTTATGTACCCATTCAGCATTTAGATTAAAAACTTAAAAATTATTTCCAGAAATGTCAGCCGAAAAAAACAGTTTATTAACATCGAGTTGAAATTCAATTGAATTCAATTCAGTTCAATATAAGGCGAAAAAATTCAATATAAGCCAAATAATAAAGAAAATCGTCAACCAGTTATGCTGCCAGAAGGAAGCAGAAATACACCTTCACGAAGAACATCATCATCACCGATTTTAGGGGATGTGGTCCAGACACAAATTGAACACGGCCACATGATGAGAGTATTATAGAAGTAAAATTCGGCTAGAGCAGAGGTTAATAGTGCAAAAAAAGGCAATTGATTGTTGTTGCTATTTTTTGACATTAGACAAATATTTTTTGTTTTATTTTAAATGCTGCCAATGGCTTTATTCTTGAATCTTTCTACAAAAGAAACTATCAAGATGTATTCTTAAGCTAAAATTATTACATATTTTAAGTCTTAACCAATATTAATACTTGTTATTAGTGTTCATTATTTAATTAATATAGATTACATTTATATATGTAAGACGTAAACATTTAATATACAGTGCTGGTAAAAAAAATAGGGCAAACAAATTTATTGCAAATTAGAGTCTTTTTTTGCTAAAATTACAAAACTTTTGAAAGCAATTTGTTTATTGTTTCATTTTAAATACATGTATGACGTAATTTAAAAAAAAAAAAAATGGACCTGCAATTTAGGGGGAAACCCCGAAAAATGCCAAAATATTCAAAATAC
This sequence comes from Tipula unca, assembly GCA_951394425.1. Taxonomy (NCBI): domain Eukaryota; kingdom Metazoa; phylum Arthropoda; class Insecta; order Diptera; family Tipulidae; genus Tipula; species Tipula unca. The sequence continues at coordinate 129,423,581 of OX596380.1, forward strand.
GTTGATGGGTGTTTTAGTAATGTAATAAATTAAACACTTATTTTTTATTTTTATGTTTTATTGATTTATAGAAGTTTAATCTTTCATATTAATATTTTGTTGGACCGCCTTTTGCTTTTATTACACCGGTACAACCCCGCAACTGATGTGCAAAAAAAATGGGCAAGCAATTATTTTATTTTACGCCTACCGTTTTTGGCCGTCATTAGGGTGCAGATGTTTTATTGCCTGTAATTTATTTAAATAGTGCATATTTTGTAAGTTATTCTGTAAGTGCTCCTAGACAAATAAAGAATAAAGTGCAATTTTAGTTAAAAAAATGGGAAAAGTTAGTGAGCAGTGTAAAAGCAATATGTTGATTTTGGCGCGAGAAAAAATAACCACGCGTGAAATAGGTGAAAGATTAAACATTCCTAAAAGTACTGTCGCGTGGAATATTAAAAAAAATCGAGAGATGGGCGGTACAAAAAAAAAGAAAGGCTCTGCAAGGCCCAGAAAGACAACGCCAGTGGAAGATCGTTTTATACTATTACAAAGTCGTCGGAACCGTTTTAAAACTTCATCGGACATAAGACAAGATTCTTGAGCGAGCAACGGGAAAAAAAATTTCAGCCAGCTTAGTGAGAAAAAGACTTGTTAAAGCTGGTTTGAGAGCACTTAAACCAGTCCAGAAGCCTGAGTTCACATTACTAGTGAAAAAAAAAACGTTTGCTATGGGCCCAGGAGCATGTTAATTGAACTCCAGAGATGTGGAATGATATGATTTTCTCCGATGAATCAAAATTCAAGCTGCATGTTGGAGACGGAAGAATTTTCGTAAGGAGAAAACCTGGCGAGAGACTTAGCAACGAATGTCTTTTAAGACTTCCACCGAAAAAAGAAGGAATTATGGTCTGGGGATGCTTTTCTGGAAATGAAACCGGTCGATTGTGCTTCCTAAAGGTAAAAAAGTACTTCGAAGAAAAAGGAATCGATCAGACTTAAATCCAATTGAAAATATTTGGTCTATAGTGAAGCTAGATGTAGCAAGGAAGCGCCCAGAATCGATTGAAGCTTTAAAAAGTTTGTTGATGATAATTTGGGAATCCATATCTCCTGTGACTTTGAAAAATTAATCAAATTAATTGAATCGGAGGTGTATCGCTGTAATAAAAGCAAGAGGCGGTCCAACAAAATATTAATATTAAAGATTGAACTTCTATAAATCAATAAAACATAAACATAAAAATAAAAAATAAGTGTTTAATTTACATTAATTTAACACCCATCAACGTATTTTGAATATTTTGGCATTATTCGGGGTTTTGCCCCTAAATTGCAGGTCAATTTGGTTTTTTCAAAATTACGTTATACATACATTTAAAATGAAACAATAAACAAATTGCTTTCAAAAGTTTTGTAATTTTAGCAAAAAAAGACTCTAATTTGCAATAAATTTGTTTGCCCAATTTATTTTTACCAGCACTGTGAATCGCGGCTGTTTTAATATATCCCTGGCCAATTCATTGGGATGTGCCTTTAGATTTGAGTAATATTTCGCACTGAATTCTTTAATGGTTTCTTTAATAGTTTTAATTCCAAGATCATCGTGTATATTATTATTTCGAATGCACCACGGAGCATTAGTAATACTACGAAGTATTTTCGCTTGGGTTCGTTTCAGGAGTTCTCTGTTTGACGCGCTGATGGATCCCATAACTGAATACTATATGTCCATATGGTTTGATTATCACTTTGTACAATAAAACAGTCAAAGTGATTTCAAATGTGTATAACTACTACTTAAGTATTTTAATATAACATTTTTCTTAATATAATAATGTCTATGTATGCATATATGTATTAATATTATATTTTCATTAATATCTACAGATATTAATGTTTTAAAATTCAAGTTTTGACAACAATAAAAAAAAATTATTATTTGACGTTTATTTGACGTACCGGTATATTTTTCCCGTAAAGTAAATTTTTACTAAAATAGTTACTTTAAATTTGGCACGAAATAAGAGGTAAATTTGTGCTAAAATTGCAATTTACCGAATTTGTTGATGTACCTTGAGCATGGGTCGCAGCCTGAGTGTTACATTTACTTTTTCCATTTTTCAGATAAACATGTTTGAGAAAATCAATGATCAAAGTTTAGACAAATTCGTCAGAGGATGTTTAAAATTACTTTTGTCGGTCGAAGCTCCAACCTGTTTCACATGGTATGGTATTATTGAACTAATTTTTAACTAGTTAAAATAAAGAGATCATTACTCCAATAAAGAAATGGATTAAACATCCATTTCTTTATTGGAGTAATAAGAAATGTAAAAAAAATGAAATTTAAACAACTTTTTTATATACGACATATATGAATTAACTAGGCTAAATATGAATAGTTTAGTATATTTAAACCAAAAATGAATTATTATGGATGACATGTTCTAACTGTTTATGTTTTATTTTATTAATTATTTTAAATTAAAAATTACTTTTCAAATAAAATTCCATATTATAAATTATATAAAACATGATTTTTATTTGCTAAACATATCGCAAATTTCTATTTGCTCACGGTACGAATAATATGATACGTCAACGTATCGTAAAATGCGTACTATTTACGATTTACTCTAATACATAGAAAATCGTAAAAAATTCTAGTTATATCGGGTTTGTATCGCAAAACCGATTCGTAAACGATGTTTTGTATAAACATCAAACACCATTTTCGTATCGTAAACGAATCGCTTTATTTAGAGGGTATTGTCCTTTCATTTGACAACCAAAATAAATCAATTTATAAAATTAAATTCATTTCCGGTCAGTTACAAATTTCGAAATCCCATAACTCATAAACGTGCCCATTTTTCGATCTGATCTTTACGGAAATGAACTTTTGAAGAATGCAAAGGATATATGTACATACGAGTATCGAGTACATTCTAGAAATGCACTCAATATTGTTCATATGCATTTTTTTTGTTTTATTAATTATTTTTTTATAATTTTAAGACAAAATGATCGGAGTTTCTTGATTATTATTTGTTTGTTTTTTTGTAACTCACGAATTTAGTTTGAATTTTGTTTGACATGTTTACAGTATACAAAACTACACAAATCTAAATATGAATTGGTATTTCAGAGCTCTACATCCCTTGCATTACGACGTCATTTCCGTTTGCATTACCGGTGTATTTTGGCATGTAAAATTAAGTGTCACCTTATTATTTAGACGTAGTTCTACGTGAAAATTTATTTCATATAAAAGTACGATGTTGAGATGAAAATTCACTATAGAGTTTCATATTTGTTCTGATAAATTGAATCAAGTATGGATTGAAATTTTACTATCTAAAATCACCTACGAGATATGCTAAATTTGGTTAAGATTCAGTGATTGTAGTGCACTCTACAATATGTCTGAAAGCATACCTTGGCTCGTTGGAAGATAAAACGATTTAAATTAATTTTCTTGGATGTTTTTGACTGATACTTTAATACATTTAATAAAAAATTAAATTATTTAATTTATCCGTTTTAGTTTTAATTGTATTAAATGGCATACTCGTATATATCGCTTATTTTATTCAAACTTCTTAACTTTAATTGGAATATTTATGATATTCGTAATATCTTCTACGTACCAAACAAAAACCAACGGAATGATAATAAAACAATAAAAAAACTAAGCTTTCAATTAAAACTACAGTAAAACTAAAGTTTTTTATCATATAGCATAGTACTTTATGTACACATATATATATATATATATATATATATATATACATTAATTTCTTAATAGCAACTGCAACAACATTTGCCCGTAGGTTGTATAGTTAAAGAATAAAAATAAAAAACTGGAACACAAATATGTAGGTAAAAAAACTTACTGCAATAAAACAGAAGATGAAGTAGAAAAAAATAATTTTTATTATTTTCTTAATTACCATAAGTGAAAACTTTAAAATTAAAATGTAAAATATATATAAAACACAAGAAATTAAGTTTTGATTAATTTCTTTACTTTATAATTTTGTATATACATATGTATATATATATATGTGTCTATATACACGAGTATTTGTAGTAATCGAGAAAAGAAAAAGCTCAAAGCTATGAATATGTAAAAGCTAAATAAGTTCCTTCTGATTTTTTTTCTGTTAATAAATGAATGATTACAATTTAATATTTTAACTTATGTATGAGAGAAGCTATAAGAAATTGTACAAATATACCAATACAGAGGAGGCGGAATGTCTTGCAGCTTTCTTTCGTTATATTGCCTTAAGATTGCCGCATATTTATACTTTGTATAAAATATCATAAAACTATCATTAACAATGTAGGAAATAATTTATTATTTAAATTTGTCGGAAATAATTTTTATATTTTCTCTACCAACAAGAAAAATTTAATTACTTGGAAATATTTCTTTTATTCCGAATAAATTTTAATATTTTTTTACTTATACTTGTAGGTTCTGTGTATTTGTTGGTCTATATGTTTTTATGTGTGTATTTTTAATTAAAACGTAGAAGGTTTAAATTTTAATTTAAATAAAAAATTAATTAATTTCGAAAATTTTGGTGTAACACGTATACGTACAATTATAAAAATAATGATGTACATCGCATGCAGTTTTATATTTGATTTATTTTTATTAAAATTATAAAATGGATGGGCGGGCAATAGAATAAATCGCATATTACAAAATTAATGGAGTAACTTGTGAAATTCATAATCAGTATTTTAAATTATTACCATAGCGGGTTTCTAAAGAACAATCCATGATTAAATAATAACATAAATATTGAGTTACGCATTCTGGAAAATTGTACATATATATATGTATGTATTGTTGCTTGAAGAAAAGTTTTCAACAATTTATTTTCCAATATAGTCCAATACAAAAAAAACAAAATCAATTTCTTAGGAAGTTGCTCACAGTCACTGAACATAGTTGGCAAAATAACTCAATTGGTAAAAAATTTCAGAGATTAACGAATTTAGATCACAATGTTGATGAGAATCGTAAAAATTTAGTAGGATTCAATATATACAATTTATTTTAATTGTTTATTTATCAAAAATGATTATTTTTCATATTAAATTACAGAGTTAAATAATCGCATAAAATTAAATGGTTATACTTAAAATAAAATAAAATACAAATTAATATACTCAACAGCTGCAGAAATTTATTGTATGTATAAGTATCTTGCATCTACATCGGTTGAACCGTAATAAGTATTGTTGAAGTAATATTTAGCATGATTTGAATTAAAAAAGACGAATTTTTGTTCAAAATTGGATCCTTTTAACCCAAATATGTATAGTTATTTTAATTTAAAATTTTAAACTTTTAATATAAAAAAAGCTCTCAAATGTCAATAATTGAATATTTCGATCAAATTTATTAAATATTTGTATAACTTTATTATAAATTAATAAAATTAAATCTCGTGAAATGTTTGACAACTAAATTCATAACCCTCAATCGAAAAGTATCCGAGCAGGTTGCATTTTATTATTTTATTGCAGTATGTATTACTGTTACTTACAACTTATAGTTAGTGAACTGTTTTGTTTCATTTCATTTTATCAATATGATGGTGCCATTGTAAAAATATATAGTTTTAGTTTGAATTAAAACAATAATTTCAAAAACTAAAACAAAAATTTCCTTAAACGATGCTACGAGTAATATAATGCTAAACGTCAGAAGTTGATGAATGTGTTTTGTGGTTGGGAGAGTATAGCGTTTACGTTTAGGGCTCAGACCTGCGAATTTTCGTTGAACATACGTTTTGAATGAAGAGATTAATTTTGAAGAGTTGCTTATTTAAGCCCAGTCTTTTTATATTGTAGCTCTTTGTATAGAGGATTGCTCTGTTAATAAATGGTTGAAATGAATAGAAATAATTTCATTGGATTTTATTCCTCATTTAAAGCAAAGCATTTGACATCTGGTGAGATTTTTTCCCAACTATAGAGCCAAGGATAATAATTTATATATAAAAACTTTGGCAATTTCATCTATATATAAACCAAATTTGATGTCTTTTCGCTCGTGTGGATTACATTGTAATTTGAAATTAAATATGTAATAATATACACACATCGGCTGTGGATTCTTTTTGTAAATTTATATTTGTTTATGTAATTAGAATAAATTAAAAATTATTACTTATATTAATTAAACATATTATGTATTTATAGAACAGATAGATTCTAGATTATGGTAGGTAGCATTATACAGTTGAGGCGAGAAACAAAACCAAATTAATATTAAATATGATTTTATGTTAATATATTATGTTTTCCTGCCAGGGTTTTCAATTCATTTTTCAGTTTTTGTTCATTTTATTTTATGGAGAAATAATTATGATACGTATAAGTTACAGGTATTCCAATTGTGGGAAAGATTTTATATTTTTAAATCAGATGTGTATACTTTCATATAGAAATGTGTTGTACGATAGCTAGGTATCATAAACCTTTTCGTTGTGCTAATTAAATATACCTTCCTATTCTTACCTATTGTGTTACGTGTAAAACGTCTGTATAGGAATAGATCCGGTGTTATCTGAGAGACTTGCCCAATGCTTGATCTTATAGTTCTATCGAACATTCTATTTTAAAAAGATCACAATACAAGAACTAAAAACCAATCGGAAACTTAGTAACGTTGCGTTGCGAAAATTTGCATAATCCAGTTTTAAGGATACTAAAGGATTATTAAAAAGTAACTTGTAAGAGTTTTTATTTATATACACATGTATATAAGTATTTATATTGCATTTCTATTAAATATTTATGTATGTTTAATAATAATAATAATTCAGTATTTAAAGGCCATTACTTCGGCCCTTACTGCGTCAACAATCTGGCTCCAACGGTTTTAATCCTGGGCTTGGTCTTCATACTGTCCTAAACAATCTGAAGAAGCCAAATCATTATCTACACCGTTGAGCCATCGTCGCTTGCAACGACCTCTGCACCTACCATATGGTGGCTCTCCTTTCAGAGATCTGTACAGAGCTCGGTATGTGCCATCTATTTCGCGTTTTGGGCCGTAAATCACACGCATGAATCTTCTATCAAATTTAAGGAGTGGATATGCCATCTCTTGCACTCATCCGTCAGCGCCCAACTTTCACATCCATAACATAACAACGGGCCTGATCAACGCTTTGTAAAGTTTCAGCTTCACGGCACTTGATAGGTGTTTTGATTTTAGCAGTGGCATTAGAGGATACAAAGTACAGCTGCCAGCCGCACTTTAATATTGTCACCCACACTGTTATCGTGAGTGATAAAAGAGCCCAAATATTTGAAGCTCCTCACTTCTTCAAACGTGTAGTGGCCACTACTAAAATCTGGTGTGCCATTGCCCCTATAACCTGAAATCATGTATTTCGTTTTGAACTCATTGATCTGGAGTCCAACGGAAGCTGAAAACTCTACAAGCGGATCAAATATTTCTTTCACTCCGTTGCTATTCAGTTCAATCACGCATATGTCATCTGCATATGCAAGCACCTGATTGGACTGGCGATATAAGATGTTGCGCTGAGATGTTTCAGTTTTACGAAAGATGTACTCCAACATGAGATTGAAGAGTATCGGGGACAGAGCATCTCTCTGAAGAACACCCGAGCTAACTGCAAAAAATTTGATAGCTTGTTCTCAACTTTGACACAGCATTGAGACTGTGTCACTGTCATTCTACCCAATCGTACCATTTCAGTTGGCATACCTAGATATCCCAGCGCAGACCGCACAAACTCTCGCGATTGATCGAGTCATAGTATTAAGATAGAATCATCCGCAGTGAAAACACCGATTCGGACGAAATCCTCCTTGATAGTCACCATAACCAGGCCCTCCGCTAGAGGGGTGATTTTACCCAATATAATGTAGGACAGTAACTTACATGCTGTGCAAAGGAGAGCTATAGCGCGATAATTCTTACACTTCAAGCGGTCTCCCTTTTTGAAGATGGGGCATATCGCGGCTACTTTCCAGTCGTAAGGCATTACTTCGGTTCGCCATACTAATCGAATAAGGTCGAAAAGATAGTTACACAAAGTATCCCCGAATATCAAGAGCTCCGAATTAATGCAGTCCACTCCAGGTGAGCGGTTTCGTTTTAGTCTCCGCATGGCCCTAGTGAATTCCTCATGGGATGGATCCTCAATCCAAATCTCCGCAGTCTGTATTTGAGGTGAATCAATAACAGTCTGTGACGCATGATGAACACCAAGCAGGTCGGTAAAGTGTCCAAGTGTCCATTCCATGCGTCCAGTACTGCGTCGATGTTGACACAGAGGTTTCCATTCCGGTCCCGAATGGCAGTTCACGCAGGCTTAAAAGTATGGTGCAATCCAGTAATTCCTTTAAAGAAATTACGTGAACTGCAATCATTGCTGAGTTGTTGTACTTTTAAAACCTCGGTCTTCCACCATTCTCGCTTCTTCCGTCTACAAATCCGCTTAGCTGCCCTCCTAGTAAGAGTAGCCTGGTTTTACCTTGAGATTGTGAGACGTTGTTGCACTTCACTATGGGCTATATTTTGTTGCTCAATTGTAGGACGACACTCGTCATCAAACCAATCATTCTTGGGTCTAACTTTTACTATACCTAAAGTCTGTTGAGCAGCACTGACAACCAAAGTTTTCAGTGCCTCCCAGACAGAGTTCACACAGTCAGACTGGTAGTTAGCTCCCTCAATGATGTCGCTGACAAGATCCTGATATCGGTTCTTTTGATCTGCATTTATCAGACCTTCACAGACGAAACGTACCATGCGTTTCGCTGTGTTCCCAGACTTGTACGAAAACTTCCACCGTATCTTTGCAGCGACCAAATGATGATCGCTGCCTACGTATTTGGTTGCTGACCGATAAGTTCGCACATCCTGCACAACCCGAGCACGTCCTTGCAAAGTACATCATTCTCTCACCTTTATCGGTCGCAGTTTCGTGTCGGGAGTATACGAACCTATGTTTTCACACAAGTCTGTCTAGCATTAAAGTCCCCAATTACCATTCTAACATCGTGTTCGGGTATAGATCACATTAGATCGTCCAAGTCATTGTAAAATGAGTCTTTATCTTGAGGCTGGCTGACTTCTGTGGGCGCATGTACACAAACTATCGACAGGTTGGCTACCTTCATACGCAGGCAAAGCTTATACAATCGGTTATTGACTGCTAGGAAATCCAAAAAAGCGTTCTTTACCTGCGACCCCAGAAGAAATCCATCTCCAAGATTTCCGAGGTCATTTCCACTGTAGAGCAACGTATAGCCTTGGGACACATGGTCTCCACATTTAGGCCAGCGAGTTTCTTGAAGAGCAGCGAGTTCCAGCCGATACTCTTTCATGCACGTGATTAGGCCCTCGAACGTTCCTGGTTCTCTAAGTGATTGCACGTTCCACGTGCCAATTTTAAGGATACTAAAGGATTATTAAAAAGTAACCTGTAAGGTTTTATGGGTGGCAATCATGGTGCCACACTTACAAGCCCTGTTTAATTAATTGTTTTACGTTAAAATTTAATTTTTCTTGTGAATTTTGTTTATAACTGCCACTTAAATCTTTTTATACAAAAGGATACGGTGGCATTTCTTATTACATCGCATAAAAAAAAAGAGAATATAATAGCGCTAAGTTTCAATTAATAAACTTTCGGAAACTATGAACATTACAAAATTCTGATGGATTTATGTGTATGTATTTATATACACATGTATATATGTATTTATATTCCATTTCTATTAAACATTTATTTATGTATAATAAAAATAATTTTTAATATGTTTGTCTTAATGTGATCATCATAATTTAGAAAAAACTTCATGATTAAGGTGTATTTAGGCGAAAATTTCGAATTTTCCTCTTGCATTCATTTTTAAATTTACCACAATGGCTAGTGAGGTACTGAGAAATTATTTATACAATGCGCGAACCTTAAATGGACAAGCTTAAAATACAAAAGCTTTATATACCATAATACATTATCGAAAAATTTATTTTTCTGATTTATTTGGTACGTAATAAAACCGTAACATGATTTTCACAAAAATTTCTAAGTCATCTTAAAAATATGTATATAAAAATAATCAACTCTAAAAAATAAAAACATTATGCATTCGGCTTTCCTTTTTTCGCCAAAAATAGGAAGCATCATCAGAATAAAATTATTTTTTCATATCAATTTATTTCCACTCGCTATCTATGTATATATACTACATATACCTATTTACATACTTTATATATATATAATATTTGATATTCACATAACTGTAATAACAAATTGAAATGAATTTAAATATTTTCCCGTGTTAGATGATTTAAAAAAAAAACAAAGTTTTCCTCCAAAAGTTTTCCCATGAATTACTCTGTTAATATTCCACTAGCGGAGTGAAAAAATTATATTGTTTTTTTTTATTATACATTTCCCTATGAATGGGGTTTCCACAAAATAAAAACACGAGCAACACAAAAAAAAGGTGAAAAGAAAATTATCATAAGGAAATTTTTTTATGGTTACAGTATTTTCATATATACATATGCAGACTTTACATATTCAATGGAAAAATTATTATTATTTTATTACAATTTATATATTTTGCTTGAGTGCGGTAAGGATATAACACTATATACCTACACTTTACCTAAAACTTTACCTACAAACTGTAGTCCCTATTTGGACTAATCAAATTTATTCAGAATAATAAATAATCGACAAACAATAGAAACATATAAATGATATATAATTTCGCCCGTGTACACAATACACGTTGGTTTACTTATGAAATTGAAGATTAACCAGTATACTATTAGAAAATCTTTCGGTACTTTAACGTGATTATTTAGATTTTAAATGCTAAAATGCTACGACCACTATAAAATATGAACACTAAATGAAATGAACTCCTGAAAATCTATCAAAATGATTATGTAAATATATATATTCTTGGATGCACCACACAATAAAGACGTTTGGAAATATCATACCACTATTCAATAATGTACAGCGAAACGATAATGCACCTGGTTTTAGAGAAGTATGCTAGGTATCTTGCTACACTAATTGAGAAAATATTTTACATGTAATCGCTGGAGTCGTTGAAGGTTCCCCCCAAAAATTATCAATCTTACAATTATTTAAGTACTCCTCATTAGCATTAGCTTAAATCCGAATAGCAAGTTGTCTCAACTATTTAGCATTTATATTCATTAAATATAATTTTTTTTAAGTTTATTTAATATTTGATATGAAACTGACTTGCTATTTCTTTCGAAATTTGCTTTCAAATATATTACAGAGAAAAAATAATTGTTTTCAATTAAAATATAACAAGTTTTGAATCAAAATATCATAAAACTGTTTAATATTAATCAATTTTCTTTATTTGAAACAATATTTTTTTAAACCAAAAATCCATCATGATTGGTCGTAAAGTTTGAGAGTTTATATATTTATGGAAATTACCAGATTTTGCCCTAAACAATAATACTTAGGATTTAGGCCCTTTGATTTGAACCATGTTAAATTAGTTTATTGCAAAGCAATATTTTTTGTTTAAATTAAACATCAAATTGTTTCAATACAAAATTAATTTTATCATTAATATTCAAACTTTTAAAAATAGATTGGAAATTTATTTTCAGACAAGAACTAATATCTTTGAATCAAACAATTTTTATTTTGGCTTTTATATAAGCTGTCACACTATATAGTTCTTTTAGAAATCTACTGTGGTATTACAATCATATTTAATCCTAACAACCGATTGAGTCAGATGCCTCCAATATTCCAAATAACTCTACGGCTGATGATGATTTTTTTTTTTTTTTTTTAAAAAAGGACTTGGCATAGACACTTTTACGGTTCATAGCCTTACCTTACATTCTCACAACATTCATTCAATTCATTCATCCCATTCACACAAGTACAGTATACCACCTGCGCATTGCATAGCTCCATGTCACCTTGTACAGTGACATGGAAGATGGGTCGGCCCATGAGTTCTACATTCCAACAGAGGGTCATAGATGTTTTCAATTTAATCACCGATCGTAATCGGGAGATGAAAAATCCCTTTTGCATCCCGCCTCTGTTGGGATTCGAACCCGGTACCTCCCGATGATGATAGTATTCCCAAGAATGGTAAATATTTTTCAATATATTTTCTTTGGTTTTAGTTTTTAATTTTCAATATTTGTAGTTCAAACAGTTGAACGTAATATTCTTAACAAAAGAGTTCACACAGCACAATCCACTGACAAAACCAATTTAACATCAAACGAAGATAAATTAACGAATTTGAACGCAAATATATATAAATCTGCGTTCAAAGTTGAAACAAAATTGTATAGTTTACAAGGATTACGAACGTCAACTTTCCTAAGTATTATGGATGATGTACAAGAACTTCTGAGTGCTATTAGTTACCAGCATTAGATATTTCAAAAGAAATTGTATGAATTATGAACCAAGCGGTATCCATAAAAATAAAAGAAATTTAAAAGACAATGTTATTCCAATATTTTTATTCTACAACGACTTCAAACCGGACATTCTCCGGTCGCGACATCAAGTCATTGTAATATTTTACTACAGTTTTCAAAAAATTTGTCAAGAACATTCCAAATTATTCAACAAATTTGTTTATATATTTATTATATATGTATGTTGTTGGTGCTTTATTTGAAATGGAAATGGATTAAAATATAATAATTTTATTTTACATTAAATACCGAAAATTTTAATCACAAACCATTGTAATTTCCATCCAAACAAGATTAGTTTCTTTGCTAACCATTATTGTTTGAATTAAAACTCTTGAATCTTATACGAAAATTTATAATTAATGTGGCTTTAATTTTAATAATACTATGCTTGTCTTAAATTTTAGGTTTAGAATCGAAAAAAATAGTTTCGGAACATTATCGTAATCGCGTAAGATTTGGCTAAAATCACTTTTCTTGAATAATAATCATATTTTTTCTGTGTTATAAAACTTAAATTAAAAAAATTAATTGACCATTGGGTTCAATAATGTATTGATCACAGAGTAAACCAGGCGATTATTTACTTGGTGATAATATTGATGAGTAGGCAGCTTTAAAATGGATGGTCTACACGTATATTTTAAATAATTTAAATTTCATTGTTATAAAGAAACTGTTATTAAGTTAAAATGTCCATCGAACTTTGTTACACGTATAAGCATTGAAATCAGTATCCTAGTGTAAATTGTTGCAACTATTTAGATTAAGATTCCCTTTTCGGCAGTCGCATTTTTAATTTCATCGGTGGCTTTTTCCTTGGCGTTTAGCACAATCAATGTGTTCCAATGAGTAGCATAGATATATCGTTGAATTTTTAATTTGTACGTGATTTGTTGATTAAACAACGATCAGCTAACCCTAATTAATTACTCCGTTAACAGAGTAAATTATTTCATATTTTAAAGGTCCATATATTTATAGAATATTGACATAAGACATAAGTTATTAAAGTCACTAGGAGTAAGTTAATATAATTATAGTTATTAAGTTATATGTATAAATAGACATAATATTAATAAAATGTTAGTTTCGACCGTTATCTATTCGTATTTTTGTACACCCATCTCCATTCTTCTACGACTACCAACTTTTTGAACTTGCAATCTTTCAGAACATCGTTATGTAAACGATAAATAATAAAGTATACATTTTCACCATAATCACCTCAAAAGCTAAAGTTAAAAAAAAAAAAAATTTGAACAATTATTTCTACTACTTTCCTGCAATACCTATTTCTTTCTCTGTAAGAAGATTAATGTGTCGAAAATACCTATATATTTTATATATACATAGGTATAAGTACATATATATAATATGTAAGAAGTAGTACCGTTTTGTAGAAATAATAATAAAACTATATACGAGCTCGATACTCGTATATGTACATGCTATGTATGAAAAGTAAATTTATTGCACTAAAAACCTAATAATATATAAATATTGTACGTTTTGTTATATGATAGTTTATATACAAAGATTATGTAGTATGTATGTACCCAAAAAATACAACTCTCTCTATATAAAGTTTACAATAAAGCACAAAACACTTAGTCAAAAGTTCATATCATACTAATAAAAACGAAAAGAATAAAATAATTTATTAAAAAAAAGCTACAAAAAGCTTTTGGATATTACAGTTTTGTTTTAAGTGTTTATTTGACTTATGGATTTTATCGATAGTTGGAACTAAATGAAAAAAAAGTTATATTCCATATCGTATGTACTATTCAGTACATACAGTTCTCCAAGAGCAAATCAAAATTTATTGCAGTTTTTTTCTGCTTTTTAAAATCAATAAGACGAAATTAACTTTCTTTTGATAAACTTTGTGTGGTTTTTGCTTCTTTGTCTCCATAGTTATTTTTATTACACAAACTAGTTGGTATATATTTTGATGTTGTAACTGTATTATAATCTGTAACAATCAATTCTACTATTTTGTTTCTTCTAAGTAGAACTACTTTTGGTTCTTTTAACAAAATGAAAATAAGATATTACATATTATTGATGCTTGATGATGATGAGATTGTAAATATATGTATATATATATTTTTTTTTGCATTGTTGAATATTTTCAGTTCTTGACCGAGATGGGATCAGAAGATATTTTATTTCTTGAAACTACTATCGATAAATAAAATAGTATTATGTGTATCCATAATATAAAAAAAAGGTCGACATGAATCGAATGGTGATGATAGTGATTGATTTGTACTTTCCTATTAAAATGGTGTTATTAATTTTATGAAAGTAATAAATTTTTAAAACTTACACCGAATGTAAAATCGAGTATATTCTGTAATTCGAGATTTACAATAACAATAGACTTCCACCGCTGGCAGTACCTCATTCTGTCATTTCAATTTTTCAGAACTATTTCGATTGTATGGGTTCCAATCTCATCAAAGGCAACTTCGATTTGATCTTTCAAGTCTTGGATAGTCTCTGAATGGCTAGCGTAATACTTATCCTTAATGGCTCCCCACAAATTAAGCCCAACGGAATCAAACGCAGCTGCGAGTGTGTTGGCCAATTGACATCTCATTATGTTTTCGGCTGTACATGCTCTAACTGCACGTGCACGTGGTGGTTTATCCAATAACAGTCCAGTTTCACGAACTCACTTCACAAATTGATGCACAAATTACATTGTAAGTATTTCATTTCACCCAAATTTTCCACGTAAATTTCTTACAATTCCAATATTTCCCAATTTTATTCTTGCGTAAAGCGACCCATTTCGTAAATGTCAAACAATAAACTAATTTTCTGTCATAACACGAATGACGTAAGTTTTACCACACTCGAAATAACCGGTAGTTGAAATTGCAAACGCTAGATGGACCACCCTTTATTTATTTATAGTTCATATAATGGTTATATTCATTTAACTTTTTTTAAATTATTAAATGATATTTACATACATTTAGTAATAAATATGTATATAACTTATTTATAGTACTCACAAAACCGTCGGTTTTTGAAAATAGTTTTTCCTTTCATATTTCCATATTTAGTTGATTTATTTAATACAATTTTGACAACATGTTTCCAGATGTTTCCAAGATGCCTCTCGATCTAAACGTCACAGATTCAATCACTGTGCTATTTGTTCAGTATCAGTGATATGCCGAATTTCCATAAATTTTAATTTCGACAGAAAATTCAAAATTTGAAAAATATTCTAAAATTCTACAACTTTCATAGTACTATTACTGCTCTTACGTATATCTGCATTGCCGGATTACGGGTACTTTCCCTGTACTAGTATTAAAAGACCATTTTCCTAACAAACTTCTATCAAAAATAAAAAACTATCGTATGATCCATCATGTCGAATTCGATTTTTTCTACTGAGTCTGAGGTTCAAAGCTTTCCCAAGTCTCTTGCAGTTTACTTCGATTACAGGTAGAATTTAAATCGAATCCCATTTGCATCCTGTCTCTATTGGGATTCAAACCCGGTACCTCCCGATCAAAACGTCACAGATTCAATCACTGTGCTATTTGTTCAGTATCAGTGAATCATCTTAATTTCAATAGAAAATCCAAAATTTGAAAAATATTTTAAAATTCTAATATTTTCTCTAAATTTGTAAATTTCGAATTACAGAACAATTGGAGGAATGCTAAAAAATTTAAAAAATATGCATCATAAATTAGAGATTTTCACCACATATTCAAATATTAAACATTTAACAATCCAAATTTTAATTTTAATCTTCAGCATGGAATAAGTGAAAATCGGTTTCGAAATTTTGTGAAACTGCTGTGAATCAGTAAATTGCGAAAGAATATAGTTTCCCAAAGCCGAGTTAAAATTCAGAATTGTCAACGAATCGTATTTTTATTTTTAAAATTTGGAAATTAAATTTACAAAAATATAAAATTTTTAATTTTATTCGTAATCTATAAATCGCCAAGAGATTAAACACATCAGAATAATAAGTGGGCGTACTGTGCCTATACATCTTGAATTGATTGGAATCAATAAAATTAAAATAATCATTAAATTCGAAACAGAATTTTAAAAATTATTGATGTTGTTCAATTTTTTTCAAAATTGGATGATTTTTGAAATTGAGGAAGCCTTGAACGTTTTATAAAAAAATTGAGTATTTAATTTTCAAATTAAATGAATTTTTGAAAGCCTAAATCGTTTTGCATACCTTAACATTGACCGTAATATATAGTTAGAATCCATCATATACTCGTAGTTAGAATCATCATTACCATCATTTTCCATCATATATTGACTGCCTGTAGCCTCATTGACAGTCATAACGCGAAGATGTGGAATAAAATTTAACTTTTGGCCTTAAGGTCTTTCTCATCTATCCAACAAACTTGGCAAATGATAGGGTTTGGCATATAGCAACCTTGATAAAAATGGTTCAAAAAAATAAAATTAATTAAAAATTAAAGAAGTTTTTCAAATTTTGAAGTTTAACTAAAATTTACACAATTTTAAATCATATTCGATCATAAAAGTGTTATAAACATTGAAGCATTCGTCAAAATTCTTTAAATATTCTAAAAATTAATATACGAGTACGTATTTTGCAAAACTTCGATTCTGCTTAATTTTAAAAAATTTAGATAAAATATTGTTCAATCGATAAATAAATTAACAAATTATAATTTCTAATTTGTTATTCTAGGTTCTGTTAATCTGTTAAGTTAATATGTAATATTTATACCATTTTAAAATAATATCGGGAATTATATCTCAAATTGTTTTTATGAATTCAAATAAATATTTTTATTATTATTATTTTTGCCTATATGTCCGTTTGTCAAATTTATATTCATACATACATGTATACGAGTATATACGTTTTTTACAATTCAAAAATTAAACTTTCACATACTCGTATTGTATATTACGAGTTAAACGGGATTAAAAGTACGAAAAAGACTTTGAATATGTATATGAACTTTCATCAGCTGCGAGCTATTCGAAAATTACCTACGAATACAACACTTCTGAGCACTTACAAAAAAACTTCAGGTGTAAAAATTATTCAAGTTGCAAAACACTATAACCAGACTTATATATCCGTCGTTAGGCATTATTCTCAAACACAGACAAGTTTATTGTTCTACATTAAAAAAAAATTAACGTCATTAAGAGAAAAAAAAAGTCATCTTCTGATTTCCATCAGAATCATCACTCCTCATTTTTTTTTTAAATTTGCTGTTTGTACCAAACCCTCCCCATAAAACTTTAATTTATTTTCTACAGAATTTTTAATGTAATTTTTAAAAAAACTGAAACTTTAGTTGTTCTATACAAATAAAATTTAAACATTGTCGAATAAATTAAAACTGTTTTTTTGTTGTGTCTGTTTTGGAACTTTTCATTTTCTAAAGTGAAAAAATATAAAAAGCTTTTATTTAAAAAATAGTTTTTGTTAAAAATCATTTTGTTTTTGCTTTTCTTAAAATATTAAAATTAATAGAATTATTTTTGTATTTAAATATTTCATTTTTGCTTATTCCATTCTTTCACATCACTTTCATTTTGTGTGTGGTACAAAGAAAAGCTATTTGCTTTACAATAAGATTTCGTTTATTTTATTGTTTCAAAATAATTTTCCTTTTCATGTCTTTTCCAATTTAACATTTCATATAATTAAATTAAAAATAGTTTCAAACGTGCTTCTTTTTATTTTTGCCAGCTCAAATAATTTCAGATAGAAAAAAATGTACACATACTCGTAAACGGCAACATTTTATATGTGGGACTTATAAGTTCCATATTGGAAAGAAAACACACACCACACACACTGTAAACATTATCGTTTACATATTTTGTTTACATTTTCACATAAACTGAAATTTTCCCAAGCACAATATTTTTTTTCGGTTAAAACAAAACTCCATTAAAGAGGTAATAATTTAAATAAAATCATATAAAAATGAAAATAAACACGAACTTTCCTTAAAAAAATTTCCGAAAATAATATTTATTTACATATTCAAAAAAAAAAAATGAAAAACTAACGAGATAGACAAAAAAATAAAACATAAAGTGGATGGTGGTTGGGATACTAAACAACTTTTTATGATGTTTTCTTTTCAATTTACCATTTTCTGGCCTGTTTGAGTTTCTGAGAAGATATACAGTTGAAATATAAATAATAAATGTGTATCTAGGTTTTATTTTTAATAAAAGGATAATTTGGGATAGAAGGATGTACGGTGATAAAATAGAATCTGTGGATAAAATTAACAGATTAGATCGGTTTGTCCTACAATTCAAAAATAGATTTAACACTATTTTCATTCCTTTTAATTTTTGCAACATACGCGTTTACTAAATTCTGATTTTTCCATTTTGTTTACATTTTCTCGAATTTTGTATCTACATATGTAGATCAAACTAATTAAAATCAACAGGTAAAGTTTTAACAAAGTTCGAAATAAAATTTGGAAATTCTAAACATTTTCAATTATATTATTTACATTTTTTGAAATCTTTAAATCGAATACTGTGAATATAAAGTAGGAAAAAATTAAATTTTGGTTAAATACTAAAATTTGATCAAATTTGAAATGCTATTTACATTCTGCCAATTCTTCTGGTACTTTGCAAATTCGAAAGCTGAAAATTTATCAAATTCTAAAATTTACCCAAAGTATTATCCAAGTTTTCACATATTGGTGTTATATTATTATGAATTTCTTCGAATTTGCAAAATATGACTTACTAATAGTTTACCTAATTTCCGTTTAAAGTGTTCCATATGTTTATTTAATAGAAGGGCTTTTCACGTGGGCAAATAGTACTGCTGTATTCTATCGCATGAAGTAAAAATGACTCAAGCGTCTGAACGTAAAACCAAGAGACTCAATCGGAAGAAAAATAATTTCTTTATTAATTGATCTGAAAATAATTTCATTATTTAATCAAATTCATTGCATATTCCAATATTATTGTGAAGATTAATCATCTCACACATGAAGAATGACCTTTAATGAGCTTTTCGACGAGAAAAAACGCAAATAATATATTTGTGCTTTAAATTGCATAATCAAACAAATTAGACTGCTTGAAAAAATTGGTCAAAAGAATAAATTGAATCAAAATTTTATGATGAATAGTTTTTGGTATTAGTAAAAATTAGATACTAGTTTGACCTAACTTACCTGGAATAATATTTTATAGAATATGGAATGTGTTTCAGTCTCAACATTGATTTTTTGTGTATAATTTTGAATATAAAATAATTTTCCAATATAATAACAAGGCAACTTTTCGTACTTATTAATTAGAATAAGTAACAAAACGTAAAAACCATAATATATTGTTTTAAATTGAAACCCAGAAAACAATTTATGTATTTCAAAATTGATAGAATTTTAAGAATGGATTTAAGACTCTCAGGTAGATGTTAAATCAAAACCTTATTGCTTTTTCAAATATAAAAAATTTATATTATAGACATTTTCTTTCTCTTTGAATTAAAATTAATTATTTCTCAATAAAAATAAAATTAATTATTAAAAAGCAATGTACTTTAAAACATGAACACAATTTTAGAAGTTTATTATGATTTTATGAATATTTTAAACTAGAGGATGAAGAATGTTAAATGCATATACAAAACTTGGTAAACAAAATTGTTAAGATTAAACAAATACAAATAACAATAATAAATGTTCTTTAATTTTTTTTAAGGTGAAAACCCTGTATGTTTCTTACAAAAATTAAATATTTAATTATATAATTAAAGTAAAACATAAAATATTAAAACTGGTAAGGAAATGTCACTGTTTATATTAAAACATTTAGAGTCTACTGGCAGCTTTCAGCCTAAGTTTAAAGTATTCATTGTAAAATGAAATTTGTTTACCCTTTTTGTTCGTTTATAAATTTCATGGAAAGTACTTTCATTTTCATGCATATATTAACCTTTCAAATAACCTTAAAGTAACAGACAATATGATAATATTTGCATTTGGCTGAATATAAATAAAAAACTGGAAGGACTCAAATTATGAAAGCTAAAGCTTCAGAATTTCTTTACAGATTTGGAATGAAGTATCAGTCAAATATGAATTAGGTAGTTAGATGTACTTATTTTAATTTAAAAAAAAAATGGTAATCATAAGTTTCACACAATTAACGCACATAAATCTATATGGAATAATAATGAATTTAAAATTAATTACAAACCTAAAATTTATTTTATCCAATTACCAATTATAGCAAATTTAATAAATGAACAAATAATTAAACAATTATTAACAATAGTCAATTAATATTCTCGCAAACTGGTATAAAGGTGAATAAATTGAAATATTTAATAAAAAAATAGAGTTAACTACCACGTAAAACAACGTTCGTCCATTTCGACATTTCCATCTCTAAAAGGGACGAAACTTAGAAGCAAAAAACTATTAGAGTCCAAAATGACTTTTCTATTAATGGAACAATTT
Organism: Tipula unca; assembly: GCA_951394425.1. NCBI lineage: Eukaryota > Metazoa > Arthropoda > Insecta > Diptera > Tipulidae > Tipula > Tipula unca. The sequence goes on from OX596380.1 coordinate 129,444,599, forward strand.
CACAATAATATTAATATTTTTAAATTAGAAGATAGGTATACAAACGGAACACGAGCACGGTTGTCAAATAAAATTTGAAATCGAAAATAGAGACTAATTTTACATATAACAAAACAAGTAAAATAATTATTGTTCTTCTGACTATCTAAAGACTGACTATATTAACTATACGATTATATTAGAGATGAACTAAACCAAAAGGCGGCCAATTTAAAGATAATTTTTTGCAACAGGTTGGACTGACATTTTAAAATCGCAAAATCGACAAGCAAAATGTGGTCGAATTATCATTTTAAAGTCTTACGCTTGTAAGTTAAAATTTTTATAGCCGAAAAATGAGTTGAAAAATGTTGGCCTACTGTCAGTCATTTCTGTATTCCAATAAATAAACAGTGCTGGGATGTTCTATCATCACTTCGATTCGCTTCGATAGACATTTGTGTCTCTTTTTTCACGAACAAAATTGTGCTCCATTGCCTTTTTTGAATTACGTTTTGTCTATTGCGATCTCAGCCTGTTAGAATAAATTTGCAAACTATCTCTTTTTCCTCTTTTCACTTGCCATCGAAAATAAAAATATTGATGATATTTTATCGAATGAATTTATAAAAATAGCATCGAGTAGGCTATGGTGACAATATAAATTGCAAAATAGAATACAATTTTGTTCGTAAAAAAAGAGACACAAATGTCTATCGAAGCGAATGGAAGTGATGATAGAACATCCCAGCACAGATTACCGTGGCGTAAACCAATTTTTTGGCTGACTATTGACTATAAAATCATATTACAGGTGAAATAAGTCAAAAGTCGGGCAATTGTTCAGTCATTTATGCGTCTTATAATACCGTTGTGAACTAAGCCCGAAAAACCATCCCGAAAAAAGCTTTTGTAAAGAATGGGTGTGTTTCTCTACTATGTACTATACAAATTCATAGTAAAACGAAAAATAAGATGAAAAAAAGTACTGAACTAAGCAAAATAAGGTAAAAATAAAATATATTTAAAAAAAGACATTTATGTCTCTTGTTTTTACGAACAAAATTGTATTCTATTTCGCAATTTATATTGTGATCATAGACTACTCGATTCTATTACTATAAATTCATTCGATAAAATATCATCAATATTGTTTTTTTTTCAATGGCAAGTGAAAAGAGGAAAAAGAGATAGTGTGCAAATTTATTCTAACAGGCCGAGATCGCAATAGACAAAACGTAATTCAAAAAACGCAATGGAGCACAATTTTGTTCGTAAAAAAAGAGACACAAATGTCTATCGAAGCGAATCGAAGTGATAGTCGTGTTTTCTTATTAAAAAATTTTCGAGTTCGAATGAAGTTCTGGAGAATTTTCTCAGTTTTCAGTAAAATCCAAATGTATTTAATTTTTTATCAATAAATAAGATACATTTAATGTTAAACTACACATTTTAATTCACTATTATCGATATAAAATCAAAAAATTCTGGATAAAACATTGGTTTTTTCAAGTTCGCGATAAATTCATAGTACACGAACTCGAATAAAGGGAAATTTTGAAAGGAAATAATTTAAACAAATATTTTTCATTGTTTTATGCTTGATACCTGTATTATTTGACAATAAACGTCAAAAAATATAGTTAGAAGTTGAAATTTATTCAAATAAATTAAATATATTGGTTAAACTAAATAAAGTTTCCCAGTATTATTCCCGATGTTCTATATGGTATTTGAAGTTCAGTTAATAAAAAAACGCAATAGATGATAGAACATCCCAGCACTGGGACGATCTGCTTCAATAGAGGAAGTAAATGATCAACGAATTGAAGAGGGACATTGTGCTCTGCGATAAATATGCTTAACTTTAGCTCAAAAGTCATAATTTGGCGCTCTTCAGTTTGGGTTTTTTGCTTGCCAAAGAAATCTGTAACCAGCTTACTTATTTTGATTGATTTTATTTTACATTTTGAATATGCAACTTTATTTGGGTATGTTTTTCTAAATCGAACAATACGCATAAGTTTACTGTAAAATCACTTGCCTTCGTTCTAAAAATAAAAAAACAACCAGCTTTGAACAAAAAGTAAACATTACAATGCAATAAATAAAACACATTTTTTGAATTATATTTAAAAATCCCTACATTTTCATACAATTAGTACAAATATTAAGTCTATATTTTTTTCCCTACACACATAATTTAAGACAAAATTTCCCTACATGTAGGGAATTTTCCCTACGTGCATAAAATCACTGGCCCCACGCTTATATTTTTAGTCATATCAATTTTAAATTTCTGCTTGTTATAAATATACCTTGAGAGGAGTAAGGAAGAAAAATTGTATATTCTACTTTCTAAAGCTTTTTCAAAGCAAATATACGCCGTCGTTTTTAAAAAAAATTTTTTGAAATATATTTTATTTTCTACTTTTTAATCATTGAAATTTCCAATCAATTTTTCGACCATGTTAACATTTGTCAGGAAGTTGCAAAATGATAGATGGTATATCTATCTTTGGACCTTACCTGTTAGAGTGCGATCCGAGAGCACTATGTCATATGATATTTTTTTATTATAGCCAACTTTTATAAGTCTTTGTCAAATTTTGTAATCAATTTTTCAACCACTTGCGATAGTCCAATTGAACTGAAATTTTGCATGCAGGCTTAACTCCGATGACAATACAAGATTCTATTCCTTTTAGGCTTTTTAAAGGCCTTTTAGGCCGAAAAAATGTCTTGTATTGTCATCGGAGTTAAGCCTGCATGCAAAATTTCAGCTTAATTGGACTATCGCAAGTGGTTGAAAAAAGTCTTTTAGATTTTTCAAAGCCTTTTAGGGCTTAATGAATGTTAGAATCAATTGGACTATCGCAAGTGGTTGAAAAATTGATTACAAATTTTGACGATACAAACAGACACATAGAGTGAGCTAATATAAGCGTGGTAAAAAGGTATTTCTTATATTAAAAACCTTTTGGGGAATCCAATTATTAAAATAATATTAAAAATATTATAATGTTAATCACAATTCACAAAACGCCTTCACTTAGCTTAGCTTATAGTCTCAATTGCAATCTTCACTGCTCGTCTAACATAAAGGGTTCTCCAGAAACACATTATGCTAAGGGTTTGATCATTCATGCTGGATCTGTATCTTGTGCCAATTAAACCAGCGGCGGAGAAAGCCCTTTCTGACTCTATACTAGTCGGGCGAACTTTTGAAATATATTTCAGGACTTTCTGTAAATATTTGCCTTTAATATTTTATTCCATAAAATATAGCATTTCTTTTCTTATAATTAATTTATATTATATTAGAATCTTGTATTGTCATCGGAGTTAAGTGGGTGAAAAATTGATTACAAAGTTTGACGATACAAACAGGCACACGTAACTGTTACTGGTGCTCGATATCGCGACATGATAACACACTTCTTTCTGCCTCAGTTGGATGATATTGACATAGAAGACATGTGGCTTCAACAAGATGGTGCCACATGCCATACAGTCCGTGAAACAATTCAATTACTGCATTTCCTAGGCCATTTGCCCGATGTGATATTCCATAAATAACCATATTTTATGTATTTTATGATTCAATAAAAAAAATCACAATCTGAAGACTAAAAACTGTGTTTTCTATTTAATTCAAATCTTGCGTTAATTTTAGGACACCCATTATTAGCATGTACCCGAATTAACACATAAACCATATACAGTGGAAATAATCACAAAATTATTTTTATGTTTTTTTGTCACTGATTCAAAAACTCAAAATTTTAATTGGAATGCAGAAAACAACAGAACAGAGCACTGAAAATATGATTTTCATTTAAAACGATTTTAAACAATTATAAAAAATATTGATGTTATGAAAATTAATGTATAAAGATACATACATATATGTATATGTACATATAACAAAGTAAATAACAGAAAAAAATTGCTCCATTTTATTCTGGTTTTAATTTCAATTTCATTTTTCATGTGAATGATTGGTTTTGTTGTTGTTGCTAGACCTGAACAATACGCTTAGTTTTTGTTTGCTAGAATAATTTGAGCTCGTATTTTCCAAAACACAAAACTAGAAAATAGTTAGAAAATTAAATTTTCCAGTTTATTTTAATTTTAACCGACATGTTGGTTATGCCCAAACACAACCAAAAAAAAAACACAACAACACCAACAAAAAATGTAGAGAATTTCAATTAACAAATTTAATTGAATTAAGTGCTTCATTTTAGTACATAGTGCGAAATTTTTTTGTGAGTTTGGGGCCGACCAGTTATTTTGAAATATTTACTATCTCTAAATGAAAATCGAGTTTGTTTTAGGAATTATTTGTTCTTTTTTCGTCGAAAACCATTAAAATAAACTTTTTTACCCGAGTTGTTGGTTCATCATGTTAATAAATTATGAAAGAAACGCGAAATACATATAACTCGCCCCCTTTCAATTTTATTTGCGTCGATTTAATTTTTAATGGATTAAATAAAACACTACGATATACACAACAACTTTATTATAAGTATACATACTTTAAACAAAAACAACATAATTTCTAGAATCCCATCATTATACATATAATACATAAATACAACAACAAAATATAGTAAGAATGAACATTTCTTTCTTTATGTATACTAATAAAATTCCATTTTTAATCTTAAAATCCATTAGAAACACCAAGTTACTTTATCTTTAGATGAATTATATAAGAATCTGTATTTTAATGAATTTTTTTTTGTTCAATTGATCATTTCAGTTTCATAACCTCATAATTTTTGAAATTATTTCAACCCCAAAATTTCTAATTATAAAAAACTTTACTTTTTCTATATCTCTAAAAAGTAATCTCACAAGCCAATGATTAAAAGTTGTCATTTTATTCACCAGAAAAGTATATCTTTTGATGAGATCACATGAAAATAGTAGTATGTCCAATTTTTTATGTATACATTTTTGGAAGTTGTGTATGGTATTTCATTTCGATTGCTGTACGTCTGCAAAGTTTTGACAACAACATTAATGTATAACATTTTTACGTGATTTTTCATACAACTTCATAAAGCAAAAAAAACGATACCGCTATTTTTATTTGTCTATAGTTAAGATTTATTCAACCTATTTCGTAAAGTTTTTTAGCATCTTAACAGCTTAACAAAACAAATTGAATATGATCTTTCTTCATCTATTTGTTTATATCTTTTATACTGGTTAGAGCAGGAGGAGGAATGATATTTTAGTTAGTTTGGTTAAAACTTATCGGTATTCACATTTGCTTTTATAATATTATAAATTTACCGTTCTCTAGTCTATAAAATACATATTGTAATGATCCATTTCGATATCTTAGAATATCCTAAATATTTCAAAACTCATCTAATATATTTTGTACAATTTTCTTCTCAATTTTGACGAGATTCGAATTATTCCTTATCTATCGTTGTTCCCTCAACCAACCTATAAACATCGTGTAGTGAGACTACACGATGTTTATAGGTATATTTGTCAAAAATAGTGTATGTATAGCATCAGAGCCATCATTTTAATGACATTTTATTAAAATGTGACTCGCTATAATTTTAATGCAATTAACGAGCAATAAGTTCCGTTTACAGCCGAGAAAAAACCTTTGGTACTGAATTATGCGCCTCAAAATATTTATAACGTTGCGTTAACTAATTTTTCACTATAAACTTAAAGAGTGTAATTTACGTTTAGTTAGAGTCAAGTTACAGTTCGCGTGAATATACAAACGATTTTAGTACTTATTGGAAATTTAACGGTTACAGAGTGAATTTATGCTTTTATTTCAACCACATTGGCTAAGTTGTGATGAAACTTTGAGTGAACTTTTTATAGCTATCAAACTTTAATTTGCCTGGCTTACTGCGTCCTACCGAATATAGTATAAACTACTTAATTTACAGTCGAACTTACCTATAACAAAGATCAAAAATTTTATTCGTTAATCTTGTTTTTTGGTATATGTATGTAAGAGTACTAAATGAGCTACGAAAAAAAAAAAAAATTAAGTTTTTAGATAATTGAAAAACAAAATTTTGGTGGGAATTTGAAGAGGGAAAAATTTAAAGATGACGCAGTTTAATCGTTACACTTTTACCTAAAAAATGAGCCCTCTATCATAATTATCGGACAACTAGTTTTTATTTGACACCCACAAATACATTACCATGTCCGCGTATTTTTTAAATATTTGACACGCTGTATTTTAGGCTAAGACAACAACAACAAAAAATTGTCTTCCATAAAATTTTTTAAATTGTTTACATACTTAAAATAAAGGTAGACGTTTAGAGATGTTGAAATCATACGGAATTTAGGCTTTTTTGGAATACCATACTAATAAGAAAGAGTAAAATTTCTATTTGATTTGGATCAGATTTGATCGATTCTTATTCAAATCAAATATGAATCTTATTAATTAAAACAGTTTTAAAGGCCATTACTGGCCCCTTACTGCGTCAACTATTTGGCTTCAGAGGTTTCGATCCCGAGCATGGTCTTCATACTGTCTAAGACAATCTGAAGAGGCCAAGTCGTTCTCTACACCGTGGAGCCATCGTCGCCTGCAACGACCTCTGCGCCTACCATATGGTGGCTCTCCTTTCAGAGATCGCTGCACAATTCGTTCCGGATCAGCACGCAGAACGTGCCCGAGCCAGCGTACTCGCTGAGATCTTACTTCATGTACAATATCGGGGATCTTCATCAGATCTCTGATCTCGATATTGTACAGAGCTCGGTAGGTACCATCTATTTCGCGTTTTGGGCCGTAAATCACACGCAAGACTCTTCTCTCAAATGTTAGGAGCCATCTCCCGTACTCATCCGTCAGCGCCCAACTTTCACATCCAAACATAACAACGGGCCTGATTAACGCTTTGTGAAGCTTCAGCTTCACGGCACTTGATTTGTATTTAGATTTTAGCAGTGGCCTTAGAGGATACAAAGAACGACTGCCAGCTGCCAGCCGCACTTTAATATCCTCACCTACACTGTTATCGTGAGTGATAAGAGTACCCAAATATTTGAACCTCCTCACTCCCTCAAACGTGTGGTGGCCACTACTAAAATCTGTTGTGCCATTGTCCCTAAAACCAGAGATCAGGTATTTCGTTTTGGACTCAAAATGAATCTTATATACACTTATGAATTCGTATCGTATTCAGAAGAATACAAGCTATATTTTGTAAAATCACAATACGAGTATTCTTAATGAATAGTAATTCGTTTTCTTCGCTTTACCGATTCCGCGTGGTTTCTTATTCGATCTTATCATAAAATCTTAAAGCAAACTACATATACACATTATTTTAAGTATTATTCTTAATGTACACTAATAAAATCTTCCCTCTTTAAAAATTTCTTTATTTCTGCCGGCTAGAATCGTTTTCCCCATTTTTTCCGTACAACGATCAACATACTTCCTGCTTTACCACGAAAAACTTAAGACTAATAGTCCATAGTATGATAGATGGAAGGAATGTACTGTCTATTCAACACTGCCGTGCCGTTTAGCCAATGCTGTGGCAAGATTTAGTTAAGACGGTCCGCCAAAGCAAAGTGAGGAAAGACTAACGCAGTCCGGAACATGTTTAGGTAATTGTTAGCATCTTCAATTGTATTGAAAAAACAAAATTGAACGAACTATCACTGGACTGTCCACCGCCGATAGTAACCCATGGCTTCACCTTAGTTATACCTTAGGTATAGTAAAATTTAGTAATATGGAAGAATCGCGCAAGAAAAAATAAAGAAAAAAGCGACAAATATCTAAATAAATAAAATGACATATGAATAATTAGCAATCTTCAAAATATTTCTCCAACCTAAAACAAAAAACACTAACGAAAAATAAAATTAAAGACTTCTTTTCTATTAGTTCATTTTGACATTAATCATTTTACATTTAATCCAACCCAAATAAAAGTTTATCTTTTTAAAATATATTTTAAATTTTTGAATTTTATAAATTTAAAAAAGAAGAAAACTTTAGGAATTAGAATTCGGATATGGAAAATTACGGGTTATTTTCTATTTTATAAGACTACATACTTTGTTTTAATTGTTAATCTTAAAAATTAGCACACATTTGGATTCACCTTTACTGAAAAACCTCTTAAATGAAAAATTCAGAAATATAAAACCTATGACTATAAACTCTAAAAAGTAATTTAATGTTTTTCAATATAGATATAGTTTTCGACGTCGATTTAAAAACTAAAATATTTATTTTATTTATTTATTAGTCCCACAACATAATTTCAAATATGATTTGATTGATATATGCACAAGTTCCCACTGCAAAAGGAACCCCCATCAAGCAAAAAGATTTTCCAAATATTATTTTTTCAGTATTGACTTGTAAGTGCTTATATCTATGTATGTAGTATCGAAGCAGAAATTGCGGTGTATGATAATATGTATATATTTTTTATGAACATAAATGACATATATGTATCTTCTAATAATATGTAAGTAAAATATACATACATATGTATGTAGGTGGGACGATGTTCAAAATATTCATTCTTTTTCATTTTTATCTCTAACCTTCTGTGTAAAATCAAATAGAAATATTTTGAATTTTTTTATGTCTTTAAAAAAATTTTCATTTTTTTTTTTTTTGCTCTGTTCAGTTCTGTTATTATTGATGCTTAAATAGCTTTGAGGGAAATTTATTTTATGTACATATTTTTCTATTTACTGTTACACAAATAAAAGAAAAACTTTGTTTTCATATTGTTTACATAATATATAGATACTATACATACATGCTAGTATATATATGGAAAACACAGTGGAAAATCATTAAAATAATTTTTTTTGTTTTGTTATCATTTTTTTATCTACTATTCTTCTAGATGTAACAATTTTTATGTTTCTAATACAATTCATATGGGATTATAATCAAGAAAATCATCTAAAATAAAATGTGCTTGTGTATATAGCGTATATACATATATGTATGTATGTCTATATGATTAGAATAGAAATTCTAATGGACATTTTTCGAAAGCTCTGAAATGTAAATAAAATGTTACAACAAAAACAAAATTTTTCGATTAATAACTTTTATGGATGGCTGATGGTAAATACTTGAGTTTTATGGTTTAAATATAAGTTTTTGTGGATGCTTTTGTTTGGCTACTTCTCCTCTCAAATCTCTTATTTTCAAATGAAATAATTGATGGTGATATAAACCAAATATTTGTTGTTGGTGGTATTTTGACACTATGGTGTTTAAATTGTACAATTGGATTTAATAACTATCGCTGAAAACCTGTAATTCTTAAATGAACCGGAACTTACCTAGAAATAGAAAGAAACAAAAAACACAATTATTAAAAAATATAATAATTAGTCACAAATAAATAGAAATTGAACAATCGTAGGCAAAGATACACTAATCATTTATTGCTTTTTTTAATAAACCATGTATATTTGTTCACCAGGCACATTGTGATGAAGTGATATATAACTATGATTTGCGTTCTTTAAAATTACTTTAAAATTAAAATGGAATGCTATATACTCGTATTTTCAGTTAAAAAATAACTATATAAGTAAACAGTTTGCCTGGATTTGTTTGTGAAACATAAAAGATATGATAAAAAATATCTAGCCAGAATGTTAGCAATTTTCGAGCAGCTCACAAAATATTTTAAACAAGTTATTTCAGTAATTTCCCTCAAATTTATTCACAAAAATTAATATAATTTTAATTTATGTAAATAGCATACTTGGACTTTTGTGTACTTGTTCGATAATTTACAAATTTATTAACTTTAGTTAGTTTTACAAAATTCTATTCAGCCGGCTTCCCACATGTTTTATAAATAGTTTTGACTACTTCACTGAATGGTGTGCAGAGCGATAAAAAATTGATTTCAGTAAGATTTTTTTATCATATTTATAAAATACAAATATATTCAGAAAGATTCATTTTAATAACTCACTTCCTAATTACATTACTGAAATAGTGAACATAGTTATTAACTTTCACAATTATTTTCGCATTTGCATATGCTTGCATTGTGGTTAGTTCAAGTTAGAAATTATTGTAAGTGTGAAAAACTTTCCTATGTCGATTGTACCAAACATGTCTAGACCTAGACAATATCAGTCATAACACATTATTCGATATTCTTCCGTAACTTATTGATTAAGATAAATTAAAGCGTACGTGGGGGAAGGAAATTTGTCCTAAGTGTGTCTTAAAACAAAACAACAAACTATTATGTGTTAGTGTGAAAGTTTCATTTTGCGATATTTTCAGTTTCGTAGTAAAATTAGGAAATTTGTATTTAAGTAGGTAAGTCATTATTTTGGAAAAGAATAAAAATATAAGCAAATAAATCTAGTGTGCACTCTCGAAACTAAAATAATTAAAAATTTTCATAATTAAATGAAGAATTTGGCATATTAAACTAGAAATCGGTGTATCGAAATTTCTCTGGTGTTCCTAAGCTATTCTAAAGGAAAATCGCTTAGATTTTCCGAAAAGTAGAGGAACAGATACTTAGGGTCGAGCATTTATGAGAAGTATCGAAAAGTTTGATATCGAATTTTCCTAATTTTTTCTTTTGTTCAAGATCACGCTTAAATTTAGTTTATTACTTTTGATGTTAATAATAATTTCACATAATATCTTAAATACTCTTCATATCTTTGGAATGGAAACAAAGATTAAAACAACCTTATCCGTATACCACAATTTTTTTTGCATAATAAAAAGCGACATTATCTCGATTTCTATCTCTCTCATCTTAGAATATAATATTACTTTTATGTTATTAGGAACAAAAATAAAAAATTTTATAATTGGCCAAAACAAAATAACTAAAGCGTTCAACGTTTTTAACATACAGAAAAAAAGGATTTTCCTTTTTAACACAGTAAGGCGAAATGTTATTATTATTATTATTACCATTATTACTATTAGTGTTATTATTATTATCAAAAATTATATTATGGATTAAAATGAATGAAAATTAGATGCAAGATTTTATTTTGGAGCCAATAACACATACACGAGTACAGTAGCCACAGAATGAAAAGAAAATTGGTTGGATAATAATCATAATCATTGTCTATTACCGAGTTAATAAAATATATAACAACAAAAAATATGAAATATTTATTCAATCTTTTCAAAAGGTTTTATATTCATAGTCTCTGTTTTATTTGCTGGCAATTAAATGGATGGCCGAAAAATGTATGATATCAATTAAAAAAGGAAAGTTGTGCAGAAAATTAATGCTCTGAGAAAAAATGGTGTCGAGACGGTTTCAGTAAGCTTTTCTATTTGTTTGTCTGGTAAAATTATAACTTCCCCATTTTACTTTTTGTTCTGTGCGGTTGAGAAAACTAAATGTTTAGATTTTTTTCTATTTTTCTTTGTTTCTAGGAAATCAAATAAAGCACAAAAAAATCATAAAACCAGATAAGAAAAGTTTTTAAAACAATTTTTTCAGTGCTTTTGTTAAAAATCTAGATAAACAACTTTTTTTTTTAAAAAGTTCTTGTTTTATGAGATTTTATTAGATTCTCATGTTGTTAGTGTAAATGGATAAAAGAAATAGAGTTGTAGAGTAAAAAACCGAACAAAATTCTATAAATTATTTGTAATATTATCATTGGAGAATTAGTTTTACTACAATTGATTGTAACACTCTTTGATTGTTTTTTTTTACTTCAACATTCTAGCACAATTTTATAGAGAAAATTCACAAATTTTATCTAACTCTTTATATTCTATTATGATTTCTATAACTTTTTATCTCTTGAATTTTATTTTTGAATTGATAAAATAAAACTACTTCTAATGGTATGTATATACCAGTATCTATCGAACAGAAAAAACACCTTGCGAGCGATAATTTTTTATTGCAATGGGGAATCGATTATCAAATTTTATTGGAATAGTTTGTTTTTTCGGTGAACTCTAAATGTGTGACTATTATACGAGATGTAATGGAAAATGATGATGTAATTTGATATGATGGCAGAAAATTGCTGTCGTAAGAAAGTCTTTATTAGGATCAGTGAAACATATTTTATACTAAACGAATTAAGTTAGTTAGTGTCAACGATTTTAACAAGATATGATGTGTAAGTAATTGGCAATTAACACTTTAAAGTTACAACTAATTTTTCAGTTTCTCATAGAATAGGAGTATGTGGTATAGAATATAAATGACTATAAATAACCCTTAAAGTTTCAAACTATAATAAACGAGGTTCAAGAGAAAGGAACAAGACATGGTTGAGCTCTCTTTAAATAGCCGATTAGCTCATCTTTCCGATAGAAGAATAATTAATTTTCTTTTTCATTCGTATTTTTTGTTATTTCTTTCCCACGTTTTACATGTGCGGTTTGTTTTTGTTTGAAGTTTTTTAAGTTCAGTTTTTAATCATTCTTCAAAGAGTTGTCAAAATTAGTTGACATATCATTTACCTGACTTTTGTAAAATCATTTATAATAAACATTTGATTAAGCCTGATAAACTAAATTTGTCAAAAACGAAATACGATTTTTTTTGTTATAATGAACTTTTCGACTTATACTACTGCCCAAAACCTAGCTGAACTTTGATTTGTTGATTAAATTAGCGATGGGCTCATTAGAACATGACTGGACAAAATATTCAGGTTATAACTTTATAACACTTTCAATGACACAACTTTATTTATAGTATAAAACTTCCGAGGGACACGAGAATTACGAACATGAATTACACATTTTTCATCCTTACGAACGGGTCGACAAGCAATGAATCACTAAAGTAAAAACAAAAAAAAACGTTTCGTAACTAAGCATATACAATAGTGTGATGGAAATCGGTACAATTTAGTATATGATTAATGTGAGAGAAAAACCAAAATAATAGTCAATATGACAGAAATATTGACATTGACAATTAAAACAAAATGTTGCGCATTTCGCGATAGTCAGCGTATTTCCAGCAAAATCTGAATTATTGTGACGCCTGGCAACACAACATCTGGCAACACAACAAAAAGTGGAAAAGTCACAATTTACACTTAAATTACTTTCTAATTTGTAGGTTAATTTGATTGATAAAATTAAAATTAGGCGCAATTTAATATATAAATAATCTATATAGATCAACAAATTTTAAAAGAAACTACAATTTATATCATTATTTTATGGTCGAACAAGTACATTTTTCATATATTACACTCATTTGAGTACCCATAAACTCGTTGAATAATTATTTTTGAACAATCAGGCCTGTAATATAAGACTGCTAGAATATGCATTTTTTAAATTAATTGACACACGTCCTAAGCATGTCTTAGGCCGTGTGTCAATTACTTAAAAAAGTTGTTTAAAATTAAAATTTTCACAGGAAAACCAAATCATTTTTTTATAAACAATAATATAATATTAATTATAATTAAAAAATACAATTTGAAATTATTATTTTCCATTTTTTCACTCGAAGTATTCGACCGGGTTGACAATCAAATTGAGTGTCAAAATTTTTAACCAGTTGAAACAGATAAAAAGTTAAAAAGTTAAAAAAAATTCACCACGGATAAATTTTTAACTTTTTAACTTTTTATGCGGCATTTTAACCAATTGAAACACAACCTAACAAAAAACAATTTTGTCATAAAACGCCTTTTTTGTTTGTTTATTTGTTCACCACAAAGTGAAGAAATAAATCGATAGATTTGGCTGCGGGTTACAGTTATCAAGTAACAGGAGATTTCCCAGGTTTGAGCCGTCACTCAATACGAAATATTGTCATAAAAATGCTAAATTTTTTCTGTTCGGAAATGCTGCATCTAATCCACACTCCTCCATTAAACGAGCTAAACAATGTTGGCACTAAATTTTGCATCAGAGCAAAATCTCCAATTTTTAAAAATGCTGTTGGTGTGATTGATGGGTCCCATATACGAATCAAATGCCCCATCAATAAACACGATGAGTATATCAACTATAAAAAATTTTACTCAATAATATTGCAGGCAGTAGCCGATTTACAGACGAGGAGTTTATCCACCGCCAAACTATTATTTACTTGGCGATTGTGGTTATGCTTGCAGATTAAACCATTGCGCTATCATCACTCCATACAAAAATCAAAACACTAATCAAAAAAAGTTTAATGTCGCCCATAGTAAAGCGAGAAATGTTGTGGAGTGCGCATTTGGCCTTATGAAAAACCGGTGGCGCAATATTTTTTTCAAGGCACTCGAGCAGAATATAGATAACAGTATTAAAATTATTGGAACTGCTTGTATCTTGTATAATATTTGTATGATGGGCGAGGATTTTAATGAAAATATTTTATTCGATTTTGAAGGCGAAGATCAATCAAGCAGAGGCAATAACCGCAATAGATATTTAGACACTAGCGATGGAATATTGTTTCGGGATAGTTTGCTCCGGCAACTTTTAAATAAAAATACAGAATAAATTGAAATTCAATTAAAAATATTTAAAAAATCTTTTTATTTAAATATATTATAAATTCATTTTTATTCCACATATTTACATAATAATATAATATTTCAGATATTTCACATATTTTCATATACATATAAGAAAGTTATGTTGTTTAATTAATAAAGTAAGTTATAGTTATTTAATTAATCGGAGGATGAATCGGACTCCACCAATAACTGTGAGACGTCGATAGATGGATAATCCTGCTTGACCATTTGGCCTAGCACCGGCATCAGGGACGCTATATTTTTTGCAATTTTTTTGATTTGTTGCAATATCTTTACCTCAAACAAACTTTATTCCTCGTGGTTTGTTGAGGTACTTGCACGTGAAGACGATCTGGATGTACTTGGCACGTCACGGGGAGACGCGCTCTTATCCAACGAGGATGGACTAGAAAAGTTGGTATTATTTATTTCCTGAACTGGTGTGTTGTCCCTCCAAATTACTCAGAAACATCTCCGGGTGATAATTGTGTTTTTTGCGGCATAATTGTGCACTTGCTCGTAAAACAGCCACGTAGTGGGATCGCAAGCAGGCCCATCGTCATTAGCACCATCGCCCGAATGAACATCGCATATAGTCTGAATAATACACAAAATATGAATCAATATTTCTGTTTCGATACGAAAAAAATTCTCAGATTGCGTTTAACTTCCCCTTCCCTATCATACAAAAATCATTTTCATAACGATCCTACTTACTTTATACTTTCGCATAACCGCCTGCCACTGACGCCGACATATTTGTGCTGGTTTACGAATTTCCCCACTTACTTTTCTGAAATATTCATTATTTTAATTAAAACATAATAGAATTTTCAGAATAATGTAATGCATAAAAACCTACATCCAGCCATCTCTTTGATTGGCATTTTTTCCACTAAACAAATTGTCATGCTTTATCCTGGTATCGATTAATAAGTTCTTCTCTGCTTCTGTCCCTATAATAATAAAATTTTAATAATATTAATTATTTAATACTCATTAATATATAATTTACATTTTGTGTAAGCAGTATTTACTACACGCTTCCTTTTTTGTGCCACTTCCATATTTAAGTGAAAAAATTTATTTCATTAACGGTTAATATTTTAAATACCACATTTTTTGTTTTGATTATATTGTACAAGCACACTACAACTACAGCAAAAAATTAAATTTTATCAGCTCTTGAAGCAGATAAATAGTTTGACATTTTTATTCACCACAATTTTGAACTTTTTATGCGGCATTTAAACCAATTGAAACACGACCTTATATTTTTTTAACCAGTTGGGATACGGCCAAACTGTTTCGACAAAAATATTGGCTTGCTTGTAATTTAATTTAATATTTTCCTAAGAATTTGAAAAGGAATCTCATATAGAATTTAACTTTGCATTAAAAATTACTCATCCATTTAGATTTTTCCAGTACATTTTACTTTTCCGACAATTTGATATCGTATGTAGGTTAGAAAGTTGGATTACAATTTAAATATAAATAAATAAATAAAAATACATATGAAAAGAAGTTAAATATAAAATAGCGCGATCATAACTTTCGAAAAAATTAAATACACAATTCACACAATTAATCAAACTGATCTGCAATAAACGAAAAGAGTTATCATCACGCTTTAATCAAATATGCACAGTCTTAGAATCTGGTAACAGAAACGTCGTGGCAATCTTATCTTAATCTGGTTCAATTTATTTTTTGACATATAGCTGAGACATATTTGCCCCATGTGAGACTGTTATGAATTACACCGAAAAAAATGTATACATGCTATTAACGACGACACATTCGTTAAAAAATTAATGAATTAGTTCGTTAATAGAAAGAGAAAATAGTTGACTCAATGCAATTTTCGTTAATGTGATGTATTGTTAATTATTTAAGTTTTTATACTTTGACACATATACGTAAATACAACTCAATCAAATTAATTAAAATAATTTGTTAAACTAGAAAGAATTTATTTGTGTAATGAACAATTATTTATTGTTCTTACTAAAATGTGTACATGCAATTTTTGATAAACAATTATTTTTAATTGTGTTAACGAAAAAGATTAGATCATCAAATTTTAAACTTTTGAACTGATGAAAATTACATTCAATGAACTGAATAAATAATTATTATTAATTAGCTGTTAAAATGTCGGCCAACAAAAACTCTTCTTTAAT
This sequence comes from Tipula unca, assembly GCA_951394425.1. Lineage (NCBI taxonomy): Eukaryota > Metazoa > Arthropoda > Insecta > Diptera > Tipulidae > Tipula > Tipula unca. The sequence continues at coordinate 129,461,269 of OX596380.1, forward strand.
TTTAAACTATAATCCTTATTTATTTTTAACTTTCAGTAAAGAATTATTATACATATTAAACAAATAAACTGTTACTTTGATTAATAATTAATTATCTTGATTAATTAGCATTCCAGGTTTAGTGGAATTTTGTAATACAATTTACCTGAGATTAAAGAAAAATTGTAAATGTCAATAAATTTCTTTGAAAATATTAAACAAATCTATTGTTTTAAATATTTTAAAGAATATTCTTTAATTCTATTAATATATTATACTAACAATTAATATAAATTATTAATTTTTTATACAAAATAAAAAATTACTTCACAAGTCGTCATTATAAAGTGTGCTGTGCATTGTGCAATACCTCTAGTGATAATTAGTGCAAAAAAATAAAAGTTTGAAAACGTGGGATATATCGGATTACACCTAAGTTTTAAGGTAACATTTCATATTTAATACTGAATTTTTAATTTAATTTATTTGAAAAATACAATCGTGTGCCTTCTTTTGTGGTTTCATTTTTTAAAATTTATATTTAAAAAAAATAATAACACACCAACAGATTTTTGTTACTGTTTTGTGATTTCTGTTTCCATTTATTTTGCGATTACATATTACAACATATAAATCTTCGAAGGAAAATACAGTGTTTAACTTAATCATGATATTAAATTATAAATTTATAATAATTACATAGTTATAATATTATTTAGTTCCTAAAGGTGTTTAATTTAAAAAAAAATTGCTAAACTATTTTTATGTCCTTGTACATATGTATATTTCAATTTTTAGAAAATCAAATTGATGCGACACCTCCAAGAACCAAATAAAATCTAGTAATACCAAGCAAATTTCTGATTGGAAGATAATCCAGGTATATTTCATACATTTTCATTTATATAGTAGTGTTAATGGATAAATTTTTAATTTTAAACTTTACAGAAATACATCAAATTAACTGTTTTAAAAGAAATATTTAATGTATAAGTGAATAGGTTAATTTCCGATTTTAATCAATAGTTTTATTTAGACTATAGTAGTTGTTACATATTGCATGGAAAGACAGGATGTTCATGAATTATTAAAAAATGAAGCTTTGGCAACAAGAATTAAATTTACATGTTACTTGAAGCAATGACTAGGTTTGCAGGTAGAAACTATAAGGTCTAATTAAACTTACTTTTATTACACTAAAAAATCTTTATATTTTATATAGGGAATACAGATTCGTGAACATGAAATATGCTGCTGTTCAAAAACCAATCAAGTTATGACAACAGTAGTGGATGAAGCTGTTCCAAAACAATTAGAAAATATGAATTCAAAGGGAAAAGTAAATTTCTTATTGTATTCAACAATAATATGAATAAAATTTTAATAATCATTTGTTTCAGATATACTTAAAAGACATTTTAAAAGAAACTGTGCCTGGGAGATCTCTTTTGAACCTTTCGGAAAATCGTGTTCGCATATCCGACGAAAATCGGTATATATTGGTGGATTCTATAGTGTCATACTTTATCAATAAAAATATACGCATGGGGGTAAACGAGTGCAAATCAGTGGCTGATTATATTATTAAGTATTCATACATATTCAGTCGGTATACTCCCAACGTAGACCAAACATGAAATCAAAAGGTCAATTTTATGACAGATACAAGAACAGGATTTCCAAATTACGTAGTTCGTCCCTTATGCCAAAAGCTGAGCGATTTAGAAAATCAATTAGCAACGTTGAAAACAGCACAAGTGGTAAGCGCTTTCATAAAAAACCCTTATATATATGATTACATTATAATTTACAATTAATTACTTGTAGAATTAAATATATCTCCTGAAGACGGCCAAAAGTTACGCATGGATTTAAAATATAATCGGGATGATAACAAAATAGATGATATATTGGCTAAATGGACAGCTTCCACCACATATCGGTGTTCCTGGATTTCATTAAATAAAGATACAAATATATCATCTATTGTTGAAGAATGGCCGGCATATGAACAAGTCTACGGACCGAAGCTTATCGAAATTGACTTTCAACATCTTTTTCCTGAAGCAGATGATATTTTTATAAAATTTGAGCGGTTTTGTTCAGATGTTCTACCAATTATGGATTCTAAAATTGTAGAACATAACTCAAAGCAGATGTTGAAAGAATTTAGACAACAAAAAAAAACTACCAACGGTAAAGTTTTTAATTAAAAAATATATTTACATAAAGTTACAACTTTATTTTTAATTATCTATATAGATGCTCGATTCTGTATTATCTTGTTACTGATACATGCGTTGATAAAACCTACCACAAAAAGTATGGATAAATCTGCAAAAAAACTAAAAAAACATACCATTAAGGATTCTCAAAACTCCTTTATGGTACTATATCATTCCAATTTAGAAGTGGACAAATTTGGAGAAAATCAGAAAAAAACAAAACTTTTACAGAAGATAAATATGCAACCGTGTATTTTTGTAATAGGTTATAGTTTATATTCTGAAAACCAATATTTTGTGATCTGCGATGATATTAGGTATAAATGTGTCAGCATATTGTCAGCAGTAAATTGTACTTTTAAGCTGTTCCATGTATTTAACTTGGAGTATCCGGAGAAAAGTAAAGCACCATGGCAATTTATACAGCAATACTACTATAAAATAGAAACCCAGTTTGATGATCCCTTTCCTGCCCTAGATTTTCTAATATCGAAACTCGAAAAGACAAATTAGTTACACATAATACTATCTGAAATTAGATTTTAAACAAATATGTATTTAATGAATTTTTTAATTATTATTTGATACAAATTTGTGTAATTAAATTAGATTTTTTTTACTATATTTAAATGAAATATTAAAATAAAACTATATATAACTATACCGGGTGTTTTTTTTAAACTGAGACGATCAAATATCTCGAAAAATAGCCACTCTACGGAAAAAATGTCCATAATCAAAATTTAATCATACCGCGGGGGAAATACATTAGTGCAAAAAAAAAAGTCACCCCACCCCCGCTTTGTAGGTGGGGCGGGGGTAACTTTTAAACTAAGATAGGAAGCCATATTTTTTATTGCAGATACGGATTCTACGACTAAAAGTACGTATGATTTGAATAAAATATTTTGTTCGGTTCATGATAGATGGCGTTGTAATCGACGAAATTCAATTTTTCAATTTCTCCTTCTTAGAACACACGCATTCGATTCTGCAATACGTTTGAAATAAAAAACATCACGTTTTCATTGGAAATACTCGAAATTCGTCATCAAAACAATTTATTCAGTTTTGTAAATCTAAATAAGTGTTCAAAATGATGGCCTGAATTTTGTATTTTTGAAATTTAATAATAAAACTTGAAATTAATTTTGAACACTTATTTAGATTTACAAAACTGAATAAATTGTTTTGATGACGAATTTCGAGTATTTCCAATGAAAACGTGATGTTTTTTATTTCAAACGTATTGCAGAATCGAATGCGTGTGTTCTAAGAAGGAGAAATTGAAAAAATTGAATTTCGTCGATTGCAACGCCATCTATCATGAACCGAACAAAATATTTTATTCAAATCATACGTACTTTTAGTCGTAGAATCCGTATCTGCAATAAAAAATATGGCTTCCTATCTTAGTTTAAAAGTTACCCCCGCCCCACCTACAAAGCGGGGGTGGGGGGACTTTTTTTTTTTGCACTAATGTATTTCCCCCGCGGTATGATTAAATTTTGATTATGGACATTTTTTCCGTAGAGTGGCTATTTTTCGAGATATTTGATCGTCTCAGTTTAAAAAAAACACCCGGTATATTAAAACTATACACTTCTTTGAATTATTTTTATTGAGTTATAAATGGTTCGGAAATTATTTTGCTAGAATTCTATAGATGACAGCACCATAAACAAGAAGTAATATGATATGAATATTTAACGAAGATTATTAGATCAAGGTTGTTATAAGATAAATAATTATAATTGATCTAAAGAAAATTCTTTGAACTTAGTTTCAGTATCACTAAAAATATTAATTAATTTAATTAACAATCGTTGTTTACACAAATTAATTTGTGAAACATGTTTCCTTAATGTGACAAATAATAATATAAATTAAAAAATTAATTTAAAGAACATAATTCATAAAATGAAGATTCTTGCAAATTTAAAATTACATTTTACGATAAAATAGTCAAAGTTATAAATTTTATTTCTTCGAATTTTTGTTGTTTGATTAAATCGATTCAATTCTATTAAAGAATTATACGTCGGCTAAATAGTAACGAAGAATTTTTTAAGTTAATAGCCGGATTCTTTAATAGCATATACATATTTTTTTGGGTGTAGTAGTCCAAGGTTGTTTACTTTGTCGATAAATAGTATAGAGAGTTTGGTCGTAACAATTTTGAAATAAATACGGAATTGCATTTACGTTCATTAATGAAAAAAACATATTAGTCCATTGCTTAAATTATGTAAATCCGAGTTCACTAGGTCAAAACCGTTTTGAATTTGATCAAACGTGCATCCTATAGATAAGTTGAATATCGTCAGCATAGATCTAAAAACTGCAGCTATTAAAATATGAGAACTTTTGTCAAAGACCTTAGAAAATCCAATTAATATTAAGATGTAGAAAGAATTGGATTTGTTTCAAAAATAGTAGCTCTCAAACTACTATTTTTCCGGTGTTGATATTTACTGATAGATGAGTTTGAGTTAATGGGGTTTATTATTTGTTGTCAGAATCAGATTTATTGAACATACAAGTTAACGTAATTAAAGTGTATATACTCCATTTCCAAATATGCAAAAATCAAGAAAATATAGAATTAAACCGATCTACAATATACTGAATAATGATACATCCGCTACAAGCTACTGGAATTTAGTGTTACAAACTTGTTTTATGCGAATTGCATGTCTTTTTAGTAAAACGCTCAATTAGGACTCTCTGGGGCCCAGAAAGGTAGGTCATTAATTAGTGGTGTTGCTGAAATATTTAATATATAGACTTTTTTCCCTCGTAACTACGTATAATGGTGGCCTCGCTCTCGTGCCCGTTTTTTGTTCTAAGCACAAAAATGGATAGTTGAGTAGCAATTCGGATAATTTGCGGAATACCTACATATTAGGTGTTTTTAATTTAAATAAATATTCTCGATTTAAGTGTTACGTTGAGTAACATGATTTAAGTCACATATGTGTGTGGTGGGAATATCATCGTGTTGCGATCATACGTTTTTTTGTATGCGATTGATTTTAGATTGTTGAAAACTTGGATAACTAAGCCTAAATGCTAATACAATAAATGTTAGCGAGCAACTTCAACGTCAACTCATTATATACAATCAGTTCCTTAAAACACGTCAACGTATACCGTTCAATGAAAGAGTATATTTTATATACATAAATTATAATTTTATTTTGTACACAATGCAAAATTTAAAATAGAATTAAAAATTTAAATAAAAAATATAAACCACCCCTCTGTGCAGCTCAACGCAGACGGAATGTTGAAATAAAATAAAACTTTTATAGAGTGTCAAATCCCAATTTTAGTAAAACTTTACTATATGTATACTTATCCAAAATAACAAATTTCAAATTTTAGTTAGCAGATTTTGTTTTATTTTATAAAAATTTGATTGAATTTTAAATTATAAGTAAGAATCGGCTACTGTTAACCTATTTAAATAGTATTACATAATGCTCATTTTATGTAGTATTACAATGTAATACTACTGTACTACTGTATTAGTAATGCTCTAATTCTATCCAAATTCTAATTATGTATACATTTTTTATATAAATGTTCTACAAATTATGCTGATTGGATCTCAAATTATATTAGTATTAGATTAGATTCAAACATAAATATTGGTCATTTTTCAAAAGATTTATATAAATTTGATATACACCTTATAGACGATTATAGCTATTGGAACATTAATATAACTAGAACTATGTATATATGGAAATACTAATTAATTTTTATTTATTATTGGTTTTAGTTTCCTCTGAGACTTGCGAATTAATTTTTTTGGCACCTTTTCTTTATATATATATATATTTATATATATATATATATATATATATATATATATATATATATATATATATATATATATATATATATATATATATATATATATATATATATATATATATATATATATATATGTATATATATATATATATATATATATATATATATATATATGTATATATATGTATTTATATATATATATATATATATATATATATATATATATATATATATATATATATATATATGTATATATATATATATATATATATATATATATATATATATATATATATATATATTTATTTATATATATATATATATATATATATATATATATATATATATATATATATACATATATATAGATATATATATATATATATATATATATATATATATATATATATATATATATATATATATATATATACATATATATATACATATGTATGTATATTTCTTTTTATTCAATATATTAAATATGTTATGCTGCTATGTTAAGCTGAAAAACGCGTTACAATCTAGGATTTACATAGAATTTATTATTGAATAATTTTCTTCTCTGTTTGAAACTGAATATTTTTATTATGAGGAAGTGTCAAAAATTAGAATTTGCCCATGTTCTTTAACATTATATCTTGAAAATGCAACATAAACTTGTTCATGACTATTAATAATAATAAAATTCAAATCATTTCGATCAGAAAAATTGTCTTCTTTTGCATATCGCATCTAATTCCGTAGGTTTGAATTAATAATTTGGTGACCACCATTTTAACTGTCAAATAGTAGTCAACAAGTTATTAATTGAAACCTGCAAAATGAGATGCGAATGCGATACTCAAAAGACGACAATTTCTCTGAAAAATAGTATTATAGAAATGTTTGGAGTTTTATTTACTGCTCCATTATTAATAGAAAAAGACAAGCCTATGTCGCACTTTCACGATAAAGTTCTAAAGAAACCCAGAAGTAGTTAGAAATATACAACAACTTGAGATAATGCGTACATTTTATGCGAACGAGTTTATACCATTATTATTATACGTTGCTAAGCAAACTACAGTTCTTAGGATTCCGACATTTGGAATAAATAAAGACATATTACGAATAAATAAACCACAAAAACTGTGCAGTTTAAATTATCAATTTTACCAAACAGTTTAAAACTGTATATATAAAAATCAAAAGCTGCTGTACTCTGACTGTATATAGTATTGCCTGAGAAATATTGCCAAAACCATATACAAATATACAATCAATACAATGATAATAATAAATAAAATAAAATATTAAAATTTGTAAATACCAAATTTTAGACAACTTTTCCAAGTACATACATAGTAAAACACACAAAAAACTGTCCCGCATCAGTGCTAGACGATATTTCATGTGTTTTACTTTTTTCGTGTGATTGGCAAGTTGGTTAAAATTTGGTAGAGAATTTTATTTTAAATTATTATTTTTAAGTTATATAAATGAAATTTTATAAAAAAAAAATTCAATAAGAAATTTTAGTTTAGCTTGCCAAGCATTCACATTGTAGACCACGCGAAAAATAGTCTGTTTAATTTAATTTTGTACAACAACAATAAAAACAAGAAAATACTAAAAGGTCTCTTCATATACACAAAAAGTTTTAACATAACACAATTTCCATTTTACCTAAACATATTTGTACATCATTTCCAGTTTTTCTTTAACTTTTCATTTTTTTTATATTATTACACTCTACATATTGTACTTTAACAGCGATTTTATTGTTCTGCTGCTGGTTTGCTTTTTAATTTTTTTTTTGGTTGACTAACATTCTCCTGTAATATAGGTTAGCTGTGTGTGTGTTAGTTGCTTGCTAAATCTTGCTCGCTTATGTTTGAGAGAAAACCCAGTAAGAAAAATTATACTAAGTGTGTAAGTTTGAGTGAAACGTGTTATGATTGCAATTTATATATATACATATATATATATATATATATATATATATATATATATATATATATATATATATATATATATACATATATATATATATATATATATTTATAAAAAATTTAGAGCTTTTCTTTGTTATGTTCTGCTGTTTTTTATGTTTATTATACACAAAACTTAGGTTAGTTTTATGTTGAGGATTAATCGTACAAATTTTTGTTTGTTGTTTTAGTTAATATAATTGCATTGTGCACACCGTGTATAACGGTTGAGGCAGTAGTTTTTGTATATATACGAGTAAATATATTGTTTTATTTTTCGGTATAAAATACTTATAATTCTACCCGATGCCAAACCACTGTACGATGATAAAATTTCGCTTATTATTTTAAATAAAGAGATAAAAAAAACATTCAATTCTATACACATATAAAAAAACAATAAGAAAAGGTAAAATGGTAATTTAAATAAAAGGAAAATATTTATATTTTGTCTTATATAACGCAGAAACAATGAAATGGAAACGTTTACTTATTTTTTATTTTTTTTGAGCTGAGTCTGTGTGTTTCTGTTTAGTGTGACAGACAAATGATTTTTTTTTTTCTGGTATTAAGATTGTTTTTGCTGTTTCTTGTGTTGAATTTTATTGCTGATTTATTATGATACGTTTATGATAGAGACAAAACTTTGATTATAATAAAATAATACCTTTATTTTCTTTGGTTAAGAAGCGAGTTATGAAATGTTCCGTGTAAAGATTTAGTAATGGAAGTGAAGTGAGGTGTGGGTCTTGAAAATGTTTTGATTGGTTTTGATAAGAAGCACACAAACATATAAGTGTATATCGGTGAGTTTGGATAAGCAGATTTATTAAAAACAATTCTAAAGCTTAACAATTATTCTCTAATTATTCGTTTAACTTTACTTTACCTCTCAAGCATATTATAGATCAACTACATACTTCCATTAAAATAGATGCCTTACAAATTTAAATTTTAACGTATTTTGATAAGAAAGTCTCTATATTGATAAGAAAGCCTTTAATTTTTTGTTCTACGAGATGGTCAACAAAGCTTGATGGCAAGAAAATATTAGCAACTCATCATAAATAACTCAATAAACTTTTTATTTGATAATCATTTTTTTTTGCCACTCGTGTTTAAGTTATTTATATTTTTGAATCTTGGATCACATAAAAATATAAATAAAATGAACAGAAATTGAAATCAATGAGATTTGAGCAATGATTTTCGAGTTTATTATTCTTCAATAACTTTGATAAAGAATTAACTTAACTGTTTAACTTAAATGTTTATTAAACAAGGGTCAAATCGACTACCAGATTGGGGTCTTCGATGAAATGAAAGTCATCTGTATCGGGCGATTTTATTCTTCACAATAAAAAGTAGATTGCACAAAAATTGCAATATAGAAACATGAAAGTTGTGGCAAAAGTTTATCTAATATATTTACTACACACATATATACAACATGATTAAGCGCTTAAGGTTACTAAAATTACTTTCAAATTTTGAATTCAACGCAAAACCAACATTACATTATTTTACTAATATTAACAATTAATCATTATTGTAAAAGTTTTCGTTCTATTCAAATTATTTTTAATTTTCTATAAACTGCTCCAAATTCACTTAAAATTGACCTCTAATTCTAACAATTAAAAACAAATAACTGATAAAATTATAATTTTAATAGTTTTTTTAATTTTCTTTAGTTAAACAAATAAATAAAAATGTTCCAAAACTAGCGTAATTATACTTGAATATCATATATAAATGAAAGATATTTTTTAACAATTTATTTGTTAAATAATAATGATTTTAAAGTGTATTCAAATAATAGTTAATAATTGTGTGTTTAGTTATTATAGTGAGCTAAATGAACTCCCCCAATAATCAGTAATAATGGTTTACCATAATAAGAGCATAAATAAGTTGTACATAAAACTAATTTATTGTAGCATTCAGTTAGATTTAGAGTACCAACCTTAAATATTCTTCAAATTTATTTTGCAAAAAAAATCAAATATAAATCAAATTGAATAATTTAATGAATAATGAATAATTTATTTACAGAATTTCCAACCAATTTTGATGAACCAAATTAATTTTGATAAGCAGTTAAACTACTGCAAGGGAAATGTTCATTATATATTTTTTTTAACAGTTCCAACAATGAATAACTTTCAAATTATTGTGAAAGACATAATATAAATGTTTTATCAATTTCGGTTATACGGTTTTAAAATACTCAAAGTGAATACGTAAATGTTGCCAACCCGTTGATAAATGATGACAGATGTTTGAACTTGACAATTAAAATTTAATTTCAATTTCAAGTTGATTATAAAATAGTAGCGATGATAACTTTTAGTATTAAATAATCGTTTTTGTTTAGATTTATGGAATTCATTAACCATTGGTTAGATATTGAGATTATACATTAATATTTTATTTTGCAACATCTAAATTTTAATTAATATATACAAATATATATGTATATATATATATTTATATATATATATATTGTTACGTTTTTGCCTTGTCAAATTCAAGGTTCGATCACTGGATTGCGAATAAAACAAACGATGTAAATTCTAGAACACACTAAATTTATTTATTTCCGATTAAACACTAATTTAATTAATTCACTTATTTAACTTCAACACTAATTATTTTACTACACTTTAACAACACTATATTACACTTTAATAACACTTTATTTTACTTTATAAACACTTTCCTTTTAATTACTATTAGCACTCTCACGGTTAAAACACAACTGACTTTCTCCCAAATGTTTGTCGCGTATTTATACCAAATATTCTAACCATTCTAGAAATCACCAGAATATTCGATTAGTCTAGATAAGTCTAGACACCTCTATACTGTTCTACTTTATAACAATTTTACATTAACGATAGTGTCGCTATTCAAACATAGAGGTCACCACGATCGTAACATTACCCCTACCTAATCCTGATTCGTCCCGAACAGGATCCAACTCACTACCCCTGTAGATCGCTAATCGCTCTATATGCACCACCTTCAACTTTCCTCGCTGCCCTTTCTTGATCCGGTAGACCACGTCATTTATTTTGGTGATGATGGTATACGGCCCTTCCCATGAAGGTTGCAGCTTTGGTGATAAACCCTTCTTCTGTTGTGGGTTGTAAAGCCATACTAACTCTCCTTCTTCGAAACCTTTATTATTTGCTCGTATGTCATATCGAGGTTTCATCCGGTCACTGGATACTCGTATCCTTTCTCGTACAAACTGGTGTATCTTGTCGAGTTCTCCTCTCATCTGGTCAACATAATTCTGTCTATCTAAAGCTGATGACGGAACAGCTCCAAACTTTAGATCTCCAGGTAATCGCAGATTATTTCCAAAAAGGATTCTCGCTGGTGTCATTCCCGTTGAGTCATGTACTGCTGATCGATACGCCATTAGGAACATCGGAATATGTCGATCCCAGTTGCGTTGATCATTATCCACGACCTTTGCTAAATATTTCTCCAACGTCCCGTTGAATCTTTCCACCATACCATCCGACTGTGGATGCAGAGGCGTTGTTCTTGTTTTATTTATACCGAGTAACTGACAGACTTCCTGGAATACAACTGACTCAAAGTTTCTTCCTTGGTCTGTGTGAATCTCCATTGGTACTCCAAAACGACTTATCCAATTATTAACCACGGCGTCAGCTATCGTGGTTGCCTCCTGATTGGGTATGGGATACACCTCTGGCCATTTGCTAAAATAGTCCATTATTACTAGAACATATTTGTTACCAACATCCGTAGTCCGGAATGGTCCTGCCACATCCATTGCGATCCTTTCAAACGGCGCTCCAACGTTATATTGCTGCATTGCTCCTCGACTTTTCCGTGCAGGACCTTTTACCGCCGCACATTGATCACATTTTTGGCACCACTCCACTACAGATTGTCTACATCCTGACCAGTAAAAACGTTGACGTATTTTGGCAAGTGTTTTATTAATTCCCAGATGACCCCCACTTGCCCCTCCGTGATACTCCTTCAATATCTCGGCAATTCTAGACTTAGGCACCACTTTTACCAATTGCTTCACATTACCGTCCGAGCTTTCCCATATTCGTTTTAAGCATCCGTTCTCGATTTGGAGGCTATCCCATTGTGCCCAGTAAGCCTTTACCGTGGGACTCTTATCCGCAATTTCACACCAAGTTGGACGATTTCCTGTCTCTTTAAGTTGCATGATTATTGCCAAATCTGGATCCGCTAACTGCTCGTCCCTAACCGTTTCATCCGTCCATTCCTTATCGGGTAGTATTTGCATAAGCCTGATGTCGATAACGTCCTCCTTTGCTTCTATTCGCCCGCAGTGCTTACATTCCACTTGACATGGTCGTCTTGACAATGCATCAGCATTTCCATGTGCACTCCCTTTCCGATGTTCGATCTGGTAATGATAGCTTTGTAGTCGCTCTCTACTTAATTCTCGTCGTTGCATAGGAGATCGCGATCTTGTACGTCTCCATTTTTCCTCCTTACAATGTTTATTGACATCTTTTTATAAAAGAAGAACAATTGTTTTCACGCTTTATCACAGATTTTACAAATATTTGAGTTTTTTAGTACAAAAACACTTTCTTATAATGTGATATATTTTATTTTTGTATTACTAGTTTCGAGCTTTATCTGCTCATCATCAGATGTTGTTTAAAACTAATTAAAATTAAAAGATATTTTAAAAATAGATATTTTGAACAAATTTGGACAATGGATATAGGTTACTTATATACATATGCAATGAATATAGGTTACTTGTATACTTATATACATATACACATACTATTTATATACTCATAACATAATCATACAGGTGGTTCTTTTTTATTTTATCATTTAGGAGATTTTGATTGTGCTTGTGTTTGTAGATTTCCATTTCCTCCAACCTATCCATCATTCTACCTTTCTTTATATTATATATAACTGAGAGGTTATCGTCAATGCTTGTAAATGAGTGGTTTTCCACTTACAGTCTCTCGACATATGACCCATTTTGTCACATGTCCAACATTTTATTCTGCTACCACCCTCTCTGTATCTTGGAACCGACCGCTCGACGTTGGTGCTGCTATCCATTTCTACTCGTCGTACCTTAAGCGACGGTTTTATGATAGCCTGCGCAGTCTCATTTATTAAAGCACACGCGATTGTCTCGGCAAAAGTAACCTTAGGTGATAACATCACTGCTTTACGTGTTTCCGGATCCCGTATTCCATCGATGAATGCGTCCATCTTAATCCTCTCCATGTAATCGGGAGATGTATTCACATGTGCCAAATGCACTAGCCGCTCGACTGCTGCGGAATATTCTTGAAGAGTCTCTCCGATCTTTTGACCTCGGCTCTTCAGCTCCATACGATACATCTCTCGCTTATGGTCACTTCCATACTTTCGCTCCAACGCCTTCATTATTTCGTTGTAATTACTACGGTCATACTGCGGAATAGTCTGCAGTGTTTCAGCCGCTTCTCCTTTTAGAGCCACTATTAATGCTGTTCCCCGATTTGCATCATTCCACCCATTTTGATTAACCGTTGTCTCAAATTGAAATTTGAAAACCGCAAACGATGTTGTACCATCAAATATCGGTGGCTTAAATTTCATTGCTTGAATTGGCTGAGATACTGGCGACGTTGTTCCGTTAACTTTGAGGTAAAGAAGTTCTTTTTCGAAGCCTAGAACTTTCTCTTCTAACCCTTGGATGTCCTTCTGTAATTTTTGTTAGGTACCGCTGCAACCTCCACTACCGCCTCTTTACTTTCTCCATTCTCTTCGTCCCCTTCAGCGTGGTCGGAAAATGTCGATTCGTCAAAATTATAACTAGCCGGATCATTACCCTCCAGCTCTAATGCTTGAAGTAATCGTTGCCTCAATACATTTTTCTGGCCGGCCGTTGACAAACCACGTCGCTCCAACTCTTCCTTTAAATCGGAAATCTTCAATTCGTCTAGAATCATCTTTTAATTCACAATCTCACCGCTGTCACCAATTGTTACGTTTTTGCCTTGTCAAATTCAAGGTTCGATCACTGGATTGTGAATAAAACAAACGATGTAAATTCTAGAACACACTAAATTTATTTATTTCCGATTAAACACTAATTTAATTAATTCACTTATTTAACTTCAACACTAATTATTTTACTACACTTTAACAACACTATATTACACTTTAATAACACTTTATTTTACTTTATAAACACTTTCCTTTTAATTACTATTAGCACTCTCACGGTTAAAACACAACTGACTTTCTCCCAAATGTTTGTCGCGTATTTATACCAAATATTCTAACCATTCTAGAAATCACCAGAATATTCGATTAGTCTAGATAAGTCTAGACACCTCTATACTGTTCTACTTTATAACAATTTTACATTAACGATAGTGTCGCTATTCAAACATAGATGTCACCACGATCGTAACAATATGTATATATATATATATATATTTAAATATATATATATATATATATATATATATATATATATATATATATATATATATATATATATATATATACATATATATATATATATATATACATATATATATATATATATACATATATATATATACATATATATATATATATATATATATATATATATATATATATATATATATATATATATATATATATATATATATATATATACCGGGTGTTTTTTTTAAACTGAGACGATCAAATATCTCGAAAAATAGCCACTCTACGGAAAAAATGTCCATAATTAAAATTTAATCATACCGCGGGGGAAATACATTAGTGCAAAAAAAAAAGTCCCCCCACCCCCGCTTTGTAGGTGGGGCGGGGGTAACTTTTAAACTAAGATAAGAAGCCATATTTTTTATTGCAGATACGGATTCTACGACTAAAAGTACGTATGATTTGAATAAAATATTTTGTTCGGTTCATGATAGATGGCGTTGCAATCGACGAAATTCAATTTTTTCAATTTCTCCTTCTTAGAACACACGCATTCGATTCTGCAATACGTTTGAAATAAAAAACATCACGTTTTCATTGGAAATACTCGAAATTCGTCATCAAAACAATTTATTCAGTTTTGTAAATCTAAATAAGTGTTCAAAATTAATTTCAAGTTTTATTATTAAATTTCAAAAATACAAAATTCAGGCCATCATTTTGAACACTTATTTAGATTTACAAAACTGAATAAATTGTTTTGATGACGAATTTCGAGTATTTCCAATGAAAACGTGATGTTTTTTATTTCAAACGTATTGCAGAATCGAATGCGTGTGTTCTAAGAAGGAGAAATTGAAAAATTGAATTTCGTCGATTACAACGCCATCTATCATGAACCGAACAAAATATTTTATTCAAATCATACGTACTTTTAGTCGTAGAATCCGTATCTGCAATAAAAAATATGGCTTCCTATCTTAGTTTAAAAGTTACCCCCGCCCCACCTACAAAGCGGGGGTGGGGGGAGTTTTTTTTTTGCACTAATGTATTTCCCCCGCGGTATGATTAAATTTTGATTATGGACATTTTTTCCGTAGAGTGGCTATTTTTCGAGATATTTGATCGTCTCAGTTTAAAAAAAACACCCGGTATATATATATATAAAGGGTGATTTTTTAAGAGCTTGAGAACTTTTTTTAAAAAAAAAACGCATAAAATTTGCAAAATCTCATCGGTTCTTTATTTGAAACGTTAGATTGGTCCATGACATTTACTTTTTGAAGATAATTTCATTTAAATGTTGACCACGGCTGCGTCTTAGGTGGTCCATTCGGAAAGTCCAATTTTGGGCAACTTTTTCGAGCATTTCGGCCGGAATAGCCCGAATTTCTTCGGAAACGTTGTCTTCCAAAACTGGAATAGTTGCTGGCT
Organism: Tipula unca; assembly: GCA_951394425.1. Taxonomy (NCBI): domain Eukaryota; kingdom Metazoa; phylum Arthropoda; class Insecta; order Diptera; family Tipulidae; genus Tipula; species Tipula unca. The sequence continues at coordinate 129,477,164 of OX596380.1, forward strand.
TATTTCTGTAGACTTTAGACTTGACGTAGCCCCACAAAAAATAGTCTAAAGGCGTCAAATCGCATGATCTTGGTGGCCAACTTACCGGGCCATTTCTTGAGATGAATTGTTCTCCGAAGTTTTCCCTCAAAATGGCCATAGAATCGCGAGCTGTGTGGCATGTAGCGCCATCTTGTTGAAACCACATGTCAACTAAGTTCAGTTCTTCCATTTTTGGCAACAAAAAGTTTGTTAGCATCGAACGATAGCGATCGCCATTCACCGTAACGTTGCGTCCAACAGCATCTTTGAAAAAATACGGTCCAATGATTCCACCAGCGTACAAACCACACCAAACAGTGCATTTTTCGGGATGCATGGGCAGTTCTTGAACGGCTTCTGGTTGCTCTTCACTCCAAATGCGGCAATTTTGCTTATTTACGTAGCCATTCAACCAGAAATGAGCCTCATCGCTGAACAAAATTTGTCGATAAAAAAGCGGATTTTCTGCCAACTTTTCTAGGGCCCATTCACTGAAAATTCGACGTTGTGGCAGTAAGTAAGTCTATTCATTATGAAATGTTAAAGCATACTGAGCATCTTTCTCTTTGACACCTTGTCTGAAATCCCGCGGGATCTGTCAAATACTAATGCATGAAAATCCTAACCTCAAAAAAATCACCCTTTACATATATATATAATATATATATACAGTATCGCCAAGTATACAAGTCCCGTTAAACTTGTTTATAAATTTTTTTGTTTTTCATGGTAACATGATTGAACATGAGTATTTTGATTGTAACAATTGAAAAATATATTGGTTAGTTAATTTGTTATCACAATTAACGTATATAACGGATTATTTTAATACAAGTGGTAACATTCATTGAAAGTTAAAATTTTAGTTTTTCTGATATCCATATATTTTTTTTGAAATTAAATAATAATAATAAAATAATTGAATAATACGTCAAATTATGGAAAAAAGGAGAGAACACTCTATTGAAATAAAATCGGCGGTTTTAAAATTAATTGCCAATGGAACTTCTCAGTCGGCAGTTAGTTGCCAGTTTGATATCTCAAATTCGACAGTACACCAATGGTGTACAAACAAAAATGTTCGTGGGACCTTAGTACGCCAGCCAAGAAGTGGACGACCTCGTAAGACTACGAAAAGGGAGGATTCGATCATCGTTAGACAGTCACTGGCAAATCCGAGACTGTCCGCTCCCGCGATTATGCACGATTTTAAAGTGAACCATGGCAAAACTCAGTAAGTACTGTAAAACTCGTCTTACAGATGCTGGGCTCCATGGAAGATGCCCAAGCAAGAAACCGCTGACCTCCAAAAAAAATCGAGCCACCCGTCTAAAATTTGCCAAAGAGCATTTAAATTGGACAACGAAACAATGGTCCAAAATTTTATGGAGCGACGAAAGCCAGTTTAACATGTTTTCATCGGATGGAATACAGTATGTTCGTCATATATTCGTAATATAATAATGAATTATGTATTAATCAAAAAATAAGTTAAAAATGTTGTATTTCAAAAAAAATTATAAGGCAAAAAACATTTTTCCGGCGACTTTTTAGCGATACTATAATAATAACAGTGTTAAAGGCCATTACTGGCCCCTTACTGAATCAACAATCTGGCTCCAACGGTTTCGATCCTGAGCTTGGTCTTCATACTGTCTTAGACAATCTGAAGAGGCCAAGTCGTTCTCTACATCGTGGAGCCATCGTCGCCTGCAACGACCTCTGCGCCTACCATATGGTGGCTCTCCTTTCAGAGATCGCTGCACAATTCGTTCCGGACTTCATGTACAATATCGGGGATCTTCATCAGATCTCTGATCTCGAAATTGTACAGAGCTCGGTATGTACCATCTATTTCGCGTTTAGGGCCGTAAATCACACGCATGATTCTTCTCTCAAATGTAAGGAGCCATCTCTCGTACTCATCCGTCAGCGCCCAACTTTCACATCCAAACATAACAACGGGCCTGATCAACGCTTTGTAAAGCTTCAGCTTCACGGCACTTGATAAGTGTTTAGATTTTAGCAGTGGCCTTAGAGGATATAAAGAACGACTGCCAGCTGCCAGCCGCACTTTAATATCCTCACCCACACTGTTATCGTGAGTGATAAGAGAGCCCAAATATTTGAACCTCCTCACTCCCTCAAACGTGTGGTGGCCACTACTAAAATCTGGTGTGCCATTGTCTCTAAAACCAGAGATCAGGTATTTCGTTTTGGACTCATTGATCTGGAGTCCAACAGAAGCTGAAAACTCTACCAGCGGATCAAGTATTTCTTTCACTCCGTTGCTATTCAGTCCAATCACGCATATGTCATCTGCATATGCAAGCACTTGATTGGACTGGCGATATAAGATGTTGCGCTGAGGTGTTTCAGTCTTACGAAAGATGTACTCCAACATGAGATTAAAGAGTATCGGGGACAGAGCATCTCCCTGCCGAACACCCGAGTTAACTGCAAAAATTGTCGATAGCCTGTTCTCAACTTTAACACAGCATTGAGACTGCGTCACTGTCATCCTACACAGTCGTACCAATTTTGTTGGCATTCCTAGGTATTCCAGGGCAGACCACAAACTCTCTCGATTGATCGAGTCGTAGGCCTGCCGGAAATCCAGGAAAACCTGATGTACGGAGATGGATGTCTCATAATATTTAGATAGAATCATCCGCAGCGAAAAGACCTGATCAGTGACTGATCGATTCGGACGAAATCCTCCCTGATAGTCACCAACCAAGCCCTCCGCCAGAGGAGTGATTCTATCCAATAAAATGTATGAAACTTGTATGCTGTGCAAAGGAGAGCTATACCGCGATAATTCTCACACTTCAAGCGGTCTCCCTTCTTGAAGATGGGGCATATCGCGGCCACTTTCCATTCATCAGGCATAACTTCGGTTCGCCATACTAATCGAATAAGGTCGAAAAGACAGTTCCACAAAGTATCCCCTCCGAATATCAAGAGCTCCGAATTAATGCAGTCCACTCCAGGTGAGCGGTTTCGTTTCATTCTCTGCATGGCCTTAGTGAATTCCTCATGGGATGGCTCCTCAGTGCAAATCTCCGCAGACTGTTTTAGAGGTGGCTCAACAACAGTCTGTGACGCATGATGAACATCAAATATATATATATATATATATATATATATATATATATATATATATATATATATGGATTATACTAAACTGTATAGGAAATATATTGCCGCTCACTAAGTCATTCATTAGAGTAGGATTAGTCATTAGTATGAAAATATACTTTAAAATTAACTAACAGAAAATTTCATAACCTAAAAAAAATATTTTTAGTATCATGTTTAGACATCTAAACAAAAATCCATCATATTTAAACCACTCCCGTATTTTGTACATGATAAACATAAAACTAAGAATATAAAATACTGATGCTTTTAAAATAATAATATTCCCCATTTTATTTTTAATTATCACCCTTTTCCCATATCCTTTTTATAAAAAGCTCGTACAACAACAACAACAAATACGACCATCGCAAACTTACCTACCTCATCAAATTATTTTTATTTTCATTTTTAAAAAAATTTCGAAAATATAAAATGTAAAGACAAAAAATAAAATTCATTACATTTTGACTTTTTCTTTTTATTGTTTCGATTATAAAGTAACAACAAAAGCGACAAAAGAAAATATAACAAGGAAGATCACACATAACAAAATGTTTCATAATAAAATATTAATAATGAAAAGGTTACACGGTGAAGCTCGACTAAAATAATAATAATAAGGTTTTATTTTTTGTGCCATTATACTTTTGTTGGAATTTTTTTTTATCGACATAAATAATTTTTCTCTTCTTTTTTATTTATTTAAATTGTTTAATGTTGTTATTTTTGTCATTAGAAAAATTTAAAGTGGTGTGTAACGTATTCCATCCATATTTGTTCCGTTTCAAAATCATTTATACAACAATAATATTTGTTGGATCGCTAAATACGATGTGAACTACATTTTGTGTAGCTAATTTGAGTAATCACCTATATATTTTTATGTAAAATCCAACATTTTTTTTATTAAATCAAACCCAAAGCTTTGAAATGTTGATCTTTAATTCTTGTGTGCAGCTTTAATTTTCATTTCCAGTTCAAATAAGGCTTATTTTCCAAATTATATGATAATGTTTTACTTGTTGATTAATAACTTAAATTGATAACCTTTTATTTACTCACCAACTACATCTAATTATATGTTCATTCAACACCTCCAGATTATGCATAGGTTTTTTTTTATATCTAATTTGTGATTTGGTACGTGTGTAAGTAGATATTTAGTTAATATGTACTATTTTGGTCTAACTAATAAAATTTTATTTTATTAACAAAATCTAGTCTGCAACTTTCCCAAGCAATTTTATTTAACAATGCAAGCATTTTTTATGTATGAACTCATTTATACATATATCAAATAATTTTGAACATCATATTATTTTTGATGTGTGATGATAGACAACAGATACCCTTTCCGTTTCTATTGTCTAATAATCTATTGTCTAATTATATTAGAAATTCATGAATTAAAAAAGACAAAATTAATGTTTATTATTGGATAAAATAATTTTAGACATTTCAGATAATTCTTATTCTAAAAATCAAGAGAAATTTACAATTCGTTAAAACTTTGTATGTAGAACATAATATTAGTGCAATGAAATTGAAAACTAACATGGAAACAGAGAAGTTTTATTCTATAATCATTAATATGTTCTGTTTATGTTTTGCACCAATAAATAAATTAGAAATAAAAAAAATCGTTGAGTGCGGAAACTAACCTGTCAAAAGAATAGAATTTCAGTTTAATCTTTTCATTTCAGAATATATGGGTAAATAACAAATGTGATATCGATTAAAATACAGATTTTTAAACACTACTGATTTTGACAAGTTTGATTGAATTATTTATGTAATTGTTTGCTATCCAAACATTACAATCACATGGAATATAGTTTTACGTATTTCCCATTCTAAATTTATTATTTACAGTGATATCATTCATAATTTAAAATAATTGAATAATGGTTGGTTTAATATTAATCTATGTATACACATATATACATTGAATTTTAATAGTTATTTAAACGACATTAAAGCTTTTAATTCAATGAATTATTGTCTGATAAATTTTGCCACCTACAAGTAAAACCTACATAAATTCTGATATGTAAATACAAATAAAATCCGCTGTAACGAATGAGAAAAATAAGCAGTTGCTGATTACATTTTAAAAAATATGCGGTTAGCACCAAAATTTAAGCCACTTTAATCCATTTCATACCACCAACAACAAATTCAATAAATTCCACATTCCATCACATCACTAATCAAAAAAATAAAATTGTGTTGAATTTTAAAATATTTTAATCGATTTTCCTAAGTTTTAATTTTTTCCTTCGCTTATAATGAAAATCGTATAATCTCCTCTAATCTTATTACTTAAAGAAAATATTCAATTTATCTAATCCAGATTAGAAAACAAGCGTAAAATTTAAATTTGTTTTTGATTTATTTTATTTTTTTTAATAAAAATAAAATAACAAAAAAAATGTCAACTCATAGTGATTCCAATTCAATTTTGCTAATTTGACTCAATTTAAGCTTTTCTATTGTATTCATTGTTATTAGAAAGTATCAAAAAAAAAAAATTTAATGGGAGGACTAAACTGAAAAGAACTCAAGAGTAAAAATTATTGTTCCAAGTATTTATGTATGTAGTATGTACATACATACGAGTATTTATAAAACGTCACCCACATTTTATTTATTTAGTTTTTAAATTTAATAATTAAAAGCAACTTTTGAGAATATGTACAGATTTTAAGAAAAGTAGGAAACAATAACGGACAATAACAGCAGCCGGCTGAGATTTATAAGAATTTTGTAATCGCTATTCTTCAACGCTACAATGCTTATTTTATTTATGCTCCATTATTTTATTTATTTTTTAATTGCGACCACATGGAATAATCCAAACTTAGAACACGAACACCGTAATAGCATCGTAAGCAGCCGTTTTAATTATCACTATCGATTCGGAACCGAAGATTTAAAGATCGAGAATTATCGAAAAATTTCTAGGTATTACTTCTTTCAAGCACTGTTCTTAAATTCTCGAGAATATAATAGCTACATTTTTTTATTAACAGAACTTCAAGCTATAGATAAACATTGGGAAAATACTGCAAACAACGAATTATAACTAAATAACATAATTTAATTGGATTTTATGTATTAAAAATTTCATTTGTTGACAATTATGGACAAATAAAACGTAGTAAAGTTATAAACAATGAGAAATATTTGTTCAACAATATTATGTTTGAAAATTTCCTCTGTTTTCGAGTTCTTGTACTATATTATCGAGGCCATGAAGAACACATTGTTTTATCGAGTACATTGTAAAATAAAGTTAATTTTATACATATGTAATTTAACATTAAATGTATTATATTTATTGATTTATTGAAACAATAAATTAATTTGAATTTTACTGAGAAAATGAGAAAATTTCTATCCAGTGCTATATATACGATCTCGAAAACGTTTGAATGAAATAACACGACTAATATTCTAATTTAATGAACTAAAACTAACATTTATTACCCTGACGGTAGTATGAAAAATTATGTAGATTTGTGATTCATCTTAAAAGTTGGCTTTTTGAAATATGTATGTACAATATTAATTATTATTAAAACATTGTGCATATTATTGAAAAATCATTTATGTATAAAATGCAAAAAAACATACTTTTTTGATAACCTCGTTTTACAGCTCAATTTTATGACATATTTACTGTAATGATCAAGTAATTGATGGTGGAATGCATTTTTTCATAAATTTAAAAAAAAAATAATGAAAGAATATAACTATTTTCTATTTCGAATTTTAGATGAAGTGCAAAATGAAAATTGTGGATATTAAGTGCGTTCAATTAAGCTGAATTAACTGAAACAATGTCTGAAATAACTGAAGTGAAGACCGTTCGATCGCAACTGTTCACTTCAGTTAAAAGAAACTGAGCAACTGAATTAACTAAAGTGATAGTTTTCTCTTATAGATACTTCAAATGGGTTGGTTATTTGATGTTCAATTTTCACATTTGTTTTCATTTGCGATTAAAAAGACAATTTGTGATAGAAATTATTAAATAATTTATTATTATATCAAAAATATTAATTTTTGACATTTATCTGAAGTGAAGAGTATCAATCGAATGGGTCGCTTTTCTTCATTAGCTTAATTAAGTGTAGAGTAACTCAATTATCTGAAGTAAAGAGTAGCGCTCTTCAATTCCAACGCACGCTCCTAATAGAGCTATTATCATTTATTTAATTATTTCAATAATAATATTATAAGAGTATTTGATTCAAAAACAATTAGTATTTTCAAGTATTTTTCTTGGAAAAAACGTACTTATTTTCCGTGTATTAATAGTCCTTCATTTTATGTGTTAATTTTGAGCCATTATGATTTAACATCTTAATCTTTGTTTCCATTTACTTTGTCTATTTAATTTATAATTTTATGTGTCAACATATTAATTTACAAGCTGTTACAAGTTACCCACTATCAACTTGAGTTGGCCAAAACCGAGATATCAAAAAATTATCTTTCAATTAAATCTAAGATATTGTTCGGGCATCAAATTTAAAAAATTTACGAATATGCAGTATGCAAAAGATTTAAGTTTTAATATTTTAAATAACATTTTCAATCCTAAAAAACTAAGCTCTATTAAGCCAAATGTATAAGTTAGTGTTGACTCAAACAACTTTTTTTCAACGTTCGAGATCATGCATTCAAGTATCTCAGAAACTTGAAGTAAAATTTGACATACAGAAATAACACAATTAGTATTTTTACTACTACTTTATTTACATTTCATGATTTTTAGGAACCAGTATGTTTTGGAAAATGTTTCTCTGTATATTTTGGTAGAATTTAACTGTGGCTGATCTCACAACAATTTAAACAACCGTAGGACTGGTGTAGGCCATAAATTAACATCTCCAACATGTGATAAATGTGATAAAATTTTATCACCGTTCGAAATGGGCAATCAAACAATATTTTAAAGAATCTTTCAACTTATTTTAAAAACAGCACTTCAACTCTAATTATTTATTAAAAAACAATTAAAATTAAAGATAATATTATTATAGTACGATTGAATGATATTTTTAACTTAAAGTTGAATTTTGTAAGTCCCTGCGTGTATTAATAAATGTTCTGGAATTCATAAACATATAAATTTTGTTCTAATCTGTTTATATTGAAATATATATCATTCGCATATTAATATTAATTTGCCATAAAATTCCTAGAGACCTGTTTCCCTCATTACTCGTGACATCTATAAATAATTTAATTTTTTCAATTTTTCCCTCTGTGCACTTCACACAATAGATTTTTTCCATCATTCATTCAATTTTTTTTTTAATTTCCCCTATACTTTTACTAGCGTACATATAGTTCGTATGCCCAACACTCCTTCGCATGACTAAAATGATCACAAGAAAAAAAAAGGTTTTATGGAAATTCATATTCTATACATTATATTTAAAATCATCCTCTATCATTGTCACGACCACCAAATTATTATAATAAAATTATTTTATGTGACAAAAAAAAACGAAAGAAGAATTTGTTTTTTGTGTAATTTTCACAAACACGTGATTTAACGTTTTTCATTTAACAGTAAAAAAATTCTCGTTTTTCATTTATTTTTTTGTTCTACATATTTGGTATAAAATTCATCCAAAGGCGTTATTTTATATTTTGCTTAACTTTTTTTTTATGTTCTATGGTTGGATCGGTGCTGTGTGTAATAGCAGTTGTTGTTAGATTGTTCACGAGGAAATTACATTGTTGCTTAGTTGCTTTTCCAATTACTGATTTTATTATATTTTGTGTTAGTCGGATAATTGTGGGATGAAAATTATCTAATTTTTATAACCGGAAGTCTATTATTTCAAACGCAGTATCTCTTCTGTATATAGGAGAAAAATGCTTAAGCGAATGTATTTAAGTAGTATTCGTGCAAGATAATTACAATTGTAAGGGCGAAATACATTCCTCCACTACGAATTACAACTAATTTCACAACAATTAAGGGCATATTCCATTACTACCAATTTACATTCATTTTAAAGAAACAAAGCAAGAAATTTACTACTAACCCAAATCCGTATAAAATTATATTTTTCCATTTAAAATTCTTTAAATAATTTTGAAGATAAAACTACAAATTTTTTACCTTTTTTGTTTGCTAAATGCTCTCTCACTTGAAATTTTCAAACTTACAACCAAAAAATCATCCTTAAGCAATTTTTATTTTGTTTTGTTTTGTTTATTTTTCCGTTTTACCTAGAGCTTTTTAAAAAACTTTTTTTCTTTTGCTATTTAAAGTTAAGAAACGGAACTAAATGTATAAATAAATAAAGGTTTACCGTTGATTTTGTATAATATAGAAAGTACAAGAACGGTTGAAATACTAATGTAACGGTAAAGTATATATGTATATATACGTATAGTAGGAAAAACTTGCTTTTTGGAGTACATACAATTTCTATATTTTATTTTGTTTCTAAAATTGATTATATGTGAGATATGGAATCTGGAATTAGGGTGAGAGACAAAATACGACTAAAAGATGCTTACTCTATAAGAATGTTTATTTTTGTCTATTCTTGCGTACGTAGGAGATAGTATTTCAAAAAATGCAGTTTTCCAGGTGAAGTAATTTTAGTAAATTAAATATTTATTTAACATCGGAGACGTGTATAAATGTTCTACATATTTATTCTCAACTGAACGGTTGATATCTTGCATGAAATAAATATTTATATTACATTTATTTCAATAAGTTTCCTTTTTTGCGGAGGATTGTGAAATTTTCAAATAAATTGTATAGTGGTTATATAGTGTTGCTAATTATGCTGCAGTTCCAAGTTCCATTCTCCATCCAAGTTTGAAATTAAAGTTGTATTAAATAGAATTATTTACGTGCAACAAAAAATTGTATATAACAATTTTAATGTAAATTATATTATAGATTTTTTGCAATACAAATACATATGAAATGAAGTATCAACCTCTGCCTTGAGAATTACATATGTAACTACTTATATTAACGAATTTTAGAACTAATTAAATGAAGCCTAATATACGTGGGTTATTATATTTATCTAGCTGCATTTGGAAAATATCGAAAAAATAGAATATCTAGAATTTAAAATCAATTCGATTCGCATTTCTCATTTTAGTACAATGAAGTAAACCCAATTCGAGCTTAAACTCAAAACTCATCCCTTTATTTCAAAATTTGTCTCAATTTTTAGGTTTATTAAAATGAACAAATCTTCATGCTTCCTTCACATTCAACCAAAAATATATTAAATGTTCACAGTACAATTTAATCATAATAAAGATGTATTACAAAATCATTATAGGTATATCATCATTATAGCTATATAAATACATTATATAAATTAGTTAACAATTAACCATTAATTTAGTTTTTTAATTTCTGATTACTTACGAATCACATTATTTAAAGATCCTTAAGCTTACCTATACATAATGATAGAAATATACTATATAATTCACTATATATATAATTCACAATTTTATTATATTAATGCATTAAAATATTTCTTATCGATTTTAATTGTTGAAGTAAAAGGATGAATGTGTTATAAGAATAAATCGCTTTCAGTGTAATTGGTCCCAACCGCAGTAAACACAAGATGTACGATGAAATTTGAATTTGTAACTGTGGTATATATAACGAGATAACCAAAAAAAAAAAAACAATGTTAAACCAATAAACGAGTAAAGGATCAAGAACAATTCCCAGTAAAACTAACAAAAAATAAAAATAAATGAGTGTAGAGTTAAAAAAATTTTATTATTTGAATATTGTTATAACAATCCACATTAGAGGCGAAAAAAAAATTTATATGAATATATATTCGACAATTATGGGGTAATTTGAATTTTCTTATTTCATTATTATAAGATGTTATCAAGACGAAACCGAAAGAAATAAACTGAAATTATCATGAATTTTCCATCAATTTCATGCTAGTATTTATATTTTTTGTGCTCTTCAATCGAAATGGCTGCGGTGAGAATTCACTCGCACATGTATGTATGTATATGTATAATATATATTCTATATATGTACATATTATACATATAGGATAGGTAGATATCTTGTACGGTGGTCACAACAGCAACATAACAAGAAGCGTTAAATTGACTAAATCATGGACATTATGGAAAATAAGAAGTAATTTTTATATAAAGATGCTAAACAGAAAGTTAAGTTCTGAAAATGTTTACAACTAAAAATAGTGTAACAACCTTATATATGTACGAGTATGTATAATATTACGATTTACATAGTGAAGAGAAAACATAAACAAAAATAGCACAAAATTGAAAATAGCTATTAACGCACGAACGTGTAAAAAAGCTTAAGGCACATACAAAACTTCATAATAAAAAAAATTTATATCTCGAAGTAAGTACGTAGAAAACATGGTGTACAATGTTAAATGAATTTCTATGTTTATTTTATTTTTCCCAATTTTCTTTTTTTATATGCCATATCACATTTTTCGGAATGTGCGTACATTGCATGTACATACATATATATATATATGGTGAAAAATACGTGAACTCACAAATTCACTATATGGAGCCGTAAGTCATGTTTTAATTTTATGGTTTTTATGTTTTCAATGCATAGCCTTGATTAAAAAAAAAATTTAAGAATACTTAATTTTTTTTTATTGTTGTTGTTGTGAAAAATACAGGGTGTCAAATTTTGAGAAAAATGATAATTATGATGTTGTATTTATGGCAATAAAAAGAAAACTAATTGTCCGATAATTATGATTTTGGACTCACTTTAAAGATAAGTTAATAGCAATTAACAAAAAAATATAAAATTAGTATGTTGTTTAATTTCTTCTTCTTTAAATTTCCCGCCAAAATGTTCTTTTTCAATTTTCTCAAAAACCTATTTTTTTTTTTTTTTTTTTTTTTTTTTTTAAATTTGGCAACTATTATTTTACAACATATTAAAACACTGGACCAGCGTTATTTTTTATATTCTTGCAAAATCTGTTTTAGTAAGAGCATTATTTCATTTTTATATGGAAAAACTATATTTGAATAGATATTTCAGTGTTTTGCTACTGTTTAATTTTTTTGTTTTGTTTATTAATAATATTCAATTTAGCGTCACATTTAAGTATGAGTCACCGAATTGGAAGGTGCCACCCCCTGGTTTATATCGTTTGAAAATTGGTTAACCATAGTACCATTTATTATTTTTATAATGCGTGACTGCACCATCGGTAATATAATAAATTTTAGATAAACTGGATATTTTAGTTTTCAAAAACTGCATTAATTTCTCAATAAATAAGTGAACCGCTACAGTATCGTGGTGAAGACAATCCGATATTATAACGAAGGTGTGGTGATGTAATTTGCCTTCTAAATTTTGGTAAATTACAAATGGATGAATAGTCGCTTGTTTATTATTCTAATGAAAACCTTGTGCGGCATTTTGCATTATAAATGCATAATTTTCTGCAAAATCACATAAAACTATCACCTCGGTAGACTTCAGCGCCAATTTTTTATTTTTTAAGAAACTGGACTGCTGAAGTGAAATGAAGTAATGAGGCAACAGATTCTTCATCTTATTTATGAAATAATCCAGAAATACATCTAACGGTTGTGAAAAAGTTTCCAAATTGCATCTGTCGGTAGAAACCCACTGATTAAACTTTAACTCAGCATCCTCGCAGCCATGCTCCAGAAATGCATTTTTCAAATATTGTTTAAAGTTATCCAGTCCTGGGCAGCTTTCGCATTCTAGAAGGTAACATGTTGGTGTAGGCTCAACACATAATATAGATGAAATACAATCCCGGTAGTCTGCTATCTTTCCGTTGGTAAAAGTTTCCATTTTGGTACCATAAATAATTAATTTGACATTTTGATGTATGGTACACACGCAGACTGTATGCGTTCCACTACTACCTGGTTGTACACAGTATTTAGGACGAAGTAGTGAAAATTTGGAAAATCCAATTTTTTTTGACTCATCGCCCTGATGCAACGACTTATATCCCTCGTAGCATTCTTTCAGTGTACACATCATTAGCCGCTTTTGAACTTTAGCCTTATCGATAGTTAAACAATCGTTTTTACCGGGCATTATCCGACTAACATCATCATCAGTGTAATAAGATAATACTGCTTGCTTCAGCTCATCACTTATTCGCTTTCCTACTTTAGTTGCTGGACGACTTAGTGGACCGTTCTTGTCCCGTAGATCTTTATCTGTTCGGACCATATGTTGCGTTGCGTTGAACTCGCTCTGAATTTCTTGCATGGTTAATGATTTTGGCAATATAGTAAGTAACTGAATCTTATCACTGGTTTTCTCCAGTTCTTGGAATTTGGTTTTTAGGTCACCAATCAATTCATCATATAGTTTAATCTTCCTTTGGTCATCGGTTGACTGATTAAAAAGCGGCACGATTCCCGAAACCAAAGATGTTGATAATGCCATTGAAGTTAAACCGATTAATTTTTGCTGCTGCTGTTTTGGCCTGACTTCCAATGTACTCGGATATATAGGAGACTTCCCAATAACGGGTAACACCTCATTTATTTTTTCCAAAACAGCTATATTTTTGAAATAACACGCTTCACTATCACTACTATCATCGTCATCGGCTATTTGCGGTGTTATAGGTGATGTTGCTGATGGTCCCGCAACTGGTGACAATTCTGGTTCTATTTTTCGTCGTTTGCAGGTTAGATTTATATAGCACGTTGAACAGATATACAATTTATCTTGATTCTCAACCGATTGTGGCATTAATTGCTTAACATAATCCGTAACTGGTCTTAGTTTACTCGAACACTTTAAGTCGCGAAATGGTTTACAACACTTTCGAAATTTATCCATTATCAAATTCAAGTAAAAATAATCAACCCCCCCAATAAAAAAGGAAAAAAAACATTTTATTTAGTCTTATAAAATAATCTAAGAAACAAAAGGGATTTATGGAACTATGGTTAACCAATTTTCAAACGATATAAACCAGGGGGTGGCACCTTCCAATTCGGTGACTCATACTTAAATGTGACGCTAAATTGAATATTATTAATAAACAAAACAAAAAAATTAAACAGTAGCAAAACACTGAAATATCTATTCAAATATAGTTTTTCCATATAAAAATGAAATAATGCTCTTACTAAAACAGATTTTGCAAGAATATAAAAAATAACGCTGGTCCAGTGTTTTAATATGTTGTAAAATAATAGTTGCCAAATTTAAAAAAAAAAAAAAAAAAAAAAAAAAAAAATAGGTTTTTGAGAAAATTGAAAAAGAACATTTTGGCGGGAAATTTAAAGAAGAAGAAATTAAACAACATACTAATTTTATATTTTTTTGTTAATTGCTATTAACTTATCTTTAAAGTGAGTCCAAAATCATAATTATCGGACAATTAGTTTTCTTTTTATTGCCATAAATACAACATCATAATTATCATTTTTCTCAAAATTTGACACCCTGTATTTTTAACAACAACAACAATAAAAAAAAATTAAGTATTCTTAAATTTTTTTTTTAATCAAGGCTATGCATTGAAAACATAAAAATCATAAAATTCAAATATGACTTACAAAAATTTGTGATTTCACGTATTTTTCACCATATATATATATATATATATATATATATATATATATATATATATATATATATATATATATATATATATACATACATATATATATATATATATATATATATATATATATATATATATATATATATATGTATATATATATATATATATATATATATATATATATATATATATTTATATTTATTTATATATATATATATATATATATATATATATATATATATATATATATATATATATATATATATATATATATATATATATATATATATATTAATATATATATATATATATATATATATATATATATATATATATATATATATATTTGTTTATGTATGTATGTACATACTTTCCCTAAAAATACTAATAAATACATACAACATATATGAATATGGTACAAAACATATCCATATATACACATATACAAACCTTAGATGAATGTCAATCGTAACATTTTCTTTTCATTTTCGCTCCGTTTTTTTTAGGTTAGTTAAACTTGAATATGTTTATGTGATAAAATTTTATAGTTATTATATGCTTTTAGATATAAAGGGATAATATATTATAGATATGTACATATACACAAGAAAGAGGAAGTTAGTTTTTTTCATCTTTCAATTCTAAACAAAATTATTAAATGGTTTGTTAAACTTAAGAAGAAACCGAAAACTCCCCAGGAACGGAAAAATTATGAAAATTACAGTTATATGAAAAATTCGTTTTGTTCGATAATATTCAAAAATAAAATCATGAATCTCTTTTCAGTCAGGAACGCGCAGGCAGCCATACCAACAACTATATAAAATAATCATTTTATCATTGGGATTATATCAATTCAGCTTATTTTGCTCTCTTAAAAAAAATCATTTTCTTTTTTTTTTTGGGGCAAATGATATTTCCCAATTTTCATTATTTTTATTTCTTTTCACACACAAGGCGAATTGGGGGAACAAAATTTCGGAAATAAGTTTAAACTTCTTCGTTCGATTTATATGGTAAACATTTTGACATGTTTTTTCATTCGTCTTGGTATATATGTTTTGGTTTGATTACTATGATAATTTTTTATTGATGAATTTATTTATGTATATTGTATACCATACGGTAAGAGTACACACAAACATACCCGGTATACACATATAAGCATAACAGAAGAAAATCATATTTTTTTATTTTCCAATTTTCTCAAACATTTTATTTCCTTAAATCAATTTTTATGAATATTTTGTATTTTCGGAATTTATGCATGTAACAACATAAAATGTACGAAACATGTATGTATAGTGTACATTTGGTTAGTATAATTTGCAGATATAAAACTGAATTTCTAAGGAATAAGAGAGTATAATGAATTACACAAGAGTTTCATTCAACAGAAATCAGAAATTTATTTTTCTTTGTATTGATTGAAAATGAATCTATGCAAATTTAATTAGTGTATTATACATGTACATAAATGTATATTGTAGTAATTGATCATAAAGAGATTTAGTTTCAATACATTAAACAAATGATAGTCGACGGCCCATTAATATGTACAATGTATACTTATTATGTACATATGTATTTACATGTATATGTAGTAATAAAAAACACTTATAGCAATCAATTTCATTTTCAAGTTTATAGTTACGAGTACACTCTTATGCATAAGTACATATGATATTCTAAGTATATAGCGCCGTTTTACTGGTCTCAAAATTGTTGTTTACATTGATAAATAGAGCAACAAAAAAATACTCTACAATGGAACGCTGCATGATTGTACTAGAAAACTCACCTCAATAATTAGAGAAGCTCAACTTACCTTTAGAATAAACCTTTCGTTAAAAACTCAAGAATTATAGCGATATTCTCAAATTTGCATTAACTAACAATTTGTAGTGAATAATTTTGAAATACAAAAATGTTAATACGGTGAGTTTAGGTCGACAATGACTCAGTGAGAACAATAACAGAGCCATATGAATCTAGGAATTGCTGTTTCCTGTTATTATTTATTATCCATCACAGTTAAAGATTTTTGTACATTTGAATGGGCACCGACATGCATGAAAACTACCAACATCGCTATATACAGTTCTATAACAGATAAAGATTAGTTTTATATCCTGGATGACCGGAGCGCGTCTTTTCCAAACCAGTACGTGGTCAATTCAGGTTCGAGAGTCTCACGTGGATCAGTTCATGTTTTCGGATTGATTCCCTAGTTCGGGAAGAATATGTAGCACTAAGTACATCAATCTTTCACCATTGCCAGTCGCAATTTCGTGTGAGGAATACGACCCACTTTTTACCCACAGTTTTAGCATTAAAAAAGCCATGCTATAGACCATTTTCTTGAATCTATTATTTTTGTGTGTCACATTACATTTTCACTATGTCGCAAAATAAAGAGATAGTTAAAAGATTATTGGTAAATATATAATATTAAATACTCAAATATAGAGTTTGTCTTTAACACTACTAACATTATTTTATTTGACATATCTTAGAATACTACTAGTAGTTCAACCTCGCGCCATTCCGAGCCAGAAAATCAAAGTGCTCCTTCCCTTCACCGAGTATCACAATATTATGAAACGACGGTTCAAGCACATGGTGATGTCGAATTCAAGGCAAATTTTCACCTACAAAAGTCAACTTTTAATGATCTTATGAGTAAGTGTATAGGATATTTCTATTTATCATACAAATTATAATTAATATTTTATATATAAACAGCGTAAACTACATAAACAGACAAGGATTTTCGAGTATACTACTGCAAGGTGTTGTCAATTTCAAATTGCAATTATTGATGTACATATATTGCGGTGAGCCTGGGTCCATGCATTACTCAAGATTGTTGAGAAAGTCTGGGTTGGCGACTCGGCTTATATGTCAAAAGACTGGCTTATGCCCTCGTTTAAATATATCGGCAGTTTAACGTCCGAAGACCGACAACTTAATTTCATTCATTCATCGCTACGATCACCGGTGGAAAATGCATTTGGTATATTAAAAGGAAGATTCCGTAGGCTGAGAGATTTCCAGAATATAATCAAAGATTTTATCATAAGAGCAACTGTGGCTGCTATCGTGCTTCATAATTTGTTTATCAGAGAAGTAGACGATATACTAACTGAAACTCACGAACAACCACAATATTTTGAGCCAGAGGACATTTCTCGAAATACTCGTACCAGTAGAACAACCACAATATTTTCAGCCAGAGGACATTTCTCGAAATACTCGTACCAGTAGACGACAACAAGCATTTTTACAGCTCTTTCTGAATTCACAGTAATATGCAAATCTTTATTATGTTACTGTTTAATACTTATAAATATATATTTTTAACTCATTATCACAAAATATAACAGTTCATTTTTTATTTTTTTATACTAATAACTATGTACAACTACTACATCTTAAAAGTTCTATTTCGTTTGTCGATTTTTCTTTTAACCTTTCTATTTTTACTTTATACTACTTCTCTTTTGCACTAATTATTCGTTTTCTTGTGTTTGGTGTCTGTTGACGACCCGCTACCGGCCTGCTAACAATGTTGTCAGGGCTTGTAATAAAATCAAGCCATTCTATAGGGGCACTCTACACCATCTTTACTACTGACCTTCGTTCTGAAGTTGTCCATCATACCATAAAATACAAACCGGATATGATCAGTCTGGATAAAAAAAAAATCATAATTTGAGTAAAAATCCGGTGGGTTTAAAATACGCTAGTGATCTTGATTTGTACAAAATCTAAAAGTAATGTTAAATTCATTTTTTGTAGCCCAATCGAAAAATTGTTGCCTGTCGTTATTTGATCAGCGTATGGTTGCTGAAGGCTGGCTTTAGTCGCATTACCTTTGAAGGCATCTCCATTTCCTTCGCAAGGACCTTTCCCATGAGATGTTGCGAAGAAGTGCCATGAGAAGTTCATTCTGTTTTTGTACTGCTCGCCAGGTCCAACCGAAAAAAATTCATTTTGACCAGAACACAAAATGATGCTAATGATATTGACGATGGTAAGAATGATGGAGTAATGGAGGCGACAACTGTGAGTTTTGCACAGTGCCGAAAGCAAGCATGTCAACACTTTCTTTTACGTAACACGAGAGTCCCTCCGACCCACAGAGGGAATTAAATAAAACAAAAAATAATAATATTATTTTAATACATAAATAATTTTAAAATCACAGTTTTATAATAAGGCAAAATATTTTCTTTGTAAACCACCATTTGTGGTTTTAAAATGGTATAATTTACCAACACAAACTTTTTTTTGTAAAATTTTGTTGGTAGTTATAGCGATTTTTCTCTCTAAAAATAAAAAAGAATTATAGAAAATTTTCCTTGATGAATTTTTAAAAAGAAAATTTTTAATGAGGTTTTTCATAGAATTGTTAATTTAATTTTTATTTATAGTTGAAAGGGAAAATAATATAAAGTTTTTAGTTTGAAGTTTTAGAAGTATATATAAGGTATAACGATTTAAACATAAAAACCACATAAACATAAATCATAATGGTATACAAGTGTGTACATAGATATACGAGTATAGTATGAGTTGAAAATCATTTATCCCAAATATATTGTTCGTAATGTTGAACTTACGAAGAATTCTTTTGATCTAAAAAAAAAAATTATGATTAAAATGTAATATCGTATACAGACATCACCGTGTACATACGAAAAAAGTCATATTCATATAGTATTTTCCACATAATTTAAAACAATAATCTCAAAGATTGAAAAAATTACGGAAGACCTTCTATACCTTTGACTTTTTTAATAAAATTCTATCGTTCCATAGCGTTTGTTGTTGTCTCTGCCGACGTTACTATACATACTCGTACATACATATATACATATTTAGATTACAAACAATAAATAAAATTAGATTTTTCGATTTTCAATTCTCGTAACACACAGGTAGATAAATATAGCATACATATTCGTCAATATGGATTTTTGGTTTTTTGAGAATTCAAATAATTTTTTTATTTTCCACACCGAAGAGAGAAATGATCCTAAATAATTTATTGAATGACATTTTTGTGATTTCTCGGCAATGTGAAAATTATCAAAATTCATTTTATTTTCAATTTTGTGCGATGTTAGAAAAGGTTAGGTATTTTGAATTTCTCGCATTTATACAAGTATGTACGTTTGTACATATATGTATAACATATTAAATTTAAATTATAGGGTGAAGAATAAATTTGCTAAGTATTTCACTATTTCCATTATACTTTAATATTCAGAAGAATAGAACCTTTATTCTAATAACAGCACAAAGAAGAAATAAAAAAAACGATTGTTGAATTATTCAAAATGTTTATAGAAAATAAATAATTTTACAGCACACTACTGTATTCAAACAAATACAAATTTAAATCATTTTCTTTCGTTTGGTACTCTCTCAATCTTCAGGAATTTTCTATGTTTTATTTTTTCGCATTGAGATTTTGAATGGCCAAATAAGTAAAAAAAAAGCGGAATAAAATTTTATTGTTTTATTTTTATTGATGTTTTTACTATCTTCTTGTTATTCTAGTTGTTGCAAGTTAAATAATAGTCTAATCTTATTTGTCTATGTTCCTCTTGAGAACGGAAACATTTTTCTTCGTTAACTAAATGTACATACATACATACATATGTATAAAATAGTGGTTTTATAATACATACATATGTATTATAAAACCACTATGTAGTATGTACATTCTAAAAACTTAGATAAACCATCAAACAAGTAAAATAAAATATTTATTTTTCTCTAAACTATGAATGGAAAATTTAGTATTGATTTGAGTTAAAACCACAATCAGATATGTGTTCATTTGAAATATCAAGTTTTTAATTTCAATTCTGTTTACTGACAAAATTGAGAAGTTCGATAGAAAGGCCTAAACTGAGAACTTCGTTTGGAAAAAAACGTTAGGTACTATTATAAAGTACTCGGGTCAAAATTACATTCTGATAGAAATACTGGCGTATGCAAATAAGTGTACAAATAATACCAAAATCAGGCGGTGTACCACCGGTATGCCACACTCAATAATATTACCAGTGACCACCCGGAATGTACCAATGGCTACTGCAAGCTCATGATTCTGCCACCAAGCAGAATCATGAGCTTGCAGTAGCCATTGGTACATACATCTCAAAAAATATATTTGAGTAAAACACATTCAAAATTTTTGAACATATAGCAATTTTACCAATATTTGCACCTTTTAGCTTTGAATAATATTTAAAACTGTTAATATTTATTCCTCCATATAATTGATCCAACGCTTAACATGTACTCGAGTGGTTTTTCCAGAAACCGGCTAATAAAATGCACAGTAAATGTAATATCTGGCCGTGAAGGTATGGCCAAATATTTCAGAATTTGGAAAATTAATGAAATTAAAAGCAATTTTAGATATACGAAACAAAATAAATATTTAGAATTATTTCAATAAAATAAAATTGCTATTAAATATAATGTAAGTACATAGAGCATTTTGGTTTGATAGTAAAGTGCTTTCTATTGTTTAATTGCAAATTTGAGCAGCAAAATTTATCATTAATTTGGATCAAAAGTATAAAAGATTATAAAAAAAACAAACAACTACAACAATTAAATAAGCTAATTAATTGGCGTATTCAATTTATGAAGTTATTTTGAGGAACTAACAAGCTACCAAACTACCGCAATCGCTTGAATATGCTTTAAAATGGATAAATCAATATTTTGATCATTTTATGTAAAGTGATCTGTGATCTGTGACCTGCAAAACAAACAAGATTTCCATGCACTTTTTGAAAATAAAGCCTAAAAAATACGCTAATGCATTGGAAACGGATATAGAAATTTCTTTGTAATTATTATTAACCGGACAGATAAAATTTGGGGATACTCGAGAATTTGCAGCGACAGATTGATCGTTAGGAAGTGTAATATTTGCTAATAAATCGAAAAAAATTCTGAGGTTCAGTTTCACAATTTATAAAATTTGAAACTTTAGAAATTGAGAAATCTTCAAAAAGATGTATTACTGCGTGAATTGAGATTTGCCAACCTCGAAACTCTTTCCCTTCAAAACACTTAAAATATAGTTTTAGCTTTTAGGGCATTCTCCTTGTGGAAATCTTCTTGCAGATTAGACAATATACAGACACAAAACTTAAATAAATTAAAATCGCACATGTTGCAAAAAAAACGTTTCCTAAAATTGTATTACATTTTATACAATAATCATTTCTGATTGAATGGTAATTTTAAATGTATTAATATGAAAAATCCATATTTACTATTTAAAATTATTGCTTGGATAAAACATAAACTAATTATGATTAAATTTAATTTAAACTTATATACATACTTGTTGATATCACAATAATAATAACACTAAATAAAATGTCAATATTTTGACAATTAATTGTTTACATATTTTGTTAAAATTTGATAGAATTACTGCTCACTTAAAAAAAAATTTCTTATACATAGTTCAATACTTTTTTAAACTTCGTATATAAGGGTAGAAGCAAAATTTTCTTAATCCATATAAATATATGTATATATTCTTGTTTATTACTGACCCCTTACTGTGTCAACCATTTGGCTCCAACGGTTTCGATCCAGGGCTTGGTCTTCATACTGTCTTGGACAACCTGAAGAAGCCGAGTCGTTCTCTACACCGTGGAGCCATCGTTGTCTGCAACGATCTCTGCGCCTACGATTTGGTGGCTTTCCTTTCAGAGATCGCTACAGAATTCGTTCCGGATCGGCACACAGAACGTGACCGAGCCAGCATACTCGCTTCATCAGATCTCTGCTCTCGATATTGTATACACAGCTCGGTATGTCCCATTTACTTTGCGTTTTGAGCCGTAAATCACACGCATGATTCTTCTCTCAAATCCTAAGGAGACATCTGTCTAACTCATCCGTTAGCGCCCAACTTTCACATCCAAACATAACAACGGGCCTGATCAACGCTTTGTAAAGCTTCAGCTTCACGGCACTTGATAGGTGTTTAGAATTAGCAGTGGCCTTAGAGGAAACAAAGCACGACTGCCTGATGCCAGCTGCACCTTACAATCCTCATCCACACAGTTATTGTGAGTGATAAGAGAGTACAAATATTTGAACCTCCTCACTCCCTCAAACGTGTAGTGGCCACTACTAAATCGGTGAGCCATTGTCCTTATAACCAGAGATCAGGTACATATTTCGTTTTGGAGTCATTGATCTGGAATCCAACAGAAGGTGAAAACTCTACAAGCGGATTAAGTATTTCCTTCACTCCGTTGTTATACTCAGTCCAATCACGCATATGTCATCTGCTTATGCAAGCACCTGATTCAACTGGCGATATCAGATGTTGCGCTCAGATGTTTCAGTTTTACGAAAGATGTACTCCAACATGAGATTAAAGAGTATCAAGGACAGAGTATCTCCCTGCCGAACACTCGAGTTAACTGCAAAAATTCTTGATAGTCATAACTACAAAAAATGTTGATCCACATAATCGTATATATTTATTATGTAATATATGATATGGTTATGAAACGGGCAGTATTGTGGAATATAATTTTAGAGAGGTTCTTAAATTTTTGAATTTAACAGTTTTTTGAAATTATTAAATAAATTATAAAATTCGATTGTTTTGCTTAAATTTATTATTTGTAAGTTAAAGTATATAAAAAATATAACAGTCGTTTTCATCTATGAAAAATATTACATCGACAAAAACGGGATGATAAAATTTATTCTTTTCACTAAATTTGAAGTTATTTTATCATATTTACATCTATCAGCGATTCGGAATCACAATTTGTATTTTATCGATGGTAGTTTTGTCACCACAATGCCTCCTTTGGATGTACCTTCGATATACAGTTTTAGGATTGGGCTAAGAGAACAAATATAAAAATACAAAAACCTTTGAAATAAAGTTCTACAAATATAATAAACTCGACAAAGTTCATAAGACATAATAACGAGACAACCTTTATTGGAAAAAAATGGAATGCGTTAGTGAGGAAACACGTATAACATCTGAATAAAAAAAAATCATATAGTGGACAGTTCAAAATCAGTAGAACGGCGTCAAAGTAACAAATTTCAAGATGCAAATATTAAAAGAACTAACCAATGGGTACACGACGTTATACCGTAAATCTATTGCTAAATTAATCTTGAAATTTAACGCGTTATTCGAAACTCATGACTAAAAACAATGTATACCAATATTCGAATGAAATATTTACTATTATTTTTTTTTTTTTAATTAATTCATGCTAATATCTAATGTACTATATATCTAATAACTTCAAAAAAGAACTGATTTTAGATTCGAGTTTTCTCAGAAGTTTAGACTGGAAAAAAGAAGCTTTTAGTATTGTGTTTTAACCACGACCTGATTTTAGTTTCATCATGCTAAATACTTGTATTTAATATCTCTTTTAAAATTTAAAAATTAATTTAGAATGATGTGAAAGGAATTATTAACTAAGGCGTAAAAAAATTCTTAGACTAAGTCATGTTGAAACCTGATCAGAAATTTCGTCTTATATTTAAAATTAAGTTAAAGATGTATTGTACTTTATCAAGCAATATGGGGTTTGCTCGTTTAAAGATTCATAGTTGAATAATATTTGGAATAACAGAACACAAGGGCTATAACTGAAAACAGAACTTCTGTGGAACCCACGAATAATGAAATGTTATTTTGTCGTATTTTGTATTAAATTTTCATAATATTTCTTCGAAGTAAACTAATGTTGTTAAGCAGAAATTAACCTAACAAACTAAAACACGTGCACTAAGTTTTCCTTCCAGGAACTAACTCATGCATTAACATCATGCGCTACACGTGTACAATTTTAAGTGATCTTTCCAACCCAAAAGAATACTCGTATCTCTCTATATTTAAGAAATTATTCGTTCACTGTATATAATCATATTATCCGATATTATAATGGAGCAACATAATATTTTTTTTCCTTTTTTTAAATTTTATTTAACAACACATTAAAGAAAGCTTATCAACCAAACCAAAATATTTTTGTTAAAATACATCACCCACACAGAAGCAACAAAAAAATGATTCGATCTCCCTCAAGCAAATTATTCGAAATCGTTGTTTTGTGTATATCAACTCAATTCCGTCATTTCCATTTTAATTTTTTTTATTTTGTGCTGAGTAATACTTGAGAGATTTGTACATTTTCAAAATAAATATTTTGTCGTTGTAATCTTTCCTAGTCTTCCTCTTCTTTTTGATGTTTAATTATGGATTAGAATACTCCCTTTTTTATGACAACTAATTAAAATCGAGGCAGTGTGTGTTACTGTGGTTGTAAGGATATACAAAAAACGGAAAGAATGCGACCATAAATACAAAAACCACATAAATAGAAAATTGTTAACTGAAGAGAAGAGTTTTAGTGTGGCCATAAAATAATATACCATCTATGGAGTCAAAATGAAGAAAATGCACATAAAACGAAGGAAAATTAGTAGAATTTTCAGTATTTCAAATTATATTTCTTGTTTGGGTTGATTTCAGCTTTATCTTTTTTGGTTTGGTTTGCATGTTTTATGTAGTTTAGAAACTTGGAATGATATTTTCATATCTTCCGTTTTAAATTTATTTTTGCATATCATAAATAAAAAATTTCAGAATAGAGAGAGGAATTCTCAAAATACTTTTCTCGATTGTTATGAAAATTTCCCTCCAATTTCTAAAAAAAATGTTTGAATTAAAATGCATAAATTCTTCCTGTTTATTTGTATTAATAGTTTATTGTATTTGACATACATACATACATATACATATATGTATGTGTGTTGCTGTTTTTTATATAGATACATAATAGTTTTTTATAATGAAATGTATTTTGATTATAGTGGCCATTTTATGCTTTATAATTTACATATAACAAACAGTTGTATTTTTGGTTGAATAATTTCCTTAGAATTTCTATAGAAATATACTCATGTACGTTCTGATATAGATTATACTCGTATGTGTATCAGTACGAGACTATTTTTTAAAAAGAAAGAAAGAATTCAAATGAATTTCATTCGTATATAAATACTCGTACTGATATAACCAGCAGAAATTTTTTGTTTAGAAAATATTTTTTTTTTTTTTTTTTTTTTTTTTAAAAAGGACTTGGCATAGACACTTTTACGGTCCATAGCCTTACCTTACATTCACACAACATTCATTCAATCCATTCATTCATCCCATTCACACAAGTACAGTATACCATCTGCGCATTGCATAGCTCCATGTCACCCTGTACAGTGACATGAAAGATGGGTCGGCCCATGAGTTCTACATTCTAACAGAGGGTCATAGATGTTTTCAATTTAATCACCGATCGTAATCGGGAGATGAAAAGATACATTTAGAAAATATACATTTAGTAATATATATTTATATATATATATATATATATATATATATATATATATATATATATATATATATTATATATATATATATATATATATATATATATATATATTTTTTTTTTAAATTTATATATGAATATACCTGAAAATGATGCAATGATTTCATGTATCTAATACTTGGAATTGTTTTGCACAAGGATTGAGTGCAAAATAAATTAACAAGATTAAAGATATAATTGGGGATTAAATTCATCTATATTTATGTAGTATAGTATGTAAGTACTTAAATATGTGTGAAAAAATGCTTGAAATATGAGAGAGAAATCTGAGATTATTTTTAAAAAGCTTGGCATCTACAATATAATTATACAAGCAATAATAATATTCATCAGATGTAAGATAAGCCATAACCTATTTTAAATTTAACCAGCCATACCATTTTACGTAAATTCTTCGTCTGTGTACGTGTACCCTATATCACACGTATAAATGTTGTTTACTACTTTCATCACAATTCTTACTCATCCATCTATATGCAACTATGCAACTCTTATATCCGTACATGATAACGACGTGCCAGATTAACCCTTTGTACAATTTCAGTATATGCACATCAGTCGAAAATCGTAAGTTGGTTTGATTTTAGAAATGGCCGTAGAAGACATAAAGCTTAACTCACGTTATTATCATAATAAAAGAGATGTTATTTGACTGCCACTTCTTCGCCCACGAATATATTGTATGTAAAAATCAGCTATGTTGCCGTCTCTAAGCCCAGAGATTAGCTATGTGCACACATATTTCGTTATTATACTCCTTATATGGAATCTAACGGAAGCTGATACAATTGAACCAAGTAGTTCTTTCACTCAGGACATGTTCTGAGGTATTCTACTTTTACGAAAATGTATTATAATATAAGACTAAATCATATCGAGTTCTGACCATCTCTTTATTACTTATTGAGAGAGCTAATGGCACAAATTCTTGATATTTTTATTTTTGTTATAAATAATTTTTTCATTATACAAATTTGTTGATCTACTGTTTGGCCACCAAACACACAGATTAAATCTGCTAACATGAAACCAATTAAACTCATATCATCGAGTCAGCTTACTATATACCAACTCTATCAATTCTTCGAAAACAGCAAACAAATTATACCGGATCATCAGAACGGATTTAGAGAAGAACACGTAATTATGGAACGAATTCATATAGTCGTATCAGAAATCAAGAGCTAAACAACAAAAAAAGTACTTTTTTGCAGTATTTTAAGACATCAATAAAAGCTTTCGATAATGTATGCGGTATATATGTATGTACAGGACTTATGTATATACAAAATCAGAACACAGCTATAACATTGGATATTATTATACGAAATCCAAACATAGGTTCCACAAGGTATAGTGTACTGGATCCAGGCATTGTCTGCTGTATAAATTAAGTACAATTGATTTATACAGTAGATCAATGCCTTTTAATAATACACGCCTGATTGTATATATAAATACTCAAATGAGGTATTTGGTAAATAGCTAATTTTAAATGTTAGCTAATTTAAATTTTATTTAATTAAATTACATATAGCATACATATATAATTTTTTTGATTAATAAGAACTTTATTAGTTCTGATATTGATTGTTTTTTTAAATTGGCTGAATAATTTGCTATCTGGAAGTTGTTTATAGAATATATTACTTGGCGACTTGAATATTCCTGTTAACAAAACAGATGATATTATTGTAACTGACTATATTAATTTGTTAATGAGTTATGGTTTGATTACTACAAATACAAATATTACTCGGTCTGCTAGTGGATATAATTTAGATCATGTCGTATATGTAGTTTTTTAAATATCAAAAATGTTTCTAATTCTATTATATTTTCACAATTTTATTTATGCAAATTTTTGCTATGCGTCCAAATATATTAATAAAAAACTGATAAAAAATAGTTTATTTTGATAATGTATAAATGAAAAGTTTAATAAGTTTCTACTTTCAAGTCAATTTCATGCTTGCGATCCAACCAGCACTATTGAAATAATTGTAAAATATTACAATGAATTAATTGATAAGTTTTTTACATCAATAGGTGTTGAAGCCAAGATGAAAAATGCAATGTGTCCTTGCATTACTTATGATATCTGGCAAATAATTCGTAAGAAACGTAAAATCTTAAACAGAATGCAAGTAATATTGCCCTTAAAACCGAATTAGCACGCTTACAAAACTATTAATTTCAAAAAAATATTACGCTAAGCAACATTACTTTAACAAAATGTTTGTTGATTTAAATCAAAGAGATTTATGGAAAAATGTTAATTAATTTTTTAATAAAAATCACAAATCAGTTCAAATTAATTCTATTTTCTTTAATGGCAGGCGTTTAAGCGATACTGGTGATATAGTCAATATTTTTAATGAATATTTTGTCAATGTAGGTAGTCTGATAAGGCAATCTATCAACTCAGACAGAGATATACATAGGTTCGGAACCATCCATAGTAACTCTGACTCCATGTATTTTTCGTCAGTCACACCTGCTGACTGTACGGGTGGAGTTCTTGATAAAATTAATAACTCTGTGTTGAAATGTAGAGCTGATTTTTTCTCAATATTTCCTTAAAGGTTGCTAAAGTTATTCCAATTTTTAAGAATGGCGACGGTTCATTAATTAATAATTACAGACCAATCTGCATTCGATAAGATTTTTGAACAGTTAATCTCATCCCGTTTGGTAGATTTTCTGAATCGTAATTACTTTTTTTACTCATACCAATATGGTTTTAGAAAAGGCGCATGTACAGAATTAGCCCTTGTTGAAATTTCAAACATGATTTACACAGCTTTTGTCAACGTATGTTGGAGCACTTTACTTAGATCTACAGAGAGCTTTTGATAGTATTGATGATAAGTTGCTTCTTAGCAAATTATGTTGTTATGGTATACGTACGAGTTTCTTTTAATTTGATGGAAAGCTATTTATCAGATAGAAAACAGTATGTCATGGTCAATGGAATTGTAAGTGAAACTTTGGATATTAAATGTGGTGTTCCACAGGCCAGTGTTTTGGGCCC
The DNA here is from genome assembly GCA_951394425.1 of Tipula unca. Taxonomy (NCBI): domain Eukaryota; kingdom Metazoa; phylum Arthropoda; class Insecta; order Diptera; family Tipulidae; genus Tipula; species Tipula unca. The sequence goes on from OX596380.1 coordinate 129,506,470, forward strand.
AAAACTATTTTTAAATTTTTTTAATGATATATCTTACTAACCAATAAATAGTCATATTAGAATATTTGCAGATGATACGGCTGTGTTTTATGAAATATGATATTGGAATATTATTAGAGTATTTTAAATCTATTCTAATTTAGCTAAATATTTCTAAAACTCAATATATGATATTCCACTCTCCATATAAAACAATGGTTACGTTATCTCCGTTTAAAGTTAATAACATTAATATAAACTAACTTAACTTTTGATGTTAATATGTTATGGCAGGATCATTTAAATATTTTCTGTAATAAAGTTGCTCCGCTTGTTGGGCTACTCAGGAAATTAACATTTTTTGTTCCTATTCCGGATTTATTAATTATTTATTTTTCATTTACCCATTCACGAGTCAGCTATGGTCTTCTTATATGGAATAGCCAGTGCAACTAGGCTAAGAAAACTCCAAGTAAAGCAAAATAAAAGTTTAAAAGCAGTACATATATAGATTACCTATGTTATTTTCTACCAAAGATATATTATACATATATTATATTGCAAAGATAATAATTTAGGATTACCTATTAACATATAACACAAACTTCAATTAACCCTATATGTATATGTACATATGTATAAAACATTAAATGTATCTTCAGTTTTATCTAACATCAAATTTAATTGTATTCATCATATCTATATCTGTGCAACTAGAAATTGTAACAGAATAAATTATACATTAAAACAGAATTTGGAAGAAAATCGATTACGTTCTTACATCCATATATTTATAATAAATACATGTTAAAAAATCTGAAAGATTTATTAAGTTTAAGTGAAATGTTAAAAATTATTTTAAGTCTAATCTTTAAATTTATTTAATTGTATTTCTGTAATTATTATGAACTGACAACATGTTATAAAATTTTAGAAGAATTTAGGATTTTGTAAATTCTACAAAAAATTTAAAATTCTGGAGTACATTAAATCGTCAGATAAACTGAGAATTTCAGAAAATTAAGGTTTTAATTTTGGAAAGACGTACATAAATGAATAGACATGACAAAAAATGGGAAATGGAAAAATTCCAATACGTTAATAATTCCAAATTTCCAATTTAACAAAGTAAATAATAAAATGTTGACAATTAAAAAAAATAAATTGAGACCTATATACTATATACTCGTATGTACTTTAAAATAAAACTGAAATTTCCTTAACGTGTCGTTCTAGATCGATAGTTTACCAAAGTTTCAGATGTTTACTCTAGTCGAAAATCGAAAGTTTCACGATTCAATTAGTAATTTTAAAAATTTAATAAAATTTCTAGAATAGAATTTTTATTAAATTTTTTAGTTAGAGTTCAAGATTAGTTAAAATTCAAATTCACCTCGGTCTGATAAACGGAATGTCTATAATAAATATTATCAACACAATAATATTTCCAATTTTCTTCATTATTTTCCCTGGCGAAATGTTTATTCATTTTCATATCTCCATATTTTAGATTTGCTGTTAGGGCATTATTTTATTGTGTGCCAACAGTAAAAATACATTAAATAAAATTAGATTTTCATTTCTATATTATTCTGCCTTCGCCAGTGTATGCAGATTTATGTACATATACATACTCGTACATATAAAATATATACATAAATATATTGAATGTTCTTATCAGATAACAATTTCCATTTCCACATTGTACTTTTTTTGTCTTAGATATTCTCGTACTCGTACACCAGTCCTCTTCGTTCATACTCATACATAAAGTTATTAATCAAGATAAAAAATGTTTTTTTTTGTTTGAGACAACTTCTTATTGTTTTTTTTTCTCACTCCTTTTATAATATAGTGTCTTGTATTGTGTGTTCGAATAGTTAGAGTAAATGTAAGATATTTAGTAGGATTTCAACACTCCATTAATATTCGTTAGTTTCATATTTATGACCATCATTCTGCTATGTGATTCATCTTTAAATTGATCTAACATTAGAAAAAATTGTCATGAGTATTTTTTATGTGTGCACTATCTCAAACTGAATAAGGTCGGGTGGTACAAAAAGCAACGACTAGATAATTAATTTGTTGTTCAAGAAGCGTGTTGTGTGTATCTATATGGGTTGTTACATTTTGATTAACTTGAAAATGTTTATATGTATATAGTAAATATGGTATATATGTTACCATGTGCAGTGGGTGATTTATTTTCCTACTCAATTACTCATCAGTCATCTTATTACACACTCTCATACAAGCACAAAACCAAAATGAAAATGATGACACGACACAAAAAGTATTTCCCATCTGCGTGTACAAAATATATTTCCGCTAGGTAAATTTTTCCAGTGTGCTTTCTGTTATCATCGCACAGTTTCTCAACCTTTTTAGTTAAATAACAATAAAATTACTTCATGCAAAAATTTTCTTTTCTTTGAGTATTTACTATATACACGTTATCAGATTTGATCCACAGATAATAAATAGATAAAATTTATTAAAGAAAATACGTATATCCTGTTATGTTATTGTTGTTAACTTAATTTTCAAAAACCATTTTCTTATTTTGTGTTTCCTTTCGTTATTTGTCTTATCTCTGCTACATAAAAAATTCATTATGACAAATTGATAAAATATTGTTCACATGTTAATGGATAAAAATTGGTTCCACTATATACACATACAGAGGCCATTCTTTTTGATGTTGTCGGTCGGGGCTAAAACCCAACCAAACCAAACCAAAAAAACAAGAAAGTTAATAAATGAAAAACAATGAAAATTTATCTGAACTTTAATCCAAGGAAAGAAAATTTGTGGTTTGGAAATTTTTCTTCTTTATATAACTTTTGTGTAGGAATTCAGATATAATATGTCTATATGTCGTTATGTTTTCATACCCTTAAAAACTTAAGTCAACATTTTTTATCTGAAAAACTTGTTGTATAGATTCTTTCACTTTTTCCTTGATTTCATCATTAGTTTTTCTTTTGTATGGAAAATTGAATTGGATTAGAAAGTTTTTATTAAAGGTCATCTCCAAGTTATCAACAATTATAATATGTATGTATATAGAGTTTCAAATTTGACTTACTTATATTTTTTTACTATACACATCGTTTTGGGGATATTTCAATAAAAATTAGGTTAACACAATTTAATGGGATACATTATGGTTGGCATGTTGTCATTAAAAATAAAAGACTTTTGTCCGTTTTTTTATTATTTATTTTTATTTGTTATCTCTTCAGAGAAATGAGTTGATCTACGAAATCAAACGCGATTATTTGAACGCAAGTATAATTGAATTGGGTTTTCCAAGAAAAATAATTGAACATATTTTTCCGTATAATGTACATTATATCAGAAATATATACGCGCTTAGATAAAGACTCATTTTACAATGACTTGGACGATCTGATGGGATCTATACCCGAACACGATGTTAGAATGGTAATTGGGGACTTTAATGCTAGAGCTGGCAGAAATCAGGCCGACTTGTGTGAAAACATAGGTCCGTACTCCCGACACGAAACTGCGACCGATAATGGTGAGAGAATGATGTACTTTGCAATTGCTCATGATCTTAGAGTAGCAAGCACATTCTTCCCTCACAAACAGATACACCTAGAGACATGGACACATCCTCGCAAAACATCCCGGAGCCAAATTGACCACGTGTTAATTTCAAAAGGGCGAGCTCGGGTTGTGCAGGATGTGAGAACTTATCGGTCAGCAACCAAATACGTAGGCAGCGATCATTATTTGGTCGCTGCAAAGCTACGGTGGAAGTTTTCGTACAGGTCGGGGAACACAGCGAAACGGATGGAACGTTTCGACTGTGAAGGTCTGATAAATGAAGATCAAAAGAAACGATATCAGGATCTTGTCAGCGACAACATTGAAGGAGCTAATTACCAGTCTGACTGCGTGAACTCTGTCTGGGAGGTACTGAAAACTTCGGTTGTCAGTGCTGCTCAACAGACTTTAGGTATAGTGAAAGTCAGACCCAAGAATGATTGGTTTGATGACGAGTGTCGTCTTGCAGTTGAGCAACAAAATATAGCCCATAATGAAGTGCAACAACGTCTCACAATCGCAAGAAAAAACAAGGCAGCTCTTGCAAGAAGGGCAGCTAAGCGGATTTGTAGACGGAAGAAGCGAGAATGGTGGAAGGCCGAGGTTCTGAAAGTACAACAACTCAGCAATGAGCGTAGTTCACGTAATTTCTTTAAAGGAATTACTGGATTGCACCATACTTTCAGGCTTTCGTCAACCGCCATTCGGGACCGGGATGGAAACCTCTGTGTCAACATCGACGCAGTACTTGACGCATGGAGTGGACACTTTACTGAGCTGCTTGATGTTCATCATGCATCACAGACTGTTGTTGAGCCACCTCTAGAACAGTCTGCGGAGATTTGCACTGAGGAGCCATCCCATGAGGAATTCACTAAGGCCATGCAGAGAATGAAACGAAACCGCTCACCTGGAGTGGACTGCATTAATTCGGAGCTCTTGATATTCGGAGGGGATACTTTGTGGAACTGTCTTTTCGACCTAATTCGATTAGTATGGCGAACCGAAGTTATGCCTGATGAATGGAAAGTGGCCGCGATATGCCCCATCTTCAAGAAGGGAGACCGCTTGAAGTGTGAGAATTATCGCGGTATAGCTCTCCTTTGCACAGCATACAAGTTACTGTCATACATTTTATTGGATAGAATCACTCCTCTGGCGGAAGGCTTGGTTGGTGACTATCAGGGAGGATTTCGTCCGAATCGATCAGTCACTGATCAGGTCTTTTCGCTGCGGATGATTCTATCTAAATATTATGAGACATCCATCTCCGTACATCAGGTTTTCCTGGATTTCCGGCAGGCCTACGACTCGATCAATCGAGAGAGTTTGTGGTCTGCCCTGGAATACCTAGGAATGCCAACAAAATTGGTACGACTGTGTAGGATGACAGTGACGCAGTCTCAATGCTGTGTTAAAGTTGAGAACAGGCTATCGACAATTTTTGCAGTTAACTCGGGTGTTCGGCAGGGAGATGCTCTGTCCCCGATACTCTTTAATCTCATGTTGGAGTACATCTTTCGTAAAACTGAAACACCTCAGCGCAACATCTTATATCGCCAGTCCAATCAAGTGCTTGCATATGCAGATGACATATGCGTGATTGGACTGAATAACAACGGAGTGAAAGAAATACTTGATCCGCTTGTAGAGTTTTCAGCTTCTGTTGGACTCCAGATCAATGAGTCCAAAACGAAATACCTGATCTCTGGTTTTAGAGACAATGGCACACCAGATTTTAGTAGTGGCCACCACACGTTTGAGGGAGTGAGGAGGTTCAAATATTTGGGCTCTCTTATCACTCACGATAACAGTGTGGGTGAGGATATTAAAGTGCGGCTGGCAGCTGGCAGTCGTTCTTTGTATCCTCTAAGGCCACTGCTAAAATCTAAACACTTATCAAGTGCCGTGAAGCTGAAGCTTTACAAAGCGTTGATCAGGCCCGTTGTTATGTTTGGATGTGAAAGTTGGGCGCTGACGGATGAGTGCGAGAGATGGCTCCTTACATTTGAGAGAAGAATCATGCGTGTGATTTACGGCCCTAAACGCGAAATAGATGGTACATACCAAGCTCTGTACAATTTCGAGATCAGAGATCTGATGAAGATCCCCGATATTGTACATGAAGTTAGATCTCAGCGAGTACGCTGGCTCGGTCACGTTCTGCGTGCTGATCCGGAACGAATTGTGCAGCGATCTCTGAAAGGAGAGCCACCATATGGTAGGCGCAGAGGTCGTTGCAGGCGACGATGGCTCCACGATGTAGAGAACGACTTGGCCTCTTCAGATTGTCTAAGACAGTATGAAGACCAAGCTCAGGATCGAAACCGTTGGAGCCAGATTGTTGATTCAGTAAGGGGCCAGTAATGGCCTTTAACACTGTTATTATTATTATATACGCGCTTACACGTAAATATTTTAATATTTCATTGTCTATACAACATGGAAACAATTTGAATACTACGGGCATAATAAAAAAAATAATGTAAATTATGTATTTGTTAGAAAAAGTCTGCATGAAGATATTGGTTTGCAAATTGCAGTTTCGGAGAGGAATTTATAAAAGAAATACTAATTTGGAAAACAAAGAATATCTTTTTACCTAAACTCATATTCCTTTGAAATTATTTTGCCATAATGAATTATTGAATTTTTAAAAATAGAACTTAAATCGATTTTAACTAATTCTAAGTTTATTAATTTGTTTAGTTTATCGAAATTCAATAATATTTTATAGCTTTACGTATAAATACCAATTCATTTTTTGTTGTTATTTCTCAAATGCTAGTTTAATGATAGATTATAGAGTTCTAATTTTACATGACTGATTGAAATGTAAAATTTCAGATTATTATGGATCACCATCATAAACGTGGGAATATTTATCATCAGTACAGCTTTCCATAAATTCGAAATAGCACGTACAAGAGATGAGCACCAAAGATTAAAATAAATAAATCATAAAAATTCTAAAAACTTAATATAAAATACAACTTTAAACAACCAAAAAAATTCAAATAAAACAAAAAAATTATCGTTGTTATTTTTATTAAATATACAATAAATTGATATGAGAGGTTAATTCATTAAAAACAAAAACAAAAATTAAAATCTTTTCTCGCCCCAAAATATGTTGGGAAACTTATTCGTTTATTTTTAAAGAAGAAACATTTACCCAAACCGAAAATTGTAAGAACTTAACTTTATTTATTTGTTTTATTTTATATATCTCGTTTTTGTTAGTACATACTATTACACTAGTTTAGTATTACTATTATTATGATTGTAGTCGTTGTTGCTAAATCTCAATTAAATTGTCTATCAGTGAAAATCTTCAGTACATCTCTGCTTTTTTATTTTCATTTCCTCCATCTCGTACATATTCTCTCTCAGTGTTGTGCTATTTATTGTTAAAGCAAATTAAAATCAAAGTTTTATATATTTCCAATTTTAAGACAAGATGAAAAAAATGGTTATATGTATGTACATATATACACAATATATGTACATACTCAGATATTTGATGGAAAAAAAGTTGTTTTTATTTTAAAAGTTTCGAAGAAAGTTTATTTTTCTACTAGTAATATTTTTCTTTTGTTGTTGACATTATATTATTTTTAGTATTACCTGATATAATCAAATTGATTTGATTTGTGGTGCGGGATATCAAAACAGATTTAAGCCGACAAATATGACTTATTAAGTATAGACTTACATGCAAATTTTTACATATGGATATATGGAATATGAACTATTTTTGAGATATATGTTCATACTTCTCTTTGGAGTTAGTTGGTTTCACACGTCAAATTGTCAAAATCGATGTTAAATCTCTATTATGAAAATGCACATACTTATGTACGTAAGCAATTTTATTTGTTGATTGTATGATGGTATTTGTAAGAACAATTTGTGGGTTACATTTTTATAAAATGTAAAGCGTTCGTAGAACTAAAAATATTCACAATTTAATTCTTAAAATATTTTACTAAACGTATTCCAAATTCCTGCAAACTTTTATTGTAAAAATATATTCAAATACTAAACCAATCAAGTGTCAACCAAACGATATCTCACTTAATTTAGAAACAAATTGACACACATAGAAACAGCTTTCAAGCTTTTAATACAAATCTTTTTAATCTACTACTTAGTTGTCACAAAACACGAACGCCGCACCGAAGAGATATATTTTTTCAAATAAGGTAATCCTGCATAATAATACTTAAATCCTGCAAAAGCTTTGGACCCTTTAAATAATTAGATTATTATTAAATTGTAAGCTCATAATGGCTCAACCATGCTTAATCAATCTAAACCATTGTAAATATGTGAATAATTGGTTTTTAGTTTTTTCTTTAAGGATTTTGAAACCGCATTGAAAATGTTCTTTTTGAAAACTTTAGTAGTATTAGAACCTTGGTTATAATCCCAACCAAACTTGTTTACTTTCAAAAACTCCGTTTAAAATATTTATAAAACAAGTCATGGTAAGAATTAAATAAATATTTAAAAATATGGATTGAAGACCATAGTTTTATTTTACCAACCTAATTTTTATAAAAACAACCTATAGTTGTAAGTATGTATAAGTTAGCAAATTAGTATTGAAATTACCAGCTTTTCAACATTTGTTCAGTGGAGAATCAAATAGAGAATAATTTAACAATAAAGCTTCCTCGTTAAACAATACAATAAATTTCCTAAAACAAATATTATTTCTCATAACATTTATATGGCATTTTCTTTGTCCGCCTACATAGGTTAAGGTTTGTTGTTTGTTTATAGTTTTATGTAGCAAATTGAAATAATATTTTTCAACATAATAATCCGTACAAAGAAAAATATGTTCTGTGTATAGTATATATACATATGTCTCTAGCAAGTACTTATATGAAAACTTTACTCACATCAACTGAAAAACTCAGGAAACCAAAGTCAAACATTGAAGATGCGAAAAATACAAAGTGAAAATTTACATTAGTTTTCGTAGTTGTAGTGCACCTTAATATCATGATTATTAACATTTTTCTAGAGATGTTATTTTCACTGTTTATTATTATTGTTATGATGTACAAGCGGTTTTACGAAACAAAACAAAAAGACAAAATATTTTTTGGAAGGGACTTATTTTTAATTTCTATGAAATTTCATATTTTTATGTTTGTATTTTGTTGTTTAGGAATTACAAAATATATAGTCATTTTTTTGCTACGGAGAGAGAAAATAACTTTTCTTCGTGTTTGAATTTATTCCTGGTTTTGTTAGATTTTTTTTTGTTTACCAGTTATAAAATTGAAGTCATTTTTGGGATTTTGTTGTACAAAATTATTATCTTATACTTTTTCTTCCTCCTGTCGGCTCTTGTTGTTTTTCAGAATTTTCGTTTATATAATTCTTTGTGTGTGTGTGTTATTGTGCTGCAGTATTTATGATCAGGCTTAACATTCAATTCCAATAAAATATATGATTTTATTCTATTTTGTTGTGCGAGCTTTTTTGAGCATTTTATTTTGCTTTATTTAGGTTGTTGGTGTTTTTGATTCCCTTTCTCACACAGGATAAGAAAAATTATTATTATAATAAAAAATTCTGGTCATGCCTTAGAAATAATAATAAAAAGTAATATGTACATATATACATATATCTAATTTTTATATGCGTGAGTATGCATGCATACTTAAAGTTTTGTTTAATTAGAAAATATTCATTTGTGCGCGATACTATATGATCTCGTTCAATAAATTATATTGTGTATATATAAATTATTATACTTTATTAAGTACTGATATAAATCAAATCTTCACATTTGTGCTTAGCTCATTTAACCGCCTTATTAACGAGTACGAGAATATTAAAAGAGATAAAAGTAAATTGAAAATGATGTTTTCTTTATAACAGACATAATTTTTCCCCGCATTGAAAAAAAGGAAAGATTGTTTTATGCTGTAGTCTTTTTTATGTAACAACAAGTTTTTTTTATTGGAAATATTATTGATTGTTCTATTTATTGCGAAGGTAATAAATATCGAATATTTTCTTAATAAAAAAAGAATATTATAGAAATATGAGCTTAATTGGGAAATTTATTTGTTATAGTTTCGGAGGAACAACATTTTGAAGATTTCCTATAGTTAATTCAATATAATGTTTTCTATGTTTTTTAAGCGAAAATCGTGTTATACGGTATTGTTACATTTCCCAACGAATGCGGTTTAAATCATTGATATTTCTGCCCGTCATTATGATTGACCGTGTAATTTTCCTCATTTGGCTATAATCACGTAGATTGTTTAAATATTGTACATACAATGGAGTGGTGATGAATAATTGCATTCGCGAAACTATTTACTCGTTGTTTTAACCGCATTTCTGATAACAATATCAAATGTTATATATTAAAAACAAAACAAAGATAGATCTAATATTGATGATAGATCTATTTACCTTTTTTTCTGAATACATAATTATATAGTACACATTTCTATGTCGTTTTATGAAACACGAATTGATTCGTATCAGAACAAACATCCATAATAGCATCGATTATTGCAAATTATCAAACTATACAATCGATAAAACTAATAAATAAATTACCCTTTATGTGAAAATTGTCGGCATAGGGATTGGATATACCGAAATTTTATACACGTACATATACGTATAAGTATATATGTACATCATGAATATAATTGTTTATGATTGATTGTAACTTGTAACGAGCTTTTTATTATTAAAAATACTTTTGAAATTACGATTTTTTAATGAAAAAAATATTTATTTTTATATCGAGTTTTGAATAATTAAAATTTTAATTTGAGGTTATGCAATTATAATTTTAATTATATACGGTATTTTTCAATTACATGCGCTTGATTCGATATAGCATTTCAAATTGTATAAAAATAACATACATTTTGATACATACTACAATTGCAAAAAAAAAATTAAAGCAAGGATTCTTAAAATGATCATAACTCTATATTTAAAATCATAATTTTTAAATGATTCCTGCCATCTTGTATGGAAATGATGTCATTTTGAAAAATGGCTGTTGGTTTTTAGATTGATCAGTCAGTTAAAATGATTTTTGACAATGGTCAATTTTTTTAAAATAGGTGAGTGATTATATTATGTTCGAAGCGTATTTAAAGATTCATAATATTTGCTCAACAAGGAATTAACTTGAATATTTCGATTCATGTCATAATACTTAAATTAGTACCATATACATAAAATCAATTCCAGGTCTAGGAAGAAAACCTCTACTATATTATTTCTATTCGTCCTCACTAGAACGTTGGGTGACACGAGAATGGCGTCTATCTAACAGGTTTATGATAATACTTATAAAGATAGGTATATACAAGTTCAGTGTACAGAGTTTTTGAGATAATTGTTTCTAAAATAAAATTGTTTCAATTATACGAGTCAGCATTTTTAAACCACATTTAACAGCAGTTTTAAGCATAGGTTAAACCTGTAGTCATGTATATCGTTAACTTAATTCACACTTTAATTTCGATGATATTTTATTATATTTTGTTAATAAATAAAATATATAATAAATAATTAAATTATATAATAAATAAAACTATTGACTATTAAAAATTGCACAGAATCCTAACTAAATTCGCAACTCGATTTGGGTTTAAAAGTATGTTATTCGAAAAATCAGAGACTGGAACTAACAGTTGTCTGATGATTTGAGCCTAATTTTGTCGAATGTTTTAGTGAAACACATTTTAATCATAATTCTGCCAATCATTCAATGATGGTAAGGATTAATTAATATTACTCTCAAAATGTTGTCACTTGTTGGCGGCATGGGGAAAATAACCAAATATGCAAATTTTTCACTTTACTACACAAGATCGGTGTAAAATTCAGAACTACTTTTATGAAAAAAAAACTAGATAATTATTTTTCTATAGCTACACCTATAGCCATCTAAATTGAAACAAACCATAGAGGGCAGTTGAAGAATCTCGTTAATTGTACCCTAAAGCTATCGAATCAATTAAAATATTGTTCAAATTAATATCAAATATGCTCTCAGGAGCACACCTACTCAAGCTCTGGAGATTCTCTTTCATCTTACTCCCTTGGATATTGCGGCCGAGCAGCTTGCATCTTGCACAGCCATTCGGCTCAAATCCATATCTATGTGGACCTGTAATAATGCAGGGCACTGATCTATCCTATGCAACAGGGGTATTCCGGAAGCTACCGACTACGCTATCCCTTTGCCATCTGCTGAGATTAAATTCAAAACTGAGTTTCCCACCAGAGAGGACTGGATGAACGAAACGGTTATGGACAATGAGGCCCTAAGCTTCTTCACGGATGGCTCAAAAAGGGATGGAGGGGTTGGCTGCGGGGTATTCTGTGAGGCACTACGGGTTAACCTCTCTTTTCGTCTTCCCGACTTTTGCAGCGTTTTTCAAGCTGAACTGACCGCGATAATGGAAGTCATGGACTGGTTGAAGTATAACGTAATATCTACGAGGGATATTCGCATTTTTACGGACAGCCTGGCTGCTATTAAAACATTACAATCATACTCCCTGACGTCGAAGGTAGCCCAGAACTGTCTGGCATCTTGAAATGAGATGGCTGATCAGTTCAACATCCGCTTGACGTGGGTGCCAGGGCATTTCAATATCGCAGGGAATGAAATGGCAGGTGAGTTGGCCCACAAGGATACAGCACGCCTAATAACCCAAAGCAGGCGGGATATAAAGATACCGCTTGCTTCATGTAAACTGCTGCTTCAAGAAGTAGCCATAAAAGAAACGAACGTCAGATGGTCTAAAGCCAGTTCGTGTGTAACAACCAGGCAGATCTGGCCTGGACTTGACCGGTCCAGATCAGGCCAACTGATATCGCTTCGACGGCAACATATTGGTATGGTCGTGGGAGCTATAACGGGACATACGGATCTCATTGGGATACATGCGAGCAGACTGGGTGTCCCAGCCCACGATTTCTGCCGCAGCTGTGGTGATGAGGAGGAGGAGGAAAATGTGCTCCATCTGCTCTGCACCTGCCCTAGTCTAGCGTACAGCAGAACAAAATTTATGGGAACTTCCCCTTTGAACGACCTCTCGGATCTTAGTAAAATCGAGATCCGGGACTTTAAACGCTTCTTGATAAGCTCAGGATGGTTTAGCGAGTGAAGAGGAGGAAACTCGAATGTGGTACAGCTAGGGACCAATTTTGTGTCTATGCTAGTCCTTTAGGACAGCCACCCTTACCTAACCTAACCTAATATCAAATATCATTTAAATCATTTGAACTTGCTTTCCTTCCTCCCTTTTCATGTTAAATGGACAGATGAAATATTTAATTTCTATATTATCGTTCAAAGGAGTTAAGCAAATACTTGATCCGCCTGTAGAGTTTTCAACTTCTGTTGGACTCCAGATCAATGAGTCCAAAACGAAATACATGATCTCTGGTTACAGGGACACGGCACACCAGATTTTAGTAGTAGCCACTACACGTTTGAAGGAGTGATGAGGTTCAAATATTTGGGCTCTCTTATTACTCACGATAACAGTGTGGGTGATGATGCTAAAGTGCGGCTGGCAGCAGGGAGCTGTGCTTTGTATCCTTTGTATCCTTTGTGAGGCCACTGCTAAAATCTAAACACCTATCAAGTGCCGTGAAGCTGACGCTTTACAAAGCGTGTATCAGGCCCGTTGTTATGTTTGGATGTGAAAGTTGGGCTCCTTACATTTGAGAGAAGAGTCATGCGTGTGATTTACGGCCATAACGCGAAATAGATGGCCAACCAAGTTCTGATTTGAATCACACAATTGTTCGCATTTTTAACATAATTAAAATAATTAATGTCTTTGTCGAGATTTTAATAAATCGAGAATGTAAATCTAAATCTTCTTCTCCATTTAGACGCATAGAAATTAACGATCCCAAAAATGCTCGTGTGAGTAAAAACTTATGAACATAACCTGAAAAACTCAACACTGAATTTTTACATAACCATGCCAAAAATTCGGTCTCGTGTTTTTCAGTTTATCTTATCATATACGTTTTTACTCACCGGATCATACTTCTCTTATTACGAAATTAGAATAATGTGACGTGGCTTAGAAAAAATGTGTCCAATTTAAAGCGTAATTTTTTTAATTAAAACTCTTATAAATAAAATAGTGTAATAGTTAATTTGGTCAATAGAAATTACATAATCTATTTATTTATTTATTGAAATACATATTTTATTAAATTACATTAATTTAAATCACATCCATTCACTACAGAATTAGGACATGATTTATAATTTGCAACATCAAACGTGTCGCGGCATATAAAAGCCTCAACACCGGAGCAGGTACCATCATTCCACTTATAATCTTTATTCGCCGAAAAAAGTAGACAATTATCAGTTTCACCATCAAAATTTTCGTTTACCGAATTATCTGGACAGTCCGGACCCCAATTTGAGTATAACACCGATTGGCCCGTTGTCATCCAGTAAAAGTGAGACTCACTTCCTAAATCTGTTCCACTTGTCCAAAATCCTGGTTTATTTTCGGCGAGATTATATTTCTCATTAAAATTTTCAATTAGTTGTATAAGGCGATCATATTCCGTTTCAGTTCGCACATCAACCAAGTACATTCCCATCGTTGCACAGAATCGATACGCTTGGTACCAATTTTTTTTTAGCGGGTAACTGATATAATACACACTTCCATCGACATTAATATATTCACCACTATGGGCAAATTTTAAACATGCCGTTGTTACAAATAAAAATAAAGTTAACAATTTCATGATTCTAATTAAACTGTATGCGCATTTAATTGTGACTTTGATATTTATATAGTGAATTTACTGACGGAAGTTCAAATTATAATTGCCGCCAACCACGCAATATTGATACAGATATGATATGGGTTGGCCGAAACACGATTATTTAATTATTGCTTTGTAAATAACGTTATGTAAACAATCGTTTTATAGCCAATCATTCATTAATAATTTAATTGATTTTCCATCAACCTTTTAGCACAATTGCTATTATTAGTTTTTAAACAAACTTTTAACATTTTATTATTTTTTTTAAGTTCGATCTTATTTTTTGTTATTTGATGCAAAAAAAAGTTTTATATTTTCCAATGTTTGCTGAACATTTTCACAACAGTATAAACATTTAGATATGAAATCCAGGGATAGAAGCAGAGGAAACGACAAAGCGAGAAAACAAACAAACTGTGCATATATGTATGTACGAGTATATGTATATATTTATGTTTTGTTGATTATTCGTAGACGGATAGGAAATGAACAAATTTTTTTAAGAATTTTTCGTTGGTTTTTAAAAACTCTACAGCTTCCTGAGCTTTCATTTAATACGAAAGAATACCTTATCAAAAACCTGCGTTTTATTTGGTTATTCGACGTTTTTATCGAAAACGAACCCGAACTGAGAAAAAGCCATATGACTTTGCGGAGCCTAGTTTTTGATGCCTGACTATCACAAAAAGCTTGGGACACCTTGCATATACAAATGTATACAATAAACGAAAAAAGAATAAATAATAAAAGAAAAAAGAAAAATTATTGGATTTTCTATTATATGTGTATACAATAAACATGCAGTTTCTATAGTTTCATTAAAAATCAAGAAAATTGTGCAATGTATTTTTTTTAGAAAAAATAAAAATATATGTACACTCTCTTGAACAAGCGGGAACTTTATAATTAACTAATAATAAATGAAGACACATGAAATAATATTAGTAATTGTACATACATACGAGTATGTTTCTAACGTTCAACACAAAAGGCCACCACTTCAATTCAATTATGACAGAATAAGTGCATATTACCCATGCACAGTCAAAACCATAAAAAACCATAAAATGAGATTTATATAGTTAAATTTACAATTCGTTATATGTACAAGTATATTCATAATATACTTACGAAAAAAATCCTATATTAACCAAAAAGCTTTATTTTTAAAAATAAACGAAACTAAAAATAAATTATTTCATCGGGAAAATGGTTTTCTGATTAAAAATTAACTATTAAAACGAAAAGTGATTCTACAGACAAGTTATGTTGTGTATATAGTAATAGTACAGGGTGTCCGCCGGGAAGGTATACTACTTTGTTTGTTTATAATTTTTGATTAAATGAAAGAGAATGGATCTTATATTGATAAATGTTTTATTTAATGTCGGCAATTATGTGTGGAATACAATATCAGATAAATGTCCGCCTCTGTTAGCCTCACAAATGCGAGCCCTTTTGAGCACATTTTTCATTACATTCTCACACATTTCACGCGGTATTTCATTAATTTCATCACGAATATTTTGTTTGAGTTGCTCAAGCGTTTCTGGTTTGTTTGCATAAGCCTTGCTTTTCAGATATCCCCACAAAACGAAGTCCGGAGGAGTCAAATCAGGCGACCGTGGAGGCCAATCAACATCACCATTTTTTGAAATAACTTGTTGTGGAAAGAGGTCTCGCAGAAATTCCATTGTAATCCTTATGCGATGGCACCGTCTTGTTGATACCACATGTTAATCAAGCCCAAAGCATGCAGTTGTGGCATTAAAACGTTTTCAATCATATCACGATATTGCTCCCCATTCACAGTTACCGTTACGCCGTTTTCATTTTGAAAGAAGTAAGGTCCAACGATTCCTCCTGACCAAATTGCACACCAGACTGTCACTTTTAATGGATGTAAAGGTGACTGATGAATAATTTGAGGGTTTTCCATTGCCCAGAACCGACTATTCTGTTTATTCACATATCCATATCACAGAAAATCTGCCTCGTTACTCATTATGATTTTTTCATGAAAATCGGGGTTGTGATGGGCGAGCTGTAACATCCTATTGGCATATGTACGGCGGCGTAAATGGTCTTGTGGAAGAAGCTCTTGTGTCAACTGAATCTTAAATGGAAACAAATGCAAATCCTTGTGCAAAATTGTGGCCAACTTGTTCTTTGAAGACCAAGCTCCTAAGCACGGCGTCGAATTGAGGTTGATGGATTGTTTTGAACATTTTCTTGAGCAGCAGTAATGTTTTCAGCCGATCTTGCAGTACGTTGTGGCCCATGCTTGGGCCTATCACCTACAGACCCTCTTTCTTCGAAATCATTCACTACACGATAAATAGTGCGTTTTGTTGGCACGTTGTTTCTCCCAAAAATTTCACGTAACTGTCTCATCGTCACAGTAATCGATGATTGATTTTGATAAAATGTTTTAACAATTAAAACACGTTGGTTTATCGAATATTTTTCCATAATAAATTTGCCACGTGTCTACTTCACGACTGCCAAATATGAACTGTCAAGACTAACGTTTACCAAAATGGCGGCAAAATAAAGTAGTAAATTATATGTTGTACAATTATTATACAATTATATGTTGTGGGTTTATTTTGGGAACGACCAATGTCTCACTGTAAGTAAGTATATATTTTTTTTGTTTGTCTTTTATTTAAAACTTTATTGTACAAACTCTGAGAACGGAATGAATTAATAAATGTATAAAATATGAAATGTAGTGAATTGTGCTGAATGCACAATTCTTAGTGTTTATGTTATAAATACAATTTATCTTAATTTTATCTTAATTCTGTTTACATTAAATAAATGTTTTATACAAAATATGAAATAGAATATCTGCTGATTAATATTATTTTTTATATCAATTTTTATTGATATAAAATACATAGTATGTTAAATTATGTTATTTTGTATTGATTATAAAATATATTAATATTAATATTTATTGATTATGTTTCCGGACATGTACACGTGTAGCCTATTCTGCTATACCGTGGGATTGTTGGATGTGGATGTAACTAGTATACCTTCCCGGTGGATACCCTGTATATATGTAGGTACACTGAGTTGCATGTAATAAATGAAATTTCACAATAATTAATTATTAAATTTATTAAGTTTTATTCGAACGCAAATGGATTTTGTTTGGATTTATATTTTCATGTAACATATTCTAAGTGTCAATGTTAGGTTAATGAATAATATACATATGAGGTATCATTTTATCACGATGTGGTTCAATTTACTAATACCTGAAATGTAAATGCTATATTTTATAGATAACTTCACTTAAATTGATTGAATTGAGTTTTATATACGCATAACATAATATATTTAAACCAAACAGAAAATAATGTACAACAAAATACTTTGAAGCGGTAGTATTTCATTTAGTCTAATTTAGTAAAATAAAATCAATGATTATTATAGATTTAATTCTAGTACAATTTTATTATTATTTAACTTACACGACAATAATAGGATTAATCAACAACGCCATTATTTATATGTATTAATTAAATAATACCTTAAGACACTACAAAGGTCAAATTGCTAATACAAATTTGAATTGGTAATATTAGCCGTGTTTCTTAGCGTATGTTCTGATCCGGATCAGATCATATCGGCGTTCCTTTCATTTGCATAGCCGCGTTTCATGAAATAAACATAAAATGTGTACTATTTTTTGTTTTTGTATCAAAATTTTGAACCAAAATGCTACTAGGATCAATATAATAACCTAAAAACAAAAAATAATACAATTTTTGTGTTGATTTCATGAAACGCGGCTATACAAATGAAAAGGGAGCAGATATGATCTGATCCGGATCAGATCATACGTCAAGAAACACGGCTATTATCAGAAACACACTTCTCTAATAGAAATGTTTTTGAAAATCAATGAATACTTCAATTACGACAAACTGGTTCAGTTATTTTGAATTAAAGGTTAAACCTATTTGAACTCTAGAAATTCAAGACCAAATTCAAGCAACGAGTATATGATTCGAGAAGTGATCCGAAGCTTATGTAATATCAGCCGTATATCGGGTTCCAAAGCACAATTGATGTATTTTATTGTATTATTTTTGAAATTTAAATATAAATTACAGTAGACTGCCTGATATTTACATAAATTACAGTAGACTGCCTAAGATGGTACAAAAAATGTTGCTCACACAAATATTGGATTACACAATCCTTAAATAATATATCAAAGCAGGACCATATAATTAACGGGCCTGACTGTACGAAAACCGAAGCTTTCTATATGGGTACTCAATGAATGTTTTGTATGGAAAATGCATTTTTTCACTCACAAAATCATGATATAAAAATATAATTAATTTTGAAATTTATTCACTGATTATATATTTCTTGATTTACACCTGGTTTAATTCCACCGATCAAATGAATCTAGAAATTAATCAAACAATTAAATATTTTTATTTCCATTTATAATTTTTGATATGCTGCCAGATGCATACACCATAACAATAATGCTTTTGACCATAACAATAATATGCCTAGTATTACGAAGTGAATTTACCATACAAAACACTTATTTGGGTACCATACATCAAAAGCTCGTTGAATTATTTGTTTTGAAAAATCAGGGCTGTATTATTATTACTATAATCATCCTAAAGCTAATTATTTTATTTCAGAATGTTCACAAATAGGTGTGCATAGTTTTAGGTAAAGTTATTAAGCCGCCAAGCATATACACAAACTATCGCTGGCATTTCATTTATAACTCATCTCATCAAACCTCTTCAACATGTTAGTAAAAATTTACCGCTTCACGTTGTCAACCACAGTGCTAGACTATAATTTGTTATTTTCCAGATACCGTATAAACCGCAATATTTCGTTTAACCCTTCATCACACCATAAAATAAATATGTATATAAATTATAATAAAACTGTTTTATCCATCCCACGAAATAAATCCGTAAAATAAAATTAAACAAAAACCATTCTTCTTCTTTTTAAATCCACACAGCTTAATATAATTTTAAATTTTTCATAATATTTAATCTCCATGATGATCGGTTGAGAAATAAAATTAATGAAAGGTAGAAAAATCATTTTATCAATTTTCTGTATATTTATTTAAGTCAATTTGGAGCTTTTCCCAAAAAAAAAGAAAATAAAATAGGTAAAATAAGAAAAACTTAAAAAGTAATATTTTCCAGACGTTTCATAAAGTGAGAATATATACAACAACAAAATAAATAAAAATCGAAAATTAACTTTCATTGTCATTTAAGTTGATTTGGTTTATATATAATTTTTCCTTCTTTCTCATCTTGCCGGTTTGTTTATTTATTTTGTTTATCCTAGGCCCTATATCAAGTTATTTTTGGAAGTTTTTTCTATTTGATTATGTAACTACCTAAAATTGTATATACATATAGTTTATACGTATGTTTGTAAATACATATAGATTTTGTTGTTCGCTACTAATTCATTTTTAAGGAAAAATCCTTTTTTCGTTTTTGTATAACTTCGGTAATTAATTTTTATGAATTCTTCTCTCCATATTTGGTATTTTTTCTGTTTATATTTTGATATTTTTTCTTTTTTGGTAGGTAACTTCACACAACAAAAAGTAAGAAAAATTGCTTTTATTTTTGTTTTTTGCGTTTGGTTCAAAATTGAGAAAATTCAATTGATTTTTTCGCCATGTTTTGTGAACATTTTGATTTTAAAACGTGATTGGATTGTGTTAACAGGCCTTATTTTCCATATACGAAATTTTTAAATTAATACAAAAAATAAGGTTGGATATTAAATACCTTGAATATATAAACTTTATTTTTTACATGAATAAATCTTGCGATTCACAAATCATCTTTTGTAGCAGGATTTATTTTTATTAATAGATTAATTTTTTTATATTACGACTATATATACTAAACGAGTATGTATACCTAAAATTAAGATTTTTATAGTATGTCGAAAATTATGATTTTTCTCATCAAGGCAGATTAATTATTTTGTAACACTATTTTCACAATCAAGTCGATAGTGCACATACTTCATGTAGTTAAGTATTTCGGTAAATAAATTACAATTATGTACAAACAAATTGCACGAAAGGAAAATCTAAAAAACCTTATAAAAATTCCTAAATTTCACATACTAAATAAATTATAATTACTTAACATCGCAAGAATATGTGTTCGATAATTTTACATTTCATTGTTCGTCTATGTGCTCAAAACATCGATTCTTGTGTCTTCTTCCGTCGATGCTACTCTCCATATTGTTTTCACTCCCACAAATATTAATACGTATAATTCTGCACAAAAGCATTTTTTAAGAATACTTTGATATACATATGTAGTTAACCGATTTTGGGTAAGTAGATTGAGTAAAAAACGGTTCCAAGATTTACGAGACATGACTAAATACAACTTCAAAATTATATAACTATATGTATAATTAAAATTTAAAACCAACATTTAAAACTACGTTTTATTTGTGAAAGTGAGTCGAAAAGTTTACGGATGTACTAGAACGTATGTACATACATATGTTTGCGTTAGCAAGTGTTAGTAGTTCTGGGCGAAAATGGCGTAAGAAATGTTTGGATTTCTTTCGTTTATTGAATGACTTTTACGTTTTACATTTTATTTACGAAACCCTAACGATGAAAACTATCAATGTAGAAAAATAATTTTTAGTGGTACATCCTTAAATAACGATAAAATACGTTTTATATTTTGTCGTGTCGTGGGGCTCTTCTTCCCTATTCCCTACAGGGATATTGT
The DNA here is from genome assembly GCA_951394425.1 of Tipula unca. Classification (NCBI taxonomy): domain Eukaryota; kingdom Metazoa; phylum Arthropoda; class Insecta; order Diptera; family Tipulidae; genus Tipula; species Tipula unca. The sequence continues at coordinate 129,527,646 of OX596380.1, forward strand.
CCAAACAATTCAAAAACGTTTGGAAATTGGTTCAGGTATTCCAATTTTTTTTTCTAATAATAGAAAAATAACTCTAGGTGTAATTCCATAGCATACATGATTTAAAATTATCGAACGATTTTGAATTATTTGGGCGATTCCTCGTATAGGAAAATTTCCAAATATTTCAAGAATATTTTTGGCCCCATATTTGTATTTTTCAGTGAAACTTGACAGATGGTATTAATAACTATACGTTAATCTATTTGAAGTGTTTAGGCACAAAACAAAACTAATGGTTTGCGTTCGAGTACATGGTTAAACAAAAGTATAATGGTGATACATTTTACAGATTTTATATTGTTGCTTGGTTACGTGGCTGCTATGCGTTTTCCAATTAAATAGTTTTAAATATGTTAATGCTCCATTTAGCATGGATTAGTAGATTATTAATTAGTAAGTGGAATTGTACTTGTAACAAAAATAATTATATAAAAAAGCACCCCAAATACAATACATAAAAAAATTGAAATAATAAATTTACAATCAATTCTTAGCTACAAGCTATTTAAGTACATACAAAATAGAATAAATAATAACACACCAATAAACCTCAAAACAACCAATTTATCGGAGTTAAGCTCATTGTTTTTGTACTCCTATATATATTTATGTACAATACGAGTATTTTATCATAACTAGAAAATAAATAATGACACAAAAGCTTTAAAAATCACAAATCGTATTCATATTCACATATACGAATACCATAAATAACATATTTCGTATATATGAGTATAAAATAAAAATATTTGATATAAATCAAATAAAAGTATGTATAATATACGTAAAACATCATCAATAAAAATTGTATGATCCAATTTGAATCGAACTACTATTAAACCTATACGGGAATAACAGCATCATCATATTCACTATATTATAGTGCATGCACCCTAGAGTACGCCCATGTATCCTCATCTCCTGAATCCAAACGAATCTTTTTCTAATATTTGCTATTTCCATGTATGCATTGGATGTAAATCGGGAGGAAACAAAATCGAAATCAAATAATTTGTTGCTTAACTTTTCAAAATAATTTGAATAAAAAAACTTTGAAATTTCAATTATAATTGAATAAACTGAAGAAAAAACTCACAAAAGTTGACTTTTTTATATTTAATTTTTTATTATAAATGTATAAAAAATACAGAAACGAATGCGATTTTATATCAATTCGTATTACACTTGCTTAATATTTAAAGCTAATAATAAGAAATAAATAAAAATGCGGTCTAGGGGTGTGACCTGGGGTTAAATATATATGACGTTAATATGACGGTAGAAGGATAATATAAGTAAAAATGGAATCATGAAAAATGTATTTAATTATTTCGCCCGAAGTAATCCAATACTAATAAATATTACGGATATTTTATTTTATATACGAAGGAATTTACAGGAATCTTTTTATTTGGTTGTTACCAAAGCCTTACATAAGCAAACAAGGGATTTGAACTGAACTCCAACTTCATAAATTTAATAGTTCAAGTGTATTTCAAATACACTTGATACTTCTAAATGTATGATCGGGAGTCTTAATAAATATTTTATTTTATTATTTTATGTTTCATAAAAATCTATTTTGAACAAAATTCACTAAAAGGGTCCTGTCAACAAATTTCTACAAACACTATTTTATTTTCTTCATTAATTTAATTTTTTTGTATATCGGAAATAAACTAGATTTAAGTTTTCATTACGATTTTAAGAAGAAATTCCAATTAATGTCAAAAGCTAAAGTTAAAAATATTTTATGTCAAAGTAAATTAAGAAAGAGCCAGAAAATTAAAACATATTACAATTTCTCAAAATCCACAGTTTCCAAAAATAGTACTAGCTATATGTAAAATTAATCTGTAATTATGGTTCAATATAATTTTTCAACATATCTTTGATAAATAATAACAGTGTTAAAGGCCATTACTGGCCCCTTACTGAATCAACAATCTGGCTCCAACGGTTTCGATCCTGAGCTTGGTCTTCATACTGTCTTAGACAATCTGAAGAGGCCAAGTCGTTCTCTACATCGTGGAGCCATCGTCGCCTGCAACGACCTCTGCGCCTACCATATGGTGGCTTTCCTTTCAGAGATCGCTGAACAATTCGTTCCGGATCAGCACGCAGAACGTGACCGAGCCAGCGTACTCGCTGAGATCTAACTTCATGTACAATATCGGGGATCTTCATCAGATCTCTGATCTCGAAATTGTACAGAGCTCGGTATGTACCATCTATTTCGCGTTTAGGGCCGTAAATCACACGCATGATTCTTCTCTCAAATGTAAGGAGCCATCTCTCGTACTCATCCGTCAGCGCCCAACTTTCACATCCAAACATAACAACGGGCCTGATCAACGCTTTGTAAAGCTTCAGCTTCACGGCACTTGATAAGTGTTTAGATTTTAGCAGTGGCCTTAGAGGATATAAAGAACGACTGCCAGCTGCCAGCCGCACTTTAATATCCTCACCCACACTGTTATCGTGAGTGATAAGAGAGCCCAAATATTTGAACCTCCTCACTCCCTCAAACGTGTGGTGGCCACTACTAAAATCTGGTGTGCCATTGTCTCTAAAACCAGAGATCAGGTATTTCGTTTTGGACTCATTGATCTGGAGTCCAACAGAAGCTGACTACTCTACAAGCGGATCAAGTATTTCTTTCACTCCGTTGCTATTCAGTCCAATCACGCATATGTCATCTGCATATGCAAGCACTTGATTGAACTGGCGATATAAGATGTTGCGCTGAGGTGTTTCAGTTTTACGAAAGATGTACTCCAACATGAGATTAAAGAGTATCGGGGACAGAGCATCTCCCTGCCGAACACCCGAGTTAACTACAAAAATTGTCGATAGCCTGTTCTCAACTTTAACACAGCATTGAGACTGCGTCACTGTCATCCTACACAGTCGTACCAGTTTTGTTGGCATTCCTAGGTATTCCAGGGCAGACCACAAACTCTCTCGATTGATCGAGTCGTAGGCCTGCCGGAAATCCAGGAAAACCTGATGTACGGAGATGGATGTCTCATAATATTTAGATAGAATCATCCGCAGCGAAAAGACCTGATCAGTGACTGATCGATTCGGACGAAATCCTCCCTGATAGTCACCAACCAAGCCCTCCGCCAGAGGAGTGATTCTATCCAATAAAATGTATGACAGTAACTTGTATGCTGTGCAAAGGAGAGCTATACCGCGATAATTCTCACACTTCAAGCGGTCTCCCTTCTTGAAGATGGGGCATATCGCGGCCACTTTCCATTCATCAGGCATAACTTCGGTTCGCCATACTAATCGAATAAGGTCGAAAAGACAGTTCCACAAAGTATCCCCTCCGAATATCAAGAGCTCCGAATTAATGCAGTCCACTCCAGGTGAGCGGTTTCGTTTCATTCTCTGCATGGCCTTAGTGAATTCCTCATGGGATGGCTCCTCAGTGCAAATCTCCGCAGACTGTTTTAGAGGTGGCTCAACAACAGTCTGTGACGCATGATGAACATCAAGCAGCTCAGTAAAGTGTCCACTCCATGCGTCAAGTACTGCGTCGATGTTGACACAGAGGTTTCCATCCCGGTCCCGAATGGCGGTTGACGAAGGCCTGAAAGTATGGTGCAATCCAGTAATTCCTTTAAAGAAATTACGTGAACTACGCTCATTGCTGAGTTGTTGTACTTTCAGAACCTCGGCCTTCCACCATTCTCGCTTCTTCCGTCTACAAATCCGCTTAGCTGCCCTTCTTGCAAGAGCTGCCTTGTTTTTCCTTGCGATTGTGAGACGTTGTTGCACTTCATTATGGGCTATATTTTGTTGCTCAACTGCAAGACGACACTCGTCATCAAACCAATCATTCTTGGGTCTGACTTTCACTATACCTAAAGTCTGTTGAGCAGCACTGACAACCGAAGTTTTCAGTACCTCCCAGACAGAGTTCACGCAGTCAGACTGGTAATTAGCTCCCTCAATGTTGTCGCTGACAAGATCCTGATATCGTTTCTTTTGATCTTCATTTATCAGACCTTCACAGTCGAAACGTTCCATCCGTTTCGCTGTGTTCCCCGACCTGTACGAAAACTTCCACCGTAGCTTTGCAGCGACCAAATAATGATCGCTGCCTACGTATTTGGTTGCTGACCGATAAGTTCTCACATCCTGCACAATCCGAGCTCGCCCTTTTGAAATTAACACGTGGTCAATTTGGCTCCGGGATGTTTTGCGAGAATGTGTCCATGTCTCTAGGTGTATCTGTTTGTGAGGGAAGAATGTGCTTGCTACTCTAAGATCATGAGCAATTGCAAAGTACATCATTCTCTCACCATTATCGGTCGCAGTTTCGTGTCGGGAGTACGGACCTATGTTTTCACACAAGTCGGCCTGATTTCTGCCAGCTCTAGCATTAAAGTCCCCAATTACCATTCTAACATCGTGTTCGGGTATAGATCCCATCAGATCGTCCAAGTCATTGTAAAATGAGTCTTTATCTTGGGGCTGGCTGACTTCTGTGGGCGCATGTACACAAATTATCGACAGGTTGGCTAACTTCATGCGCAGGCGAAGCATACACAATCGGTTATTGACTGCTTGAAAATCCAAAACAACCTTCTTTACCTGCGGCCCAAGAAGAAATCCAGCTCCAAGATTTCCGAGGTCATCTCCACTGTAGAACAACGTATAGCCCTGGGACACATGTGTGGACACATTACCATGCATGGTCTCCACTTTGAGGCCAGCGAGTTTCTTGAAGAGCAACGAGTTCCAGCCGATACTCTTTCATGCACGTGATTAGACCCTCCAACGCTCCTTGTTGTTTTGGCGGTATCCATTTTTCTTTTTGTTGATTTTATAAACAGTTGATTTTTTTTACGGATGCGGGTCGTCAGCCCAGCGATCCAACCGTTTAGTCGCCTCCTACGACAAGCAAAGGATACTGTGGTGGTATTCTTAGGAAACATGTTCGTGCAATTTAGATTTACGAGACATGTGAGTGCCCCCCGACCACAGGGGCCATATATCTTTGATACTCGCTTTATATAATGCCGAAATTTATGCAAATTTCAAAAATATTTCGAAATTTGGAATAAAAACCTTTTTCTATCTTTTTTGATTACCGAAGTTACCGGTTAATTGAACAGAAAATAACGATTTTCGATAGCAAAAAACCCGGCAATAATCTTTTATTGATATTATTTTGTAGTCGCTAACATACTCAATATTTATATGAAATTTGTTTCTTTGAAATTGATACATTAACAATTTCATAGCCGATGCTTGAAATATTTAATTAAAATTAAACCCAGTCAATTGTACTCTCCATAATTGTAGGAAAATCAAACCAAATTTTATTTTGCCTATGTACATAGAATTTAAATTCAGTTCAGATACTAAATGATCTACCTATATACATACATACATATTATTATACCCACATTCATATAGAAAAATATTTTAAATGGATATCAGTTTTTTATGTCGTACATTGTTAGATATATATGTACATATGTGTGTATAGTTTGTAACACTCTGAAATTTGTATCATTTCATTATAGAGCACACAAAAAACCTTTTGTTGTAAACGATAAAATGTTTGCATGCATTGCATTACAATATGCTTTGGTACCGAATTGTGGTTAGATTTTATTTTTATTTTTTTTATTTCGGCCAATAATACTTATTTTATTGAACATTTTTTGGTTTTTTATACTTACAGATGTACGATGGAGTGATAGGTTTTAACATTTAGGAGAAGACAGTATAACGAAGTGCTATGGAAACGATTTCTATACAAAAAATGAAAACAAATTTTAAATTATATTTATAGGAATATTATGTGTGTAGATTGACACACATACAATTTTCATATTTAATATTATATGTACGTATATGAGCATGTGCTGTCGATTACTTTTATTTTATTTTTTATGATAATTTTTCATGTATGTATAATATGGTGGTTTTGAGGTGTAGGCCATATGTACATATAATATTACTATTGGAAATAGGGTTATTGTTATATACATTTTTACCTTTGAATAAATTTCAGAAGTATTCCAGAAGTACGAACTATTATTCAAGCTTATTTCAATCTAACTCAATCACATTACAATACAGAATACCATTAATATGTTGAAAATAGATATGCCATTTACTTTCAACATTTATTTAGACCTTGAATTAACCAGAAAAGGGACAAAAATTTGTAATAGTTAGGCGAGGTTTTTATTATTATGATAATTGAAAAAGAAACTGGTGAGAAAATTGATCAAAATTAAACTTAAAAATATTGTTATGTACTATTTGTTCTATAGGAAAATGTATTTTTCAATCTAATTAGAAACTTCAAAAATAACTTCGTTGTTTTATCCATAAATGTATAAGTGACAAAATATAAACAATAAAAAATAAAATGGATATATAAAATAAACCATTTTAACTTTAAATCGTAAGTTGTTTTATTGAAGAGAAAATTGAACTATATAGACATTTTAGGAATATTTAAAGCGAGAAATGATGTATCATAGACAAAATGGAGGTTTATTTGAAAATTTATTAAATTAATTTTTCAACAATATATCATGCCGCACTTCTCAAGATTAAAGTAAAATAATAACAACCCTTGTATTGCCTCTTTCGATGTCACTAAAATATAGTGTAAAACAGTCATGAGAGTTGACTATTGTAAAAGTGAAGAAAGTGCATTTCTCCATACAATTATACTTCCACCAACAACATTTTGTTTTGAGAAGTACATTGGATCTCCTCGAAATTCGCTCGAATATTCTTGAATACCAGGATTGAATTTTAGCGCTTAGGAAAAAATAAAATATTAATCAATAATGGTATAGCAAATAGAATTCAAATTTATAAAACTAGAAGGTTACAAATTTACAATTAATTAATTATTTTTAAATTACCTTTATGTTTGGTATTTACAATCCTTTATGTCCAAAGAATTGTGCGTCGCAATAAATTTAAGTTTATTAAGTCATTTTTCAATAAGAGGAATTTCAGATGAAAATTGTACATATATGTTATATTGTAATAAAATATTATGTATATATATTTATCTTAACAATAAAGTCGTCTAGCTTTTTGAAAAATATTAAACATGCATTATTTTGTTTTTCGATGCAGTGTGGTGTACCATTCAAAATATTCGCCCGTCCCGGTATATACATATATATATATATATATATATATATATATATATATATATATATATATATATATATATATATATATATATATATATATATATATATATATATATATATATATATATATATATATATATATATATATATATATATATATATGTACTAATAAAATATAAATACATTTTTTTAATACAATAATATTAATAAAAGTAGGGCAGCATGGACTGTGATAACATATTCGATTTCATGTGTTCATCCTATTTTGTATATTATATAAAAACCATTTCGAAGTAAGTCAATTTTTTTTACCCTACCCGTTGCTTTAAATTAGTTTATTGTATCGTATCATATATTGGATATGTACATATACTTATGTATGTGTATGTATATAGATTACAATCTAGTTAACACTGTAATACAACTGAATGTATATGACTTTCAAATAAAGCATTACTTCAGTATCTTAAAAATAAATTTCAAAATTAACTTACATTTCAATAAATCTTGAATAACATATCATCCCTTTCAATTACGTGTTACTTAATAAACATATCCCTATCTACTCAAATATTTATAAACAATTCTCTAAAGGGTTAGAAAATATATAAAAACCTCACCAAATATATACAGTAGCTCTAAATAGCAAAACACAAATCCACTTCTATACATGAGATGGAAAAAAATCACATCAACATAAATACGTGACCAGAAACAAATTTCCAGATTTGAATTCCTTTTTTTGGTTTTCATTTAAAATACAACAAAAAGCTTATAAAAAATAGGAAAAATGAACGAAAAATAATGGAGATATATATATTTTACTCTTTTTTCATTCCGATTTTCATCCTTTCAACTCTTATCCTATTTTTTAAGATCACGCCAACAAATAAAACACACACACACACAAACACAGACACACCAGACACTACACACATACACACAAGAAGACTAAAATGAACAAAATTAAACTGCTTTCTTTTCGTTTTGATACTTAAAAATAATAACTTTGGTAAAATTGCCAAAAAAATGTATAATACATCGTAATAAAAAGCACAAAAGTCAAAAACTCAAAAGAAAAAGAATAAAAGTCTTATCAAAAAATATGTTTTCTTCTTTCTTATCGCACGATATTTTCCTCAAATAGAAAAATTCACTGTCATAATATTGAACTTTTATTCCAATTTTTATATTCCATCAGAAGGAAATTTTCTATAATTTTCTTGTTATTAGTTTTTTGCTTTAAATACTTATTTGAAGTGAAGAACCGAACTGGATTTAGAATATGTTTCAGTTTATTTACAGTGCCAACAAATATTTGAACGTTTGGTTGCGCAACAAATATTGATTATTAAGAATTTTAACGTATAATTTGAATTGGCTTGACAAAGCAATTATCATACAGTTAATTTTTATAATGTTTATGTTTCTCTTATTTAATTAACATGTATTAGTTGTAGTCCAATTTAATAACATCCTTAAGGGTTCGCATTACTATGCCTCTAATCGAATTATAATTTTTGGTTTCAACAATTTCATTTACTGTATATAGTGATATGTATTCCCATCATATATGGATCTCATAAATGTTAAGAAATAAATTTGTTGAACACATCAAAGAAGCTTAAACTAACTTAACTCTCCGAAGTGAAACTTAACTAATTAGTGGATACATATTTAGTAAAAATTTAAAAATCACATACATACATATATTTTTAAATAACTTATTAAATTATAAGAAAATAAAATTTTGAAGAATTTAAGAAATATTAAAATGAGCCAAATGAAATTATATCGAAATTTAAATGGTAAACAACATAATTTTAAGAACAGAATATTTAGAATATGTGAAAAGAATTTTCAAATAATTACTCATATTTGCAAATTCTTTTCAAATATTCTGTTCTCAAAATTAAGTTAAAATTACATGTAGGACTTTAATACTTGATATAATGTAATTACAAATAAAATATGGAATTAATTTACTGGAAATAGGTAAAACAAGAATTTAAAGATAATTGAGCAATTTTAATTAAAATCAAATTTAAATGTATTTAGTTTACCAAAACCAATTTAACAAAACACTACCCGTATTTAAAAGCCTATTTTTACTGAAACTTATTTAAATGCCACCACAATAAATATTTAAACTTATTTCAAAATAAGTCAAATTATGAATTCAAATTCATCAGTATGAAACTTTGAAATCCCATAACTCACAAACGCAACCATTTTCTAACGTGATCTTTGCGGCACTCAACTTTCTAGAATTGCAAAGCATATAAATTCAAAAATGGATGTAATATACTAAATAAATATATTTTTTGTTTGAATTTATTAAATTTGATCAAGTTTATATACTGTTTATATACGATCCAAACAAATTTTTATAAATAAGTTTATTCTTTGATATTTTTAACTCAAAAATTTTGTTTGATTTGTCTGAATATGTGGCTTTTTTGGTAGTACCCGCAAATCAGGAATGTCATCTAACACCTCAAGTAACATGCGAAAAGTCTTCATAATCAATACTCATATTTTGAAATATTTTTTTTATTGGACCAATATTCGTCTATAAAAAACATTAAATAATATTTAGTAACCAGAAAAACGGTCAATTTGGTATCCTTTAAATACAAATGTTCATGATTAGTAAATTTACTTACATTATAAAATATAAATGCATTGTATGTATAAGAAAGGAAATATGGTATATTATATATATTTATTTAGAAATAAATATTTATTTAGAAATTCCTAAATAATTGTCAAATTCCTTTTCATTTCAAATTCAATATTACTTGAATTTTGTGAAAACAAAAGCTGTATAGTTTAACGAACTGAACTTAGATGTATAAAACTGAATCATGAGCTTGAATATTAATTCTTGAATATATGTATTATATATATACATATATATTACATAGATAGATATAAATCCAAAAATGACCTAGACGAGTGAATCAACCTTATAACGAAAACCCCTATATCTATACATAAATAGCAAAAAAAATAATTTACCATATTCAAATAGAAATAAATCCCATTTTGTATCAACACAAATTCTGTAATACTCCCCACATAATGTATGTATAATATATAACGTATATGTTATATATTATATATTCGCACTGTATTCATTGAAGAGATGAATAGAAAAAAATTCTAAGTTATCCTTGTGTAATCCTTAGAATTGATATATGATTATTTTACATTTAGAAACAATAAAACACAAAAAAAGAAACATATTTTATTCTATTAAGATCAAAAGATTAATTTCAATGTAAATAACAGTATACGAGTATATACATAAAGTAGTATAAGAACGCAACCAAAAAGCAATAAAAGCTTGGTAAATAATGCCTACCAGTAACGAATTTCGAATATTGATACGAATAATAATATGGGACAACAACAGAAGAAAATAATGACAGGAAAATAAAGCTCACCGTAAGCTGTTTTTCTCTCGTCTTTTATTTTGTTTCAATTTAGAATAATACATAATACATAATATAAATTTGGCAGAAATCGCGTTTATATAGTAAGTGCGGAGATAAGAAATAAAACAAAAACACGGGGCTACACAGAAAATGTTTCGTATACAACTATATAGATATCAAAAAAAAGCTTACCGATCGTACTCTCGATTATCATCATCACATCTTGCATCTTGTAATTCTCTCCAACTTTTACCATGTCGGCATGTTGTTACTAATACCATATCCTTTCCATTATGTAAATGAAATAATGAATTTCGTGTTTCAGAACCAATACCGTGAACATATCTGGAAACATACAAAAACAAAAATTAACAATAAAATCAGAAAACAATAACATTTTCAATTGAATTTTCCTTTTTTTATTTTATGTGGATGTGTGCTACTTTCAAGTTTTCCCTCATTTTTCTATCAACGATTTTATTTTGTTGATTAGACAGTTTTCTTTTCAGTTAACTATATACATATATATATATATATATATACAAGAGATACTATTTTTTTGCTGTACCCTCTTGAAATTTAGATTTTTTTTATTTAGATCTTAAGAATAGAAACACGAAAGAAAACTAATGTTACGGGAAATTCACAATTTTGAAATATATAATTAAGAATCGGATTGAGATGCACTCATATTAAGTAGATACAAATTGCGTGAGTTTCTTGTAATTTGGTATATAAGCTAAGAATATAATGTTAAGTAAATCTATTTCCCTATAATCTAATCAAATAAAGAAAAGTTGTACTATTATATTAATTTACAACAGTTATTAATAGAACCTATAGCGTATATATGTATATATATATATATATATATATATATATATATATATATATATATATATATATATATATATATATATATATATATATATATGTATATATATATATATATATATATATATATATATATATATATATATATATATATATATATATATATATATATATATATATATATATATATTTTTGTATATCACTTTTGAACACTAGCTTGCTACAAATTGTAAGATAAATACAGTTAAACTCAATTCGATAGTTTTCCCAAGTTGTTAAATTTTCTAATCAAATTTAGAAAAATTTTCCAAATTATAATATATATTATCATTACATTTTTCAAATTTTAGAAGCATTCTTAATAAGTTCTGAAACATTAATTCTGAAATATTAACAATTCGATTTCAAGAAAAGAATTAACAATTCAATTTCAAGTATGTACGAGTATGTATACAGATATTTTCAGATGACCAGAAAAAATCTAATTAAATGCAAAGTTGTAAAAGCTTACAATATAAAGACATTGCAAATATCTTAACAGTTTGTATCTTTTCTATAAGTTTTTCACTACTAGCCCCTGACCTAATAACAACACTACATAGTGTCTCATTTCAGTCTCCCGTTTATATTTGGAGAAACAGCAAATTAAATTAGAAATTGATAGACAAATTGATTACTAAATATTCTTTCAAATATTCCTCCAAAGAAAAGAACATAAACATAGCACGTTGTTCTTCTCCCATATACGATATACATAAACTCAGAGCATTGCACATTTTTATACAATCTCAGATCATTCTATTTATCTCTTAACAAAAACATAAAAGTTAAATAAAAAAGCTCAACACAATTTACCATCTTTTCTATTTGTGCACAACATTGAAAATGTTTAAAATTTTGATCGCATACATCGATTCGTTTTTATATTTATCGTTGAAAGCACATCGTTGAAAATTGTGCTCAAGTAAAAGTAGAAGGTTTTTCTTTTTCTGTATACCTAATATATATATATATATATATATATATACATACATATATATATATATATATATATATATATATATATATATATATATATATATATATATATATATATATATATATATATATATATATATATATAGGTACTGTATACAATAAGAAAATTATTATTTTATTCTATAGGGACATAAGGTTATATAGTTTGCACGCTGGTGGAAAACTTAATAAAACGTTTTAGTGATTTAAATATACGTATGTATCTTACAGAATAGAAAAGAAGAAATCTAAAGATTCTATTAAGAAATAATTTTGATTCAAATAGATTTGCTTTTTCATATTTTTGTTTGTTTCATTTTATTAGTGTTTGTAAAAAGTTATGAGGGGTTTCTGTTTTATTTTCCCATTGTATATTTCATGTATCCAAATGTGAAAAACTGATACACGTGTTAATGAGATGATTCGATAAACAGCTGCCGAGGATACAAATCTGTAATATGCAGATGGTACTAGAATTGGTTCAAATATAACCGTAGTCATCTTAATAAACAAAGCCGTACATGTTTAAAACTAGCTTAAAATATGTATGTATTTCAATCATTTTATATGGAGCATCTCCCGCAGACCATTCCTACGTTTGTTTTATTTAACTGCGAATCATACTTTTATGGTGGGAATCAGAGTGGCCTTGAATTAGAATGGAATGATACGGGGTTCAAACAACTATAATTCTTCCTAGTTTCTTTTACAGTCGCTTTCACACTACTCCATTAACGAAGTGGAGTTGTTAATCCACTTCATATTTTTTTCATATATATATATATATATATATATATATATATATATATATATATATATATATATATATATATATATATATATATATATATATATATATATATATATATATATATATATATATATATATATATATATATATTCATCTGAATTATCTATGCGACGGTAGCACTACTAGTGGCAATTTGTTTGAAGTATTAGTTTTGAAAATTTTAGTAAAAAAACATCTGTTACACCACACTATATTTTTGTAAAATATGAGTATAATTAAATAAATAAAAATGTTCGAGTATTTTATATAAATATCATCAACAAAAAATTAAGAAAAATTCAAATCATGTACACTCATTTATTTTTTCAATGTGATATCTGTCAATCTTTTTACACGACACTTCACTACCGAAGTGTATAAAATATCGAATTATAAAGGGTCGTTGATAATTCACTAACGAAATTGATTTGTACATTTCACATGACAATAATTCGGAGTTTGAACTGCACTCGGTAGTGGAATATGCTGCGTAAAGCAATAACCGGCAATTTATTTGTCGATCATTATATTGTAATTATTTTAAGGCCTGTCTATGTAAAATTACCGGAACATTGGCAATAGGATATCATTTGGGCGAAAGAGATTTCCCTTTCAGGGGTTTCTCTTTTGTCAGGTCTTACCTGGCATTTTTATCAGGCTTTATAAATACCTTTATAAGGCCTGAATCGTCTGGGAGGGTAGTTGGCTTAGTTTGTGTCGAATTTTCTAAAAATAAAAATTCGGCCTAACAAAAGATAGACTGATAGACTGAATTTCATTTTGGTTTAGTCCGAAATTTTAAATATGTAGTAAGGCATTGCATAACCATAAATGAGGCTGGCCCCTCGACACCAAAGGACAAAGGCACGAATGCTGGCCCTCCGCTCAGGAGACACTATCCCTGGACTCCGAGATGTCGAGATCAATGGGGCTACACTGGGCGCTCCAAATGGACGAATCGCCGTCAGAGGAGAAGTCTGACTCAACAGTGGTGGAGGTAAGTACTATCTAATGGTTAAGATCCTTCAAATCAACCTCCACCACTATAAAGCCGCCTCGGCGGCCCTTCTACTCAAAATGGAATCTGAGTCCATTGATGTGGTTTTGGTCCAGGAGCCTTGGGTCAGTGGAGACCGGGTACTGGGCCTCAGAACTTCCAAATATAAAATACTAAATGCGAAAAATGAAGGTAAGATACGTTCCTGCATTCTCGCTAGAAATAATCTGAACATTTTTATACTACTAAATTACAGCAACGCTGATGTAGTGGTGGCTAGCATCGAGATGGGTGCACAAAATCTCTGGCATATATCGGCCTACCTACCATATGAGGAAGAAAATATACCACCAGTTAGGTTGGATAGTGCAATAGCAGAGGCTCAAAGACGAAAAGTCGGAGTCATCATGGGCAGTGATGACTCAATCTGGGGAAGTACAAATATCAACAGGCGAGGTGAGTTACTCCTTAATTTTATTTTAAGTACTAACCTAAATATATGTAATATCGGGCGCAAGCCAACCTTTATTACTAAAAATAGAGAAGAAGTGCTAGACATCACACTTGTCTCAGATTTTATTAAGGAAAGGGTATTGAACTGGAAAGGGTCCGAAGACCATTCCTCTTCTGACCATTCTAATCTTCAGTGCGAAGTGGATACAAAACCCACTAAAAAACCATCCTTCAGGAATAGGAAGAAAACTGATTGGGATTGATTTAGAACCATTCTGGGTAATTCATTACCGGTATCGGTTCCAAACCCGTCTGCATCTACTCAGGAGGTTGATGGTCTAGAAACCAAGCTATCTGATGCTTTTAATAAAGCCATGTTAGATGCATGTCCTATCAGTAGGCCTTTGGGTAAGTCTCGGCCACCCTGGTGGTCGAGAAAACTCCAAGGTATTCGTATAAAATGCAGGAGATTGTTCAAGAAAGCGAGGAACACAAATGCTGCTGCAGATTGGACTGTTATAAGGAAGTCCTTAAAACCTACAAGTACCCATGATAAATAGGGGTGTAGACTCCGTAAGTCATATAGTAAATAGGCGGAATATCCTATAGGCAATAAACAGTTTTAAGCCATACAAGTCGGCATGACCTGATGGCATTATCCCTGCGGATATCCCGCAAACTATTGACTTAACCCTACCCTGGTTGGAAGTTATCTTCAAAGGCAGCCTGCAAATCTGACACATTCCTAGCAAATGAACTGAAGTAAAAGTTATATTTATACCTAAGGCGGGAAAAACCTCTCACTGATATCCCAAAGACTTTAGGCCTATAAGCTTATCCTCTTTTCTGTTAAAATCATAAACACAAATAGATGCTTACATTAGAGGCTCAATCAAGCCAGGTGAGCTGTCGGGATCTCAACACGCATACTGTAAGGGACGATCGGTGGAAACAGCTCTCCATTCCCTTATAGATCCGATTGAGAAATTACTTGAATATAAGGAATATTCAATGGTAACCTTCTTGGATATAGAGGGGGCCTTTAGCAACGTTAGACCGGGGGCAATAACTCGGGCCCTTGCGTGTCTGGGGCTAGACGGGTCAATCAGAGGCTGGATAGATCATTTGCTTAGAGGTAGGGTCGTGACAGCTTATCTGGGTGGGACGTCTGCCGGGACATACGTGAGCAGAGGGACACCTCAAGGTGGGGTTCTATCCCCCTTGGAACTTGGCCATAAATGACCTGTTACTAAACCTGGAAGGGCAAGGCTTCAAGGTGGTTGTTTATGCGGATGACGTTGCTATTGCGGTCTCGGTAAATATCCTAGTACGCTAGGTGAGCGCATGCAGTGCGCGCTTGGCTACCTCTCTGAGTGGGCACGCGGATTACGGATAGAGCGAAATACCTAGGAATGTTGGGTAGCAAGCTAAGTTGGAAACCAAACATCGTAGAGAGAGTAAAGAAAGCTACTATAGCGCTATACTCCTGCAAAAATGCCATTGGAAAGAGATGGGGTATGGAGACCCACATAGTACACTGGCTCTCCGTCTCAGTGGTCAAACCGATACTGCGTATGGGGTTGTCGCTGGTGGCCAGCGTTAAAAATTATGACCAACCGTAAACTATTGTTGAAAGTCCAAACAACAGCCTGCTTGTGTATAAGTGGGGCTCTCAGGAGCACACCTACTCAAGCTCTGGAGATTCTCTTTCATCTTACTCCCTTGGATATTGCGGCCGAGCAGCTTGCATCTTGCACAGCCATTCGACTCAAATCCATATCTATGTGGACCTGTAACAATGCAGGGTACACATCTATCTTATGCAACACGGATATTCCGGAAGCTACCGACTACGCTATTTCTTTGCCATCTGTTGAGATGAAATTCAAAACTGAGTTTTCCACCAGAGAGGACTGGGTGAACGAAACGGTTATGAACAATGAGGCACTAAGCTTCTTCACGGATGGCTCAAAACGGGCTAGAGCGGTTGGCTGCGGGGTATTCAGTGAGACACTAGGGGTTAACCTCTCTTTCGTCTTCCGGACTTTTAGCGTTTTTCAAGCTGAACTGATCGCGATAATGGAAGTCATGGACTGGTTGAAGTGTAATGTAATATCTACGAGAATATTCGCATTGCTACGGATTGATTTATTCGCATTGCAGCCAGGCTGGCTGCTATTAAAACGCTACAATCATACTCCTTGACGTCGAAGGTAGCCCAGAACTGTCTGGCATCTTTAAATGAGATGGCTGATCAGTTCAACATCCGCTTGACGTGGGTGCCAGGGCATTTCAATATCGCAGGTAATGTAATGGCAGATGAGTTGGCCCGCAAGGGTACAGCACGCCTAATAACCCAAAGCAGGCGGGATATAAATATACCGCTTGCTTCATGTAAACTGCTGCTTCAGGAAGAAGCCATAAAAGAAACGAACGTCAGATGGTCTAACGCCAGTTCGTGTGTAATAACCAGACAGATCTGGCCTGGACTTGACCGGTTCAGATCAGGCCAACTGATATCGCTTCGACGGCACCATAGTGGTATGGTCGTGGGAGCTATAACGGGACATTGTCTCATTGGGATACATGCGAGCAGACTGGGTGTCCCAGCCCACGATTTCTGCCACAGCTGTGGTGATGAGGAGGAGGAAAATGTGCTCCATCTGCTCTGCACTTGTCCTAGTCTAGCGTACAGCAGAACAAAATTTATGGGAACTTCCCCTTTGAACGACCTCTCGGATCTTAGTAACTTTAAACGCTTCTTGGTAACCTCAGGATGGTTTAGTCAGTGAAGAGGAGGAAACTCGAATGTGGTACAGCTATACGGACCAATTTTGTGTCTATGCTAGTCCTTTAGGACCGCCATCCTTACCTAACCTAACCTAGCCTATGATTAAAATTATTGGGAAATGATATAAAAAAATTGAATTAATAATTAAATTTAAAAATTTGCAATAATTTAACAAATTTAATTCAAAAGTACGCATTTCATGGCAAATGTTAATTTTTCAATTAAAATTATTAAATGATTTCTGAATTTAAGTTAATTTTTTTCATTTCCTAATCATTTTAATCACAAATTTGCATTCATTTAATCATAAATGGGAATAACGTTGCTATAGAAATGAAATCCATGTGATAACCTCTTTAGGAAGGTTGACCCGAAACCAGAATTAGGATAAATAAATGTAAGTTTTTCTGTATACATGGTAAAACAAAATCTATTTTTTATACGAGTTTTTGATATTTGCTTTAGGACTACTATTCAGTTAGAAATTTGACCGAAAATAATCTTAGGCTTTGTAGAATTTTGACTTAAATTAAAAAAATCTCGCAAAATTCTGTCTAACTATTTACGTAGTTCTAATTTCCAAAATTTTTAGGTCGAAAATAAAAATAATTCCGTATAAAAAGCACCATACAAAGTAATTAGAACAAATTTTCAGAAGCAGAGAGGACTGGGTGAACGAAACGGTTATGAACAATGAGGCACTAAGCTTCTTCACGGATGGCTCAAAACGGGCTAGAGCGGTTGGCTGCGGGGTATTCAGTGAGACACTAGGGGTTAACCTCTCTTTCGTCTTCCGGACTTTTAGCGTTTTTCAAGCTGAACTGATCGCGATAATGGAAGTCATGGACTGGTTGAAGTGTAATGTAATATCTACGAGAATATTCGCATTGCTACGGATTGATTTATTCGCATTGCAGCCAGGCTGGCTGCTATTAAAACGCTACAATCATACTCCTTGACGTCGAAGGTAGCCCAGAACTGTCTGGCATCTTTAAATGAGATGGCTGATCAGTTCAACATCCGCTTGACGTGGGTGCCAGGGCATTTCAATATCGCAGGTAATGTAATGGCAGATGAGTTGGCCCGCAACGGTACAGCACGCCTAATAACCCAAAGCAGGCGGGATATAAATATACCGCTTGCTTCATGTAAACTGCTGCTTCAGGAAGAAGCCATAAAAGAAACGAACGTCAGATGGTCTAACGCCAGTTCGTGTGTAATAACCAGACAGATCTGGCCTGGACTTGACCGGTTCAGATCAGGCCAACTGATATCGCTTCGACGGCACCATAGTGGTATGGTCGTGGGAGCTATAACGGGACATTGTCTCATTGGGATACATGCGAGCAGACTGGGTGTCCCAGCCCACGATTTCTGCCACAGCTGTGGTGATGAGGAGGAGGAAAATGTGCTCCATCTGCTCTGCACCTGTCCTAGTCTAGCGTACAGCAGAACAAAATTTATGGGAACTTCCCCTTTGAACGACCTCTCGGATCTTAGTAACTTTAAACGCTTCTTGGTAACCTCAGGATGGTTTAGTCAGTGAAGAGGAGGAAACTCGAATGTGGTACAGCTATACGGACCAATTTTGTGTCTATGCTAGTCCTTTAGGACCGCCATCCTTACCTAACCTAACCTAGCCTATGATTAAAATTATTGGGAAATGATATAAAAAAATTGAATTAATAATTAAATTTAAAAATTTGCAATAATTTAACAAATTTAATTCAAAAGTACGCATTTCATGGCAAATGTTAATTTTTCAATTAAAATTATTAAATGATTTCTGAATTTAAGTTAATTTTTTTCATTTCCTAATCATTTTAATCACAAATTTGCATTCATTTAATCATAAATGGGAATAACGTTGCTATAGAAATGAAATCCATGTGATAACCTCTTTAGGAAGGTTGACCCGAAACCAGAATTAGGATAAATAAATGTAAGTTTTTCTGTATACATGGTAAAACAAAATCTATTTTTTATACGAGTTTTTGATATTTGCTTTAGGACTACTATTCAGTTAGAAATTTGACCGAAAATAATCTTAGGCTTTGTAGAATTTTGACTTAAATTAAAAAAATCTCGCAAAATTCTGTCTAACTATTTACGTAGTTCTAATTTCCAAAATTTTTAGGTCGAAAATAAAAATAATTCCGTATAAAAAGCACCATACAAAGTAATTAGAACAAATTTTCAGAAGCCGAGAATAATATTATATCTCCTTTTATGAATTAGCTTTAAATTCATGTTAGAATTGTTGTATGTACTTAAATTTTGATTTTGAAACTGACAGAAATATTTTATCACATTTACTTAACATATGTACGTCTAACTTCGAATAGATATAGATTTATTTATTCTTTCATTCTGAATTAAATTGGATGCAGAAAACTAGAATCAAATTAAATTTTAGTAAAAATGCAAACCCAATTGACCATTGCCAAAGTTGGAATTGAGTTATCTATTGGAAAAATATTAACTAACTGAACGCTATAAAATTCGTTCGCCAGCGCTCACGGAACAGCTAAAATTGGTCTATCGGAAATTGTTTAAACTATATAAATGCACAAAAAAATGACCTTACCAGTCGTCTATTATATACTCATATACTATGTCTATTTTTCGGCTATTTTTTCCAATATAAATATCGACTTCAACTTTGATTGGCAATCTAGTTAGATATACTCTAATTTTAAATTACTTAAGTATTATTCTAGGAAATTGAGTAGCTTGGTACCAAAACAAAAAAATTGGCTTAAAAACCAACAAATTGAATTCTTAAATTCTGCCCGTACTCTAATCGAAAATTTCTACTGTTGTTTTTAAAATTTAAAATTCTACCGAGAGGTTTTATTATTACTATCCACCATAAAAAAATATGTCGAGCTTGTTCAGCTCCTGTTGACGATAATTAAAGACACATTAAAAATTCGATATCGTAAGAATAGAACTGAATAATTGCATTACAATACGTTAAAGTAAATCGATCAACTAGAAAAGCACACTCATGAACAATTTCAAGAAACCGGTTAGTATAATCTAAGATACCGGATAGTATAATCTAAGATACCAGATCTCATCAAAATTCAAAATACAATCCAAGCTAAATAAATAAACAACAATAACGTTAACATTCTAATTAAAAATTGACACAAATTAACAATTTAACATCCAAATTTAAAAATGAAAACAAAAGTGAAATCTATAAATAAACCACTTCCTGTAAGCTACAGACTTAATAGTACTAAAATTATAGAACTGTCATTCAAAATAATTTACTAACTTATACAACAACGAAATTGGTTGCAACCTTCACCTGTCACCAAAAAAATCAACAGCTAACATCATTTTGGGTTTGAACCATAATTACATTTTAATTGCCCAGACAATAAATTTTATTGCCATTTCAACAGTGACATAAATCATCCAGTCTAATTAAATCGACTGGAATTTTTCAATTTAAAATTATGTATACATTTTCAATGTACAGTCGCGTTGAAATAAATCAAAAAATGGAAATAAAATTTGTATAATAAATTAATAAATGGCCATATAATTTTCGATATATACGAGTACATGCACAGCACATATTTATTGATGATAAAAGACTATAAATCAAACTTTTATTTCGTTATTTATGTTTTATTAATAAAAAATACATACATGTATATGAATTTACTTTGCGCGCATAAAAAATGTTAATGTTCAACCGTCATTTTTCAATTATTCATTCTCGATGCGCATCAACACAAAATAACAATGAGCAACTAGTGTTACCAAACCCAAACTTTTCAATTTTTTTTCATCTACTCTTCCACATAATTTGGTTAGTTCATTCGCCAAACACATGTCAAAATTGAGTTTTTTTATATTTCGCTTTGTTATCAAAACAAAATAGCTTTACAGTGAAAAAATCAATTTGTCGGAATGACGAAATTTTCCATAATATTATGGTGATAAAACATACAAAAATAAAATATTTCTGTATTTTCTAATAATATTTATTATTGTATTGTAATTAATTTTCAAACAAATTAATGTTAATTGTGGTAAATCTAAATTATAAATTGCTGTCAAAAAGTGAGGTTATGCACAGTTAAAATGGAAAAAAATACTAAAAATTCATTTAAACCAAATTTAAATCGTAAAGTTATAAATGCCAATTGGGAAAATTTACAATCTACCATAAAAGGAAGTCAAGAAAAATTAGAGTTGACGAAATCTGTGACAACCGTGAAATCACAAGGAAACAAAATACAAAGGCCACCAGCGATTAAAGTGACGAATAAAAAAATTAAACAAAATGAGCCCAACAATAAAATTACAACGTGCCTGGCCATGGATTGTGAAATGGTCGGGATCGGATTGAATGGTTTGAATCATATGTTGGCCCGTGTTTCCGTTGTAAACGAATTTGGTGAAGTTTTAATAGATAAATACGTAAAACCAACTGAAGAGGTGACAAATTATCGAACATCCGTTAGTGGAATACGGCCGAAAGATATTGAATGTGGCGATGAATTTCAAAAAGTTCAAAAACAAGTGATAGAATTAATTAAAAATAGAATTCTAATTGGACATGCACTGCAGAACGATTTCCGAGTGTTGCGAATCAATCATCCGAAATATTTAATACGTGACACCTCACGTTACAGCCATATAAAAAATAATTTCTGTAAATCACGAACACCTAGCCTTAAGACCCTCGCCAAATTAATTTTAAACGAAGACATCCAGAAGGGTGAGCATGATTCCGTAGAGGATGCACGAACAGCTCTAAAAATTTACGAGAAATTTAAGCAACAATGGGAGCGGGAAATGAAAGCTAAAAATAAACGGTACGAATAGTGTGTTCAACATAAGAAAAATCGAAATAGGGGAGGCTGTGAGCTGTATAATTATTTTGTGAATAATAAATTTTTTTTTATTACAAATACAACAATAAATAGATACCGGTGACATGATAAATCAATAAATTTGAATTACATATTTAATTTAATAAAATAAACAAATATGTTCAATTAACGAGAAAAGTTTTATTAATACCTACATTTTCGTTGAGTTTTAATCTTGTAAATCTTATATTGGTTTCTCTTGTTAATTGTTAAAAATTATCTAAGGCAAGCATATTACTTTCTCTGATTATCTATTACCGAATTCTTACAAAATTTCATAAAGTATTTAAATTCTCTAAACTTGAGTATCAAATTCATTTAAAAATTGTCGAGAGTAGCTCCCTATGTAAATACAACGTTATGTATATCAAATAAATATTGAAAACACAGATCAAATAACAATTCCACTAATATATTACTGTGTTAATTATAATATTACTTTACTTAATAATTTAATTTAATTGTAATATTACTTTACTGTGAAAATCTTGAAACAAATCTTATTAGATATTCAAAGAATACTTCTTTGACTCCAAGATAATTAACACTTTATATTTCATATGGCTACAGTCATAACTAAATACATATTCCAAACGCTCATGTTGTGCCCGTGAAAAATTCGTCTCTAAATTTTACAAGAGTTTTATAATTCTTGACAGCACACATATAAACAAAATCCTACGCTACCGAGAAATACGCACGGAATTAAAAATGATTTTCTGAAATTTTCATAATTTTTCTTTTGAACTTAATTTTGATCAAAGTATTATAAAATAAAATAAAATAGATTAGATAGAATAAGAAATGTAACACCAATTGGGAATTCCTGTAAGAATATTTTAAAAATTTGTAAATTTTTCATATCTCGAAAACTTTTATATAAATTCTGTATTCACTGTCATTCATTATAAAATTCATAAAATCCTATTTATATTGCAAAAATTTTGAAAATTGTTATGTTAATTCAACATTTTTCCAAAATTATTATCGACACCAATTATGAATTCGATGCGGAGATAATCCATTACATTTTACAATCTTATCAATTAAACATGTAATAAAACATGATCATATTTATTGTATAACTCGTTTGAAAATCTTCAATTGGAATGAAATTACATTCGATTTTAATTTGCTATTATCTCGTTGGAAGTTAGTACACATACGAAAAATATATCCTAAAAAGTTGATAGAATTACATTAATTGGGAAATTTACCCTTTTCCAATTAGTTTTATTTTTTTGTTGGAGGTTCAAAACCTAAACTGTTTAATCCTACAGCACAGATTTAAAAACAAAAATATGTCTTAACAAATTTTTCAAATTTTTACAAATAAGCAAATAATTCATAATTGCATTTCTAAAATAGATGAAGCCCATAAAAAATTGTAATAAAAGAGTGAAATACCTAGTTTAAGCTAGGAATACCGTCTATTGTTAAAGTAATATTCATCCTATCTATAATTTCGTTAAACAAAAATAAACTCATAAATAGACTAACACAATAGCAAAATCCAACAAAATTAAATTTGAAGTTAAAATTCCAACGCGCTGGAATTTTTCCAACGAAAGGAGATGGAGAATAGCAAAGGAAGAAATTTTATACACCGAAAATATTCAAATTTACTCCGAAATCTTTCAGAAAATGTGAAATACAAAAAATGTAAAAAATTCAAATTTATTACAATGGCTCCAGCATGGATCCTGAGTATGGTCTTCATACTACCTTAGAGTATCTCCAAGTCGTTCCCTATATCGTTAAGTCATCGTCGCCTGCAGCGATCTCTGCGCCTACCATATGGGAGACTACCGTAGGTCTTCTTTTAGAGATCACTGAACAATTGGTTCCGGATCAGCACGCAGAGGGTGACCGAGCCAGCATACTCGCTGAGATCTTACTTCATGTACAATATCGGGGATCTTCATCAGATCTCTGATTTCGATACTGTACAGAGCTCGGTATGTACCATCTACTTCACGTTTTGGGCCGTAAATCACACGAATGGTTCTTGTCTCAAATATAAGGAGCCATCTCTGGTACTCATCTGTCAGCGCCCAACTTTCACACCCATACATAACATCGGGCCTGACACTTTGTACAGCAAACGCTTCAAGGCGCTTGATAGATGTTTAGATTTTAACAGTGGTGTTAGGGGTATCCAATATAACGTAGGACAGTAACTAGTATGCTGTGCAAAGGAGAGCTATACCGCGATAATTCTCACGCTTCAATCGGTCTCCCTTCTTGAAGATACAGCGTATTGCGGACACTTTCCACTCATCAGGCATAACCTCTGTTCGCCATACTAATCGAATAAGGTCGAAAAGACAGTTCTACAAAGTGTCCCTTCCGAATATCAAGAGCTCCGAATTAATGCAGTCCACTACAGGTGAGCGGTTTCGTTTTAATATCTGCATGGCCTTAGTGAATTCATCAGGGGATGGATCCTCAATGCATATCTTCGCAGTCTGTATTTGAGGTGACTCAACAACAGTCGATGATCACACTCATTGCTCAGTTGATGTACTTTCAGAACCTCCACCTTCCACCATTCTCGCTTCTTCCATATACAAAACAGCCCTCCGAGCACGAGCAGCCTTCTTTTTTCTCGCGATTGTGAGAAGTTGTTGCACTTCACTATGGGCTATATTTCGTTGCTCGACTGAAGACGACACTTCTCATCAAACCAATCATTCTTGGATCCCAGGAGCACTAACAACCGAACTTTTCAGTACCTCCCAGACATAATCCACATAGTCAGACTGGTAATTAGGTTTCTTAATGCTGTCGCTGACAAGATCCTGATATCGTTTCTTTTGATCATTTATCAGACCTTCAATGTCGAAACGTCCTATCGTTTCGTTGTGTTCCCAGACTTGTACGAAAACTTACTTCGTAGCTTTGGAGCGACCAAATGATGATCGCTGCCTACCTATCTGGTTGCTGACCGATAAGTTCTCAAATCCAAAGCACGCCCTTTTAAAATTAAGACGTAGTAAATTTGACTGCAGGAGGATTCACTAAAAAAATATGTTTTTGGTCAAATTTAAATGAATTTTCTTAAAAAATTGATTCAAAACTTCAGATAGGATATGAACTGTAGGTACCTAATTCAATCTATTAATCAACGGATTTGTTTTTAATAATTTATGTAGAAAAAAAACTTTATGTATAGAACAACAAAATATATTGGTAAAACATACATATATACTTATACGAAAAATTTGTGTAGATCTGCTGGCTTTAAAATAGAACTTTTGACCTTGGAATAAAATTCTTTAATTTATCATTTCCGGCAGTTCAAATTCTATCAGACCCAATTCAAATTACATTAAAATTTAGTGTGAATTGATGCGTTTATGATGTTTTTTTGATTAAAATAATTAATTTTTGTAATTTTAGAGATAAACTGTTAGTTAAAAATAAATAAATAAAAGTAAATAATGAAGTTTGCGTAAGATAGATAAACTGAGATAAACTGTTCATGAAAACAATGAAGTTTGCGTAGGTGACATGTTTAAATGCTGACTTTACATGATCAAAATTAATGTCATTACTTTGTATCATTACTTGTTGTTTATTCCCATCATCTAATGATGTTTCAAAATCAAAAAAAATCCATATTTAAATCATTACCTACCATTTCATTCATTTCATTTACTTAACTCGGATAAACAACAAGTAATGACTTTATTATCGTGGAAAGCCCGCTTAAGAGTTATGTTAAAATAAAGTGGTATACTTTATATATACATTATTTATGATACTAGAAAACTTATTCAATTAAAATTCACTTCTTTTCATTACATTTGATGCTTAAACAAACATTCAGTTCAAGTTTTTTATTCTTAATCAGATTTGTCTTAAAATGTTTTCCGAATTCATTAAGATTTTCAATAAATTTTGAGAAAACAAGATGGGCATTTCAATATTATTGACGAACTGAAATTAAATATACATGTCGCAGGTCATGACTCTTAATTTTGATCAAGTTAAATTAAACACAAGGTGTCTGAATTTGAGTAGCTAATCCATTGATGCGCGATACCGTGGTTTATTTTCATTCAAAGAAACTAATCATATGCGGGATACAGATTCAGAGCGTTTAAAAAATTCGGTTAAAAAAATACACACAAATATTAAATTATTAACTTCCAAAATATTTAATGGTGAGCAATTTATTTGAATTGCAAAAGGCTTTGTTTAATACCTATGTGGTTATCTTGTATCTGCATCCGTTTGAGAGAAATGATGGTTTAAACTTAAACATATTTATTTTTGTTTTTATTTTATTTTGAAGTTCAGTTTTTCTGAAAAAAAACCATTTAATTTATATTTTAACTTAATTTTTATTTGTCATGATATTCTCCATAATCTGTCAATACATAATTTTACTTGAACCTTTTCATTTTTGGAAACAAAGTTTTATGTTTTTTATTCTTAATCAGATCTCTTAAAATATTTTCGGAATTCATTAAGATTTTCAATAAATTTTGAGAAAACAAGATGGGCATTCCAATATTATTGACGAACTGAAATTAAATATACGTACATAAGTCGCAGGTCGTGACTCTTAATCAATCTATATTTCTAAAAAATTATATTATGGATCGAATTTACATATGTATGTACATATGTATAGTTATATGTGTATTAAATTATTATTTTTATGGTGATAAAAATTGAAAATTTCGATTTTTCAGTACGAAAAATCGATGTCAATTTTCTTTTGGATGAAATTGGTTTCTATAAATATTGAATAACAAAATTATTTGAAGAGTTTTTCGAATAGCGTTTTATTAATATAGTGAAGAACTTTCGAAGGAAAAACAAAATAATTATTTAAATAATGGAGAAAAATCTAAATTATGGTGGAAAAATAAGCAAAAAAAAATCATATATGACCCTATTTGAATTACACTCTAAAAAAATGTGAGTAATTTTAAATGAAACAGCGATTAAATTTACTATTACTATTGTAGCATTTTCTTTTCAATAAATGAAATATTGAAAATTTTCTTTTAATATTCAACAATTAGTTGATATGCAATCATTAGTTGAATGTTAAACAGTATATTAAAATTCAACAATATATTTGCTGAAATTTCAACAATTTATTAAGTTTTTAACACAACATTGTTCAAAAATAATTTACTATTGAAAATTAAACAAAAATGTTGAAAAATTAACATAAATTCGACTTTTAACAGTTATAATCCATATAGAATAAATTGATTATGCAAAGCGGTCCTGATAGTGTGGTTTTATATTAAGTGGTGCCGTTGTGCAAATATTAAAATAATAAACATATTAAACAAGTGATAAGAAATAGTGTAAAAGGCTGAACAATAATATAAAACGAATTTCGTAAATTTATGTAAGTATTACGAGTATATGTAATTCTAATAACTTTAATCATTTATAATTATTTGATTAATATTCAAAAACCCAGATTAATTTTTTAGAATAAAATTCCGTCCATATTTACATTAAACTTTATACACGTTACATGCGGCCCAATATACCCAAATTTTTCTTGCAGTGTTGTAAAGAAAGAGTGAATATAATATGTTTTTTATGTGTAATATTTGTGAATCAAAATCTAAATCAATAGGTTTATATAATAGACATATGTATATGTATACGCCGAAGAAAAAAAAAATTAGAGTTTAAATGTTTGTGGGAAAATTGCATGAATTTTTTTTTCAAAATACAGTTCGTCCCTACATCCCAATAAATAACTTTAAAGATTAGCGTAGGATGTTATTATTTTTATCATATTATTTTTTCTTTAAATACATATTTATTCATTTCCCAAAATTTTGTAAAATTTGAGTTTATTTGGTCGCCAACTATCCAATTGCTAGCTGACAAAAAGCTTAATTTTAAAATCATATACTTGTTATATTTTAATAACCAGATATCATGATAGTTAAATCTTTGGAGTGGAAAGTAATAAATTTTATTAGGGGATGACGTTAAATGGCATTTTCATCATCAGTTAACCAACGGTGATGATCATGCACACATCTATGAATCATAATAGAGTACAGAACCTATGGGCCGAGCTCTCATTTATAGCATTACAGATGGTTAGCCACGATGTACGGTAGGACGGAAAAACTGGCAGCTGTATGAAAGAGTATGAAAGCAACAAACCATTCTTGTACCTTTTAATTCTTGCTTAACGCTTACGCTGATTTTGAAGTTAGTCGGACATTTCGACCTACAGATATTATGAAGTATCAGTTTCATCTTTAATATCAGATTTTACCACTCCTTTATGCAATAGAATTCAAAATTAAAAATATCTTACTAGTGCTTCATACTGCCTATAACTTAAATTAAAGAGTATTAAAAAATAGTAGCTTAGACCGCTAAAGCCGATTTTATATTAAATTTATTCTTATTTGTTCATGAAATTCTTATAAATATTTTTAGGTAAAGGTGGGAACAACTGTGGAACATAGTATGGAACAATTCCAACGGCTGGTCCGTGGATTGCAGTCATTGGTGAGTTAATAATATATTGTACTATAACACTGACGTTACATCAATTTTTTTGTTTTGCAGAATCAACTTTAGATTCCCAAATAGGATATGTTTATATTGAAAACAAGGTGTTTTACTTGTTATTTTATATGTTTTATATATTATGTTTATGTTATATAATATTTGAAGGATATGATGTGTAATAGATGTATGATAAATGTATCGTTGTTGTCGAGTGTAAATGTTTTATAATATAAGAAATTATGTGTGATGTAATGTTTTATAATTTAAGATGTTTTGTAATTAAGAGTGTTATAAATAAATGTGTTAAATGTTTTGTGATATATGTTTATTATATATTGGTATGTCGAAAGTATGTAATTTGTATTTGTGAATGACTTGTTAAATTATTATATATGGGATAGTATTTTATTTTATTAAGTTTTATAAAAAAATCAATGTCAGTATTCAGTTGACTTGTGGTGGGATGCACCAATGTTAGTAAGTATTTTGATTTTTTTTTTGATATTATCTTCAATTCAACCCTTTAGCCTTTGCCATGGCTAAACGAACACCTTGCACCAGTACCGTCCGAAGGGTTTGAAGTTTGTATGTGATAATAAAGTATACTTACGGCTTGGATCTGATCCTTCACTTGTTAATTTAATAAAAGATTTAATTTAAATTTGAATTTTAAGTTTTATTATTTTAAAAAATAAAAAATGATTTTACGTTATATGATATATAATTGCTCTTTTAGAATTTACTACAATAAAAGAAAGTGTTACTTGTAAAATGTACTACAATAAAAGATGTATTACTAGTATAAAATTGACTACAATAAAGATAAAGTTACTTATTTAAAGATTGACTACAATAAAGATAACCTCTGTTATAAAACTCGGGGTTTATATACAGAATTTTGGGGGAGGGGACTAAGAGTTTAATATCCGTTTTTTGCTTTATTTCTTTTCATTTTCTTTGTCTCCTTTACAATATGTGGAATTTTGGTTTTATTTACATGATCCTTTTATTTTTATTTTTAATAGAGTAATTTATTTTTTCTTTGATATTTTGGGCAAGATCATTTTGTTTATTTACGTTAACTATATTTTATTTTTTGTGTTTTAGTTAGGATCGTTTTATTATTTTGGGATATGGTTTTATTTACGTGATCCTTTTATTTTTATTTTTAATAGGGTAATTTATTTTTTCTTGATATTTTGGGCAAGATCATTTTGTTTATTTACGTTAACTATATTTTATTTTTTGTGTTTTAGTTAGGATCGTTTTACTATTTTGGGATATGGTTTTATTTACGTGATCCTTTTATTTTTACTTTTAATAGGGTAATTATTTATTTATGATTCTATTTTTTATTGGGATTTGTTTCTTAGAAATTTTCTTTGCAATTTATTTATGTCGTAAATGTAAAACACAACAAAGGAGATAAACTGCACTACAGACATCACTCTATTTGGATTAATAATAGAAGTTATATGTTATTATTTTATTTTTAACATTCAGTATCCCAAATCAGTTTCACAACGACTTCACGATCGACTTTCTAGTGAGATATTTATTAGAATATTACCTAGTCCGTGGACCTAGTTCGGTAATTTAGTTCGTAAAAAGATGCCTTTCCAGATAAAAATTAATAAAACTGTATTTTATTTATATTATTTTTTTCATTTAAAATACTGAATTATATGTATCATGTATTTAATTAAGTAATTAATTAAATACATAGTAATAAACTTATAAATGAAAACTAAACTAAAACATAATTAAAATAAAATAAAAATTTTAAATATTGATTATTGATTTTTTATTTCAGTTATTTATTAATTTATGTATAATAACCTATATAAATATTAATATAAATAAATATATATATATATATATATATATATATATATATATATATATATATATATATATACATATTCTGTATATATATATATATATATATATATAATATATATATATATATATATATATATATATATATATATATATATATATATATAATATATATATATATATATATATATATATATATATATATATATACTGAATATGTATATACATATATATATATATATATATATATATATATATATATATATATATATATATATATATATATATATATATATATATATATATATATATATATATATATATACATATATAGGTTCTATCACTTCAATGCTAGTTTACTAAGGGGTTCATGTTGTTACACATAATGTTGAAAATTCACTTCCTTCGCTTAAATTTAAACCAAACCCCAATTTTATTATTTAAAATTACACATTTATTTAGTGAATATCAAACCCCAAGAAGTTAAATTTAAACCACTTTTCATTTAAAATTAAACAGATTTGTTTAATAATTAATTACAAAGTGTTTTAATTTAATATCCAGTGCTAAAATTTTAAACAAATTATTGTTTAGAAAATATTGTGGCTGTTTAAAATTTAACAAATAATTGTGTATAGTTAAGTTAAAAATAGTTTATTATACAAATTATTTGTGTTTAAATTCAAACTTGGTTATTGATTGATATTCAACATGTTTAATTTTAATTAAATAATTGTAGGAAATTAGTTACATCCAATTATTGAAGTAAATTTAAGCTAAAATTTCTTAGAGTATAGATGGAGAAATTTTGAAAGATTTTTTTGAGTATATTTACTCAAATTCATCTGTTATAGGAAGTCATTTAAAGTACGTATATTTCTTATCGCGTTTTCTTTTTTCAGATACCTTTTTAGCTAGTTAGTGTGATTTTTAATGCACTGAAACGAAATAGTATATTGGTTTGATGAATTTGTATTATTTTAATAATCGTCATTCTACTACACTCGATCTCTGCTACTGCCTGACTTTGAATATACTAGAAATTATCTATAATTTTTTATACATTTATACTAAATTGAATTCCATTTAAAAAAATAACATTTCTTTCATTAAAATTTAAAATATCGAAAAAACTAACCAAATTATCAAACTTTTCAATTCACATTTCATTTCTATACTTATAACATTAAAACATTATATTTATATTTGTCGTAAACGGATTATATTAGAAAAATATTCCCGTATATAATTTTTTTCTTATTTCTCCAATTTTTTCAATAATATTTTGATTAAGTGAAACTATCAAGTACCTTATAATATAGTATTTGAAGTGGAATGTCAAGTACATTATAATATAGTATTTGAAATTTCATTTATAATATAAGTTTCATTTTGATATTTAAAACAAACGAGTATTTTTTAAGAGAAATCAATGAATATTTATTTCATTGTAAAGAGGAAACATTAACATTTGAAAACGATATCAGCCAAACGGCCGCCACGGCTACGCTTGCAGCACCATATCGTTTTCATGAAATTTTCCATGACCAATTGGCACATTTGCGGCTGTATGTCCTCGATAACTTCACGATCTCC
Source organism: Tipula unca (assembly GCA_951394425.1). Taxonomy (NCBI): domain Eukaryota; kingdom Metazoa; phylum Arthropoda; class Insecta; order Diptera; family Tipulidae; genus Tipula; species Tipula unca. The sequence goes on from OX596380.1 coordinate 129,560,010, forward strand.
ATCTTTAAGGTCTCGAATCGATTGTGGAGCATTGGCATAGTCCTTATCTTTCACGTGGCCCCAAAGAACAAAGTCTAAAGGAGTTAAATCACAAGATCTCAGTGGCCAATTGTGATCACCTCTTCGAGAAATAACACGGCCAGGAAACGTTTTTTGAAAAATTGCGATTGTTTCGTTGCTTGTGTGGTACGTAGCACCGTCTTGCGGAAAATAAACGTCGTCCACTTCAATATCTTCCAATTCCGGCCATAAAAAATCATTAATCACAGATCGGTAGCGCAATCCATTGCACCAGCCTCATTTTCGAAAAAGTAAGGTCCAATCACACCGCCAGACCAAAAACCGCACCAAACAGTGACACGTTGAGGATGGAGAGGCGACAATTCTGCTTATTAACGTAGCCAGCGAGGTGAAAATGGGCCTCATCACTCAAGATGATTTTTCGATGAAAATCCGTATCAATTTGATGCATTTGAAGGATCCAATCAGCGAAGATACGACGTTTATGGTGACCGACCCGCTTAAGTTCTTGTGTTATCCGAACTCTAAAAGCCTTAAGACCTAAGTCTTTATTCAAAATACGGTGTAATGCCGTTTGTGGAATGTCTAATTCCAAAGATCGACGAGTAATCAAGCTGGTTTTTCTTCAACACTACGGGCTCTACAGCAGCAATATTCTAAGTTGTTCTTGAGCGACGCACACGGTTTCGATTCTTCACATCACTTGGGACAAGTCCAACAGCTCAAATTTTTCCACCCGTTTCACTATTGCCGGCCGAGAAGGTGCTTCACGACGACCAAAAAGTGCTTTAGTTTTGCGAACTGTGACTGCAAAATGTTCACCATTTTTGTAGTGAATTTTAACAATTTCAAAAATGTATGAATTTAGGGACTTTTTATTTTCATATTTTAAAAACCATTTTAGATGAAAGAATTTTACAATGTATTTCAACATTTTGTGTAAAATTTTAAAAATTTTCAACCTAGCTAAATTCAGGAAAATCAAATTGTTACATATAAGTATTTTGATAGGATTAAAATTACCACCGGTTATACAACCCGAATTTTACAACATTTTGAATAAATTCAGAAGTAACAAGTAATTAAATAAAACATTGTTCTGGGTGGATTACAATTATTTGTAGCACCGGTCGGGGATACATCCCGATTTTTTTCCGGTGTAAAAATTAATCGAGTTTTAATTTTTATATTTTGCTTTGATCTGATAATTTTATACGAGCAATTTACGTTTTAATTAAAATTTGTATTAACGCATCAGCGGCATTTTAATTAATAATCTACTTAATCGGCGTTCTATATTCACACAATAGCAGCTCTAAAATAAGATAGCTTAAATACACGATGTATGTGCAAGTTCAATAATTTACTCATCTCCTGTATACGACTGTACAGTTAATTAATATAACAAGAGTGGGAATTTCGATTCATATACTTATGTATATCAGTAAATAGGCTGGTGTATAATTATTCGCTTGGTCGTGTGTCATAGCTGTATGACAGCAATTACGTTTCATAAATATTCCAATGATTAATGTATACTTCGCTTTTGATAGTCAAACTTTTTAATTGACATATTCAACAATAGCCGTGTTTCTTGACGTTTGATCTGATCCGGATCAGATCATATCTCCTTTCCTTTCATTTGTATAGCTGCGTTTCATGTAATAAACATAAAAAATGTTTGTTTTTTTGTTTATCATATCTGCTTTCCTTTCATTTGTATAGCTGCGTTTCATGAAATAAACATAAAAAAAAATTGTTTTTTTGTTTTTCTATCTACGTTTTGAACCAAAATGCTAATAGGATCAATATAATAACCTAAAAAAAAAAAATAATACAATTTTTGTGTTGATTTCATGAAACGCAGCTATACAAATGAAAGGAAAGCATATATGATCTGATCCGGATCAGATCAAACGTCAAGAAACACGGCTAATGTTTTGCCTTTTTGGTAGTTTTACCCTTGATTCAGTTTGAACTTTACAGAGATTTAATCTCCAAACATTCTATGTGTATCGCTTTAAGTTTATTGTATAGGTGCACATTCAATGATCAAGTTCAATTAAACACAAGGTTTCTGAATTTGGGTAGCTAATCCAGCGATACCGTGGTTTATATTCATTCTAAGAAACAAATCGTATAAGGGAGGACGGCCATTGTTTGATAACCGCACACAGATACAGAGCGTTTAAAAAAATACACACAAAGATTAAATTATTAACTTCCAAAATATTTAATGGAGAGCAACTTATTTGAATTGCAAAAGGATTTGCTTAATACCTATGCGGTTATCCTGTATCTTCATCCGAGAGAAATGATGGTTTAAACTTAAACATTTTTATTTTATTTAGAAGTTCAGTTTTTCTGACAAAAGTACATTTAATTTATATTTTAACTTAATTTTCATTTGTCATGATATTTTCCATAATCCGCCAATACAAAATTTTACTTGAAACTTTTCATTTTTTGCGATACAGATATTAATTGCGATCTACAACCTGTTTCTGTTTCTAATTCTTTTACTTAATTGAAGGTGCATACGTGATACAAAAAATAAAAATTCTGATGCACAAAAATTCACCACGAAGTTAGCTGTATGAGTTAGTAGTCTTTGTTAATAACGAAAATATTATGACTTTTGAGTGAATACTTTTATTTAACTATACTCAAAATGCACGCACCTTCCAGGAGTGTGTTCATAAACTCGACATTGTAACAATATTGTTACGACTGTCATTTTGACGTATAGAAAGGCAGTACTGAGTAGAGTTGGTAATGACGTTTGTAACAATAAGGGGAAATTTTATTGTTACAATGTCGAGTTTATGAACACACTCCATGGACAGCCATATTAACAAAGCTGAAAATTATACTTGTTTTGCTGTTTTTCGTTCAATGGAACATATTTTGCCTAAAAATCAGAAATTCATAAATAGCAACTTGTTTTGTTGCTAGTTTATTTGTAAATAAACAAAGAATTGTCATTTTGAGTATAGTTAAACAAAAGTTTTCACTCAAAAGTCATAATATTTTCGTTATTTACAAAGACTATACTGATTAAATTATATTTCGAGTAGTGAATATTTCAACTCATACAGCTAACTTCGTGGTGAATTTTTGTGCATCAGAATTTTTATTTTTGGTATCATGTACGCACCTTGAAATGACTTCGTTCACGTATTTGATATTCTTTCGATATAACGCAATGTTTTATGAATATTTGAAAATGTTCTTGCGTCAGGAACTAAAACATCTTGGTTGGTCGATCGGTCACTGATCAGGTCTTTTCGCTGCGAGTGATTCTATCTAAATATTATGAGACATCCATTCCCGTACATCAGTACCTCGATTTTGTTGCCTTTTTGAGACTATGAGACTGCCAAATATTTTGTATACGTACACTGTGTAGGGTATTAAATATTGTTGTTGTGTGTTGTCATTTTTTGTATGTGTATTTGTTTTGAGAGTGTACAATAAGCATCAAAAATTATCAAATCTGTATAAATCGGTAAAAAAAAACAAAAATAATACAAACATTTTTGGTGCTTACACTCCGTTTTCTCCTGCTATTGCGACGGAGAATTGACGTTTATGTCATTAGTATAGTACATAAATTATTATGTTTACTTATTATCCTATTATGATATTTTTGCATCCGAAAGCTTTTGAATTTTTGTCAAAATAAAATATAAACAAATTGAACAGCGCATGCGCACAAATACACACATACTCACTATGTATTACTATTTTCCGGTAATTTTTACTCTCCTAGTCCCATAGTCTCAAAAAGGTAACAAAATCGAGGTACAGGTGTTCCTGGATTTCCGGCAGGCCTATGACTCGATCAATCGAGAGAGTTTGTGGTCTGCCCTGGAATACTTAGGAATGCCTACAAAAATGGTACGACTGTGTAGGGTAACAGTGACGCAGTCTCAATGCTGTGTTAAAGTTGAGAACAGGCTATCGACAATTTTTGCAGTTAACTCGGGTGTTCGGCAGGGAGATGCTCTGTCGCCGATACTCTTTAATCTCATGTTGGAGTGCATCTTTCGTAAAACCGAAACACCTCAGCGCAACATCTTATATCGCCAGTCCAATCAGTTGCTTGCATATGCAGATGACATATGCGTGATTGGACTGAATAGCAACGGAGTGAAAGAAATACTTGATCCGCTTGTAGAGTTTTCAGCTTCAGTTGGACTTCAGATCAATGAGTCCAAAACGAAATACCTGATCTCTGGTTTTAGGAACAATGGCACAACAGATTTTAGTGGTGGCCACCACACGTTTGAGGGAGTGAGGAGGTTCAAATATTTGGGTTCCCTTATCACTCACGATAACAGTGTGGGTGAGGATATTAAAGTGCGGCTGGCAGCTGGCAGCCGTGCTTTGTATCACCTAAGGCCACTGCTAAAATTTAAACACTTATCATGTGCCGTGAAGCTGAAGCTTTACAAAGCGTTGATCAGGCCCGTTGTTATGTTTGGATGTGAAAGTTGGGAGCTGTACGAGAGTAAGAGAGATGGTTCCTTACATTTGAGAGAAGATCATGCGTGTGATTTACGCCCAAAACGCGAAATAGATGGTACATATCGAGCTCTGTACAATATCGAGATCAGAGATCTGATGAAGATCCCCGATATTGTACATGAAGTAAGATCTCAGCCAGTACGCTGGCTCGGTCACGTTCTGCGTGCTGATCCGGAACGAATTGTGCAGCGATCTCTGAAAGGAGAGCCACCATATGGTAGGCGCAGAGGTCGTTGCAGGCGACAATGACTCCACGGTGCAGAGAATGACTTGGCTTCTTCAGGTGGTCGAGGACAGTATGAAGACCACGCCCAGGATCGAAACCGTTGGAGCCAGTAATGGCCTTTAAATACTGCTTATTATTATTATCATCGCGGATAAAAATTAATCTAAAAATAAGAATAACGGTATTTTTTCGAGAAAACTAAATTTTCAAATTTTGGACCCTCCCGCTACACGATTTTCTTCTGAGATTTAAAAAAATGTACTTCTAATAGATTAGCATCCCAAAGACACTCTGTATGCATATATTATGTACTATAATTAAAACAATGTCAATTTGCTTACTTTTTTAAAACAAGTTTAATTTTGTTTAATTTTAAAATTCGTATTTTGATTACACAAAAATCCGGTATTCGGGAGGTATCACAACGGACCGTCACCGGTCTAAGTGTGCCGTAGCAGCCACTCAACTTAACCTTCACAAAAAATAATAAACGGTTAAGAGATAGCCGAGTTTGATTCCAGTTGTCGGCATATTCTGGAACTTTATAAAAAATCATTTTAGAATTTTATTTCATTTTCTATCGAACATTACTTCCACTACAGTCGGCTATATTCTAGTAAACCATATATTCAATGAGTCGAATTTCGAAATATATATACTGTTTCGTATCCATTGAGGTACCGGGTTCGAATCCCAACAGAGGCGGTGCAAAAGGGATTTTTCATCTCCCGATGACGATCGGTGATTAAATTGAAAACATCTATGACCCTCTGTTGGAATGTAGAACTCATGGGCCGACCCATCTTTCATGTCACTGTACAGGGTGACATGGAGCTATGCAATGCGCAGATGGTATACTGTACTTGTGTGAATGGGATGAATGAATGGTTTGAATGAATGTTGTGTGAATGTAAGGTAAGGCTATGGACCAAAAGAGTGTCTATGCCAATACCTTTTATAAAAAATAAAAAAATCCATTTATACCGGTTTGTATACATATACCTTATCTCGTTTCGTACCTTATGCTGTTTTATCATATTCTGTTTTAAAATATCAAATTATGAGCAGTTTCTCAACATTACCTAATATTACATTATCTTAGAATGTTTTTATGCACACAAAAATGGCCGAATCAAAATGACGCGCAGTTATTTGATTAAGATTTCCCTACAAATCATTTTTTAGAAACAAATTCATTTTTTACACTTTACAAACCTTATTAATTTCCATTTGTTAAGTAATCAATTTAATTTCCATTACATAATTCAACGCATCTATATAAATAGCCAATAACCAACAGATTGAATTGTATTGAACAATACTATCGCATTGTTGGTTAACAATATTTTCTTTCATATTCCCTTTTTAGTAATAAAAATAACCAAACAGAAATTATCTTTTGGGTCAAATTGTTTATTTTATTTAAACAGAATGAAATTAAATGGATCCAATTTTTTTTTGAATAGTGATAGTCGAACAAAATAAATTATCCATTAAATTAAAAAGATGGATTATGATAATAGTACCAAAACTAAATGTAAAACTAATTACAATATGTACATAATCATATATGTATGTATTGTTATGTTAAATTTGTAGAAATTTATTCAGCATTTGATAAGTTTTGTAAATAAAATGTTGATAATATTTATCGGCTGGCGAACAGTGCCTTGTTTAACCTGTAGTACCTAAACTTTATCGCTACCTACCCAAATGAACCTAAAAATTCATATGATTAATAAACCGAACTTTTGATTACATACGAGTACATATTTGTAAATTGGGCAATGAAAGTTTTAAGAAAAAATATAATAAATTAGGTAAAAGATACTCGTATGTCAACTGTTTCTAACACCAACCACACTCCTTGAAAAATTATTGAAAACTAAACTTTAAAAAAAACGTAGAAAGAAATAACAAAAAATGTGAATGGAAATATTTAATTCTTATTTGTTTCATATCCTTTCAAAATTGTGTATTATTTTTATTAAAAGTGGATAATATTATTTTATCCTGTTTCTCATCATAAATGTTTTGAACTTAAAAGACAGAATTGACTATAATTGTGTGTACCTAGTAGTTAAAGCTGTGACGTTTGGTTGGGAGATACCGGCTTCGAATCCCAACAGAGAGAGGATGCAAAAGTGTTGATAAAACAAATTCTATAAATTATCAGTTATACACCACAATTCTAAAAATTATCAGTTATCACCACAGTTATCATACATATATATTTTATTACTGATGCAATACATCATAAAAAAATTTTGCAGCCCATACTGAATTTCAAGTTCAGCATCCATCGAAATGATCTAAGCAGTAATTTCTTAAATCTATATAACAGTTTGATTGTAATTCCATAATAATTTATTTTACCAATTAATTATTTAAGCGTTCCCAAAATAAATGTTGTGTAATTTTTCACTTTCAACATTTTGTAATTAATTGTAATTAATTCTTCATTATAATTTGAAAAACAAATTTGGACAAAACAAAGAAAAATCGACGAAAATGTTACTCCATCCATACACATTTAAGTATATATACGAGCATATTCGGGTATGATTTTTTTGTTTTATTTTTAGGCGATTGTTCCACAGTCTTTAACATTATTTAAATAAAAGTTAAAAAACTAAACAAATTGAAATTATTGACAACAACGATACTTCTTTTAGTTCAATGGAATTACATTACTTCATTATAAACAACACAACATAGGGATCAAAAAAAATTGTCATGTCGAACCTGGAGCACACTAAGAGTCCAAGCACGAACTATGCTGCAACAATAACAAATAATATTGTATGAAAGTGTTATGTTTAAAATGAATAAACTACTCGTATGTAAGTGGTGTTTATAAAAAAAATCATTAATAGTGTTGAGCTTTATTGTTATTTGTTCTCAATTTATTGTTAATCTATTATTACGCATTCTACTAAATAAATTAATACATTCCCAAACAAAAATAAAATCAATATTCGATATTAATTCACCACCTGACCCGTTCGTTCGTAGGCATGTTTACTACAAAGAATTCTATATTATATAATAGATATAGATAGATAGACGAACTTTAATTTAATAAAAGTCAACCTTTTTTATACCTAATTTCAATTTTATGTTGTCCGATCCAATATCGAATATGAAAATGCAATCTCTATTGTTGTAATGTATATTGCTATATTCTTCTTCCTCCTCTCTTTTGTTTCTAAATAAAGGAATAAAAAATGTAAAGCTATTCGAGCTTTAAAAGCATTATATGTATAGAAATAATCAAGAAAACAATTAAAATTCAATTAAATTAAACATTTTGTTGGTATTTTAACATTGAGAAACATGCTACACTACAACAGTAACTACGATATAGCACCACATTGATACATGTTTTGTATATCTCGTACATAGTGTTGAATATGGAAAGCTATACGTACATAAGTATATATTATTGCCCTATTATTCCACATAAAAGCACATTTGAAAACTGAAGCTTTTTTGGTTTTGTTTATAAATTACAATTTAATTATTGTTTGCTGTTTCTTATATGTATATATACAAATTATTTATTTTCAACTTAAAGAAATTATTATATATATGTATGTATATAATTATTATATCAATGATTGGGTTGAATACTAAAAGTTTGTGTTTTGGTTACGGTAAGTTATCAAGGAAAATAGAGTTTTCAATTGTTAGTTTTACCAGCATTTTATTATGGTATGTAATATGCATAATATGTATTGGAAAAACTGACAGTATGTTATTTAAATTCTGTAAATAATAATACGAGTTTATTTATACATACTCGTACATACATATGTATATGTTAATTATACATAGTTCTGTATGTGTGAGTTTGGTTTAAACGATGTGATAAAGAAAATATATTGAACTTATGTATTACATTTTTCGTACCGTTACATAAATTTCATTTAGTTTCTTTCAATTAAACTTTTCCACATGATTTGTTTTAATGGAATCCAATATATTTTATCGGTATTTTACCCCCTTATACACAAATATATTATATTCATACCTAATCAAATATAACCGGCAAAGACAAAATATCTTTGAAAGTATAAATGAGTTGTAATTGATGTTGATTTCGTAGCCTCCATAATATGAAACATAGCCGGTAGTGTAGAATACTGCAAAAATTTTCAGGCACAAGAAGAAAGGTAAATTAATTTAATTTACCTTTCAATAACATTCTTGATAAATTTCGTGTAAACACATCGTTAATCTTTTCGAGCAGGTTTTGTTGTTGCTGTGCAACGTAGATATAAAAAAAATCCGCAATGTAGATATAAAAATAAATCTTACAAACATTTTCTTTCTTTTCTCCTGATACTAACTCTACTACAATTGTTTTGCCCAGCATTTTTTTTAATGAGTTTGTGCTTATATTATTTACCTCATCTCTACTATACTCTTCAGTTACACTATGTACGAAGTGTAAACATCTTTAATTTCTTAATAAATTAATCAGATTTTGTTTTTCAATATTCTTTTGTTCGACTGCGGGAAATTGTAACACTTGTTGTTGATGAATACTTTTTTTGGCAAACATTTTTGATTCTAAATTTTAAAGGAATTTTTGTTTGTGGGAAATCAATATTATTTAGAGAGATTATTAATTTAAATTGGCAAGAATAACGTATATTTATATTCATTACTTTATTGTCACATATAATTTGTAGTATAGAGTTTTATGTATTCCAACATATACGTAACCACTTAGCAAAATCAATAATTTATTTTTAAGAATTTAAGGTTTATTAAACCTCTATTTTGGGTCTTTATTCTATATCAATATTTTAAATTCAAACCCAATTTATAGAAAATGTATCGCTGCAACAAGATTTAATAAATATTTTAAAATTTAAAGTTGGGCGGATAACTCCAGCAGTCAATGCAACAAACGGGCCCACGATGCAATATTCGGACAAATACATTACACCTTAAAAACATAAACGTGGTTTTTGGTCACCACCTAGAATCGAACCCGAGACCCTCGAATAGCAAGCAAAGACGCTATATCCGTGCCAACAAAGGGGCTAAAATTTATTAGTTCAGCTTTCGAGCTATACGCTGAAAAAGAACACTGGCACTGGAAAATAATTTTACCATAGAAATTGAACTCTTTATCTTTTTGAAAGTTAATCGATTATTTAATGAATTTTGTTTCCTGGCATGAGACAAACGAACTATTCCTTGTTACCTAGTTTTTGTCAGTATTGATAAAGTGCTGTTTTACAGTTATAATAGTGGTTTTTTTTAGAAACAATGTGCCATTTCTCTCGTTACTTTATGTGCTTATAGGACATAGCTTAAAAGCACATGTCAACGTTTTAAAAATGTGCAATTTATAAAATACGTCCGATTACAATTTATTTGATGATGGTTATTTCGGAGAAAAAAGTAGACTTGCGAATTGAAAATACTAAGCCATCATCAAAAATTATGTACAGTCAAATTTTTTTACCATGACTATTCTGACTAGACCTTTACCATGACTAGACCTCGCGCATGTGAAGTTTTACTTACCACTGGAGCCGTTAATATTTTTTCGATATTATATTTTACAATAAATTTTTGTATTTTTATGCAAAATGATAAACATGTTATTTATATATACGAGTATATGATAATAAGTAGACACATAATAATATGCAATTTAATGTTTTTAGTATTAGTTTTAATTCATTATCGTAAGGGCGGCTTTTCGAATGTGGAAATAGCCAATCAAATAACTCACATAGACCAAATAGAAACATGTACCGAGATAAAATATTTTAATTTTTATTAAAATGTCCGCTTACGTCCAACTTTATCATCCAAAAAATTTGAAATTATAAGCTATATTATTGAGCAAAAGTGGATGTGAACATTCGTGAATATAACCACACTCGAACCACAGCCGCCTTAAGTACATTCAATTTTGACTTACTCTAACTAATTCCTGTTCCTAACTCCCCATTCAATAGTAAGAACTCTTGTTAAAGTTGTGACTCTGTTCATATTTGCAATTTAACTCTTATACTCCGAGTTTTGTTTGTATATGCTATATATATATATATTTATAATCATATTCACATATATGTAAATAATTATAAGTATGTATAGATTATTGTAAAATAGTATACTTTATTCATTAATATGAATTTAAAAGTATGTAATTTAATTTGAAGAAATTGAGAAAACGGTGGTCGATATTGGAAATATTGGATTGAATGTACAATCTAATGTCTGAGTTCTCCAGATAATTAGCAATTTTTTTTTTTACTTATCTACACAAAATCTATAAATATAAATATTATTTATAATTCAATCTGATCAAAGTTATTTGTTACAGTCAGGAAATCAAAATAACACTTAGTCGATTTCATATACAAAATTTTATTGAAAGTATATATACAAATTCCCAAGGGAATTAATCCATGCCAAGATAATTTTCGAGTGACACTATTTACAGTGAAACGGAAATCGTTATTTCAATAAAATTAGTACTTATGCTTACTAATTATAGCTGTGATCTAGTATCATCTTACCTGAAACGAAATAAAATAATAATTAAATTAGATACTTCACCATAGCCATGAAATTAAATAATTTTTTCAAAAATATTTATAATATAAGACACAATAAAAGTTGATTCAACAGTGTATTCGATAAGATGAAGCTTAAATCTGATCTAAAACCGATAAAAGAACGAACAAATATCTCAAACAACAAAATGATACGAAATAAATAATAATAATAATAATAACAGTGTTAAAGGCCATTACTGGCCCCTTACTGAATCAACAATCTGGCTCCAACGGTTTCGATCCTGAGCTTGGTCTTCATACTGTCTTAGACAATCTGAAGAGGCCAAGTCGTTCTCTACATCGTGGAGCCATCGTCGCCGGCAACGACCTCTGCGCCTACCATATGGTGGCTCTCCTTTCAGAGATCGCTGCACAATTCGTTCCGGATCAGCACGCAGAACGTGACCGAGCCAGCGTACTCGCTGAGATCTAACTTCATGTACAATATCGGGGATCTTCATCAGATCTCCGATCTCGAAATTGTACAGAGCTCGGTATGTACCATCTATTTCGCGTTTAGGGCCGTAAATCACACGCATGATTCTTCTCTCAAATGTAAGGAGCCATCTCTCGTACTCATCCGTCAGCGCCCAACTTTCACATCCAAACATAACAACGGGCCTGATCAACGCTTTGTAAAGCTTCAGCTTCACGGCACTTGATAAGTGTTTAGATTTTAGCAGTGGCCTTAGAGTATATAAAGAACGACTGCCAGCTGCCAGCCGCACTTTAATATCCTCACCCACACTGTTATCGAAATAAATACGTACGTAAATAAATTTTCGTTTTCTTACTGGTGTACTTTCTTTTGGAGCGTGATGTGAATAACTTTTAAGGCAATAAAAACGAATTATTATGAAAAGAATGGCATTTTTGTTTAAATTTGCTCGTTACATTACCTTTTTTCATTTAGTTTCCAAATATACAACTTGAAAATACCTTTGCAACAAACCATCTTGGACGATGGAGACTCAACGCCTTCCAGTTTTATAGAATTAAAGGTCATCACATGTTATGGTGGAATTTAACATTTCAGTACAATTATTAATTCTAAACTACCAAATTCATGTTTTGGTTCTTACTTGTTCTTACTAGTTTTCTTCAATAAAGTTTAATTATTTACAAATTATTTTAATTTAAAATTATAAAAATTATCAGAATTGGAAAATCAACGCGCTGTGATGTGGTTGTTACCATTGGGAACATAGCAAAGATAATCGTGAGTTCCTCTGATGGCGTTTACTGAATCAAATTTTATTGCTAGTGATCGTGCCACCCTTCTGTACTCTTGATTTGTACAAAATCTAAAAGATTCATTTTGGTTCATTTTTTGTAGCCCAATCGAAAAGTTGTTGTGCTGTCGTTATTTGATCAACGTATGGTCGCTGAAGGCTGGCTTTCGTGGCATTTCGTTTGAAGGCATCCCCAATTCCGCCGCAAGGACCTTTTCCACGAGATGTTGAAAGATTGTTTTGACACAGTTGGTAAAAGTTCTTTTTGTTTTTGCCCGCCAGCTCCATCGGAAAAAAATATTATTTTCTGTATGTTGGTAAATCGTTCAATCAGGAAATTAAATAGCTCCTGATGACACTGATACACAGCTTCGTATTTGTGTTTCAACCTTTCTGCGATTATTAGAAGGCTTTGGTGGTGCAGACGCCATTCTCATCCTTGTAATAGACAGTAAACGGTTGAATGGTACATTGTGCATTGGCCCAGCGCGAGCCTTGGACAGCATCCTACTTAAAAGCAAAAACAGTAATAATAAATCGCAGATTACAATGAACTCATTTTGTTGCAATAGTTGTTTCCGCGTAGCTAGATACTCAGTTTGCTGCTTTGCTATAAAGTCATGAGGTATCAAGGCAGCAAGCGGCGTGTTGAATTCTGTAATGAAAACATCCGACGATTTTGATACTTTTTCTAAATTTGACTTTCCTTAAAAATTGGAAATAAATGTTTAATTAACTAATGTAATAAGTTTCATTAAATTTTACTCTTACCATTTTGATTACTCCACTGTTTGTAAGACATAATGTTTAGATCATTTTTATCTTAAATAATGTGACTAAGGTGTTTCTCCATTTTTAATATTCCAGGACAATATTTGCAAATATTTATAAAACAATCCGTGTTTGGGAATCCACACAACCATCATCTTGAAGAGATCACGATATGTATCGACACCGAATATCTTATTGGTTCAAATATAAGTTTAACATTCTGATGATAACAGCAAACACAAACAGAATGTGTTCCGTGGTGGTCGGGTGCCAAAAGACATTCAGCCAGCCGTAAAAATGCAAATTTCGAAAATCCAATTTTGCGACCAATATTTTGTTGCTTGAATAGAGCATATGCTTCTGTAAGATTCATGAGAATTAGTCGCTGTTGTTTTGAAATGTTCACATTATTCTCATCGACAGTCACATCTTCTCTTTTCCCAGCGCACACACGACTGATATCGTCACTCACATAGAATTCTTTCACAAGCCCTATAATCTCAGGATTCATGACATTTGTGCCAACGCGCTGTGAGTGATTGAACATGATTCCATTTTCCTCCACAAGTCTCTTGGTGAGAACCGCTAAATGCATTGTGGTGTTGAACTCCTTGACAATTGTTCGATCTGACCATGATCGCGTGGAAGAACTGACAGAATTTTTATTTTTACCCTATATCGGTGGTTTCAGAAAATTTAACTTTTAACTGGTTTATCATATCATTTTCATATCATATCATTACTATAGTTGTTTCAGTCTGAGATGCAGTGGAGCCCAAGGATATTTCACAAATGTTGCTTGCCAGTTTCTTTGATGTTTGGTCAATTACACTGCGGCAGTACGACTGTGACTTCTTAATTTTGTGGATGTTAATCGGTGTAATTAATGGAAGAATTTTATTTAACTCATTTATAAAATTCATTTTTTTTCAAAAAATCAAATGTTGTTAATGCTACTGATATTGTTTGCAACGCGGCAACATTAACCATGTCAACATTTTCTGATCTTTCTACTCTGTCGGCAGATCTTTGCTTAATTTCAAGACGGCAGGTGTTACAACTTTTCATTGTACTCGGCACCAAGGTAATATTTAGACCGCCTGCCATATCAACAATATTTCGTGTACATGGTCAACACCATATTGACCGAAGCCATCAAAACTCAATGACTAAAGGAAAATTTTAGTTTGTATTTGGTAACTATACTGAAATATTGAATATCGCCCTAATTTGTTATGACGTTTTGTTCTATAAAACTCGAACGCGTTGAGTCTTCATCCTGTAAGGTGACTTGTTGGAAAGCTATTAGGAGTAGTTCGATTTTTCAGCAAGACTATTTAAAACTGAATTTTAAAGGATATATTGTATATTAACACCAAAGATTAATACGCTTACTTGAAAATGTGAAAAATTGTCTTTCCAACGAGAAACAATCACACAACGTGAAAATCGGACAAGAAATACTTAAGATATCCGAATTGAAAGATGTCAACATTTGAGTTTTCGATAAAAACAAATTATTGCGGAACTCCGCGTATTTTGACCAGACCGAGTTTTTACTCGAATTATATTTTTTTTTAGCTAAACTTACCATCTCCCCGAATTTCAAAATTATTGGACACTTTGCCTCCGTAATTGTCTTTTTTTTTCCTGATTTCGCATAGAATGCCTGTATACATAAGTATATGTAAATATACATACATATATATATATATATATATATATATATATATATATATATATACATATATATATATATATATATATATATATATATATATATATATATATTTATATATATATATATATATATATATATATATATATATATATGTACATATATATAATACAAATAACTTAGATTTGTTATAGTTTATATTAAATTAATGGAAACAGACTGACACAATTTTTTGGTTTAATTATAATTTCTATTAGAAACAATTTTAACTAAAAAAAAATTAGTAAAATTCAGGGGAATTTATAACACAGTATCAAAGCACAAAACTCGTAAATTTTAATTTTAAACCTACATATATAACAACCAACAATACTAATAAACAATCTGAATCGTTAATACAAAAGGTAGAGAATATATACATCGGAGATAGATATACGCAAAAATCAAATAAAACCTAAATTACTAACCAACCAACCATCAAAACAAAATTCCCCCCACATAATTTCGCATCAATTTTAAGTATCCTAAAACACCAAAAATAACACAAGAAAATCTAACACACAAAAAAAACAATTATTTGGATTTTTATTAAACTTGTTAGACATGTAACAGACAAATAAAAATATAAATAAAAAATTCAAATTAACGCCTTTTAATATACAATAAAAATAGCAAGCAACCCCATAAACTGAAAATTAAAACGATTTTCCTAAAAACATGGAAATTATTTTGTTTTCGAAAAATAATAAAGGCGAAAGTTTAGTTTTTATTAAAAACCACAGTAAAACATATTTTTAAAGTTAGAACTATGTGAATTTTATGCCGTACGTCTGTACATATAGAGATTGTATACGTATTATAATTATATACTAAACTAAAAATGGTATAAACAACCGCATCATACCCTACCATAATATAAAGCAGCAAGAACCAAAAGCATAAAAATAGGCAATTAAATTATTTTTGCATATAACACCCAAAATATACAACATAATAAATAAATAAATTTTTAAATTAATTAACAATCCGAATAATGTATAGGGAGGATCTGGAAACTGGAATTAATGCTTTTAAAATTAGCACTTTCAACAGTTACAGTATAAGCATTTCCACATTGAAATAATCATTTATTCATAATTATGTTATAATTATGATAAAAATTGTATCAATCTAAAGTTAGTAGTACAACTACAACCTTTGTTTGAAAATTTGATTTGAATATTGTATGTATTATTTTCTGTTATACGTTTATAATATAGTGGTACTCACAGGTTAAATAAATAATTTCTAATGTAATGTTAGTTGTTACCGCTGGTGGAAAGTGGACATTGACGAATGAGTATGAAAGATTGCTGAACATGGCATATCCATTTCATTCTGAAACAGGAATCTGACGGATACGACAGTATAAAGAGTAAGTGGAAAATTTAGCAATGGCTCTTACCATTGACCAACCACAATATTACATTTTCTAGAAAATATCCGTTATACTCGTATATAGATAATTTAAAAAAACATTTCAGTTCTATATTATTATCAAATTTAATGAGATCTAAGAATAGAATTATATTCAGTAATTATATTTGGCAAAATGCTGAAATACATACATACTCGTATATACATAATATTAAATATTTTTCAGAAAAGTTCTCAGAAATAATATCTAACATTCATTATATGTAGATAATATACTCGTATTAATAATTCCTAATAACAAATATTAAGAAAATTCCTTATCTTTAAAGTTTGATTTATTTTTCTGAAATATTTAATTTTTTTAAGAACTACAAGTGAGCGCTTGTTATCTACATACTTTAAAGAAAATGTAATAGGATATATGTGAATTAGTTATTAAATACAATACATAATTTGGACTTACTAAAACTCAAACAAAATTAATACACAAAGATATTAAAATTTGATGAATTAATTGTAAGTGTCATTAACTTTTAAATTATTTAATTTAATTACATTAATGTACTTTACTTTTGAGTAGTTTTGTTAGATATAAGACACAGATCAATAAATTTCTATAATAAGATTTTGTTTTCTGTGATAAAGATTATATATTGAAATCAAAATTGTGGATAGGTATTTCATTACAACAAGATTTTATTGAGCAGTCTTCTAAACGAAGAGTACCGAGTTATACCTTATGACTGTCCTGTCGAGCTACCGTGTTATAGGAGTTGTACTCCTAATTTCTATAACATGTTATTTCGATTCTTTTTCGTTTATTTTCACAACACGGTTTCGATATTACAGTTAATACTTTATTCACTACAATTTGTTGTTAATATTACCAAAGCCATCTTAATATATAAAGCCTCCATGTTGAGCGATATTTTCAAACGAGCTTTTTTTATTTAACCAAAAAATGTGTAATTTACAAAGAAGTCTATGCAATCCCATGTCAAAACATATAAACTTATTTTGAATTGTTCAACTATTAATAGTGAGAGCTTTTAATATTTTATTACATAAAGTAATAGATAAAGAATTGAATTAGGTGATGCCAGGTTTATTTTTCGAAATTATATTAATTAAACATAATTTTTATGATTATAAAATTGTGATTAATTTAATTTATTTGCGCTTTTAAATTTGTATATACAAATATATATCTGATATATTCTAATACTCTCTTTCAATATACTGCATTCACTCCAACACAGAAATAAAATAGTTCGATTCAAAATCTAAGCATGGAAAAATATGTATATAAATAATGATAACTACGATAAATTAAAATTTAGGAGATTAATCGGATAAACGCTGCTAAATTTCTCATTAAACCAAAATAAAAATATTGATCGTATCGATCAAATAAATGATAAAATGTTGTGTTTTGTTTTGAAGGTTACAAAAGGTTACATAATTTATATACAATATGTCAATTGGGATTAGGAGAGGGACAATTTGATCACGCTCTCAATATTATTTTTTATGCGATTACTTTTTGTTGTTGCTATGAAATAAAAAATTGTGTTCATATATTTTTTCTCGTTTTTTGCGTTGTTTGTTCCATTTTTTAAAAATTCATTGATGTTTTCTTCTTTTGGTTTATTTGTTTGATGGGAATAAATTATTTTGTTGCTTATGTACACAATGTCCCTTTCTTACAAATTTGTATTCTATTTCTATTTGAGCTTTATTAGAGAATAAACTATCTTATTTTCCTTTAATTAACACAATAAAATGGAAAACCCCACGGAAAAATCCTTCAAGTCAGGTGAAAACCAATGTTTATACTTTCAATTGATTTCAAAAAATTATAATTTTGAGTTACTTTTCATTCAAATATTTCTATAAACGAAAATCATGTCTCTCCATATAAAATGTATGAAGAGAGTGATTATTTTTGTCATTTTAGACTCGCTAATAAAAGTTCGTTTTGAACATGGAGGCTTGATTTATTTAGATGGCTTTGATATTACGCACACTCAAAAAATATTAAATTCAAATTTACATTTCGAATTTTCAAATTTATTTATTCAGCATATTTCTGCTTTGCCTAAATGTTCACTGCACAAACATCAAATTATTCACGTCGATCTATCAAATATGACTACTTCATACACATAATTTTTCTTCACCATCTTCTTGTTAGCTTTTTCCTTGTCCACAAAAAGTAATTCAAGAAGTTATTTTCAACAAGAGGCGAAAAAAATGGTGATGAAATAAATAAATAAATATTAATAATAATAATAAAATTGTTTTAAAGGTCGTTACAGGCCCCTTACTGTGTCAATCATTTGACTTCAACGGTTTAGATCCTGAGCTTGGTCTTCATACTGTCTTAGACAATCTGAAGTAGCCAATTCGTTCTCTACACCGTGGAACCATCGTCGTCTGCAACGACCTCTGCGCCTACCACGACCGAGCCGGCATACTTGCCGAGATCTTACTTCATGAACAACATCGGATCTCTGATCTCGATACTGTACAGAACTCGGTATGTCTACTTCGTAAATCACCCGCATGATTCTGCTCTCAAAAGGAGCCATCTCTCGTACTCATCCGTATCAGTGCTCAACTTTCACATCCATACATAACAACGGGTCTGATCAATAGATTTGTAAAGCTTAAGCTTCACGGTTCTTGATAGATATTTAGGTTTTAGCAGTCGCATTAGCTAGCTGCCAGCCGCACTTTAAATTAGTACAAATATTTTAACCTCTTTACTCCTTTAAAGGTGAAGTGACCACTAGTCTCTATAACCAGAAATCGTGTATTTCGTTTTGGACTCATTGGTCTGGAATCCAACTAAAGCTGAAAACTCGAGCGGATCAAGTATTTCCTTCACGCCGTTGCTATTCAGTCCAATCATGCATATGCAAGCACCTGATTGGACTGGCCATAGAACATGTTGTGCGCTGAGGTGTTTCAGTTTTTCGATATGTGTATATGTACTCCAAAATAAGATTAAAGAGTATTGGGGACAGAGGATCTTCCTGCCGAACACCCGAGTTGACTGCGAAAATTCTCGATAGACTGTTTTCAACTTTAACACTGCATTGAGACTGCATCACTGTCATTCTACACTATCGAACCAATTTTGTTGGCATTCGTAGATATTCCAGGGCAAACCACAAACTCTCTCGATTGATCGAGCCATAGGGCTGCCAGAAATCCAGTAACACCTGATGTACAGAAATGGACGTCTCATATAGTATTTAGTTACAATCATCCTCAGCAAAATGACTTGATCAGTGACTGATCGATTCGGACGAAATCTTCCTTGATAGTCACTAACATAGCCCTCCACTAGAAGGGTAATTCTATCCAATATAACGTGGGACAGACTTGTATGCTGTGCAAAGGAGAGTTATATCGTGATAATTCACACTTCAAGCGTTCTTGAAGATACGGCATATCGCGATCATTTTTCCATTCGTCAGGCATAACTACGGTTTTCCAGAATAATCGAATAAGGTCGAAAACACAAAGTACCCACCAAGTACCTCCTCCGAATATCAAGAGCTCCGCATTAATGCAGTCCACCCCAGATGAGCGGTTTCGTTTTATTCTCTGTATGGCCCCAGTGATTCTTAATGGGATGGACACTCAATACAAATCTCCGCAGACTGTATTTGAGGTGAATCAACTACAGTCTGTGATGCATGATGAACACCAAGGAAGTCGGTAAAGTGCCCATTCCATGCGTCTAGTACAGCGTCGGTGTTGACACAGAGGTTTCCATCCCGGTCCCGAATAGCGGCTGACACAGGTTTGAAAGTATGGTACAATCCGATAATCCATTAAAAAAAAGTATGCGAACTGCGTTCATTGCTGAGTTGTTGCACTTTCAGAACCTCGGCCTTCCACAATTCTCGCTTCTTCCGTCTACAAATCCGCTTAGTTGCCCTCCGAGCCTTGTTTTTCCTCGCGATTGTGAGACGTTGTTGTACTTCACTATATTTTGTTTCTCGACTGCCGACACTTATCATCAAACCAATCATTATTGGGTCTGACTTTCACTATACCTAAAGTCTGCTGCGCAGCACTGACAACCGAAGTTTTCAGTACCACAGTGCTGATCCTAAATCTCGTGTCCGGGTACTTAAGCGGAGATCCGGTGTTTTTTTGACGGTTTTCATTTTTTTGTTGACATTATAAACAAATTAAGAGATAAAATAAATAATATACCTATAATATACCTATACTATAAATAATAACAAGTGTAAACAAACACAAATTATGAAATTAATTTAAAGAAATATGAAATCAGTCGTTTTATATACAATGAATTTTGACAAATACGTCCATATATATTACGACTTTACAAGGTATTAAACAGTATAATGTAGCTTACCGTATTTTTTACGGCGAAGTTATGTAAGTTTAAACTAAAAACAACTTTTCGTAAAAATAAAAGCGTCCTTTCAAAGCATCAACTAGCGGAAATCGACTAAAAAACAAAAAATTAATTTCGTAAATTTCGTCATTATACAAAAGAGGTTTGGATTTAAAAGGAAATTGAAGGGAAGACTCGCCAAAACACTTTTGTTATGTTTCATACTGAGAAATTAATTTTTTGCTTTTTACTCAATTTCCGTTAGTTGAACGGTTTTATTTTTTTTTAAAGTGCATCATTTTTTTTAATGGTTTAAACCAAAAAAATTGATGCTGAGGATAACACTATTTACGCCCACTATAGTAAATAAATAATACATGTCAGGGAAATAGCGTACGTTCTAAACCAAGAGTTCTTGTAAACAAATTTTTATCAATATGAAAGTATAATTATTGTACCGATCTTTTGAAACAGCCATTACTTTTGGAACCATTACAGCACAGCCCTACCTGCAACTCTCTAATTATACTGTTCGAACTCCAATATAGCAAATATGGAAGATACACGTTTTCAATAAGATGGACAAATGCCATTTCGGCTCTGGGAAACGTTGTCCTGATTGATATGTGCATTACTTGCCAGAATCTAATTTAGGCATATTCACACATTTTTCAAAAAATGTTGATTGATTGTCAGGTTCACCTACTTTAAAACTTGCGTTTGGGCAGCTTATTGAGACAACAAATATTAAGTCCAAAGCAGTCCAATCTAAAATCAGTTTTTAAAGTGAATTTTAGTGAGAATGATTATTTCGGATATACCAATAATATTTAAAAAGTTTTTAATACAATCTGATTTTAACATTAATTTATTTTTAATAAATACATATAATATGAAAAGTAGAGGAACATACAAAAAGAATAGCCAAACAATTGAACACCATCTCATTAGTTTTTATTTTAATATATGTATGTATGTAGTTCATTTTTATTTATCTAAATAATGTGATAGCCTAAAATAAAGCTATATGAACTATATGATACACAGTATAACGTTAATTCCATAAAGCAACGTAAAAAAATAATAACAAAAACAACAAGATTGATTATTCCATAGATGGACGAGCATTAAATCAATCTAAATAAATAAAAAGCACAAAAAATGGTTGTGTCCTAATTCGAAAAGTTCTTTTTTTTTATTATTTTGTACATTTTCCTCCCCTTCAGCATTTATATAATACGTATATAAATCTACATACATTTATATTAGCAGTAGTGCTTTTTCTATATACTAGATACATAGTTATATGTGAGTTTTGATTCAGTGTGTGTAAGTACTAAGTAAAAAAGTACTAAGTAGACTTTTTTCTGAAAATAAATTATGCAATTTGCTTCAAGAACATACAGGACACGTAACGTTACACGTACATAAGTTTTAGATTATATATTTTATTATTTTTCATTATTTCTTTATACATATTTTGTAACTCTTTAAAAGTTTAAATTAGTAACTACATACATATATGTACATACTCGTATATATTACATATATCAAATAGTGAAAAAGAGTAATTTTTCAAATACAGTTTTCGGGTTAAAGAGAAGATACTTTACTCTTTGGTTTATATGTATGTACATTATACCTTATGTTTGATGGCGTAAATTAAAAAAAAAATTATTATTTTCTCTCAGTACCAAAAATCTTGTCATTACAAAAAAAGTTTTTTGACTGAGAAGTAAGTATGTATGTATATAATGTTTACTTGTAAAAATGTTGGCAACATGTTGAATTAATGCAATATGTTTGGTTATGATTGCATTTAATACCGTGATGATTTCAAGGCAATGTGATAGTTCCATGTTTTCGATCAGTAAATTTGCAATGTCATAATAGGATGGGAGACTTGATTGTGCTCAATAATATTAGTCACCGGAAAAAAAACAACCGTGTTTAATGTTTTTCTCTGTGAATCATTTAAAGAAAAGGTGTATGTTCTAAGTGTCTGAAAAAAAAACGTTAATTGTATGATTAATATTGTGTGTGAATTCAAACAGTTAGTTTGGTCTCTCCTTAGTTTCCGTGAATCTACTTAAATATCACAGATTTATTGTCGAATGGAGGTGTAAATCGGAAGGAAAAAGGGACCCAAATAAAACGTAATATGCATAGTCATTTTGGTTGCCAAGATAGGATAAAGGTTCAATTCTGCATGAGGTGTGGTGTTGAGCGATTATTAATTTCATATGTTACAATTATTCATGCGAAGCAAGCGAGAAATATTATTTATGATAACTTCATTTGTACTAATTGGTTTTTAGAACTATGCTTCTCCCGGTTTTTTACATGCAAACTTAAAACAAATATCAAAAATTTAAGGTGATACATATGACAACTACAAAAAACATGCAAGTAAATTTATTTTAAAAAATCAATAACTACTACAACAATTATATTGAATTTTTTCTACATGTATTATTTTAAAACCATTTAGTATTTACACATTTATTATTGTAAAACGATTTAGAATTTTACATTTTGTACATTAAATTATTAAAAAGTAAAGTTGGATAGCAAAATGTTATGTTTCAAAACAAACACTTCGGAAAAATAAATTTTGGAAACTTTATTGAACTATAGATTTTCAGTAAATCATCCAAGGCACAATATTAATTCAGGTAGAATTACAAAATTTGGCCTGTGTTGACAAAAAATAAATCTAAAATTAACTTTATGCTTTTATCTATTTTAATATTTTTCTCTCAGATTTTTAAATTTAGTTCATTTATCAACTTGTAATCATTATAAATTTACTGCACGGATAATTAATTATTTGTTTGATTTGAGATCTTAATTTTACAAAATTTTCAACAGTCTGAAAAAATGGTATTGTAGCAGCTCGAATATTCGACTCACCGATATTCGATTCTGCCACAAACAAAACAATTAGTGAAATTCAAATATAAATCAACTTATTTTAATTAAGCGTTCACTAACCCCATCACATATCCAATAGCCGAACCACTACTATAAAACATTTATAGTAAAGCATGTCGCTATCTAACAACATCCCCACGCAATAACAATGCGGTGATGCAACACTTAACATAAGTGCAATGTCGACCGTCGCCGGCGCATGTGTTCCCTCAACAAAACGAACACGAAGGCGACGTCACAACCAAAACAAAACAACAAACTTTTTCGTCCATTACGATTCTGAATTTCAAGACAACGCTCTCAATATTAGTGTGGTGGTGAAAATAAATAAATAAATAAAAATTAATTAAAACATAAACAAATGATAATAAATAATTACAACATTAAAAAATAAAAATTATAACGACAAATAAATTAAAATTATATAAATAATAAAATAAAATTGTGTAATTTAAAAAATATTATTGTGTTTGTGTATCCTTATTTAAATTGAGAAATCCGGCCGGACGGCATACTTAAAATTAGGAGCAACCTCCTAAAGTGGTGACCTCGACGGCGGTTTTTATCGCGAAATAATTTAAAAAAAAAAACACGCATAAAATAATAACAAAATTCACACCACCGCAGCGAATACCACGCTAAAAACGCTACCCACACAACACGGGATATTGGACACGTGCGTAGGGCCATCCCACGTACCAACGGAGGAATCAAAATATACACGGGAATAAACCCACCCACGCAACGCGGGACACCGTTGGACACCGTGGGACAACGCAAACGGTGAAGCGACCGACCCTCACCGCAACGCGACCAGACGCAGCAGCACAAACAACAACAGCATTGAGGACCATCAGCAGCAGCAGAAACAACAACAAAAATAAACCGGTACCAAAGTTTTTTTATATAAATTTTTTTTTCTTTGAACATAAAATTTTTTATTTTTTTTATTAACGTAAAATCATTTTTCAATAATACAAATTAACGTAGAATCATTTTTATTTTTTCAACTTAACGTAAAATCATTTTTAAATCGTAAAATTTTTTTTATATATATTTTTCACCACCACAATCGTTACCCATCCATTTTCACACACACTGGTCGGTTTCTCGCTGCACATAAAATCCGCTGCTCCAATTTCACCTTGCATTTTCTGAATTGTTTGCTACAAATTTCAACGAGCCCCCCCAATATAAGGTAGGACGCAAGGAACTCCATATTCGGGGGTATCTCGTCACAAGGGAGTTAAGCCGAAGGAACATCCCGGCCTTCAAACGTAATTACAAGGTAACCATTCCTCATTCATAGTTGTTTTTATTTTTTCTCTCTTTACATTTTTTATTGTTTTATTGGTTTGTGCAAAATGTCGGATGATGAAAAAGATCAACCACAAAAAATGGACACCACGCCTCAAGGCGCTAGTCCACAAATCGCAGCATCACATCAACGAATCGCCATTCAACCGTTCTGGCCACAAAGAGCAAACACATGGTTTCAGCTCGCCGAAATTCAATTCGGGCTACAAGGCATCACAGCTGACAAAACAAAATATGTACATGCAAATTTTGTCAGCCTTACAGCCAGAAACGTGCGATGTGATCTCCGATTTTTTGCTCAATCCACCAACCACAAACCAATACAGCAAACTTAAAGAGACACTGCTAGAACGCCTAGCACCATCGAGCGAACGCCAACTGGAACAATTGCTTTCAGGCCAGCAATTAGGCGACCGCACACCATCTGACGCTTTACGGCACATACAAACACTGGCTAACAACAACTTTTCCGAAACAATAATCAGATCGCTATGGATCCGGAAAATGCCGGAGTTTATTCGCATAGCGCTGGTGGCACAGCCCGAATCCTCCACGACACAAATGTTAGCCAGAATTGCCGACAAAATGTATGATGTCATACACATCAACCAACCAAGCGTCAGTCAAATCAATGTACCATACCGGCGACAACCACAAAATGAACGCAGTGGAGACAGAACTCCCCGTTCAACAAAGCAAACACCATTATCCCTCGAAGCAAGACTCGCACGCATCGAGTCAAGACTAGAAGGGCTAACACGAGGTCGAAGCAGGTCACGCGACCGACGAACTCCCTCACAATATAGACCCCGCAGTCCCAGCAGCAACAAATACCAACGAGGTATATGCTGGTATCACGAGAAGCATGGTCAAGCCGTCCGAAAATGCACGCAACCGTGCAAATTCAACACGTCGCAACCATCGACGGCCGCGGCCGCCGTAAAAATGGACATTGACCATCAAAAAAACTATTAGAGTCACGGGTTGAGAGCAACATGCCTCCCCTGACCACAAACACACCCTATAGGTCACGTTTGTTTGTGTACGATAGACACAACAAACTCACCTACCTAGTCGACACTGGCGCTGACCTTTCGGTTATTCCAGCTATGAATTTAAAAATGAATTATACATTAGCTAATCGAAATTAAAATCTAGTCTTATCGGCTGCCAATGGTTCAATCATCCACACGTACGGCACAAAATTGCTTAACGTGGATATCGGACTCAAACGATGCTTTCATACTAGCTGCAGTGAACCGTCCGATCATTGGCGCCGATTTTCTAAGCAAATTCGGACTTCTTGTCGATGTCAAAAACAAACGGCTGATTGATCCAGCTACAAAGCTGTCAATAAACGCCACAATGGTTCGTGTTAACACACCTACACCGATCCATTTTAACATCGACAACGCCTACGGCACTCTGCTCAAAAAGTACCCACTACTTACAACAGAGCCGAACTACAAAATGCCAGTCCGACACAACGTGGTACATCACATCGTCACGGAAGGCCATCTGCCCGTGTCGAGACCACGCAGACTAGATCCGGTGCGTCACAAAGCTGCACAAGCAGAATTTCAACACATGGTTGAATTAGGGATTTGTCGAACATCGGCATCTTCCGTCTCTAGTCCATTACACATGGTCAAGAAGAAAGATCACGACTGGAGGCCATGTGGGGACTATCGGTGTTTAAACACGGTTACGATACCGGATCGCTACCCGATACCCCACATTCAAAACTTCACCATGCACTTGCATGGCTGCAAAGTTTTCTCCAAACTTGATCTCATCAGAGGTTATCACCACATTCCCGTGGCACCTGAAGACGTTTTCAAAACGGCAATCACCACACCATTTGGCCTCTTCGAATACACCCGAATGCCATTTGGATTACGCAATGCCGCACAAACGTTTCAGCGCTTCATGAACGAAGTCGTTCGAGATCTCGACTTCGTTTTCGTCTACATAGACGACATTCTTGTGGCATCTCAAACTGAGGACCAACACAAACTCCATCTGGAAACACTTTTCCAACGACTTGTCGAGTTTGATGTTCACATCAAGAGCTCAAAATGCGTCTTCGGCGCATCCACTCTTGATTTCCTCAGCCACAAGATTACCGCTAATGGCATGCTTCCGTCACAAGACCGAATCAATGCCATTAAAGAATTCCCAGCTCCAACCTCAATCAAAAGTATTCAGCGATTCATCGGCATGGTCAACTACTACCACCGATTTATACCAAAGTTCGCTAAAATACTCAACCCAATTCACAGCCACCTGGCAGTACTACTACGTAAGCCCAAAACCGCCAAGAACTTCTCTTGGCCTGACGAATGTCAACACGCATTCACGTCACTCAAGGCTGAATTGGCACGCACAACACTCTTGTCACATCCACTGAGCGACTTAAAGCTCAGCATAACTACTGATGCATCAAACACTGCTGTCGGAGCGAGCAGTCATGCAACAGTACAACGACAAGTGTTGGGAGCCCCTGGGATTCTTCTCAAAGAAGCTCTCGGATGCCGAAAAGAAATACTCTGCATTCGATCGGGAATTACTCGCAATATATCTAGCAATCGAACACTTCAGATATTTTGTCGAGGGTCGGGACTTCACAATTTACACCGACCACAAGCCTCTCACTCGAGCAATTCAGTCTAAAACTGAACGCAATCCAAGGCAAGCACGCCACTTGGATTATATTAGTCAATTTACCACGGACATCCAGCATGTTCAAGGTACCGAAAACGTTGTCGCGGATACACTTTCGCGCACAACAGCAAACGAAACGGCCACAGTCGAGACTCACTTCTACTGCAACAAAATCGCACAAGCGCAAAAAGCAGACTTGGAACTTCAGAATTTACTTTCTGGTTCTGCTTGTCACGCCAGTTCATCACTGAAACTGGAGCTTTTCACACTACCTGGCCTCGAAATCTACTGCGAAACATCTACGGGTGCAAATCGCCCGTACATCGCAGAGCAACTACGTCGAACCATCTTCGACACACTACACGGTATCTCACATCCTGGTGTCCGCGCAACTCGTAAATTGATTACTGCTCGATACTTTTGGCCAAGCATCAACAAAGGCGTGACCCATTGGGCACAATCATGCTTATCTTGCCAAAAATCAAAAGTCCAGCGGCACATAAAATCGCCTCTTGGACAATTCGCCATTCCACCTGGTCGATTCGAACATATTCATTTGGATGTCGTAGGACCACTTCCTCCATCCAATGGATACTCATATCTACTCACCTGTGTCGATCGTTTCACTCGATGGCCAGAAGCGTACTGCATGAGCGACATGTCTGCAGCAACCATTGCCACCACATTTGTTCAAAACTACGTATCACGATTTGGCGTTCCACTTGACATCACAACTGATCAAGGAACCCAATTCGAGTCGAAGCTTTTCTCGGAGTTAACGAAACTCCTCGGCTCACATCGGATACGTACAACGGCTTACCACCCACAAGCCAATGGCATGGTCGAACGCTTCCACCGCCAGCTCAAAGCTGCTCTCAAGGCCCGAGGCAACACAATTCACTGGAGCTCCGAAGTACCAATCGTTCTACTTGGTATTCGAGCAACGGTTAAAGAAGATCTAAAGTGCTCACCAGCTGAAATGGTTTACGGTCAAACCATCAAGCTACCCGGTGAGTTCTTCATCGAACATACTCTACCATCTCCATCCACAACCGACACAGTCATCGACCAACTCCGCACCACCATGCAAAATCTTATCCCCACGGCAACAAGACCAACGAATGAAAGCAACATATTCATTCCTAAATCGCTCAACAATTGCGATTACGTCTTTGTCCGGGTTGATAAGGTTCGAACTGGATTACAATCTCCATACGATGGGCCATACAAAGTTATACGCCGCTTACGCAAGCAATTCATTGTCTCAATCAAAGACAAACACCACTCAATCTCCATCGACAGATTGTAACCGGCGTACGGTATTCTCAACACGGCTGATCAGATATCAGCCAGCAAACGATATAAAACCGTCCGGTTCAACGTATAACGTCTCAAAACCTATGGTTTCTCATCTCGAGAGGGGGTACTGTAGCAGCTCGAATATTCGACTCACCGATATTCGATTCTGCCACAAACAAAACAATTAGTGAAATTCAAATATAAATCAACTTATTTGAATTAAGCGTTCACTAACCCCATCACATATCCAATAGATGAACCACTACTATAAAACATTTATAGTAAAGCATGTCGCCATCTAACAACATCACCACGCAATAACAATGCGGTGATGCAACACTTAACATAAGTGCAATGTCGACCGTCGCCGACGCATGTGTTCCCTCAACAAAACGAACACGAAGGCGACGTCACAACCAAAACAAAACAACAAACTTTTTCGTCCATTACGATTCTGAATTTTCAAGACAACGCTCTCAATATTAGTGTGGTGGTGAAAATAAATAAATAAATAAAAATTAATTAAAACATAAACAAATGATAATAAATAATTACAACATTAAAAAATAAAAATTATAACGACAAATAAATTAAAATTATATAAATAATAAAATAAAATTGTGTAATTTAAAAAATATTATTGTGTTTGTGTATCCTTATTTAAATTGAGAAATCCGGCCGGACCGCATACTTAAAATTAGGAGCAACCTCCTAAAGTATTATTTAATATTAATAATTAGTTAAATTATAGGAGGTTGGAGCCAATATGGAGGATTCCATTGTAGTTCGGTCAGTTTTGATCTTCAGACAGTATTTTGCTAATTATTGTCATTTTATTAACAATTCGTGGTCTTGTGCTTACTATATTTATCATTATATTCTATTTTAACATATTAAAAACTTATTCTCGAATCTGTGACCATTAATTAATTCGTTCTTATTCTTCATTATATAATGTGTTTAAAAAATGCATAGTGCTAGGCCGTACATGGCAGATTCAATTAACTACTAGTCCTTTACCGACTATAGGTACATTTTTGGCTACCCTTTTTTTGTGTACTACACTTTATGTGTACTATAGATATGTTGTCTTCTACACATATTGTGTACTATACTTTCTGTGTACGTCTGTATTTTTTGTATACTACACTAATTTGTTAAGTACTATACTTCCATCCTTGTGCAATAATAATATAATGAACGCGAATAAATTTTACTCCACATATAATTTTATAAGAATCCTTTGATCTAAGAAAATGTTGTAGTTTTCAGTATGGCATAGCATTACCTATTATATATATTTCATAATTTTTTGGCATCAAATCATTTTGAAATTTGTATACATATTTCGCGTTGTTACAGAAACTTAAACCATAAACATTTTATTAGCATTCAGTCTCCTATAGCTTCATATAGGCTGTATTGTGTTCTATAGATCGTATTGTTATAGTGTACATAAACATAAATTACAAGTCTAGAACACATATTAATAGAAAATCACTTTTCGATGAAAATTTTTAAGGTTTCCAAATAGATAACACCAAACAACATAATATTAAAAAATTAAATCAAATCATCAAGTTTGAAATAATAAAATAATATCCCTTAGAACTAAGTGAACAAAAATTTTAAAATTAACTATTATTTTAATAAATTTAAAAGTTAATTTTACTTTTATTATTTTACACATACAATTTTTTAAATAAATACAAAAACAGTTTTAATTCATATATTTTTGTATATATACATAATTATATATATATGTATATATAGAATTGGGGAAAAATATAATTATACAATAGTAATAACAATCATATAATATTTTTAATAATTTTAATTTGCACATTTTAAAATTAATAACAATTAAGTGCCATTAATGCCAAATATATCAATAATTAATGAAATATAATTTTTACATTTCTTTCTATCCCGAACCTATTTTTTTATTGTAATTTAAAATATTTGTTAAAATGAAAAATCCAATTTAAAAAAATGTTGAAATTATCGTAATAAAAAAAATAAAAATTAAAAAAATCCAATTTATTTATTGAATTTTTATGCGTTGAACTATAATAATTAAATAATGTCAAACATATTTTTTGATCAATATTTTTTTCTATTGGAATTGTTGTTGCGCTGTTATTTACATGTTTCGGTTCTCCTATTTTTACAATTTCCGATGTTAATATCTGTGACATCTGTTGGGCGTTTGTTGTTGTTAAGAAGTTTGATAATTAAACATTTGTTGTTTGTAAATATTACTATTATTATTAAACTATAAAGTTGTCCTGTATAACAAAGTAAATTCATATTTTAAAAATGCTTTTATCAACTATAATGTACGTATTATAATAGCTATGGAATAGCAAAGATTCAGGCGATATATAATATGCTATATAGTGCAAATTCATTTCAGTAAATTATTTATGTATTCTGATTCAATGATTCATTGGATTATAATTCGATTTAAAAAATATATTTGTACAATTTCAAGGTTCAGCCAAAACCGATCTGTATAACAGATGTGTGGTTGGAACGCTTTTAACAAAACCGACTTGTATTAAAACTATAGGCAGTTAAGCATTAAATGCTAATAATTTTCAAAAATTACTTTATTTGTTCCATTAACATGACAACAAACTACCAAATGATAGAAAGGTTTTCTTTTATTTCACATATATGAATGAAATCTGCAGTCGCGTTTTTACGTTTTTCGCCTGCTGAAAAATATTCAGCAGATCTTAAATTAACCAATCAAAACTAGCCATTTCGTAAACAAATTTCCCCCTCCAAATTAAAAAGATTTCAAATCGATGAAAAATGTGCAGCAAATAACCAACAGTGCTGGGATGTTCTATCATCACTTCGATTCGCTTCGATAGACATTTTTGTCTCTTTTTTTACGAACAAAATTGTGCTCCATTGCGTTTTTTGAATTACGTTTTGTCTATTGCGATCTCAGCCTGTTAGACTAAATTTGCAAACTATCTCTTTTTCCTATTTTCATTTGCCATCGAAAATAAAAATATTGGTGATATTTTATCGAATGAATTTATAGAAATAGAATCGAGTAGGCTATGCTCACAATATAAATTGCGAAATAGAATACAATTTTGTTCGTAAAAAAAAGAGATACAAATGTCTATCGAAGCGAATCGAAGTGATGATAGAACATCCTAGCACAGCAACAAAATAAAATTCATATACTCAAGTTTTCGCACAGTGTCAATTTTGCTCGATTTTTAAATTATTTTTTACTATATCTTGGCGAAATATGCCATTGTCAAGAACGTTGTCGAAACATTGTCAAACAAATGAAATCAAATTTTAAAAAATAGTAAATAGATTATTTTCATACATTTGAAGTAAACCTTCATGTTAATTTTGAGTTTAAAGTAAAATTATTATGCGCAAAAATTATATTGCGTTTTGTATATTTTTCAGGAGGAAACTATATTCAAATCAAACGAGTGTGATAAAATGTTGTGGTGGCCTATAGTTTATATTTTAATTAGATGCACAGTGGTCATTAGTGTACTATTTGATTAATAAATATAATGTTATTTCAATTTTATTAAAATTCTTGTTAATTTATCAAACTAAAATATTTAACAAATTAGAAGTATTATTTATAATTTGTCGGCTCTAGTCTGTCGACACGAATTTTTATTCGATATTGATCAGCAAATTTTGAATTAGATTTATTATCGATTAAAATCACAAAGTGCAGAACCGTCTTATGATTAATCTGCAAAATAAAGGTGGTTAATAAACTATGAAGCTCAAATTAATTATTCAGAAATACAAACATTTCGCACACTTTTATTTTGTTTATTTACATCCAAAATTTGAGCAAAATGTTCAATAACGCCTAACTTAACCTTGTCTTGCAGAACATTTTCAGCAGGTAAAAACTTATAAATTCGACTTGATGCGTAAGGCGTGAAGCGTTTTTTGCCTGCTGTATGTTCAGCAGATCAAAAGAAAGAATATTTTTCAGCAGGCAAAAACGTATAAATTCGACTTCATTTCCGCAACGATCTTTAGTATTAACAAGAAACACGGCTCTGCCCATAAATTAAGCACTCTAACAAAGTGCTTGCGATCAAAGGGGCGTAGTAAACATGAATTCCATTTCATGAAAGTTAATTTGGAAGAATTTTCTTTATTCTTTAATTATTTACCTTCATTCGAGAAATAATACATATTTTTGAAAATATATATAACTTGAACGGCAAGATTAAAAATATGTTTAGTTTAGTATTAAAATTCTCCACACCGATTTATAAATATTATTTTATTATAAATTTTAATTTTTATTAAATACGTTATAATTTTTTAAAATTTATTTTATTTTATTTATTCAAATTTTAGATTCAATTTCAATTTTTCACGGCAGGTTTGTTGGTTAATGGTTGAACATTTAAAATCATATGTCATACAATTGTGATTTTGGTTTACTTTAGAAAATCGGAATTGGTTTCCTATATATAGGAATAATTATTGTAAACAGTTTATGAAACTTATGGTTTATTCAGGCATAATTAAGATAAGTTTATATAAATGCATAATTAAAATTAACATTTATTACATTTGGATAAAAAAATATGAATTTGAATAAATTATTCCGTTTCACAAATAGATATGAAAAATTAAATAGAAAAACTTTGGTAAGTAGGAAATATAAATTTCTGTAAGACATACCAGAGTAGATGTATATAGGAAAAAATTGTAAGACTGCTATCACTATTTAATTTTTTTCTCGTTTTCCAATTCCTAAGAAAAATCAGAATCGACCCACTAGAGGAATTCAAGTTTCTATAAAAAGGTAATTTCTATCATAGACTGTAGGAGTTTCAAATTCCTGTAGGAAACGAATTTTTTTCATGGTATAGTGGATCGATCATTTTTCGAAATTAGAAAAACTTCTCTGATTGGTCAAATTAAAAAATTGATTCAAATTTGACATCTGGTGAAATTCAAAAACAAAAAAATATTTCACAAATTAGATTTTGTTGAATTATTTTTTGATGTCCATCCTATTTTTATTTTCCTTTAGCAATAAAACAACTGTATTTACGATTTTTGTATATTAATATTCATATCCCTATTTAGGAGAGTAGTTTCAAACTTTTGTTATATACACACGACGGTTCGAGTGGCGGGTAATTTTAACTATTAATAAACATTGGTATACATATGTATTTCTATACTCAAATTCGTTTTGATATTGCTTTTAAAATAAAATTTATTTTCATTTACATTTTTAACGTGATCTTATCCTTCAAAATTGTTTTCGCTATTGTAATTGTGGTTTATGTTCTGTATTAATTTGAAAATGGACTGCAATGCGTCTGTTATTCTCAAAATTGATGGGCTACCCATTTATCCATTTATGCAAATATGTTTGCAATTTCAACATGCTTACACTGAAATCCCACCAATTTGTTTTGTCATAAAACGGTAAATAGAAATCTTATAATTTTTCAAAAATTGTTTATTAGATTAAACCGCTCAAACATATTTCTCAAGTCAAAAACAAGAATTAAGAATTTTCGTAAGAGCGTTTGTTAACTCGTTCAGATCGTAAACAACGTTTAAACACTAATTTTGTGATTTCATATGGAAAATCAATTTACATTAATCAATCTAAATTTTCCTCTTCTTTATGGTTTGTCCATCCAAAAATAAATTGTAAAACTTTAAATGCGTTTACAAATGACTTTCTGTTTACTTGGTGTGCATGGCCTGAGTATTTGCTTGAAAACAATTAATAAATTTTGTTTAGAAACCACATACAGGGACAATAAACATGTGTCACGATGGTTAAACCTACGACATTTGGATCGGAAGATAATTGGCTCAAATTCCATCAGTCCTTGGATGCAAAATCATGTATACGTTTAAATATAAACATTTGGAAACATTGTTACATTTGTAATTCACTATTTTTCAATTTTCCGAATTGACGCCGCGAAGAGAAAATGTAAATTTGGCACGCTTAAAGCAAATTACCCGGTTGATGTACAAGTAATTTAACCATAACCAACAAAATTATAATAAAACGTACAATATTTGAAGTTCGACGAGATTAAGGAATACATATATGGGTAGTATGTTAGTTATATGATAGTCAGAATCAACAATCATAATGTATTTACTATTTACTCTTTAGTCTTAAACTATATAATACATACATGTTATCTAATTATAGCCTACAGCATATGAATGCAATGCATGTGGGAATTTCGTCTGATAAAAACAAATTTTTATTTTCTATTTATTTTTTGTCGAAAATTACACTTCCACTCGTCTAAAATAAAAAACCAAACAAATAAAAAAAACTTTTGATACATTTTGTACAAATAAACAGAAAACACAATGGTCATTCATCGCCCATAGGGAGCCATTAATCACTTAAATTCTCTTCTTTTGTACAACAATCTTTTTATTTATTTTTGTATAGATTTACAGGTCACCCAATTAGAAACACTATCATACATAATTATGTACCAGTACTTTTGTTATACATATCTATTTTAAATTAATACAATAAACATTTTTCGCACTCGAATATTCTGAGGCAGATCTACTTGTTACTTATGGTAGGTAGTATGGTACACACACAGGCACACAGCTCAATAAATTATGAAATAAATGTAAAATTTTGCAATTTAGCCACACGGTACTAATTTTAGTTTAAAACTGTGTAAGAAGAACGTATACATTTTATTAATTAATAAATTATTAAAATAAGGAATAATGAAAAAATTTTATTTAATTTTTTTTGGTAATATAAATTTTAAGCAAACAACTACCTCATACTGAGCCGACATATAGTGAGTTCTAGATGATGGTATTGTATTTTGTCTCTGTTCGTGTGTATCTATCTACCCAATAAAATAAAAAGTTAATATAAATTTAATTTTGCGAGATAAGATAATCCATTTTTCTACTGTTTTTATCCGAAAATTTATTGTGAATTAAAGTTTTTCGTTTTATTTTCATACTGAATATACATACATACATTCATACTCGTATTTGTATACCAGGATTTTTTTTGAATATTATGTATCTCATGTTACGTACGTACGAGTGGTTATATAATAAAAAGTGAATTCGGGAAAGATAGAAAGATTCATTCAATTGTCGCTCTTTTATTATTGTACTGTATAAATGTAATGAATATATATATGTACATAAATAAATTTAAGGGATTTAAAAGTTATACAATTAAAACACAAAAATTTGTTTTATTAAGGAAAGTTTTACGACTTATACATAGTTACTAAATTTTATACAATATTTTTTATATAGATACAAAAGTTACAAATTTACTGATTTATTTTATTATTTAAATTTTTAATATGGTGTTGTGCCGAAGTATATAAATATGTCAAATATGTACAAAACTTTTAAGGAGTTTTATTTATTTGATGACGAAGTAGACATGTGCATGTATGTATTTGCTACAAAATTAGCTCATAAATAATAAAAGCAGGTCAATTAACAAATGTTTCAAAACTTAGATAAAACCGGAAATAAATTAGCCAAATGTTAAAGTATAATAAGAAAAAAATATATATTTTTTAACATAGTCACTTTCGAGAGGCTCCGTCAATATTTCAGCAAGATACAATGGATATATAGGTTAGTTTAGTTTAGATTAATGTCGCTGTCCTAAAGACCTAGCATAGACACGAACTGGGCCGTGAATGAAATGAAAACTAGAAGATAAATGATAATGAATGGGTATACAAAATCAAATATAACTCGAATAGTGGCATCGATCAAAAGACTGGTGGTTCGAGATCTCAATGAAGAACACGAAATTGATTATGAGGAAACGTTGAGTGCAGTAGTAAAATTGACCTCAATCAGAGCAAGCGATTAGGGGTTAATAGGAGTTA
Source organism: Tipula unca (assembly GCA_951394425.1). Taxonomy (NCBI): domain Eukaryota; kingdom Metazoa; phylum Arthropoda; class Insecta; order Diptera; family Tipulidae; genus Tipula; species Tipula unca. The sequence continues at coordinate 129,596,976 of OX596380.1, forward strand.
ACATCAACAATAGAAATAAAGATTTATCAATTCATGTATCATTCTACATTTTAAAACCAAATAAATGTCGGGATTGAGAAGTGTCTTGGAATCGTTTTATGAATTACTCACATTTCACACATTTAGTCGATAAAAAGATAGCTGCGGAACGGGTTTAGGGCTCGAAGGTTTTTAATGTATGTATACAATGTATGTATTAAAAAACTAAATATATATAGTTCATATTTATATGTATATAAAAGTATATATACATATATATATATATAGGTATATATATATATATATATATATATATATATATTTATATATATATATATATATATATATATATATATATATATATATATATATATATATATATATATATATATATATATATATATATATATATATATATATATATATATGTATATATATATATATATATATATATATATATATATATATATATATATATATATATATACATATATATATTTATAAAATTAATATAATATATTAAATTTTAAATTAGTGTTTATACCAATGTTACTTGATCAAAACCATTTGACAAATGTTCACAATTAATTTAGATTTTCTTGCAAAAAACAGACAGATACTAAACTAGATCTCTAAATATTTATTTAAATAAGTAAGTCCACATAAATCTGTACTAAAAAAAAGGGTCATTCAAGTGATTTTAAGGGAAAATGCATTTGATAGCGCGATAGCAAAAAATTAATTATGTGCTTTTAGATATCCTGTTTTGGAAATTTTACAACAAAAATGCCATACACTTTAATACCGGTTTGGATAATTTCATTCCACCTCAAAGTAGGTGTAGAATAATTCTATTCAACTTGTAGTTGTAGTGTCTACCAGCAGAATAACTTCAGAATATTTTTAGTTTTAACTACGGCAGTACGGTATATCCGTTAAAAGTTGTGCTTATTATTCGAGCTTTCAAATATTTTTAGAGGTTTTGAGTTTTCTAGTTGGTTTGATTACATTTATGAAGTTTTAGCGACGATTTTGGAGGTTTTGGTGTTTATCGCTTGTTTTTGGCGTTTTGAGAAATTAAATTATTTATTTATTTATTTACTGTGATTTATTCACAAATCGACATAAAAAAATTACAAATTAGCTGATTTATTTCGATGCTATCAACTGTTAAAAGTAAAAAATTATTGTTGACTCTTACTTTGGACAGTAATTTCTTTCCAATTTAAATAGGAATACTATTACCAAAGTAAAATGCCATTTGAGTGGTTTATTTTGTTCAGATTCCAAAAAGCAGAACTCACTCAACTGATAGAAACTTAATTTACATAAAATAATTAATCGTTAATTTAGCATTTCCTTTGCCCCAGTACTAGCAAGAAACTATTGAAAAAACCAATTATTCTTTTTAAACAAGTTTTCAAATAATTCACAAAATCAGTTAAAACATGATGTATAAATCACTTACGCGATTCTTCCTTTTTGATGCAGAAATAAGTATCGGTTTCGGAAACAGCCTTATGATAGCAAACAAACGAAAATACAAAAAATATAAGAACTGCAGTTCCGACCTGAATGCATTAAGCACGGCGGTATGTGTGGCGAAAATATTTCTTTTTCTCGTTTCATAGTTGGGATGTGATTACCTAAAGGAATATACAATTTTCTATTTAATTTTTTAATGATTGTATTCACTTCACAAAAAAACTATGTAATAACAATAAAATGTAACAATAAAATATCCCAACTTTTAATCTTTAGTTATAAATATGTAGAAATGAAAGCGTGTTCACTATGGTTAAAATTTATGTTGAGTTGAATTTTAAGTGCGACTCAAAAATTTGCTTTGTATGCCTTTAGTCAATTTGCTCGTCACTGTGATTGTAAATGAATTGTAATAAAGATAAAGATAAAAGTTACTGTTATACACAGATAAGTGGTAGTTTAATAAAATTTAAAACAAAGGATGGTTGGCAAGAGAAAATGTATTGAACATTGAAAAAGTGGATGCAAAGAAACCAAAAATATGCAAAGAAACCAAAGATATAAAAAAAATATATTCTGGTGCACGAAAATTCACCACGAAGTTAGCTGTATGAGTTGAAAGATTCCCTACTCGAAATATAATTTCATCAGTATAGCCTTTGTTAATAACGAAATTATTATGGCTTTTGAGTGAAAACTTTTGTTTAACTATACTCAAACAATTCTTTGTTTAAAACGAGCAACAAAACAAGTTGCTATTTTTGAATTTTTGATAAAGGGACATTTTTTTAAACAAAATATGTTCCATTGACGAAAAATAGCAACACAAGTATATTTTTCAATTTTGTTAATATGGCTATCCTGGTGAAATTTTATTCGAGTTGAGAATATTTCAACTCAGGTAGCTAACTTCGTCGTGAATTTTTGTGCATCAGCATATTTTTTTTATATCATGTACGCACCTTGAATTGCTCTGGCCAAATTATATTTAATAATAAATCAAAGTCTCCTGTAAGTATTCTTAAACAATTATATATAATAGGTACATAATACCTATTTTTGATAGCTATTAGCTGACATATTAATAATTAATCATTTAATATACTATCGATCTTTGGTTTTACACCGGATAGTATAATAGTTTTATACTTTTTCGCTATTATTCGTAATGAACTAAGCACATCAACCACGCATCGTTCACAAAAACTAAACATTTCACGAACCACATTACAACGCATTTTGCATGTTGATCTTCATTGCATCCATACAAAATTCAACTAACTCAAAAATGGAAGCCAACAAACCATTTAAATCGTCGTCGTTTTTTTAATTGGATGGTTGAACGAAATGAGGGTTTTTCGTCAAAAATTGATCACTTGATTATTAAAATTGGTCATTTGATCACTTGATTATTTTTTGAGGGGTTATTTGAAAGGTAAGGTTTATACTAATCATCCACAAACAATCAGCAACTTAAAAACAAAATTCGAGCTGAAATTGAGATCATTGATCCGCTTTTATTGGAAAAAGTCATCGCGGAGATTTTGATGTTGGGTTGCAGGCCTGTACACAAAGCCGTGGTGGACATATGAACGATATTGTTTTTCATACATAAATGGATAGAACCACCTTACATTATCAATAAAAAAATTTGACTTTTCCTCCCAAAATGTGTGTTTTATTTACAAATAGAAAAAGGACTAACAGATATTTATCTTATTAAAATGTACCATCTACGGTGTAAAACTAGTATTAGTCAATAAATGTACAGTCAAAAAAATTTACTATGCTTATTTATATATGTATGGAACAATTGACAAATGATTTCAATCACTAAATCTCATACTATAAATTTTATGATAATTAATCCAATATTAAACCTGCAGCAAAGATTAACTAATTTTTATTTGATTATTAATTCTTTAATTAAATTTTTAGCCATTTTAATTTCAGTTCACATGATATTTTAATTAAAATTTATAATTGATTGAATTTAAAAATTTAAAAAAATCTGATCTGAGGGTATAATTAAAACAACAATTAATTATAGTGAATAATAATAATTTTTTGTTTGGTTCCAAATTATGTATAATGGGCTATAAAATGATAATATTTTAATTTAGGTGTGATAATTAGCATTATTTTTATTATTAATTTTATTTTTTATTATCCTGAAATTTCAGAAAATTTATTATCATTATTTTATTAAATAAAAAATTTACTAACGAAAGTCAATGACATAAAGCGAAAACATAAAATGGTTTAATTATTGTACATTTCATTGTTGCTTGTTTGCATTAAAAACTATATACATAGTTTCCAATCAGTTATAAGAGGAAAAATTAACGCATTTTTGTTTTTAAAAAATGTACTCTTACACAATAAACATATGCACTCTGTACAGCGGGTATAGTACTATAGTAGTACCACAATTTTGATTATATTTATATAAAAAATATTTATACATATTTCCATTAATTTATCAGCTGAGTGTGAAATAAATGTCCATGTTGATCACATCGAATGCATCAGTCAGTATACATACTCGAATCACAAAAAATAACTGAATATTATCAATTAAATTCAGTTATTCTACAATTATTTATGTTTTTCCATTTTGCCTTGTCGCGAATTGTTAAATAAATAAAATATACGCTCTATCAATTTCTATATTCAAATAAAAAAATTGATAACATATGTAGAAAAAAAAATTCAGTGTAACAATATTTAAATTTGTGAAATATATGTACATTATACATTTTAAAATAATTATATTAAATAATGTTGCTGCCATTTTAATTATGTACATAGGAACTAATGCTTCAGATTTCATTGAACTTTATTGGTTTAAAGATTTAATCAATCAAGTTCAATCTGTCGCATTAGAATAATTTACACAAAAAAGTCTCTGAGCCGAATCCATTATACTCTGGCAAGACTAAATAGTATTTATAATTAGCGCTACTATATAAATACTAAATAGTATTTATAATTATATTTCTCTTTCATACATTGCTTAAGCATATGATCAGAGGCGGTTTACTTGAATAATTTTGGGTTCTGATGAATCTGTCCAGCTCGTTCCATAAATGTTCAATTGGATTGAGATCGGGGTTTGGCTCGGCTATTTCAGTGGTTGAATTTTTATATTTATGGAAAACTGTTTTGTTACTTTCGAACGATGTTTTGGGCCAATGTCCTGCTGGATTCGCGATAATTTGAATTTACGGGAGAAGCATCTCTATATAATGCCATTGTCACTCCCATGTGTTACTATCGGTACCATGTATCAGACATTGTTTTTTTTGTTCTCGCGGGATGACGTATATATATTGAAAATTTCCGACGAGAACAAGATAAACTAGCTTTGTGTTTCTTCGCCAATTCAAGTAGTGCCTTATGGTTCTTTGGATATATGTATGTTTGGCTTCCGATAAAAAAAACCCTATTTTAAGTCGAGATTTAACCGTCGAAGAGTGGATTTTAATGATGCGGTTAGGTGGTCTGGGATTTGTTGGTTTCGTTCAACAAATTATTATATCTTCATATATTGTAGTTTTTCGAGAACGTCCGTGTCTTTGAGAGGTTGGCAGAGTTCCCCGCTCTTTAAACACTCTAACGCAGTATGGCACTAGCTGCTTTTACACTTTAAATTGACGTGAGATTTCATCTTTACTTAAACCGACTTAAACAGATACTATAATTTTTTTTTTCTGATTATTTCTGGATATTCTGAAATACATATAGTAATTAATAAGAATTCAAAAAATAATCATATCATATAAGAATTGCAATTAATAATACAATAAGTAAGAGTAAAAATACTTTTGAACGATTTTAGTTAAAATCCTATTATCTTTCATAATTTTGTATTTGCGCATTTCATATTATACTAATTTCGTTAATTTTATTGGTAGTTCACCAATTTGGTTACTTGTTTAGCTCGAAATAAGGTATTACCTAAAAATCTTCAAATAAAATGAGATATTTCCACCGATGCACGGAAAATACAGTCATAGTCAATATTAACTACTCGTTAAAAATAGGAAATAAGATGCTCGCTACAGTAAGATATGAAACTTAAATTTAAACTGTAGATATACATTCATGCAATTAAATAGATGTTTAAAATTTAAAAAGTTAAGTATGTATAGAGTTTTCATAATATCACAAAATTTAAGAATTTATAGTTATTAAAAATTCCTTTAGTTATAAGAAATTTATAAAATTTAAACAAAATATAAAGATGTTTAACTGTAAAACTGTTTTTTTTTTAGAATTTAGAATTTTTTCGTATAATAAATATTGAAATATTTAATTAAAAATCATAAATCTTATAGTATTTTTAGTTATAGAGTTTAAATAATTTATTTAAAAAATTTAATGTTTACAATTTTATAATTATAAAAAATTAAGAATTTTCAAATATTTTAATGTGAATAGTTATAGTTTTAATAAAAATTTAAAATATTAATAATAATAACAGTGTTAAAGGCTATTACTGGCCCCTTACTGAATCAACAATCTGGCTCCAACGGTTTCGATCCTGAGCTTGGTCTTCATACTGTCTTAGACAATCTGAAGAGGCCAAGTCGTTCTCTACATCGTGGAGCCATCGTCGCCTGCAACGACCTCTGCGCCTACCATATGGTGGCTCTCCTTTCAGAGATCGCTGCACAATTCGTTCCGGATCAGCACGCAGAACGTGACCGAGCCAGCGTACTCGCTGAGATCTAACTTCATGTACAATATCGGGGATCTTCATCAGATCTCTGATCTCGAAATTGTACAGAGCTCGGTATGTACCATCTATTTCGCGTTTAGGGCCGTAAATCACACGCATGATTCTTCTCTCAAATGTAAGGAGCCATCTCTCGTACTCATCCGTCAGCGCCCAACTTTCACATCCAAACATAACAACGGGCCTGATCAACGCTTTGTAAAGCTTCAGCTTCACGGCACTTGATAAGTGTTTAGATTTTAGCAGTGGCCTTAGAGGATACAAAGAACGACTGCCAGCTGCCAGCTGCACTTTAATATCCTCACCCACACTGTTATCGTGAGTGATAAGAGAGCCCAAATATTTGAACCTCCTCACTCCCTCAAACGTGTGGTGGCCACTACTAAAATCTGGTGTGCCATTGTCTCTAAAACCAGAGATCAGGTATTTCGTTTTGGACTCATTGATCAGGAGTCCAACAGAAGCCGAAAACTCTACAAGCGGATCAAGTATTTCTTTCACTCCGTTGCTATTCAGTCCAAATAATGATCGCTGCCTACGTATTTGGTTGCTGACCGATAAGTTCTCACATCCTGCACAACCCGAGCTCGCCCTTTTGAAATTAACACGTGGTCAATTTGGCTCCGGGATGTTTTGCGAGGATGTGTCCATGTCTCTAGGTGTATGTGTTTGTGAGAGAAGAATGTGCTTGCTACTCTAAGATCATGAGCAATTGCAAAGTACATCATTCTCTCATCATTATCGGTCGCAGTTTCGTGTCGGGAGTACGGACCTATGTTTTCACACAAGTCGGCCTGATTTCTGCCAGCTCTAGCATAAAAGTCCCCAATTACCATTCTAACATCGTGTTCGGGTATAGATCCCATCAGATCGTCCAAGTCATTGTAAAATGAGTCTTTATCTTGGGGCTGGCTGACTTCTGTGGGCGCATGTACACAAATTATCGACAGGTTGGCTAACTTCATGCGCAGGCGAAGCATACACAATCGGTTATTGACTGCTTGAAAATCCAAAACAGCCTTCTTTACCTGCGGCCCAAGAAGAAATCCAGCTCCAAGATTTCCGAGGTCATCTCCACTGTAGAACAACGTATAGCCCTGGGACACATGGTCTCCACTTTGAGGCCAGCGAGTTTCTTGAAGAGCAACGAGTTCCAGCCGATACTCATGCACGTGATTAGACCCTCCAACGCTCCTGGTTTTCTAAGTGATTGCACGTTCCACGTGCCGATCCTAAATCTCGTATCCGGGTACTTGAGCGGGGGTCCGGTGTTGTTTTGGCGGTATCCATTTTCCTTTTTGTTGATTTTATAAACAGTTGATTTTTTTTTACGGATGCGGGTCGTCAGCCCAGCGATCCAACCGTTTAGTCGCCTCCTACGACAAGCAAAGGATACTGTGGTGGTATTCTTAGGAAACATGTTCGTGCAATTTAGATTTACGAGACATGTGAGTGACCCCCGACCACAGGGGCCAAAAATATTAATAGTGAAATGAAATTAATAATTAAATACATATAGTGTTGTAATGTTTTGTTAAATTAATGTATAAAAATGTTAAGTTAGTTTATAGAATCGCCAGAATTTATAGAATTTCTTGTAAAATGTCACAAGTTTAAATTTAAATAGGAAATATCTAAATTATGTAGAATCTGACATTCAATTTAAACGAATTGCTCATAGTGGTTTATTATTTCGTTTAAATGTTTAAGAGGTTACAATATTTAAAATGTCAGCCCATATCATAAAAGAGACAGTCGGAAATTATGAAATGCTAAAATAATCTATTACATGATTAGTTGAAAGGCGAAGATCATATCATGAAAACTATATTTACTATACCCTTCTTGTTAGTAGAATGCGTGTGCAAACTCACTTTTATTCGAATTACGTAATGATAGTAACTGGTTCGAAAATAAATGTTTGCCTGCAACTTATGATGAAGAATTTGGCTTGCAATTTATGATGAAGAATTTCAAAGATTTGTGATTTGATTCAATGAGTATATGTCAATTATTTAAAGGTAACACATGTATCAATAAGGAATGCTAATCTACACAGGGATCAAAAGATAGAGATGGTTGATGAAGAAATAAAAAACGCATGGCGATATATGGAAATGGCTCAACATGTGAATGTGAAGGTATGTAATGGGACGCTTGTAGAGAAAAAAACTAAATGTTCTAACGGATTAAAATGATCAGTTCAAATTGCTACTATAATAATATATATGTAATAAGTTGTAAATGGAACAGTATCAGCCTTTCAAGTTATAAGCGTTTAAACAGAAGCGCTCACGGCGAGAACCATAATACCAAAATGTGATTACGCCACCTTGAAGACGTCAAGTGATGCTTAGGTGAGAACCATAATAAGGCATTAATTAGTCTAAGTCTCTCATATTTTACAGATAGTATTAGATTTTCTCCGGTATATCATTCCATACCTTTAGCAAGTGAAATTTAAATGAATCCAAATTTTACTGAGCATGTGGAACTCCATATGGAAAAGCTCAATAAATTAGGGTCCGGTGAAGCAGGCACACCTTGCCGTGTGATGAATCGAATAAATTGAGAACCAGTTCTGACGTTGTGTTTTATAAAAGAGGTTGTTGGAAACAGAAATAATCATCTTCAGAAACGTTTCGAGCGTGAATGGACTTATTGTTTTAAAACGTGCTCAATGTAGTAATCTCGGTTGATTTAAACACCTCGATTGATGAAAACCAATGAAAATGTGCCTGTAATATAAATTGACCTCATCTTCCCATCCCACCACAAACCATAACAGACGAAGTGGCCTTTGGCAATTTAAGAAAATCTTGTTAAAAACGAGCTAATATGCCAGAAAAGTGCAATTTGTCCACATCATTTCGTTTTTTTCTTGTAAAAATAGGGTAAAAATGAAGATAATCTTGTTAAAAACGAGCTAAAATACAAACGCAACTTAAACAAAAATATAATAAAACAAAACTTTAGTTAGTTCTTAAAAAAAACGAAAACTTATGACAGTTATTATCCCTGTACTATAGTAGTGACAACATAATAAGTGTTTGAAATCTTTTGATCATTTATAATTATGCACATGAAATAAAAATAATGAAAATTATTTTTCTTTTCTTTTGTGTTGCTACACTGTATTGTAATTATTGATTATGATTACATGTAGAAGCTGACAAACTTTTCGATAAACAATCATGAAATTCCTTATTTATATGTTTGATTATGTTGCCTAATTATATGATATTATATGAGTAGAAAAATTAAATTTTTTAAATTAATACTTTTGTTGGTAGTCAATGAATGGTGTATTAACATTTATCTGCAACACTTTTATTGTGATCGATAGTGTTAACGATTTACAGTAATTAAATATTGTTATATTACACAATAGCATTATTATACAGTAAATAAAAGAGTAATGAATGCAATTAAAATAATCGAGACATATAATCTAGATATGCATATAAATATAGTGGCATGCCATTATAATATTAGTACATATACATACATATATGAATTATTATACTGTACATATACATATGCAAAGGTGCGCCATTAACATTTATAGAATCAGAGCAACATTTTTGGAATTACACACCTTATAAATATTATTAATTTTATTTAAAACTTATAGTCTATTTATATGTTTTACAGCCTCATTTAACAATGATGATAAATTTAACTGAGTGTTGAAAAGAAACTATACCGTCACATTTGAGTAAAATGTTCTTGTGACTGTTGAACTTTGTCAATTGGCTTCAACTATTCGTACTTGTAACTAGCGACAATGCAATGAATGTTTGAACTAAACAAAGTGAAGCTCAACTCAGTAAACAAACGAAAATGATGCTACATATCAAATGAAAATCATGAAAACGAATTTAATTTATCTTTACTAATAATTACGTTCTTCATGGTGCTATTTCTTGTAGCCAAGTTTTCTAAGCAACAATGAATACTCGTACCCTATAGTAAGATATTACTTTTAATTTGAAGGATTGTATTATAGCAGCGTAACGAAAAATGAATTTCAAAAATGAGCAGTAACAAATTTTGCTATAATGAGGATGAAATTTCTACCTATATTATATCTTGGATATCTATTATATCCTACCTATACAGAATATTACCCTCACAACGAATTTTCTCTATCTTTTTTAAACACTTTCTATTAGTAACCGACTTCCAGCCCCGTACATCAGGTGTTCATGGATTTCCGGAAGGCCTATGAATCGATCCATCGAGAGAGTTTGTGGTCTGCGTTGGAATAACTAGGTATATGTAGTAACAAAATTGGTACGATTGTGAAGAACGACAGTGACACAGTCTCAATGCTGTGTTAAAGTTGAGAACAGGCTATCGACAATATTTGCAGTTAACTCGGGTGTTCGGCACGGAGATGCTATGTACTCGATCCTGTTTACGGTCATGCTATGTCTCCAATCTCATGTTGGAGTACATCTTTCGTGAAACTTATTATACTTACTTACTTAAGCTCAGCGCAACATCTTATATCGCCAGTCCAATCAGGTGCTTGCATATGCAGTTAACATATGCGTAATTGGACTGAATAGCAACGGAGTGAAGGAAATACTTGATCCAGATCAATGAGTCCAAAATGAAACACATGATCTCTGGTTACATGGCTAAATGGCACCCCAGATTTTAGTAGTGGCCACTATACGTTTAAAGGAGTGACGAGGAACAAATATTTAGGCTTTCTTATAACTCACGATAACACTGTAGGTGAGGGTATTAAAGTGCGGCTGGCAGCAGGCAGTCGTGCTTTATATCCTCTAAGGCCACTGCTAAATCTAAACACCTATCAAGTGCCGTGAATCTGAAGCTTTATACAAAGCGTTGATCAGGCCCGTTGTTATGTTTGGCTGTGAACGTTACACGCTGACAGATGAGTACGAGAGATGTCTCCTTACATTTAAGAGAAGAGTCATGCGTGTACATTATCGAGATCAGAGATCTGATATAGATCTCCGATATTGTACATGAAATAAGATCCTAGCGAGTACGCTGGCTGGTCACGATCTGCGTGCTGATCCGGAATGAATTATGCAACGTTTACTTAAAGGGGAGCCACCATATGGTAGGCACAGAGGTCGTTGCAAACAACGATGGCTCCACGGTGTAGAGAACGACTTGGCTTCTTCAGTTTGTCTTAGACAGTATGAAGACCAAGCCCATAACAAGACTATTATTTTACTCCACAAAGAAATACATTTTTCAATGAATTATTTTCTATAGGAATCAAGATTGATTTTTATTTAATTTTCGCATAAGGCCTAATCACCTTTTATCACATTTTATAAGCCGTTAAATCAATCTAGTTTAAACATAAATTACTTAATATTTCATATATGTATTTAATATTCACACTCTACAGAAAATATCCGAATAGAATTTTCTCTAGTAAACGCTAATTTACTTCTAGATTTTCCGACATATATGATTATATATAGGTATATACATATATATATATATATATATATATATATATATATATATATATATATATATATATATATATATATATATATATATATATATATATATATATATATATATATATATTATAAATATATATATATATATATATATATATATATATATATATATATATATATAATATATATATATATATATATATATATATATATATATATATATATATATATATATATATATATATATATATATATATATATATATATATATATATATATATAGGCCAGTAATGGCCTTTAACACTGTTAATTATTATTATATATATATTTAGTCTACTAAATTATTAAAAGAACATTAGTCTTACCGAATATTAGCAAACAATTTAAACGTGGAAGCACTCAACAAATAAAAACTTGTGCTTCAAATAATAGGAATTATTCATCATTTCAACAATGCAACCAAAATTACAAGAAAAATGAAAAACTGTTCATAACGCTATACATATGTGTATGTAAAATGAAAAATGCAGTGGAAATTTTTCTTTTTCTCTAGTTTTTTGTTAAATTCGATTTTCTCTCAAAAATTGTAAAAAATTAAACGTATTATTTTTCTTTCACTATGTATACTCGTATAATAGATTAATAGATATGATGCTTAGCCACATATATTATACATACATACATATATGTATAATATGTATGGACGTAGTACGGATTGAATTTAAAAATGATGAAAAATTGATTTTTTCTTTTTTTTAAATATTTGTAGTGGAACATTGTTATGTTAGTATTATATTAGTACGACAAAAATTTATAGCATTCCTCCAGTTTCTAAATGATATACTGTAATACAAGAATTCTATCACCCAAATTCGGAATGAAAATGGCAAAAACAAACACATATTTTGTTTTGTATGTGCTGATACTCGTATTACCAGAAATTATTATTATTATTGTTTTCGGTTTTCTTGAACATATTTTAATTTTCATGAATGAAAATTAAAAACCTATTCCCTTTTTTTATGTTTTTATATGTGAACTAAATTTATTTGATTTGAAAAATTCTATAAATTATATTTCACTTTTCCGAAAGGTCCTGGTTATTTTTTTTTGTAGTTTCTAAATTTTTCATTTAAGTTTTAAGCAAGCTAAAATGTATCGATATTGCAAAACTAAAATATATCGTATATGTATGTTAGTGTTTCAAACAAAACCGTATAGTAAATTAATAGAATAATGATCGTTGATTGCTTTTGCAAAATATGAATAAAAATTATGAAACAATGTGAATTTTCACTCTGCTTATAAATCTGAAAGTTTGATCGAAAGTAGAAAATTGTTTGTTGTCTGAAAAGGTCTTTACTTCAGCTGTACGATTCATAATTTAAAAAAAGAGGTTTATGTGTTAGGAAAGTAATATCCTTATCATAAACAATCTACCGTAATGCAATTGAACTTAAAGAATTTAGTAATTTAGTTAACATTTTACCATATTAACAATCTATCGTGGACACAATTTATCGTATAATATATAGTTTTTAGTTTAGTTTTATAAATTTAGGTAGCGTATCGGATTTAATGATGAAATTTGATTTGTTTGTTCTAAAATAATTTTTGGTTAAGGTTCTCAAACATAGCCAACTGTAATAGAATAAAACTTTTCGTAAAGACACAATCATGGCAGTAAATTTGTTTATTGGTTGTACTTTTAAGTATAATTATTGAAATATTCTACGATGTATTCCATTTTTGACAAATATCCAGCATTTATTATCTAAGTTATACGAAAATGTTTTATTTGTTTTTTGTATATTTTATCACCAAATTTATGAACAACACTTATATTTAAATTTTTGAATAAAACAACATGAAGGTGTTTTTAAATTTACTAGTTTATTGAAAACAATTTTTCTTATACTGGTAATGTTAGATTTGATTTAGTACTCGTATCATAAAAAATACAATTTTACATTTCAAATAATATTGAATATTATAGTTTGAGACACGGGGTGTGTCCATCATTTGAATTCTAATACACCAATAATATCCAATACAACACCCACTTAAAATATATTTTTTCATGCATCCATTTTCATATTCGTTATGATTTTTTATAGTAGGTGTATTAGTTTCCAGTCACTTAAGAATTCGGACAAATATATTCCATATGCCTCAAAATATATTTTGAACATTCATCGAACTAGAATAAAATATGAGTTTTTAGTTTTTATGTAATATCATAACTACAATTGCAACTGTTCTAAGGGTTACTAAAAAAATTTATATTTACCGTCATTTAATTTTATTTCTAAACACGATAAAGTATTAAATAGAAGAAAAATAAAACAGTATATAATAATTATGAATTATCATGCTGCGTCAAAATATTTATTTTAAAACTGAGTGTAAATTTTGTTGCCTTCCTTTTTAGGAATATTGTATGTAAGTGGTATGTTCGTATATATGTATGTACAGACCAGAATAAAAATAGCATTCAAAGAATTGTTAAGAAATATGTAAAGAATGAAGCAATATACATACATAAAAAAATTTTAAACTTTAATTTTAAAATAAAAAATACATATCTACACACATAAGTAATACATATAGATATATTGTATATAAAGATTAGAAATGTGATTAATATATAATAAAGGGTTTTCCAATGAAACCCTTCATTTTGAATAGCCTGCTATTTTTGGCTGGCGGTGTGATTACCTTACTTTTTCGATAATGAGACTGGTGCAACGTGAATGGATTGCGCTACCGAGCTATGATTAATGATTTTTTATGGCCGGAATTGGAAGATATTGATGTGGACGACGTTTTTTTCAGCAAGACGGCGCTACGTGCCACACAAGCAACCAAACAATCGCAATTTTGCAAGAAAAGTTTCCTGACCGTATTATTTCTCGAAGAGGTGATCACAATTACCCACCGAGATCTTATGATTTAACACCTTTAGACTTTTTTCTTTGGGGCCACGTTTAAGATAATGCCAATGCTCCACAATCGATTCAAGACATTAAAGATGGAATTCGTGAAGTTATCGAGGACATACAGCCACAACTGTGCGAGTAGGTCTTGGAAAATTTCATGAAAAGAATATGGTGCAGCAAGCAAATAGCCGTGGCGGCCATTTTGTGCTACTACACATATTTTACTTTGTCATATAGATTTAAGAAGGATTTAGTACTTTTAGAACTGTATAATTTATATTCGTTCAATTTCATTCGAGCTTTTGTAAAGCACATGGAATCAAATTAAGTAATAGGTAGGTATATATAATTCAAATTTCGATATATGTTGGTGTTTAGCCCACATTGAAAATTAATTCTGATAAAATGGATATTTGAAATCTATTGAAAAGATGCAATAAATCTGCGTACAATTAAAATTATTTGTTGCGTTTGTGGTTAGTGTTTTTCCATTACATACATTCCAGTACATACATACATGTATAAATTGAAATGTTTAAATAATCAATAAAATGGTTTTAAAACCAGCCGATTCTCGACAAATTTCGCTGAAACATGGGATAATATTTTCAACGCACCAATCATGGGATAATATTTTCAATATACAAATCATTGAATAAAATTATGATCGAAATCCTTTATATTTGATTCTGTACAAAGGCCATCACGAAAAATATGATAATTATTTTTTTCTTAACAGTCGAATAAATTCGTGGAAACCTTGGAATTTTCGAATTTCTTAAAACTGAATGATTTTTTGTAAACAAGATATTTTTATCCTACTTATATGACTGTGATATACGATTTTTTTTGTTTAAGATTTGAAAGTCATTTGAATTCGTGATGGTTCCTCTCTGTATTATGCTGAATTTATTTATGTACGAAAGAAATACGCGTTTTAATGAAAGAATTTCTTTAATTAAGTGTTTGCATAAGTTGAAGTCTTGTGTATTTTTAATAAGAGAATGTTTTTATAATAGAAGTTAATCCATTCAAAGAATATATACAGAACATACAGACACCCTAAGAAATAGACACACACATCTTTTTTGTTTGTTCATGAATATGTTCCTAAGCTCCGTAACTAAAATAAGCTTAAGAACAATACACAGCTTTATTAAATGAATTTAAAAAATAATGAGTTGCCCTAAATATAGTAGTTAAGGTTATGGCATTTGTATCAGAACTGGGAATTGAACCTCATTATAGAGGCAATACCAAAATGAAGTTTTCATTCAAATAATAATCGAACCTTAAGGTTCCAAAGGCACCAAAACTAGACTAAAACTATAACACTATTATTGTTGTAAAACCCGGAAGGCGGATATTTATCAGCACAATTGACAGTTACTGATGAGCAATTTATCAAACAAAAAAATTGGTGGTCACTACAATTATGTATCATACCAGTGTTAATGACGAAGAATTTAAGGTTCTAATGAAACTCGAAAACTGGCCAGCCGATTTATTTGTAAAGGAATTCGAACTTAAAAGAAATTCTTTAGTCTCGAATACCGAGATCACAATACTATCATCTTAAATTTGCTGTATCCAGGTGATACGCAATTAAAATTATTTGCATTGATTGTATGCAACGCCAATCGACCTAAATACGTCATATATCTATCAAACAGCATGGATAACCTGGTTGAAATCACCAGTAAAATAATAAATGAGATATGATGTAGCTTATACGGATTTTTCAGAAAATAAATATTTGCATTCGGATTTTCATTCGAAAAAGCTATCAAAGTTACTTCTGGTGTTCCACAAGGATACACATTGGACCCTGGATTTTTATTGTTTTATCGATCAGTTAAACAAAATAATAAAGAATTCAATGTGCTCATATTTGCTGATGACGTATAACTTGTTCGTGCTATTAGAGGAATGCACGAAGTTTGTGAGATTACGGATTTAGGCGTCACTTTTATCAAAAACGTTAATTTCAACCAACACATTGATATTTGTATTGTTAAAGCAATGTTTCGCTTTGTAAAATGTTGGAATGGGCAGTTTAAGGGTAAGCAAACTTTATTTTCACTATATTTTCCATATGTGAAATTTCAACTGGAATACGGATTTTAAGATTTCCACTCTCGAAAAAGACTTATTTTGGAAGCTGCCTTTATTGTTAACGTCCTCCTCAGTCACATTGCGCCTCAGCTTACGTTTTGGAAAACATCTCAATTCATGTTTCAAGAAGGACATTGCATAATCGTCTGTTTTTAGCGCAACAACATTATGCCGAAAAAACAACTAACTATATGCCGAAAATAATCCAATCAACAGATTACCAAAATTATTCAACATCTCTGATGATCAATTTCATTTTGATTTATCAAGACTAATTACTTCAAAAGAGACTTGAATTTGTCATATTACGGCTCTAGTTTACCTAGAACAAAAATCAAAATTGATGTCGATATTTAAATGCCAAAAAATGCGTCTAAAATTAAATTTCAAATAGTGTAAATCACCGCTATCGAAAATTACAAAATATTCCATGAAAAAATTGTTTTTTTGCCACTTATGACATCTAATTAAAAAGGGATTAACTAAAAAATACACGATATTTAGCTGATTCCTAAACCATTTTTCATGGAAGAAACAGTTTTTTCAATAAATTGATTTGTCAGCTTATCGATATAAAATAATTTTCAATTAAATTCTCAATTTTCTCGTTAATTAGAACGAATTTTTATAAAAACGTGTGTTAATAATCGCTAGATAATATCTTCCTGAACGTACCCATATAAAAAACTTTTACAGATTAGTGGAAAAATATTGATAAATTTGGTTTGTGAGTGAACGGTTTTTGTCAAAAATTCATCAACTTTGAGACGTAATTACGAGAAAACTATATAGCGAATTAAAAAAAAGCGTGTGTTACTCGCTTGTAAATATATTGAACTTTGCTATAAAAAAAATTAAGTTAATGCCTAAGTTCATGTGACCATAAAACGATTTGTACGATACACATGTTTTCGCAAATTGAGTAAAGTAGAGCCTTAAACCATAAATGTAATTTACTAAATTGATTTTTTTATGATAAATAGATAGATATGGAGTAGTACATTTACTTAATTCTTAATACACTAACAATGTATTTATTATGGAGATCTGGAATGTAGGAAACCAAAACAACGTTAGAGCGTAAACTCAAATTGAGAACCAAGCTTCGCTCAAAAAATTATAGACGTATTTATTTTCGATGACAGTCTCTTTGTAGTCTCCACAAATCGCCTATATGTGCGTGCATCAATGTTTAACCGTTCCGTGAGTATTGGCGTTTAGAATATAAAATTACCTATTTTAATTAATTTATTTATTATTATTATATTATTGCAATAAGTTATTATTATTATTGCAATTATCTTGGGTAATATTTTAATACCGAATCATAAAGGCAATCAGAGAATGTTAAAAACGAAAAAAAAATGTATTAAATCGATTGTATTACATTTTTCAATTTTAATATCTAATATAAAAATGAGGTCCACCCTGGCTCCAGAGCTACGAGCCATTACTGCAGATGGTTACACCACGAGTGATATACGTTTCCAATCCACAAAAGTTAGCCAGTTCCTTTTAATTGTGCTAAATATTGTACTACTGACATTAAAAATTAACAGCATTACAACCTTTACGAGATTATATTGCTAAAATATATTAGTATAATAAAAATCAATACTTCTAACTAGACAATTCTTCCTACAATATCATAAATCTCTAACACATATTTGCCACAAACAAACATCAATGCGCAGTTTTCAATAAATCTTTATTTTCTAGCCGCGTTTTTAAAATGAATAAAAATGAAAAATTTCCGTTTAAAGGAGGAAAGAAAATAGTTTACCATATTTACAAGTTCTGTTCTGTTCGTGAAAAATGGAAAATTCATTTTAATGATGATAATAAAAAGGTTCAATATGTCAAATTGAAAAATTGTACCAATGTTCCAAATTTGTTTGAAAACCAATATATCATTTTTTTGCAGGGTGTTGTTCTTATCCCTAGAATAAAAAACTTTTTTACCATACAAATTCTGTGTTAGTTTTTGGATAAATGGATTTGTGTTGTTTGCATGTTATCTACTTATCTACAAAATGTATACGAGAATATGCGGTACGGTCTGTAGAATCGTAAGCAATTCCTCAAAGTGTGTCAGAAATGTTTTCATTCTATAAAAAGTACTAGATTTGGCTTTATTTTTGAATCTGCTTGCATCTTCAATAACTTAAGGGTATCGGATACATACAAAGTATTTTTTTAAATTACTCAATATATTTTGTGACCTATCAAATTTAAGGTACTTAGTTAAAAGAAAATAAAGAATATAAAAAATTCTGTAAATAATAGAATATAAACAAACCATCGGGATACTTTTAATGCCATCAGCAAATATGTATTACATTCCTCTATAAATTCACATTCTTTGATTTGTCTAGTATATAGTGTAAATCAATCAGCTATTCGGAGTAGAGCATGGTTGATTAATCGTTTCTAGAAAAAAAACGAATAACGATTAATTGTTCGTTTTTTATGTCGATTAATCGATTAATCGTTTATAAAAAAAATATCATATTATGGTCGTAAATTTATTTATTAAAATATTTATTAAAAACTAAAAGAAAAACATATTGTACATAAAAATTCATTTTCATTATTTTGTTACTACTACAATATTCATGAGTATAATATTTACTTTTTTTCATTCAAAATATATGATCGTAATAGGCATAGTTTATCAATTCATCATTTACCCGGGGTCTACACTATGCAAATATGCTGATATTTTCTCTCATGAAATTAAATTTACCAATGTATGTGTAAGTATATTATACATATTTTGACATTCTCAGCAAATTATCAGGAGGCTATTTCACGAAAAAATTATCATGAAATTTTCACGAAATGTCACTATGGTTTTCATTTTTTTCATAGCTGCATAAAAAAAATATTCACGATTTTAAAAACCTACTAATTTTTTGATAGTATTCACCGAATTTTATTTGACATTCGAAGAAATTATCATGAGAGTAAAATGCCCAGTTATGATAATTTTGTAACAAATATTTAACAATACATTGAAAAAAACACATACAAACATAAATTATCATGAGAGAAAATATCAGCAAATTTGCATAGTGTAGACCCCGGGATAACAATGTTCTTAATTTAGTCAAAAATAAACCACCCGCGCTACTCTGTTCGGCTTCAACCGAAGTCGAAGGCACGGTTAACAATGGTTATGGTGTATTTTTTCCAACATATTAGTTAGCACTTTACTGCGCTTTTTTTGTCAGAAATATATCAAGCTCTTCCGCTGTGGAATGTTTCATTCCACTTTGACATTCAACAGTATCGGGTTCATTACTTTCCATTTCTAAATCAGATTCGATTAGATTGTCAGAATCAGTTGACAATAATCTATTATAAATTTCTTTGATCGTTTGAGCAAGTTCATTTTTTGTGGGGTACTGAAAACTAGTTTGAGAGCAAGATGTTGGATAGTTAGTAGGATTTTCTTAGTAATGTAGCAATCCCTCTAGGTCTACATTTCTCCTATTATTAAGTCTCGCTGACACTGAGTTATAAAATTGTTGACCAACCACACCTGACTGATTTTGCAATTTGGCTAGTAAAAATTCAAAAATATCCCTTGCTTTTTTTAAATTGCAATCCAACTTCAATTTGTATAATGCTCATAGTGTATATTTTTCTTTTTAAAGAGAACTAGAATATTTATTATATAGTTGAAAATTCAATTATCAGTATTTTTCTGGAAATTAATATGAGAACCGATTAATCGATAGCTTTATAAATTAATCGATTAATTGAAAATTTTTGTGATTGACAGATTAATCGAGTATTCGATTAATCACACCATGCCCTAATTCGGAGGTTATATCAAATTTAATCCATTTGCTTTCTTTTTGTTTATTTTTAAAATCTATGCATACCTTTAATGTGGAAGGATTCAAAATACGTAATGGTGATTATTTTAATTACTTGCCTTCAATACTTCATTTTTGATTTCATCCACATGAAATAATGTTCACATTCAATATGAATAGCCATAGCATTTTCAATTTCAATATTAATAGCCGTTTTCGGATATTGAATATGGTAACTTCACAGTAAAATTCGTACATCGAACTTACCAATCAATTTCCGAACATGTGTGATACCTTTATAGTAAATTGAATTGTCATAGCTGTTGTTATTGTGTCTGATTTAATATATAAAAACAAACATATTTTACTGAATTTTGTATGTAAACAAAACCAAATGCATGGTAATATGATTAATTCTTTATTAAATGCTTAGAAAAAGCTAATAAGTTATATATACGTGAACGTTTTAATTATGATTATTTATATGTTTCATTTATGTCATATCATATTAAAAGAGCAGAAGTGTTTTTCTTAATTTTTGGTAAATATTAAAAGATAAAAATGTCAAGTATCTTTTAAAAGAAGAAGGTTTTATCGTATTATTGTATGGCATTATATATACACAACTAATGCAATAACAATCATAAAAAAAACATTTTGTTCTAAAGCCAAGCCAGCTGACTGCAAAAAATTGAAAGGTGCAATTATATTAAAAGCCTCTTTACCAAAAAGCAGAAAATATAAACATACATATGTACACATGACCAAACTACACAAAAATATACAAAACCAATTTAGTATTATTTCAATATACCTCTGGAATATCTACAACGTGTATATAAAAAACCAAACTGCACAACAACATTTCATTATGAAATTATAATGAGTATAGATTATTTAGACATAAGAAATCTATTTTTAACCTAGATTTTGATCAAAAGGAATATTAATGTAATATAATTACTTACAATCATCATCATCATCACTTTTTTGTATTAGTTTTATTATCATCGAACACACATACACAAAACAATACAAATAGAAAAAGAATTTTTCCTTTTAAAAAATGCAGTAATTTTCAATTAACATTTCCTTTTTAAAATTAATTTCATTTTTCCTTTTAAGAATATATAATTTTTTTTTTCTTTCAATCTACATTCAACATTGATTAACGACAACAACACCGTGCTATACTCATAACGAAATGGTGGAATTAATATTATACGTTATGAACAGCGTACATAGACTAGTAACAAAAACGTTAAAATAAAGACGATTCTACACATGCAGCATGTATGATGATATGATTATACTTTATTATTTTCTTTGTCATATTATAATTAATATACATTTTCTTGGGAATTAACCCTATACTGTGATGATTATATGTCTTTTACTTATAATTTTTTAGCAATTTGTACTGAATAAATTAAAAATCAATTTTTTAAAAAGATAAATATAAGTGTAGGCCACCACCGCTGGACATACATTTTCATACACTCAGTCGTCTTACACAAAAATTTCAATTCACAATAATGCCGTTTCTTTGTTTGAGATGTATTTTCGGAAAATATTTATAGTACAAGGGAGATGTCTATAAAAAAATGTAGTTGTAATTTAATATTTTTATTCAAGTGCTATTAAATTTATTTTCTTAATTTATATCTTTTCTCCAATTTAATTTTAGGTTTTTTCCTTGATTATCACAATCTTTATTTTGGTGGTATCTTATTCCGAAAATTTACTAAGTTAATTTTATTGATTTGTTTCCCTTGTGTGCTGATATTTTTCTTTTATTCAAATTCAAATTTTTGATCATAAATGTTAACTAAAAACATGTTATGTCCAAATTACGTTGCCAATTTTGTATTGCTATGTGAACTAGGCAATTACATGATACAATTGAATGGCGTAACCAGACTGCGAAAACCTAAACCTATTACTTACTAAAGTCTAATACTTATCCTCTAAGATTAATAAAATAAGCGGTACCCTAATATAATATATATAGTTAAAATGTATAAAATAAAATAAACAAAGAAATTTGACCATAGTAATGTCGGTGATATAGTCGAAAATTTCAGACACAGCACTTCAAATTAACTACCTATGGGCCGCATAAAACCGTTTTGGGGCTTAATATGAGTCGCAAGCTTTATAATTTCGGATGACAAGATTCTATGAAACAAGTTAAATAGAAATTAAGAGCGGTTTATTTTTAAAATATAGAACCTTGTGCTAACTTAGTTTTGCTCGCTTAATAAAACAGAAAGTAAAATCTTGAAAAATCATCTTGAAAATGAAATAAATAGATTGTAAATCACCCACAAGCACAAGTGCTTATACTTATGTATATTTGTACAAATAAAAATAACTGAAACTAAATTCAGTAAATTTCAATCTAACAGACTATATATGTAAGAGTAAATCTGTACATAGAACACAAAAATACATGTTGGAAACTAATAACTCCTCATAAAAATTCAAAAATGTATAAATAACCCAATTGGTATAAATTTCATACAAATAAATCTCAACTTATACCAAGGCAAAAATGATAAAATTTGCACTTGAAACCAATTTACGAAAGCAAGGAGAGACTGCAATATAGTGTTCGAGATTTTATAAAAAAAAATAAAACCAAATATTCCACTTTACTGGTGTGTTTTCATTTTCAATTTTTTTTAATGTTCAAACTTTTCCTGTTCTTTTGGAAAATTTATTTTATTTGTATGTTGTCAAAATCAGGAAAAAAAACTAACGAGAAAAATGAAAATAAGTACAAGCATATAATATTAAAAGATGATATATAAGAACAAAAAGAATGTATAATGTTGAGTGTATAGTGGTAAATAATAGAAATGCCTGTTTTTCTTCGCCATTATTACCATCTTATTACTACAAGCACAGAAGTAAATAAAGAACATACTTAGTTTAACTAGGGTCGGCTCTCTATTAGTATAGTCGAATATTGAAATTGAAAATTAATCTAATGTAACTCTAGTTTTGATATCTGCAAAAATGGCTTGTTAAATATTTGATTTTATATTAAATTTACTTTCCCATCGGATAAAATATATTTGAACAGCTTGTGTGCATATACGTACATATGTATTATACGAGTACATACGATTCTCATATGTAACATTGAAAAAGAAAATTTTATGTTTATACGAGTTTTCAAATTTAAATAATAATTTAAAAAACATATGTTTATTTTGCTTAGATTTTATTTCTAATTCAAACTTAAATGTGGATTAAATGTGGAACTCAATATCTGATAAATGGTCATCTTAAATATGTCAAACATCTTTCTGAGGAACTTTTATGTGTCTGATTTATTACCTTTAAGAACTTCAGTTTCTCACGGAGTAAAACGGTTTACGGATTCGTTTAGCCATCTGGCTGGAAATAAACTTCGCCCATGATCACTGCGTCCAATTCAGGCCAAACCTATCCATCGCACCGTTGTGCTTTGATAATAAATATACGTGACATTATTGTCATTTTTCTAATTTAAAAATAGTGAAATATAACTTTAAATATTAAGCTGTGGATCAATATTCGGTTAAAACATTTACTACGCTAAATTTTTAGTATTTTTGTATTAATCAAATTCTTATTTTTAATCTATGCAAAAGTTTAAAATAGTTGAAAAAATGTAATGCTATTTACTGTGAACGAAAAGTCGGGTAATGTAAAATTCAACTTTTAATTATGTATTCGGTAAATGAATTTACTTTTCTAAAAACGTTACTCTCTCGTGACGAATGACAAAAATATAAGTATTTTACATTTAGGTTATTATTTTTTTGAGTGAATATACAACAGAAAAAACAGAATATACAACATTCCACCACAATCATTGGGCGCTTTCAGTTCCATCAACTGATTTTGCATCGTGCAGGTAGTTTTAAACTATTAAATAAATTATTTAATATTTTATAAATAATTATTGATACTTAAATATAAATTAATAATTTAAAGTAACTTAAATATAATTTATTTCAAAAAATAAGTTTATTTATAATATTATTCAAACTACACACACCTGATAAAAAAAATTTGATAAATGAATAATCGGTGTTATTCAGATCATAAAGTATGATTATGATGGGATGTGGGAACATATGTAACATATAATTTGATACCGATTAGTGATGACTGATGACAAAACGTTGGGAGACCTGACACCGCCCAACATATATTTATTAAGATAACATAACACAAACCAACATTTGAACATTAGATAATTTGAATTAGAGATTAAATCTCTAATAGAGAGAAGAAACAAAAGTATGGTAAACATAATTTGCTTTACATACTCGTATATGTTTTCTTCCACGTTTTTCATTGTTTGTTCGGAAAGAAATGAATGAAATGATAAAATCTTCAAGACTTCGAGAGATTTGGAAAAGGAAACCTATACAATTTTTCGATAAATTACAAATAAAATTAGTTTTTGAAAATCCGCAATCCGTAAATGCGTCCGTAAATGTGATTGTACCAAATTACATTTTTTTGTAAAATAAAGAGAATGTATGCTTATATTAGACTGAATGTGAAAATTTCTACACTTTTCTTATCTCTGATGACAAACAATTTTTATTAAAATTTTAAAGTGATCCGACCCCGCAGTGAAGGATATGCCAAACAAATTTTTTACTATATGAAAATTAATACTATAGCATTCAAATTTGTCTGTCATTTGCTCCAGTGGCCTTATTGTTCCCAATTAGAGTGTATGGGTGGAATCGTTCCAATGAGTGCAATATGAGGAAAATCAATAACAAAATAATGATTATTTTTATCATATGGTATAAAAATTATTCAAATGACTGAAACGTAACACTGAAAATCAAAACTAAATATTGATATTTCAGAATACTCACCTCATCATATTTTCAGCAAAAGCTATATTATTGTAGTTTAAAGTACAAGTAATACGTATATCAGCTCTGCGAAAATTATTAATGTCACGAAAATATATACGGGCCGAGTTATTTAAAAATGACAGGCTTTAATCTCAAGAACGATGCTAGATAGGAAAAAAATATAAATAATGAAAATTGTTGAGTGTCGGGAGGATCTAGTCGTGATCTTATTAGTTTCGGATAAATAGACTAAATTTAGGTTTTTTAAAATTAAAAATAAATACTTTTTGCTCATCCAACATTTTTGTAAAATGTTATTATTTTTAGATTTAGTAGTAAAATAATTAAAATTTTACGTATGAAATTATTCTCGTCAAATCCTGATACATACTTTATCTTATTAAATTGCTATTAAAACTTGCGTATAGATCATTTTTATTATGTTGGTAAAATTACTACAAGTTACCTCGCCGATACAACCAGTTATAATTAATTTTCAATGTGTTCGAAAAAAATCCGGTCAGGTTTTTGGTTTGTTTACTTACAAAACTTAACAAACATAAAAATTGTTTGTTTTTGATTATATTGAATATGAATAAAAATGTATTGAAGTATATTACTATTTAGGCTGCGGACCAATTCACGGGTAAAAGTCGACTTTTACTTTAATTTTCCGTAAATTCATTTACCCTATCAAAAAGTAGGGTAAATCAAGTACATAAAAGTAAATGTTTAACGTTTAGATTGTTAATTTTTTAGTGATCTACGGATTAAGTAAGCTGAAAATAAACAAAACACGTATTTCAATAAAACAAAAATACTAAAAATCGACTTTTACCTAAGTAGTTGATTTACCCGACAATTGGTCCTCAGCCTTACTAAGGAATTCAAAACATATCTAACACAAAAACTGTAGCAACGACATCCAAATTTACTGTGAAGTTACTATACGTGTTCGGAAAGTAGTTGGTAAATTAAATGTTCGAATTTTACTGTGAAGTTATCATGGTCAATTTTCGGTTAATATATTATTCACTAGTTAGAAGCAATTGAGAAAAATCTTGAGAAATGTTTGCAAATCATTAATAGACCAGTGAAATTTGAACTGAAAAAGCGATAAAAAATAGTGATGTTGTATGCCGCAAATGAATTTTATTTTGAATACATAATCTATATTTATTGTTACTATTTCTACTGCAATACACACCCTAAATGGTATTATAATCAAGAACCAAAATACGAATATGTAATTACAGACACCATTTAAAATAAATTTTCCCTATTCACCAATTTACCACAATAAATTGTCGCGATAGTTCATTTAATCATTTTTAAATTAAAAATTTATCTCAAAACTCCAAAAGATGCCATTTATATACAGAAAATGAAACGCAAGATGTGAAATTTAAACGTATATTTATTATTATACGTGTTATCTTCTGAATGGATCCGCATTGTGATAAAATATAAAATAAAAACAATATGTATTAACAAAGGCGGAAAAGATATATTAATAATTAATTTAATTTTTAATTCTTAATTTTCTTATTTATTTTAATTTCTTAAGAATCCAATTTTTAAGTAATAAATTTTTTGTATCTATTTTTTATTTTTTGTATTTTAAAATATTTAAATGAATGTTTTAATATTTTTAGCAATTCTCATTATTTATTTTACATTTTTGTCTCCACTTTTTATTTTTCAATTAATTTAATTAAGATTTTTCCACCACCATTTTTATGTTTCTATACATCTTTGTTATTCTAAAGAAAATGTATCTAATGTTGATGTTGATTTTATTTAATACAAAATCGAACAAAAATCTGGTTTATATCTTAATTAATTTAGTTATTAGAAAAAGATTTATGACAAAAAAAAAATTTAACAACAATAAAAAAATAATTTAGTGTGTAATTTTTAACGTATGTATGTATATATACGTCAAACAGTATATTATAATAATTTGGGATGATGTATAGAGAGAATAATTTTCTTGTTTTTCTATTGTTATTTTACGGTTGGGTGGGCGGCGTATTGATTAATAGAAAATGTGTATATATTACACTGTTTAATTCTAATTGATTGGTGTCATTCAACCGAACTCAAATCATCCACATAAAGATAAATCGATTTTGGTATTGAATTGGAAAATTGTGAAAAATATGTATATTGGGAGAGCTATTTTGGATTATTACGAATAAATAGATCATTACATAAATGTTATGAAATATTGTTGGTAAACTTAGTTTGTATATACATAAATAAAAAGCAGTTGGTATTCAAAATTTTTATTCATAACCCTTCAGAAAAACAAATATAATTTTACATTTTACCCAATTCACCAAAATAAAATCTTTATTAATGATATGACCGCAAATCTTTTTTTTTGTTTTGGCTGATATAGAAACAAACGAGGAAATATTTCCATAAAAATAAATTTATATTTTATATACATAAGTATTTTATTCTTAGAAATTTATCTTTCAATTTATTTATTAAATTAATGGATAAATTTATAGCCCAAGCTTAGCAATTAAAATTTATTTTTTATAGACCTTTCGAATTTAGCTTGATTATATCTATTCAAAAAAAATTTATTGAAGTACATAATCCACTGAGATGATATAATTAATTCGGTATTTATTGTTAGGCAAAGTAAAATGTTATGAAATTAAGGAATTGTATACGAGTATATAAATATAAAAAGAAAAACCAAGGAAATCAGACATTTTAGGTGGGCTAACCATGAACAGCGCATTATCTAAAATTTATGAAAGTTATTTAATTTTCGATTAAAATTGAATGTATCATTAAAAATCCTAAATGCCTTATTCAATAAAATTAATTATATTAGATATCGACTGTTAGTTAATAATTTATCCTCAATCACTAGTCCAGTCAAGAAACTGATATAATGTTGTAGTGTAGGGTTTTTTCAATCAATCAGATCAATCAAAAAATGACATATCCAGTATCTACAAGTAGCAATTATAGCTTTCCATAAATTTATAATTTTTTACAAAAAAAGTTTCAATAAAATTAATTTTATTTAGTTGGTGTTTTTCTTCGGACAGTTGTTCGAGACGAGATCGCAATAACAATTAGTCGAATTTGCTAAAATTAAAATCAAATAATGTCTAGTTAATAAATTAGTTAAAGTACATAAATTCAAAATCCAGATACATTTAACATCTAATTTTCACACAAAATATTAAATTGTCCACATGTTGGAGAGATTAATGTTACAAGTGGAATATGTTTATTAAATTTAGCAGAATTTTAGAATCTTAACATTGTTGGAATTTTGTTTAACCAAAATATACTGGGTACTGAAAAGTGTTTTTTTCCGTTCAGTTTTCCGTTTTATTTCTTGGGTTTGTTTTTCTAAGTTATATTGTCCATTGAATTGCTTTCTACCTGTTAGTTGAGGCAATCTTAATATATTTGGTTTTCTTTGAAACGGATTTGATGTTTCTTGATTATGGCCAATCTCCATAGAGAGTGAATATACCAATGAATATATTGTTACCTGGAGTATTATCTCCTTCTAATAGTGTCAATTGTTTTGATTGACTATTTGCTATACAGCTTCACTACTAAGAGGGGGTTCGATACCACGACCGTTCATTCCATAATACGTTGCTCAATATACCCCCGTATCCGTTTATGGGTACATCGAGGAATCTATCAATGTCGCAAATTATGTATTCACGATTGACATAACAAAATGTAGGAGATGAACCTCTAAACCTCTTTTAAATACATACCATGAATTTTGCGTATCTTTAGAAATGTTACATCATTAATCGATGAATAACACAATTTCATACTGTATATAGCTTTTTCATTTACACGTAAAACTGTTTAAAACGGACATATGATGTCCTGTACATTTCAAAATTGTTATTTTCTAGCATTGATTCAAATTAAAAGCCCCAATTGTAACAGATGAGATCACGTTTTGAAATTGAAAAGAAAATAATAAATATAATACTTTATCTTCTCCTATACTCTATAGTAATTAAGATATATGTATAAACTTTCAATGCCTAAATATTATATTTAATCCAAATAATTAGAGCTAACAACCAGCTTAAAAATACTAATTATCTTACTCAATTTACCAACAATCATAACACATATCTATTGTATTTTTACAAAACACACACGATTAAAATAAAATAAATTCATAATTAAAAATTCAAATTTTCCACAACCGAAAATATTTTTCTCCATCTCTTGACATTTTCAGAAAAAAAAACTAATTACAAAAATGTATTCTATCAAAATCTCCAAGTAATTAAATTCTATCACAATCAATTAACTTTAATTGTTTCATTTAATAAATTATAAAAAAAATCCTGCATGATGCGGCGATGCTTGGGTGATGTTGAGTTTAAGGTACAGTCGTGTGCGTTCACTACGGTAGTATTTTATTTCCACATTATTATACTCAATATAAAATATAAATTATAGAGAACAAACCCAAAAATAGAAGGAAAAAAAAAACGGAAAAATGGAAAAAAATGGAAAAATTATAAAAATCCTAAAATCCATCTCTTGTCTTATGAGAATTACATTAACATTATTATTCTTTTTAATTTCTTCGATTTTTTCTTTGCATTAGCTTGTATTTATTACCATTTCAGCTAAATGTATATTATCATTTTTCTTTAATTTTGCTCTTGTGTGCTGTGATCGTTTGTACCGGTTTTTCTCAGATTCTTCCTTTCTGTGAAAACATTTTTTTAGGTTACGTTAAGCGTTTAAAATATGAATGCTGTAATTTTATTTTGCTTGCTTGTGATAATAATGATATGTTTACTTTAAATTAGCATAAACATTTTCATTCTGCTGTTCATGTTTTGTTGTTGTTATTTTCTGTATTTTGTCTTGTACGAGTACATATTGTCATTTGTTTATTTATTGGTTGCCCGTACGAAGCTGTATGTTCAGTGTTAGCAAGTGTAAGAAAGCAAAATTCCATGTGGGAATTGTGGGACACGATGACTTTTTTTTGCTCGTTTCGGTATATGTAAGATCGATAAGTGAATTTAGTTGAAGGTCGGAGAATAACTTTGACTTAGTATATAAAATTGCCTGACTAAATAAATTGTATATCTTATACACATTTTGCATTAACTATTAATTTTTTAGACGAAACACAACAACATTAATTTATGCTGTTGTTTATTTTGCATCTTTAATGTAAATATGTACGTACATATATATATACGAGATACGTACATACATAATATAAGAAAATTGAATGAACTGAAAATTAGATGATTAAGTTCTTATACTGTATGTATGGGTATGCTTATCTTATACATATACATGTAAGTATGTAAGTCTGCAGATATAGCCAAAAGATTCTCTGAATAATAAATATATCGAAGAAAACATTTAAATTAGATATTAACATGCAAATATGTATTCATGTTGGAGTTGAGATTGGGAAAATTGAATATTATTTATTTATTTCATAAGAATGTTTTCATGAACTGAAGATTGTTTGTCCACGTTTACTGTCGACATACATAATTATACGTACATGCAGACTCTTTGTTTATTATTTATTTCATAAAATGACTACTAAATACTTACTATGATTAATTTGGTATTGAACCTAATAATAATTTTAAACTATTAATATAATCTACATACATACATACATATGCATGTATATACATAAATAGACAATATTTAATATAAAATTGAAATTCATTAATATAATATGTATATTATAATAATTTTCATTCAGTATGTCTTAACTACTCCATTCTTTTATATACATTGTAAACATACATATAATTTTGGCTGAGACTTCATAATAGATATAGTTATTTGTGTATCAAATGGACAAAGGGATACTCCACCGCGCGGGAAAGAATTATTTTAGGAGTGACGAATAATTTGCACTCTATATTTATTATACAATAACTTCAAAAAATTGACCGGTTTCTATACCACCATTATTTTATAGATCTATTATTATTTTCATAAAAAACAAAAACACGGTTTAGGGCGGCAGCATGCAATAAAGCACATACTTTGTTGATCACACGTTATGGAGACGTGCTCAAAAGTAAACTGTTTTTCATGTATAATGCAGAAAATCTCGTAAAATTTACTTTTCATGTTTATGGTAGAAATCAGTTATTTTATAAAATTTGTATTACTTTCATAAAACTTGATTATAGGCTTCTATCAAAAGCAACAGGTAAAAATTTAAATTTTGGATTTAGTTGTTGGTTTTATTGTTGGTTATGTTTTGTGTTGAACGAGTTCAATTTCAAATTTTAATAGTCGATATTTGCTCTAAATAATTCAAGGTAGAATATATAATTCAAGGTAGAATAAATGTACTAAACAGTATTTTTGTTTCTTATAACAAAAAATTCGTTAAAATAAACCCCTCGCTTTTCGAAATAATTGATTTCCGAAATAGAATTAAAAGGAGCAAATCTTGTGGCAGACGTACCATAACATAAAGTTAGATCCTGAAAAAAATATTTTTACTCGATTCAGCTAATTCAACTCATGAGTTATCTATATAGTACAATTGTTGATGTAACTATAGATTGTTGTTGTTCTTAATCAATGTAAGCAATAGTAGCTAAAATCTGTCAAATATAAATTGTAAAGGTGAAAAAACCAACTAAAAATAACAATAAAATTCACACAAATATAAAAGATATCAAATAAATCAAAAATATGTACATAAAAGCCGTGTTTCTTGACGTATGATCTGATCCGTGTTTCTTGACGTACGATCTGATCCAGATCATATCTGCTTCCCTTTCATTTGTATAGCCGCGTTTCATGAAATCAACACAAAACTTGTATTACTTTTTGTTTATAGGTTATTATTTTGATCCTAGTAGCATTTTGGTTCAAAATTTTTATACAAAAACAAAAAATAGTACAATTTTTGTGTTGATTTCATGGAACGCGGCTCTACAAATGAAAGGGAAGCAGATATGATCTGATCCGTATCAGATCATACGTCAAGAAACACGGCTTAAGTTGGATAGTAATTAGAATATAAAGCTACGACGACAAGTGAAGTCTCGAACCACGTACGAGTATAAAAATACATAAATAAAATATCATATAAAGGAATAATTCTCGTTTATTCTATTTTAAATGGATTCATATTTTTTAAATTACAATCTCATGAAGTTTTTATATTGATGTTATGACCGTATTTTATTTGACTAAGGGAACGAAAAATACTTTTCGGATTGATTCCTTACTAAAACTCAAGGGTCTCAGCTCTCAGCATAAAAATAATAGAATATCGAAAATCCATCCCGAAAAATTTTATATCTATAAAATTCTGATAATCAAATTTTAAATGATTTTATTTTTTATAGTTTATGATAAATTTTTATTATTTACGTTTATTTTTGTTATACTCAATAATATTAGCAAATACTATTGAAAAGCGAATATAGAAATAAAACCACATTATTTCTTATCATACAGTAATTTATATTTATAGTTTTTTAATACAATGTTTGAGCTATTGAAAAACCCTTATTTGTCAATAATTGCCTTTTAAATCACAAGGGTTGTTAGATACCGCTATATCTAATGGAACTAATCATATGGAACATACAAGATAGGTCTCTCACCATCAAATAATTACCACCTCTATGTCCATCCAATGGCGAGCAAGGACATTTAAAGAACTAGTTCCATATATAGTTTGAGCTATTGAAAAACGCTGATTTTCCTGAAATTGTTTCTTAGTTCACAGGGATTGATAGATATAGGCATATAGAACAAACATGATAGGTCCCTTTTTTTTTTTTTAATTAAAAGGACGTGGCATAGACACTTTTTTGGTCCATACCCTTACCTTACATTCACACAACATTCATTCATCCCATTCTTTCATTCGATTCACACAAGTACAATATACCACCTGCGCATTGCATAGCTCCATGTCACCCTGTACAGTGACATGGAAGATGGGTCGGCCCATGAATTCTACATTCCAACAGAGGGTCATATATGTTTTCAATTTAATCACCGATCGTAATCGGGAGATGAAAAATCCCTTTTGCATCCCGCCTCTGTTGGGATTCGAACCCGGTAACTTCCGATCCAAACGTCGCAGCTTTAACCACTGCGCTATTTGCTCGGTTGATAGGTCCCTTTCTATCAAATAATTACCACCTCCATATAGCCATTCGAAGGCGGGGAAAGGTCATTTAAAGAACTATTTCCATATATAGTGTTTGATCTATCGAAACACGCTCATTTGCCTATAATTGTATCTTAGTTCACACGGATTGATAAATATAGCGGCATATGGAACATACATGATAGATCCCTTACCACCGAATAATTACCACCGAATGGGCATAGGGGTGGAAATTATTTGATGGTAAGTTCTTTAAATGATATCGCCTGGCTATAGGGGTGGTACAAGTTTTCATTGAAAAACGCTAACCGGAATTATCTATCTTTTAGATTTTCGATAATATTAAAAACTTTCGAATAGAGTACAGAAATAGCTAATTTGTAAACTACCAACAGTTTCCATCCACTTTTAAATAAATTTTAACACATCGATAAATATTAAATAAATTAACTGATTCATAAATTCTAATGTAATGTATACGTACCTATCTAACTTAAATGATTCGATCATCTATAGCTAACATACTACGTAGATAACTTACTATTTATATTGCCAACAGTTTAATTGTTTCGAATTCAATTTATTGGTTTACGACTTTACAAAATAAAATTGTTTAGACTCATAATTAAATAAAAAATATTTATAGTTACGCCACTGATCGAATTTAATTTCGATTTATCACGCGTATTTTATTTAAATGTACCAAAACCATAGAAAAACTAAAAGATTTTATTTTTATTTTCATTGTCATAGACATTTTTAAGTTACCAAAAAATCGAAAACAAATATTTACAAAAGGCCATTAATTAATTATGTACTTCAAAAACATTATTATTCTTTCAAATACATTATTATATTTTTGTTTGTATTTTTTCGAGCAAAGTGACAAAAATATCAAGATTTATAAAATAATAAATAAATATTACAAGTAAATTATGTATTTTTAATTTTTTAGTAAAATTCAATTTTGTGTTTTAAAATCAAATATTTATATTTGTATACCAAACAAAAAAATGTTTAACTAAATACATTTGTTGTTCATAATCGATTAGAATACAAATAAGTATAGCTAGATAAAATAACATAAGATTTCTTATTTTGGGTTGGAATGGCTTCGACTACTTTATCAGGTTGAACATTTTTTTATGTCGCTGCCCGGTTAATAAGCAAATGGCTAAGCTTGCCATTTCTCGGATTTAGCAAATAGAACAAATATTTGTGTAAGTCACTACCCTTAATAATATTATCCAATGAAACATAGAAATTAATATTGTTTTCTATAGTATTCTATAACATTTTTTTCTCTATTAAAAAGTCATAATAATATTTCTAATAAATAAATCAACAAAAGAAAATTTTTATGCAAAACAAATGAATTGCATAATTTATTTAAAAATCACCAAAATGGTTTTATACATGTACAAAATTATAATGTGGTTAGTTCGAACGAAATTGCGTATACATAATATTATATCTACATAAGTAGTTGCGTATATGTGTATATCAACATAAGTAGATATACATATGATTACGTTTGGTTTACAAAAATAACATATTGCTGGTAGTAACTTACCCTTACTCATTAAAAATACATTTACAGGTTGGTATAAATAAGATAATCCGGTAGTACAATTTTTTATATCATTCAAATTTTATAAATATTTTTTTTCATTATTGTTATTATTTTTCATTAAACAAATTAAATTTAATAGGAATAAAGTAAAAAAATTAAAATTTTGAACAATAATTTTAATTGTTGGGCTATTATTTTTGGCACTTATGGGATATTATGATAATGATTTATTACAATAAGTATTACAATTTTTCTTGTTATTGTTTTTGAAATTCTTTCTAAAAATATAAACGAAAAATAAAAAAAATAATGAATGATTGATTTATATTGATTGACTTTGAATTAAATGGGAATTGTAAAAGAATTTAATGATCTAATAATTTATCACATTTCCTTAAGGATCATTTAGATTGTCTTTTTTACTTGTTTTCTTGCTATTTTTCTTACTTTTTATTTATTTGTTTTATTTTTTAAGATAATAAACTAAGTAGATAAATTGATTTATTGGGCTCAGGAGTGTTGTGAAAAGTAACATTTACATGATTTTTTAGGTGTGTAGTGTATATAAAGTAAAATGATGGAGTTTCTACGAAAGACAATGTAGGGGGTGTATGATTATGTTTTGGAACATTATAATTGAACGAAATTTTAATTTTTATGGTAAAGTTAGTTAATTTATATTACACGTACAGTACATACTTTAAGTAGATATGTGATGATCTGAAACGCAATAACTTGAGAAGTCACTGCTTGCAAATAATACAATTTTTAGAATCATAAGAGATGAATTTTGATCTCGTCTATTGCAACATATTAAATTATAATATCACATTTCAAATGAAAATTAGGATGTAATAGTCTCAGGATAGAAAGAGTTGGAGCCAAATTATTCACTCAATATAAGGGGCTAGTAATAGCCTTTATAAACTGATTATTATTATTATGTAATAGTCTCAGGATCGAAACCGTTGGAGTCGAATTGTTGACGCAGTCAGGGGTTAGTCATAGTGATTATAAACTGATTATTATTATTAGTATTATGTAATAGACTACATTTAGAATTATTAGATATGTTCATTATTTGTCAAAAATCATTTATATCTAATAGGATTTCAAGATAATATCCCTAAGAAAAGATCGATGGTGTCTACCAGGGTTAGTTAACTCAACTCAGCGGGTTTAAGAGTTTTATACATATGGTTTGAACAAAACTATTTGTTTGTCTATTTAAAAGTGTTTCGAAGGTATTTTTTAAGTTCCTTCTCATAATAATCAAAAAACCTTCGATTCAAAATAATATCTGACTAATTGTAGCAAGCTATAATTCAAAATGCATTAAATTTAGATAACTCTTGAAATTTAAAAAAATTCACTAAATTATGGCTAACCCTTATTTAATATTTAAATTCTATAAATCTCGAAATTAGTTAATTTTTAGAATTTATTTAAATCTCCTGGATTCTACGAACTCCAAATTGTTGTCAAAGGCCCTGGATTGGTTAAAATAATTGTTAAAAATAAAAATTTTGCCAGGAAAATCAAATTTTTCGATTAATTTATTCAATTTGTACTGAACAAACAAACCTAAGTTTGAGTTTTGTGTCAAAATTCTAATATTTAACAATTTTTTTAACTAATTCCCCCCTACCTAAGTAAAAATATGTTATATTAATCTTGTACAAATAAATTATGAAAATTTCCAGAACTTTAACACTATCTAAACTTCTCTGAATTTTATAAATTTTTGAAATACATGGTATCATATTTCAGTAATTCATACTTATTTTTCTTGTTCCGTTATAATTTTTTTGAATAATTTAATTAAGAGAACCACCTGACTTTTACTAAAATATTTTGGAATTTATTTTAAAATTATAATAAGTAAATATTTATGCCAAGAACATAATTTTGGCTAAAAACAAAAATTCAGATTTTAGTTCGTAGAATTTATAAATTCTGTTAAATTAGAAAAGTTATTCAAGACACTTAAAATTCTGTCAACTGTTTATCAAAATTCCCAAATTTTGTAAATTTAATTAGTGTTAAATAAAATGTCATATTCCCAAATTTGTAAAAACTATATCTATGAATTTTGAAAAATTGAACAGTTAAAAAAATGAATTTGTATGATATAGGTATACTAAATATCGAGTGTTAATGTAGTAAATCATTTACACGCGAATTGGCCAACAGCCTAACTATACTTTAACGATATGGGCTTTCTACCAAAACCCGGATAAAATATTTTCTACGGTAAAAATGATTTTTAGTATTTTTATTTGATTAAGTAAGTTTCATTTTAGTTTAGACCCGTTTAATCCATATATCAATAAAAAAAGTCCGATCAAGCATGCGCCGTGGGCTCTGTACAGTGAGCATAAAACTGTTTAATTATGTAACAAACTAACAAATGTTATTTGAAAAATAATGTTATTTTTGTTAAAAATTATTTGAGTAAAAGTTATTTGATTAATTAAGGATAAATATAGTACCTAAGTTATGAGTCAAATTCAAAATATACATATATGTATATATTTTTATGTTAAAGCAAAAGCCGAATATCTCAAACTCTGATACAAATAGAATATAAAATGCCATAGATTTTTTGTCCAAATTTTTGACCGCGGTTATAGATCCCAAGTTTTCATAAATATTATTATACACATTTAATTTTCTTTAGTTTTTGTGGAGAAATAACCGAAAGGAGAAAAAAATTAAAAATTCCAATAGACAAAAGATTATTTTTCTTTTTTTTTTTATTTTATAGCAGAACTTTTATGGTTACGTTTTGATAGCTTCTGTATAACATAACCAAAAAATTTCATAAAATTTTTCTTGTTTAGAGTGCGCTTAGATAAACATAATTTTATTCATAAGCTATTACATAATAAATAATTTATTGTAATATAATTAATAATAATAATAATTTATTATTATAACGAAAGAAATATTTAAAAAAAATCTACAACAAAATGACATTTGACCATAAAAATATCCAAATAAAATGTACATGTGAGTGAAAAAAACTTCGTATCCGCACACAATTTTTATGTCGATCTGTATAAATTTTGCCATAAAAAATACTCAACTCGATACTTTTTTATAACAAATTATGGCAACACACTAGCACAAACACATTTTTCTTTCCAGTCAAATTTTACTGATAATGATAGTTGTTTCTTTCGCACCACCAGCAAATCTATATTTTTATCCCATTTTGTTTTTGCTGTCAGTAAAATTTTGACAATGGAATACATGCTTTATAGTTAAAAAAAGCTCTGCCTAAAACTTTTGTATTTCGGTGATTATTATTTTATTTAAATTAAATAGAATTTATTGCAAATTTCGACGAATTTAAACACCGTGATTTCGACGGAGTGAAGTTTTGCTATTTATATTTATTGTATATAGTATTTCAAGTAATTCTCATTTAATATAATAAACTGGTTGTGATTTGGAGTAATATAGATTGCATCAATAAACGGGAAAGTATCTTAATTGATATCATACTCAAATTTGGTAAAGTACTAGTTATTGAAAACTACGATCTTAATTTTCTAAAACCCAAACCTACAGCAATCAATTAAAACCATTAATATCATCTTTTGGTTTTAGGTTAATTTCAAAAGATTATCATACTTTCACACAAATTTCAGTGCTGTATTGCATTATGGGTCTATAATTTTTTTATTGGGACTAATAAGAAGAATATACAAAACAATTTTTCAATATATTCATAGTGAAGCATTATTAATGGCTGCTAACTTTTTTAACTGAAATAGGGTCTATGCGATGTAAATAAACAACTATCACTTTTCAATGCCTTCATATTGGAATTACTTAACATTTTTACACCGCTTAAATAAACTTTAGTAAAGCAGATTGTAAGGAAGATTAACTTTAGTAATGAAACTCCAAGGTGCCGGCATATTCGTAATTTTTCTTCATAAGGACTGGCAACGACGCAAGACTGAGTATAATCAGATAGAATATATCATAGCTAGAAATAAAATAAATAATTTAATTAAATTAACCAAATGTTAATTTTTTAGTGATCGCTTTAATAGCAATATTCCGCCTAAATTATTCTCAAAAAATTTTAGGACCTGCATACATTCCACTCTCTAAGTGCGGACTCCAAAGATTGGAAATTTCTCCAAAAGAGTTTAATGAATATTTTGGTTCAGTTTTCGTTGCTATAGTGATCATCAATTGAATTTAAATTCTGGAATTCTGGTTCTATTGAACTTTTCTTAGGCGTTCGATAAGGTGATCATATA
Organism: Tipula unca; assembly: GCA_951394425.1. Classification (NCBI taxonomy): domain Eukaryota; kingdom Metazoa; phylum Arthropoda; class Insecta; order Diptera; family Tipulidae; genus Tipula; species Tipula unca. Next base: position 129,636,400 of record OX596380.1, read on the forward strand.
CAGTCTTACTGTTGAAATTATGTAAGGACTTTAATTTTTCTAAAAGCGCTTGTTAATTGGTCTTTTCATATTTTCATTTGCGCCGGCAGTTAGTAAAATAGTGTAATGACTTTTTATTTCAGTATGTCGAAACGAACACTAAATTTGAATTTACCGTCATGGAAAACTAAGTCGAGACAACGGCCTCTCTTTGTGCGTATGCGGAGTAAAATCCTGTAATAACATCGATACATCAGCTAAAGTTGAATCTAATTTAAATAACTTTAAAAAATGATTCAGATGAAACCGGTGACATTAAATATATTTAACTTAATTATCTTGAATTTTTTCCTACTTCCTTCACTCCTAGCCTCAATTCTTATATCTAATTTCCCATTTCCTACTTCCTAATCCTAATTATGCTTTTAAAATTAAAATTTCCAATATTAATTACACTTTTTATTAATTATTTTTTAAATTTTATAATATTTTTTATTTAAACATGTATACGAGTATTACTTATATACAAAATTACTCAATAGAAAATATCACTGTATAATATTGTAAAAAGACTTTGCCTGATTTGTGTAAATAAACATTAATAAAATATAAATAAATATATTATATATTATGTATCTTGAACACAACTGATGCCGCCATATTGGTAGGTTTTGGTAGATTTTGTCAGATGCACAGAAAAGAACGAAAGTGAAACCAGTTTAATATACTACTCGTACCTTGTATAGTTAGTCAGTATATCGTGGTTTTAAGTATTTTATATTTTTAATTTTAAAAAATGGAAACCACAAATTTTTAATGAAAAATCTATATTCGTTCTTAAAAATAATTTAATCAATAGCCAATTAGTCTCAAACGAAGATGGAATTTGACATGGCGGAACAATCGAGACAAAAATGTAGAACTTGTTACTATTGATAGATCTAGTATATTCAACCCGCGCACACACATCAATTTTACTAGAATTCAATTTAATACACATCCATATATATAATATATAAGTACATATTTAAAAATTCCACGTGTGAAATCAAATTCCTAACATTAAAACTATCATCACGAAAAAAACGAATTTGGTTCAATTGAATTTTTTATAAGTACATATGTATATATATATATATATATATATATATATATATATATATATATATATATATATATATATATATATATATATATATATATATATATATATATATATATATATATATATATATATATATATATATATATATATATATATATATATATATATATATATATATATATATATATATATATATATATACATATATATACACGACTCTGATAACTGGAATAAAATGGTTTATTGAATGAATTCAATAAAAAATCTTTCTTTCATCAATAAAAATCTATATATACGAGTGTATGTATTGTGTAAATTGAATGTACATTTAAAAAAATGTGTGAAAATGCGACTTTATATATTGAAAGAAGTGAAAAATACTAAAATGATAATGATCAATAAAAATTGATAGCGCACATTGCAAAGTTGTATACGTACATGTTCATGTATTATCTAACGTACTATTAAAATATAAAATGCTACGAAATATTAAACGAATGTCGGCTTTGAAGCTTTTTATTTATTTTAATTTTTTTCTTTTAAAACTTCATACATATATTCATGTTCATGTATTAAATTGTAATGAAAATAAAATCGTTGTAAAAACTTTACAGTTACTTTTGTTGCTTATGTTTGGAGGGTATGTATATAATACGATTTAAAATGAATTCTATGTATAAAATTTGCATTCCTCTTATACGATTATCGACTTTTCTTTATAATACGTATATACATAAAAACCGATAAAATAAAATAAAACGTATAGTTTAACAGGTAACGGTTTACGGGCTTTTTAAAGCTCGGTGCCAACAAGTAAGGTAAAATCGAAAATGTGTATACGTCGATTACCTGGTCTCATGAGAAATTTAGACTAAATAATAGTTGGATAATAAAAATTAAATATTAAAGCAAAAATCATTTCAATATTTATCGAAGAATAACGAACTTGAGCTGCAATTTTCAGGTTTGTCTAAATATTATATTTACTTGGAAAACGACTTCGAATTGAATTTAAAATAATACTTTGAAATTGAACTTAAATGTGTTATGTGACCTACGATTTACGTTTAACTGTTTCTTTACCAGGACAGTTTTATTTTCCAAACTCATTAAATATAAAATTCAAAATATAATTTAGCAAACTGCTTAGTTATTAAAAAGTGAGTTTAAATGTTTAATGGTGGTTCATTTTATAATAATCGGATTGAGTAAACTTAAAATAAAAAGATACGCGTATTTTCAATGAAACAAAAATATTAAAAACCGACTTTTATTATTGCAATTGATTTACCCGCAAATTGGTGCAACCAGCTAATATCTCAGTTTTGGTATTCAGGAATAGCATCATAATCACCTAATTAGTATTATAACCATAGAAAGTAAGAAAAGTGCGGACAAATAAAATTACTAAGTAATTTATTACTTTTAGCATAGTTAATTCGGGACTGTAGAAAATATTAATACATATGTATATAATTATATTATATAATACATTATAATATATATAGTGTATTATATAAACTCGGATTTGGCTATACAAATTCGTTATTTGTGAGGTACATATATACTTCATTAGTAGACAATTTCTACGAAATTTTGTTGAAATTAGAAAAAAAATCTACGACATACAATCTTAAAATTGATTTTTTTACGAAGATAATTTTTAAAATAAAACGGAATTGGCCCTTCTAGTTCTTTCTTATATTATAATATTATATTATACTTATCTTTAGTAGATTTTTAAATATTTTTGAAAACAAATTTAGACAAAATGTAAACATTTCAAACAATGTTATTTCTTTAAATTATAAAATAAAGTAGAAAAAGCAAATTCCATTACGCTTATAACAAAGTAATTTTTATTGGATTGTTGTTGCTTTTGCTGCTGCTTTTTTCGAGTATAATTTAATAAGCAGTTCCGCTTTATACAACTCAAAAAAAAAATTAAATGTAATTTTCCATTTATTGATCAACATGAACCTATCTTGTATTATTATTTTCTAACTTAGGTTTATTAACAATATGGACGTGCATAATTCATGAAAATACCCAATTATACGCCAAATTGTCTACTTGCTGTATATAAGATAAGTGTAAGATGGGCATATGAAGAATTCATGAATTTTTTTTTATAAATATTACGATTGCATTTGATTCTATTTATTTAATTTTGTAGAAATAAAAAGAAAATGTTATTTTTGACACAATCATTTTTCATTTTAACGATGTTACACTTGATGATAAAGCGTAAAATATATTTATTATTTATTGCTAATTTGTTTTGGAATTGTATTTGCAGAAAATTCAATTGTTCGATTATAAATAGAAATCATGAAATCCATTGATTTGTTACCAAATCAGATTTTATTTCAAAGTCAATTTAGATAATAAAAATTATAAAATTACAATATATATACACATAATATGTGTATATATATATACACATAATATGTATACATATATGTATGTACAGATATATCGTATATGTTATGTAAAGAATTTTATGAAAAGTACAATAAATTTCTTATGGTACGGATTTTAATTTTAAATGTGTAATATAATCAGATTCTGTTATGGATTAGTGGTACGTAGCATACTACATATACTGTAAAATTTCTATTGTGTAAACTAATATTGTAAACTTATTTTTCGATATTTTGGTAAACTGTTTAATCACACATGTTTTTTTTAGTTCAAGAACAATGCCACAAGAGCGCTTTCTGAATGATGAATGCTATGTCAATATGATGAACACAGGCAATTTACTAAAATATTGAAATTTACTTTTTGAATTAGTAGACCTTTAAATCGGGAAAAAACAAATTTAGTTCTACAAAGCGAACATTAAGTCAGCAAGTAAATTGAAAATTTTAAAATATTTAAATGAAATATTAAACAAAGTAGTCAGAATATAATATTTTACTTATATTATATTAAATGAAAAATACTTACATACTTTTAAAATTATTTCAAATAAAACTTTTATTACACATATTAGATTATTTATAATTAAAATATAATTATATGATTATCAAAAATTTACACTTTGTCACTCTTATATATACATATATACACAGTTCAAAGAATTTGTATGACTCGTATCGCTTATTTTGATAAGAGCACAAACATTTAAATATTGCTGATATTTACAAAATTATTTTCGAACTGACAAACATCTGACAAAACTATAAACCGCTTCAGTGGCTTTGCAATTACAGATCAAAGAATTGTTATCGTTCTTATCGTGTCTTATATAGGTCCACAAATAATACAAATTTAGAATAATTGTTTTTATGCGGTATATGTAGATACTTCGTAAGGAATTGCCGAAAAATTTTTCGAATCCACAGCAAAAATCAAATAAATTTTTAATACCATTTTAAATTCTAAAATTTAAAGTAATCTAATTATTATTCAAGTCTTCATTCAGAAATTACCCAGCAAATCCAACGGTTTTATAGATTTTGAAATCAAAAAAATAACACTACAGGGCCAATTCTCCAAAGAGACCACTTAAGGAAAAAACATGATGTTTAAGCCCATCATTGAAACACAAAAAAATAACAACCACTAGTTCTATCCATCGATTTAGTCACCAAAAAGAAACAGCGGTTAAAAAGAATACGCCGATTAAATTTCATCGTAAAACTGCAAACGACGATTAAACTAAGAATTCATATTTTATTTGCGTTTAAAAAAGAGGGCCAGAAAGTCGAATGTTATTTCTAGATCATTTATAATAAAATGTGATATTACAGGGCTAGTTTTGTAATTGAATTTTATAGTGGTGACCTAAACAGCAAGATAAGTGTTTTTTTAATTCATTTCGTAATTATTACAAAAACAAGATGCACCACATCTAATATTTCAAAAACATCTATTATTATGTGAGAGGTGTTTCCAGTACGAGTTATTTGGTTTCATAATTGATTTTGAATATAATCACAATGTATACAATTATTCTGTGTACTTTGCGGCATTCACTGTTGTATGACGCAATAAAATATTATCAATTCATTGCTTGCTCATTGAAATGCTTGACAAGAGACAGAGAGAGAGAGAGAGAGAGAGAAAGAGAGAGAGAGAGAGAGAGAGGGAGAGAAAGAGAGAGAGAGAAAGAGAGAGAGAGAGAAAGAGAGAGAGAGAAAGACAGAGAGAGAGAGAGAGACAGAGAGAGAGAGACAGAGAGAGAGACAGAGAGAGACAGAGAGAGAGAGACAGAGAGAGAGAGACAGGGAGTGGCAGTGGGGACTCCCCGTGGGGAGTGGCAGGATCTCCCATCGGGCGCGTCCCCAGGTTGCGGATAGGGGAACGCCCTAATCGGCATGCCGGCGGGTAGGTGGGAAATAAAATACCATTCGTGGACAGAAACTGAAAGGGGAAGGCTACCCCGAATAAGAAACCAAAAATGAGTGAGAGAAATGAAAACTCGTTTACGGCGCAAAGGGTGATTACCTTAGTGCCGGCAGTAGGCCTCCTCGATCGCCTGCGACGTTCCGTCCAAGGACTGTAGACGATGAAACGTCTGATTCACTGTCGGATGTTTATGAGCCAGATCCTCTTACTCGGATGGGTGCGAAAATTGATCGCCTCTGCGAGTACATCAGAGGAAGGAATAACGTGCACCACGAAATAAAGAAGCTGGTCACGTCAATCAAAAATCTGTATGTCGAACATGCACAGGGTGGAGGGAAAGACGAGCGTCGGACAACGCAGACAATTGCGAAATTGGCTAAGCAAATAACTGTGTGCTGTGAGACCCAAACTTCCCCAACCATATCTAACCAGTCTAACCAGAGAAATAATGAGGAAACTGTTCTGTTGGATAGTGAAATAACGACCGCAACCAATAGCAAAAGGAGGAGGTCGAAACAAGACTCACCCAATGACCATGCACAAAAGAAAGGGAAACAGAAGAGAGCTGGCGAAACCCCAGCACTGGGAACTACGAGCCTAAATCCAAACCCAGGCATTGATGAACCCAACAAGCCTGATAATGTAAGGGACCCTGGCTGGCAGGTGGTGGAGAAAAAAAAGAGAAAACCACGTGAAAGAATTCCGCGGCATCGTCCTGATGCTATTAAAATTACCCAAACTGGAGCAATGTCGTATGCGCATATGCTAAAAAAATTGAAAGGGGACCCAAATCTTAATGACCTCTCTGGTAAGGTGGCTCGGATTCGTAGAACCGAAAAAGGCGATCTTCTTCTAGAGTTAGAGAAAGATGTACATCCCAAGGAACTTGGATTTCAAAGTGCAATAGAACACGCTCTTGGTAGTGATGCACAAATCCAAACACTTACGCAGATTGACGAGGTTGTAGTCGAAATTAAAGATATTGATGAGACCACAACAAAGGAAAAGATACATGAGGCGATCATATCCAAGTTTGAGGGTGCGAAAGACCTCCCGATAGAATGTATCAAGTCGCTGAGAGCTGCTTATAGAGGCACCCAAACAGCAGTGGTGACTGTACCAACCTCGACAGCCAAAGTGATGAAAAATGAAGGGAAAGTACGAATTGGATGGGTGATCTGTCGTATACGTGAAAAAACGTTACCTTTAAGGTGCTTCAAATGCTGGCAGTATGGACATATGGCAAAGTCATGTAAAAGTGATGTTGATCGTTCTGGCCTCTGCTACAAATGCGGAAGAAATGGCCACAAAGTAAAAGAATGCAAGGAAAAGCGAGTTGTATGCTTTGCCAGCGAAGGACGAACCATAATCATATAGCAGGGAGTGGCCGGTGTACGGCCTATATGTTGGCACTTAGAAGAGCACGACGACAATGAAGTTTGTCCAGCTCAACCTAAACCACTGTGAAGTTGCACAGGAAGTACTAGCCCAAACAGTGCATGAAACAAGAGTAGATGTCGCCATTTTGTGCGAACAGCACAAAAATATGGAGCGATGCAATTGGGCAACTGATCAAACTGGTAAAGCTGCCATATGGACCTGTAGCAGACGGACCATGCAGGAGAACAGCAGTAATTCCACCGCAGGATTCGTACGAGCAGATGTTGACGGCTTACATATCTATAGCTGCTATGCACCACCTAGCGCTACAATTGAGGAGTTTGAATACTTCCTGGTCCAACTGGTCGCCGATGCGCGAACGCGTAGCCCTGTTATCATTGCTGGTGATTTCAATGCCTGGGCAACTGAATGGGGCAGTAAAGAAACGAATAGAAGAGGAACAGCACTGCTCGAGGCATTTTCTTCCATAGACGTTGTGTTGTTCAACACTGGTGATACACCGACGTTTCGCAAAGGTGGCTCCTCCTCCGTAATTGACCTTACATTCGGTAGCAGCTGCTTGTTGAGAGTGTTGACCAAATGGGAAGTCAGTGAGCACTATACGCATAGTGACCACCAAGCCATACTCTTCGAAATAAAACTGGCTAGGGAAGGTAATCAGAAAAAACATATAAGGAAATCTGCAGGCTGGAAAGCAAATACGTTTGAAGGGGACTTATTTATGCTATCATTGGAGAAACCGGGCCTCTCGGGATGTGCCAATGCAAAAGCGGAACAGATTATGAACATGATCACCAACGCCTGCAGTGCATCTATGGTAGAAAGGCGGCTAGACAATCGTCGTCCACCAGCATACTGGTGGACTGAGCAGATTGCACAATTGCGACGGAAATGCCTTAATGCAAGGAGGAAACACCAACGTGCTTGGGGTACAGAGACCTATCCTAGCCTGCACCAAAATTACCTGGATGCCCGGAATAAATTTAAGCAGGCCATTAAAGTAAGGAAACGCCAATGCTGGAAAGAGCTATGCGAAGAAGTGGATCCATGGACCCATGGGGGAGACCCTACAAAATCGTTATGAAAAAGCTTAAAAAGGCAAATGAATCGCCGCCCACCTGCCCAGCGATACTACGTAGAATTGTAACTGCTCTATTTCCGCAGCAAGATGATGTGATCCCTGACGTGATCCGAGTACCTGGCATGGAAGAAATACCGCCGATATCAACAGAAGAGCTCACCAAGGCGTGTCAACGTTTTGGGAATTCAAAGGCTCCTGGGCCTGACAATATCCCTAATATTGCACTAAAGGTTGCAATACAAGCCAGACCGGATGAATTTAAGGAACTATATAATTCCTGTCTCAGAGAGGGAGTATTCCCTAAACGATGGACGAGACAGCGTCTGGTCCTGTTGAAAAAAAACAGGAACCAGCCGGGTGAACCATCCTCCTACAGACCATTATGCATGCTGGATACGTCTGGCAAAGTGCTGGAGAGAATCATATACAGCCGACTAGAGAAAGCTGTGGAGAACGCTGGAGATCTTGCTGAGAGGCAGTAAGAAGTATCATCGCTGACTATTTTAATGATAGAATGCTGACGTATGACACGGATGACGGTGTGAAGACATACAATGTTTCGGGTGGTGTACCCCAAGGATCTGTATTGGGGCCGCTACTGTGGAATATCATGTACGATGGTATCCTAAGGCTCCGTGTACCTGATGATGTGGAAATCGTAGGTTTTGCTGATGATGTTGCAGTCGTAGTGGTTGCAAAAACTATAGATGAAATAACAGAAATAAGTAGGTTGACAATCATAATAATAAAAAGGTGGTTGATGACATGTCGGCTTGAACTTGCTGATCATAAAACCGAAGCAGTTCTAGTTACCAGTAGGAAGGTGAAAGAAACCGTAACAATTGATGTAGGTGGAATCTTAACCCACTCACAGCATTCATTACGATATCTGGGCGTGGAAATAGATGCGCGTTTAAACTTTAAGGAGCACATAAAGATAGTGAGCAGGAAAGCTGCCAGTGTGTCTGCAGCTCTCTCCCGTATCATGCCCAACAATGGAGGGTCTAGACAATGTCGTAGAATGCTGCTGGCAAACGTCGTAACCTCCATCATTCTCTATGGATCGCCTGTATGGGGTGATGCGATGGACTTCGAAACATATAGACGCAAATTGGTATCGGTGTATCGCCTAAGTGCCCTCAGAGTGACTTGTGCCTTCCGCACAGTATCTACTGACTCGGCACTCGTTATTGCGGGGATGATCCCAATTGAACTCCTTGCGAGGGAGAGGAAGAAATGGTACCCCAATCGTGTACAACCAGGAAGCAGAGCACTTGAACGTGCCTCAACAATGATAGAATGGCAAAGGCGATGGGATTGTTCGGAAAAGGGTCGCTGGACTTACCGTCTCATACCATCCATTGAAAAATGGCTAAATAGGCAACACGGCGAAGTTAACCACTACCTGACGCAACTGATAAGTGGACATGGCTGTTTTGGTGCATACATATGCAGGTTCAAGCACACTGATACTCCAGATTGTCCTGCTCTTGCAGAGGTACACAAGAAGATGTGGAGCACATTTTTTTCCAATGCCCACGATTTGAGGATACTCGAAGGGAACTGTCAGCTGTCCTAGGGCAGCGTCCAACACCAGAAAACATAGCGCAACTAATGCTTGACTCTGAGGAAGGATGGAATGCTGTAAGCCATATGGCGACAGTGGTACTGAATGAGCTGAGGCGCCTAGAGCGTGCAAGAGTAGAACAACATACCGTGATTTGATAGCGGTGACAAACTCAATCCAAGATTGAGGCGCTACAGGGAGAACAATGAGCCAAATGGCTGGTCACCTCCATGTGAAGTAATGTCTAACAATAGTTCCGCATGGAGGATGTGAAAGCGGCGGGTGTGTGGTTTTTAGGTGGTAGGAATCCGCCACTGTTGCTGAGGTGTTTGTCCCACCGACGCATCGTCTTCCGAAGATTTTCCACACGTTATCCAACCCCACAAAATAAAAAAAAATAAAAAATAAAAAAAGAGAGAGAGAGAGACAGAGAAAGAGAGAGAGACAGAGAGAGACAGAGAGAGAGACAGAGAGAGAGAGACAGAGAGAGAGAGACAGAGAGAGAGAGACAGAGAGAGAGAGAGAGAGAGAGAGAGAATACATTCTTCATAATATCGTTTACCATTTCAACGTCTCACGTTAAGCGTACAATCGGCCCTAAATAAATTAAATTATCATTCGTCACTAAAACAACCTAACGAATCATTTTTGGTTCAATTTTCATATTCGCGACACCAGGCTGCTCTATTTGATTTCATTTTCGTTGCTGATTTCGGTTTCGCAATTGATGAATTCGAAATTAAGATTTATAATTAAGATGTTATCGAAGATTACAATGTATGGGTATTTGAATGTATTTTAAATGTATGGGTATTTGAGAATATTGTATAGAATTTACATTCAACATTTAAAGCTTCGCTGAAAATCTTATAAATTTTCAAATGTTAGAATTAGAAGCGGTCTCTGAAAGCACCATTGCACCACGGTGTAGAGAACGACTTCACTTTTTCAGGTTGTCTATGACAGTATGAAAACCGGGCTTAGAATTGAAACCACTGGAGCTTCCTTGTTGACACAGTAAGGGCCAATAATGGCCTTTAATAACTGTTTATTATATTATTAATGTTAAAATTATATGACACGGTTAATTATAATTATAATTAATCGTTTGATGCCCAATCGCACAAAATTATTTCACTGGAGATTACCTAATAAAAGATAAAAGTTTGTTAATACACAATTGAAATTCTATTCAATTTAATTTTTGTTACTACATGGGTATATTTATATTTGCTAACGATGCAATAATATATGAAAATAAAAATATTAACAGTCGGTGAAATATTATCCTCTCAATCGGCTACGATCAAAATTTGCCGAGATTTAATCATTATCTAAGAGATAGTTTCATTACTTCCAATTCCGACATCATTTATTTTAATAATAGTAAACAAACAATTTATATTCTTGCTTTAACTCGTCAAAAACCAAATTCATTAGTTAAATTAAACAACATAATTGTTTGATGTTTTGTTTGTGTTAGTATGATACAACTCGTGCGCTACACATATTGGGGAGATATTTTTCTCCACTAATGTTTATAGGCAACAAACAAGAAACGAGGAAGCAATACCGGTGGGAAGTTAGCATGAAATAGACACTGAGACCTCTAGTGGTTTGTATCATTAATATTTTGTTTGTACTAAAACAATAATTTGTTTATTAGATCACAATTAAGATATCATGAAATCAAAGAAAAAGAAAATTTAACTTTAAAATATTTCTTAATATTTTAAATTATGTGTTAAAAACTTGATGTGCAACTATTATTACATAGATAGTTTAGTTTCCAGATTTAACTAGGAATGTCAAAGCGGGTTTTATTAAATAAATTTATTCTTTTTGACTAAATGTAATATTTTTAAATAATACAAAAACATATAAAAATCGTCTACTATGCTATCAAAATTTGTTAGCTCGCTAAAAGTTTACAAGAATTTCAAAATTTTAATCTGATTATTTTTGTATCCGCATAAAGTAATTAATTTAATTAATAAAGCGAAACAAGCAAAAACACAAAAAATTGATGAATTTAAGTGGTTTGATTGGCTGAGGATTGCCGTCAGGCTTAAATGTAGAGGTGATATAAAAGGTTCTATTACCTTACAAAACTGACAGATAATAGTTTTGAAGTTGAATACATAAGAAACGATAAAATTAAGATGATTTGCATCAAATCAAACCAATAATGAAGCATAATTGAAATTCGAAAATATGTACTGTCGATTTTATCCGTTTAATAAATAAATTGTAATAAATCGTTTTGTTCTAAGCGCTAATACCGAAAAATTAATTTACTAATGTAAACAAAATACTCGCATTGTAATAAATCACTATTATTAAAATATCGAAATTTAAGCAAAATTGAATTACTTCAACCCCCCTTGCAATAAATCTAAATAATCCAACCATCGCAATCGCATATTCTATATTAGTCAATTATGCTTGATACATTTATTCGGTAATTTGTTAAATAAATTTAGATATACCAACTAATTTTATTATATTCGTATATTAGTTTTTTCATCACTCATTATAAATATTACTTATCTTTTGACAAAATAAACATAAATTTTGAAAGAACATAAATAAAACCCGATGAAGTTCAAGGTACTATTATATGGATCACAACATAAAAAAATAAAATAAAATTTGCATAAATAGATTTAGTTACTCTTCCATGCTTAAACATTTTACGTCCAAGGGAGTATCAATTGAATACATCACACCCAAACAAATGGCATATTACCATGAAAACCTTGAATAACCTTCTATTACTATATATAAATGATATTTTTCCATTATACCAAAAATATCTTTCATGATAAATGATTTATTTATTTTAATGAAATCAACAAAAATATTACATATTACTAAATTTGATATACCAGTTGTTGAACGAACGAATGAACGAGTACAAATATACATACGATACATCATACAAATTTTCAACATATGTGCATACTCTTATGTATATCGAAATGAAAATTTGTTTTTGTTAAAAAAACGTACAAGGAAAGTTCCCCAAAAACAATAAAAAGTGAATAAAGCAAACCGCATCTACTTACATACATAGTTATATATATTATGTATAACGTTAGTGAAGAGTGATTAAAAGTAAGTTCCAACGAGAAGGCAAAATAAAGGCCTATTTTAGGTTATTTAAAATTATTTAATATGTATATCTTTTTTAGAATTCTAGAACCGAGAGGTGTCAGGTACAAATCACAATAAATCACAAAAGATAGTCTTTAAATCACAATATATTCCATTAACCACCAACATTATTGATATGATTTTCGAAATACTTTTATACAGACAGAATGAAATTTCCAATTTTATTTACATGTATGTATATTTTTTTCGGAACATTGTTGCATCAGACTTCTGTAATACGATTCCCACAGTAAAGTGGTAAATTCTTGCAAATATTAATAAATTAAACTTGGTATGAAAATGATTAGAACAAAATGAAAAGGTGTTTGCTGTGAGTTGCCAACATAAGGATCGGCTCATAAATAATTTAAAGGTAATAAAAAATAAAATATTATATTTATCATTTCTCTAGAAATTTGGATTTATTTCAATCGATAAGTGATTTAATAATTTAGTATAATTCTTCATGCTTTTGGTCTAAAATTACAAGTTTAGTGCTTAACGTTCAACTTCTTCAGAATACCTATAAAAAAATACAACCGAACAACATAAAACGTACTGCCCTTTGAGAATTTCGCATATTAAATAAAGTTTTAGAAATATTTATATAAAGCTTTTACAGAAACTATTTACTAGTTGTTTTATATAATACTTCATGCATATATTATATGTCGCTTACAGCTGTTTTATGTGCAGTATTTTGATTTTGAACGTGGTTACATTAAGATTGCTCCAATTCTTTTAAAATCTTATTACTGTTATATTCATCACAATTTTTGCTATGCACATTGCCAAATGCAATACATATAACATAATATAATGTATTACATATTATACAATGTATGGTAAAACATATGTCGGGGAATTACCATATAATTTATGAAATAAAAAAATGCTTTCATCATACATGTACTTAGAAATATTTTTACTCACATTCTTATAATTAATCTTGTCGCAATATGTCACTTTACAGAAGAACGCCTATGCAATAAATATAAACAGCCCCAACAGTAAGTATGCATATATCAAATTTTTTTGTGTGTACACATTTTGAACGAAATTAAAATAAAAACAAAAATTTTACATATATCAAAACGTTGGTTACGTTGAATAAGTCACTTGAGTTTATTCTTTCCATTTTTTTATTACATTGTATTATTTTGTGTATGTATGCTGTAAACACAGGATGTTAATATGACCATGTTACTACGTTTTAGGGAAATATTTATAGTGGTAACTCATACTCTAAAATCCTAACTCGTGGCCCAAATTATTTAACTACTACTTAATTTATGATCTCCATTATGTAAAATTGCCGATTTTTTTTAAATACATATGTACATATGTGCTGATACTTTTTTGTCTCATGGCAGGGGATTTTGAAATCATTATTTTAAATGCTACCACACTTCTTAAATAATTGACACTCTGTTACATTTATTAGCACCTTAGAATAAGGATTACTTTGCTGCAATTTTGCAATGAAAGTCGAATTGTTTATACACACAGACTTATTTACGTTTATACACATAGACTTATATATGTACGAAATACATTTTTTTTTGTTTTTTGGTCGGAAGAGAAATTTTGATCGGGGATGAATAAAGATTAAAACAAACAAATTAAAATAAGCTTACGGCCACCTTCAGCTAACAACACAAAAAAATACAACCTTGATGCTGATCCTAGTTCATAAAATTTCATGTGATCGGATGTCTTTATAATTATTCTTGATTTGCATAGGAACTTTTCAATTTATGCAAACAAATATGTTTCGTTAAAACTACATACATAGTTGCATTTACTTCAAAATTAACAACGTGCTCGTTGTTTGAAATCAACTGTATGTGAATTAAATTCTGATACAGCATAACAAAACCATTTTTTTGTATTATATGCTTATGTAAGGTGATTTCATCTTCTTAAATTGAAAATACGAATAAAATCAATATAGATTTCTAAAAGATTTGAACTCGTCATTTTTGCTTTAAATGCATTTCATGTATTAATGCCATACCTACCACCTAAGAGTACCTTTTTATATTATGTAGTGTTAATAATAAACCAAATCCACAGCTTACCTACAAATAAATAAAATAAAAATGATTAATAATACATAATTTCAAAAATAGTTATTTTAAAATAAAATTAGGTATTTAATTTTTTTAACATAATCGCTAAAAAATACTTATAGTAATTAACTGCTGGCGGCCAACATATTCAAAATTTACACTAGAAAATTTACGTTTAATAACAGTTTCAATTCTTTCAAAGACCATTTAAGAAAAATATTACTAAAGTAAAATTATGTCAACCGATTAAAGTAAAAATTAGATATGAATGCAATTATATTATTCTATATTATATGACTATAATTATTATTCACATAAACTTGAAGTATACCAATTAATTTGATACAACATAAATTACATGCTTACATAAAATATTTAAACTAATTCATATTCCTATACTTTCATAGGCTCCTGTGGTCGGTGGGCACTTACATGTCTCGTAAACCTAAATTGCACGAACATGTTTTTAAGAATGCTACCACAGTATCCTATGCTTGTCGTAGGAGGCGACTAAACGATTGGATCACTGGGCTACTGACCCGCATTCATAAAAATATACTATTTATAACGTCAACAATATTCAGTTTATAATGTCAACTAAAGGAAAAATGGATACCGCCAAAAAACACCGGACCTACGCTCAAGTACCCGGACGCGAGATCGGCACGTGCAGTGCAGTCAGTTAGGAAACTAGGAGCTTTGGAAGACCTACTCACACGGATGAAGGCTTATCGGCTGGAACTCTTTGGTCTTCAAGAAACTTGCTGTTAGCCAACCTGTGGATAATTTGTGTACATGCACCCACGGAAGTTAGGGAGCCCTAAGATAAAGACTCATTTTATAATGACTTGGACGATCTGATGGGATCTATACCCGAATGTTAGAATGGTAATTAGGGATGTTAATGCTAGAGCTGGAAATCATCCCATTAGTCCCACACAAACTAATACATTTAGAAACATGGATCCATCCTTGCCAACTTCCTGCAGCCAAATTGACCCCGTGTTGATTTCTAACGGGCTAGCTCGGGTTGTGCAGGATGTGAGAACAACTGTTAGCAACCAAATACGTAAGCAGCGATCATCATTTCGTCGCTGGACAGCTACGAACAATTTTTAGTACAGGTCTGGGAACAGAGCGAAACGCATGAGACATTTCGCTGTGAAGGTCTGATAAATGAAGATTAAAAGAAACGATATCAGGATCTTGTCAGCGACAACATTGAGGAAGCTAATTACCAGTCTGACTTTATGAATTTTTCTGGAAGGTACTAAAAACTTCGGTGGTCAGTGCTGCTCAACAAACTTTAGATATAGTCAAAGTCAGACCCATAGTGAAGTGCAACAACGTCGCACAATCGCGACGAAAAATAAGGCTGAACTTGCTAGGAGTACAACAACTCAGTAATGAGCACAGTTCGCGTAATTTCTTTAAAGGAATTACTGAATTGCACCATACTTTCAGGCCTGTGTCAACCGACATTCGGAACCGGGATGAAAACCTCTGTGTCAACATCGATGCAGTGCTCGACCCATGATGGACACTTTACCGACCGGTTTACAAACTGTAGTTAGGTCACCTCAAATACAGACTGCAGAGATTTACATTGAGGGTCCATTTCATGAGAAATTCACTAGCGCTATGCAGAGATTAAAACGAAGCTTTTGATATTCGGAGGGAATACTACATCATATTAGATAGAATCACCATTCTAGCGGAGGCCCTGATTCGTGACTATATCAATTTAAGGACGATTTCGTCCGGATTGGTCAGTCACTGATCAGGCGTTTTCACTGCGGACGATTCTATTTAAATATTGTGAGACGGCAATCCCCGTACATCAAGTGTTCCTGGATTTCAGGGAAGCCCATATGATTAATCGAAAAAGTTTGTGGTCCGCCCTGGAAATATTAACAAAATTGATTGGTATGACTGTGTAGAATGACAGTGACGCAATCTCAATGCAGTGTTTTTAGTTTTGAACCCGCTATCGAGAATTGTTGCACTTAACTCGGGTGTTCGGCAGGGAGATGCTTTGTCCCCGATACTCTTTAATCTCATGTGGGAGAACATCTTTCGTAAAGATGTTTAGACCTCAGCGCAACATCTTTTATCGTCAGTGCAATCAGGTGCATGCATATGCAGATGACATATGCGCGATTGAACTGAATAACAATGGAGTGAAGGAAATATTGATGCGCTCGTAGAATTCTCTGCTTCTGTTGGACTCCAGATCAATGAGTCCAAAACAAAATATATGATCTCTGGTTAGAGGGAGTTTATGTAAAATAATATCTACATAAATCAAGAACTGCCATTATTGAATGGAACTTTATAGGGTAAACCGAATTTATCTTAAATGTTCTATTGAAAATTATTTCAATTTAATCATTTTTTAAAACATCTATAAAATGTATAATTGCTAAAAACAATTTTGTTTCAGAGATGTCAAAGACATGTACTTTATTCTTAGTAACTCAATCTCACGCTGAATAAAAGAACATAGAATATTATTTCTAATCTAATCATGTATATACTATTCCATCTTATTTGGTACATACTCGTAAGTATATATTATAATTATATTACAATGTCTATAACTTAATTATAGCTTTGAATAGAAAATTTCATTAAAATTTAAGAAAACAAAAGTACAAAACTTTTATATTTAAAATGTGTACTTCTTATGTATGTGTGTTTGTACGAATAATAAAAAGACAAACAATAATACAAACGGATGCCAAGTTAAATATTATTTACATAAGATGAAAATAGGGATCACTTTAACAATAACAATCTCTCTGTAATCCTTACTTCATCATCGAAAAGCTTATAAAATTAGGAACAAAAATTGGAAACTGCTTTAAAATCGTCGTAATGTTAATTGCTTGGATTTATAAATAGAAATTTTTTTTCTATTTAAAATTTGATTATTCACTATACCATCGACAAACAATTTTGTGTAACGAATTTAACAAATTTAACAACTTCAATAATTGACATCTTGTCATTTGATCTTATGACTTAAATTTGTTTTCCCGGTTTAAAATGGTAATGCCTATATTTACAAATTGGAGTTGTTAACTAGTGTAGAATATGCATTACTTAAATGTACCTCCAACAAAGGAGGTTCAGATAGGTAATTAGCTCCCTCAATGTTGTCGCTGACAAGATCCTGATATCACTTCTTTTGATATTCATTTATCAGACCTTCACAGTCGAAACGTTCCATGCATTTCTCTGTGTTTCCGGACCTGTACGAAAACTTCCACTTTAATAAATATACATATATAATATATATATTATGTATATAGTTTATCTTTTATGGGTGTGTTTATCGGGTTTCTACTGGTGCGGAATTTTTTCTCTGTTTGGCTTAAATAATTTTTCAATTTAGTATCTCATTTTCTTAGAAAATGAAAAATTAGTTGAATATAAATCAACCATAAAGGCTGATTTACATTCAATCTTTTTCTCTATTCCATAAAATGGATGTAAGAGAAACAAGTACTCTCTAATGATTTGCATGAAAAAATAAAATAGGCATAGTCAAATAATCATTGTCTTTTTCAAAAAAAAAAGATGAGGTTCGTCGTTTTTTCATTATTTTGTTATTTTTTGAAAGTTCGCAGCCAAATTGTAAATTTTATTTTATAACATAGTTGTCTTTTCCACACCTACTAATTTTTTCAATTTATCAGCGTATCTTCTTTTATTTACATATTTGATTTAGGAATAGAATTGGAAAAAAGACTAAAGATTGAATGTAAACCAGCCATAAGTCGTTTTGAGACTGTGTCCGAAACCTGTGATAAATATTTTTTAGTACAGAATTTTGACATTATTTGATAATTATTCCCCTACATTCACAAATTTTTATTATGCCGTCCGAAATGTATAATAAATCTCCCCACCTCAAATGCCTCACCACGTTTAAACGTCAAATTTTTGTGAAAATGAACGCCATTATTCAGTCGTGTTTTTCTTGTAATAATAAATTTGTGTCGATATTTTTATAAAATAAAAACTAATTTAAATAAAGTTTTATTAATATTTATTATTATTTTTATTATAATAATTATTTTTATTAATACAAATTTTGTTGTGTTCTGTGTAAAATTGTGTTTGTGATAAATAAAAAAATAAATTTGAAAGTGACATTGAATTTTTTTTACAATAAAATGGATCCAGAAATAGCAATTCAAAACCAAGCATCAAAATATTCATCAAAATATTTATATACAATTAAAACCTATATTAATTAGTTTAAAAAAATGGCTGATGCTGAAACAGCCCAAGTAATAGCACTACCATTACCTCCGGCCCAGTGTGAATTTATTTATTTATAACAGAGGACAATATACGTAAAAATTGTGCCACGCGACCTCCACCACCCATCCATGAAACATACTCTATGTTTGGCAATTCGTTTAACAATGATGACACTATAATCAGACCTCTTGAAAGTCAAGAGTTCAAGCGATTAAATCCACAGCATTGTGATCGACGGAAAGAATTAAAGAAGCCGAATCATTCGTTATTTGTAAATTTCTTGGACCTTACCAACCTACTCATTCACTACCCGGACAGCCCGAGGCGAACAGAAAACGTACGAAGGACTCCTTTAGTTTATATAAATCATGATCATATTTCTAAAAGTATATTTCATTTAGATTGAAAATTAAAATCTTCTATTCGTCCACATCCACCACCACCTGCTAAATGAATTTTGGTTACATCAGGGGCGTGAAACCTTTCGCGTCATTATGGAGATGCAAAAGAGGCAACGAGTTGAGACTGCTGAACGATTCCAAAGACATTTAGAGAAGGTGAGAGAGATTGTCAAAAATACATTCGCAGCATTACCAGACAATATACATTTGGACAATAAACTCATGTTGCCTGATAATTTTCTCGATATGGATAACGATTCACAGAATAATGGGGCGGGTGAAGATGGGATTTATCCTCACGACAGACTTATGTGCAGTATTGTAGATGATTTACCGACTCCAACAATCTCACAGTTGGGGATATAGTTCTAATTGCTGAGGTTGGTCTTCCATCGTCATGTTGGGCACTTGGCAAAATTGTACAAACCTATCCAGGAAATGATAATAAGATTCGAGTTGTAGACATACGGCTGGCCAACACCAATAAAATTATACAACGACCGATACATAAATTATGTAAACTACCAGTACAGTCGTATGAATCAACCGATTCATGGCCGGCGGAATGTTGACGCAGAGCGCAAATGCACATCGTAGCAGAAAATCAACCTAAAGAAAAACTTAAATTAATTTATTTGATGTAAAACCATTCATGTTGTACACTTACCATATTATCCATAGAAACATTGGATAATATCGCTATCGAGAATTGTTGCACTTAACTCGGGTGTTCGGCAGGGAGATGCTTTGTCCCCAATACTCTTTAATCTCATGTGGGAGAACATCTTTCGTAAAGATGTTTAGACCTCAGCGCAACATCTTTTATCGTCAGTGCAATCAGGTGCATGCATATGCAGATGACATATGCGCGATTGAACTGAATAACAATGGAGTGAAGGAAATATTGATGCGCTCGTAGAATTCTCTGCTTCTGTTGGACTCCAGATCAATGAGTCCAAAACAAAATATATGATCTCTGGTTAGAGGGAGTTTATGTAAAATAATATCTACATAAATCAAGAACTGTCATTATTGAATGGAACTTTATAGGGTAAACCGAATTTATCTTAAATGTTCTATTGAAAATTATTTCATTTTAATCATTTTTTAAAACATCTATAAAATGTATAATTGCTAAAAACAATTTTGTTTCAGAGATGTCAAAGACATGTACTTTATTCTTAGTAACTCAATCTCACGCTGAATAAAAGAACATAGAATATTATTTCTAATCTAATCATGTATATACTATTCCATCTTATTTGGTACATACTCGTAAGTATATATTATAATTATATTACAATGTCTATAACTTAATTATAGCTTTGAATAGAAAATTTCATTAAAATTTAAGAAAACAAAAGTACAAAACTTTTATATTTAAAATGTGTACTTCTTATGTATGTGTGTTTGTACGAATAATAAAAAGACAAACAATAATACAAACGGATGCCAAGTTAAATATTATTTACATAAGATGAAAATAGGGATCACTTTATCAATAACAATCTCTCTGTAATCCTTACTTCATCATCGAAAAGCTTATAAAATTAGGAACAAAAATTGGAAACTGCTTTAAAATCGTCGTAATATTAATTGCTTGGATTTATAAATAGAAATTTTTTTTCTATTTAAAATTTGATTATTCACTATCTACCATCGACAAACAATTTTGTGTAACGAATTTAACAAATTTAACAACTTCAATAATTGACATCTTGTCATTTGATCTTATGACTTAAATTTGTTTTCCCGGTTTAAAATGGTAATGCCTATATTTACAAATTGGAATTTTGAAATTAGTAAAAAACCTTCCTTATTGTGACAATTTGTTTATTGTTGACTGCTGACAAACAAATTGTCACAATAAGGAAGGTTTTTTACTAATTTCAAAATTCATAATTCAAAGTGACAAAAGTGTAAAAAACAGTCAAAAAATGGAATTAATCCAACAAAAATCAGTACAAATTGGAGTTGTTAACTAGTGTAGAATATGCATTACTTAAATGTACCTCCAACAAAGGAGGTTCAGATAGGTAATTAGCTCCCTCAATGTTGTCGCTGACAAGATCCTGATATCACTTCTTTTGATATTCATTTATCAGACCTTCACAGTCGAAACGTTCCATGCATTTCGCTGTGTTTCCGAGACCTGTACGAAAACTTCCACTTTAATAAATATACATACATATATAATATATATATTATGTATATAGTTTATCTTTTATGGGTGTGTTTATCGGGTTTCTACTGGTGCGGAATTTTTTCTCTGTTTGGCTTAAATAATTTTTCAATTTAGTATCTCATTTTCTTAGAAAATGAAAAATTAGTTGAATATAAATCAACCATAAAGGCTGATTTACATTCAATCTTTTTCTCTATTCCATAAAATGGATGTAAGAGAAACAAGTACACTCTAATGATTTGCATGAAAAAATAAAATAGGCATAGTCAAATAATCATTGTCTTTTTCAAAAAAAAAAGATGAGGTTCGTCGTTTTTTCATTATTTTGTTATTTTTTGTAAAGTTCGCAGCCAAATTGTAAATTTTATTTTATAACATAGTTGTCTTTTCCACACCTACTAATTTTTTCAATTTATCAGCGTATCTTCTTTTATTTACATATTTGATTTAGGAATAGAATTGGAAAAAAGACTAAAGATTGAATGTAAACCAGCCATAAGTCGTTTTGAGACTGTGTCCGAAACCTGTGATAAATATTATTATTAATATAATTATTCCCCTACATTCACAAATTTTTATTATGCCATCCGAAATGTATAATAAATCTCCCCACCTCAAATGCCTCACCACGTTTAAACGTCAAATTTTTGTGAAAATGAACGCCATTATTCAGTCGTGTTTTTCTTGTAATAATAAATTCGTGTCGATATTTTTATAAAATAAAAACTAATTTAAATAAAGTTTTATTAATATTTATTATTATTTTTATTATAATAATTATTTTTATTAATACAAATTTTGTTGTGTTCTGTGTAAAATTGTGTTTGTGATAAATAAAAAAATAAATTTGAAAGTGACATTGAATTTTTTTTACAATAAAATGGATCCAGAAATAGCAATTCAAAACCAAGCATCAAAATATTCATCAAAATATTTATATACAATTAAAACCTATATTAATTAGTTTAAAAAAATGGCTGATGCTGAAACAGCCCAAGTAATAGCACTACCATTACCTCCGGCCCAGTGTGAATTTATTTATTTATAACAGAGGACAATATACGTAAAAATTGTGCCACGCGACCTCCACCACCCATCCATGAAACATACTCTATGTTTGGCAATTCGTTTAACAATGATGACACTATAATCAGACCTCTTGAAAGTCAAGAGTTCAAGCGATTAAATCCACAGCATTGTGATCGACGGAAAGAATTAAAGAAGCCGAATCATTCGTTATTTGTAAATTTCTTGGACCTTACCAACCTACTCATTCACTACCCGGACAGCCCGAGGCGAACAGAAAACGTATGAAGGACTCCTTTAGTTTATATAAATCATGATCATATTTCTAAAAGTATAAATATACTTTTAGAAATATGATCATGATTTATATAAACTAAAGGAGTCCTTCATACCTTTTCTGTTCGCCTCGGACTGTCCGGGTATAGTGAATGAGTAGGTTGGTAAGGTCCAAGAAATTTACAAATAACGAAGGATTCGGCTTCTTTAATTCTTTCCGTCGATCACAATGCTGTGGATTTAATCGCTTGAACTCTTGACTTTCAAGAGGTTTGATTATAGTGTCATCGTTGTTAAACGAATTGCCAAACATAGAGTATGTTTCATGGATGGGTGGTGGAGGTCGCGGGGCACGATTTTTACGTATATTTTCCTCTGTGTATAAATTCACATACTGGGCCGGAGGTAATGGTAGTGCTATTACTTGGGCTGTTTCAGCATTAGGCATTTTTTTAAACTAATTAATTCAGGTTTTAATTGTATATAAATATTTTGAAGAATATTTTGATGCTTGGTTTTGCATTGCTATTTCTGGATCCACTTTATTGGAAAAAAAATTCAATGTCACTTTCAAATTTATTTTTTTATTTATCACAAACACAATTTTACACAGAACAGAACAAAATTTGTATTTTAAAAATAATTATTATAATAAAAATAATAATAAATATTAATAAAACTTTATTTAAATTAGTTTTTATTTTATAAAAATATCGACACGAATTTATTAATTACAAGAAAAACACGACTGAATAATGGCGTTCATTTTCACAAAAATTTGACGTTTAAACGTGGTGAGGCATTTGAGGTGGGGAGATTTATTATACATTTCGGACGGCATAATAAAAATTTGTGAATGTAGGGGAATAATTATCAAATAATGTCAAAATTCTGTACTAAAAAATATTTATCACAGGTTTCGGAAGTCTTAATATGAGTACTAAACAATTTTATATGAAAAACAATAGTTTGTGAAAATGTATTTGAGTAAAAGTGTATTCGATTAGTTCAGGAGAATTATAAGTTGTGAGTCAAATTCAAATTAATTTTTTAATATTAAATTATACAAATAACATATATTACACCATATATTTTAAGACAAACAAATATTGAAGATTATATTTTCGCTATAGTTTTCTTTTAATCTTTAGCACACTATCGGCTATCAATATCCCATATTTATCACAGGTTTCGGACACAGTCTTAGACTGTGTTCGAAACCTGTGATAAATATTTTTTAGTACAGAATTTTGACATTTACATGCAAAAACCTAAGACACCCAAATTATTATAGTCTATCGCTATCATAATTTTTGACAGATCCGTACAAATAAATTATATCATTGTGTTGTAGGCCGAGCAATAGAAAAAAATTTGTATACATATAAAATGGCGGATGGATCGAAATTTTATGATGTTTTTGGCGAGATGATACTATTTATATACATACGAGCATATATATAATTTATATGAACACATACACTGAATTAATGTAAAATGAAATGATTAAAAGATAAATAAAAATAAATAAAAGTTCGAATATACAAAAATGATCTTTTTAATAAATAAAAGCTTTACAATTTAATATAAAATTTAATGGTATTAATTTAATTATAAGAGTAAATCATCTACAATACTGCACATAAGTCTGTCGTGAGGATAAATCCCATATTCACCCGCCCCATTATTCTGTGAATCGATATCCATATCGAGAAAATTATCAGGCAACATGAGTTTATTGTCCAAATGTATATTGTCTGTTAATCCTGCGAATGGATTTTTGACAATCTCTCTCACCTTCTCTAAATGTCTTTGGAATCGTTCAGCAGTCTCAACTCGTTGCCTCTTTTGCATCTCCATAATGACGCGAAGGGTTTCACGCGCCTGATGTGGCCGAAATTTATTTAGCAGGTGGTGGTGAATGTGGACGAATAGAAGATTTAATCTAAATGAAATACACTTTTAGAAATATGATCATGATTTATATAAACTAAAGGAGTCCTTTATACCTTTTCTGTTCGCCTCGGGCTGTCCGGGTATAGTGAATGAGTAGGTTGGTAAGGTCCAAGAAATTTACAAATAACCAATGATTCGGCTTCTTTAATTCTTTCCGTCGATCACAATGCTGTGGATTTAATCGCTTGAACTCTTGACTTTCAAGAGGTTTGATTATAGTGTCATCGTTGTTAAACGAATTGCCAAACATTGAGTATGTTTCATGGATGGGTGGTGGAGGTCGCGGGGCACGATTTTTACGTATATTTTCCTCTGTGTATAAATTCACATACTGGGCCGGAGGTAATGGTAGTGCTATTACTTGGGCTATTTCAGCATTAGCCATTTTTTTAAACTAATTAATTCAGGTTTTAATTGTATATAAATATTTTGATGAATATTTTGATGCTTGGTTTTGCATTGCTATTTCTGGATCCACTTTATTGGAAAAAAAATTCAATGTCACTTTCAAATTTATTTTTTTATTTATCACAAACACAATTTTACACAGAACACAACAAAATTTGTATTAATAAAAATAATTATTATAATAAAAATAATAATAAATATTAATAAAACTTTATTTAAATTAGTTTTTATTTTATAAAAATATCGACACGAATTTATTATTACAAGAAAAACACGACTGAATAATGGCGTTCATTTTCACAAAAATTTGACGTTTAAACGTGGTGAGGCATTTGAGGTGGGGAGATTTATTATACATTTCGGATGGCATAATAAAAATTTGTGAATGTAGGGGAATAATTATCAAATAATGTCAAAATTCTGTACTAAAAAATATTTATCACAGGTTTCGGACACAGTCTTAATATGAGTACTAAACAATTTTATATGAAAAACAATAGTTTGTGAAAATGTATTTGAGTAAAAGTGTATTCGATTAGTTCAGGAGAATTATAAGTTGTGAGTCAAATTCAAATTAATTTTTTAATATTAAATTATACAAATAACATATATTACACCATATATTTTAAGACAAACAAATATTGAAGATTATATTTTCGCTATAGTTTTCTTTTAATCTTTAGCACACTATCGGCTATCAATATCTCAGATTATATTCAAAATTTTGAACTTAAAACTTTTAGAGTTAACGATATAAATGTTTTACTACATTTGCTGCGGTTTTTTATTAACAGAACTTCAAGCTCTATATAGAACATCGGGAATAATACTGGGAAATTTTATTTAATTTAGCCAATATATTTTATTTAACTTCTATTTATTTGAATAAATTTCAACTTCCAACAATATTTTTTGACGTTTATTGTCAAATAATACAGGTATTAAGCTAAATACAATGAAAAATATTCGTTTAAAATATTTCCATTTAAATTTTCCCTTTTTTCCGAGTTCGTGTACTATGATTTTATCGAGAACTTGAAAAAACATTGTTTTATCGAGAACATTGAAATATAAAGTTAAATTTAATTTTATGTTGGTAATATTGAATTAAAATATGTAGTTTTACATTAAAAGTATCATACTTATTGATAAAAAATTTAATTCATTTGAATTTCACTAAAAACCCCAGAAAATTCTTATGCAGAACTACATTCGAACTCGAAATTTTTGAATAAAAAACACGATTTTTCATAAAATTCGCTATCAAAAATTCGTCAAAAGAATCGTTAAAGTTCCTTTAAAATGACATATTATTATCACATGCTACATACGAGTACATAAATAAAATATTGAAATTGATTTTAGTTATTGTTGCTTTATTTTATTATTTATTTAATATTTGAAACGACTCTTCTCTGAAAAA
This sequence comes from Tipula unca, assembly GCA_951394425.1. Classification (NCBI taxonomy): domain Eukaryota; kingdom Metazoa; phylum Arthropoda; class Insecta; order Diptera; family Tipulidae; genus Tipula; species Tipula unca. The sequence goes on from OX596380.1 coordinate 129,663,064, forward strand.
ACTGTTGAATTATCTAATGATTAAATGACTTAATGTACATGTAAAATTTCCAATCGTTACTAATGATAAGTAGTTCAAAATTTACAAACATGTGATAGAATAGACTGACGGATAATGGAGTTACACCATAAAGGTTTTGTTTTATGTATATTGTACAGAACCCTAAAAATGCATGATTAATTCGTGTAAATGTCATTACATTTCATGTAAATGTCATTCATACAAATATCCAAAAAAGAGAATTTTTTCATTAAATGAATGTCATTGTTATTGAAATAGTAATCAATTGCGAAAACAAAAATCTTGTAACTAACTTGAAATTTTATAAATCTCATGAAAATGAAAGGGTCAACTTATATTATCTATAATACTGATAATAATAATATACATATATATGTATGTCCATAATCTAATCAGATTAATTTACAATTTTCACTTACAGTATTTACTATACTTGTTTAATTCAATCTCCTTAATTTTTGTTTTTTCACTTCTAGCTTTTTTAGTTATTTAATTTGACCTTTTTCTTATAAACATCTTTTCGTTTTTTTTTAATTTCAAACGAGAACATTTCTATTTTTTTTGCCTTCTTACCTTTAATATACATACAAACGAATATAATATTATTATGGAGTATTCTTTTGAGTTTTCCTTTTTTTAGGCTATATATTTGGAAAATATATTTGTTGATTTAATAACAGAAGGATGTGTTTATAAAATAATTTTTTTATTTTTATTTTATCTATAAGAAATTCATGTGTTTACATGGAGATGAATAAATTGACAAGTGCCATGGAATTAAAAATTAAAAAACAAACATTTTTTCTCACTGCGTGACCTGGTATGTTAGTAATAAACAAACTATACTTCATAATAAAATTAACTTAGCAACAACTGAAGTCCCATGAAGAAGATGATTTTTTACTTTTTTACTTTTATCTACACACACACATACAATATTTTTGCTGTTGTTTTCTTTTAGAATTTCGTGTTTGTTATTACAATTATGAAGTAATTTAATTATGTAATTTATTTGTGAAACTTTAGCTGCCAAAATTGTGGAATGTATTTACAACGTACAGTACAACATGACGAAAAGTCAGTTGAATTATCACTGAATTATAAAATGCATCTATATACTAATTACAATTTAAGTGTTTTAATTCTGTAATAAAATTATAATTGTTTCAATGTTAACCCTGTTTTAACCCTACATTAAAAAGTGTTTATTTGTTGATAAAAATGGATAAACTAAGATAAATTGTTAATGAAAATGAATGAAGTGGCAAAAAATCTTGCATAAAGTTGAAATAAATGAGTTATTTTAAGAAAACGGACTTAAAAAAAGAAATTAATGGTGAGATAAACAAGATCATGTCACAAATTGAAATTATCTAGAACAAATTGTGCATATTAATGATAGAATTTCTTAGAACGTAATAGAGTATCTTCAGATATCTTAAATACCACTTATTCCCGCAGTGATTAAAGTAACCAATAATTGCCAATCTCTAATAGTTAAGTTTATTAATTCCAGACACAAGCCATTATTCTTTTCCAAAAACAAATATTTCGGATCTCGAAATTAAAGAGCATTGGGATCGATTTGGAAACAAGAATTTTTTGTAATAACCTATTAACGAGAGATATAATTCCGTATTTTTTCGTAAAGCCAGACAATTACAAAAAATTAAACTCATAAACAAAACATTTACTAGACGAGGTCAACTATTTATTACTGATAACAACATAAAGATTAGTGGTGCAGAATATCAATGATTACATGTATACCAGGAATGACGTTGATAATAATACAGAAGATACGATGAGCGAAACAACAGGAGAAGTCGCAACACTTACGCAGCAGATAGCGCCATAGCGGAAATAACGAGAACCCAATAATAGTACCAGTTGCGAGCCGTATTCGTTCTAAGACCGGAGTTGCAGCGGATAAATAATAAGTAATCACGATTTTAGGTCGGATAAAATAGAGTACGTGATCATTTTCATAAATATTTTAAATGTCAATTTACCGTTTCTAAAAAGAATGTGTGTCTGAATTTTAAGATTTATCAATGTTTTTATAATTCTTATTTTTATTTTATAAACATAATTTTGCTTAAGTAATTATATTTTATTGATTATTATTATTATATATCTTATAGTGATGCTGATATTTTTGAATGTATATTTGGATACCTAGATAATTGGATATTTTGTTGTGTAGTTAATGTTTGTGGCTTGTGTACGGGTCGGATGATCATGAACCATGGTTTTTGATATTAGGCTATCTGCATTCCATCCGTATAGTAGTTTTCAAATCTCGCTGGAATTCTGACAGTTATCGCGCAGAAAGAATATGGCGGATACACAGTGATGTATTAAGTACAATAATTCATGTTTATTGTTTACATTTTTATGTTGTATTTGTATTTAAATGGAAAAGGAACGTTTTTAATCACAAAATGTTTTTATAATTTAACTTATAATCACGGACACTTTTGAAATTAATATTTAATTCGATAAATTAAGAATTAAATTGAAAACTAATTTTTCTTTTTATGTTGTGGTTTTGTTCGATATGAATGTCATTTGGTCATTTATTTTCCTTAGTCCGTACCAAAATTAAATGTTGACATTGTTTCCCAAAGGCGTGCAATTTTTTTTTGACCTATTAATTTTCACTTGAAATATGATTGTAATAACATAAATACATAATCATTTTGAATGTTTTGTGTATTAAAACTGAAATATAATTCTTTTTATTGGTTATTTATTATTTTATTTAAGTTTACTACCTAAGATAAATGCGACCCATCAAAATTTTTATAATTTTTTTTTCTACATCACTGAAAGCTGCGCAGAACAATTAAAAAAAAGTTTTTTTTAAGATCTGAATAGGACTATACCTATTAATCCGGTATTAAAATTCTCCATTGTCTAATACAAATGGGTTAAAAGGTAACTATTTCAACTTCAGGAGTATAATTAATTGGTGCAATTATATTATTATTTCAGAATGTAAATATGGATATATTACTGAAACATGGCTTAAAGAATACATTAGTAATGATGCTATTGAAATGCCTTGAAATTTGAAAATATATAGGAATGATTGCGATCTGGTGACAGGTGGAGGGATGTGTATTTCGCTATTAGCGCTAATTTAGAAATAACTTCTAGCACTTTTTCTGCGATTGGGTGTAAAATTGATACCGCTCTTATCGTAGACGGTATAGACTATATCACGTATTAACACGGCGGTGTTAAGTGTAATAGACGAAATTAGGCGAAATTCAGATAAAAATGCAGCGGCAATATTAGTCCTACTTGATTTTTAAAAAACGTTTGATCGGGTTTAATATGATATTTTACTGCAAAAACTGAAAGAAAAGTTTAATTTTGGGCGTTCCGCTTGTATGCTCATGAAAGTTGTTTATCCACTCTGAAAAGTTTCCTGAATCTATAACAGTTCGTTGTGCGTTGTTCCACAAGGTTCGGTGACAGGTCCCTTACTGTTCGCGATGTATATAAACGATTTGACCGAGATGTAAATATCATCTATGCCAGATTTATAAAGATGATGTACAAATATATACTCGTATTGTAAGATAGAGAATATTGAAAATTGTGTTGGTGAATAAATCGTGAAGTCTAAAATAGTGCAGTTAGCAGTATGGGCGATAGGAAACAATTTAATCTTAAATGCCAAAAAAAACTAAGGCTATGGTTGTTTTCAGGAGTAATATTAACACCGAGAATTATGCTTCTATTAAAGTTAATAATGAAATTATACAATTTTCTAGTGAAGTTAGAAATGAATTGTTAATAAAACTTTACGTGGAACAACCATATTAAAACCAACTTTACCCATAATAACCAATTTTAATTATGCTTAGAAGGTTATGGGTCTAAACAAAATATGCAACCACTGAACCCTATCTATTTTTAACCTACGTCTTTCCTCATCTGATTTACGGTTATATAGATTTTTTTAGAATGCAAGATTATAATTTTATCAAATTCAAAATGCTTCTAATGCAGGAATTAGATATGATGGGAGGATGATTAGATTAAGGAAATGTGATGGGGAAAGATAAGATTAAGGAAACCTATATATCAACATGCAAAATTAAATTATCGGATGCCTTCTAACAAATTACTATGAATATAGAGTTTGTCCCTTAATGTTTAAATTACTAAAATATGGTCTACGAATTTATTTACCACAAAAGCCGCAGGAGTCGAAAAATTATTAGTACCGACTAATAAATTTGATATGTATATTTATCATTTTTTTATGTTGGGAAAGTTTGCGTATTGAACACACGACCTTTAATCATCAGATGTCCTGAGTATGGAACATAATATCCACGTATATCCAGAATATGTAAATGTACTTAGAATATTTAGAGGACATCAACATTTCTATTTTACTTATCTCAGAAATTGTATTTATTATATTTCTCGTATTGCTTATACTATATACAAGTAGGTACAGAGTATTTTAAAATATGTATAAGTAGTTAATTTATTGTTATGATTTTGAAATCAAATCAAATGTATGTTACTTAAGACTAATGTATGTTAATTAAGGTAATTTTTTAACTTTCGCATCTACAAACTCTTTTTGCCAAATTTTTATTCTTATCTAGACACAATAACTAAATATTAACTAATATATACAATAAGTAAAAAATTTTGTTTATAGTTAATAAGATTTATTAAATAAAAATTTCTTCTTTAGCTTTTCTATCATTTTCTATTTTGATAATTATGTATTACTCTTGTATATTTTAATTTTATTATTATTCTTTTCTCATTTATTTGTAATATTAAAACAATATAAATTATATTGTATAAATATTACAATATTTATTTAACTTATTTATTTTAAATGTTATCCAATTATTGTTTATGCCAATAACTGTGTCTGCCTTGTTTTGTGTGTTTTGTTAATTTTGAAATGTTGTATATAGTACTTTCGATGGTACGAAGCATTATCTAGCTTTGTAAATTGTAGCAAAGACTATGAAACTAGGTAGTTATTTTTGATTGCTTTTCATTAACTCTATCAACATTTTATAAGTAATGATATCTTATTAAATTTGTATGCTGCAGAAAAATGCTAAAAAAATTACTCGTTTAGTGAGTTGTACCAAAACTGGACGAGTATGAGGTTCAATGTAACAGATTATTAAATTTGTAGGTAGCTTGAGGCCTAAATTCATAAAAATATATTTCATAGCTAAAACAACTAATTTATTGAACGCAATAGCACACCTAATCTTTAATAGTATATCAAATTAAGAAGCCTAAGTAGTAAATAATTAGTAGGTGAAAATTCCTCCTAAATACATCAAAATAAAATGTAAGTGCTGTGATCTTAATTTTATTTGGAAACTGCCGTTTAGTATATTTGAATTTTTATCGGATTTTAAAATTCGAATTTACTATACTTACATCTTGATTTTTATTTTTATTTTAAATATTACAACTGATTATACACATATGTATATATCATCTAGTAATTTGTCTATCTTTCTTATGTTCATTTTGCAGAGATATAAAGTAATAGACTAATTAGTTAGTCTCTAAAAATTTGGCCGCCCTATTGTGGTCTTCCCAATTTCAGCGGTTTCTTTCTTTGGAGCCTTCCTACTCCATTTGTATTACTCAGCATCCCACGCAGCTCAACATTTTGATGTTACCATGAATTGTTATCTCTTCGCTGACGTATTAAATCCGGAGGTCCCTATGTTGGTTATCGTTTCTTATGTACCAAATAACGTTTACTATTCCACGTAACACTTTATTTTGGAAAGCTTGTATCATTTTAATTTTGGTTTGTACAGCCCCAAAGCTGAATACCATAAGTTCATATAGGTTTTAAAACTTGTTGGTATAGTGCAACTTATTAGGTATTGACAGCTCTGAATATCTTCCAATTAGCCATTAAGTTCCTCCTTTTTCTTTTTAATGTGCTCTTTCCATTTTAACTTAGCATCGAGAGTCATGCCAAGATATTTGGCTGTGTTAGCATAAGGAACTTGTTTAGAATTTAGTTCTATTGGTATCCAGTTAGTTATTTGATTGGTGAAGTTAACGTGCGTTGTTTTTTCTTCATTTAGCTTAATGCATTTTTTGGTGCAGTTACTTAGTTGGTTCGTAGCCCGTTGCAGATTTTTGGTTGCTTCGTCTACTTTATAAACAGTAGCTAAAATTGCAGTATCGTCCTCGAATGTTGCTATTGTAGTCCCGCTTGTGTTTTGTAAGCCGCTTGTGTAAAGTAAATACTACATTGGGGAACCTCTGCAGATACCCTCAAAAGTGCCGCTTTCTGTTTGGCACTTGTTACCCAATTTCCCTCATTTTATTGGCGGTATTTGATAATTTGATCTTTTTAATGCTTTTGTAGCTTTCCATAGAGAATACTCAGTTTCTTTATCGTCTGTAAGGCTATACGAAGAAAACGGGTGACCGATTCATTTTTCAGTTCTATAATTCTTTCCTTAAGCTTATTGCAAAGCTAATTAAAAATACTTTTGCTTTGTGGTGCTCGATTGCTCTGCCATGTTTTCCTTGCTTTCGGTTTTTTATTAACTAATTCCCTGATCTCGACGGGATAAGTGAAAAGTGCTATCCCATGCTGCTTGTTGTCCTTTTCTTGGTTGGACGTTTCTTTTTCATTTTTTGTTAACTCTTCCTCATCAGTATAAAACTCTGTAGTCTCGTTACTGATTTGAGGTTCATCATTGGCTTTAGTTAAAAAACCTTTTCTCAATTCTTCATTTTCCTTCGTCAGCACCATAATTTTGCTACTACATATAAGCTGATGCGTCATCTTTTCAATTTCATTATTTTTTGCGTGAAGATATGCATTCTAACTGATAGTAACCAGTTGATGATGCCATCAGGCTTGAAAGCCCTTCTAGTGATAACAAGTCTAAGTTAAAATTTCCGCTGGCACCACTTCTGGCATTAGAAGCATCGGCTTGATCAATTAACGAGTTACTACTTTTTTCTTTAGTAGGTGATCTTCCTATATTTGTCCTTCTTTGGAACGGATTTGATGTTCCGTGAACCATCTTAATTTAAATTGGCAAAAAAACTCATCGACCCAATAATTTTGGCCGGGAATGTAGTATATAAACTAACTAAAAAGAATTTAACACTGCACTTTTGTTTTTTTCACAATATGTACTTATTAATTAAAAAGAAACTACTATTACTACACTTTTTGACAATTTTATTTTAATTTTATCGATTTTACATCCAAACTCCGCAACAATTTGAAAGAAATTGAAACTTACATCTCATGTTTCATGTGTCATGAAACAACAGAGAAATGTATACTACAGGGTCTTCCGATAAGAACATTTTTTTAAATGGAGTATAAAAAAGATATTTTAAAACTACTGTTATTCAGATGTTTTAAAAATAAATACATAGTAAAAGGTTGAACATTTAGTAAAATGAATTCAATTTCGCTTCAAAATCGTATTAAAATAATTAAAGTCCATTATGAAAATCGTGCATCTGTAAAAACAACATTTCGTAAAATGTTCCCGTTATTTTTGGTAGACAAAGACGTCCATCAGAATCAGCTATTAAAAATTTAGTGTAAACATTTTGAGTCTATTGGTTTAGTAGCAAACATACAGACAGCAACACGTGCTCGTTCAGGTCGTTTAACCGAAAATATTGCTACAATGAGAGAAAGTGTTGCAGGGAAGCCACGTTTATCGATTTCAAGACGTTATCAACAATTAAACTTGTCCACAATCACCACATGGCGAATCTGACACAAGGATATATCATGCAATTGGTTCAATGAAACAATCGGTTTATTACGAAACAGGTTTAATGGGCGTTTAATTTCACGAAGAGGGGATGTTAGTTGGCCATCAAGAACGTGTGATCTAATACCATAAGATTATTTTTTGTTGAGCTATGTGAAAAACAAGGTTTATGAAAATAATCCACAAACAATTCAAGGTCTCAAGACCAATATCGAACGCGTCATTCGTGGGATAGTTCATGGATTATTTTCAGACGTTTAGGTACAAAATATGATAATTATTTAAGACCGATCATCTGAAAAATCATGCTCCAAAATTTGAATAACATAAGTAACAGTACTTATAAGCAACTCAACTTGAATTTGTTCATATATAACTCAACATCAGTGAAAAATATGGTTAAGTAAGTCGATGACTGACTTACTACCTTTATTCATCTTGCATAATTATGTTATCATTTAATATTTTCGGGTCAAAAGCGTAATTTTGAGTTTTATTGAACTTTAAATAAGTACAATACATAGTTACTATATACTATTCGATTCATAAGTATTTGTGATAGGAAAAATTGGCGGGTTCATTTCTGTTTATTATCATGAAAAAGTATTTTTCTAATAATTTTTTTTTAAATTTAAATCAATTTTAAAAAGGTTTTATTTTATATAAATTTGATATAACAATTTACAGCCGTAATAAAGATATATTGAATTAAATTAAATACATACTTATGAATCGGATAGTAGACAAGTTATAATATTTATAAGAGTTTCCAATATTAGTGTTGAAAACCAGCATCATCTTTAAATATAGAAATTATTAACCTTCAGTATACAATGCATTTTAATTTTATAAAATTATAAAAATAAATCTGACATAATTAATTTGTGTACTGTATTGTTTGTGTTTATTTATAGACATATTTAATTAAGTATTATAACAATTCACAAATACAATACATTCACATTTCAAAAATTGTCAGGACGTGACAGACATTTACAATCGTTTTGCGATAAGACACAGATATATTATATGAAAATTCTATAAAAAATAATACAATTTTAACCGCGAACACTTAGGCATTCATGAATTAAAACCAGTGGTAAATAATTTAAAAAATGTATTGCTTCAGCTATAACTTTATGCTGGATAAGAAAAATCTGCTTTCAAACAGCTATATTTGCTGCTAAGTACAAATAAATTGTGAGAAAAGATTGTTGATACTTTTGTAATACACAGTCTTGTTGAAGATAATATTTTTAGTTCGTTTGTTTACTTAACTAATACTGTGGTTTAATAAATTTGTTTTATATATAGCTAAACTATAAGTTATAGCCAATTTTCCACAATTATTGCGACATATATAAGTTAATAGCGTAACAAGTAGTCTTATTAAATTAATTGGTTCACTAAACTTAAAAAACGGCTAGCCTGCACCTGATTGACATTTATCAAATCATAGTCCGTCTAGAGTATAACTTTACATACTAAAATTTCTCTTTTAGTTACAAGGACGTAAATTCTAAATCAATATTTTAAATGTATTTTCTACCAAAACACATATCACCAAAGAAGCCGAAATTTCTAAATTACAAATTCCAGATTTTAGTTTTAATGAAAATCAAAAAATTTCCGGCGAGAAGCCCACGGCAAATTTGAAAACAATGCAATTGACCCGTAGTTGTATATAAATTGAACAGCATAGTATTCAAATATATATGTGGTTCCTATATACATAAGTACTAAGTACTAACCTTAAAGTATAAATTACAGATAAATTTTCATCATTATAGTGAATTCTGTTATCAAATCTATTTTTGGGTTTTGGTTATAATAATACAATAAGACACACACAGGTTTTATCTATAGCAGAAAAATATAAGAAAACAATAATTGGATAAAATTTAGTAAAATAGTTATTGTATGTGTATTAATTATGTAGTGTCCGGACTACCTCACTTTATAAAATATATATATATCCCTTATAGTAATTTGATGCGATCGCATTGATAAAGTATCTGGTATACGGTTTCAATTAAATATATTAGAACAGATCAGATTTTCCACAAATAGCTGATAAGAAACAGCTTAATTTAAAAATTTTAAAGTTACATTATAGCACAATTCTTTTTAGTTTATGTACTTAACAAGATATGTAAATACATATCTTGTTTCTACATTTGAAAAATCATCAACATTTGCTGATGCTAGAGTAATAAATGATTATAATTTTATATGAATAAAAAAACATATCTTTTGTCGAACTCAATACTTTTTATATGAAGATTATATGAAGATGTGGCTACGCTCGTCTAGACTAATTTTAATATTCTTGGGAAGACAAAACCAAAATATGATGTTGATATAAATGCATATGCGAAGGTAAAGTGAAAAGCATGTTGTACCTACTACATATATACACAATAAATTTAATATTCATTGCGCATAAACAAAAATAATTTAAACTCATTTTATTAAACTAAATTTCTGATGAAATCATTTCCTTTCACAATAAATTTGCATTCGATTCATATTAAAGAATATAACAAGGGATTCATGGTACTAACAAATGGAATGAGATGGTACTAATCTATATACAAAGCATTAAATAAATATTAACTTAACAAAATTGTTTATGTTCTAAGATGAACATATATTTTTGACATAATTTTTGTCATATATGTACGTCCAGAGATCAATAATTCTAATTCTTACTGCTAACACTTCATAGTTTCGCAACATCAGCAAATGTTGGTTTCATCGACATTAGCCCATCAAAATGCGTCATCTTTTGTCAGGCGTCTTCAAGTAAACCGCAAAACTTTTTATACCCAATTCCACATTTTAAAAATTCTATATTTACTATCATTTATGATGCCAATCAACAATTTAAATTTTTGTTCATTCTTTTGGTAAATAAAATGGTAATGAATTTCGCCGTTCTACGTATTTAAAAAAGATCGATGAAGAAGTATCTCTGATATCGATCTTTCAAAATTAAACTTAAAAACATTGTCATTAACTACAATGAAAAAAACAGCCAGTCGCGCCTTTCTATTAAATTTAAAATATTTATTTTTTAATATGCTTACACACATAACATATGATTGTTCAATTCGGAAGTTCTTAGGAGTTAGAATTTTTTTCATATTAAATGATATGGGGCCATATGATGGTTGGCCAATTGTGTAAATTGCACCATACGGCTGGTGTTGGGAATTTTACCAGAGCCTGTCCTTACTATGACCAACTCAAAACAAAAAGAATTATTTCCGGCTTCGGAAGTTCTTAGGAGTTAGAATTTTTTTCATATTAAATGATATGGGGTCATATGATGGTTGGCCGATTGTGCAAATTGCACCATACGGCTGGTGTTGGGAATTTTACCAGAGCTTGCCCTTACTATGGCCAACTCAAAATATAAAGAATTATTTCCGGCCTCGAAAGATCTTAGGAGTTAATAATAATATTCCTAGCTAATTTATTGATATTATATATAAATTAAATAAATAATAAATATATGTTTTATTTACTTATTTTATCAAAAGCTGGGCTGGGATATTCCATCATTTAATGAATAAAAATAATGAAAAATTTTATACTTTTATTTTGTTTAAGAAAAAAACTGGGATGGGACAGTATAGTATTGCCTGATGTATGTTTTTGTTTTTTCTGTGATGAAAAACTGGGCTAACTTGACATGCTTGAAAAATCTTATTTTTGAGTAATAAATGTTTTAGCAAGGGTGGGATATTTTAACATCAATATTTTCGATATTCGATAGACATTTGTATCTCCCTTTTTATTTACAACTTCAAATATTGCCGAGTTATTTAAATCTGCATCAAAGAACGAAATTCTTAAAACCGGTAAACTATTTATGAAAAAATTGGCAATCAAACTGGAAATGAAGATCAAGATGAAGATCTGTATAAAGAACTTGAACAAAACATTAGAAGAAGCGATCAGATCCACCATGGTTCAGAAAGCCAAAAACAATTTTGACGTCCGGCTCTAGACGATTATACAAAATTAGCACACCTTGAAGTAATTTAGTATCCAAAAATAGATTGTCCGAAAAGGCAGTATAAATAAGTCTAAGAGCTAATTTCTTAAAAAACAAGAAAATTCAAGTAAATTTTTAAAGGTTTTGGAAAATTGTTCTTTAGCTTTAATATACTTGCCGTTCTGTAGGTATTGTGTTTAAATTTGTGTTGTATGCACTATTATCCGGCACAAACTAACGATTCTCCAGTTAAAACCCGGCTTAATATGAGTAATATTACAAAAGCCTCAAGGATTTTTTTAAGTTTCAAGTTTTCCCTAGAATTCTAGAGAATCTCGAGAAATGGTTCCGATTTTTTTTAAATCATACAATAAATGATCAATTAACGCTCAAGAAAAAGTTTTAAATGAAATTGATATTGAGTCTATTGTTTCGAATGTAATAGCTAAGAACCATTTCAAAGTTTAAAAAATCTGAATCTTTTTAAATTCAAACGTTACATCATATATATGTATATATGTAGCAATACCTCGACTTGAGTCTGTACTGTTCCATTTTATAGTATGTCTCAAATTGCGCCTAAAAAATGATATTTTTCATTTAAAAATACGAGTATAGTGCTTTTTTTAAACAAAAAATTTTGATTTCTATATAAAATCAAAACATATAGTAAAACATTTTCACTTAATAAGTATTACAACCATTTATGTATATAATGAATTCAATTTCCAATTCAAATAAAACTTTATCCAAAACAATTAAAACTTTTTTAATTTCAAATCACCTTAGAATAACAACTTTTTAGAATTTAATTAAAACTTTTTATACATAACATAATTTTGTTTAAATGTAAGGGCTGACGATCTAAAGCTTGCGGTAGCTTCATTAACATATTTGTAGCATTTTTATTACAAGCTAAAGCTTTACAAAGCAGGCCCATTATTTTGCATAGATGTGAAAGTTAACGAGAGATGGGAGTACGAGAGATGGCTTACATTTGTGAGAAAGATCATGCGTGTGATTTACGGCCCAAAGTAGATTGTAAGTACTGACCTCTGTACAATATCGAGATCAGAGATCTGATGAAGGTCCTCGATATTGTACATGAAGTAAGATCTCAGCGAGTACGATGGGTCAGTCACGTCATGCGTGCAGATCCGGAAATTGTGCAGTGATCTTTGAAAGGATAACTACAATATGGTAGATACAGAGGCCTTTACCGGCAACGGTGGCTCCAGGGTCTAAAGAACGATTTGCCTTCTTCAGATTGCCTTGGCAGTACGAAGAACAAGTTCAGGATCGAAATCGTTGGAGCCAAATTGTCAGTAATGCCCGTTAAAAACTGTTTTAAAACAATTAATAAAATTATTACACACTTTCAACTGACATCCATATAAAGCCGGGTCTAGACCAATGCGAACATGTTCGAATAATGTTAGCTAACAATGTTTACAAATTTTTAAATCAAATAACATTCTCGACATTTTGTCGCAAATAACAATGTTCGCGAATATGTTTTCTTTTCCACTACAAGTCGGTACATTTTAAAGGAAAGAACATTCGCTGGAAATAGAAAAGTAATTGCAAATCTTTCTACTGCTATGATTGCTTCTCGATAGTTAGCGTCTTGCTTGGAAGTTGATGGTCCATTTATGGTTTATAACAAGCATTCAAAATATGATGTATACTTCCAGTAAAAATTTCCAAAATTTATATATTCGGATAACGGCTTTTTGCTAGGACTTTTTTCGTTTAAATCAAGATTTGTATTTATATATTTAAAATACTAATAAATACTTTCGAATATCAAATTCATCAGCAATTACAATAAACAGAAATCTTCAGTAATTAGCGAGCTGCATCGAAAACTTCATATAGTTTTAAATCAATTTGAAAAGTATTGTTGTATTTTTTTAAGAACCAATTCTATTATAAATGGACAGATTTTTTAATTTCAGAAAATTTTTTATTTGAATTGGAAATTGATTTATTCATTTTATAAATGGATTTATTAGTCTATGAAAATGTTTTAATATATGTACATATTTGTAAAATGTTTCAATTGAAGTACACACAGTTTTATTTGATTTAGAAATACTATATACATATAACATAACAGGTTTATATAATTATTTTCTCACAAGTTTATTTAAAAATAAAAATTAAGCTTATTTCTATTCTTTGTATTTTGTAAAATTACCCTAAAATTAAATTTATTTTAATCAATTTCAGTTTCTTTCGGAAAAAAATATAAGTAGTAAACTAACCATTTAAATTCTAGACTTTTAACTCTCAACACAAAAATTCAAATGAAATCGAAATTTAATCTATTGTTTAGTAATTGCCCAAGTACCATTTTAATGTTTAAAAACATATCTTATTAAAGGTCATTGCCAAAAACTGAAAAATATGTAGAAAACAAACTTTATAATATTATTGTGTTGTGCATGCACATATACAAAAACAACGATAAATGTAAAAACTTTTTATAAGTATGTATATAGTACAATAAATTCGAAAAAGTAATTTTTTAGACTATAAGTGTAAAAAATATTTATGTAAAAGGTGCCATAATCTTAAGACACATTAACTAATAAAATATAAATGATCTAGATGTACAAATAAAATCGATTTATTTTTCGTTTTGGTAGTGTGTAGAATTTATTTCTAGTGTATTTTATAGACCAAAACGATATTGCAAAATAATTGCAACGAGGACATATGCAATTTGTAATTAAATACTTAACTACGAGTAATAAGAAAAATAAGTTATTTAATGTTTTTTTATTTTCTATACATATTTACTTTCATATGTTATATATTTTGTTTAACAATTGCGCTAAATAAATCAAATGCCGTTTTCGGGATAAAAATTAAACTAATAATAAAGCCATTTTAAGAAGATCCATTTTAAAAAGCATTGCGCTACAAATGTTTTACTCAGCCAATAAGTAGAAATCAGAAATACCTAAGTAGAAATAAGTAAAAATCAGAAATAAAACCTAAAGTTTTAGATAAAAGTATAATTTACGAAAGTGTACTTAAATTAAACTAAATAATTAAATTTTTATTTTAAATTTAGAAGATTCAAATTACTTAATACTTGGTTGAACACACATCGAATGCGTCGGACGTCGAATTGACCACATAATTTTAATAGTAAATTGTCATTTGTGTATGGCTGGTTGAAGCGATACAATATTGTTAAAAAATATATAAAAAAATAATAATGTCGTAGCGAAGTAAAATAGAAATATTATTTAGCAAAAAAGTAAGATTATATTATGTAATTGTTGAATTCATCAAAGTACCACTTAAAATACGCGTATACCATTTATTTGTATAAAGCATAGACAACTTGGCAGACGGATTTACTTCATTCCATATAACGTTGCAAGGTAGCCAACTTTATTTGAAAAATAATCAGTTTGTATAAATGTATTTGAGTAAAAATATATTTAATTAAATAAAGGGAAATAATTTAAGTTAAGTAGTACATTAAAACGTTGAGTATCTCAACCGTGAGCAACGGCAAAGCCATCTTAATATATAAAGCCTCCATGTTGAGCGATATTTTCAAACGAGCTTTTTTTAGTTAACCAAAAAATGTGTAATTTACAAAGAAGTCTATGCAATCCCATGGCAAAACATACAAACTTATTTTGAATTGTTCAACTATTAATAGTGAGAGCTTTTAATATTTTATTACATAAAGTAATAGATAAAGAATTGAATTAGGTGATGGCCAGGGTTATTTTTCGAAATTATATTAATTAAACATAATTTTTATGATTATAAAATTGACATTAATTTAATTTATTTGCGCTTTTAAATTTGTATATACAAATATATATCTGATATATTCTAATACTCTCTTTCAATATACTGTATTCACTCCAACAAAGAAATAAAATAGTCCGATTCAAAATCTAAACATCGAAAAATATGTATAAAAATTATGATAACTACGATAAATTAAAATTTAGGAGATTAATCGGATAAACGCTGGGAAATTTCTCATTAAACCAAAATAAAAATATTGATCGTATCGATCAAATAAATGATAAAATGTTGTGTTTTGTTTTCAAGGTTACAAAAGGTTACATAATTTATATACAATATGTCAATTAGGATTAGGAGAGGGACAATTTGATCACGCTCTCAATATTATTTTTTATGCGATTACTTTTTGTTGTTGCTATGAAATAAAAAATTGTGTTCATATATTTTTTCTCGTTTTTTGCGTTGTTTTATGATCATTATGTTTGTTCCATTTAAAAAAAAAACATTGATATTTTCTTCTTTTGGTTTATTTGTTTGATGGGAATAAATTATTTTGTTGGTTATGTACACAATGTCCCTTTCTTACAAATTTTTATTATGGTATATCTATTTGAGCTTTATTAGAGAATAAAGTATCTTATTTTCCTTTAATTAATACCATAAAATGGAAAACCCCACGGAAAAATCCTTCAAGTCAGGTGAAAACCAATGTTTATAGTTTCAATTGATTTCAAAAAATTATAATTTTGAGTTACTTTTCATTCAAATATTTCTATAAACGAAAATCATGTCTCTCCATATAAAATGTATGAAGAGAGCGATTATTTTGGTCATTTTAGACTCACTAATAAAAGTTCGTTTTGAACATGGAGGCTTGATTTATTAAGATGGCTTTGGCAACGGAGTCGCACCGCAAACGTCCTGTTTTACATTTTAAGTAGGGTCCCGTACTAAAAAGCATGAGTACCTCGGTATAGTTAGTAGTACTCGTGCGTCGTTTGCAACATTAAATGGAACAAAATAATTATGTTGATGTATACAAAGCATAATTGAAATTCATTCGTAAAAATAAAACCTGAACTTTATAGAAATGCATCTTGAGAAGTTATACTTCTACTTATAGTTAAAATAAACCACTACTTTCTAAGTGAATTTGAACAATTTGCAAACGTTGCTCTGGCGTAAGTAAGTCTATTTATTATGAAATGGTAAACCAAACTAACTAAAAATCAACTGTTAGGTGTCAAATCGGATGCTACTGAAAAAAGTTTTACCAACTTAAAGTTCTACACCTCAAAATAAAACACCTTTTATAATTATGTACATATACGTATAGTTAAATTTAGGGTAATACCACAAAGTTAAAAATCCGCTTGCGCATTACTTTAAGCATTTTTACTTTGTGTTTACACCACCTCTTTTGCTACATACTTTTATACTACCTGGCGTATTCATGGTATAAATTATAATTAGTTGGAGCTTAAAGCTATGATCATAATGTGACACTTATAGTTATTAATACTTAACTGTATGCCTCAATCGACTTAACTAATGCTGTGAGCCTCAAACAACTGAACTAACTAAACTTTTAAAAAATGTAAGCTTCTGCTAATCTTTCACAGGCGCCAATTTAAAAGTCGATTTACGAGGTTACTTTTCGTTGATTTTTCATTTATACTGTGTAAAGTGATGGATAAACATCCAAGCAAGCAAATTTGACATTTTATTTGGTTTAGTTTGGTGTAAGTTGCGGCACAGATTCTATTAACTGTGAAGGTCTGATAATTGAAGATAAAAAACACGATTTCAGGATCTTGTCAGCGACAACATTGAGCTAATTGCCAATCTGACTGTGTGGACTCTGTGTTTGGGGGGTACTGCAAACTTTGGTTGTCAATGCTGCTTAACAGATTTTAAGTACATATACCTATAGTAAAAGTCATGCAGTCAAGCAACAAAATACAGCCCATAGTGAAGTGCAACAAAATACAGCCCTTATAGTGAAGTGCAACAACGTCTCACAATCGCGAGAAAAACAAGGCTGCTGTTGCTAGGAGGGTAGGTAAGCGGATTTGCAGCGAGAATGGTGGAAGGCCAAGGTTCTGAAAGTACAACCCAGCAATGAGCGCAGTTCGCGTAATTTCTTTAAAGGAATTACCGGATTGAACCATACTTTCAGGCCTGCGTCAATCGCCATTCGGGATCGGGATGGAAACCACTGTGTCAATATCGGCGAAGTACTTGATGCATGGAGTGGATCCTTTTCCGACCTGCTTGGTGTTCATCATGAGTCACAGCCTGTTGTTGAGTCACTTCTAATACAGGCTGCGGAGATTTGCATTGAGGGTCCATCCCATGAGGAATTCACGAAGACCATGCAGAGACTAAAACGAAACCGCTCACCTGGGTGGACTGCATTACTTCGGAGCTCTTGATATTCGGAGGGACTGTCTTCTCGACCCTGTCTTCTTTGTGGAACTGTCTTCTCGACCCTATGCGAATAGTATGGCGAACCGAAGTTATGCCTGATGAAAGGAAAGTGGCCACAATATGTCCCATCTTCAAGAAGGGAGACCATTTGAAGTGTGAGAATTATCGCGGTATAGCTCTCTTTTGCACAACGTACAAGTGAATATCAAGAAGGATTTCGTCCGAATCGATCAGTTACTGATCAGGTGTTTTCGCTGCGGATGATTCTATTTAAATATTATGAGGCATCCATCCACGTACATCAGGTGTTTCTGAATTTCCGGCAGGCCTATGACTCGATCAATCGAGACATGTCCGTGATACTCTTCAATCTCATGTTGAAGAACATCTTTCGTAAAACTGAAATAGCTCAGCGCAACATCTTATATAGCCAGTCCAGCAGGTGGTTGCATATGCAGATG
Organism: Tipula unca; assembly: GCA_951394425.1. Lineage (NCBI taxonomy): Eukaryota > Metazoa > Arthropoda > Insecta > Diptera > Tipulidae > Tipula > Tipula unca. Next base: position 129,681,543 of record OX596380.1, read on the forward strand.
ACATATGCGTGATTGGACTGAATATCAACGGAGTGAAGGAAATCCCTGAAGCACTTGTAGAGTTTTCAGCTTCTATTGGACTCCAGATCAATGAGTAAAAAACAAAATACATGATCTCTGGTTGTAAGGACAATGGCACACCAGATTTTGGTAGTGGCCACTACACGTTTGAGGGAGTAAGAAGGTCTAAGTATTTGGGATCTCTTATCACTCACGATAACAGTGTGGGTGAGGATATTACGTGCGGCTAGGAGCCGGCAGTCGGGCTTTGTATCCTCGTAAGTTCTCTGCTAAAATCTAAACACCTATCAAGTACCGTGAAGCTGAAGCTTTACAAAACGTCGATCAGGCCCGTCCTTATGTTTGGATATGAAAGTTGGGCCCTGACGGAATCGATGGATATTGGATGGATACGACAGATGGTTCCTTATGTTTGAGAGAAGAATCATGCGTGTGGTTTACGGCCCAAAACGCGAAGTAGATGGAACATACCGAGCTCTGCACAGTATCGCGATCAGAGATCTGATGAAGATCTCCGATATTGTACATGAAGTTAGATCTCAGCGAGTACACTGGCTCGGTCACTTTCTGCGTGCTCATCCGGAACGAATTTTGCAGCGATCTCTGAAAGAAGAGCTCCATATGGTAGGCGCAGAAGGTGTTGCAGGCGCCGATATATATTCGTATATATTGCGTTAACCTTGCTTTAGGTTAGTTAATCAATTTAGTCGATCGAGGCACACAGCATTAACCTACAGTTGATATCTCAATGGGCTGACACATCCAACTAATTTTAGTTAAGTATTACTGTTATTTCGGATTTGATCCTGCATTATTATTACTATTAATAAGTATACAGGATAATTCTTCAAGTTATAATTAGTTAGTTTATTATTATCCTTAAGTATAGTAAAGATGTTGATTTTAGTGTCGAGGATTTGTATCACAAATTTAATTTTCGAGCTATTTTAATTAGATCAATTAAAAAAAAGAAATTTATATCGAAAAGAGACCAATCTTACTATATTACTTATGGTGAGTAGTATAAATGACTTTTATGAAACTCATTAAGGAATCATTAAAATATCAATGACATTTCGAAATAACTTCACTACATATTACCTAATCAACGAATTCAAAATAGTGTAAAGAAAGAGCTACTTTAAGTTTAACGAATTAATATTAATAGTTAATTCTGGTTCATAACTCAAAACTAACACAAACTATTAATGGAGTATCCAGGCCAAACATTACATTTGCTTTATATAAAGCATTAAGCATTTTAAAAAAGTGAACGTGTCTTTATTATTATTAATTAGTTTTTTATAAACAATATTGTTCTACATAATTCTTTTTCATCTTAATCACATATTTAAATTAAAATATTAAAATATTTTTTGTTTTACATATTTGGTAAATATATTTCCGGTATTGTGATTATTATAATTTAATATTTATACATGTTAAGGAAAAATTGCTTACAAAACACCCTTTGATAACTTACTACATACCTACAAAACCTTACACTAATCGTAAACTACTTAATATATCTACTAATAATTAAAATTTAAATCTATCTACAGTTTTTTATAAAGAGCCGTATTACAACTATTTTTGCTATTATGCAATTAAGTTTTTTTGACATACGTAATTGGATTTGGGATCCACAAACTCTTCGATTTGAATGAAAATGGAAATGTATACCAAGACGGTTTAGAATCAGAAACAACATATTTCTCATAAATCTTTCTCTCCAACAATTCTTTTAATTGAACTGCTAGAAAATATAATAAATACATTTACTCGTATATCACTTGATCCGCCCAGCTTAATTGGGATAATTAACGTTTCTAATTAAGAACAACGATAAATAATAATTTACAGTTTAAACAAATTCATCAATACTTAACTAACTATTTGTATGGGTAATTATCGCAATCGCACACACAATTTAATTGAAGGACAATGCAATTATCATATTATGCTAATTAAATTCCTATACATTGCGTATTCAATAATAATCGATAACCCAATATAAATGATCACGAATTAAGTAGTTTGAACTAATTTTCTAAGTTTACTCTGTATACACATATTGTTTATGTAATTAGAATCAATAATTTTTTAATAAACACGGAATTTTTTCAAAGAAAATGTAATTTCCGTTTCGGAATATAAATAACCTAGTAAAAAAAACACGAGTGGAAATTGTATTTATGAATGTAGTAAATGTTATTAGATGCTAGGAGATTCACTATAAATATGTACATAATACATAGTTACATACGTTTATTACACAATTGAAAATAAATTATATATTACACTTACCTTTTTCCTTTGAAGGCGAGTAGATATTTTTTATTTGCTGGAAAATTATTTGTAGTTACAAATCCTGTGCTTCCCGATCGTAATGGAAAATGTTTATGAAATAATGGTATACTTATATCGAAATTATTTCGTATTTGTTGCAGGCTCATACTGGCCTTGGCCAAAATAGCATAGCCTGGATCAAAACCTAGCGATTGTTCGGAATAATCAGGCCACGTACCAGAATATAAATTAAATATTAAATGATTCCGACCATTATTCCAATAGGATAAACGTTGAACTCTGGATGGTACATTACGTACATAATCATCACTTAATGAATCACGATCTAAGGTGTCTATACCTAAGATAAAAAGGCATGCTTTTTCTGGATCTGATGTATAGTATCGACTTTCTTTGATGGCCGTTAAAATTTTTTGATAATTTGAACTAATTGGTGGTGTAGTACCGAGTGAATTGGCCGGTTCCAACGGATAGATATAAACTAAAAAATTACTAACACATTTTTTATAATCAAAACATGTTTCCATGCGACATGCTTTCGATTTCTGTATTGCAGGTGATTTTAATGATGTATAATATAAATTATTATTATTGATATTATCAGATAGTTTAGATATATATAATGATTGAGAATTAGATGAACTACTTGAAGATAATGATAGTAATGTTGATGTCCTAATAAATGATGGAAGCTTATCAATATCATTATCATCGTCCAGATTTTTTTTAAGACGATAGCCTCCAAAATAACAGTATGCAAGGAATGCACAACAAACAAATACTAATATATAACGTTTTTTAGCTTGCATAATTATTAATTTTAATTTAATTATTATAATTTAATAAAACTTTTATATATTATTATTGGAAACAAATCACTATTTCACTATTTTCTTATTATTATTCTTATAAGAAAAAATCATTTTCTTTAAAGACTTATTTATTTATTTATATATGTTAACAAAACATGACACTGAGACAATTATATATTTATATAACAAACAATTATATTATTTATTTATAAAAAACACTATTTTTATTTATTAAAAAGCCGACTTTGACAACTAAAATTTTTTGCGTATGTAATTATTACACACAAAAAAAATTCACATGGATCGGGCGGAAAATTTCATTTCTTATTAAAACACATTAATATATATTTAATAAAAAATACAAACACATTCACTTTTAATATTATTAATACATTTTATCATCATAATATATAATTCACTTTCAATTTTACAAATGCAACACAATAAAAACTTAAAAAATAAAATAAAACCAAATAAAAAATTTTATCATCACTTCACGCGACCGAACCGACTAATGTTTTGTGTATATAATTTTTTTTATTTATTTCGATTTTTTGTTTTTTGCATTTTTTTATTTAAATTAGTTTTACTAATTGTTGTTCTTTCATTATTCATTTACTTTTAATATTTAAAGGAAGCAAATTAGCAATAATATATATAAAAATAATCGTGCCTGACTTTTAACAATAATATATTACAATAAATAATATACTTTTATTTAAAAAATATACTATTATTTAAAATAAACTAAACTAAAATTAAAAACAAAATCAAAATAAATAACTGTGTGTACTTTTAATAGACGCAAGCGTACAAATGACATTTCTGCCATATTTTCTTTGATGTTTATTATTTTTTGTATGAATTGTTGACAATGAACGCCTTAAATGTCATGTAGTTGGTGAAATAACTAAAACAATCACTTTAACTGTTACTAAGGACATCTAGTGTATAATAGATTAATAGCAATGCAAACGATTTCAAATTAAAAATTTCAAGAATCGTATAATTTAATAATGTGCCAACCAATTTCCTCGACCAATGGCACCGAAAATAACAAAATAAATGTGATCTAATGGTATGGAGATTTGTATTCATTTAATTTAAAACGCAACAATTAACTAACACAATTGTATATGTATACATTATTATTATTTAATCAACTCTTTGTCTATGTATAAAAAAATAGTGTAATCTATCAGAATTTCATTTAGATCTTTTAAATAAATAAATATTTTGAGCATCAGGCCATCAGGCAAAATTAGATCCCAGAAGACGAATTTAACATCAAGAATAATATTAAATAGATATGTACTTGTATATGTACTTCAATCTTCTTATCATTACCATAATTTATTTATTATATTCATAACAATTTATGATGTAAACTGCAGCAGAAGTTATATTTTCAGATAAAAAAAATGAAATTCTCGATTTCAATACTGAAATATTGGGAGAGGTGCAAAATCGCCTAGAATAACGAATTGAAAAAAAATTAGTTTTGTTGCAGTTAAGAATTCTTTCCCTAATGTGTTTTCTGCCGATTAGAGGATCACGAACACCACGTAGCGGATAAATTTTGAATACATACAGTTTGATGTGTATGATTTATTTTTAGAATAAAAATGAACAAGCCAATGTTAGCAAAGGTTGTTTTTTGTATTGATATTTACCATTATCCATACCAGACAAATGGCAAAAGTCCACAAAAGCGACCACAAGAGCCATAAGTATATAAGTACTGGCCTCATACTGTGTCAACAATTTGGCTCCATCGGTTTCGATCCTGAGCTTGGTCTTCATACTATGTTAGACAATCTGAAGAAGCCAAGTCGTCCTCTACACCGTGAAACCATCGTTGCCTGCAACGACCTCTGACCCTACCATATGGTTTCTCTCCTTTCAGAGATCGCTGCACAATTTGTTTCGGATCCGCACGCTGACCAAGCCAGCGTACTCGCTGAGATCTTATTTCATGTACAATATTGGGGATCTTCATCAGATCTCTTATCTCGATATTGTACAGAGCTCGATATGTACCATATACTTCGCGTTTTGGGCCGTCACAAATCACACGCATGATTATTCTCTCAAATGTAAGGACCCATTTCTCGCACTCATCCGTCAGCGCCTAATTTTCACAACCAAATATAACAACGGGCCTGATGAACGCTTTCCACAAGGGATCCTCAATACAAATCTCCAGAGTCTGTATTTAAGGTGACTCCACAAGAGTCGGTAACGCCTGATGAACACAAGCAGGTCGTAAAGTGCCCACTTCATGCGTCGAGTACTGCGTCGATATTGACTCAGAGGTTTCCATGCCGGTTCCGAATGGCAGTTAAATTAGATAAACTTAAATTTCTTCCTCTATCTATGAAAAATCAGAGTAATCTTTCTAGAATTGGCGGGTTATACTTCTTCGTTAAGTGCGCGCAGCGCCCTATACCTTAACTATAATAGAACAAATTCGAAGAACTGTGTGATGAGTTTGTAAAATATACTGAGAAAATACCTATATTCGTAACAGCTAAATATATTTAGTCGAATATTTCAAATTTTATTCTATTCTACCGTTTACTGTGTAGCGAAAGTTAAACATTAAGCATTTTCATTTAATACTACTGTCATTATGTATGTAACGAATTTAATTAGTCTCACTTTATATTAATATAGAAAAGAAACAACTACCAAAATAGTTGTAATTCATGTCTTAAATTAATTTACATCCTATGGAAGGCTATACATTCAAGCAATATCACGATCGGCTCGCTAAACCTCTTATCAATATTTTGTTGAACATCGTATGTTCAAAAAAATTAATTGTCCCTCACTTGATCATATAATCGAATTCGCCATAACAATAATAATAGTACATAACAACAACAAAATCAAAAAGCAAACAATTTAATCAAAATATCAAAATTTCATTTATATTGTAAAAGTGGCCCTTTATGAGCCAACAAGACGCCACGTTTGCTATGAACAATTGCTATAAACATATAGCCGTTTCACTTTATCTTTCATCAAAAAACATTAATGTTATATATGCTGTTCCTGTTCTTATTTGTACTTTTCATATGACGAATCAATCGAAACGAAGGAGATACAAAGCCGTCTAGTATCATTTCATTTCGACAAAAACAAAAAAGAAAGGTACCTTTTAAATAAAAAAAGAAAAAATTAAATTCCACCGACGACGAATACAGTTTTTTTTAATTTAAATTCTTTTTCTTATTTTTTTTAGTAAATCAAACAAAACTAAAATAAAAATTTACTATTAATTATTTTCAATAATATTTTAAGAAATGAATTGACTGAATGAATATTATAATACAGTTTACTATACATTTTTTTTCTGTGAATATAATAACGAAATTTAAAAAAAAAAGAAAAACATTGTAATTCCAAAAGAAAAGAACAAATTAAAATAAAAAAGTGAAAATATGGCAATAAAACCGGGTATAGGTAGAAAAGCTTCAAATAAAAATCCACCCTTTTTAAGTCATGAATTTGTTATACAAAACCATGCCGATATTGTATCCTGTGTAGCTATGATATTTGTTGTTGGATTAATGATCCAGGTAAGTCTGGGATTTGGTACTGATTTTTTAAACGAACATCAAAAGCAACAAAAAATAGTTCCAACACATCTAAAAAAAATGACAAATGTCAAATGTATCTTGTTAGAAAAATTTAGAAAATAGTTGTAAAATTAAGATGTACCTAAATTTTTAAGTACATTTGGATACTGTGCATTAAAATGTGAGGAGTTTAATTAAGAAAACAAGTCAGTGCCTGGAATTTTATGTGGGAAAGTATAAATGTTGCCACGTCGTAAAGTATAAATGTTGCCATGACATAACCTCAACGTTAGATTGTATGTGCCACAGTGTTGGAATATGTCAAGCGTTTAAAATTGTTACAGAGTGACCAATTTATTAAGACATGTTTGCAAAAACTGTTTTGTAATTTGAAGATAATTTTGTAAAAAGTTGATTTGTTGCTTTTGGTTTATGTAGGTCAGGTATTTAGTTAGGTGACGTGACAGAACACTTTCATTCTTGTTTCTAAAACTAATATTACTTTTCTTTTCAGGCTACAAGTTCCATAGCTACAATATTTATAGCACTACATCATAATGTTACCGGTGCTGATCCTTCGGCGGAAAATCCAAGGGGGATTCCCTACACGTACGAATCAGGGTGGAAAGATATATGTGCAGTTTTCTTTTATACATTAATTTGCATCATAATGCATGCAATCTTACAAGAATATGTATTAGACGTAAGTAATATTTATAATAATATATTGGACTTAAACGCGTTACACGATTCTATTTTCTAGAAAATATCAAAAAAACTACATTTATCAAAATATAAACTATCACGTTTTAATGAATCTGGCCAATTAATTGTGTTCTATACAATGTCATTTTTATGGGGAATTGAAGTTATATTGCGTGAAGGATATTTAGGAAAAATTTTCCTGCTCTGGGAAAATTTCCCCGATCATCCAATGGGTTTTTTACATAAACTGTTTTTCATAATTCAACTATCCTACTACATTCATATGCTGCCCGAATTATACTTCCAAAAAATCAAGAAGGAAGAACAGCAACCGAAAATTGTTCATGCACTAAGTGGATTCTTTGTTATTGGAGCCGCATATTTCTTCAAGTAAGTCAAGAAATAAGTAGGTTTATTCTCACAAACCAATATCTAATTTTATGTTTCAGCTTCCAAAGATTAGCTCTCGTTTTACTTACACTACATTATACTAGTGAATTTGTAACACATGCATTTGAACTCGTAGCGATTGTTGACCGTGAAGAGAAATTCGCTCAATGTAAGAATTTAGTTCGTTTTTTATATTTCTAAATGCTCCAACTAAATTCATTTGATTTATTTACAGTTCGTCACATAAGAAATTTACTATTTGTATTGGCACGTTTCTCAACCGTCGTACTATCGGTACTAACATTATATTATGGAACTGAAAATAGTGCACAATCAAATCGTGGCCTTATTGCACTTATTGCTATATGTTCACTTCAAGGTTATTTAATATTTACATTTATAACCGATTTTCTAAAATCAAAACGTGAAAATCAAATGACACAGCAGCAAAATGATGAACAAACTAAAATTAAAAAGCAAAAGCAAAAATTGGACAAAATTAAAAAAGAAAAATTCAAAGAAAGTGATTTACCTGAAGCCGATCAACAAAATCAAAAGAAAATTAAATCAAAATAAGCAAATGAGTTAAGGGATAAGAAAAGATTGCAGATTTTATTTTTTTAATTTTCATCCTACACACCATACAAATAATTTTCATCTTTAATTAAAAGTTGTTTTCTTGTTTTATTATTTTGTAATTACATATTATATTGAACAGTTGCACTGATGATAAAACAATAAATAAAATTTACATTTCGGATTTATTTTTCAAATTTATTCAAATGTTTCTAAATTCCATTCCACAGTTATTTTATTATGACAGGCATAACTAAACTTAAAAATAAAGTATATTTGTAAGGATTTATTTTATTAGAGAACCAGAAATATTGATTTTTTTCTTATTAAAACATATTTGTTTTTTATTGTTATACAATTTATTTAAAAATAAAAAAAATTAAAAAAAATTATTTAATAGCATATCTTTATAGATCATATTTCATATATAAACTGCAACCAAGACGCGTTAGTGTTTGCAAAGTAACGGGAGGATTCCCATTATAATTCGCGTGGAAGATCGGAACCTAACGAATAAATTTTGAAACGAATGTACACCTCGCTTGATGTTTATTTAAATCAGAGTTATGTTTAGCGTTAATGTTGCAGAGTCATGCCACATATTACTAATATGTCATGCCGTAATCGAGTCGAAACTGGGTTGAAACCGAGTTATAAACGTAATAATATATAAAACATTATATTTATAAATTTATTTCAGAAAGAAAGAAATTAACTGTGAATTAAAACAAACAAACAAAAAATTTAATAATGGTTCGCCAGTCGGCAGTAAATATAGAAAGAAAATAACGTTCGTATTTGTGTTGTTGTTAATTTCGACTCGACTTCGTTTATAGTGAGTGCACTTTTATAGAGTTAATTCGACTCGACTACAAATTTGTTAGGTCGAGTCAAGTTAACTATAAGATGACTCGACTCCGTTTTTAGTGAAAGATAACCTATGTTGAACTCTTTTTCATATGGAAATAAGTATTTACTCTTTCCTTAATAGTCAATACCAGACAGATCAAAAGTCAGACCTTAAAATTCCTTTATTCATTATCAAATTTGAGTATTATCAAATTTGAGCATTATCAAATTTGAGCATTATCAAATTTGAGCATTATCAAATTTGAGCATTATCAAATTTGAGCATTATCAAATTTGAGTATTATCAAATTTGAGCATTATCAAATTTGAGTATTATCAAATTTATGTAAATTTGTTAACCCAATTTTCGAGAATATGTAATAAAAACTTAGACTAGCTCGGTAAAATATACAAAAATCAACCTATAATTGTCATATTTATTTGACTATTAAAATTGCCTAATTACCTCTATTTCAATAAATAAAAACTTAAAAGAATCGGACCATATTTTCACATATCTACAAGTTTTGATTACAAGGTCAGCTTATAAAAATTCTACTAGAGGCGCTTTTAATGTTTCCAACTTGTTAAAAGATAGTATTTTCTTGTACCAATATAAATTATAAATGGTATAACGTATAATGAAAATTTAAATTTGCTTTTCTTTTAATAAAATTTCGTTTATTTCGTTAATTCTACGATAATTTAAAATAAACCAATATTTAACATGGCACTGTATTTTTAGTTCCCTTATTCCCTGTCCTCGCAGATGATTTAAAGCTACGGTCATATCATATATTAATAATATATAATATGTGCTATGGTATTCTGAACATCCATTTCGAAATCAGTGACTTATTTAGCATTACCGGTCGTCATTTCGTCAATGTTAAATAATGGTTTACAGACTGGCAAAAACAACTTAATAATCTAGAGTATGTCTAGAATTCTACCATAATTTACTGAAACAAAATAGGTAGTTTTTATGGTAGTATTCCAATACATCTACATAGAAATTGTGTATGGAAAGAGGCATTGGGAAAGATGAAGTTTATCTTTTACACACCAAGCTAATTTGTGTAATTTCTGGTGTAAAACTTCAGTAAAAAAATAAATAAATTTCCAGTTAGATTTAGTTAAGTTTAAAAGAAATTTATGTTATTACAAAACACTTGTCAACATTTTTCTAAAAGGCGCTCTATGGAATTTTCAAATGTTTTATGACTTTCGTTTTTTCAGCAATTAAATAATGTCAGTAAATTTTTCGTATGGTAGGAATATAGAAATATTTAATGGATGTATTTTAATGGCATGAACTATTTTTTTGATTACATATATGCTTTTTTGTAATAACAAATTAGAAAGATAGAATATGAAATTATGAATGACCCGAATGAAATACCAAAATTGAAAATATACTTTAATATTAACTGTTAAATAATTTATTAAGTTTAATTTTAAATAGAAAACAAATATTTGTGAAAGTAATTAAACTTAAAAATAATAAAACGATTTCTTGTAAATAGAATAGGGAAGAAAATTTATCTTTATTTTTAGTGGTGTACCTATAAGTTATAATAAACATTAGGCGCAATTTCTTATCCTTTTTAAGTAAAATTACAAGATTTCTAAATCAACATGGCGAATTTCAGGAAATTTCTTTCGTAGCTTCATTTCGATACGATCAATTTCACCTCCCATTAAATCGACAATATTCTCTCCATGATTTAACATATACGCCTCCAGTTCCTCGGCTGTGGTGAAATGTTTAATTTCTTCAAGCATTTTACTGATATCTTGCTTCTCTAAATACAATCGCGATAATTCGCGACCGTCAAAATCGATTTCAGCTTTGTAACGTACCAATGAATTTCCAATATCGATACCTTTAACATCATGGATAGCTCGTATCATAATATCACTTTCGAGTTCAGAATTTATTTTATCGAGATTCTCTTGTGGTATTGAGCGGCCTACTAGAGCAGTACCATTTGTATAAATGATAAATGAAGCGACAATACCCAGCATCCCACCAACAAGAAGCGACCCTACTGCATCCGGTATAGAAGAGCCTGTGAAAGTCGAGAGTCCCATACATCCGGCAGCAAGTCCAACACTAAGAACGGCAGCTGCATCTTCAGCTAATACAACGTTTACACAAGGATCCTGTCCTCGTAATACATACTCCTTAAAGGTAACATTATTTTTTGCTGCAGCACTTTTAATCGCGTTCACGGCAACCAATAAAGTAGCTCCTTCAGAAATAAATGAACCACCTAATATAAAAAATGCCCAAAAGAAGTCTTCGATCGGCGCTGGATTGATTAATCCCACAATTCCGTGATAAAACGATAGTCCAGTTCCTACACAAAAAATTCCACAACCTGAAATCAACGATGAGACGTATCTCATATTTGCGTAGCCATATGGATGGTCAGAATCGGCTGTTTGGGTCGATTTATGAATTCCATAAGCTAAAATACATTGATTGATTGTGTCCGCAAGCGAGTGAATACACTCAGCAAACATACTATGCGACCCAGTATAAATCCAAGCACCAAATTTGAATACTAAATTGGTCGCGTTAATAACGATTGCGGTGAGAACGACACGGCCCGATTTTCCCATTAATCCAGGTTCACTATCAACCACTGTGGTGCGACTACCAATTTCGCGACGATAATCACGCAGTCGCCGTTTTACTGTAAATATATTCTGCTGATGCTTACGTCTTTCGATTTCGCGTTTTAAACATTCTTGCACAATACGTTCCCGTGATCCCCAAACTTCAATGGCTTTAGTTTCGACATCCTTACGCCAATATACATCGATTGGTGGTTCTTGTTCATAAGGTGAACGTCGTTTAGTTTTTGGAAGTTTTTCTAAATCTGAGAGCTTTAACTGAAATTCTGCCAATGCACGAGCGGGTGTAATAAAATTACGTTCAAGAGACGACCTATTAAAATCTACCCGACTCTTTTTCTTAACTTGTTTCACCAGCAACTTTTCATCGCCTGGTTTCTTTCCTTCTATTGGTTTAATTTTATCAGCCAGCAATTCATTGCTTTTATCAGCATTTATCACATCTTGTGTGGTTTCTCCAAAAACTTCAACATTTTTCACTATTAATTTACCATTCTTCCCGATCTCTAGTGTTGAAGTGGTGGTTCCTCCCGTTATTGGTTCGTTCTTATCTTCAACAATTCCTTTGTTGCTAAAAAGATTATTCCTATAAAAATTTCTTCTTGGTATTAATAATACGGATGATGGATCTGAAGCATACTAATGAAAGAAAATTGTATATAGAATAATGTTACGATAATGGAAGTTTAGGAATAAACATACTTGACAGCACCCACTGGTTATATTTAAATTACTACAAAATACTAAGTTCCCTTTAAACTGATTCTTTGATCTAATCACTACAAAGCGTGCTATATCCATAGCTTTATGTAGCATTTTAGTTATTTAGAAGCTAAACTTCTCAACTATACTTAAAACACTAAAAATTGTAGGATCTGCTCCAACCACCAGTTTTAGATTATGGTTAAACCTAATTTTCAAAACTTTAAAAGATTTTTTTGTATAATTTATATCCTTAATAGTAATTTAAACAATTTCATTGTGATATTTATTATAACTACATATTATTTAATCATAATAATAAAAAAAATTATAATATTATAATTTTATAAAAATAATTTTCTCGCTAATAAATTATTTTAGCTTATATGACAAATACAAATAAAAAAATATAAAAAATCGAGTTTTGTTTTTTATTTTGGTTTAATTTGACAGCCGTGTCCTAAGCAATTGTTGGTTGCAATTAACTGGAAAAACAAATAAAAAATTGAGTTTATGTTGGGGGTCAAAAGAGAATTGAGTTAACTTGAGAGAACAAATTTGGGTTTTCAACTTATTGGTGATAATGATGCAGAAAGAATCGAGTTAAAACCGGCGCATAAAAATTCAAAAAAAAATCTTTTCTTTTAAAACTTGCATTTTATTTCAATTCTCTTATTTATTTATTTTCATTTTTGATGTTGTTGTTTATCGACTCAACTCCAAGGAAGTTTTTACACCAGAGTTCAACATAGATCCAACACAATCCTACAATTTTCTTAGACAAGATCGGAACTCCCAACATTCATTATTAACTTTGGAATAAATGCGAGATATCTTATCAAGCATTTAAGTGGGTCGAAACTGGGTTGAAATCGAGTTATACTTATAACGTCGTATGTAAAACGTTTTAATTTCAAAAAGGATTTTAGAAAGGAATAATAAAGCTTTGAATTAAAAACTGACAAATAAAAAATGGAAAATGATGTAGTAATGGTTGGCCAGTCTGCAGAAAATGGACAAAAAATAACGCTCACATTTTTTTTGTTGTTCTGCACAAATTTGTTAGGTCGAATCGAGTTAATTACATGATTACTCGACTCCGATACCCTAGGTTGAACCCCTAACACAAACGAGCTAATAAACGAAATAATGGGTGCTTTGAGAAGTTCAAAATATTCAAGAGAATTTAGAAAAAACATTAAAAACCCAAATAACAGAAAATGAGTGTACATTCCGCGTTACTATATGTTTCGTTAAAAATCAGTATACATACTTTCAAACTAAAGGTGGCACACCAAACGTTTTCGTTTTTAACGAAATCAATAGCACCAAACATTTTTACAAATCAATAGATAGCACTAAACGATTTATATTTTAAAAACGGGTATGGTAGTTAATCCCTATTCAGAAAATCCGGAGTAATAAAATCTCACTCCACAAAATCCCGACTTAACGATATCTCAATCCAATAAATACTCGTCTAAGTAAAATCCTAACTCAATAAAATACTAACGCAACCAAATCCTGGTGGTACAAAATCTCGAAAATTTCCCGACTTTAAAAATAAAATCTCGCGCGATATTTTATTTTTAAAAGTCGGGATTTTTGGAGATTTTCGTTATTACATTACTGTATTTATTGTGGACGATTAGATTGTATATTTCGTTTTTTCTTTACTGATTTTTTGAACCATTTTAGCTTTGATGTATACTTCAAAGAAAAAAGATATGATATTAGATTAATTATTTCAGCACGTTGATAATATGTATGTATGTAACTTGTTTGTTATGCATGAAACTTGTTTGATATTTTGTATCAATTTATGTTTCTTTGTCTTTTGTATAACATATTTATTTAATATTTATACTAGATGACCCTGATTTATATTTACGCTGAATGGTTGTGGTTTGTTTCTATTCTAGGGGTAACCAAAATAGTACAAACAAATATGCAGCTGCAATAAAATGGTGTATCTGCACTTTTCATTGTGAATCTCGGCTAATCTGTATATTTTAATTTATGCACAAATTATAGCCATGGCTATACTAAATGTAAGCCTTCAATATCAATCACATAAATATGCTTGCGCTTTTTTAGAAGTATTTGTATAAAACAATTTATTTATCCAAGACCTAAGCATGTTAATATAAATAAGCATGTTAATATAAATATCGTATAAAGGACACAAACCAATTGGTATATTCAGCGGTTATCTAAGACACCAATCACCATAGTCGCAACCGATTGGTGAGCTATAGTAAATCTGTTCCATAATACTATCACGACGGAAACCCAGTATTAGTGTTTTATTCACACTGACTGAAAAACCCAAGTTTTAAATTTTGATCTTTGTATTTCATATATGTATATATATATATATATATATATATATATATATATATATATATATATATATATATATATATATATATATATATATATATATATATATATATATATACATATATATATATATATATATGTATATATATATATATATATATATATATATATATATATATATATATATATATATATATATATATATATATATATATATATATATATATATATATATATATATATATATATATATATATATATATATATATATACATATATATATATATATATATGCATGTATTTTTACACTAACAATTTATCCAATATATCACAACATCAATAGAAATACGTTTTGTTTTAAACTTATCGCTCGTATCAATTATAATTTTCTAAAAAATGAAACAAAAAACGGGGAGATGGAATTTTCTGGAGATTTTCTTTTAAAGTTCGTTACATCTTAACCATGCCAATAAAATACTTAGAACCGGCTGAAGAAATGCTAATTTTCATATATCATTATATATGTACCGTGATGTCATGTCTAATTTTAATTGAATCTGAAGCTGATGATTTAGTTCACCCATGGCAAGGAGAACATCATGTACGAGCGGTTTACTAAGCGAAACTAATTTTGGCTGGTCTTTTACCCGTTGAAAATCATGCGCAATCATTCTTAATGCATAACTTTTTATATCAGGTACATTCATGTTATCAGCTGCCTCAAGAATCTGCAGCACATTTTCATGGCTTATATTATTCTCTAGATTGTGTTTGCAAAATGCCTGGAGCCGGTTGTTTGTAAAACCATAAAAACAGGACGCTTGAAATAAGTAAAGCGAGTCTTCGGCCGGCATTTTTGTGTCACCGTAGTAGATGTATCGCAGCAGGGAATCAAAAGCTTCACGCGATGGGGAAATATCCCCGATTTGAATCTGAAAATTAGAAAATATTAATATTATGCTTAATAGAAGTCAAACCGACCATATACATACATTAACGGTTCGATCAGGAGGCATAAATGATCGAAATAAAGCTTGAAAATATGTACATCTAGCAGCAAGAACTGTTTTATGCGCCGGGATGATAATGCCATCGAGGATTAGATTTATATCACAAAATTCTTTTCCTGTAGTTTTGAGAAAAACTGCCATATCACTTTCTAGGGTGTATCCATTACTATTGCTTAAGGCTTTTTCACATTTAAGCTCATTCCCCGCTTTAGCCGGATTTAAACGTCGCCTAATAACATCAACCATCAAAGATTTTTCTAATCCAACAAATTCATTCGACATTACAATATCAGAAAAATTATCATCTTTAATAATATATCCAAGACAATATTCTTTGATTCTTGCTAATCTGTAAACGTAAACAAAGATACTTGGTTATTCGGGCCGATCATTAAATTTGCATAAATTTACTGCATTTTATCAGAATTATACAGTGCGTCCAAAACATTTTTCTTCGATATCTTGAACTCCAAATACTGAACACAAAGTTGTTCCAATCGTGGCATAAAAAATTCTACCGCCAGCTGATAAACATCCATCATAAACACCACCAGGTTGGTGCTAAATGGGTCACGAACTATAGTCGAAAATACTACAGGGATCAGAAATATACAATGCTCAAAATTTACATAAGTGGCTTACATTCTATGCGATCGTTATAAATATAATATAACACCAACTCAAACGCCTCACTATTCACGGCGGGAAGTTTTACTTCAAGCAGCGGATGTTGATCGAAAGGCACTTCAGCTGTGCCAAATAATTTTTCCAAGTGTTTATTCATTGCTTCTCGGGAAGATCTTTAAAAAAATATTAATAAAATACATAAACTTGTAAAAGATGTTAAACTGTTTACAATATTTTTGCCCTTAAATATTCTGATCGTGCTGCAATTATAGCTATATGTGCTGGAATTTTAAGTTCTTCTTCGCCAACAATAAACTGAACATCACAGAATTGTCGACTTGTAAAGAATTTCCCAAAATCTTCATGTAGCGTACATCTAGGATAGCTTGAAAATTGGAATCGATACATGTCACCACTGCGAACATTATTATCTACTGTTCCACCAAAGATGTACATTGCATCTCCGATTACCGCAGATGCATGATAAACACGCCCTGATGGGATTTGCGAATCTGCGGCCGGTACAATAATCGACCAAATTTGTGAATCAAGATCATAGCAATGTAGGTCATTTGGAAGAGTAGAATCAGCTGAACCCCCAAAAACATACAGAAAACGATCATGATGTACCATTGTGTGACCATAACGTCTTGCAGGAGGTGGTGGGGCTCCACGTAGAATATGCTCGTTCGATATTCGACGCCAGCTTAAAACGCAAATTAAAATCATATCAGTCAATAAATGAATATGAAATCGACAAACTTACTTTTTCTCCTGGAAGTTGAACTCAAACAATGTATTGGTAATCTGAAGACCACTCTGTCCGGAAAACACATACATACATCCACGTGCTACCGCAACTGGAAAATTACAACATGTTGGTGGACGATCCCCTTTCTGTTCAATCTCTTCCCATTGCTTCATATCACCAGTAAGCGAGATTGTCCACATATCATTTAATCGTACATTCCCATCATAGCCAGCGTATATCCAAAGCTTATTATCGTACACTGCAGCTCCATGAGCAGATCGAGGCGCCGGTGTACGTCCCACAAATTTCCATTCAACCCATTGTGCCGTATGAAATTTATACTCGAATAAATCATTTTTGTTAGTAAGATTTGAATTCGAATGAATATCACCAGTGTAGCCCCCAAATATAAAAATAGAATTTCCGTGAACAACTGCAGAATGGTGATATCTTGGAGCTGGAGGTGTGCCGGTTGAAAATGACCGAGCCCATGATTTATCCTTTACATCAAACCGAATCAAATCATTTAACATGCTTTTACCATTGTCCCCACCAAATACGTAAATTGCATCTCGAAACGCCACCACAGTATGTTTGCTGCGTCTTGCACCCACAAACTCGTCACACTCAAGCATCCGTTTCCATTGGTGTACGGTCTCAAAAGGAGCAAAATCTAATGTCAATGCATGATAAGTAGAGTCCCGGGTAGAAATCGAAGAACCCTTGTAGTCTTTATATTTCAGCACACATGATGATCCACTCTGAGAGAGCATATTACACACTACACAAGTTGTCCCCAGCGATACGTCTACTTCAATTCAAACGTACTTTTTTTTATTTATTATTCCACTTATTTTAATCACTCAACATGGTCTTTTCTAATATGTGGAAGAAAGAAAAAGAACTCTGCTCATGAAAAAAATCTATAATTTTTTCATTGCGTGGGCGTACAGACTGGAAAAACAAAAGAAAAATGTTTGCTCACTTATGTGTTGTATTATAATTATAAAGCAACACTCAATTTTTAGTAATATTATACTGAATAATCGTATAATCGAATTAAATCTAAACGTTTAAAAATTATTAAATAAAAGATATTTAGATTTTCTGAATTTTTGTTTTATTTATTTTTGTTATTGTTATCAAAGAGAAACAAATGATTAAAGTCGAAAAAATTGTTGATCGAAGATGTAGTAGATTATTATAGTATATACATATGTCAATTGTCAATCAAATGTAACCACATTTCCATCTTGATATTTGTTCAATTTAGTACTGGAATTGACGAATTGGAGCAGCACTTATGAAGCAACAATATAATTAGAAAATAGATTAATCGTATACGGTATAAAAATTTAATTATTAATAATTTATATTAAAAAAGACAAAATATTATAAAATACTAAATTAATATTACCTACCTATACATTTTATGTAATGAATCAATTAAATGTTCATAATTCCGAAAAACTCGTAACTAATAACGCTTACATAATCGACCCCAAGGTCCTGCGTTGGTTCAGGTAAAACAAATTCGTGTATGGAATCCGTGACATATCCGTGACATTCTAACCAATTGGTGTTCTGACTAGCGACAATTCGGAAAAATGGTAATCACGGCCGATATGGAGGAAATAGTAAATAATTATACATAATCAGATTTAAATTTCAATATAAAAAACGAACTTTTTTTTAAAATTTCTTAGTGATCTAACATTTTTTTTTCTAAAAATAATTCATAAACAGTTTGACATTCATAAAAGAAATTTATTTTCATGTTTTGAGGGTGTTGTTTTCGACTCGAATCCTAGGATATCTTTCACTAAAAACGGAGTTGAGTTATCTTGTAGTTGACTCGACTCGACCTAACCAATTATAAGAATATATTATATATCATAATAATATATACGCCATAACTCTCTTTTCATATGGACCAATTTCGACTTATTTCTTATCGCATATCTTAAAATTTGTAAATGCGTAGCTGTCAATCTCAAATGTCACTTGAGATTAACAATAATAGATCTAAACTAATTAAGCATATAAAATAAAATTTAATTAATATTTGTGTGTACTTGTTGATATTGCAACTCAAATAACTCTAAGTAAACGGTCAATATTTTGACAATTGTTTGTGTGGGAAAAACTTGACAGAATTGCTCTGTTAAAATATTTTTTGTAAATTTCAGTACCTTTTTAAGGTGGGTTCGCAAGGTCGGATATATACCCTAGCTATTCACATCCAACCTCTAAACTAATAAAATCACCAAGAAAGTTAATCTATAATCAAAAAAATTCATCTATTTCTCCACTTTCAATATAAAATATTTTTATCTTACGGTCGTATGTAAATAGCTCGGGTAAATATCCGACCTCACAAACTCACCTTAAAGTTCAGGATTTTTCTCAAAATTCAAAAAAAGAGTACAAGAAAAATATTTTTACCCACGTAATTAATGTCGTATATATTTATTATTAATGGTATACATATATGTTATAACCGTAAAGTCAAGTTAACTCTAAAACTATTAACGTAGTCGAGTGAAAAAACAACTAAAATATGAACGTTATATTCTTTCTACATTCTACCGGCTGGCAAAGCATTATCTCCACCATTTCCACAGTTTAATTATTTCTTTCTAAAATAAATATTTAAATAAAAATGTTTTATATATGATGTTTTTACTTGGTTTCAACCCAGTTTCGATTCGACTCCGAGTTTACTCTGCAGCATAAACGCAAAAATAGATAACTCGGATTTAATCCAAAGTTAACTACAAGATGGTCAACCCTGAGTATAAGCGCACTATTTAATGTCGAGTTCTTTCGTGCAACAAAAAGTTTTGTACATCATTAAAATAGCAAAAAATGTTGCCGGTTTTTTGATGTACATCACTTTTCGCTACAAAAAAAAAAAAAAAACTTTGATGTATAGTAGTATTCAAATCTCGCTGGAATTCTGACAGTAATCGCGCAGAAAAAATATGGCGGATACACAGTGAAAGTGATGTATTAAGTACAATAATTCATGTTGTTTACATTTTAATGTTGTATTAGTATTAAAATGGAACGTTTTTAATCACAAAATGTTTTTATAATTAAACTTATAATCACTGACACTTTTAAAATTAATATTTAATTCGATAAACTAAGAATTAAATTGAAAACTGATTTTGCTTTTTATGTTGTTGTGGTTTTGTTCGATATGAATGTCATCATTTGGTCATCTATTTTCCCTAGTCCGTACCAAAATTAAATGTTGACATTGTTTCCAAAAGGCGTGCAATTTTTTTTTTTGACTTATTAATTTTCACTTGAATAATGATTGTAATAACATAAATACATAATCATTTTGAATGTTTTGTGTATTAAAACAGAAATATAATTCTTTTTATTGGTTTTTAATTATTTTATTAAGGTTTACTACCTACGATAAATGCGACCCATCAAAATTTTTATAATTTTTTTTTCTACATCACTGAAAACTGCGCAGAACAACTAAAAAACATTTTTTTTAAAGATCTGAATAGGACTATACATACATCAAAAATGGAAACGTCGATTTTTTCTTCCGTTTTAACTAACACCAAATATAATTATGCGTGAAATCGAAAATGTAAACATAAACAAAACGAATCATCATTTGAATCATCATAAATAAAATCACAAAACATGTACATCAAAAATATAAAAATATTAAAATAGTTAAAAATAAACAAAACGAATCGTCATTTGTAGTCGTTTCGTGTTTCTCTTGTTGTTCCTAAAATACGTGTTTATAAAATTAATGTTGAATTATTTCGGATCAAAAAAATTGATATATGTACATACATTAAAATTTTTAAAGTGTTTTTAAAAATACCGAATTTTAACTAACACCAACAAGTGTTCATCTATCTAATTCATACCCATTCTTTCTGGACAGCGAAAATTTGATTTTCTTTTAAACTTGAAAAAACTTCGAAAACTTGAAAAAAATTAGTGCAGTCTTTTAGAGTTAACTCAATTAGACTCTACAAATTTGTTAGGGTGAGCCAAGCTAAGTACAAGATTACTTGAGTACGTTTTTAGTGAAAGATTGAACCTCTAATACAAACGTACTAAAAATTGCAATGTTTAGATTTCGGCCAGTTTCAGTGCGAAACCGTAGGTCGACAATCGACATCATCAACGTCAAAAATATAAACTTTATAAACTGTCAAATGCTTTTAAATTTATTGATCGCAGCGTATCCATTGCCGAAGTTGATGTATAAAAATGATTTTATTTAATTTTAACAAATATAATATTAAGTTTTAATGGATATGCTTTAATAAGTAATAAAATAATTAAAGTATAATGACACATTAATATAAAAAACAAGATAAAATAAATAAATAAATGGCGGGAGTGGGACAAGATTATTCATTTCAGAATCTGGAATCGGCTGTAAAATTAAAATTTTTAATTATGTGCTATTTAAATTATTGGTAATTTTTAATATAATATTTGTATTTTAAATCACTTTAAGGTTCAAAATGCGGGAAGCCAATTAAGTACAGTCGCTTCAAAACTAGTCGAAGTTGAAAAGAATTTAGGTGAGGGGGTTGAGGGAGAAGTTGACAATGTTGTTGTAATGGAATTACTTGAATCGATGACGGAAGTTAAAAATGAATACCAAAATTTGCGTAAAGATATAAAAGAGGTGCAACAGCTGCAACGTGAAATGAATAATTCATTACGATATCAAATGAAAATGATGACCCAAACGTTTGCAATTTTAAAAAAGAAAATCGAATTAAATGCACCGCCCCATTAGACGAAACAATCAACCTTCCTCAACCTAACTGCATAACTAGTATTTATAACCAATTTGGTTTGTGTTTTAGTAGATTTAAATGTTTTTTTGCTTGTTTTTTTTTATATTTATAAACTTTTACTATAATTTTTAAGCTTCATGTATAAGATTCAATGAAAATCATAATACTGACAAATAATTATAAAACACCGAAAAAATCGGTCTATTTTTACATTAAATATAACTAAATAATATACATATATTATATATATTAGTTGCATGTCCAAGCTTATAAATGTTTCTTTTCAATTTTGAAATCGATTGGTCATTATGGGCAATGATAATTCAAAATTATATATTCGTGGAGAATTTTCATTTAATCGTTTTTAACGCCTACAAGTGGAAAGATACGTTAACAGTGCAATCATTTCTTCAATTTCATTATTTTATTATAATGTATATATATCTTAATATGTTACGATAAATGTGATTAATCCGGAAATTTTGCATAATATGATTAGACATTGTATATATTTGAAATCCTCCTAAAACTCTTAACATATATTTTATATCTTCAAAAACATATGTATTGTACGATTTGAATGAATGATTTCATTAAAATCTCGATTGTCATTACCTGTTAAAACGTATTTCTGTACGTATAATTCAATTTTTCATATGAATCCCGATCATTAAGGGACCCGTATTTGAGGCTTAAAAGAGTCATGACATCGATTAAACTAGAGTTCAGAATTTGTATTTGGTTAAATTCAATTGAAAACCTGGGGCTTGGCGAAGATTACTGAATAAATAAATGATAACAGGCCAAAAGTAGTGGGTTACCAAGATTACCTAAATGGTAAACCATATGGAAAGCTCGTTAACGATTTGTTCAGGATGCTAAATAAATAAAAAATATTGTATTGTTAAAAATGATGGTCATAAAAATATACTCACGGTATGATAGAACGAATCATTTGGAATTTTAAATTATGAAAATGAATGGGGAATTACGGATTGAAAATAGAAATGAGAAACTGCTGGTCTAAATATTAGCTCAGTGGACTTAAACAAATGCAGAATATCTGCATAAACTGTTTTTTCAATTTTTGTTATTCGTTTCAGAAATTGAAACTATTGAATAATGTATTTAATTTTTTATAATTTGTAACTAAGGCAGCATATATTAAAGAGTGTACATATTTCATCTTAGATAAATGCCAAAACTACATCTCGCCTTTTGTGGGATTTTATAGCACAGAACGCTCTAAAATATAATTTATATATTAATAAAGAAAATTTATTAATTAATAAAGAATACCCTAATTTAGAACTCCACTAAATCATTCTTCGTTTATAACTTCAAAATAGGCGCCTGTTTGCGCTTATTTTGAAGTGTTCTCGAAATCAATAAATCTTTTTCATCAGTTTTATAAATTAATAAATAATTGAATAACATAACGCTTTGTCAAGATTAATTTTCGATTTATATTTCGATATATAAGTTTGGATTTAGACTGTCGTGCATGATATGAAGAATCTATTGTAGTAATGAGTCCTTTTGTCTATAATTATGATATAGCCACAACTTTATAAAAAGTCGTTTAATGCTCAGGTTCAAATAAATTATTTACCCACAGCAAAACAAAAACTGATTTTATTTTTATTGCAGTAATTCCAATATAATAACTATATTATAGCTAAATTATTATTCACAAATATTATACAACACTAATTCTGTTAAAAAAACTTTAAATTATTTCTGACCACAAAATATTAATTGAATATTTTTTCTTGGTCCGAAAAAACGAATGAAAGCATTTTTCGTATTGATTTTCTATACCTTAGAAAAAGCAATATAATTTTCCGATTTTTTTAAACCGAAAAGATTAAAATTTTTGGCTTTTGATGAGTTTAGTTTTCCTGTAGGCAATCCAACATTTTTATAATATTTTTTATTTATATCGAAGCTATCTCGATTTACTTAGCAATCATATCTCTTGCTCTTTCTCAGTACCAAATATAATTCAAATAATAACACAAATAACGTTTTTATAAACAATAATAAATCAACACTAGTATATAAAGATACATTTTCAATTAGTAAATCAATAAAATTACAGAAACGCACTACTAATAATTTAAATTTAGTAGTTTAAGATAATAATTAAATTTAAGAAATTAATTAATAAAATGAAAATCCCCTATTAAGTAAATAAATACATGTCTGATACTATGTATTACTTCATCCTAAATTCAATTATTTATATTTTATATTATACATTTATGTTAATTAATGAAAAAGGATGTAAAATTAGGATGATGCTAAATACGCCTTATTTTGTTGTAATTTAAAATATTAAAATATACTTCTTAGAAAAAATATGATTTATAAGCACATTTTTATTTATGATCATTTGATATATTACTTATTTCTACACACATAATTATGCCAATAATTTGAATAATCATTAATTATTTTAAGCAAATCAGAAAAATTCCATACAACATTTTAAAGCTTTTAATACATATTTTTATCTTAAATTTATTTTGTTATTATTATTTATAATTATGTATTGGAAAATAATAATATATACATATATATTTTTTATATTGGTATTAAATTTTATTATATATAAATATTTATATAGTTAAAAAAAAAATTTCACAAAAGAAAATAGGAAAATCAATTAATACGTAGTATTTTTATGTTATATATAGCGCCATGTTAATTTTTGTTCAGAAACGATCAACATTTGAATTATAGTGCTACCAGATATTTATGTACATATGGACCTACATAATATATAAAATATATTTGGTAACATAATTTTATGCTTTATGTTGTTTTTATGTTAAATTATAATTTTATTTTAAATTTATTACTATAAAATAAATCAATTTGTGTCAAAAATTAAAATTATTCGTATACATATATGTATATAAAAAATCTAACAAATACGAGAAAAATTACTGTGTGTTTGATTGCACATAGCATATGTTATATGCATACACATATTACATAATATGTTACAAAATTATTAATATAATATTGCTAACTAGAAACATATCTAGTTTGTTGTTTTTATATAATATAATATTAATATTTTTATCTTACAATATTTATTTATTAACTTGAAATTTAAATACACAAAATATGTAAACGTTACCTGAAGACGAATTCCTTGGAATGTATTACCTATATATAATATCGTATATACTGATAAAAATAAACAATAAACAAAATAACAATTCAATAGTTCAATTTTAGAATACCTACCTATTCATTAATTTTTTTGTAGTTTTAATTTATCCATTGCAAAGATGATTCAAGTGAAAGAAATTTCAACATTTCACGAGTTCACATTAAAATTGAACATTATATAAGAAAGATAAATAAGCCGAATTCACGAGTGAAGATAGTATTTAATTCGCGCCCCCTAAGCCAAAATCAACTAAACACTAAGAAATATTTGCCCAATTTTGTTTTTGCTTATTTATTTGTTTATTTTATATGTATAATGTTAATATTTTGTACAGATAATTAAAATTTTTATCCGCATTCATTTTAATATAATAAATATTTCAATAATGTTTGGGAAGTGGATGTATTTTGAAAAATTTATTTTTGAACACATTATTATGTAAAATGTAAAAAATTATATTGGATAGAATCACATCTCTAGCGGAAGGCTTAGTTGGTGACTATCAAGGAGGATTTCGACCGAATCGATCAGTCACTGATCAGGTCCTTTCGCTGCGGATGATTCTATCAAAATATTATGAGACATCCATCCTCGTACATCAGGTGTTCCTGGATTTCCGGCAGGCCTTTGACTCGATCAATCGAGAGAGTTTGTAGTCTGCCCTGGAATACCTAGGAATGCCAACAAAATTGGTACGACTGTGTAGAATGACATTAACGCAGTCTCATTGCTGTGATAAAGTTGAGAACAGGCTATGGAGGATTTTTGCAGTTAAGTCGTGTATTTGGTAGGGAGATGCTCTGTCCCCGATACTCTTTAATCTCATGTTGGAGTACATAATAATAAAACTGAAACACCTCAGTGTAACATCTTATATCGCCAGTTCAATCAGGTGCTTGTACATATGCGTGATTGAACTGAATTGCAACGAAGTGAAGGAATTACTAGATCCGCTTGTAGAGTTTTCAGCTTCTGTTGTAATCCAGATTAATGAATCCAAAACGAAGTACATGTTCTCTGGTTATAGGGACATTGGTTCATCGCCGGTTGTTATGGATGGGTGTGAAAGTTGGGCATTGACGGATGAGTACGAGGGATGGCTCCTTACATTTGAGAGAAGTATCATGTGTGTGATTTACGGCACAAAACGCGAAGTAGATGGTACATACCGAGCTCTGTTCAATATCGAGATCAGAGATCTGATGAAGATCCCCGATATTGTACATGAAGTGAAATCTTAGCGAGTACGCGGGCTCGGTCACGATCTGCGTGCTGATCTGGAACGAATTGTGCAGCGATCTATGAAAGGGGGCTACTATATGGTAGGTAAAGAGGTTGTTGCAGGTGACGATGGCTCCACGAGTTAGACAACGACTAGGCTTCCTCAGATTGTCTAAGACAGTATGGGCTTAAAGAACTGTTGATTATTATTATATTATGTGAACTACTCATTTTTCATTGCAGCAAAATTATTAAATTGAATTATCAGGTTTTATTAAATGTATAATTATACAATGTTGTCACGCAATTTTACTATGAAAATGCAATGCACATGTATTATTAGTAGTACTGTAGTACAGTCATTTCCCTTGTAGTGTTATAATTTTATAAGTTTTTATTAATAAAACGAAAGTTATATTTGAATGTTTTATTTTTTAACGGAAGCTGTAAATGAAGTCTATTTAAAATGAGTCAAATTTGAGTTTTATTAGAAATCTTACAAGTATAATTTCAATAGAAATCAATATTTCGAATAGAAAATGGAATTTCCAAGGCCCTTAAGCGAAACTTCCAAATATGTATCCAAACCCATTACTACGTATTTTTGAATCGTGACGAAATTTCACGGATTAATTTTAAAATTCGATGAATTTCTGTAGTTTTCTTGAATTTTAAAATAATTTTTCCATTATAAAAAAACTTTTAATGTCTAGAGTTATATGAGGATATTGCGAATTTAAAAACATTAATGAAGCATTATTTATATAGGTAAGATTAGATTAGATTTTAGAAGAATATTCTCTAATATTAAAAAAAAATTGTAGGAAGTTTGAAGAATTGGCGAGATTTTAAAACAAATTTAAAAGAAATTCTAATATTTAAAATTATAGATTATTTGAATAAGAAGATTTATAGAATTTTGAACCGTGACAAAATTTCACGCATCAAGTTTAAAATTAGACGAATTTAGCAGATTATTTGAAATTTGATTATATTTTCTGCTTAAAAACGTATGAATTTTAAAAAATTGATCGAATATCTGAAAATTATTATTAATAAATAAATTTTAAAAGAATATTCTCTAATAGTAAAAATGTTAGAAGAATTGGCCATATTTCTTAAAACTTTTAAACATTTTCTCTAATATTTAAATTTAAAGTAGAAAATTAATATTAAAAAATTAAACAAGAAAATGAAATGCTCCAAAAATCGAAAATTTTGTAAAATAATAAAATAAAATATGTAAATGAAAATGAATCTCAGCATCAGACAATAGACAAAATTTCTTTCAGTATATGTACTACCAAATATTTATTTTAATTAAATGCTTTATTTCATTAAAAAGTTTAAATAACCGTTTCATTAAAAAGTTTATTCGTGTATCGTGATTGTAAAAAAGATTTTATACTTCGTTTTATTTTACATTTTTCAATTTTATCGAATGTTCCGTTACGATTAGGATGATTGATGCAGCTCCTTATTACGAATCTAGCGATACAAAAAAGTAAATACATATTACAAAAAAATGTGGAAATAGACAAGATATCAGTGTGTAGTATATTTAGTCAAGTCTTGTGTCTTCATCTTTAATTTATCATTATCTTTTTTAAGCCCGATTCAATGAATTCCGGTAGAATTATTATATTTTATCCTACTTCCATCAATCGAGCCCGAAAATGACAACTTAGTTTCAGCCAATTAGTAGTTTACTAACGTGCCTTGAACCTGTATAAAGATTAATAGAAGCTTTTCACAATAATTTGTTTATTAATAGTAATAATATGGAATTTTGAAGAACTGGAACTTCGATTCTGCCCATAATAATTGAAAAAAAATTAAACTCAGATGTATGTTTAGTTTACAATTTTTTTCTATTTAATATTAATAAAAAATACATCACTTCATTATTTTAAATTCTTATAATAATTAGTTTTTTATAATTTTTTTGTTAGATCATTTTTAATTTAGGTAATACACAGTACATAATTGATCGAAAATAAGAACAAATTTTAATTTTAATTAAAATACAAAACAATTAAATCAATGGTAGGTATCGATTTATGTTCAATGAAGCAAAACAAATTTTAATTATTAATTAATCAATATTCCTATGCTGATTGAGAATAATTGATTCTTTTTCTAAATTTAATAAGTGAATGATAAAAAAAATGAAATAATATATGTCATACGTATTATTTACTAAAAAGACGCGTTTAATCTGGTAGATCGATACTGATTATAGGTACCACTGGTTTTAAATGATCATTTTTTTTGTTGGACTTGTTTTTAGATTTTTTGTCAAATTTTTCTAAATCATCTAGTTGTACATTTGTTTCAAGCGGTTGACCACTTTCTGTGTGATAAGATATATTACCATATTCTTGTAAAAATGGCAGTGAATTTAATAAAAACTGACTGAAATTTTTTCGTATTCCAAACCACCCTGTAACGATATTTAAACTTAATTTAGGTAGCGCTGGCATAAATATAAAGACCCTGAACTTACATTTATTTCCACCTTTTGCGCTAAAACTAAGTAATATTAATGTAAATAATGCTAATAATAATGGTCCAGCAACACTTGTATAGTTCCACTTTAAGTCTCCATCTAATTTGTCAGCTAATAGCACTTGAAACACCAAAATTGGAAGAACTGTTAGACAGTTGCCAATGGCAGAATTTATGGCTGATTTTCTCTGCTGTGCTGATACCTCAGGTGCTCGTAGTAAAATACCACAAAAAATTATGCTGTATAAAACGCCAACTAAACTTAAACATAATACGATCCAAAGTGGAACAAAAACCACTTCCCAGCTCCATGTTACAAACCCATCTAATTTTAGTGGTAAAAAAACAAATTGCAATGCATTAACAGCTAAAAATAATTCAAGCTCGAATGACCGATCATGTTTGACGGCCCAGACGCAAGCGCCCACACTTGCTACACTACCAAATATTAATGGTATAAATACAAGCACCCATAAATGGCGTAACGAACTTAATCGGTCGCACGCCAGTAGTTCAAACATTAACAGTATTAAATGGAGTGATAGGGAGATTAACATCGCCTTAAAATGAGAATATGAATCTCCTTCAAGTCTAAAATGTAAAATAACTACGTCTTAATTACTTCTTTACGAAAAACAATCAATTATTTTCTTGCCTATAGTGTGGATATCGACACCAAACTATTGCTCCAACAGTTGCACCTAATGTTGCTATTGCCTTCCATAACCAGAGTGGTGTAAATATTGCCCAATAAGGCCAGTCTAAAAATGACAGGAAAACAAATCATTACGTGAAATTAATTAAAATTATGTTTTATATTTTATACTCTCTGTAATAAATTACTATAAAATCTATATTATGTGTCCTACCTATAAATCCATCCAATTTTAAACAGAATAATAATGTAAATGTGAATAAACAACAATGAACGACAAATTTGCTGTATAAAAAAATTAATTATTTTTACAAAAAATTACTTTATTACATAGAATTCATTATTACCTCGGATTAAAATCCTGAAACAATGTCTGTAGATTCATTTTATTTAATTATTTATTATTACAGATATAATTAATTATTATCACATGGTTTAAATAATTAGTTTATGATGTTTTTTGATAAAAAGTTTCACTTTTTATTTTCAAATAAAAATTCGTATTATGTATTTTGAAATTTCAATTTGAACTTACAATTATTTTACAAATTTTGACATACTTGAATTTAAAACAAATTGTCATGTTAATAATATTTTAGAAGATTTGTACTAGATTCCAGATTCATTTTCAGGGGATCGAACTAATATAATTTATAATTGACGATTGGAGCATCACGGATTCCACGTAGCGGAATTTTTCTAAAATAAAATTAGCTATCCATTGACGTTTAAAATAAAAAAAAACTTGACGTTTAAAATAAAACTATCTATCCATTGACGTTTAAAAACACACAGCCACCTAATTTCGAATATAAAAACAACAACACAAACTTCAAATGGATCGTTCTTTTTAATAATCATTTTTTCCGCGAGAGGAGCTTTGCCTACTTTTACAATCGTCAATTCTAGAAAACTAATACACTGCCATGAAATATTGACGATTGTAAAAGTGGGGAAAGCGCCTCTCACGGAAAAAATAAAAACCAAACATACAAGCTTAATGACTTTTGTGATTTGTATGGTATTGGCTACATAATCAGTAGTTTCAATACAAAAAATGCACTTTGGAAAATTTCTCACTGATCTGTTTATTTTGTATTGTAAAAATTAACCATAAACGTCAAACTGCTTGTATATTGGCTTCAACATTTTTCAAATAAACAATATAACCCAATTTTCTTTAAAACTGTTCTTTTTATTGAAGCTGTGTAAACGAGACCGGATTCAAATCCTAGGAAATCATAATATTCAATTCATTGTACGAATTTTGAATCCTCGGATTTAAAATCATTTTCGTGTACGCAGCTTGAAACAAATAAATATCGCTAGTTATTAAAGAAATTTGAATGCACTGAGAATTTTCTGATGTGTTTTTTTATTTTCATTTAAAACCCTATTTTTTATGATCGAATTAAATCTCTATGTTTTTCCTAAGTTCGATTTGGATTTAAGAAAAGAACATAGTTCTAGGTTTTAAACTATTATTTGTGAATATAAAGTAATAACAAAGAGATTATAGACTAAATAATTTTAGTGCTAAAATGTACAAAACAACTTGCACAAACCGCGTCTGCAATGGAATTTATTTATGTCAAGATTCAATGAGGCGAGCAATTTCTATTGTTGATTTACTTCTTTTAATAGTATTCTTACTTAATGTTAGTATCAATTATCGCATTTTTCGAAGGTGGCCACAACAATGAAAATGTTACTGTTCAGGTTATGATAATTAATCCATTCCAAAGATCGTAAAACGATCTTTCGTATACTACATGGGTGACATGTTCTACCACCACAATTTTCGATATTCGATGAAATATCACTGATTTCGATAAAATGGTATGTTGTATCATTTTCGACCATCACAATTTTCGACAATCTATCACTGAATTTTTTGCTTGTGAATGTGATACACATAATAAGCGAAAATTACTGACTTTTATTTGAATTTATTTGAATTAAATTACGTTAAAAATAATATTATTTATTTTTATTTTTATATTACAATGAAACTACATATAAAAATTTTCAAATATTCAATATAATATTGTATATATTATGTATATATATTTATCTCCATCCTCCCAATCAACATCGTGTGAAGTCAATATAGCACCAATAAATAAATTAGGATTCATCATTACTATAATTAAACAATTAAAGTCAACAATTGTAGAGATTTATAAATAACGTACTTACATTTATTATGTTTACAAGATAATTGACAGATTGAACAGTTGAAATAGCTATTAAAAATAGATGTCAAACGTCATTTCATTTTCGAATATATGTTCCTTTATAGTATCCATCGAAAATGGTAGAACATACCGACTATCACTTTTTTCGATGCGATGGTCACTATCGAAGCGAATCGAAGTGATGGTAGAACATGTAACCCCAGATTTTAATCAATTTCGAATCTGATCAATCTTCACTTATCTATACCAAACGTTAAGTGGGAAAACTCATATCGGTCAGTAAGGATTACAAACGCGGTGTATTTAACATAATCATAATCCATACATACATAGATTGTCTATTTTTCATAGCTGTCAGTCAAACTTTAATTGCATTTTCAATCTAGTCATCACCTTCCTTTCGAAAGAAATTCGTCATATCGCAGTTGATACCGCGATATGACGAATTTTGTTCCAATATAAGGTATAACCAGATGCAGTTGTAATTCCGACCGATTCGGTCGAAAATATGGTAACGCACGCCACATGAGCAAAACAAAAATCCGACCGATTTTTACAACAAAATTTTTGTTTGTTTGTTTTTAACAAAAATATCACCGAAGTGAGGATATACTCACAACAAAAATCAATATCGTTGATAATTTGTTTCATTGGGAAGCGTTCGGAACCGACAACACACGCGTAATTTGAAATCTAACCTAATTTAATTGAAAAGGCTGGTATAATAGTATTATACTTTATTGCTATTATACTATGTACGGTGTAAAACCAGTAATAGTATTATAAATTATTTTTTATTTACGTTAAAAATTAAATGTCTTCAAAAAATTATTCCATGCAAAATTGAACGGAGTACTACTGCGTAATAATTTTTACCTAAAACGTTCGTCGAAATACGCATACCTATCGTGTTCGCGGCTTAAAAACGCTGTATAAATTATTAAGCATTCATTATTAACTTCTTGATATTAATACGAACCATCTTTCGTTCAGTTTCATTGTTATCGAATTTATTTCTTTATCGTTTTTTTAGTTTTCGTTGAGTAGTCGTAGTAGTTGAATGTGTTTTAGTTGTATTTTGTAGCCAAACATCATCTAAAATTTTTAATTAACAATTTTATTTCATTTTTGTATGTTATTGTTTACTGTTTTAGAAGGAAATAAATGAGGTTTCTTCTTTTCTTATAAATAAAATACGAGTTTGAATTATCTATAAAAATAATTAGCTGTGTTTATAACGTACATAAATATTAAAACCGGCGTTTATTGGTGTGTGCAAAAAATAAATAAATCTAAAAAAACCATTGTGTGATTAGTAAAAAGGCAAATTTAAATATAAATTGTAATCAAAAACAACATTTAATTATTACTCATATCAAAATGTCTTCTGATAGTGTAAAGAGTGTAAGCAAATTTTTTTTATTGTTAACTTTTAACAACAATCAACAGTACTACTTTTAATAAATGAAAACAGGGGCCCTACTATCACTTTCGACAACGATTTTCGACGACGGTCGTTTTCCTATAGTAGACAAAGGAAGAAAAAGGAAAACAATATTATAAATTTACTATTGTTTACCTTTTTCTTCCTTTGCCTACTATAGGAAAACGACCGTCGTCGAAAATCGTTGTCGAAAGTGATAGTAGGGCCCCAGGTTTTGTTAAATCTGTTTCATTGCCGTGTTTTCGGCTTCTTTGAAACTGGATAACTATTTTATATTTGTATGCAATATATACTGAACAATTTAATAATTTACTGATTCCAAATTGCAACCAAAATAATATTAATTTTTGACCTTATTTGGGGTGTGTCGATGTATTATTAATTAATAAACTATTTGTTATAGATTTTCGTTTTTAATTATTGTTCTCGTACTCTTATATCAATGTAAAACACTTTAAATTTGATTATTAATTAGACTTCAGAATAATTGTGTTACGCTGCTTGTTGTTGTGTGATGATTAATTCTGAAATACAATTGTGTTATGCTGCTTGTTGTTGTGTGATGATTAATTCTGAAATACATAGTATGTTTTATCGTTTCTCAGTGGTATGTTGAACTTATCGGATGCTGTAGGGGCAAGAAAATAATACTTTAATCTAGCTCTACTTGTAATAAGAGTATTGTTTGTATTAATATGTATTTTTCTATATGGATAAAAATCATATCTTTAACTTTTCACTAATTTACCTAACGCAATATACAGCCATTATGTCATAGGTCATGTTTCATGTTGTCCTTATATTTATATACATCATTTTGTAAATCAAGCTAAGCATATATATATTATTAATTTAATCTGGTTGCCATCTAATAAAATATAATTCGAATTCCCTTGGTTTGCGTAATATCAATCAATCTCGAGTTCTTAAACTAGTAAAATTATATACATATTTTTAATAAAATATGTACACATAACATAATGATGTACAAGTTACTGAGTAGTTTTTATGTTAGGCCTTTGTGATCAAACTGGTCGACAGTATGTAGGTATACTAGATTGCAATGGATAACAAATATTACTAACTTATTCAATACTTTTATTCTAATTTATTTGTGTTTAGGTATATTAATTATTTCAGTTTTGTTTGCATATTTTACCATAAACTGAATTAATAACTTAATTACCTTAGTTTACTACATTAAATTAAAATAATAAAATAATGTGTAGCGATACAGTTATAAATGGTGGGAATGATTTCTATTTTTTATTTTATTGAATCATGCTTATTGATCGATAACAATTATGTGTGAAAGATAATACCAGCTAAATATTCACCACGGCTTCGTTTGCAGCAAATCCGTTTGTTCAAATATATGATGACATCCTGGTATAATTGCTCTCTATTCCACCAATATGCCTTATTGTTCCGTCCTTTAGCTCTTGAATTGTTGACCTCGCTGTTTCGCTAGATAATGCGGGAATTTCTCGAGCAAAAAACCACGATTGCATTGGCTTTGGCATGTGGTGTAACTACGAAGTATTCTTAATTAATATAAAAATGTTCATTTCGATCAAATAGTTCCGGATTTTCTTAATTGACTGAGTTTCATAACTATTTTATAGCACCATTTTTCTGAAAACGTAATAACTGCAATAAATAAATCAAAATAATAATCGATATTATATGGGTTTCTAGTCAGCCGAGTAAATCAAGGATATATATGGACTTTTCCACAAACCAAGATCTAGTTACTTAATATTAGAATGCTGAGATTTGTACTAATTTATTAGACTTAAATGAGAAACTAAACCAAAAAAAATCTTCTTTGGTATATAGTTATGAAACATAGTAAATTTTGAATTAATTTAACGTACTTCGTAGTCTGCCTCCGATTTGTATTAATTTTTCCAATTTAGTTCGGCAACTTCTGTTCATTGTCTTGTTGGATAGTCCAGCTTTCAACTCAATGAAAGTTCATAACTTATAGAAATTGACCTTCAACGATGCCAACATACTCCTAACTGTCCATTTTGGTGTATAGAAAGGTTAGTAAAAATGTATTCAGTGAAATACGATTCTAAATTAATTATAATAGTTACCTACGAACAGTAGCGGCTCAAGGGCAACCTTATAATTTCACGTCGTTCAATTTTATGACGAGCTATTCATTTTGGAACTGGTTTAAATGTTTTGTATTTTAGGTGTCCGCAATTTTTGAGAGTCTGAAAAATCGTGATTAAGTAGCTTTCGTATCTCACGTGATACTATCGTTTTTAGGCCTCCGGTTTTATTTGTAGCATAGTGCCAAATTTCTGATAAATTTCCTACCGATTTCTCAAAATGGCATCGCATCTACGATAAAAGCTTCGATTTCCCTCTTTCCTTGTAATTATTTTATATTTGTTCTTTTAATATCACCTGAGTTGAGTGTTCATAAACTCGATATTGTAACATAATAGTTACAACTGATTGTTGTTTACATGATGTATAGTAACAACGATATTGTTTAAATGTCAAAAGTAAAATCAAGTTGTGTAGTTAGATTCCTACAAATATTAGTTCTTGTTTCATTAATAAATTACAGAAAAATACTGATTAAACAACATTAAACCACATATTATTAGGATATGCATATGTCTACACATACATATTTCTTGGTTATTCTGTTTGTTTCGCCCGGCATTATTCATTTAAACAATAACATTTTAATAACATTTTTATTTTACTTTTAGAAAGAGATAGTAGAGTTACATATAACTTTTTTTAACAATAAGGCGACATTTTGGTTATGGTTTTAGAACAGCAAAAAGCACACTACAGTCACAATCGAAGTTTATAAATGCTTTAGTACTGTCATTGTTAACAATATTATTACAATGCCGAAATTATAAACACACTTCTGAACATTTGACAGACTGTCTAGTTAATACTAGTATGCTGAGATTCTTACTAATTTATTAGACTTAAATGAGAAAACAAACCAAAAAATGTCTTCCCTAGTGATATACCTCTTAGTTATGAAACATAGTAAATTTTGAAAATCCGTAATCAGTTGGATCGTCTGTAGACAACATACAATTTGGTTTGACCGACAGTTGGTCCGACAAGTTGGAGCGTGTGTAGGGCTTTTTAATGTGAAATAAACAACTTTATGAAAACAGCAATTCTGTTATAATATGTATGACACATATATTTATTATTTGACAGAATTTGTTTTCGAGTTCTAAAGTTGATATAGGAGATTTACATACTTTCTCTATTGGGAAATAAACAAATTTGTATCTCTATAGTTTGATTCTTTAGTTTTTAATTTATAAGAGATGTTCGAAAGATAATTTTAATTTAAGTCAATTTCAGCAAGTTTCATTTGTTTTTCTACCGAAACCTGTTACTCAGAAAAACCTTGTTAATATAAGACATTGCAATTTTAAAATATTTCAGGGGGTTAAAATATTTGGGTTCTCTTATCTGTCACGATAACAGTGTGGGTGAGGATATTAAAGTGCGGCTGGCAGCTGTCAGTCGTTCTTTGCATCCTCTAAGGCCACTGCTAAAATCTAAACACTTATCAAGTGCCGTGAAGTTGAAGCTTTACAAAGCGTTGATCAGGTCCGTTGTTATATTTGGATGTGAAAGTTGGGCGCTGACGGATGAGTACGAGAGATGGCTCCTAACATTTAGAGAGAGAGAAAGAGAGAAATTTACGGCCCAAAACGCGAAATAGATGGTACCTACCGAGCTCTGTACAATATCGAGATCAGAGGTCTGATGAAGATCCCCGTTATTGTATATGAAGTAAGATCGCAGCGAGTACGCTGGCTCGGGCACTTTCTGCGTGCTGATCCGGAACGAATTGTGCAGATCTCTGAAAGGAGAGCCACCATATGGTAGGCGCAGAGGTCGTTGCAGGCGACGATGGCTCCACGGTGTAGAGAACGACTTGGCCTCTTCAGATTGTCTTAGACAGTATGAA
Source organism: Tipula unca (assembly GCA_951394425.1). NCBI lineage: Eukaryota > Metazoa > Arthropoda > Insecta > Diptera > Tipulidae > Tipula > Tipula unca. Next base: position 129,718,851 of record OX596380.1, read on the forward strand.
GACCATGCTCAGGATCGAAACCGCTGGAGCCAAATTGTTGATTCAGTAAGGGGCCAGCAATGGCCTTTAAAACTGTTTAAAATTTTTTTTTTTTAAAATTAATTATGTAATTCCTTTGAAGTTTATACAAGCCGCGCTATACCGAGTACCGACACCTAAACATCACTGAATTTACCATAGTACATTTTACCTCTTTTTTCCAATCTTTCGATCAATCAAATCGCTTAAAACGATATAAGCCCCTTCTACTTGTGCCATACTCGAGTTAAAAAAATTCTATCTTTGAGCAAAATGCATCGCAGGGTTACCAACAAAAAATATTTTTTTTCTAAATTATGACTAATACGCAGTGTACTATAGATGAACTGCATATTATAGTTTGCTCTTTTTGAATTTTGACGTTTAATTTGATTTGATTTTTCTATTCCGTGTCACCGATAATTTTTGTGTACAGTTTTAATTCTATTTCATGTAGCTATTTAATTTTATTATAAAATTAGATTTTTATATAATATAATTATTACATATTATCAATTAAAATAAATGATTTTCAGTAGGTATTGTGAATTTGTGAATATGCAAAATAAACCGTAGTAAAGACAATAATCCGTCATAGAGATGAGATTCGTTTTGTTCGACGGTATACCGATCTAATCTAAATTATTATATTGATTGTGGTTAGTAAAAAGTACAATACAGTTCCAAAATGTCTCCGTATAATTTGGAATTATGTTTTGTTGTTAAGTAGTAAATCAGTCCCAATATGGCCATATCCATATTTTGCTCCATTTCGTTGAATTTATTTGTAATTTAAATTGACCGCTAGAACCAATAACTTAAAAAATCTAAAATAAGACATGTTATCTTAAAACGCACAATAATAAACGATATAGTAGTATATAACCACTTTGGTAGTAAAAGTGGTATTGACACAGCCAATCTCAAATTGATAATGAAAAATTGAGCAAGTTTAACAAAACGGTCTAAATTTTGAGCGGAAACCTCAGTGTCTAACTTCAACTCAATACTATGGTAAATTCTCCCGATGTTATGTACGCTGCTTGAAGTACAAAATAAAAAACCAACCAACAAACCTATAGTACAAAGTAGAAAAGCAAAACAAACCCAAAGTCAAAACCAACAGATATGTACTACAAGCCTGATTCTCACCAATATTTTTATTCTACTTTCGAACTAACACTTTCAAGTATGTATAAGCTATTAAATGTATGAGGATATCTACATATGTTTTGACTGTCTGAATCAGGCTTGTAATACATTTGTGTTGGTTTTCCCAAAGTACAAAATAAAAACCCAATTCAAACGTATTGTAATATAAAACGTATTATATTTCTTATTTATATATTATAAAAACGCACTAACACTTAAATCTATTTTGTACTTTTTGCTTTAAGCCTCTATTCCATTGTGAAAAATTTGCTGTCAGCAAAACCAAAATGGGATAAAAATATAGATTTGCTGGTGGTGCGAAAGAAACAAAAAGTTTCATCAGCAAAATTTTACTGGAGAGAAAAATGTGTTTTGTTGGTGTGTTGCCATAATTTATTATAGAAAAGTATCAAGTTGAGTATTTTTTATGGCAACATTTACACACATCGACATAAAAATTGTGTGCGGATACGAAATTTTTTTCACACACACATGTTTGTATATTTTTATGGTCAAATGTTATTTTTTTGTACATTTTTTTTTAATATTTCAGACGTTATAATAACAAATTATTATTATTATTATTATTAATTATATTACAATAAACTATTTATTATGTAATAACATATGAATAAATGAATAAAATTATGTTCGCACTCTAGACATAAAAAAAATTATGAAATTTGTTGGTTATGTTACAGAAGATGTCAAAACGTAACCATAAAAGTTTCGCTATAAAATAAAAAATAAAAAAACTACTATCTCTGTCACACTAATGGAGTTTTTTCTTTTCTTTCTCCTTTCATTATGGCAACAAAAAAATGTTGGCAGTAAATTTTTCACAATGGAATAGAGGCTTTAAGCCTCTATTCCATTGTGAAAAATTTACTGACAACATTTTTTTGTTGCCATAACGAAAGGAGAAAGAAAAGAAAAAATTCCATTAGTGTGACAGAGATAGTAGTATTTTTATTTTTTATTTTATAGCGAAACTTTTATGGTTACGTTTTGACAGCTTCTGTAACATAACCAACAAATTTCATAATTTTTTTTATGTCTAGAGTGCGAACATAATTTTATTCATTTATTCATATGCTATTACATAATAAATAATTTATTGTAATATAATTAATAATAATAATAATTTATTATTATAACGTCTGAAATATTAAAAAAAAATGTACAACAAAATAACATTTGACCATAAAAATATCCAAACATGTGTGTGTGAAAAAAATTTCGTATCCGCACACAATTTTTATGTCGATGTGTGTAAATGTTGCCATAAAAAATACTCAACTTGATACTTTTCTATAATAAATTATGGCAACACACTAACACAAACACATTTTTCTCTCCAGTAAAATTTTGCTGATGAAGTTTTTTGTTTCTTTCGCACCACCAGCAAATCTATATTTTTATCCCATTTTGGTTTTGCTGACAGTAAATTTTTCACAATGGAATATGCCGTGTTCGAGTTATTTTGTTTCGTTCGTATTTTTTCGCTTACGTATCATTTCAGACAAATATTCTTTTATACAATATTTGTCTGTACGGTGCGTGCTAAGGAAATGTACGGATAATATAAATACTTCTATATGAAATGTAACGAACAATATTTTTTGTCTGTGTCGGTACGTGTCTCTACGGAACTGAACGGATAATATAAATCAACCTTAATCCGATAATTCTCACACTTCAAGCGATCTCCTTTCGAATAAGGTGGAAAAAACAGTTCCACAAAGTATCCCCTCCTAATATCAAGAGCTCCGAATTAATAAACCACCCCAGGTGAGCGATTTCGTTTTAATCTCTCTATGGCCCCAGTGAATTCTTCATGGGATGGATCCTTAATGCAAATCTCCGCAGTCTGTATTTGAGGTAACTCGTCTACAGTCTGTGACGCATGATGAACAACAGGAGGTCGGTAAAGTGTTCATTCCATGTATCGAGTACTGCGTCGATGTTGACACAGAGGTTTCCATCCCGGTCCCGAATGGTGGTTGACGCAGGCTATAGTCCAATACAGTAAATTCCTTAAAGAAATTACGCGAGCTGCGCTCATTGCTTAGTTGTACTTTCAGAGCCTCGGCCTTCTACCACTCTCGCTTCTTCCGTCTACAAATCCGCTTAGCTGCCCTCTTAGCAAGAGCAGCCGTGTTTTTCCTCTCGATTGTGAGACTTGTTGCACTTTACTAGGGGCTATATTTTGTTCCTCGACTGTAAGACGATACTCGTCGTCAAACCGATCATCCTTGGGTCTGACTTTCACTATACCTAAACTCTGTTGAACAGCAGTAACAACCGAAGTTTTCAGTACCTCCCAGACAGAGTTCACACAGTCAGACTGGCAACTAGCTTCCTCAATGTTGTCGCTGATAAGATATCGTTTATTTTGATTTTCATTTATCAGACCTTCACAGTCGAAACGTCTCATGTGTTCCGAATCAATTACGATACAAATGTAAAAAAACAGCTGGCAACATTATATCGCCAGGGAGATAAATTAAAAATAGGCTCTAAAATATTGTCACGGAAACAACAACGTAGTAACACGAGACGATAGTCAGTCTCGTTTGACTGTCCTTATTTAATTAATTGAGATAATTCGTAGCCACCCAATTAATTTACATGTTCGCACATTCATATGGGTAAAGTACATAAATAGCTTGAATATGTATAAAAATGTGTAATATGTACGTTTCTTTGTGCACTCCTCTCTAAAAACAAATACATTTTTTAATAAATTAAAACAGTTTTTGTTATAATAATGGGGCAAGCTAATGCATATGCCATATTATTATACATATGTGCTTTAATTGTAATATAAATATTTATTTCAAATTTTTGTTGTACTTATGTATTGTAACAAAAACTTAAATACATATACACATACTGCATTATATGAATCTCATCGAAAAGGAATTTAAAGAAATACAATTGTAAGATATATTCAAAAATTGACCCATTTGTATTTTTGGTTGAATGAACGTAGTAATGAGGGTTTTGTGAACATATTTCCGTTCGAAATCCTAGTACGAATATCAAATACGAGTATATTATTGTAGTACTCGTATGTGTGTAGATGTTAAGACATTGAACGATTGTAAGTGGTTCGGTTTGATTTGTTACACATGACTGATTAAAATAATTAATATGATGAATTCGTGATACGCATCTTCAATATTTTCCATTTTCATTTACCAATACCGTCATTTATAAATCAAGGTCATAAGAAAATGGTCAAGGTTAACTGTAATTATAATTTTATGTCTAACTCTGTGTATACACGGTAATTAAATTGTCTTCCTGCCGTTAAATTTCGAGAAATTTATGTATGTATAAGTATGTTATAAATACGCTTCATAAATCATATGTAAATAATTTTAAAAAATTCACTGTCTGATTTGTTCTTAATGTTTGTAACGCCTTTTACGGTGCTTCACATTACACAATTATTCGACAAACATAATTTCTATTTATCAATAATTTCTCGTAAATGAATGAGTCATAAGTTGAAGTACTTAAATTTTGATTCATATTCGTTAGTTATAAGTATATTTTGAAAAGTATGTTTGTTGTAAATATTTTCTGATTTATGATTGAATATACACAATACACGTATACGAATACGTATAGGCTGATAGAAATAATTGGATGAATACGAATGAAAAAATAATAAAAGAAAATAAATTTTGTGTTCTTTGTAGTGATTTAGTTTCTTAGTCTATATATTATAAAGCTAATAGAGACAATCTTGGTTTAGATTTTATATATTATAAGAATTAAATTATTAGAAAAATTGTTTCAATTGTATCTAAAACTTGAGCTTCTCTGTAGGTCATCCTATATAATAAGCATCACTATAAAATCGAGAAATCTTATATAATAAGCAATCACTGTAAGAATTATAAATCTTAATTTTTTTTATAAAACATTTTATTTTCGTCCCGATTCACTGCTTATCTTTTATTTTTCATGTCTACTATTACTATATACATATAAATGTGAACTTCTGAGTTAACTAATGCCATCGCCAGCCAAATCGTGGACGTATGGCTACAAGTTTATTTTAATTTACCATCTATATCTTTATGCCAGCAGTCTGTAGTACTTATATGAAGTAGTATTTCTTTCTTTTAGCCATTTGATCTCATTGGCAACGCTTTAAGTAACGAAATAAGTTAGCTGGTGGTTATTTTGAATTTTTACTTAGTAACGAATAAATGAAACAATCAGCAAAATATTTTATTTTACTGCCGAAAATTAATTAGCTACACCAAAATATTTGGTTAGCTCCACGAACGAAATATACAAGATTATTCAAATGAAGTAATAAATAAATAAATAAAACAGAAAATATACCAATCATAAAAATTTTACAACTCGTGATTTTAAAGGAAATGTATTGAGGAGTCTAAATTGACCATTTCTGGGAAATGTCTGAAGTATGTATAGTCTCCATATATTCTTTAAAAAAGCAACACATGATTGATTATGAATTTGTATATTTAATTGTATATTTAATGATCGGACAACCAACTGACAAACCATGATCTGTATAGTTTCTTTAGAAAATATTTGGGTTAATAAATAAACAGTTCATTCATTATATTTAAATTAACTGACTTTCTTATCTGTACATTACTATAATATAAAATAACGTGCCAATCACATAATAATATATGCCCCTATATAAATATATATTTAAATTTTGTTAAATGCACTAGATAAGTAATAATTAATGCTTAAATTACCAAAACCAATACTAAAATAATATTGAATGAACTATAGGAGGCGCCAGTGAGTTAGTGACACATTATGTTATTTCCCGGCTATTCAAAGAGATATTTAAAATAAATGTTTAACAAGCATTTCGATGTACATATAATAAAACCACATAAATGTCTATAAAATGTGTAGCTTGAATATTATTAAAAACATTTTGGAATTTCTTTGCTAGAAAACAACGAGCTGAATTTATAAATACTTATTTAGTAAAAGAGAAAATTATGATCAGTAAATTATGTGAGCACTGCAAGAAAAGATATTTTCATTCAAAGTCGATTTCACATGAAACTGCAGTACGTATGTATGTACATATATGTATGGCGTTTTGTTTTTCATTTGAATTTAGGGTTTCGTAAATTTTTGTAATTTTTGTAACCGAATTCACATTAATATTTGTCGTCGATTGATTAAGTTATGTGTGAGATAAAATTATAATTGATCTATATAAGCTTAATTTATGTACATGAATGATGTATAATGTACAGTGATAACGTTGTATATAGTTTTTGTTATGAATAATATGTTATACGCTTGAAGTAATTATCATTATTTTATAATTATAATTTATATTTATAATTACATATACATAAAGTTATATTAAAAAGTAATATAATTAAAAAATAATTTGCGGAATTTACAAACAAAATTATATATGCATGTATAAAATTTGATTTATGATCACCACAAATAAATTTGGACGAATATAGTGCGACAATCGACACAGATATGGTAAAAACTAATAACATAATTAATCTAACAATATCAATTACTAATTAATTACTATTCGTAACGTGCAAACTATTTTTTACAATGGCACACAGAGAATACATAATCTAAACACCGTTATTTACTGTGGGAGACGGCATATTTGTTAAACGTTACATTATTTTATTTATAGTGTATTGTTTTGGGCTTTTTCATTATATGAAATTAACTGTCTACACTACGGATTTATTTTTATTTTATGTAAATTTGACACTTGATATTTTTAAAAAGTACTATGTACTTATAAACTGACTTTCGAAAACCAAAAAAATGCACTAATACGTATTAAATTACATTTGATGTTTGCTTAATTTTATAAAATTACATACGTTGAAATTGAATTGAATTGGCAACACATACATTAAACGATCCAGGCAAATAATGAATTTTCTTCGAAGGTTGGCGTACTGTCATATCAATATTCGTTATCAGTTTATCACTAATTGTTATTAATATCAATGTATCGTTATCGCCAGTTATTGTAATTAGATTAGAAGCATTTCTATTATTCCTGGAAATAGCTTTTTCCGAATTAAATGTTTATGAAATATCATAGATATATCCGTATTTATTTGTGACATTACCATATCACACAATATAGGATGTGATACAACGTACAACTGAAACCGTTTTTTGTGTTTAAAGAAATTACTAATTTTTAAACATACAGTGTGTTTTCAACATTTTACAATGCGTTTCATTCATTCAATCGGTGCAGATGTAAACGGTGGTAAAATACGGGCACTGCAATCGCTGGTGAAGATATGTTCTCTAAGAATAATTTGTGTTCACTTTTATGTCGAGCAGTGTATATTATTTACCCAAGTAAAATTTATCATTATTAATAATAATATGTATATAGTACCAAAGATCTTAATATCAATATTAACTGAACTATATAAATATTTCACATAGTACCAAATGCAAGTAAAAATAAGATTTAAGGTACTACTTACGATTTGCTTTTGGCTATGATTGCAATAAAGGCCACCCAAATCAAAACCTTTCATTAAAATAAATTCTTTCATATATTTTCTATTTTCTTTGTTCTATTCTTTTAGTTTACGTTTTACAAGAAACAAAATGAAACTTCTATAATATCATTTATATAATCTTTGATAGATCTACAATTTTGAGTTAAATATGCGTTGTGGAGAACACAATGGAAAACTGTATATCTAATCCTAATTTTAACCACAATTCGTGATCTTCGGAAGAATTGATTTAATCGGTGGAACAAAATACAGATACTAAAGTTGATATACTAGGGTTATTGAGCGCAAATTTGAATAATCGATAGCTAAGTTAGAGAAATTAAGTACGTTACGTATATCACATTTTTTAACAATTTGATCTTAGCCGGATTAAATCATATTTCATGAAGCGACACTTGTAAAGTAATTATTCGAATTAATATAAATTTTGAACTAAACAAATATAGTAGTATTTGATTTATCCAAAAATGTGGGTATTATGTTATAGTACATTTTACATGTGATTTTTTTATTTTTTTGGCTGGAACCCATTAAGGTTCTGCACTCAATGTTATAAAGGGCCCATGGTGCAAACCTTGGATTCTATCAAATCAAATTTCAATACAATCGGAAGCAGGGCACCTGCCGATGAAGTGTATGCTATATAGGATGTGATACAACGTACAACTGAAACCGTTTTTTGTGTTTAAAGAAATTACTAATTTTTAAACATACAGTGTGTTTTCAACATTTTACAATGCGTTTCATTCATTCAATCGGTGCAGATGTAAACGGTGGTAAAATACGGGCACTGCAATCGCTGGTGAAGATATGTTCTCTAAGAATAATTTGTGTTCACTTTTATGTCGAGCAGTGTATATTATTTACCCAAGTAAAATTTATCATTATTAATAATAATATGTATATAGTACCAAAGATCTTAATATCAATATTAACTGAACTATATAAATATTTCACATAGTACCAAATGCAAGTAAAAATAAGATTTAAGGTACTACTTACGATTTGCTTTTGGCTATGATTGCAATAAAGGCCACCCAAATCAAAACCTTTCATTAAAATAAATTCTTTCATATATTTTCTATTTTCTTTGTTCTATTCTTTTAGTTTACGTTTTACAAGAAACAAAAATTATATTACATATTATATAAAATAATCTGACACTTACCGATTTCATGCCACATGAAACTTCTATAATATCATTTATATAATCTTTGATAGATCTACAATTTTGAGTTAAATATGCGTTGTTGAGAACACAATGGAAAACTGTATATCTAATCCTAATTTTAACCACAATTCGTGATCTTCGGAAGAATTGATTTAATCGGTGGAACAAAATACAGATACTAAAGTTGATATACTAGGGTTATTGAGCGCAAATTTGAATAATCGATAGCTAAGTTAGAGAAATTAAGTACGTTACGTATATCACATTTTTTAACAATTTGATCTTAGCCGGATTAAATCATATTTCATGAAGCGACACTTGTAAAGTAATTATTCGAATTAATATAAATTTTGAACTAAACAAATATAGTAGTATTTGATTTATCCAAAAATGTGGGTATTATGTTATAGTACATTTTACATGTGATTTTTTTATTTTTTTGGCTGGAACCCATTAAGGTTCTGCACTCAATGTTATAAAGGGCCCATGGTGCAAACCTTGGATTCTATCAAATCAAATTTCAATACAATCGGAAGCAGGGCACCTGCCGATGAAGTGTATGCTATCATCATCATCTTCAAGGCATTCATCGCATACGACATTGCTGGCTAGTCCTATGCACTGGAGATGACCCTTGAAGCGGGCATGCCCAGTAAGATTTGATACTAGTATTCTTAACTTATCCATTTTTAATGAAAGAGCGTAATTCGCTTCGAGTTTGGCTCACTAATAAAGTATTTCGACTTACGGTAGAAAATGTGATTTTAGTATACGATGATCATCGTTTGATGGCGTTTGAATTAATACTACTTATTACAAGTAATATCTTAAAAGTGACTACGCTTTAGTATAATATATGTTCAGTTTATTGAGTACTATAGAATAGGCTCTTAAAACTATCATCTCATATTAAAAAGTACATTAGTTATGACCATATCTCTGAAACCAAGAGAGGATATATAAGGTACATATTTCATTAAGACTGAAATATGTCTTCCTTCAGACAACATAATTTTAATATTTAATATTTTTTTAAATGGAGGAATACTTAATATTTTTTCTAATATTACTATTTTACCAGACTGTGTATGTATATTCATATATTTTATTATTTCAAAAATATAAGATAGACATACTCGTATGTATGTATGTACACACACATATTCAACATTTGCATGTTAAAGGTAAAGGTTATCTGAGGTAACTGAAGCATCTCAAAAATCTGTTATCTAACCAACTTTTTGTTTTGAATTGGGATGGGCAGCATATTAATATAAAATTATTATTTTTCTGAGACGTAATATTTTCTAACCTTCTAATCCCATTTCTATACTATTCCTAACATTTTCACAATCATTCGTTTTTTTTGGCATAATAATGTCAATTTTAAATGTCGCTTATTAAAAATAATTTTAAAATCTGCATTATGAAAATTTTAAACTAAAGGGTGTTGAAAAAAACTTTAAAAAATAATTTTAATAATATTTTGGGATGGGATTGGACAACAAGAAATATATGGTTTCATTATATCCTGTCTGTTGTTATGTATGGATGTGAAAGTTGAACGCTGACGGACGAGTACGAGATACGGCTCCTTATATTTATATTTATTTCTCCTCGGTCACGTTCTGCGTGCTGATCCGGAAGGAATTGTGAGGTCGTTGCAGGCGACGATAGCTCCATGGTGTAAAGAACGAATTGGTTTCTTCAGATTTTCTAAGACAGGATGAAGACCAATCTCAGGAGCGAATCCGTTGGAGCCAAATTGTTGACTCAGTAAGGGCCAGTGATGGCCTTTTCAAAACTGTTTTCTTATTATTATATTCTATCTATCACCGTGGGTGAGATATACGACGTTTCGCTTTAAAATTAAATACATACATATTTTGAGTTTGAGTCATAATTTAAAATATTTCTCCTTAATTAATCAAATAAAACTCAAATAAATTTTTACAAACTGATTATTTTTCAAATGCAATTGGTTAGTAAGCGTAGTATACATATTAGTAAACATACGTATTCACTGTACGGAAGCCTCGGAGCACGAACTCATGCTTGAGCTAGGGCTTTTTGCTAATCCGTATCGTGATCATTTCTTGGAGTTCTTAGATCATTTGGATAGCCCACACAATGGGCTGCTAATACCAATTTATAGCGGATTATTTTTCCATTTTTTCAAAGATGGTATACACTAACTTATTAAATATGTAAAATAGTTTATAATTTAATATGATATTTCGGTTTAAACAATAATTTTGTTTGTAATGTAGAAAAATCTATCTAATTTATAATTAAATATGGTGCATATAGGGGAACGGTAATGAAGGAGTAAATTTTGATGGATTAATCTCTGAACTAATTAGTAGTTTTATTTTATTATGAATTTTTCTATTTATGTGTTTTATCCTATGCGTTATAACATTAAATTCCCTTCATTTCAATTAACCATATATACTCATCGAATTATAACGATTAATGACCCAAAAAAAAAATATGTTTTTAAGAAATTTAAATTAGATTTAATAATTATTTCTGTCATCGCTAGTAAACCTAAATTTCAATTTCATTTTATATTTTTATTTTTTTCAGTTTTCAAGTTTAGAGACTCCGGGCTATGTTGGATTTGCAAATCTACCAAACCAAGTCCATCGAAAATCAGTGAAAAAAGGATTTGAATTTACGCTAATGATTGTCGGTGAATCAGGACTAGGGAAATCAACACTTGTAAATAGTTTATTTTTAACAGATTTATATCCTGAACGGATAATACCGGATGCAGTAGGTAGGTTTGATTTATATTTATTTTAAATAAACAATAAATTTAATAACGTTAAATTTCCGAATTTACAGAAAAGCAAAAACAAACAGTCAAATTAGATGCGTCAACAGTAGAAATTGAAGAGCGAGGTGTTAAATTACGTCTAACGGTAGTCGATACTCCCGGTTTTGGAGATGCCATCGATAATTCGGATAGTTTCAGTGCAATTTTAGAATACATTGATGAACAGTATGAACGATTTTTACGCGATGAAAGTGGGCTAAATCGTCGTAATATTGTCGATAATCGTATTCATTGTTGTTTTTATTTCATATCGCCGTTTGGACATGGGTAATATAAAAATATTAATTTTATTCAAATATTTTAAAAAGAATCCCATTATTAAAATCGCTTCCCGATTATAGTTTAAAACCACTTGATATTGAGTTTATGAAAAAATTACATTCAAAAGTAAATATTGTTCCTGTTATTGCAAAAGCAGATTGTTTGACAAAAAAGGAAATTTTACGTTTAAAAACACGAATAATGCAAGAAATTGAAGAGAACGGAATTAAAATATATCCATTGCCCGATTGTGATAGTGATGAAGATGAGGATTATAAAGAACAGGTATTTACATTGCTTACACTAGGTTGATATTTTTCTACTTTTATGTTGTAAATTTTGTGCAGGTACGTCAATTAAAAGAAGCTGTTCCATTTGCAGTATGCGGTGCAAATACATTATTAGAAGTAAAGGGACGCAAAGTGAGAGGTCGGCTGTATCCATGGGGTGTCGTTGAAGTAGAAAATCCTGAACATTGTGATTTTATTAAATTAAGAACCATGTTGATGTAAGTATTATTCTGTCCGTGCTATTGCAATTTGGTTGTGTTTTTTTCTAATATATGGTTTGTTAATTTAATACTTATGGCATGTTGATGCTGCATGATAGATTGTGATATTTTAATATTATAGAATTAAAGTGGGTGTTTTAGTTTATTCCTACCTCAGAAAAATAAAAGAAATGTTGATCATGTGAACTAAGAATATTCCGAACGATACAATGAAATAAGTTTGTGACAATTTGATAGATTTTTTTAAAATGATGGTTAAAATTATTAATTAATGTTCGCATTAATATTATTTCCTATAGTCCAACAATACAAATACAAATATTTGTGTAACAAATACACTATACTCATCTAATTCTACATATAGAAAGAATATATCCGAATATTGCGAATAAATAAAAAGGTAAAAATTAGAATAGTTTGAATTAAAGAACGCTTTATCTCATTTTCGGGCTGTCTGAAATATTCGGATTGAATAAACCGATACTTTCAGTATATATTATTTGCAAACATAGAATCACAAGTAAAATATTGAAGCATTTTCTAAATTTTTCTAACTTGTCGGAGTCTCATTGGGTTATTTTTAAGTTTATATTATTATTCGAAACATTATATTAAAACATGAAAATATAACATTATTTTATTAGTATTTGGTTGTCATAGAAAAGGCGTCTATTAGCACTATGATTTGAATGTTATAATTTAATTTGGTTAATTTCTATCCTGACTAAGACGCACCCTAGATATATGTAGATATAGATATAATCCAATACAATACTATCTTACGTGTTCAATTTTAATTTTTTATTTGTGTCTCAATATGTTGAGTAGATTTTTTATTTCACTATTTTAATTTGACATTAGGCACACTTTAGAAACAGAGATCGACTTACACATTATATAACTATGAAATACCGCACTGCAACATTTTTAAAGACGTTCCATTTTTTAAGACGTTAAGTTAAACAATTTTCCTAAATATACCTGATTTTTTTTGTTTTTACATCCAATCCACTTTCACGAGTGGAACATTTTTAGGCGTGCTATCATCATCTAAGAACATTCACATTTTTAAATCTTTTTAGAGGGTAACTGGATTTTATTATTTGTATTTACATTATACATAATCTGCTTTAGTACTAACTGCTGTAATCAGTTTATCAAATGTTGCTAGCTTGCTTTTAAAAACCCTTTATTTACGACATAGCTACTCTGCCGCACTAAACATTCTGCCTTATCAATGAAGTTTTTTAAACACCACCAATAATTTTATTATAATTAATTTTTATTTTTAAAACATTAATAACAGTTACAATCAGGACAATATACTTTTCACAAAACGTTAAATTATATAACGCATAAAATAATTAAAAAAATATCCTCATTCAGAGCGTTCTATGTAAGCAAAAATTACTTATTTAGCATTAAGCCTCTTCTACCACAAAAATAAATGCAAGGTACTGAAATGTGCATGAAAAAAGAAACGCTTTATTAACATTTAAGGCGCTTATACATACTTATTCTCTCTGTAAAATAAATTGAAATAAAATTATAAAATATTTATAATTTTGAATTATTATTTAATTTTTCCAGAATTATATTTACTTCTTAACAGATTACATTACATGATTGAAGTTTTTAACTTTTAATGTGTTTCAAGTGGTTAAAATTTTTGACGTTTATAGTTATACATTTGTTACTGGTTATACTACTTGTACATTATTAAACCGAAGAAAACCATTTAAAAAGCAAATAATAATATATTTTTCAATTATATTAAATATATTGCTATTGCTAAATAAAAATTGTCGAAATTTTTGTTATTTATTCCAATTAGCTTTTAAAATTTCCGGAAAATGCACCTTTTTACAAATTAACATCATAAATTAATTAGAAGTTTATTTTTTTTAAACCAGTGGCACAATATGAATTGAGCAAAGAAACATAATAAATTTATTATTAAATATATATTTATAAATCACAGTATCAAAAGACATAAATCATTCGTTTTTATCCAATAATAATATTATCTTCATTATACACAACTATTTGTATCTTTGTAGTTTTATATCTTTGTTCTTAGAGATATATGTACATGCCACCCTCACCCAAACAATCTACACAAATTACTTTTTTTTTCATTTTAGCCATTTTACTCAATTTATAATTAGTATTGCACTAAAACTCATTTCTCGCAAATAGAACGGGAATACAAATTTGTGGAATGAAATTATTCAGTGAGAAAACGAAATATTAGATTAATTAATTAATTCCATTCCATTTCATTCCGTCTCAATACACCGAAATTGAGGTTTAGAAGAAGCGATAATGGCGATGAAGTTTATTTATCTGTTTCTGCTGTCATGATTGTAAAGTAAAAATTACATTAGTACCAATTGAAAAAAAAAAGTTTACTTGTTTTCTTGCTTTCTAAACAGATATCTCCAGTGTTTTACTGACATTTTCTAGATTTCTTGATTTTTTTCTGAACTCCTTTCGATTAAGTAGCCAACCTTGTGCAAATGATGATTCACGAATTGCACCATACTTTCACACCTAGTTCAACTGCTGGGGTCCGTGCTGGACAGCTTCGTGTACATCGAATCAGTGAATTAATTTAATTTACAACATAATGTCACAGACCATAGATGAAATTTTTCAAATACAGACTAAAGAAATATAAGTACAATGATGTAAGATATATGTAAGAAAACATTGTTTCATCGAGTACATTGGAAAATAAAGTTAAATTTAATTTGATTTAGATTAAAAAAAAACAAAAACATATTTTTTTAAAGGCCATTACTGGCCCCTTACTGTCAACAATTTGGCTCCAACGGTTTCGATCCTGAGCAAGGTCTTCATACGGTCTTAAACAATCTGAGGAAGCCAAATCGTCCTCTACACCGTGGAGCCAACGTCACCTGCAACGACATCTGTGGTGGCGCTCCTTTCAGAGATCGCTGCAAAATTGGTTCCAGATCAGCACGCAGAACGTGATCGAGCCAGCGTATTCGCTGAGATCGTATTTCATGTACAATATCGGGGATCTTCATCAGATCTCGATATTGCACAGAGGTACCATCTATTCGCGTTGTGGGCCGTAAATTTTATTTTGATAATAGTGAATTAAAATACGTAGTTTAAGACTAAATGTATTATATTTATTGATAAAAAATTTACTTAAAAAACGAGAACACTCTTATCCAATACTATATTCGAACTAGCAAATTTTTGAATAAAAAAACACGACTAATAAGAGATAGAACCTACAAAATCTCACAAGCCATTCCGATACAAATAAAAAATTAATAAAATTAGCAAGGCTATAGACCTATGTGTGATGGTCAAGGCGAATTCTATTCAAAACGGTCAGTTATTGATTAAATTTTGTCCCTATAAATAATTCTATATTAATACTAAGAAACATCTTTTGATGTATACCGAAATCCAAGTATCAAATAAATCTATGGGTTGGTGAATCTTAAGAATTTGGAGTATTCGTTAAAATATCTGGGATTTCTATGAATAATGAAAATATTATAAAACTATCTAAAATGACAGTAAATAAATCAAAATATTTCAAAAAATAATTTTCTATCACTTCAGTCCTAAATCTGGAATAATTAAGACAATGTCTTATATTATTGGAGCTTTCTTATCACTCGCGATAATAGTTTAGTTGAAGATATCAAACGCCACCTTTTCGCAGACAGGCGTAATCTGTGTCCTCTATCTATGAATCTGAGAGATGGTTAACGTAATGACGATAGGATACATGAGATGATTGATGACATCTGAGACAAGCATTATGTCACAAGCACATTCTAGTTCTGATCAAACCTGTTATTATAGATACCTACTATTGTACATCAAATCAAAAGTGCTGCGAGTATTTTGGATCGATCATGCTCTGGGTGCTAATACCAGACGAATAGTGCAATGATTTATGAAACATAATCATCCTGTTTAGTTTGAAATACATGCACGCACCGAATCGTACGGGGCTGATCTTTATAACAACGTTAAATAATAATATATTAAATAAGTAATAATATAACAAAACTAGCACTAGCTTAATATATTTTTACAATAAATCGAAAATGAAACTTACATAGCTTATAGAAGCCTTCATCAATTAAATTCTGTAACTTTGTACATACACATTTAGATTAGATATGACAGAAGTATATTAAACTATTTTTTTTAAATGAGCTTCTACATAATAAAACATATTTTGACACTCGTATATATGTATATATATATTATATATATATATATATATATATATATATATATATATATATATATATATATATATATATATATATATATATATATATATATATATATATATATATATATATATATATATATATATATATATATATATATATATATATATATATATATATATATATATATATATATATATATATATATATATATATATATATATATATATATATATATATATATATATATATATATATATATATATATATATATATATATATATATATATATATATATATATATATATATATATATATATATATATATATATATATATATATATATATATATATATATATATATATATATATATATATATATATATATATATATATATATATATATATATATATATATATATATATATATATATATATATATATATATATATATATATATATATATATATATATATATATGTGTTTTGGTTTTTAAAAAGAAATTAATTTTAATTTAAAAAACAATTTAGGGATATTTGTGGTAAATTTATAATTTATATCAGTTTTAAGTTAAAGGTAATCTGATAAAGAACGATATTAGCTCGAACTTGAAAAAAAATAAATTATTTTTTATTACACTAAAATTTTTCAAATTAATTTTTTAAATCAAAATTAATTTCCTTAAAAAATAACCTTATAATTTATTGCTTTCTGAAAGATTACACTCATAAATACAAGTGTGCATTTATGCTTAGTTTGATAAAGTTATTCTTGATTACTTAAGCATCTAGCCGTTGAGTAGATTTGCGATAAACACATTACAAACTTACTAACATTATAACGTTTTACACAAAATTAACTAGTACATGATTACTTTTGTATATATATCATCAAAATTATGCTAGCTTATTGTACGCCTTAATTAACCATTTTCAAGAATATTTATGTTATAAATTACAATTCTTTTATAGTACACATATGCAAGACCTCCAAGAGGTGACTCAAGAAGTTCACTACGAGAATTATCGCTCCGAACGTCTTGCCAAAGGTGTTAAACAACATGGAATGTCCAAATCGATCAGCGGTGATACAGATCAACCACTGCCAATTAACGAAAAAGATCGTATCCTCCAAGAGAAAGAAGCTGAGCTGCAACGAATGACAGAAATGCTGGCACAAATGCAGGCTAAAATTCAAGCACAACAATAATGCCGAAACGTCACCGGAGAAAATGAATATATAAATATATAAATGCTTTTTGGCATTTCTTTCTTCAAACCCATAAAACGAAAAAAGTTATTTATATATATCTCAATTAAATTTACTTATATATTTATATATTTAGTAATTAAAATAAATAAATAAATAAATAATAAAAATACACGCGAGTAGAAATTTAAAAAGTTTTCATCGACTTACTAAACAATATAAATCTTAATTTTTTTGATTTATACCAAAAATAAATTTTATTTAAGTGATAATAAAGTTATAAGCAAAAATATTTTTTAAAAATTACATTTAAAATAATTTATTGCTGGTGTGTATGTATGTAGTAGAACTTGAAAATGTTACAATACAAGAAATTGTGCAAATTATTTTTCTATGTTATCTTTAAGTGAAAAGCGTACAATATTTTTACAATTTTTTGAGTTCTATCTATCAACGGGATTTATCGTGTATTCATCATAAATATATATGATACACAAACATACATGATCATATTATTTACAGTTCATATTTTAATTATTAAATAAGATTATTTTTCCATTCTATTATATTCCGGTATATTATATATTTTGTAGTTATATAAATTAATTTAAGAAATATAAGATCCGAGGCCAAATTAACGCCTATAGACATGTTTTATTATTTTGTTCTAATAAGTCTTTCGTTTAAGTTATAAGTTTGCTCTTTAAATTTAAAATTTGTACTTATAAACAACACAAAAATTTATATTGTAAAAATTATATATAAAATAATAAGAAAATATATTTTTTAAAAAATAAGACTATTCTTGTAATTTAGTTGTCTTCATTGTTCATTTATACTACTATATTCTCTATTCATTTATATACTATATTCTATTGGTAAAATGAAATGTGAGAAAATGTGATAAAACGAAATTTCCCAAATGAAATTACCAAATTAATATTATTGAAAAGTCGGAGAAATTTACGCGTTTTATCTGACGTTCTCAGAGAAATTATGTAAATTGATTTTATTTTTATATAATTTTAATTAGCAAATGATATGGATATTCGAAATTGTGATGTTTTGTTGGTTTATCTATGTTTTGGTTACATACTTCGAAATGGGAAAACTCAACCATTCTTTTCATTAAGCATGATTTACAGATAAAGTTGAAATTTAATTTTTAATTGGAATAATCATTTACTATAAATCTATATATAACTTCCACCTATGAATTATAACATTAACGTAAACTCAAAAATTCACCCTCCGTTACTTATAATTGCAGTTGACGGGATTACTGGAAGAACGAACTATTAACAACAGCAATAAACTTCAGAAAATTTGAATTTTAGATAAACAAAAAAAAAAAAAAATAAGTATAACAGTTTATTTATTTAAAGAAATCTAGTATTATTATTATGATTCCAGATAGATAAAACAAAATAATAACAGTAGATGTTTTTTTAAATAAACATTTTAAAATAAAATAAATTAAAATAAGCAAAAAAATAATGAATTAATATTGTTTCAAAAATGGTAAAAATAATCTACAAGTTCTATTTTGAAGCTGCCACTACAATAAAAACATAATTTCATCCAAATAAAATTATTCTAAAAAATGTTTCTTCAATTTGTTTTTGAGACAATCGCGGATGTTGTGAAGTCAAACTTCCACGAAGTTAAACATTTTCGTCATTTCATTAATTAGTTCATGATTTGAATTACTTTTGTTCAGGTTGTAAGAAGACTATTGTAGTCGTGACTTTTCATTGCACGACACTCCGTTTATCCAATGTAAGTCGAATTTAGTAAAACCAAATTCAACTAATGAATAATTTCAATAATTTTTTTCTGTGAAAAATTTCTGTTATCTTAGGAAAGCATTCATTCTACATTATCCAATCTAAAAATAGAACATTAGTTGAAATTGGTTTAGCTAAATTCGCCAAGCCTACTGCGATTTGATAAAGCCGATTTAGTAGTTGTTTCATACGTTTTTGTTTGCTTTGCATTTTAAATGGTTTATTAACCCAAAGTCTGGTTAGGGTGCGTTAATAAAGCACGACTTAAGTTGCCTTAAATTCTTGCTGACAACGTATTAATTCTGATTATCTAAATAGTACATGGATAGAGTGGAATGTTGGCAATAATAGTTGCGTCAAGTATTTTTCATCTATTTTCCAGAATCGGGATCTTATAGTTTACACATGTATATTGTTGTATACGATGGAAGGTGACCAACGTTTTGGGAATAAGGAAGGTCTTAATATCAGCCTGTTTTCTTCATGATGAAATGCATAATTTGTTTCTGAATACTTTCAGTTCTATCAATATGAGATTGATAGAAATGACACCATGAACTTGGACCATCTTATGTAGTTGAAGCATAAATTGAACAATATCCGCTGGTCTCTGCATTATTTGGTGATCGTTTGATTAAAACCAAATATGGAATAGGCTTTAGAAATATTTAAATTAATGTGTTGAGAAAATGTCATATTTATAACAAAGTTTACGCCTGTTCACGCCTAGGTATTTCTAGATTTATTGTTACTGATTATAGGCGATTTCTTTTGCTGTATTGATATAAATTTGTGTTTTTTATGTATTAGCATAATATGAAATTGATTGTTTTCACAACTTGGGCTGATGCTATCAATGTTATCTTGAAGTAAAATTAAATCAAATTAAATATTGACGATACTTCTGGCCGCTAAGAGAAGTGTATATGGGGGTCGATTATGTAAGCATTACGAGTTACGAGTTTTTCGAAATTACGACCAAACGCGATTATGTGGAACATTTCGATTGTTGTTTTACTCGTACAATTTTTCAAGTACGACAAGCAACTCGTAATGATTGAGATGATTGTTTTTAAGGAATATTTGATAAAAATTAACTAATCAAATAAGTTTTGTATTGATTTTAAGGATTTTTAGTAGTCAATAATATAGGATTATTTATGAATTATTAAAAATTTAAATGTTTGATCTGTTAGTATATTCTTTTCATTTCGATAAGACAACGACATTTGTTAGTGTGGTGATTTTGCGAATTTATTAATACATAACTATAAATCATTTAATAGATTTATTACGATACATACAAATATAGGGTAATATTAATTAAGTATTCTATATTATTTTCTATAAATTTAAACAATTAAATAAATAACATGAAATTATTCTAATTTCATTATTAAGGATGTTATTTGAAATTTAATTCATTTTGTTTAATAATAATAAACAATGTTTAAAGGCCATTACTGGTCCCTTACTGTGTCAACAATCTGGCTGCAACGGTTTCGATCCTGGGCTTGGTCTTCATACTGTCTTAGACAATCTGAAGAAGCCAAGTCGTTCTCTACACCGTGGACCCATGTTCGCCTGCAACAACCTCTGCGCCTACCATATGGTGACTCTCCTTTCAGAGATCGCTGAACAATTCGTTCCGGATCAGTACGGAGCACGTGACCGAGTCAACGAACTCGCTGAAATCTTATTTCATGTACAATATCTTCATAAGATCTCGATATTGTACAGTGCACGGTATGTGCCATCTATTTTTCTCTCAAATGTAAGGAGCGATCTCTCGTACTCATCCGTCAATTCCCAACTTTCACATGTGATCTAAAACAAACCCATCAAAAACGCATGCTATCAAATTATTATGTATTCTATTCATATACAACAGATAAAATATGTGAACCTAATAAACCAACCAATTCGAATAATCAGTTGAAATTAAATTTAACCGGATCTGTTATCTAAAAACTGCCAGACAGACAGCAATCCGTAAAAGTAATACAAAGGTCATATCATAAGAATATTATGTGATTTTAATATGTGTCTTGTATTAGTATGACATACATATGTGGATATGTATAGCAAATTTATTTATTTTCTCACAATTAGGAAATAAATTATTTTAATTGCGCATAGTTGCAATTTTCATTTGGGCCTATAACTGATTGCTTTTTATGCTACTCGTACATTTTAGTATAATATTTTAATGAACTTGACCTATCATATCAAATTTCATATTTGTGTAAATATCATATAGTTAATTGATTGAATTAGCTGTAATTTAACTAAACAAGTAATCACCACAAGTTGAAATAATGCAACTTTGCATTTGAATTATCGTGCTAAAAGCGTATACGTATTTGGTTTCAACTATTCAAGTGTCAGAAACGACTGATTAAAGCAAAAATGCATGTTATACTTGCTATATGGTTTTCATAATGAAATGTATTTCTTAAAAGTATGTAATATTATTTTATAAAAATTAAATGATAACAATATATAAATTATACAAAATTAAAAATAAATTATGCATGAGCAACGTGTACTTTTTGAGCTCGCCCTGATGGATCAGCTGAACATCCCCAATCAGTTCGCGGAACCCATTTCATCACTGTTTTTGCGTATTCATCACCCGGGAACATTTGCTCGAACAGCTTTCGATAGTAATATGCTTCTTTTGTGGTTGGCGTATTGAATTTGAATGTGTTTTCAGCGTTTAACATTTCATCGTCGGTAACATGTGATCCAGCATATGACCGAATTGTGTCGATCCAATCATAACCTACACCATCAGAGAATTGTTCTTTTTGTCGCCATAGTACTTTATGAGGCAGGTAGTTATCGTTGAATGATGCCCGTAAAATATATTTTTCTATTTCTCCTCCAAGTATATTTAATTTTCCAGGAACTCGATCTTCTGGTGATATATTCATTGCGTAGTTTATAAATTCTGTATCTAAGAATGGTACTCGCAGTTCAACTCCCCATGACATTGTTGATTTGTTAGCGCGTAGGCAATCGCTCAAATGTAAACAGTTAACGCGTGAAACGGTCTCATAATGGAAATCTTCATAATTTGGACTTTGATGAAAATATAAATATCCACCGAATATTTCGTCAGCACCCTCCCCAGACAACACCATTTTTAGCCCATCGCTTTTTATATATCTCGAGAGAATAAACATTGGTATGCTGGCCCGAATAGTTGTAACATCGTACGATTCGAGATGATAAATAATGTCACGAATACAATCAAGTCCTTGTTCGACTGTAAATACCACTTCAGTATGATCACTATTGATAAAGTCAGCAACCATTCTTGAATATTCGAAATCTGGTGCATCGGGTAACCCAACACTATACGTTTTCAATTTAAACTTTGGATTATCTTCTCGTCTTATTTTCGTTACCATTGAGGCGATTAAACTGGAATCGACTCCACCGGATAGAAGCGCCCCAAAGGGTACTTGCTTATCACATTGTAAATGTGTGCGTACAGCATATTCCAATTTTTCACGTAATTCACTCAACATAACTCTGTTAGATGGTATTTCTCTAATCCAGTTGGGTTGGTAGTATTTCACAGCACTCATGTTATTAATTTCACCATAGCTATAGGTTCCCGGTTCAAATGATTTCACAGTTTTACACTTGCCCACTAAACATTTCATCTCGCTGGCGACCCATAGATTTCCGTCATTATCTGTACCCGTGTAGAGCGGAATAATTCCAATTGGATCGCGCGCGATTAATATTTTACTACTGGTTTTATCATATAGCACGAACGCAAACATTCCATTGATATGATCGAATAAATTGAGTCCATATTCTTGATACAACTGTAAGATAACATCACAGTCACTGCGTGGTTTATATGTAGTTTCGTTCCGTTTTGAAATGTCACTTGCTAACTCCAAATAGTTATAAATTTCACCATTCGCCGCCATAATAATGTCTCCATCATCTGATTCAAACGGTTGTTTTCCACTTCGAACGCATAAAACTGCAAGTCGTTCATGCACCATCACACCATGATCGCATTCAGCCGAATTTTTATTTTTGATAACAGTTACGCCCGTCGAATCTGGACCACGATGTCGTTGTCGCCCGGAATGTCGATATCCCAATTCACGTAAATTTTCTTTCTTCTCACGAAGTTGATTTTTTTTGTTTTTAATCTCCTCGATCACACTATTACCGTATTCGTTGCCATTAACGTGATGCCCATTGGTGAAACCGGGTGTAACGGTTTTTGTTTTATTTTTTATAAATATCGCGAATATTCCGCACATGTTTATTGTTTGAAATTATTTTATTAACTGATAATATTTTGTTTGTCCGGTTTAGTATTTATAGTGTTTGTCATAAAATTGCTGTTGATAATAATGAACAGACCAATAATTTTTTTTGTGTGTATTTGAATTTTCTTTCTTATGTATATGTACACACTTTAATTTTAATTCGCGAGGCAATGTTTTCATTTGGTTTTATTGATGATAAGATGATAACGGAATATTGATTCAGTTCAATATGGTGTGAAAAAGTCTTAATTGTTTTAGTGTTAGTATTTATAGAGAAAACAAAATCTTTACTTGGATTATTTCATTAAGATTGATCAAATTGAGCTATACGATGATGGTTATAAGGTATTCCTTATAATAACCGGAAATATGTTATACAATATTTTTTCATGTAGCATGTTCTTGAATGCATTTAAAATTTGATGAGTTTTTGAAACTAAAGTATTTGTTTACATAGTTTATTTGCAATGTACAGATATATTTATGTATGTATTTATTTTGCTTCGACCTGACTCGTATATTTAATATAAGTAAGTTTAATCTTCCCCCTGTGGTCGGGGGGCACTCACATGTCTCGTAAATCTAAATTGCACGAACATGTTTCCTAAGAATACCACCACAGTATCCTTTGCTTGTCGTAGGAGGCGACTAAACGGTTGGATCGCTGGGCTGACGACCCGCATCCGTAAAAAAAATCAGCTGTTTATAAAATCAACAAAAAGAAAAATGGATACCGCCAAAACAACACCGGACCCCCGCTCAAGTACCCGGATACGAGATTTAGGATCGGCACGTGGAACGTGCAATCACTTAGAAAACCAGGAGCGTTGGAGGGTCTAATCACGTGCATGAAAGAGTATCGGCTGGAACTCGTTGCTCTTCAAGAAACTCGCTGGCCTCAAAGTGGAGACCATGTGTCCCAGGGCTATACGTTGTTCTACAGTGGAGATGACCTCGGAAATCTTGGAGCTGGATTTCTTCTTGGGCCGCAGGTAAAGAAGGCTGTTTTGGATTTTCAAGCAGTCAATAACCGATTGTGTATGCTTCGCCTGCGCATGAAGTTAGCCAACCTGTCGATAATTTGTGTACATGCGCCCACAGAAGTCAGTCAGCCCCAAGATAAAGACTCATTTTACAATGACTTGGACGATCTGATGGGATCTATACCCGAACACGATGTTAGAATGGTAATTGGGGACTTTAATGCTAGAGCTGGCAGAAATCAGGCCGACTTGTGTGAAAACATAGGTCCGTACTCCCGACACGAAACTGCGACCGATAATGGTGAGAGAATGATGTACTTTGCAATTGCTCATTATCTTAGAGTAGCAAGCACATTCTTCCCTCACAAACAGATACACCTAGAGACATGGACACATCCTCGCAAAACATCCCGGAGCCAAATTGACCACGTGTTAATTTCAAAAGGGCGAGCTCAGGTTGTGCAGGATGTGAGAACTTATCGGTCAGCAACCAAATACGTAGGCAGCGATCATTATTTGGTCGCTGCAAAGCTACGGTGGAAGTTTTCGTACAGGTCGGGGAACACAGCGAAACGGATGGAACGTTTCGACTGTGAAGGTCTGATAAATGAAGATCAAAAGAAACGATATCAGGATCTTGTCAGCGACAACATTGAGGGAGCTAATTACCAGTCTGACTGCGTGAACTCTGTCTGG
The DNA here is from genome assembly GCA_951394425.1 of Tipula unca. NCBI lineage: Eukaryota > Metazoa > Arthropoda > Insecta > Diptera > Tipulidae > Tipula > Tipula unca. The sequence goes on from OX596380.1 coordinate 129,744,568, forward strand.
GAGGTACTGAAAACTTCGGTTGTCAGTGCTGCTCAACAGACTTTAGGTATAGTGAAAGTCAGACCCAAGAATGATTGGTTTGATGACGAGTGTCGTCTTGCAGTTGAGCAACAAAATATAGCCCATAATGAAGTGCAACAACGTCTCACAATCGCAAGGAAAAACAAGGCAGCTCTTGCAAGAAGGGCAGCTAAGCGGATTTGTAGACGGAAGAAGCGAGAATGGTGGAAGGCCGAGGTTCTGAAAGTACAACAACTCAGCAATGAGCGTAGTTCACGTAATTTCTTTAAAGTAATTACTGGATTGCACCATACTTTCAGGCCTTCGTCAACCGCCATTCGGGACCGGGATGGAAACCTCTGTGTCAACATCGACGCAGTACTTGACGCATGGAGTGGACACTTTACTGAGCTGCTTGATGTTCATCATGCGTCACAGACTGTTGTTGAGCCACCTCTAAAACAGTCTGCGGAGATTTGCACTGAGGAGCCATCCCATGAGGAATTCACTAAGGCCATGCAGAGAATGAAACGAAACCGCTCACCTGGAGTGGACTGCATTAATTCGGAACTCTTGATATTCGGTGGGGATACTTTGTGGAACTGTCTTTTCGACCTTATTCGATTAGTATGGCGAACCGAAGTTATGCCTGATGAATGGAAAGTGGCCGCAATATGCCCCATCTTCAAGAAGGGAGACCGCTTGATGTGTGAGAATTATCGCGGTATAGGTCTCCTTTGCACAGCATACAAGTTACTGTCATACATTTTATTGGATAGAATCACTCCTCTGGCGGAGGGCTTGGTTGGTGACTATCAGGGAGGATTTCGTCCGAATCGATCAGTCACTGATCAGGTCTTTTCGCTGCGGATGATTCTATCTAAATATTATGAGACATCCATCTCCGTACATCAGGTTTTCCTGGATTTCCGGCAGGCCTACGACTCGATCAATCGAGAGAGTTTGTGGTCTGCCCTGGAATACCTAGGAATGCCAACAAAATTGGTACGACTGTGTAGGATGACAGTGACGCAGTCTCAATGCTGTGTTAAAGTTGAGAACAGGCTATCGACAATTTTTGCAGTTAACTCGGGTGTTCGGCAGGGAGATGCTCTGTCCCCGATACTCTTTAATCTCATGTTGGAGTACATCTTTCGTAAAACTGAAACACCTCAGCGCAACATCTTATATCGCCAGTCCAATCAAGTGCTTGCATATGCAGATGACATATGCGTGATTGGACTGAATAGCAACGGAGTGAAAGAAATACTTGATCCGCTTGTAGAGTTTTCAGCTTCTGTTGGACTCCAGATCAATGAGTCCAAAACGAAATACCTGATCTCTGGTTTTAGAGACAATGGCACACCAGATTTTAGTAGTGGCCACCACACGTTTGAGGGAGTGAGGAGGTTCAAATATTTGGGCTCTCTTATCACTCACGATAACAGTGTGGGTGAGGATATTAAAGTGCGGCTGGCAGCTGGCAGTCGTTCTTTGTATCCTCTAAGGCCACTGCTAAAATCTAAACACTTATCAAGTGCCGTGAAGCTGAAGCTTTACAAAGCGTTGATCAGGCCCGTTGTTATGTTTGGCTGTGAAAGTTGGGCGCTGACGGATGAGTACGAGAGATGGCTCCTTACATTTGAGAGAAGAATCATGCGTGTGATTTACGGCCCTAAACGCGAAATAGATGGTACATACCGAGCTCTGTACAATTTCGAGATCAGAGATCTGATGAAGATCCCCGATATTGTACATGAAGTTAGATCTCAGCGAGTACGCTGGCTCGGTCACGTTCTGCGTGCTGATCCAGAACGAATTGTGCAGCGATCTCTGAAAGGAGAGCCACCATATGGTAGGCGCAGAGGTCGTTGCAGGCGACGATGGCTCCACGATGTAGAGAACGACTTGGCCTCTTCAGATTGTCTAAGACAGTATGAAGACCAAGCTCAGGATCGAAACCGTTGGAGCCAGATTGTTGATTCAGTAAGGGGCCAGTAATGGCCTTTAACACTGTTATTATTATTAAGTTTAACCTTCAACTAAATGCAATGCAAGAAGTATACAACTAAACTTTAATTAATTATATCCAAGTAAGATGTTTTAGACTAATTTGTCTCAAATCAATTTGAAATCAAAATCAATTCTCAATTTGACAAATCTCAATAATTTGTCTCAAATCAATTTGAAATCAAAATCAATTCTCAATTTGGCAAATCTCAAATATTTAAATTTGGTTGTGATTAAAATTGTAAATTTCTGCAGATATAGTCTAAAGCATCTTACTTGGATATAATTAATTAAAGTTTAGTTGTATACTTCTTGCATTGCATTTAGACAGCTAGTTCTTGACTTATGTATATTATATTTGAAATTTAATGTTTTATTGCTAGCATCTATAAATAAACCGTACTATCTACAGTACAGTTATGAATATGAGCTAGTAGCTCTATAAGTCATCAAACCAAGTTTCAAGAATTATATCATCCCACTTGCTCAAATGAGAAAAATACTTCCGGAAATAGTTGTCTCGTGATTATTGTTCCAAAATAAAATTCTTCGCTGCTTCCATCGACCACTTGGATTTATTTATTATATATTGAGGTTTGTTTATTTAAATTGGTTAATATTGGCGGTTATTTAGATCCGAATTCGAGTTGTTCCATAATATCTCATTTTGAAAAATTTCACTGTAAATATTTGGTCTGAAATTTGTGTTCTTTTTCATAATTAACATTTTGTATGTACATACTATATTAGCTGACTTCGATATTTTAAAACCATGTAGACAAAAATACGAAATATATAAGATAACCGGCCGTTAATATTTTGATTTTAACTTTTTATTGTATCGATAGAAAATGATAATACTTCTAAGTAAAGTGCAAAAATTTACGGTTGTAAACAATTTTAGCATTTTAGCCGCTTGTAATCTAGTTAAATATTTTCGTGGAAATTTAAACAAGTTTAATTTAAATTCTTAAACTAACGTAAAGTCAAACTCTCATATCGAAGTAATGTTCTAAACTTCTAAATAAAAACGTAAATTCAAAATTTAAGTTAAATTGTAAATTCATAATTTAAGTCGATTATTTTATTTATTTATTTACAAAAGTTTAGATGGAAACCACCCACCCTATTTGAACATATATCTCTCTTAATCTCATCTTAGATAGTTTCGGGGAAGATGTGTTTTTGATAGTTAAATTCCCAAGTGTTCAACTCTCTATAGGTCTATGAATATATAGATTAGTTAACTTCTGTATCCTGACTCATACTCATCCAGATTGCTAAGAACTGTTAATTATCTATACATAAGTATATGTAAGTTTAGTTTAAGATAAGAGATAGTCATTTAAACTTGCAAAAAAAGATTCTATAGATCTAGCTAACTAAATGGAGCAACATTACTATAACGTTAAAAACTATCAGCATAAGTTTAGTTTTAATGAATTTTATTTAATTAGCTTGTACTCATGCATACGATTTGAATACTACTTGTGAGTGAACAAAGTTCAGAACAAAGACAAGGCATACCAATTAACGATCGGAATCATTCATAGTGTTATAGTTTGTCCTCTTATCTTTAATTTTAAAATTTTTGTATGAATCCACAACAAAAACAGTAAAAATCAATAACAAAACAGAAATGAATCAAAATAAAATGTATTCCTTGAAATAATTGTGATCACGCGATCTTAAGTAAGTACATAATTATGAAAACAACCATTTTTCGATTTAAAAAACTGTCATAAAACATGTCATTAGTAAAAGTGTTGTGATATTTTATTTGTGTTCTATTTTGACGTCACACTAGTGACTAGTGTACTAGAATCAAAACCAAAATAAAATCGAAATGTCTTTGTTTTAGTTTCAATGTTATTTTAACATCTTTGATCTTCAAAATAATAATAATACATTTATTTTGTTGACATAACATATTTTTTTGGAGCAATAATATGCGATCATTACCTTACCCAATGTGTTTGTTTTATTATTATTTATTCTAGACAACTAATAATCGCGTTTATGACGCGGACGAAATTTTCGATCGCACATTCTGAAAAAGTTTCCATGGTATTATTTGGTTCAAAAATCAAAATAATAACAATTTTTTTTTGGGTTAAAATAAATTTTTCATTGACATTAATTTTTTTAATGATGATGCTGCCCTAATTTTTTTTGTGTATCAAAAAAATATTATACATACATACATACATATTTTGAATCGCTACAATAGCGATAAGCCATCACAAGTTGAATGCACTTTAATAAAATGTATTTTTTTTAATGAGTATACTAAATTAATCGCGTCGCGATCGCATTCGTTAACCGAACTAACAAACTCATTCATAAACTTAATGTAGATATAGCATAATCTTTTTCAGTATTACATCAGACTGATGCAATACATAATTTTATTTTCTCATATGTGAGAAAGGTTTGTTGTTTAGTAAAATTTATTTTTATACGATGGAGCTGGACGAGTTATAGCGGTTAGTAGATAGTACAAATTATACAATTTGTTTTTTTTTGCAAAACTAATAAATTGACAGTGACCTTGATGATAGTAGTAGTTTGTTCTGTTTATGATGTAACAATTCATTTTTAAACATAATATTGTATGTTTTTATTTAAGTGAGATCTTTGAGAACCATTCTTGTTTTATGGGACGGAGATGTATCAATGATATGTATTGATACATAATTAAATGTCTTATTGATCTGCGTGCGTGTGTATAATATGCCAAATTGGTTATGTTTCACCACTAAGAAAGTAAGAAGTAAAATTGATGATTTTAATGTTTTAAATGTACTGGATCTATCATATCAATTTGCATGTTGGAATATTACAATTTTAAGCGGGAAATCCCATTTTAGAAAACACAACATTTTTTTATATTTCTTAGAACTTGGATTTGATTGTACCATTTCGTGCCTAGGTAAAAAATCTGTGCATATAACTTACTTTAAGAATTTCGAAAGGGTTTTCTGACGTTATTATCAAACCAGAAATCACATATTTTTAAATTAAGTAACGGACTACGTTTTTCAATATATTTGTTTGGTTGTGCCACATTGTGCATAACTAAATTAATTTTCACTCAATCTACTATGACTAAATAGGCCAGAGTTGTTTATTTTTTATTTATTTATATTAAAGAAATCAATTTAGTACATTACAATTATGATTTCATATGAAAAACAAATAATCAATTCAATTTTGATTATTACACAAGATTAAAAAAGTTTAAATTTAAATTTAAATTTTACAATTTTAAAAGTTAATTTTTTCAAATTGGAAGTTGTCAAAAAAAAGATTTAAAATAAAAAGTATATTTTTTACAAACAATAATTTGAAAAGAAGTTATCGGATAATTTCTGGTAAATTAAGTTTTAAAATTTAAAAGATAGTTCTTCAAGTTCCTTTTGAAGCAGTCCTTTGTGAGCTGAAAGTCAAAGTTTCCTTCAGCGATGTTGAATGATTTTGTAAGTCTAAAAATCGATGATTTCGCAGCGATTTGATTGGAACATGGATAGCTGTATTTTCCAATATGTAAGGTGAATCAATATGGCCAAGAAGGATGTAACCGATGAAAGCTGAGTCTATAAATAAACGTCTATCTTCCAGAGTGCAAATTTTATACTCTAAAAATCTTGTCGTGTATGGTGGTAGGTGGGCTATATTCTCATATAACGGTAAGCTATATGGTCATAGTTCCAGTCAGTTTTCTTTAAAATGAAGATCATACATTTCTTTTGATCGCTTTCAAAACTTTTGATGTGGTTAGCATAATAAGGGCTCTAAATTACTGATGCGTATTCAACTTGGTATTTTATATACGCAAAATATAGTGAAAATAAAGTTGACAAATTTGTAAATTTTCCAGTCCAACGCTTAACAAAGCCAAACATAGAATTTGCTTTAGCAATGCATTTGTCAATGTGGTTGAGTTTTAAATATTTTCAGCGAATGTGACTCCTAGATCGATAAATTCTTTAACTTACTCTTTGCAGTTCCGTATTATTAACGCTATAAGCAAAGTTAATCGGTTTTTGCATTTATCAATATTCAACAACAAATAATTTTTGTGGCACCATTCACTGAATCTCTCGATGTCTTCTTGTAATATTTTAATGTCATGTATATCTTTAATTGTATGATAAATTTTTATATCATCTGCGAACATGAGAAGATTTGAGTATTTTCTGACTTCAGTTATTCCATTTATGAAAACCAGAAAAATCCATGGTCCAATATGGGAACCCTGAGGAACTCCTGACGTTACTTTGATTACTTTAGATTTTTCGCTTCCAATTGACACATATTGTACGCGACTAGACAAATATGAGTTGAACCATTTCATCAAGTTGGATGCAAAGCCAAAGTTGTAAAGACTTTCTAGAGCCTTGTGATGGCAGATAGAGTCAAATGCTTTACTAAAATCAGTAAATACTACGTCTACTACATTAATAACTTTGTTGGTAAATTCAACAAGGTTAGTAGATGTAGATCTTGTAGGCATAAACCCATGCTGATTGAGTGATATATGTTGAGCTAGGATTCCTTTAAAGCTGTTGCATACAACCAGTTCGAATAATTTTGCTATGGTTGAAGTGGTTGATATCCCTCTATAACAAGTGATGTCTTCTTTTTTACCCGATTTAAATATATGTGTAACCTTAGACATTTTCCATGTATCAGGGAATATTCCGGATGTTAACGAGAGGTTGTATTCCGTAATGGTTTTACTAAAATCTTAGTATATTTTTTTAATATAGACGTTGGAATATTATCTGGCCTACATCCGTCACCAAACTGATTAAGTGCATATAAAATATCCTCATCACTAATAACCGGTAAACTGATAAGTACATTATTATTTACGGTTGATTGAAACCAATTACTGTTTTTAGGTTTGTATACATATTGAAACAAATCCGGAAACATGTCAGCAATTTTTTTGGGATCTGATGTTTTAATATCGTTCAAATACATATTAGTTGGATTACCATCAATTACTCTTTTGGATCTAAAGTATTTCCAGAATTGTTTAGGATTGGTTGTAATGCTTCGTTGTACCTCCGCAATATATGAGAGGTGCTTTTCCTTGAAGCATGTATCAAATTATTCATTAGATTTAAGAAACGCAGTCCCACTTTTAATCATCTTGACAAAGGCTTTAGGTTTACGGTTCTTCAGATTAATCAGATGGTCTTCAAACCAAGGAGGATGAATATTAGATTTTTTCCGGCACAATGGAATGTGGATTTCAAAACCTTGTAATAAAATTTGGAAGAATTTGTTAGCATCTTGGTTTACATTGTATAGCTTCTAAATACTGCTGAAGTCTAGTGTGGTTTATTTTTTTAAAATTATAGGTAGTATGAATATGATGCCCGGATGTTGTTGATTTAATTTCATTTGAATCAAAAACTATTTCCATAGATTTGTGGTTAACAACATTAACAACAAATGGATTGAGTGATTCTGTCACTTTAAATATTTCTACATCATTTGTGAAGAATAAATCTAATATTCTCTCAAGAGTATTGACTATGTTGGTGATTTGCTTTAGGCTAAAACCAAGTATAGCATCCAGAAAGACATATTCCGATTCTGATGTGATATTGCATGGTAGAAAGGAATCCATATCTTGATCATAATTCCACATTACATTTGGGAGATTAAAGTCACCTGGAAGATTAAAGTCACGTGATTTGTTCTTGATTTAGCTGATTGTTGATTGTGATAAATTTCCGATTGAATGGAAATTAAAGGCTGGATAATAAGAATTGCTGACGGGTTATTGTTGATTAAGAAAAGTTTTTGGCTGTGCAAATATTCCAACAATTTTGACGATTTGTTCTCCATAGAAATTCTTTGACCAATACTCCAGGTGGCCACATCTTGGAATATAGGAATCTTACAACGCAATAAATCAGGTCACATACAAGCACCATAATGTGTATTATAGTATAGTTCTTTGTTAAAAGCTGGGTTTTTCGGAAATCATGTATGGATGATGAACTATTCCAGAAAACCGTAATTTTAATATTATTAAGAAAGCAATTCTATGGCCGATTCTAGCCAATATAGATTATGTACAAACCGCGAAACCGAGCTTTAATTAAATTTTTGTTTCTATTAGTTCTTTGATAAATGTTGGATTTTCCGGACATCATCCATACAACAATTCCGGAAACTCTAAAATTGATGTCTTTGAATTCTCTGATTCTAGCCGTTGTAGAGTATATGCACGATACCGCGCCAACATGTATATTTTAGTTGGTTTCAATTAGTTCATTGATAATTGTTGGGTGTTTTGGACACATCTATACAACTATTCCAGAAAACCTTAAATTTGATATATTCTGGATAATCTATGGCCGATTCTAGCCAATATATGTTCGAACGCGATACCTGGCTCAAAATGTGTAATATGTTTTTGTGTTAGTACTTATTTTCGTAAGAGTATAACAATTTTATATTTAAATTCGTTTTCCATAACAGATGTATGCGAGAGGTATGTGTATTAGTTTTATAGAAAGAAAAGGGCATGAAATTACGATTTAACAAATACATGTGTTCGGGTAAACGGTGTTCTTAACAATAATATATTTGTTTATGAAATTTACATATCAATAAAACATAATAAGTAAAAATAAATTATTTATAAGCAACATGTACTTTTTGAGATCGCCCAGATGGATCAGCCGAACATCCCCAATCAGTTCGCAGGACCCATTTCATCACTGTTTTTGCATATTCATCACCCGGGAACATTTGCTCGAATAATTTTCGATAATAATATGCTTCTTTTGTGGCTGGTGTGTTGAATTTGAATATATTTCCGGCGTTTAACATTTCATCGTTGGTAACATGCGATCCAGCATATGACCGAATTGTGTCAATCCAATCATAACCTACACCATCGGAGAATTGTTCTTTTTGCCGCCATAGTACTTCATGAGGTATATAGTTATCGTTGAATGCTTCACGTAGAATGTATTTCTCAATTTCACCGAGTTTGTTTAATTTCCCGGGAGCTCGATCTTCTGGTGATATATTCATTGCGTAGTTTATAAATTCTGTATCTAAGAATGGCACTCGCATTTCGACCCCCCAGGCCATTGTTGATTTATTGGCACGAAGGCAGTCACTCAAATGTAAACAGTTAACACGTGAAATAGTCTCATGATGGAAATCTTCATAATTTGGACATTGATGAAAATATAAATATCCACCGAATATTTCGTCAGCTCCCTCTCCAGACAACACCATTTTAAGCCCTTCACTTTTTATATATCTCGAGAGAATAAACATTGGTATACTGGAGCGAATTGTTGTAACATCGTACGACTCGATGTGATAGATAATATCACGAATACAATCAAGTCCTTGTTCGACTGTAAACACCACTTCAGTATGATCACTATCGATAAAATCAGCAACCATTCTAGAATATTTGAAATCTGGTGCACCGGGTAACCCAACACTATACGTTTTCAATTTAAACTTTGGATTATCTTCTCGTCTTATTTTCGTTGCCATTGAGGCGATTAAACTGGAATCGACTCCACCGGATAGAAGCGCCCCAAAGGGTACTTGCTTATCACATTGTAAATGTGTGCGTACAGCATATTCCAATTTTTCACGTAATTCACTCAAACTAACTTTGTTAGATGGTATTTCTCTAGTCCAGTTGGGTTGATAGTATTTCACAGTACTCATGTTATTAATTTCACCATAGCTATAGGTTCCCGGTTCAAATGATTTCACAGTTTTACACTTGCCCACTAAACATTTCATCTCGCTGGCCACCCATAGATTTCCGTCATTATCTGTACCCATGTAGAGCGGAATAATCCCAATTGGATCACGTGCGATTAAAATTTTACTATTGGTTTTATCATACAGCACGAACGCAAACATTCCATTGATATGATCGAATAAATTGAGTCCATATTCTTGATACAACTGTAATATAACATCACAGTCACTGCGTGGTTTATATGTAGTTTCGTTCCGTTTTGAAATGTCACTTGCTAACTTCAAATAGTTATAAATTTCACCATTCGCCGCCATAATAATGTCTCCATCATCTGATCCAAACGGTTGTTTTCCACTTTGAACACATAAAACTGCAAGTCGTTCATGCACCATCACACCATGATCGCTTTCAGCCATATTTTTATTTTTGATAATAGTTACGCCCGTCGAATCTGGACCACGGTGTCGTTGCCGTCCGGAATGTCGATATCCCAATTCACGCAAATCTTCAAAATTGCTATCATTTTTTGTATTAATCTCCTCGGTCGCACTACTACTGTATCTATTGCCATTAGGATGATGCCTATTAATTATACCGCGTGAGACGGTTTTTGTTTTATTTTTTATAAATATTGCAAATATACCGCACATGTTTGAAATTATTTTATAAACTGATTTCATTTCGATCGTACGGGTTAGTATATATATATATATATAGGTACATATATCACGTTTATCATAAATGGTATGTTGTTCGTGGGAGATTACGATGTCGCTTAAATTCGTTAAATTTTGTGAATTCGAAATACATATCAAATTTCTGAATTAGATTAAGTCTATTGAATACACATAAGGTTTATTATATGCTATCTTTGTTCTATGTAACACAATCGATAAGACTAATAGCTATGTGCACTATTAAAATGTAAAGTAAAATGTTATATATATATATATATATATATATATATATATATATATATATATATATATATATATATATATATATATATATATATAAATAATGTATTCTGCATATATAAAAAACAACCGATCAATACCAATCTCGATCGATGGAAGAGAAAATTCTTAATATGTTTTGCACCGAGAGTGTACTAAGTATCCACAAAACTCATTCTTTAGTGAAACAAATGGATCCTTCAACAAAGAATTCATAAAGCTATAACTTAAATTATAGTCAATGTGGTGTCTTATCAATGAAGTTCTGACAATAATGCGCCATCTCATATATCTAGTATTATTATCGACTGATATAATAAATATATACATTTAAATTATAACAACTGAATTGTTACTAACCAACAGCTATAAACATGTTTAACGACTATTTCATAAATATTGCATTAATCTTTTCAGGCCGCAGCTCGTCTAATAATTTAAATCATGCCCGTTTATCAATTAAACAGCTTTCTACAATTCACAATACTATACAGTAGATTAGGTAATTATTTTAATCGGCAATTTGATAGAAAACAATATACTTGGGTATTGAAATGATGTACAAATTATTTACGGTTTAAAATTATTTGTGCAACGTATCCTGCAAAACATATTTACTAAGAAATAAGATTTGAGTATTATTTCACATGTTATGATAACAATTTGGACTAAACCCTGCGAACCCCTAATTCGTTCATTTTACTACACATAAATAATTTGTTGTTGTTATTTTCAGATACCGGGAAACGCGGCCGAGTATACCAATTAGTTAATAAATTTAAACGAATTGTAAGATTTATAAATGGATATATGTAGGTCTTGCCTGGGGCTCAGTGCCATCTCCACGTACAAACCGTCAACATATATGAAATGAAATGAAAATTTTAATAATGCATACATTTAGACGAATTTACAGGAAAATATTGGTCCGTATTAAGAGTTCGGTCAATCATGAATTTCGCACACGCCGAGGGTTCCGTAAGCAGTGTACTTTAAATTAGGAAAATAATTTTTTCTTTTCAAATTATATTTCTTTTAGATTATAGAAAACAATTCGGCTCAACTAAACTATTCGGAATTTCCACCGTAACTGGTTTTAAAAGCAGTTTCCAAGTCACGTTGTGTATCCGCATGAAATCGATATATAAATTCTTTATTTTGGAAATATGTAAAGATTTGGTTATTACGATGTTGTTAATCCATATATTTTTTGCCAAATTTTCAAAAAATTCGTTCTCAGAAATTCATCAAAAAATTATTTTCAAAATATTTTTAGAATCGTTAAAGAAAGCCCTTTAAAATGACGTATCACATGCCACATAAATAAAATGTAAAATTGTTTGGTATCTATATTTAATTATTAATTAATTAATTTAATTAATTGTTTTGTTAACTTTTGTTGAAAAGTTGAATTATCTGTGGATTAAATGACTTAATGGACGACAACGGAGACCATAAGAGTTTCGTTTTACATTTTATGTACGGAACCCTATAAATATATAAAACAGTACTTAATCGTTTGCAAATCGCCAATGCTAAGAATAAATCAATTGGTTTCAACAAACCATTACAGTCTATCATTTCTCTTACCGCCTATAAATGTTATCACGTAAAAAACCTTGTGCTCGATTTTTGTTATTTTATTTACTACTTCCATGCAAAATTATAACAAAAGAGCTGCAAAAAAAGATTCTGTGATTAAATTTTAGTATCCCGGAAATTAATATAGAAAAATGTTGTACGAAGCATTTCTTTCTGGCTTGCATCTATAGACGGTTTTGGTTATACAGTATTTCAGTAAGTGTGGATGAGGCATTAGAATCGTTAAGTGTGGAGAAATTTGCCGAATATGTATCAACGGACGATTCCGTAGCGGTTTGTTGTCAGACAACTGATGAAGCTATTTTAAACGCACTAATGGAAGAAGAATGTGGCCAGATTGATTCCGAAAATAACTTCGAGGAAGCAGAAGAACGTCCTAAGATAGAAGACGCACTAAAATCAATTTGTTACTTTATCAAAGCAGAAGACTATTTTGATTTTCCGTATATTGGACGCCTCTATAAATTGGACAGTTTTCTTAGTCCATTAAGTGTCCAAAATACAGAGGTTTCACGTATTTAAATTAAATATTTAAGGAGTTACGAGTATCTTAAAATTTTAACATTTCGTACGGTTATGTGTTTAAAATTTTCTCAACCTTTAGCATCAAAATTTCTATTTTGCAAAAGTTATGAAGTTTTCTTTCTCAGCCGATGATGTACATGTTTATCTTAATTTCGATGGTACATTGTACATAAGTAATTTGTGATATAAGATCGTTACAAAAACAATAAAATAGTAACCGGGCTAAGAAGGTAACATCTTTAATTTTTATTTTAATAAAATTTATGTGCTTTGTCTGAAAATATTTTGAAAGTTCTGGTAACAACGCTTTATCTTAAATTTCAGAGTGATTTCAATCAGAGTCTTTATAACGAGATATAAACTTTCAGAACTAATTTACTATTTTTTTCAAAGGCTTCTTGTATCGGGGTCCTCTTCGAAATTCCAGTATATTTTAACCCTTTATTGAAGAATGTTATTAAAAACAGAGCTGGAATAGGCCGTTCCAAACAAACATAAAATTTCTTCCATATGTATAGGATCTTGTTGTAGAAAGCAGGGCTCAGAAATGTTGATCTGTCGACATGCACGGATCCAGGAAATGGTCTTGGGAGATTTTCGATCATCGATTTCCAATTAATCGATTTTCGGTCATTATATAGATCGTAGCCAAGTTTTCAACCGTCTACCATTGAAAAACTTCTTTCCGAATCCCTTTCAAATTCAACCTGTGGCAAATTCAAAAGTACTGCAGGCTCAGCAGTTCCTTTACCGGTTGTCAATAATTTATTATGACATTCAAGAGTATGCATTAATTCAAATTTACATCGAATTGAAAAAATTGATATGGGATTTATTCCAAAATACTTAAGCCTCAATTTGGTTCTATCTTCAATTTATCAACTTTAGTTACGACTCTAGGCCATAGAACAATCCTTTGAATTTTTCAAATTTATTTGTTAGTTGTATAGTTAAGCTCAATTCTTCGATCATACCATTAATGCAATAAATTTCAACAATTACATATATAATTAAATAATTATACAATTTAAGCTGAAGCCTAGAGGTATTTTTTTAATTTTACCAGCCATTTAAATCACTATCAGAAATATTTATACTTGTATTAACAATAAAAGTTAAAATATTCTGTAGGCTCCTGTAGAGAAAAAGGAAAATTTCTGAAATGACCAAATTCAAATAATCAATTTTTGAATTAAAACTGACAATGGAATACATATACATCCAACTCAACTTCTATCCAAACTTCTGGATTACTTTAGAATTTTACTCAAATCATTTTTAATAAATTTTAAATGTTTCTAAAAATGTTTAAATATATAATACTCATACTTTAACCAATTCACAAGCCTTTTAAAAATCACATGGATAATTGAACTCAAACTACACTCAAAATTCAACTAAGAAATACATTTGGAAAATGCTACACTGATACATACATGATCTATATGGCCAGGAACTCTATACACTAAAAACATAACAAGAGTGTGACAAATTATTTGGGCATTTTGAATTTGATTTGCCAAAGGTTGAATTTGTATTGTACAAAGTTGAATTTGAAGTGCAATCCCTATATTATTTTTTATTTATTTATTATTATTTTGTTTTGTTAAAAGTTGCTAGTCTTTGTAGATATGAAGATGGGAACATACGGCAACAAATTACAAATAGGGGATGGACTCGGGCGGAACGATCACCCCTATCGTCCCCTCCCGCACTCTAGGTCCGCGCTTGCGTGTCGATCCATTCATCGAAAGTGTAGGTTAATATAAAGATTGTAATAATAATAAAACTAAGTGGCACCAATACAGTATGATCATAGTAAATATGTACATACATACACTGCACAGGTAAATCTACGTAAAACCGGTGAATTCATTACCACATCATGATTAAGTGACAAATATTCGGTATCTTGGATTTATCCCATTTGAAATATGAATACTGATATACATATAAGTACGTATGTATATGTTTATTGCTGATCATATCATAGTTAATGATAAGGAAAAAGAGAAATATAAATCAATCCTATCAATACAATATATAATATAATTATGTACAAGTAAACCAACACTCAAAACTCGATAATTATTTTACTCGTTCCATGATGGCATGGAGTGCAGCATGATTGATTGATTAATTTTTGTCATCCACGATTTTCCAACTTGAAAGATGAAGTTTGAAAACCACCCAAACCTATAGTACTAAACTAGTTTTGTCTATGCACTTTTTTATAATTTATGAATCCATACTTTAATTTGAAACGTAAAAGTCAATAGCAAAACAGAAAAACCAAAACAAAATGTATTCCCCGAAATAATCACGGTCACGCTTTCATCACGTTGATCTTAAGTAATTAACAAAACAAAAAACATTTCTAAAAAATGTCATGAAGATAAAACATTATCGTTAGTAAAAGTATTGTGATTTTGCCCTCTACTGTGACGCATTTGTTTTTTCTTCAACTTCATATAATAAATAAAACAACAAAATAACATTGTTTACATAATATTGTATTTTGACATGTAATGTTGCGTACATTAATTACCACATACCATGTTTTTGCGATATAGGAGGTCATTTCCAGTAAAATTACTACAAATGCATGACAAATTCATTCAAACAAGTTTGTGGTAGTTATATCAATCCCCATTATTGTTACAATTATATTTACTACGGCACAGAGAGACGCATATAAATTTTTGAAGCGATAAGTTGTTCTACTTTCAGAACCTCGGCCTTCCACAATTCTCGCTTCTTCCGTCTACAAATCCACTTAGCTGCCCTTTTTGCATGAGCAGCCTTGTTTTTTCTCGTGATTGTGAGACGTTGTTGCACTTCATTATGGGCTATATTTTGTTGCTCAATTGCAAGACGACACTCGTCATCAAACCAATCATTCTTGGGTCTGACTTTTACTATACTTAAAGTCTGTTGAGCAGCACTGACAACCGAAGTTTTCAGTACCTCCCAGACAGAGTTCACGCAGTCAGACTGGTAATTAGCTTCATTAATGTTGTCGCTGACAAGATCCTGATATCGTTTCTTTTGATCTTCATTTATCAGACCTTCACAGTCGAAACGTACCATGCTTTTCGCTGTGTTCCCAGACTTGTACGAAAACTTCCATCGTAGCTTTGCAGCGAGCAAATGATGATCGCTGCCTACGTATTTGGTTGCTGACCGATAAGTTCTCACATCCTGCACAACCTAAGCCCGTCCTTTAGAAACTAACACATGACCAATTTGGCTGCGGGAAGTTCCGCGAGGATGTGTCCATGTCTCTAGATGTATGTGTTTGTGCGGGAAGAGTGTGCTTGCTACTCTAAGATCATGAGCAACCGCAAAGTACATCATTCTCTCACCATTATCGGTCGCAGTTTCGTGTCGGGAGTACGGACCTATGTTTTCACACAAGTCGGTCTGATTTCTGCCAGCTCTAGCATTAAAGTCCCCAATTACCATTCTAACATCGTGTTCGGGTATAGATCCCATCAGATCGTCCAAGTCATTGTAAAATGAGTCTTTATCTTGGGGCTGGCTGACTTCTGTGGGCGCATGTACACAAATTATCGACAGGTTGGCTAACTTCATGCGCAAGCAAAGCTTACACAATCGGTTATTGACTGCTTGGCTTATCCAAAACAGCGTTTTTTACCTGCGGCCCAAGAAGAAATCCAGCTCCAAGATTTCCGAGGTCATCTCCACTGTAGAGTAACATATAGCCCTGGGACACATGGTCTCCACTTTTAGGCCTGCGAGTTTCTTGAAGAGCAACGAGTTCCAGCCGATACTCCTTCATGCACGTGATTAGGCCCTCTAACGCTCCTGGTTTTCTAAGTGATTGCACGTTCCACGTGCCGATCCTAAATCTCGTGTCCGGGTAATTGAGCGGGGGTCCGGTGTTGTTTTGGCGGTATCCATTTTTCTTTTTGTTGACTTTATAAACACTTTATTTTTTTACGGATGCGGGTCGCCTCCTACGACAAGCAAAGGATACTGTGGTGGTATTCATGTTCGTGCAATTTAGATTTACGAGCCATGTGAGTGCCCCCCGACCACAGGGGCCAATTTATTAGATTAACCATTATGAAAAAAATTTAAGTCTAGAACAAATTGTATGGGCATATTCGAAATCGTATGCAGATCTGATACTAATTTTTATTTATGTTCGTTAATTAAAGAACAATGTGTATTTTAGGTAATAAAAAATTAATTAATTTCGTCAATTGCACACATCGCTCGCAGACCTATTTTGATGACTGGATGTTTATAAAAAAATTGATTTTTGTTCCATAAATCCTGAACTGGTCCTCATTTAGATATATTATTGATGCAAAGTGAAATTTATAGTATTGGTTTTAAAGAAAAACTACTAAACTACATACTATTTCAATGATCAATCTCGATAAGGTATATAATATATACATAATTATATATTATGGTTACAAAACGGCACGTTCCATTACATAAAGTAAGGTTATGTTTAGATATTTTTGAATTGTTCTATATTGTACCGCTATGTACTTAAAGTGTGTGTCAATCGGTTAAAAAGTAGATAAAAATTAAAATTCTGACAGTAAAATTAAAAAAAAAACTGTTTATTCAACAAAAAAATAAAATAATTTAACATGGTAAAGTCCGTATATAATTTTTGACAATAGACTGCATAATTTTTGTTACTTCTTAATATTAGAGTACTATAATAATGTGTAGTTCTCTTATTTTTCTTTTGCGTATTATATAATAATAACGTTAAAATTAATTTATGTATAAAAATAAAACTTTTGTAGTTTTTATTTTTTTGGTTTTTTATTTTATTTTTCTTCCTTTTGTGATAATATATTTTTTTATTTTTTATTTTGAATATCGATTTCGGATATTTCTTTCTTCAGTTTCTTAAAATTACTACTCATAAAATAAAAAACCAAAAAAATAAAAACTACAAAAGTTTTATTTTTATACATAAATTAAATGGTGATAAAAGAACACAAAAAAAATAAAAATATGTAGTTAAAATTAATATTGGGAATTATTTTGTCGATCAATACGATTCATTGTTTTAATTAAATTTTTTACAGCTGTCAACATTTTAACTCATTGGCGCAGCAACATTAATGAGTCAATTAATTAAAAAAATTATTAAAAATTAAAATTTTGACAGAAACTCAAATTTATTTTTGTTTGTTCATCATAAAATGAACAAATAAACCGGAAAATTTGATTTTCCAGTCAAAATTTTAATTTTTAATTATATTTTTAACTAATTGACGCACGATTGAAAAGTTTCACCACGGCAATTTGATTTCACCAAATTTTTTTTCTACCAAATAAATAACATAACATTTAAATTAATAGCTGATATTAACTTAAATTTTGCGAAAACTTAAATTTTAAATCAATTAGCGAATTCCCAAAATAAAGTTCTCGTATTCCCAATTGCCAGTAGTTTCAAATAAGATCATTGTTTAGAAAAAATTATGTAATCCTGGCTGTAAAGGCTAAACATTTAAAAATTTTAATTATCGACGATAAATTTGAAAATAAAAACTTTGTAAACTGTATATATTTAAACACCAATAGAAACCTAAAAGGTCATCAAGTTGGCTATACGAATGTATCTGTCTACCTATAGCTTCTTTCCAGCGGTGGGATGTTGTAACATCACTATTTTCGATTCGATAGACATTTGTGTCTAAGAACAAAATGAAATGATACTTCGTTCTCAATTTTGTATTTTCTGTTGTAGCCAGGAGTGTGTTCATAAACTCGACATTGTAACAATAAAATTTCCCCTTATTGTTACAAACGTCATTACCAACTCTACTCGGTACTGCCTTTCTATACGTCAAAATGCCAGTCGTAACAATATTGTTACAATGTCGAGTTTATGAACACACTCCTGCTCGATTCTATTTCTTTACATTCTTTCGATAAAACATCACGTATATTTTTATTTTCGATAGCTAACGAAATCAACAAAAAGGAATAGTGTGCAAATTTGTTCTAATAGGCTGAGAACGCAATAAAAACGAAATAGTGTACAATTATGTTCTTGAAAAGAGGGACACAAATGTCTATCGAATATCAAAAATATTGATGTTACAACATCCCTCCCCATATATCACTTATTGTTATTAAAACTTTTAATAACAATCTTATCTAAGTGATGAATCATAATTATAAAATTAAAGTCAGACTAACGTTTTAAAACGGGTTAAAATTTTAATTTGAGCCAACAACTAAAAATAACTTTGCTAAAATTTTAATCTACATATGTATACAATAAATTTTAATGTGATAACAAATACGATTATTTTAAAAAACGATGCCCAAAACTACATCGTTTTAAAAATTAAATAAGAATTTTTTTCTATTTTTGTATACTCGTAAAACTATTTTCCTTTGTACATTGTACATACTTCATTCACACGTAAGCATTTGTTGCGGAAAGTTCTATTTTTAATAATATTTTGCAATAAGTAAAATTGTAGATAAATACTGTCAAAATGAGTAAGACAAATGTAAATTATAGTGCTTTCTCGGGTATTTCCCGTCCAATTGCCGCTGCAGTTACGATACGTGGAACGACGCTTATTCAAGGGCCTGTAGTCAAATCGCCACCAAACTCGGGTAAAACTAAGGATTATGGACGGATAAACAAATGTTAACACTTTAATTTGTACTCGAAAGTGTTATTAAGAAATGTTAAGTCATTTGTTTTTGTATAATTATTAGAATGCAAATAAAAATATTGAATACCTACAAGTTTCTTTTATTGAAAAAGTGTGTATGTAAATAAGTATACGTGCAACAAAATATTCGTACTGTGAATGTGCTTAGTGTTATGATCACTACTAAATCAAATCAAAATCGAAACAAGAATGTGCTTAATGTCATCACCAACATTGTGTATCCTTTACATTTATGAGCTATCACTGTACTAAGATCGTTGTATGGCGTTATCACTAAAACCACAGATGAAATATTTCGGTTTGCACTCATTGTTTTCGAGTTCAAAATTTAAGAGTATACAGTTGTACTTTTTTTTATAAATGCTTTGTTTCTGTAAGTTGTATCAAATTCTAAAATAATTTAAAAAATTATAATACAGAAAGATTTAGGTATATTCAATGGTTTAACTAGAGTTACGAGAAGAGTGAAATTTCGACTTACCAACAGACAACGAAAGTCGATGTTAAGATTGGGATTTTTAGAATAAACTCAACACGTTCACTCGTCAGATTATTAAAAGAATTGTAGAGAGCCTGATCGCCAAAACGTCTATGGTAATAAATAACATTCTTTTTTATTAGTTAGCAACTGACGCGAATGTAACTAGACTTCATAAATTACACCAATCCCTCGCCTAACGAATTACATAATTCGTTCCCAAAAATTTGAACGTAAATCGAAATTTCGTTAAGCTAATTTTTATTTTAATTATCGGTAATATAAACCAAGAATTCTGATTAAAAACGGTAAATTATAAATTAAAAAATCTAATCAATTCATATGATTGAAAAAAACATTCGTAATTCAAAAAAAAAAATAATTGTGTAAAAATTAAACAAAATTTTGTAAAAACAAAAATAATGGTGGGATTTCCCTAATTAAGTAAAACACAAAAATTCGTAAATCGAATTTCTTTATCGTAAACAGAGATTGTGAATTTTTATCAAAATTACATTATAGCGAAACTTTGTAAAAAGAAACTTCGTAAAACGAGGGATTGGTAAATAGTAAACGGTAAATGGAAATTTATAAAAAAATTAAATTTCGATACCCAATTTGACTGCACTACACCACACGCAAAATTGTCTAGCTCTGATGCAAAGCAATATTTCGTGTGTTTCTATATGAGTGCGTGGAATAGTCGATCAAAATTTGGTGTCGGGAATTTTTATTTTAATTTATTATTATTTATAAATTATAGTGCATAAATTAAATTTTATAAAAAGCAAAACTTCGATAACATATTTCAGTCAACCTTGTTCAGCTTTCACAATGTAAAATAGACGAAGGCGATTTGGTGGCAGTGATGAACGATAATTTTTCTTGTGTTTTAAGCCTCTATTCCATTGTGAAAAATTTACTGCCAACATTTTTTTGTTGCCATAATGAAAGGAGAAAGAAAAGAAAAAACTCCATTAGTGTGACAGAGATAGTAGTTTTTTTATTTTTTATTTTATAGCGAAACTTTTATGGTTACGTTTTGACATCTTCTGTAACATAACCAACAAATTTCATAATTTTTTTTATGTCTAGAGTGCGAACATAATTTTATTCATTTATTCATATGTTATTACATAATAAATAGTTTATTGTAATATAATTAATAATAATAATAATAATAATTTGTTATTATAACGTCTGAAATATTAAAAAAAAAATGTACAAAAAAATAACATTTGACCATAAAAATATCCAAACATGTGTGTGTGAAAAAAATTTCGTATCCGCACACAATTTTTATGTCGAAGTGTGTAAATGTTGCCATAAAAAATACCCAACTTGATACTTTTCTATAATAAATTATGGCAACACACCAACACAAACACATTTTTCTCTCCAGTAAAATTTTGCTGATGAAACTTTTTGTTTCTTTTGCACCACCAGCAAATCTATATTTTTATCCCATTTTGGTTTTGCTGACAGCAAATTTTTCACAATGGAATAGAGGCTTAAGCCTCTATTCCATTGTGAAAAATTTACTGCCAACATTTTTTTGTTGCCATAATGAAAGGAGAAAGAAAAGAAAAAACTCCATTAGTGTGACAGAGATAGTAGTTTTTTTATTTTTTATTTTATAGCGAAACTTTTATGGTTACGTTTTGACATCTTCTGTAACATAACCAACAAATTTCATAATTTTTTTTATGTCTAGAGTGCGAACATAATTTTATTCATTTATTCATATGTTATTACATAATAAATAGTTTATTGTAATATAATTAATAATAATAATAATAATAATTTGTTATTATAACGTCTGAAATATTAAAAAAAAAATGTACAAAAAAATAACATTTGACCATAAAAATATCCAAACATGTGTGTGTGAAAAAAATTTCGTATCCGCACACAATTTTTATGTCGATGTGTGTAAATGTTGCCATAAAAAATACCCAACTTGATACTTTTCTATAATAAATTATGGCAACACACCAACACAAACACATTTTTCTCTCCAGTAAAATTTTGCTGATGAAACTTTTTGTTTCTTTTGCACCACCAGCAAATCTATATTTTTATCCCATTTTGGTTTTGCTGACAGCAAATTTTTCACAATGGAATAGAGGCTTTAAGCCTCTATTCCATTGTGAAAAATTTACTGCCAACATTTTTTTGTTGCCATAATGAAAGGAGAAAGAAAAGAAAAAACTCCATTAGTGTGACAGAGATAGTAGTTTTTTTATTTTTTATTTTATAGCGAAACTTTTATGGTTACGTTTTGACATCTTCTGTAACATAACCAACAAATTTCATAATTTTTTTTATGTCTAGAGTGCGAACATAATTTTATTCATTTATTCATATGTTATTACATAATAAATAGTTTATTGTAATATAATTAATAATAATAATAATAATAATTTGTTATTATAACGTCTGAAATATTAAAAAAAAAATGTACAAAAAAATAACATTTGACCATAAAAATATCCAAACATGTGTGTGTGAAAAAAATTTCGTATCCGCACACAATTTTTATGTCGATGTGTGTAAATGTTGCCATAAAAAATACCCAACTTGATACTTTTCTATAATAAATTATGGCAACACACCAACACAAACACATTTTTCTCTCCAGTAAAATTTTGCTGATGAAACTTTTTGTTTCTTTTGCACCACCAGCAAATCTATATTTTTATCCCATTTTGGTTTTGCTGACAGCAAATTTTTCACAATGGAATAGAGGCTTTAAGCCTCTATTCCATTGTGAAAAATTTACTGCCAACATTTTTTTGTTGCCATAATGAAAGGAGAAAGAAAAGAAAAAACTCCATTAGTGTGACAGAGATAGTAGTTTTTTTATTTTTTATTTTATAGCGAAACTTTTATGGTTACGTTTTGACATCTTCTGTAACATAACCAACAAATTTCATAATTTTTTTTATGTCTAGAGTGCGAACATAATTTTATTCATTTATTCATATGTTATTACATAATAAATAGTTTATTGTAATATAATTAATAATAATAATAATAATAATTTGTTATTATAACGTCTGAAATATTAAAAAAAAAATGTACAAAAAAATAACATTTGACCATAAAAATATCCAAACATGTGTGTGTGAAAAAAATTTCGTATCCGCACACAATTTTTATGTCGATGTGTGTAAATGTTGCCATAAAAAATACCCAACTTGATACTTTTCTATAATAAATTATGGCAACACACCAACACAAACACATTTTTCTCTCCAGTAAAATTTTGCTGATGAAACTTTTTGTTTCTTTCGCACCACCAGCAAATCTATATTTTTATCCCATTTTGGTTTTGCTGACAGCAAATTTTTCACAATGGAATAGAGGCTTTAAGCCTCTATTCCATTGTGAAAAATTTACTGCCAACATTTTTTTGTTGCCATAATGAAAGGAGAAAGAAAAGAAAAAATTCCATTAGTGTGACAGAGATAGTAGTTTTTTTATTTTTTATTTTATAGCGAAACTTTTATGGTTACGTTTTGACAGCTTCTGTAACATAACCAACAAATTTCATAATTTTTTTTATGTCTAGAGTGCGAACATAATTTTATTCATTTATTCATATGCTATTACATAATAACTAATTTATTGTAATATAATTAATAATAATAACAATAATAATTTATTATTATAACGTCTGAAATATTAAAAAAAAATGTACAACAAAATAATATTTGACCATAAAAAAATCCAAACATGTGTGTGTGAAAAAAATTTCGTATCCGCACACAATTTTTATGTCGATGTGTGTAAATGTTGCCATAAAAAATACTCAACTTGATACTTTTCTATAATAAATTATGGCAACACACTAGGTTAGGTTAGGTTAGGTTATGGTGGCCGTCCTAAAGGACTAGCATAGACACAAAATTGGTCCGTAGCTGTACCACATTCGAGTTTTCTCCTCTTCACTCGCTGAACCATCGTGAGCTTACCAAGAAGCGTTTAAAGTCCCGGATCCCGATCTTACTAAGATCCGTGAGGTCGTTCAAAGGGGAAGTCCCCATAAATTTTGTTCTGCTGTACGCTAGACCAGGACAGGTGCAGAGCAGATGGAGCACATTTTCCTCCTCCTCCTCATCACCACAGCTGCGGCAGAAATCGTGGGCTGAGACACCCAGTCTGCGCGCATGTATCCCAATGAGACAATGTCCCGTTATAGCTCCCACGACCATACCAATATGGTGTCGTCGAAGCGATATCAGTTGGTCTGATCTAGACCAGGCCAGATCTGCCTGGTTATTACACACGAACTGGCGTTAGACCATCTGACGTTCGTTTCTTTTGTAGCTTCTTCCAGAAGCAACAGTTTACATGAAGCAAGCGGTATCTTTATATCCCGCCTGCTTTGGGTTATTAGGCGTGCTGTACCCTTGCGGGCCAACTCATCTACCCTTACATTCCCTGCGATATTGAAATGCCCTGGCACCCACGTCAAGCGGATGTTGAACTGATCAGCCATCTCATTTAAAGATGCCAGACAGTTCTGGGCTACTTTCGACGTCAGGGAGTATGATTGTAGCGTTTTAATAGCAGCCATGCTGTCCGTAAAAATGCGAATATCCCTCGTAGATATTACATTATACTTCAACCAGTCCATGACTTCCATTATCGCGATCAGTTCAGCTTGAAAAACGCTGCAAAAGTCGGGAAGACGAAAAGAGAGGTTAACCCCTAGTGCCTCACAGAATACCCCGCAGCCAACCCCTTTATCCCTTTTTGAGCCATCCGTGAAGAAGCTTAGCGCCTCATTGTCCATAACCGTTTCGTTCACTCAGTCCTCTCTGGTGGGAAACTCAGTTTGGAATCTCACCTCAGCAGATGGCAAGGGAATAGCGTAGTCGGTAGCTTCCGGAATACCTCTGTTGCATAGGATAGACGAGTGCCCTGCATTGTTACAGGTCCACATAGATATGGATTTGAGCCGAATGGCTGTGCAAGATGCAAGTTGCTCGGCCGCAATATCCAATGGAGTAAGATGAAAGAGAATCTCCAGAGCTTGAGCAGGTGTGCTCCTGAGAGCCCCACTTATACACAAGCAGGCCGTTCTTTGGACTTTCATCAATAGTTTAAGGTTGGCCATAATTTTTAACGCTGGCCACCAGACGACAACCCCATACAGCAGTATAGGTTTGACCACTGAAACGTAGAACCAGTGTACTATGTGGGGCTCCATACCCCATCTCTTTCCAATGGCATTTTTGCAGGAGTAGAGCGCTATAGTAGCTTTCTTTCCTCTCTCTACGATGTTTGGTTTCCAGCTTAGTTTGCTATCCAAAAGAAGTCCGAGGTATTTTGCTCTATCCGTAAAGATCAAGCGAGTACCATTTAATGTTGGCGGGTCACACTGAGGAAGCTTCTGCTTCCTGGTAAAGAGGACCAGCTCTGTTTTCTGTGGGTTTGCGTTCAGTCCGCAGCCGCGTGCCCACTCAGAAAGGTAGCCAAGCGCGCACTGCATGCGCTCACTCAGCGTACTAGGATATTTACCGAAGACTGCAATAGCAACGTCATCCGCGTAAGCAACCACCTTGAAGCCTTGCCCTTCCAGGTTTAGTAACAGGTCATTTATGACCAAGTTCCAAAGAAGGGGGGATAAAACCCCACCTTGAGGTGTCCCTCTGCTCACGTATCTGGCGGCAGACGTCCCACCCAGATAAGCTGTCACGATCCTGCCTCTAAGGATATGATCTACCCAGCCTCTGAGTGACCCGTCTACCCCCAGACACGCAAGGGCCCCAGTGATTGCCCCCGGTCTGACGTTGCTAAAGGCCTCCTCTATATCCAAGAAGGTTACCATTGAATATTCTTTATATTCAAGTGATTTCTCAATCGGGCCAATAAGGGAGTGGAGAGCTGTTTCCACCGATCGTCCCTTACGGTATGCGTGTTGAGATTCCGACAGCTCGCCCGGCTTGATTGAGCCTCTAATGTGAGCCTCTATTAGTCTTTCCAGTGTTTTCAACAGAAAAGAAGATAAGCTTATAGGCCTAAAGTCTTTGGGATAGCAGTGAGAGCTTTTTCCCGCCTTAGGTATAAATATTACTTTTATTTCAGTCCACTTCCTAGGAATGTGACAGAGTTCCAGGCTGCCTTTGAAGATAACTTCCAGCCAGGGCAGGGTTAAGTCAATAGTTCGCTGGATATCCGCAGGGATAATGCCATCAGGCCCTGCCGACTTGTATGGCTTAAAGCTGTTTATTGCCCATAGGATATTCCGCCTGCTTACTATATGGCTTACGGAGTTTACACCCCTATTTATCATGGGTCCCTCCGGAGCTAGTACCGAGCACTCCGGGAAGTGCGTTTTTAGTAATAGCTCCAGGGATTCCTCACTACATGTAGTCCATGAACCATCCGGTCGTTGTAGATAACTCGGGATGGAAGGACTAGAACAAAGTACCTTGCGTAGCCTGGCCGCCTCCGAGGACTCCTGTATATTGCCACAGTAGAGTTTCCAAGCCCTCGTTTTGGCTGCTCTCAGCTCGTACTTATAGGTTTTGAGGACTTCTTTGTAACAGTCCCAGTCTGCAGCAGCATTTGTGTTCTTCGCTTTCTTGAACAGTCTCCTGCATTTCATACGAGTACCTTGGAGTTCCTTCGACCACCAGGGTGGCCGAGATTTACCCAAGGGTCTACTGATAGGACATGCACCTAACATGGCCTTGTTAAATGCATCAGATAGCTTGGCTTCTAGAGCATCAAGCTCCTGTGTAGATGCAGGAGGTTTTGGAACCGATACCGGTAATAAGTTACCCAGAATGGTTCTGAAACAATCCCAATCAGTTTTCCTCCTATTCCTGAAGGGTGGTTTGCTAGTGGGTTTTGTATCCACTTCGTATTGGAGATAACAATGGTCAGAAAAGGAATGGTCTTCGGACACTTTCCAGTTCAATACCCTCTCCTTAATAAAATCCGAGACAAGTGTGATATCCAGCACTTCTTGTCTATTTTTAGTAATAAAGGTGGGCTTGCACCCGATATTACATATATTTAGGTTAGTACTTAAAATAAAATCAAGGAGTAACTCACCTCGCCTGTTGATATTTGTACTTCCCCAGATTGAGTGATGTGCATTAGCATCACTGCCCATGATGACTCCTACTTTTCGTTTTTGAGCCTCCATTATTGCACTAACCAACCTACCTGGTGGTATGTTTTCCTCCTCGTACGGTAGGTAGGCCGATATTAGCCAGAGATTTTGCCCATCCATCTCGATGCTAGCCACCACTACATCAGCGTTGCTGTAATTATATAAGTAGTATAAAAATATTCAGATTATTTCTAGCGAGAATGCAGAAACGTATCTTACCTTCATTCTTCGCATGTAGTATTTTATATTTGGAAGTTCTGAGGCCCAGCACCCGGTCACCATTGACCCAAGGTTCCTGAACCAGAACAACATCAATGGACTCAGATTCCATTTTGAGCAGGAGGGCCGCCGAGGCGGCTTTAGAGTGATGGAGGTTGATCTGAAGGATCTTTAGCATTAGATATTGCTTACCTCCACCACTGTTGAATCAGAATCTTCTGACGTCGATTCGTCCGGTAGGAGCGCACAGCGTAGTCCCAATGATCTCGATATCTCCGAGTCCAGGGATAGTGTCTCCTGAGCGTCTTCCGGGATGCTTTGGACATCTGGGTCACCAGCAATAGGCGGGACACCACTAGTGGCTTCCCCACCTGCTGCAGTTGCCCCAGGTCTGTCAGCCTCATCGCGCTTATAGATTTTGAGCGTA
Source organism: Tipula unca (assembly GCA_951394425.1). Lineage (NCBI taxonomy): Eukaryota > Metazoa > Arthropoda > Insecta > Diptera > Tipulidae > Tipula > Tipula unca. Next base: position 129,772,377 of record OX596380.1, read on the forward strand.
ATCGCTCCAAATCCATAGCTGACCAGGCCTCCAGATTTTGCCAAAGCACCCACGGATTCTCTGTCGATGATTATGACGGCCGATCTGTGATCTGTTTCCGCCTTAACCTCATCTAACCTGGCAATCTTCCAGGTGGCCGTTGGCAGATCCGGATTGCTGATTTTCAACATTTCCAGGATCTCCCTAGGATCAGTTGGCTCCGCAGGAATCCAGGCTCGTGCCCTTGGCCTGCAGGGAATTTCTTCCCTAGTCACCACTGCTAGTTTGGCCCCCGGCCAGACTTCCCCCAGGCTGCCGATCGCCTTTTTATAGAGGGTCACAGACCTCTCATCGGCACAGGCTGTCAGTTTTACGTGACCCCGGTGCCACCCTCCGTCTCGGCAGGACGGAGCAGGTCCTGGGTTCTCCCTCATGATTTTTAGGAAGATGGCGGCTAAGGCCTTCTCCACCTTCCTCCAGTTAAGGGTCGTAATGCTCCCATCTTCTTGTGCCTTGTCAACGACTGCCATGATCAGGTGATCCTTTAGCACCTCGTTGAAGGGCCTGGTAACATTGTCCGGAACCCGTTTCTTTTTAGCCTCCGTAGGCGGTTCATCATCAGATCTCTGCCTTTTCGGCTGTGAGATCACAACGGAACCCTCCTGCTTTGGCTCAGTGATACGTCTTGCCCACGCAAGCGTATCCTTGTCTCTATCCGTTCTCTGCTCCAACGGAATGTTACAGATCTTAGAGATCATGCGCCAGGCTCTCTTCCTGGTCTGATAGTTTGACACTGATGGAGGGCCAGCATTCGTGCCTTTGCCCTTTGGTTTCGAGGAGCCAGCCTCATTCGGTCTTATGCCCCTAATTGCACGTTGGAGACCGGGCCTAAAGGCCGATGTCTCCGCAGTACTAGATTCCGGTTTTTTAAGAGCACCGGTCTCTTCTTGTTTTTTATCTGGATCTTCCATAATAGGTCCCACGAGTAGCGGAGAAAGGAGGTCCACCTGTGCAGAGATCCGCAATACACAGGTAAGGCTACATGATCCGGAGGGCGCCAAGTATCCGGATACACCGTTAGAGACTGGGCTAGTTTTTAGACTGGGCCCCCAGCCTGGCCGGTTATTAGCACGGTACGATTAACACCTTAACCCGGCCCAGTTATTTAGCGCCGTGTTTTCGCCTAGTACACCACATGGTGTAATAGTTGCCCGGTGGTCACCACGGGGAGGTAACACGCACACTTGTGGAAGCTGCAAGATACCGAGCTGGCAACAAGTGCCAACTTGATTCCCCCAGACAGCTTCTCACCAGACCACCTGGCAACACACTAACACAAACACATTTTTCTCTCCAGTAAAATTTTGCTGATGAGGTTTTTTGTTTCTTTCGCACCACCAGCAAATCTATATTTTTATCCCATTTTGGTTTTACTGACAGCAAATTTTTCACAATGGAATAGAGGCTTTACTATCTGAGTGCTTGAAAATATCGACTAAAATTTTGGCATCGAGAAATTTAAATATTTTTGTTAATTTTTAATTATGTTGATTGTTATATATCGTTTTGGCTACTGTTGCCCGCTCTGGTTTGAGACCGACAGCCCACTGCTGTATTTAATCCAGTGTTCGAAAAGTGATACTGTAACGTTGCAATATAACGAAATACCATAATTCATTTACTGTAACGTTATTCGTAACCGAAACGATATTTTAATATATGTAAATGATAACATTATTTAATAAATGAAATTTTATTTTTTGTCGAATTTAGTCTAATTCAACTAATGTCTAATTTTTGGATTGCGTAATGTACATATATTGAATCATTTTAAATGTTCAATAAAAAAGATTCTACAATATTTAAATTATGCCCTTATCCTGTATAAAGTTTTCAATCAAATAGATTATGCAGTGTAAGAGAATAACTTTAAAATCAATGATTTTTTTGTGGGAAGTTTCTGTTAAACTTAGAAAATTATCCAAGGTGCGTACACGAGTATGGATTTAAATCCTAGGATATAAAATTCGTACTATGAAGTTAGAAATAGTTTAACTCAACAAGAGAAAAAGAAGCGTTTCTCGTCATTTTAGTTGATTTGATTGGGAGGGAGATCGGATTTTGAATTATAGGATTTAAATCCAAACTTACGTACCCGACTTTAATCTACATTTTCCTATCAAAAATTCGAAATTAGTTGAATTTTGTCTAGCGAAATTCAATTTACAAAGTTAATTAATTAACATCATTTAATTTTACGTCTAGGCTAAGAATCAACATCGGCAGTAGTGCTTTTTGGTGAACGATGAATATCTAGGGCGTATAGAAATTTACGCCTCTATAAGGGTGGGAGGTGAGCGATCCTAAACATTAACCAATTTTTTCGTATTTTGCCAGTCAAACGAAGAATAATGAACAAAATTCCTTTTAGTTTTGTTTGTTTTGCTGCCGTTTAAGAGAAGGTAGGCGTTTTATTTTAGAGTGGTTTAATCTCTTCTATCGGTTTCATACTTTTCGTCAAATAATTTCGAAATCGAACAAATTCCTAAATTTGGCATTGATGACATAAGATTTTGTCTGAAATTAACTATAGATCCTCCCTGCTACCACTAATTAGGTTGAAACAAAATCGAATATTGAGAAATTTCTAGAAGATTAGAATATTTGGTATAAATACGCGATAAACATTTAGGAGTTAATTAGTTGTGTTTTAACCTTGAGTGCGTGTGCCAGTAGTAGTAAAAAGGATAAAGTGATTAAATTGTGATAAAGTGATATTAAAGTGTAATATAGTGTTGTTAAAGTGTAATAAAATAATTATTGTGAAGTTAAATAAGTGAGTTAACTAAATTAGTGTTTAGTGTAATTAATCGGAAATAAATAAATTTAATGTGATCTAGAATTTATATCGTTTGTTTTATTTACAATCCAGTGATCGAACCTTGTTTGACAGGGCAAAAACGTAACAATACTACATATAAGGGAGATTACTGCAGATTCCCATAGTAAACTTGCGTGACATCATGTTATCGACCATTAATGTTACCGACAATTAATTTACCTTCATTTTCCAGATGGCGCGCCAAACGTTTTTTAAACGCGCCAAACGTTTTTTAAAAATAATTTTTACGTTACTTTCATTTCAGCCGGGTATTGTCAATTTGGTTTTGTTTATTTAATTTTGCTTTTTTTTATATTTATTTACATTATTTTTCAAAATGTCAATAAAAAAATGGTAACATGGCGTTTATTTGCCAGTGGTGCCATCTGGAAAATGAAGGTAAACTACAATAAACTGCCATATCTTGATACGCAAATCTACAGAAATTTCCCTTATATATAATTGAGAACACTTTTTCAATAATAATTGTACTGGCTACATCCTAGCATCAATTGATTTTTAATCAATTGAATTTTGAAATAGTAATGGAAGTTTGACGCAAAAATAATGAATAATATTCGCTTCACGTCAAAACAATTTGGAGTGTTTATGAGTGACATCTCTGATGTAATGATATAACATTATTTTTGCACGTTGAACTGAGTACCAGGGATGGGCGTTTACGCGTCGACAACCCGTACTATGTCGATAATGCAGACAATTCCTAGAGTTGATTTGTCAATTAGTTCTAAACTAAAGGGTGACCAATACCGGGTTTCCATCGTCAATAGTATAATATGTAGTATAATAGTATTATAATATTATACTATCATTCATAGTCGGGTTTCCATCATATAGTGTGAAGTAAGCTGTATAATTATATTTGAATATTGAAATTTGTTTTTTAATGTTTTATACAAATTTCATAACAATAATCAAATCACAATAACTAAGTATGTAAATCAAAAACGTATAGTTATATCAAAATACCACCAAAAAAACTTCGAACGAATCGAAATTGTAATAAAAAAGTACACTGTCATGAAATATATTGTTAAAAATATAATTTGATACCTACTTTACAGAGCTCTCACAATGCAAAACTTTTTACTTTTCAAATACAAGTTTGTATGAATTTTATTTTGAGAAAAAAAAATTTTTTGTTCGTTATGTTGGTGAAAATCTTTTAGAAAAAGTTATCGAACTCCTAACTTTTGCCTTTTACCTTTTGTGAATTGAAACGAATGAAGTTAACAACATTTTAAAATAGGCGCCAACAAATATTTTTCGTTAAATGTCAGCATAACATAACCCAACAAAAAAATAATTTATAATTTTCTATTTAGTACACTGTCTAAATACTATTATAATTAATTGTACTTTCAATTTTTATTACAAAATTAATTTTTTTTAAGAAATACGAGAACAAAAAAATTATTATTAACTACATAGAGGTTGGAAAATTAAATGTCACAATTTTTGTAAACAACTTTTGTAAACAATTCTTAATAATGATGAAGTTGGCTTCAATTTAATTTTCTTTTTCATTGTGCGAGCTAACAAAAATCAAAAGGCAAAAGTCAAAAGTAAAAAGTAAAAAGTTTTTGCATTGTGAGAGCTCTGTTATTTTTGATAGATAGTATACTGAAATATTATAATAAAGTGTTATACTACCAACTTCGCGTTTCCATCGTCGTAGTTTAATAGTATAATACTATTAAACTATTATACTATCACGATGGAAACCCGGTACAAATTTCTTTAACAACAATGCGTTATTAGTGATAGTTTTATAGAATATCCGTCAATGCATTTAAATTTGTTTTCAAAAAGAGCGCAATTTAAAACTTATCGTGCACAAATACCATGAATCTACTTCAGCGTCATGTTTATCCATCACAAAATTATTAAATTGACCCAAAACAACGATATATAGCGTAACATAGAGTGGAACCCTCTTTATAACGGTATAGAAGTATAGAACAGCTCGCAGAAAAATCGGAAAGAACGGCTCACAAGAAATCAAACAATAGGTTATAACTTTCATTAAAAATAATCCGGGGAACTTTAACTATGACCGTACCATAAAATTTAACACACCCCACTCCATGGTAAAACGAATTCGAGTTCAGGAAGGCTATAAGTGCTACCGAGTTATTAAAAAGCCAAATCGTTCATGTATGTATATAAAAACTAACAACTTTCCTATTATTATGGCAGGATTGTACTGTCCACCAAGACATTCTATTAAAAGCAAACAATACTCAGAGTTCTTCAAGCGTCTGGGAAAAAGGTTCATAGTGGTGACTTCAATGCGAAGAATATTCACTGGGGCTCTAGATTAACTACAACTAAAGAAAAAAGAATTACTGATTGCCATTAAAGAAAATGGATGAGTGAATCCATTTCAACTGGAAAACCAACATATTGGCCAACTGACCCAGGAAAAATACCTGACCTGATCGATTTTTTTATAACCAAAAGTACTTCTGAACTCTGCTTATTTGACCATCGCCGTACATTTTCATTGCTGCTACATCCCTCTTTTATACTTGGCAATTAATTGGAAATCATTGAATAATTACATATAGAAATGACACGTTGTTATAGCGCTGCCAGCAGAGGTATCTTAGATAAATTGAAATTAAAGGTTTGAGTATACACTACATAGTACAATTTAGTAAAGATTGTTGACGCCATGCTCATATGTCGCTGCTAATTTGGAAGGGTCACCTTCTATATGTAATTATTCAATGTTGGAAATATTGGAAAATTTTAATAATATAGCTGAGTTGAACTAATTTGTAAGATGAAATTAAATTAAAAAAACGTTAGCCCGAATGCCGCTTGAACTCACGTCCACTAATCAAACGCCCATTACTTTGCTTACTTGACCACTGTCGACAATTGCATAACTGATAAATCCATCTTTTATACTCACCATTTGAATAGAGAAAAATGAAAATTTAACAGAATCTGAATTGAATTAATTTGTAAGAAATAAAATTAAATTTTTTTTAGTTTTAACCGAGACTTTAACTCAGCTATACCTATGTTATACTTGCAGTTGTACGGACTTAAACTTAAAATTTGTATGGTCAGTGGTCAATATTGTGGTCAACATTGACTGGAACGCAAGTTTTATAAATTTTAAGAACATAAGGAGGAATAGCTTGTCAGATTTTTAACTTCTTCGAAATATACTGCTTGGAATGTTATCGCATTAAATGTTGCACCTGGCATTATGCAGTTCAGTTAAGTTTCAAACAATATTAATGTTGGGACATTTTTGGTTCAACTCTGCTTCTGTTAAAAAAATTCCCAAGTTTCTTAATTCAATTGGAAAGTATAAAAGATTTGCATAACATCAAATATATATATATATATATATATATATATATATATATATATATATATATATATATATATATATATACGGCGGGGGCGAAGTAGTAGAATGATTGACTATGAATTCCTAGATTCGACCTAGGTTCGAGTCCCATTAGCGACTGTATTATTTTAATTTAATCTAGCTGGCTTATTTTAAACTTTGGACTTTGCCTAGCCCCAAAGAAACAAGCCTATAGGTATCACACGATCAAAATAGCCAATTCAACGATCCGAACCGTGAAATTAATTGCTCAATTTTTAGATGCTCTGCCGGGCTCAGTCTTTCCATAATGAAATGGCAATCAATACTGAATAAATAAAAACACGATGACAGTTTGAATACTTTGAAACTATTTATGCGTCATTAGTAAAAAAAAAACAAATGAAAAAATCATCTCTAGATGAACGCTTTTACAAAATACTCCCGCGAACTGGCGCGTTCGATTTCAAATCGCTAAAATGCCAAGTAATCTACGTTATATTTTACGTGACAACCGTGTAGATTACATGGCGTAATCTACCTCGCCCATCCCTGATTATACATAATATTATTATAAGTTATTTGCTCGACATAACCAATTTGTAGAGTCGAGCCGAGTTAACTCTAAAAACGTGCACTAGAAATGGAGCCGAGTCGAAAAACAACAACAACAAGAATATGAACGTTATTTACTTTCTATTTTCTACCGACTGGAGTACCAATATTACTACCATTTTAAAATTTTTATTTGTGTTTAAATGTTTTTTTCTGAAATAAATTTTTATATATAAATGTTTTATATATGAAATTTATAACTCGGTTTCAACCCAATTTCGACTTGACTACAACATGACTCTGCAACCTAAACGCTAAAAAAGATACATACCTCGGATTTAATCAAAAGTTAACTATAAGATAACGCGACCTTGAATATACGCGTACTATATGACTCCACTTCGTTATTACCCGGCTTCTCCACCTGCCATCTATAATTGAGTTATACCATTATCCATTAATATTTACTCATTTATTAGTGGAGACACAAATTATTATGAAACAGTAAATTGAAAAATAAATTATAATCAGATTGTACATTTTGGTAAACTTCGAGTTATAAAATAATGGTTGGTGTATAGTTTATCAGCTGAAGAAGCCAGGTAGTGAAATACACCCATTCACCCAAGGTTACTCATGTTTTTGCGGGCATGTCATCATACGTAGCTAAATCTAATTTTTTTACTGGATTTTCTTTCTCCCCAATAAACAAAGTTTAATCATTGTTTATGGTTTTACTTGTACCCGGAATCGTGGTTTATGTATTGGAATTGGTTCAATATTTGACAGATGGAGATTAAATTTTCTGAAAATATTTGTTTCTTGATACGCAATGGACAGAAATCATACATGTAAGTATTATTTTAATAATAAGTGCAAAATTTTAAAATTTAACGCTATTCTTTAAAAAGGGACCAACTTAGAAACAATCGCCTTGATTGAAGGAAAAACCGAATTTGAATCTCGGTTTGAAGCTAAAGGTGCCGATTTGACTGAGACATGGCGGTGAGTAAATTAATTTATTTTTATAAATTATTTTCTAATACATACGTTAAAAAATATATATTGCAGTTTGGTTCAAGAGAAATCAAATTTGAGCCATATTCCGTTGCATAAAATTAAATATAAATGGAAAAATTTAATGAAGAAATATCGGGTAAGATAAGATTTTATGAATGCCAATGTTTATATCTATTTCTAATCTAAAATTCTTGCCAGACATTATATGAAGCTGATAGGAATTTAGATGATAGCGTATGGAAAGATGCTTATGACTGGATACATTTTGATGCAATGCATAAATTGGTTGGACATAAAAAATTTGTACAACCATGGTCACTTACAATAAATGGTCTTCCACGGACACCCGATAGTACTTCCCCGAACAATGATCCTTTAGTAGAAATAGACGACGAAGATTCAGAAATTGAAAATAAAAATTGGGTAAGTCGAAGGATAAATTATAAATCGTAGTCTTGAGCTATTAGGGTAGGCCTACGGAGGCGCCATTTGCCAAACCTTTAGGTACGATTTTCTAGCACTTGTAAATATGTAGTCGTAGTATTTTCGTGAGATTATATATTCGCGAAATGTACGTACATATTATCTAGTATTTCACAAACCCTGATTTCTACAATTATTATTCTCGTCTTATAGGTATGTACATTTCTTTCATTGTCATATGAATGTTTCTTTTTAATTTAAACCAGTAATAGTTTAGTGAAACTTGTTACTTATCATTATTAAGGAAAAATAATTGTATATAATCCAATGTATTGTAATATGAATTTTAACCATAATTTCATTCGTTCTCTAATTCATGTCTGTATCATAAATGTTTTTTATTATTCAATTTAAATTGCAATAATTTGCCAAATTGAACAATAACAAATGATCTAAACGAATAGATAATGGAAATGTTACTGAATTTAAATGTAATACATAGGTAATAGTTATATGTAATTTAATCCTCATCTGTTGTAAATGTCATTTTAAATCTACCGCATCTTAGCCAGCATTTTCTTTGACCAATATTTCATTTATTGCAGAATATCAAAGACAAGCACTGTAGTCGAGTTCCAGAACAAAAAGATATTAATCAGATTAATCCTGCAAAAAGCTGCCATACAGATACAGTACCGGAAGTAAATAATATAAATGAAGATCAAGAAGCTCGAATTAATTCAAGAAAGAGATCTTATAATTTTACACATGAAGATAAATTACCGAAGTTCCAGCGGGTTCTGAATAATACTGGAAATAGAGAAGAATTTCAAATATTTGGAGATTCAGTAGCCATTCAACTTTCAAAACTCCCGCTAAGCCTTGCGATTCAATTACAAGCCGATTTCCAGAATCAGCTGACCAATGCTCGTCTGAAGGCTTTAGACATCGCTTTACCGTCTAATAGTGAAACATGCTGCAATTTAGTTATTGTGAAAAGTGAACCTGTCGAATAATTTGTAAACCAATAGAACATTTTGGTAATACTCCTAAAAATAATTCATTTAATATAATTTAATACATAATTTACATTTTATACTTTATATGTAGTACTAAATTACTCTACTCCAATTTTATCGATATATTTTTATTATTTTTCATCGCATTTGGATCATTTATAATTTTCACATAGTGTATTGTTCCATTACTAGTCTCGTACAGTTGTCCCTCTTCGGTAATAAAAATTTCCGTGCCCGGTTGAATTGTTTCGGTGGAAAAATTTGAATTTTCCAGAATTTGTTCAACAGATAATTCTTCACCGATAATATGATCCCCAGATATATTATCATCTTCATCGTTGTCGTCCGCCTCGTCATCATCATCATCTGGAAGTATTGATTCCATTTCATTATCCAATAAATGTTGATCGTCCTCGATTATTTCTCCGTTATCCACTTGATCTCCGTCCTCAATATATTCCTGTGAATGCAAATTTTTAAAAATAGATAATAGAACTAGGATGATGGCTTACCACTGTAAAGATATCAGTTGAATTATCTTTGTCGACCACGACCTTTTCTGTTTTAAACACAACCTCATTTTTACCATCTTTTGGATTTGTTGCCGTCGTAAGAGATTGGATTCTTGGTTGGTTAATAATAATAGCGTCCGAAAAATGTGCCGCTTGTTTCATGTGCGCAAAAAGTAATGGTTTCCGCATAAAACCGGCTCCACATGTTGTACATTCATATGGCTTTTTATCACTATGCACAAATCGATGCGCATTCCGATTGTCTCGACTATTAAACATTTTTTTACATATTTCACAAGAGTAAGGTTTAAGTCCGGAATGTATGCGTAAATGTTTTTTATAGTGTTCAGGATAGACAAATGTGGCTGAACATAGTCGGCACTGAAATGGCCGTTCACCAGTATGCGTTGCTTTTTTATGGTAGTCTAATAGGCGTCGTCTTTTAAACCGTCTATCGCAAATGTCGCATTGATATCGTTTGTCGTCTAAATGCGTAGCCCTCTTATGAGATTGTAAATTAGATCGTTGCGCAAAACTTGCTGCACACAAATCACATTTGAATGGTTTTTCTCCGGTGTGCGTGCGTTCATGATCCTTAATTTCAGCTCGACGGGCAAATGCTTTGCCGCAAGTACGACAAATAAATGGCTTAAATCCGGTGTGCACAATTTTATGCACTTCCAAATTGTGCTGTGTACTAAATGATTTATCGCATGCTTCACAGACATGCGGCCTCAAACCGGTGTGTGTCTTTTCGTGTTGTATTAAATTTTGTCCGCTATAGAATGACTTACCACACGTCCGACATTCAAATGGTCTTGGGCGGTCGGAATGAATTTTCATGTGAGCCGATAAAGTATATTTAGATGCAAAATCTTTATCGCAGTGAGCACACTTGTATGGCCGTTTTCCTGTATGCATATTCATGTGCTCGTCCAGCAGATTTTTTGAACCATACTTTTTATTACATTTTGTACAAGGCCACGACTTTGAATTCGTGTAATGAATTCGTTTGTGTATTCGAAACAATCTTAAATTGTTGAATTCTCTACTACATAAATCACAGGTAAAAAAACCATCTTCCGTAGCCGACACATGCTCATCCATATGTTCCGTGAGTTCGCTACGTTTACGAAAATCTTGACCACATATATCACACAAGTAAATTTTTATATCGTGTATAGATTTTAAATGGATTCCGATAGTTCGCCCATCGTAAATAATTAAATTTTTATCCGTACACAATTGACAAACGTACGAATCACCTTCTCGTGTGAAGATCTCATTTGTGCTCAAAACAATTGTTTCCTTATCAACTCCTATTTTGTTTGTTTTTCGACTCTTCGATTTATTTGATGGGGCACTGAAACCACTTTGGCTGTTATCACTTTGTTCGACTTTTATTTGGAATAGATCTGAAATATATAAAATTGTTGTTAACATTTGAATTAGGTTATTCCAAACTAAACTTACGATTTCGACTACTATCCTGGCTATTATCGGATGATTTAGAATTGTCTTTAACAATTCCGCTCTCATACGAATTTTCATCATGTATCGACATTTGATTCTCATGTACAATCAAATCAACATAATCTTCTGTCTCGGCAACCACCTCTACCATATTTTGATTTTCTTCACTAAGATATTCTTCCCGAAACTGGGATGTATCAATTGAATATGTTGTAGTACCAACATCCTGATGTACTAAGCTGGGTGCTTCTAGAAATTATAGAAATTTTATAGTTAAACCAAAGAGAATAGATATCTATATGTATATCTATTCTCTTTGGTTAAACCATAAAGAAAATATACATACTTTTTATGTATACTTTCTTTATGGTTAAACATAATTTATCAGATCAGATAATCTTGATTTGAAAGGAACGAAAGAGAAAAGAATTAGGTCTAGGTGGTGATGGGAAACACTAAACACAAATTAGAGAAAATACAATATAAATTGGACGAAATCCTAAACATGTTCAAGACGCTGGTCTATTACAGCAGTATTGTACGTTGCCTTTAATATTGCAATAATGAGTAAGCACAATGAAATTTATAAACTTACGTAAATTGTCTAAAAGGATAACTCTAGTTCCTTTTTCTGCCTCATTAGCCGTGGCCATCTCATACTGTTCCAAAATTTCCTGATGGTGATGTGGAATCTTTTCCATTGGATCTGCTTCGATTTCCTCTTCTCTGTTTGTATTCAATACCATTTCAAGTTTATGGCCTTCTTCAATTACATGCTCATCATCATCACACCCATCATCTTCTTCCACAAAATTATCCTCGTCAATGTTATCATCTTCGACCTCGTCGTCTTCTAGTTCAACTGGTTCTAAATTATATGTAATCGCTGTATTATTAAAATTTCTAATAAACTCGAGACGTATTTCAACTAAACGCTGTTCCAGTTCCTCAAATTCGAGACACAATTTAAAACAATTTTGACACAGAGAATCAGAGTGCACGGTATCGTTAGCTAATCGACGATTCAATATTTGCGACAAAATGAACGATGGTGATAAATCATTGATTGGTGTCTGTTTGTAATAAAAATGTGATCAATGAAAACTATTTGATTAATACTACATATTATATTACTACACTTACACGATCTGTAAACAAATTTAGTTCAGAGTTTTTATCGCTGCCAAAGCCTGAATTACAAATGAAGCAAGTTCCAATTCTCATCATTTCGACATTCTGCTGTTGTTGATGTTGTTTGGCATACTCATTGGCATCATCATCATTATTCATCTGAATCGAAATAATAAAGATCAAATAAAACTCTTCAATAAAAACTTCATAATTTAATTTGTTATCATTTTTCAACTGAATAATTTTTTTTTGTCTCAAACAAGGCATCCAACTAATAAATTAATCACAAGATTTTTTTTTTTTTTATAAAATATTTCGCCATTTTTTATGTTGGCTTTCGTGTTTTAATTTTTTTATGACATTTTTGGTTGCATATACAAAAAACAAATTTAGTTTTCCTTAAATTTATTTAATTTAATTTTAAATAATGGATCTTACTCTGAGATATAAATGATATAAAAAGTTATTTATTAAATAAATTTTATATTTACTTGTATTTTTAATATTTTGTAGTATGTATAAGATTTATTTCAGGTTTTAGTTGTTTAGATGTTGTCAGCAATGGCGATAGGTCTACCGATACCGATTGAATATGACACAAAAATGTAGGGACGCCATTTTGAGTAATTTTTTTTTTGTACTACTTCAAACATTAAACTCTTGTATGTTAGATGGCAGTAGTAAAAGCTCAATAAACATTATTATAATTAGTTATGTTTCAAGTGAATAAAATAAAAATTTTAACTGTGAAATGTAACTGTTTCCAATATAATGGATACAAATTTTGATATTTGTCATCATATTTTCTTTGAATTTCTAGCTGAATAGTAAATAAATCTGATTTACAGGTATTTATAATAGAAAATTTAGGAACTCGTAAAGTTTATTTTCAAATTAAATCCTTGTATTGCTTTAATTACCTCTTTTTTTAGACTTATTTAATTTTATTCCGTTTGGAGTTATTTTTACAACAATAATTACACTGAATAATTATTAATTGCTCAGAGGAGTTTAATAGCTCAAAAATAATTTTGGACTTATTTAATTTAGCTTCGAATTTTATTTATGATACCCAGCACCAGGTGTTGTTTTGTTTGTTTTGATAAAGGTGGTCATTTCGATGATGAAATCGTAGTAAGTTATATATTATTAATATACAGGGTGTTCCATTGGGACGAGTAGGGCGTGTAGTTGGGTCAATGTCACGCAAAAGAGTACTTTACGCATATGCCTGGAAATGAACCGTTACTCATTTCCTTTGTAAAATTTTTAGCACGGTATTTCTAAGTTTTAAACTTTGCAAACTTTCAAAATGATTTCCATTTTTATCGGTTTAAATCCAAATAATGTTTAGTTTAAAATAACTATCGTAATTACTTAAACATAATTATTATATTCAAATTTTCCTTTAGCCTTTCTTATATTCTATCCTATCGCCGTGTGTTAATTTAAACACATGTGTTCATAATTTTAACTACAAAACTTAAACTGTAGCTTAACGGGAATTAGTTAAAATTGTCAGAATCGAAATTCATACAAAATATATCGCGTCGCAATTGCAAAGCCATATTCTTGTTTTATTTGTTCTGTATTGTAATTATTTAAATACAACTAATTACAAACAATTATTTAATTTTGGTGATTAAATACATTAATCACTCTGTTTTGTCTTAGCTCCGATAACCAGTGAAATCGAATATATTTATCAATAGTTTTTATTCTAGAAAATAATAAGAACACAACATCGTAGATAAAGTTAAGTGACATTCAACCACCACTGAATTAAATAATCTATGTGTTAATGTCGTCGTCTTCAACAGGAAGATATTTGTATTTAACCCAAATTATATAAAACTTGTAAATCAAAAATGACTAATGCTCCTTCAACAATATAATTCCTCTGAAATATAATTTATTATCCAACAATTCTACAGGCTACTGATATCATTCACAACACTAAAATAGTATAAGGTGGTTTTTATAACATGTTGTCAACATTTAAAGATACACACATATATATCCTATACAACCATAAGTATAGTCCAGCCCAAGACCGCGGAATAACGTGAGGAAACATGCCGAGGCATGTGTAGATTATCCTGGAGGAAAACTCAAGCGTAACTGTACTTCGCAAGTTTCATGAAATATAGCTGCGACAACAATCTCGAGATTTATTGTTACGTTTATCGGATGGACCAACACAGATTTTTATCTCAAGGTTATATAATTTTATCCCTGAAATAGTGTATACTAACAGGATTGGACGTGTTATTTTCAGATGCAGTGACAAGTGAGTCGTATCAAAGCCATTTACCTAAATAGTATTAAATTATAAAGATGCGCAATCCTTTTAATTTAATACCATTTTGATGATTATGTGTTTCATCACTGTGTCTATTATATTATTTACATTAGGCAGCTAACGCTCTGTATATAAAGCAAATATAAAAATTTGAATTTTAAATTCTAGAACTTCTCGAACTTTAAATAATATAAGTAGTAAACTAATAATATTGTGCCAATAATAATGGTTTTTTGAACTTTTCCTTCTGTTTCTCATTGCGACGATTAGGTCGTACTTATGCATGTCGAATCCAAGCTTTACCAAAATTTTCAAAAGTTGCAGGTGAATAATTTTTAAGCATTTTTTTAATGACCTTAATAAGAATGAAATTCGTTGTACCCTTCCAGGAATTATTAAGAAAAATATTGTCTGTAGCTATCTGTTGTAAGAGCTTTCTCATTTTCTAATTTTTCATCAGAAAGGTTTTAAAAAGTTAGCTGCATCATCTGAAAAAGTATAAAATGAGTAATTTTCTAAAGGAAATTCATACATATTATTTGGTACCATAAGTATAAATATACATACATAAATAAATATATAAAGATATACTTACCGATTTATTTGTGCTCTGCATAATGTCGATATTAGAGTTCTGATGAATATCGCCGATTTTGTACATATATAAAGTAAAATCTCAGTGAGTAAACGAATTGTGATCGATCTTTGAAAGGGGAGCCAGAAAAAGAATATTGCGAAAGGTTAGTACTAATCTTACGATAGGATAATCACGCAATTCCAACTGTTTTAGGCCCCTTACTTTGTCAACAATATGGCTCCGCCGGTTGCAATCCTGGTTTGGTCTTCATACTGTCATAAACAATCTGAAGAAGCTAAATCCTTTCAGAGATCGCCGTACAATCCGTCCAGGATCAGCAGACAGAACATGACAGAGCCAGCGTACTCGCTGAGATCTTATTTCATGTACAATATTGAGGATCTTCATCAGATCTCTGATCTCGATTGTACAGAGCTCGGTATGTACCATCTACATCGCGTTTTGCGCTGTAAATCACTCGTATGATTCTTCTCACAAATCTAAGGAACAATCTCTTGTACTCATCCGTCAGCACCAAATTTAACATCCAAACATAACAACGGGTCTGATTAAGACTTTGTCTACGCTTGTCTAGCTTCTGCTTCACGGTACTTGACAAATGTTTAGATTTTAGCAGTGGCCTTAGAGGATACAAAGCACGGCTGCCATCACTTTAATACCCTCACCAACACTGTTATCGTTAGTGATAAGAGATCCCAAATATTTGAATCTCCTCACTCCCTCAAACGTGTAGTGGCCACTACTAAATTCTGGTGTGCCCTCCGCTAGAGGAGTGATCCTATCCAATATAATGTAGGACAGTAACTGGTATACTGTGCAAAGGGGAGCTATACCGCGATAATTCTCACACTTCAAGCGGTCTCCGTTCTTGAAGGTAAGGCAAACCGCGGCCACTTTCGATTCGTCAGGCATTACTTAGGTTCGCCATACTAATCGAATAAGGTTGAAAAAACAGTTCCACAAAGTATCCCCCCCGCATATCAAGAGCTCCTAATTGATGCAGTCCAGCCCACATGAGCGGTTTCGTTTCATACTCTGCATAGCCTTAGTGAGTTGCTCATGGGATGGATCCTCAGTGCAAATCTCCGCAGTCTGTTTAGAGGTGGCTCAACAACAGTCTGTAACGCATGATGAACATCAAGCAGGTCGGTAAAGTAACCACTCCATGCGTCAAGTACTACGTCGACGTTGATACAAAGGTTTCCATCCCGGTTCCGAACTGCGGTTGACGCAGGCCTGAAAGTATGATTCAATCTAGTATGTTCTTTAAAGAAATTAGACGAACTGCTAGACGAACTAGTTGTTGTACTTTCAGAACCTCGGCATTCCACCATTCTCGAATCTTCCGGTTACAAATCCGCTTGGCTGCCCTCCTAGCAAGAGCAGCTGAGATTTTCCTCGCGATTGACGTTGTTGTACTTCACTATATTTGCTATATTTTGTTGCTCGACTGCATGACGACACTCGTTATCAAACCAATCATTCTTGGGTTTGACTTTCACTATACCGTAAGTCTGTTGAGCAGCTGCACTGACAACCGAAGCTTTGAGTACTTCCCAGAAAGAGTTCACACAGTCAGACTGGCAATTAGCTTCCTCAATGTTATCGCTGACAAGGTCCTGGGCCCTATTGCACCAACTACTTATCACTTATTACTTATCAACTTATCATAATTTTTGATAATTTTCTGTTGCACCAAATTGAAATTTGATAAGCACTCAATTGAGTTATAATAAGTGATAAGCACTCACTAATGATAATTGATAAGTAATACTTTGATAAGCGATAAGTTTGGGATTTTTGATAAATTTTTCGTAGTTCTGTTAAAATTTTTTTTTTTTGCTGTAACTGTAAGATGAAAACTTTTGTTCATCTCTACTTGTTATAGGCTTTCAGCTAATTAGGACATTGTGCTCAAAAAAAAAATGTTGTTCATTTTTAAAAGAGTGCAAATAGATTGTTCAAAAAATTATTTATTATTAAAAAGGTTATAAATAATAATAACAATACATGTAACAATGTGTTGTCAAGTGTATAATTATAATTTCAAAATTTATACCGCTATTTTGTTGTATTCTAATAAGTTATAATGATAAGTCAAAGTAAGGACAATTTCATTCTGTTCGATTTATCATAGAAGTATGATAGTGGTTTTTCGATATTTTAAAATTAATAATGAAACTATCATCTATAGGTATAACAATGTAGGTGAACAAACACTGAAATTTATTAAACGAAACAATTATTTTTATAAAAAAAATGCGTCGGTTTGAAAGATTATTTCGCGCAATATCATGGGTTTGCCAATATGCACGGAATTAATAAATCGACTGTGTGTAGGGTCATTCATCGAGTAGCATATAGCACCATCGATAAAATGATGGCGGAAACCGTGTGTTGGCCCGAAAATGTCCTGGATATCCCACTGAAGTTTATTGAGATGGGTGCGGTTTCCCTCAGGTATCTGATCGATGGAACAATGATTAATTATCAAAATTAAGTATCTTTCCCTAATTGGAACATCGCTAATTATTTTTCTTTATTTATGCCCCTATTATGGTTCTCACCTCACCGAAAAATACGTCATAAATGTGACTTGAAAAGTGGTGAGTACTTTGGAATTTTGGTATTATCGTTCTCGCGGCGCGGTGAGTCTAGTGTCAAAAATACTCACCAACAATTTGGTGGTGATTCAGTTATGGCTCTTTGATCGAAGGTTCGAATTTCAATAGGAGGTAGCAGAAAAATTGTTAACTCTTTATTCGATCGATAATGAAACCAACCATGATCTCCTGTTGGAGTCCAAGACTCGACTTTTTACTACTTTTGTGATATATGGGAAATGATTGACTGTTTTTTGTTGAGATAGCATGGGTATTATTCGCAAAGGTATACTTGAAGCAGATTTTTATAAGTACACACATCTGGAACCTTATTCGCGTACTATTCGTAATTTAAAAATTTCTCGCACGAAACCAATCAACACAGAATAATTTGTACATAATGGCTAAGTATAAAATGTCATATAATGGCTAAGGAAGGAACTTTATTTCAAAAATAAAAATTACTAAATAAATTGACACACTTTTATTATATTTTACAATATACCACTATAATCATCATCGATGATCATCGATCATCATAATATGTATAGCCCCCTCTGTGCTATCCATTAGCTTTGTCATAAGTCTCCGCAATGTTATAAAATCCTCACTTTCAGTCTCAACATTTTCTGGTAAAACCTAAGACATTTTGTATTTTCGATATATTAGGTATTACACACATGCTTCTGTATAATAAGCCGAAACTTACTTTTGAATTATTCATTCTTTTATGTATATAATTATATGGCCAACAAAAATGGCCATATAATTATATATATCTATTAGATGGAATCTGTCAAAATCATATAAACAACTCTCACCAAAATTAAAGCGAGAATCATAATACTAAATTTGAACTCATACGACTTGAAATGGAGAGGTGAGTCGTTTGGTGGTGGTGAGAACCATAATAGGGTTATTATTGAATGTGCCATTTTAAAGCAATTTTTACTAATATAGGTACACTAATGAAAATAAATTGGTTACGTTTAAAAAATAAAAAAATAAAATTTAAGTTGGGTGGATTACTCCAGCACTGAATACCACAAATGGGCCCACGGTACAATACCCAGACAATCACACATACTTACACGTTAAAAACACCCAACCGTGATTTTTGGTTACCACCGGGAAACGAACTCGAGACCCTCGATTACCCTTACTGTGCCAATGAGGGCGGCGGTTACGTTTAAGTACAGTTCAAAAATTATTGACAGTTAGAAAAAAAAGTTTATTTTAAAAGCCATAAAAAAAAGTTTTACAATTTATTCTAAAAACTGAAATTAGAACTCTCAATTGAATAACTTTTCTCTTAATGTATAAATATGCAAATTTGTTGTTGTTATTAAATTACAATACAGGTACATATATGTAAGTACAAAACCATTTTTTAACATATAATATGCGGAAAGCACATTATTTTGCAATCACTATCACATTTATATTTTTTATATTTTGTATAGATCATTACAACTTATCATAACAATTTGATAATTTGTCAATTGATAAGTTACAGACATTCTGATGTGCAACGCTTATCACTTATCATTATCAAAAAACTTACTTAAGATAAGTTGATAAGTAATAAGTGATAAGTAGTTGGTGTAATAGGGCCCTGGTATCGTTTTTGGCGAAAATTTATATTAGTATAGCTTCTGGATTTACTCGTTCATAGATTCTCGTCTTTACTATGCGCGAGCCTTAAATGTAGAAGAGTTTTAGCTCTTTAATTCAACTCAATTTAATATAACTAAATTCGAGTGATTGTTATACCGAACAACGATTATCTGATGGAAATAATGCCATAATTAAAAACTTATCTTCAATTATTAATTAATTTATAACGGATAATTTTAAACGAGCACACAAGAAATTATCAAAAATCTCTCTTGTCATATGTTAAGCATGGAGGGACATAATTATTGTTATTTTATTTATTTATACTCGTAAAAATATTTGAATGAAAAATAACTCGATATTAGGATGTGTATCGCAATCTAAAATCCTAAAGATATATGTAATTCAAAAGTGCCAAAACTCAAATTTCGAAAATATATTCTGCGCACTCAGTTTAATTAATGTTTTGAATAATTAGTAAAATTTCGAAAAAATATGGTGACCTAATTTAATTCTTTCTCAAGTACATGTTTTATGTATAATAATTATTATTAAACGTTCTCACTTTTTATAGTTGAAAAACTAAAAAGAAATTTTTACGTTTTCCATAGAGTTCTTCAAATTAT
Source organism: Tipula unca (assembly GCA_951394425.1). Lineage (NCBI taxonomy): Eukaryota > Metazoa > Arthropoda > Insecta > Diptera > Tipulidae > Tipula > Tipula unca. The sequence continues at coordinate 129,792,486 of OX596380.1, forward strand.
CATACACATTTTTTAATAGTTTAGATAAAGCTCGTTTTAATATTATCGCTAAGGAGATTGGATGTTCTGTATATCTAGATGGTTTTGGTATTATATAGATTCTGGGATACCCTGTCTAAATCATAAACTAACTGTTCCACCTCAAAATTGCAAATTTTTAAATGTGTTTATCCTAAAAACAGACAATTATCGACAAACCGTATATCCTTGAACAAACAAAAATAACCGTAAACTCTTTCACTATTCAAAATTACCTCTCTAAACCAATGAAAACGAAACAGTTAAGTTACATAATTTAACTGTTTTACTTGGGTACATATACATATCTCTTTTTTTCTATTGTTTTCATGCTTTCTTACCTTGTTTCAAATGTTTATCAACCAACCGTAAATTATTTTTGGTTTGCAAAAATATGAAAACAAACAGTTGTAAATTAAGTAAAATCTTCAGGACAATTTAAAAAAAAAAAGGTTTAATATGTTATAACCGTTATCCTTTAACTTTTACTACATTTGATATTGATTTAGGGTAATTAGAGAAGGATTATTTAGATTGTAACGTGTTAGAAGAAAGTTTATTTTAGTTTTAAAACAATAAATATTTTAAGGTAATTGCAGTATGTACATGTAAATTGTACATAATGAAATTGAAATGAAATTTGAATAAGGAAGGGTAACGGTATGAAAAATGAAAGGATAGATAACTTTTATGATTTTATAGCGCTTAAACTGTTATTTAGAAGGAAACAATTGTTTTATGCTGTTAGCAACCCGTTATATATGTACATATAAACAATTTGTTTGGGAAAAGGTAAATTTCTGCAAATCAGTTTAACATTTATAATAAATGATTGAAGGTTTTCTGTTAGACTTGTCTATATATGAATGTATATTGTATATATATATAATTAAGTATATTGCAACATTCTAACCTAATCGTAAAAGAATGTTAGAATAACGGGTTTTTTCTATGAAGGATCGATGGTTTAATTCTGAATTTCCATGCATATAGCATATTTTAAGTAATGACTACATCACACTCTAAAAATTCCAATACGAATACAATTTAAAAAATTATTTGATACCTTACTATCGATCTTTAATACCTGCATATCTTACCAAAAACAATGTCAACTAGGATATACAAACCAAAATAAATAATATATACAGCATATACATACATAACAAAAAAACTTGTTATCCTTTCTTGTGGAATTCTGTTTGATCTCAAACAGAAGGAATAAAAAATAGTTATTCTTTTGTGATTTTTTAAAATAATTCACATTCGAGAAAACAGAATTTTCAAAGATCATGAGAACTAAAAAATGTATATATTTCAATCGGATTTAACCTATATTTCATTAGGGAAAAATGTTAAACACCACAAAATAAAGCAACAAAAAAAAATGTTTATATACTGTCTTCTAAAGATGGAATGGATTTGATAAGATATGCACGTTGAACTGTAGGTATATGTGAAAATTTTAAAATCAAAAATATATAGCATGTGGCTATTTTGGTGTTTCAACTCAAATAGGATTGGATACAGGTTATTTAACAAATTGCATAGTTTGACTATTTTCTAATGTTTTTTGGACAATCAATAATAATAATAAAAAACAACACTTTTCTTTTTACTGTCTTAGACAATCTGAAGAAGCCAAGTCGTTCTCTACACCGTGGCTCCTTTCAGCGATCGCTGCACAATTCGATGTCAAATTCAAATATATTTTTTATAAATCAACTATCCAGTGTGCATTTTTTAAGTTCTATTTCCAAAGTGACCATTCAATTTAACGAACAATTCTTAAAGACTTCGCTGGTCAGTAATCTCATTCAACATACATACGAGTATTAGAGGGGACATTTGTTACATAATTTTCTTACTGCCCCGCTGGTTAGGCTTTTACACGTTTTTTCCTGCTGAAAAATATTGAGCACTTCAAAAACTAGCCAATAAAAACTACCTAATTCGTAAACAAATTTTCCGTCCAAATTAAAAAACAATCAAATTGATGAAAAATCGGCCGCAGGCATCCAACAGCAACAAAATAAAATATGCTCAAGTTTTCGCACAGTGTCAATTTTGCTCTATAATTAAATTCATTTGAGTTCTACTGAAAAAAAGAAAAAATTCTTATCAAGAACGATATTCGAATTCGAAAATGTTTGAATAAAGAAACACTTTATTAGCTTATTTCTACTAATATCAGCATATTTGACTAATATCAGCATATTTCAACTTTAGTGTCATCGAAATAAGAACCGGTGGTTCTATATCGGTGATTTTAAAATACAATAATAATAACAGTGTTAAAGGCCATTACTGGCCCCTTACTGAATCAACAATCTGGCTCCAACGGTTTCGATCCTGAGCTTGGTCTTCATACTGTCTTAGACAATCTGAAGAGGCCAAGTCGTTCTCTACATCGTGGAGCCATCGTCGCCTGCAACGACCTCTGCGCCTACCATATGGTGGCTCTCCTTTCAGAGATCGCTGCACAATTCGTTCCGGATCAGCACGCAGAACGTGACCGAGCCAGCGTACTCGCTGAGATCTAACTTCATGTACAATATCGGGGATCTTCATCAGATCTCTGATCTCGAAATTGTACAGAGCTCGGTATGTACCATCTATTTCGCGTTTAGGGCCGTAAATCACACGCATGATTCTTCTCTCAAATGTAAGGAGCCATCTCTCGTACTCATCCGTCAGCGCCCAACTTTCACATCCAAACATAACAACGGGCCTGATCAACGCTTTGTAAAGCTTCAGCTTCACGGCACTTGATAAGTGTTTAGATTTTAGCAGTGGCCTTAGAGGATACAAAGAACGACTGCCAGCTGCCAGCCGCACTTTAATATCCTCACCCACACTGTTATCGTGAGTGATAAGAGAGCCCAAATATTTGAACCTCCTCACTCCCTCAAACGTGTGGTGGCCACTACTAAAATCTGGTGTGCCATTGTCTCTAAAACCAGAGATCAGGTATTTCGTTTTGGACTCATTGATCTGGAGTCCAACAGAAGCTGAAAACTCTACAAGCGGATCAAGTATTTCTTTCACTCCGTTGTTATTCAGTCCAATCACGCATATGTCATCTGCATATGCAAGCACTTGATTGGACTGGCGATATAAGATGTTACGCTGAGGTGTTTCAGTTTTACGAAAGATGTACTCCAACATGAGATTAAAGAGTATCGGGGATAGAGCATCTCCCTGCCGAACACCCGAGTTAACTGCAAAAATTGTCGATAGCCTGTTCTCAACTTTAACACAGCATTGAGACTGCGTCACTGTCATCCTACACAGTCGTACCAATTTTGTTGGCATTCCTAGGTATTCCAGGGCAGACCACAAACTCTCTCGATTGATCGAGTCGTAGGCCTGCCGGAAATCCAGGAAAACCTGATGTACGGAGATGGATGTCTCATAATATTTAGATAGAATCATCCGCAGCGAAAAGACCTGATCAGTGACTGATCGATTCGGACGAAATCCTCCCTGATAGTCACCAACCAAGCCCTCCGCCAGAGGAGTGATTCTATCCAATAAAATGTATGACAGTAACTTGTATGCTGTGCAAAGGAGAGCTATACCGCGATAATTCTCACACTTCAAGCGGTCTCCCTTCTTGAAGATGGGGCATATCGCGGCCACTTTCCATTCATCAGGCATAACTTCGGTTCGCCATACTAATCGAATAAGGTCGAAAAGACAGTTCCACAAAGTATCCCCTCCGAATATCAAGAGCTCCGAATTAATGCAGTCCACTCCAGGTGAGCGGTTTCGTTTCATTCTCTGCATGGCCTTAGTGAATTCCTCATTAAAATACAATATCATACATAAAACTATAGACTGAGATACAATATTTGTCTGCTCGAACACGGCAGAGTCACATAAATTATCTAACATCGACCCTTCAAACTACATCACGACAACAAAGTAATTTATCAGCTATAGACTATACTGCTCTAATGATACCGGTTTCTGTCAGTTGTAACTCATGCGAGTAAACACAATTAGTCTATAAGACGACCAGTGTATTTACAATAAGAAATGCGTTCGGAAGATTTAATTATAAAGTAAAAAAATAATTAAAATTGTATAGTTTAAATTATTAGAAATATTAATTAATTTTCCATACATTTATTGTTTTTTATGTATAAAGTGACTACATAATAATAACATTGAGATTGTCCAATCAATAATAAATTATCCAATTATCAAACACAAATCACTGACGCCGATCGTCAGCTCAAAAAATTCAAATAAAAATGAATTTACTTTGTTATTCTTTAACATCAAAAAATTGAGCAAAACCTTCAATAGGTTACTGATAAAACGAAAGGAATAATAAAATTGAAAATTCCATTAAAGCGACAAATACAATCTTTTTAAAAAAAAAATTTTTATGGCAACATTTTATAGACAAATTCTGACAAGTTTTTCAAAAATTTAACATAACTAAAAAATTTCAAAAATTTAATAAATTTCTTTCAAACATAACAAATTTAAATAGAAATTTATTTTTTGAATGAATAAAAAATATTAAAAAAAAAAAAAAAAAAAATTCAGTTGGGTGGATTACTCCAGCACTGATAATACTGTTAGTGTGAATGTGGGTATTGCACCGTGGGCCCATTAGTGGCATTGAGTGCTGGAGTACAATCCGCCCAATTTTAATTTAACATTTTTTTAAAACTTTCAAAAACTCAAAAATTTGACCCGATCGATTTTTCTTAAACTGCTCCTGTAGGTGACTTATAATCCCAGATACTATAAAAACAACACGGCATATTGATTGCAGGGAGGTATTTCCATACATTGTGTTCAAAAAACGGAAAATTTTCATATAGCTGAAATTTCGAAAAATACTGGAGCTCTTGTGACCAGATCGATTTTTCTTAATCTGCTCCTGTAGGTATGTTATGATCCCAGCGACCATAAAAGCAGCACGGCATATTGGTTTCATATTGGTTTTTAATGAAAAATTATTAATATAATAAATAATTGGTGTGTAATTGGTTGTTACAGAAATTCTTATAAAAATGCACAAATTCATTATTTTTCTGCTAGTCAATAAAATTACAGCAGAAAAAAATCTCTTTATATATAGTGCTGCTCCAGGTGGTGAGTAGAAAAATTACATTTTTTCTGCTGATAATTTTTTGCTATCTTATACAGCATCCTCGTGGAGTTATTGTATATAATAAATTGACATCTTTTATTAGCAATTTACCAAATTATAGCTTAAATATTTTACAATATTTTTTGGATGAAAATGTATATTTTGTGTGAAAATGCGGCCTATATAGATATAATTATTTACTAAGAGAATGATACCAATTTTCAGGATCAGTTTACATAATTTAGTCAGTTCTATATAGTTATGCTTTGTTCAGATTTAGTTCTGTAGTTGGAAAGTATTCTTAAGCCGTTAAGCGAAAATATAAACAGGTTTAAACAAAAATCTCATGCAGGGATTGGATGGCGTTCATATAGCAGAGAGGACCAGGTAGAAGGCCTAGCATATGAAATACTAATATAGTTTGTCCTATTACATAAAGTAGAAAATTATTATAAAGCAACGAATATATAGACGAAGCGGCCAGTCAAATCAACTCTTTACTAATAATTTTTTAATCATTTAGTATTCGATTTACAGAATTAGGTCTTTCTATTAGCGCAGGAAATAAAATATTTCATTAATCAGTCTTATTCTTCAGATCGATTTGTTTTAGTGGATATAAGGCTCGCGAGCAGTTGTAATTATCGAAAATTAAACTGAGACGAAAGAATGGTCAGCTTACGTGTAATGTGTTAAAGATTTGATTTTGAAAGTGTTCCCTTGCTATATAGTCAACTCAACAGCAGAGCCAGTATTTACCGGATTTATAGCGTCCTTTTTGCCTTCGCTCTAGCCTCGATCTAGACTCCACAAATTAAACCAAATAAAGCAGTAATATTTAATGTGATCTTGACTCAAATTTGCAATTTATAGTTACCCAACATGCGGCGGATAATCGCACTTTTGTAGCGCACTTCTTTAAAACAACCCAGGACCTGAAATATTCTATGAATCATACATATCATAACAGAGAATTATTTAATTTGAAATTTCTTGCAGTTGAGTATTATTAACAGACGTCCTCTAAATTAAGTAAAATATCGTAAATTGTACATCGGTACGTATATTATAAAAAAAATGCACGCGATTCTACTAAACATCATTTACAATAACTATAAATAATTTAATAAAATTTATATTTCAATGTTCTAAAAAAATGAAAATCGAAGAATATTTTCTTGATCCCATAAAACGTCTCATAAAAATTAATATTCCAGAATATAAAATAAGCAAAAAAATAGAAGATATCTTATTTAATTATTTTATTATGCCAGGCAAAATTATTTTATTACGAGAGCAAAACATGAAAATATTTATTATATTGATCCCACGCGACATTGTGCTCTGCCCCCAAATTACAATTGGCATCATGCTGACTTTTACAAGCTTGGTATATATGAATACATAGAAGTATTTATATAGTACGAGTATATGAATTTCGGTTTAGATTTAAATTTTCTGAGAATCGATCATTTTTAATTATTGTTGACCTTCCAAAATCAAAATTCGAAAGCGATAATTAGATAATTATTATGTATGTAAATATTTTAGTCAAAATTCTAAGTAAAGTTGATGATTTGCCCGACGAAATTTATTACTTATGTATACAGCCATATTTTATAAATGATTAAATGTTTGATTATTGATTAGTAGTTGCTCGAAAAATCATATCAATCAATCAATATAATTTACCAACATTTAAAAAGGCGCGATCAAAATTAAATCGGTTTATTTTAATCCAATGAAACGCCCAGCTGGATCACAGTATGATTTTTAAAAATTAGGTAGTCCCTGTGAATGGTAGTAGTACCTACCATTATGCTGCGAGTTCATTCTCATCTAAAACTTCAGTTCCTATTCTTTTAAATCAAAATTTACTTAAATACATATATTCAAGAACTTTCACTATGGTTGAAAACCAATACACCCTGCTAAGTTTTGGCCAAAATATTACCAATAATGAATAGTTTTAAGAATTTAATAAAACAACAAGAACATCTTAGTGTTTATGGCATTGATCCTTTTTGGAAAAGATAATTGTAATAATGTCCTTCTTTGTATATAATATGGAATGCTACGCTGAGTAGACAAGAAAAATATGGGCGGTTATCCTTAAAAATCATAACAATATTTTCTTAATATTAATTAGGACAAAAGCAAAGCCAAAAAGGACAAAAGGACCAACAAAAAAAAATATTTTTTATGATTTTATTGGAGGTTATATGTTGTGAACATACAGTACTAGTAAAAGATTTTACCGACAAGGATATTGCTATACATACATTTTGTTATGGACATTAGGAATTGGCTATAAATTTTATTGACTTTGTACAAGAAACGATTTTTTAATTTTTTATAACATTGGCTAAAAGTGTTAAATCTTAAATGGATATTCTGAATTTTTGGAAAAGCTAATAAATTATTTATTATTATTTTTGGTTTTTTTTTTGTCAATAAACATTAACCAAAATGTAGATACATATAATTATTATTATAGTTTGTAAAGTTTCATTACTGGCCAATTACTGTGTCAACAGTTTGGCTTCACCCATTTCGATCCTGAGCTTGGTCTTCACACTGTCTTAGACAATCTGACAAAGCCAAGTCGCTCTCTATACCGTGGAGCCATCGTCACCTACATTGACCTCTACGCCTGCCATATGGTTGCTCTCTTTTCAGAGATGTGTAGGCAGGTATAATATGTAAAAGCTGAGTAGTTAAGTTAGTTGACAAAAATTCCACCAATATTGTTGATTAGGTGTAAAAAGTTATCAAATTATTTGATTTTATCTTTCTAATGTTTATTGGGATAAGAGGAAATTAGGAATTAATAAAAACGAAGCCATTGAAAGTTGCTTACGTCCATGTATAACCTTGTTGGAAATGCGGCTTAAGTTAAGCAAACATGTCAACTGCGAATATTTGCGAAAATTGAGTATTCAATTTTTGTGTATAACCAAATTGAATAGTCTCTTTCATCATTTAAATAATAATAATAACAGTGTTAAAGGCCATTACTGGCCCCTTACTGAATCAACAATCTGGCTCCAACGGTTTCGATCCTGAGCTTGGTCTTCATACTGTCTTAGACAATCTGAAGAGGCCAAGTCGTTCTCTACATCGTGGAGCCATCGTCGCCTGCAACGACCTCTGCGCCTACCATATGGTGGCTCTCCTTTCAGAGATCGCTGCACAATTCGTTCCGGATCAGCACGCAGAACGTGACCGAGCCAGCGTACTCGCTGAGATCTAACTTCATGTACAATATCGGGGATCTTCATCAGATCTCTGATCTCGAAATTGTACAGAGCTCGGTATGTACCATCTATTTCGCGTTTAGGGCCGTAAATCACACGCATGATTCTTCTCTCAAATGTAAGGAGCCATCTCTCGTACTCATCCGTCAGCGCCCAACTTTCACATCCAAACATAACAACGGGCCTGATCAACGCTTTGTAAAGCTTCAGCTTCACGGCACTTGATAAGTGTTTAGATTTTAGCAGTGGCCTTAGAGGATACAAAGAACGACTGCCAGCTGCCAGCCGCACTTTAATATCCTCACCCACACTGTTATCGTGAGTGATAAGAGAGCCCAAATATTTGAACCTCCTCACTCCCTCAAACGTGTGGTGGCCACTACTAAAATCTGGTGTGCCATTGTCTCTAAAACCAGAGATCAGGTATTTCGTTTTGGACTCATTGATCTGGAGTCCAACAGAAGCTGAAAACTCTACAAGCGGATCAAGTATTTCTTTCACTCCGTTGTTATTCAGTCCAATCACGCATATGTCATCTGCATATGCAAGCACTTGATTGGACTGGCGATATAAGATGTTACGCTGAGGTGTTTCAGTTTTACGAAAGATGTACTCCAACATGAAATAATGATCAAAAAATTGTGGTAAATTAAGACGACATTGTTCTAGTATAGCTACCTGGACTGGCATTCCTATTAGATGGTGAAACGATACTCTATTGTTTATTCGGTCCCCTTGTACCGACATCTGAAAAAGCAACCGCGTTTCGTAAAGTTAATGTGTCAATTATTTTATTTGATGAGGCATTGATAATACCAGCAGCAGCAGTGGACTAAAAAGATCGCCAACTTCCTGATATTATGAAATATGAGAACGCGTTATTAGCTAACGTTTTAATGGGTGGAAAAATTGCAGATGTCAGACAAGCCTTATCAGTGGTATCAATTGGCAAAGTTTAAATCCTCATTTAACTAAAAATATGCGTGCTGATACCAAATGAACGAAAATTTTGCAAGTGATTGCTCTTATTGGGAACAAACATTGACAATACATAATTGTTATTCCTACCAGTTTCATATGCGAACAAAACTGTATTATTCACCATATTGGTTTTTCTTTTGATTCAGTATCTTGTAATTATTTGCTCGTTAAATGATAATTGCTATCAGGCCAAGAAGCATTAAACATACCATTCATTTTTTACATCTTTTGTAGCACTGTTATGCTAATCGGGAATATGAATTTAGTATCAAGTTTAGTTAATGGTGTCGGTATGGTGGTGCTTGGTTTATTTGAAAAATCTGTAAAACAATAAATTATTAAAGGTGTTGGATCCAATTATACTATTCACAAAAGTAAGATTGAAATTGCAACTATAAAAGGCTCACATTTGCTATCACTATAAACAAAGCGCAGGGCCAGACATGCCATTTTTGTTAGATTTCATAAACAATTTTTCTATTACCTACATTTAATTATTAATTACTTAATTGAGTTAATATTTTTTCTGAAACGTTGAATTATCTGTGGATTAAATGCCTTGTGCATGCAAAATTTCCAGTCGTTACGAATTATTGTTCAGAAGTTATTAGACTGTGATAGACTGGACAGACGGACCACGGAGTTTTACATTTTATCTAAGAAACCATAAAAATGGTCTTAAAATTTAACCATGACTAATGCCCCTATTATGAATCTCACTTACGCGTCACTGAGCGACGCGATGTCACCGTATTTCAATTTTGGTATTATGATTCTCGGCGTGAGCGAGTCTAATGTCACATATCCTCACCTACAATTTGGTGGCGAGACTGAGCGAGAAAATAATTTTTGATATTGATATACATAGTATTTATAACGTTAGACAAAATGAAAGGCAAATCGTAAGGTTTTTTGTTTGTTTATGTACTACAATAATTAATAATGTAATAAATATTAATTGTTGCATTATGATAAATAATATTTTTGTTGTATGTATTATAAAATTTTTTATTTTTCATAACTACATAGAAATAAACCAAAAATAGCTAATGGCGAACAATTCACAAAACTCGTATTTTCCTTCTTGCTTGTCCAATAGATAAGAAAGTCCATCTTCATTTATACGAAAAATGCTTGTAAATCAAGAAATTATAATTTATAACACCATTCTTTAGAATATTTTAAAAATATGTACATTTAAATATCAATTGATAAGTACTAGTCATCCGGTAGTGTGATTGTGAAAGGATCACATTTGAATTTGACCAAATGTCAAAAATTCTCAAAACAATAACAACTACTAACTTAAAGAAACCAAAATATCATAAATGACGCATAGCGCTGCGTATGTCACTCACCCAAATTAAAGTGAGAATCATAATACCAAAATTTGACTCGCGCGACTCTAGATGTCACGGTGAGAGGTGAGGTGAGGTGAGAATCATAATATGGGTATTAGCTACCGAGCTGATATTTTGTTTCTTAATTTCCGATACAAATTCTCACTAGAAGCAAATTGCGAAAGATCAATGCACTCTATATAAATATATATGTTTTAAATAGTTTGGCAAGATTTTAACTCAGCCTCGGAACATGTGGTATTTTAAAACTAAATATTATAAACAAAGATGAGGTACAACATGGTATTTTAATAATACGAAACTGGATATTTTAAAACTAGAAGGAGTTTATAATAAAATTTAACTTTTGGATAAAATTCTAGAATATAGGCTACTAAAAGGGCTTCTAAATAAATTTATGAAATCCATGTAGTTTTAACCTATACGAATAATATTGCTAAATTGTGCAGAATAATGCACACGGCCACCTGTACTCAGTAACAGTAATGAAAAACTAATAGAACCGAACAAACGAAAAATCCCACTATTCATATTGGAGTCAGGTGAGTTCCTTAATAAAATTAAACCATTTTTAGTTGTTTACTATTTTCAAAGACAATAATGGTTGATTTGATAGCGGATGAAGTATTTTTTTTTAAAAGACAAAACATGAAAATATGTTATTCATTTTTTATAATACATCAGCAAAAGGAAATAAAACGAAAGGATTTTGTAAGAAAAACAGTTTCAGGAAGTCATAGAACAAAAAAAGGGTTCTTCACTCAAATTGTTTAATCCAACATACTTATGATATTAATTTTCTTAAAGTAACAGTAAATTTAAAAGATGAAAACAGAAACATATCACGGAATTTTATAAAATTGATAGGTAAAAAGGATTCCAAGGGTGGTCCTTATTAAAAAAAAAATAGATTCAAGAATATCTAATATCATTGAATAAAATTGGATATCCTTATCAAATTGATTTAAAGTAAAATTTCATGTGAAATGTAACAGGTCAATTTAGTATTTTTGTTCGGATCTCGTGCAGGCGGCACAGACAGCAGCATCATTTTATAGATTTTTTATAAGAATTTTTAAAAATTTTTTCCATTAATCAATACCCGTTATGCTCTATAAATAGGTACATCATCCTTTTTTTTATAAAATACAAATTAAAAAAAGGGTAACGTTATATTTCTTTGATTTAAGTATAAAATAACAACAGTAAACTAGTCTCGCGCGATCCCTAACTTTCGCCTACGATTTATTTATTCTTTAGCTGAGAATATTGTTTTGATTTTTTATAGATGTTCATTTTAATTATAGGCCCTCTTTTATACAGCGATCGGGAATGATTTTACATATATGTATATACATATTAGAATTCTTGACTATTTAAAAATATATATAATGGGGCAGAACGAATAACTTTCACTAGACATATGTACGTCATAGTCGCAGACTCTCTTCTTTGAATGTTTTTTTCGATATAACGGACTAACGGTATATTATTGCAGGTGATTAATTTTCTTGTGATTTTTAAAATTTGTGATATACTTACATAATAATAGTACATACATACATTGTTATTCTGATACATAACAATGAGCAAATGAAGATAATCTACACAGTTTTTGTACCTTATACTATGTATGTCTAAGGTGCAACATAATACATACTTTGTTGGTTCACCAACAGTATTATACCTACACAATACGTAGGGGTAGGATTCTAAACAGATTTGATTAAAAAGGATGCCATATAAGAAGGTAAAGGCTTAAGTTGCATTATTCTACATCCACCCACACCATAATAATGTTAAAATTATAACGGGATTTAATTTGATATACGTACATATATTCATCCCCACGCAAACAACCATAGAAAAAAAACTTGACATATGACAAGCGTATCAAACCAATATAAATATATATATAAGAAAGTATTCTTAAAATGACATAAGTATGGTAAAGATACTTAAATAAGATTTAAATCATAATAATTTCTAGTTTATTAATAGAAATATAATTATATAACACAAATCCAAACTACGAAATTGTACGTAATAAAAAAAAAATAAAAGGTATTATAGGGTTGAAGATGAAAATCAAGGAAGTTGTTGTATGTTATTTAAGATAATTTGAAAAAGGTGTTGAAAGTAACAGGATTTTTACTTTTAGCTGTTGTTCCTTTTCGATTTCGATAAAAATAGAAATTAAAGATATAAAATTTAAAAAAATGTTTGGGAAATAGAAAGTGTGAGATAATTTTGGTTAAAAAATGAAACTATATAATATGTAGTACGAGGAAAATAATATATTTCTTTAAGTCCCGTTTTATGAATATTTATTCAAAGAAATGTAAAAGGGCTATAAATAATGTACAGTGAATTGGAATTTGGAATAGTTGTGAAAGTGAAATAATGAGGGCAATAAATTAAACATATAGTTAAGGTTACTTAGCATGTGTTTCTTGAATCTTGGGTTGTGAGTATGTATTTTACATCAGATACTCACATATGTATCCTTAAACCATTGTGAATATTCGAGTAATTTGCGAAGCTGAATTACCAATAATGTTATCTTCATCTTCTCTCTTCTAGTTCAAAAAATGTTAGTTGTGTTGATTTTACGTTATCCATGAATCACCACAAGATTTTTTATTTCTTCATCAACCGTCCTTCTATGCCTATAGAATAAAAATTTTGTTTGTATTGACAATTCAGCATGTTTCCCCAACAGCCAGAATATTTTTCTCAATTTAATATTGAGTTCTTTCTTTCTTGACGTATAGGACTACATCTATGTTTAAGTTGTGGAATAAGGTGACATTTCATTTTACATGTAAAAATGCAAACGGAAATGACACTTCGATTCGCTTCGATAGGCATTTGTGTCTCTTTTTTTACGAGCAAAATTGTATTCTATTTCGCAATTTATATTATTCATTAATAAATTCATTCGATAAATTCATTCGATAAAATATCACTAATATTTTTATTTTCGATGGCAAGTGAAAAGAGGAAAAAGAGATAGTTTGCAAATTTATTCTAACAGGCTGAGATCGCAATAGACAAAACGTAATTCAAAAAACGCAATGGAGCATAATTTTGTTCGTAAAAAAAGAGACACAAATGTATATCGAAGCGAATCGAAATGATGATAGAACATCCCAGCACTGAAATAAAAATGTATATGCCGATTTGTATTTTTGTATTTTGTAAACTGTAACAATAAAACAAAATTCAAACTAAATTGGTAACTTGATCAAGCAAATTTTGTCTTAAAATTGTAAAAAAAAAATTAATAAAATCAACAAAAAAAATGTTCATATGTATTTCGTCCTTTTTTGAAGGTATGGATAAACATTTGCCATTCTAGAAAAGTACATTTTAACAAAGATCAGGTCGAAAAATGGCCGCGTTTGTAAGTTATGGGGTTTCGAACTAACCGGAAATGAATTTAATTTTACAATTTGATTTATTTTAGTTGTGTCGTAATGACTGAAATAACTGAAATGAAATTACTTGATGGAAATTAAATGGCTTACTTGATAAATATAAATTAATTAGGTTTTGTAAAATTTCTCTGTACTACAAAAGGTGTATTTTGTTGAGAACAATTTAAATCTAATCCGTACAGAGTTAATTTTTCTCAACAAAATAACTTTGTTTTGATTTAATTTTGTTTTATGAGTTGGTAGTAGTTTTGAAAATTAGTTTTAAAAACAAATTCAAATATATATTTAGCGATGGGGCATGCTTATAGTTCAATCCTTGCCGCTGTTTTCGTGACAGCACCGTCGCGATTGGGTATTGTCAAACCATATTATTATTACATATTTGGTTTTCAACAATGTATGATGTATTTAGAGACGAACAATTAACCGGATTTTAAGTATTATTTGATTATTTTGTTTATTATTAAAAACAAATTTGCCAAATAGTAAACACATAATATAATTAATTTTATTAAATAAGTAACACATTAAAAAATTTCTTATTTTATATATACTCGTAAGTTGTGAAATAAATTTCTTTATCAGAAATTGCACCTCCAAACGTCTCGAAAACAAAAATAACAATTCCGTTTTCATCGACATCAACTAATGATCTGAAAGTTGTTCTATTTTTGTACGATGAGAAAGTTAGTTGATGATGAATAGGTCCTCTGATTTGTGTACAGTTATTTCGCTACAATCAATTATTGCTCGATACGTGCCTCTAGATTTCGAAATTTTCCAGATATCGATTTGTTGCAAAGTGATGTAAATCCTCTATGTCATAACTTTAAATATTTTTCAAATCACGTTTCAATTATTTAAAAACATATTTTGAGAAAATCATTGCAGTCGCAGTATATAAAACTACTTAAAAAGCGTTTTTAAAAGTTGATCTTTAATATCGATTTCAGGATGAATTAATCTTTTACCATCAAACTAATAATAAATTAAATCGATCTGAGTCCAATCCGGTAAAATATTGTCCAATCCGGTAAAGAAACGAAACTAGAAAGCGTTTGTGTCGTCCTGTTGTTTGTATTAATATGGATTTGTGTTGTTTGATCTTCTATGGAAACAATGACTGTTCCATCGTTATTACTATTTTTAATTTCTACGGTGATGGCTCGGCAGGACTTGATATGTTCTGGTTCTGAAACCATCACAACACCAGCAATCCAATTTCAGTCCGATTGCAATTTCGTTCGTCACTTCTGCTAAATTGTTAATTCTCGTTATCTCAAACTTACGTAGTGGAATATTTTGGGATGGAATTGATCCAGCCTTGAGAATTTTAAATGCACCTATTGAAATTGGTATCTACAAACTTGAGATCATTTTGATGACGTCTTACCAGTTCTCAAACTTATGATTCATTTTTTTTTAATTTTTATTCACTTGAAAAGTGGTGGAATTAAATTAACGAATTTTTGTTGCTTAAATTATTTGTGTTTTAACGTCAAGTATACCCTTCCTACGCTATTGCCACCTACGAATAAGAATTGCACTAAATTAAAAAAAAGTCGTATAGCATGCCCCATTGTTAATTGAAAAAATGTGGTTGTCATAATATAATGGAAAACATAATTGGTTGTCCTATTATAATATACGAAATGTCATTTAAGTACCAAAATGACAACCTTCGAAAGTAAAATTGAAGAAAAAATTAAAAAATGTACATCTGGTGTCAGGTATCAGAATTAAAATCAGAATAGAGTTAAATAACTCAAGAAATATTTTGGAGTCATTAAATTTAAAATTATTCAAAAATGTATTTGTAATATATTGGTGCATAATTAGATATTTAAAAATTAAAATTATCAAAACAAAAGAGGTTCAAAAATGGCTTTTGGATAAAGTTCTAAAATATAGCCAACTGAAAAGGAACTATAATCAATGAAAAAAACATATATAATTTATACAGTTGGTTCATTCCAGGATTTTTTTACATTTGTACTATCCCAGACTTTTTCGTGAAAAAAATTATACTCGCAATATAAATAAATGTGGCACCTTTGCCAACTTTTCAATGAAAGCTAAAATCGAAAAAAATCGTTTGACCAAGCTTTTGTAGGGCTATTTTCTCATACTGATTGGGTTTGGGACCTTATTGGCCACCACAGTGCCAGTTTTGATATTTTTTTCGACTGTTGGAATTTCCGCAATATATATAATTATGGCGCCTTTGCCAACTTTTCAATGAAAGTTAAAATGGATAAAAAAATCGTATGGCCAAGCTTTTGTAAGGACGGCTATTTTCTCATAGCGATTGAGTTTGAGACTTCGTTGGCTACCACTATATCAGCGTTGATATTTTATTGAGCGTTGGAATTTCGTAATGGTTGCTAAGAGGGTCCTTAACTTAATCGCAAAGATAAAATAGCCGTCCTTTCATCGACTTGCGCAGAAGAATTTATTTTTCACCAAATAAATTTTACATATTAAAATAGTCTGGGATGAGTATTTTGGTACCAACTGTATAGTTTTTTGTTGACGAAAAAGTCTGGGATAGTATAAATGTAAAAAATCCTGGGATGAACCTGTATACATTTTTTATGAATTTTTCAAAGGTTTGGGATGGATTATTTCACGGGCATTTTAAAAAATCCGGGAATGATATCCTGGGACTTCACGCGGGTCTTTTAAGTAATAGTTTTTTAAACAATTTTGATGGCAATGAAAGTAGGGAAATTGGTCGGTTCGATTTTCTATATTATTCGGCGACTTGTCCGGTTTCTGAAGCATTATTACATCCGCTTTTTTTTAAAAGAAGCATTGTTGATGTGTAGTAGTTTACGAATAGATTTTTCGAGTAGCTGTTTATTTGTTTGTCCTGTTATTAAGTAGTAACTTGGAGTTTTCTTGTATTTTAGATTGTTGATTTCAGTTTTTACTTCTTTCGTGTCACAGTCACAGGCCTTATATCCCGAGAATCATTTCTTCTACTTATATAATGGAAACATTTACATAACCTATTTGTCTGCATAATGGGTGGAAAGTTTCATCGAGATATACAAAAAATATGTCAAATTTTTCTTTTTTTACTTCTATAGCTGTTTGCGAAATAACAACGCTAAAAAGCACCACTTCGATTCACTTTTATTTGTATATAAAACTACATTAATTATTCATTCACTGTTTATTTATTAAAAACGGTGTTAGCTGAGCGCAACCTGTCTCGCACGTCATTAAGCTATGAATAATACAATTATTAGTTATAACATCATATTATATTAATTGATTTATGTATATTTAAATAATTCTGTAAAACTTATCTTTATTAATTAAAATCATTACAAATTAACACCATCCAATTAGAGTTATATAGCTACTTGTGTATGTCAATCACTTGTAAACAGAATGTCAAATCAAGTTTGTCAATAATTTTTTGTACTAGATTATTAGGAACAATTCGGTTATGCTAAATTTTAGAGCATATACTATAATTCAATTTTATGCACTTACGAGTATGCTTGATTTTAAATAATAATGTTCCTATAAAAAACATGTTCAAATATTTGGGCTCTCTTATCACTCACGATAACAGTGTGGGTGAGGATATTAAAGTGCGGCTGGCAGCTGGCAGTCGTTCTTTGTATCCTCTAAGGCCACTGCTAAAATCTAAACACTTATCAAGTGCCGTGAAGCTGAAGCTTTACAAAGCGTTGATCAGGCCCGTTGTTATGTTTGGATGTGAAAGTTGGGCGCTGACGGATGAGTACGAGAGATGGCTCCTTACATTTGAGAGAAGAATCATGCGTGTGATTTACGGCCCTAAACGCGAAATAGATGGTACATACCGAGCTCTGTACAATTTCGAGATCAGAGATCTGATGAAGATCCCCGATGTTGTACATGAAGTTAGATCTCAGCGAGTACGCTGGCTCGGTCAAGTTCTGCGTGCTGATCCGGAACGAATTGTGCAGCGATCTCTGAAAGGAGAGCCACCATATGGTAGGCGCAGAGGTCGTTGCAGGCGACGATGGCTCCACGATGTAGAGAACGACTTGGCCTCTTCAGATTGTCTAAGACAGTATGAAGACCAAGCTCAGGATCGAAACCGTTGGAGCCAGATTGTTGATTCAGTAAGGGGCCAGTAATGGCCTTTAACACTGTTATTATTACAAAAAACATGACAATCTTGATAAAAATTAAAATTATGTTTTCTTCCTCATCAACTGGCGATCTATACAGACGTGCTAATAAATAATTAAAATTAAATAATAAATCATAAAATATCAATAATTAAAGTTGTTATCGTATTAAATTCTTTATTAACTTCCTTTACTTATAATAAAATAATTAAAGTGGTTTGCGGTGTTTCACAAGCGGTGTTTAGTTATCCTCACGAACCTGTATTTTTGGTTTTTTAATCCCTTTTACTGCTTTCCAGAATGAGTAATCCATATCATTAGTTGCAGTTTGAGTATTAAAGAACTTCCCAATTGTTTTTTCACCTCTTTGATGAGTGCATTAAGGGTGTTACACAATCTTTGATTTTCGTTTTTGCTGCACTAATTCCTTTATTTTTTGAAGTGCTTTACCAAGCAGCCAATTGTATTATATTTATAAGTCTATTCGTCTCATTAATAGTCATAATAATCGGTGAATGATCAGATATTAAACTTTCATCGTTTTCTAAATAGATGTAGCTTTCCGATAACCGCTTGGTAATGAAAAAATCTATTAGGTCTGGCATTTTTTTTGTGTCAGTTCGCACTGGGTGAAAATCACAGTTTAATACTTGTGCCTCTTTTATTTTTAAATCTTCGTGGTGGTAAATGTTCTCCACTTGCACGTTCGGCTGAATTTTGACATATAAGGGCCTAGTAAAGTGAGAGTCAGAAACTAGAATATATCCATTTTTCCAGTATAGTTAGAAGAATATTGCAAGTTATGCTAAATACTTATTTAAGCCGTTGACATTCCAACTGGCTATTCTTAATTAATGTTTGATATTAACTATTTAATTAAAGACTTTTTGAATTGTTTGAATGTTAATTCTCATGTTCTCTGTGACATAAGTATTATTTCCATTAGTTTTCACTTCCGACTACCACTTTTGCATTGAATGGATGACTTTGTTTGTTGTGATAGCCTTAATCATCCGATTTTGTCTAGTTTTGTATCTCTTGCTAGTGTACAGGATTGTGTTGGGTGCTTCCCACCACATTTAACACACCTTGACTCGCGTCCGCAGTATTTCTGCGTATGATTATAGCCTTCATCTTAATTTTTTTGATTGCTTTAATTTTAACTCTCATGCTGAGTATGCCAGTTATATTGTATACTTTTTTATATATATTTTATGTTATATTTTCAGAGTTATCAAACGTCAGTATAAAGAGCGGAAGTCCTTGCTTTGTGGAGGCATGAGGTGGTTCTCCCCATTAATTATTTCTTTTTAAATAATGTTCACAGCATCTAGAATTCGTGAACCTATACCTAAAATTGCCAATCCAAATCGAAATCAAATTCACTGTGAAATTCTTTAAATTTTAATGCAGCAATCAACTATAACTGTTTCTAATAATTGTAATTATTCATTTGTGTTCGTTCATTTGTTAACAAAATATTCTTGATATAAATTTCTTAACAACAATCAATTTGAATCAGATGCTTAATTCTCTATATTTTTGCAAATTCCTCAGATTTTAACAAATACAATATGTGATGTTAACTGAACAATTTATATGGCAATACAGCCCCATTAAGTAACATAGGTTACCAGTACAAAACATGGCATGGACAAATGCTACTTTTCTTGAATATTTACTCGGTTTTAACAAGATTTTTTCCACATAAAATCAAAATCACCTTATAAATACTTTATAATAATTAGTCTCGTGTAAAACAGGATATTTAACCTACATTTATCCCAATTTTTGCTACCTAAAACATATATTTTTTGTTTTTATAATATATCTTGACCTAAATTACAAATCTCATATTACCAAAACTCCATTAATCATTGTGCAAATATACTCTAAACAAAACCAAAAAAAAAACGATCACATAAGATATTAATTGCCGACTTAGAATGTTGCAAATCAACATCCCTTTATACTGTATCCATGTGTATATGTATGTACTAATAATTATGAATTTGAAGATACACAATCAAATCGGAAGTACTTTAATATCAATTCTAAACCATCCAGTATACGAGTACTAAACGAAATAAAAAATTTAATTATCTAAACTAACCCCTTTCCAATTAGTCAGTTATTCCACGTTCTTTTCATGAATTAAGCGTAACAAATAATGAAAAATAACAAGACACTTGTACCAATCGAGATTGTTTTTATATAAAGAAAAAACCTGAAGAAAGCACTGACCTACCCTTAACTTGAGAACACAAAATTTCTTCTCTTTATTTTCTTGTAGCATATATTGTCGTACCTCAACAACTTAACAGAATCACGACATTGTCGAAAGAAAGACATGAAAATAAAAAAAAAGGATTTATTTCACGAACAATACAATCTTTTGTTTGTCTTCTTAAAGATTTCGTCTATATACTAACAAAAAATGAGTACAATCGAAATGTTTGATATGCGAGTTTAAGACGTTCTTAAGACATTTCTATTTTGTGTTGTAAGTTTTTATATTTTTTATGAATGAAATACTTATTTTATTCTATTAAGGAAGTTTGTCCTTTTTATTTGTGTTGATTTCTTTAAAGGAATTTTTGTTTACTCGATTCGGTTTTCTCTTGGGTTGATTTATTTAGGTCACAGGATATTGTGTGACATTATAGTTGTTATATACTAGTGGAACATTTCAGTCTTAAAATTACAAGTGGATTTAAAGAAGAGTTTTTTATTTTATACGGTATTTTATACTATGTTGTTAAATGAAGAGTGCTTTGAATATAGAATGTGTGGGCTCTCGTATTGTGTTTCATGTAAGGCAATTTAATCGGTTTATTGAAAATTTGACCTAGAATGGAAAGGTATTTATATATGTATGTACGGATAATTTTTTGGCTTGCTGGAACTAAGTAAAACGTAAATATGCTTATTTTGATTTTCGTGGGCAGTACTTTTAGGATAACTATTGACCAGATGTTTTCCAAGAATACCATCACAGTATGCTTTGCTTGTCGTACGAGGCGACTAAACGGTTGAATTGCTGTGCTGACGTCCCACACCCGTAAAAAAAAAGGTGTTTGCAATGTCAACAAAAAGAATATTGGATACCGCCAAATAAACACCGAACCCCCACTCAAGTACCCGGACACGAGTTTAAGGATTGGCACGTGGAACGTACAGTAACTTAGGAAACTAACAGCGTTGGAAGGCCTAATCACGTGCATAAAGGAGTATCGGCTGGAACTCGTAGCTCTCCAAGAAACTCGCTGGGCTAAAAGTGCAGACCATGTGTTCCAGGGCTATACGTTATTAACAGTGGAGATGACCTCGGAAATCTTGGAACTGAATTCCTCCTTCGATTAGTATGGCGAACCAAAGTAATGCCTGAGGAATGGAAAGCGGCCACGATGTACCCTAAATTCAAGTAGGGAGATTGCTTGAAGTGTAAGAATTATCGCGGTATATCTCTCCTTTTCACATTATACAAGTTACTGCCTTACATAATATTGGATAGAATCACCCCTCTAGCGGAGGGCCTATGGTTGGTGACTATCAAGGACGAATTCGTCCGAATCGAACAGGCACTGATCAGGTCTTTTCGCTGCGGATGGCTCTATCTAATATTATGAGACTTCCACCGTACATCAGGTGATACTGAATTTCCGATTATGTTAAATTTGAGAACAGGCTTTCAAGAATTTTTGCAGTTAACTCGGGTGTTCGACAGGGAGATGCTCTGTCCCCGATACTCTTTAATCTCATGGTGGAGTATATCTTTCGTAAAACTGAAACATCTCAGCGCAATATCTTATATCGCCAGTCTAATCAGGTGCTTGCATATGCAGATGACATATGCGTGATTGAACTAGCATTAACGGAGTGAAAGAAATACTTGATCCGCTTGTAGCGTTTTCAACTTGTGTTGGAATCCAGATCAATGGGACCAAAACAAAATACATGATTTCTGATGTAGGGACAAAGGCACACCAGATATTAGCAGTGGCCACTACACGTTTGAGGGAGTGAGGAGGTTCAAATATTTGGGCTCTTTTATCACTCACGATAACAGTGTGGGTGAGGATATTAAAGTGCGGCTGGAAGCAGGCTTTGTATACACTACGGCCACTGCTACAATGTAAACACCTATTAAGTGCCGTGACGCAGAAGCTTTAGAAAGCGTTGATCAGGCCCGTTGTTATGTTTGGTATAGTGGAAGTTGGGCGCTGGCGGATGAATACAAGAGATGTCTCCTTACATTTGAGAGAAAAGTCCTGCGTGTGATTTACGGCCCAAAATACGAAATTATTGATGGCAGAGCTTTGTACAATATCGAGATCAGAGTTAGAGAACGATTTGGCTACTTCAGGTTGGCTAAGACAGTATGAAGACCAAGCTCAGGATCGATACCGTTGGAGCCAGATTATTAACACAATAAGGGGCCAGTAATGGCCTTTAAACACTCTTTATTATTGTTATTATTATTATTGACCAGACAAAACTGAATTAAAATGTTGACAGAAAACTCTAATTTATTTTAAAATAAACAAATAAATCGAAAAATTTGACTTTCCTGTCAAAATTTGAATTTGTTATAAATTTTTTAACTAATTGGCACACAGCCGAAGAAATGGAATGGGAGGTTTTAATTAAATTTTTTTTCTTCCATTGAATGATTCATTGCACCCAGACTACACTTTTATTATTGTATAGTAATAAATTGTTTGAGAAAATTGTTCCACCAGTGCACGTTACAAGTTTTTTCAAAATAATTTTTTTTCGTAATTTGAATTTTCGACTAAACGGTGCAATTTTGTGTCGCTCACTTTCCGAACATGTTAGATTGCATTGTGTGACGTTGTCTCATCAAAATTGTTATATCGCTTGCTTTTTTGTTGCATCTTTCCTATTCAGAAAACTGACAAGAAGTTTTCAAATCTTATAGCTACTGTATAATTAATTATAATTCATTAAGACTTCATAAGAGTTTTTGTTTAAAGGCTCCGAAATCCTTTTAGTAATTCCCTGGCTTTGGGACGTTGTTATGTGTTTTTTGTTATGTGTTAAATTTATTATCCGAACCCAACTCTTTGATTTGATCTTATTTCCATCGTGGTCGTGGAACTGCAGAGAATGGAATTAATTTTGGATTAAGACTTTATGGAATTTTACTAAATCTTCAACAAATTTGTGGTTACTCGTACTTATTAAATGTGATAAATAAGTATCCTTACGTAGTAAGGATAAAGTATTGTAATCGAAAAAAATGTCGTTCCCAGATTTTGGTTTTTTCATATGTCTCTATGACTTCTGAATCCAAATTGATCATTTTTGAAAAATGTCTGTATGTTTGTCTGTGTGTGTGTAAATGATTATTTTGTCAACGAAAACTTAAAATTTATTTCAGATGTTATTAATGGTTTTTTATATAAACTTGTGGTATTGAGATCTACCCAAGAAAACTCGAGATATTCAGATATCAATAAATCTGCATACAAAAAAATTTTTAAATTTAATTTTATTTTCAAGAGTTCGTGGAGTTATTTAGAAATTGAATAGAAGAAAGAAAAGTTTTGGAAAAAAATCGCTTGGACCATAGCTGGGGCCTGATGGGTCAGCATTTTTAATGGTGGTGATGGTTTTTTTCGCTACTTATATTATTTTCAATTCCTAGTTTTGATGGCTCTAAAAAAGTCGAATGTGACATAGAGTAATTGTCTCCTGTTAATCCTGAGATATTTATTGAGCAACGAAAATTAATCTCTTTGTAGACACGTTTGGGTGATAAAGTCATGTGATGCGGACATCAGAACTTTTATGTATAAGGAGCATTCAAAAATAAATATTTGGTACAATTAAATAAGCATTTCCTTCAATTAGGAATTAGAATTATTTCCCAAATTTAAAATTCTCATTGCATAAACAAAATTCTCCGTACATATTTCATGTTCAACTGCTAGTTCCGCTACTATCGCTATGGTTATCTCTTGGCTCAACAAAACTCAATACATATATATAAAATAAAATCTCGAAAAGACGTGTTGTCCACATCGTCATTTTAGAACATATTTATCGATGGTTGTTTATATTTCGTTTACAAGTGTTGTGTTGTTATCTTGATTAGATTAGGTTTTGATATGCTGTGACGATACCACAATATGGCAATAAATTCAATATAATATGTAAGTTTTAGTTTTATCTCTAATGAACTAATTGAATTGACTTCCATTACAATATAGTTTCTTGTTAGAACATGCTGGATTTTAACTAAGAGTAAGTTGAGTTTCACTTGAATAAAAAATTCTATTGTAATAAAATGTGGTGTCGCTGCTGTTATTAACGTACGTGGACGACGTTTATTTTCAGCAAGACGGCGCTACGTGCACACAATCATCGAAACAATCGCAATTTTGCAAGAAAAGTTTCCTGACCGTGTTATTTCTCGAAGAGGTGATCACAATTGGCCCCCGAGATCTTGTGATTTAACACCTTTAGACTTTTTTCTTTGGGGCCACGTGAAAGATAAGGTTTATGCCAATGCTCCACAATCGATTCAAGACCTTAAAGATGGAATTCGTGAAATTATCGAAGATATACAGCCGCAAATGTGCGAATTGGTCATGGAAAATTTCATGAAAAGGATATGGTGATGCAAGCGTAGCCGTGGTGGCCATTTGGATGAGATCGTTTTAAAATGTTAATGTTTAAAACCGTCCTCTTTACAATGAAATAAACATTCATTGATTTCTCTTAAAAAATACTCGTTTTTTTTAAATATCAAAATGAAACCTCTTATTGGAAAACACTTTATTTCTTATTTAAGGACCGCCTCGGCGCCATTTGATAAGATTCACTTGAGCTATTCTCCTAAAATTTTAATTTTACTATTAAATTTATTCATTAACAAAAAAAGTTGGCACTGAGTATCATCGATCATTGTAAACCTTAAATGCAACATTGCATGGAGTTATTGAACACATGTATTTACGTCTCTTAAATCCATATTTTGCAAATCTTAAAGTTAATTCGTTTTTAGCAAAAGAAAAGATATGTTAGATTACTTGAGGTATAAAGTTGCTGACGCAAAATAGTGAGTTATGCAAAAGTCTAATGTATATTGATTTGTTCAATGAAATTACTTACATTACTCTATAGAGATCCAACCTATTATATCCAAAGATCATTGAGGAATCAACAAACCTGGGTTTTCTTCAACAGTACGGGCTACAACAGCAATATTCTCGGTTGTTCTTGAGCGACGCACACGGTTTCGATTCTTCACATCACTAACATGTCCCAACAGTTCAAATGTTTCCACCAGTTTCACTATTGCCGTCCGAGAAGTTGCTTCACGACGACCAAAAAGTGCTTTAGTTTTGCAAACTGTGACTGCAAAATTGCCACCATTTTTGTAGTGAATTTTAACAATTTCAATGCGTTGTTGAAGCGTGTATCGTACCATTTTTAGTAATGGCGTAGTTTTTACTTGTCAAATGTCAAAAGATGACAGCTTCAAAATTGACAGCTGCCCAAAAAGCAGGCTGTTCAAAATGAAACCTCTTATTCTAAAACCCTTTATATGCCACATTTAAATTTGCCAGAGTCTTTTCATAAATTTTGTTCAATAGTAAAAATCGACATTCTCCTTCTGCTGGGCTAATTTTTCTCCGTGGAGTACGTCATTTTGGGCTTTTCACTTTATTATATTCTGAATATACTCTTCAAAAACTATTATAGGAAAATCGTATCGAATTATTTCTATTTCACTATTAAATTCTATAAGTTCTCTTCTCCAAAAACCCAAGTACATATTTAATGTTTGATTTAAGTATTTAAGAGTGTCCCTCGAGTACATTAAACAAAGTGATGAAGTTTTTACTTGGAGACCTTTCAAATTTTGTGTTTTCTACAAAATGAACGAATCTGACAAAAACATTTCATCAAGTTGTTTCCCAAATATTCCGATTTTTGTTTCAAGTTAACCATATTAAAATGGTTAAGATAGTAGCGGCCCGTGAGTCTTAGACCACAGTGAGCAAAATTTAATATGTATTGGAAACTATAATCGAAAAATGAAATACAATATATTTTTTATTTAGGATTTTAACATTCAGTATTAAAATAGTGCCCAAGGTTAATTCAATTCATGACGGGTAAAGTGATTTTTTTTACTAACTTTCGAGACGACTAAAAATTGTTTAACAGAATTTTTGTGAAAATATTGTTGGTACAATCAAATTTGCCGTAAATACAAAATAAAAAATTTCCAAATAGAAGAAATTAACTTTCAAAAACAAATCACAAAAAAACTTTTCCATGGAAATTATTAAGTTTACCAATCAGTTTAAAAATTCATATACATATACATATATAAACTAAAAACTTCTCTACTCTAACTGCAACATTGCCTGAGTAGAAGGAATACAGTAGCCAAAATGATATTTAAAACTATTAAAATTTCTCAATTCCAAATTTTAGCCACCCTTTGCAAGTAGTCATATAGTATAAAACACATAAAAATTTGTATTGGATCAGTGCTAGATAATTCTTCGTGTGGTTTACTTGTGAGTGTTTCGGATCTAGTAAAGGTCGAATAAAATTTAATACTAAAGTTTTATTTTTTTGTAAAAAAATTCTCGAACAAACTTTAATCGATCTTTCCAAGCATTTGCAAAGTAAAACACACGAAAAATTGAATGAATACACAGTGCAATATATCTGTTTGTTGTCGATCTACTGCCGTTTTTATGAATAATTTTCCTGGATGAATGAACGGTGTGGATATTAAATGAATGATGTGTGCATTGCCGACCGTGCCCAATATGACGGGCGGCATTGGGTAAGTACATCCAGTATATGTGGAGTCTATAGCAAAAATTCGTAGACTTTATATATTTTGTACATGCCCTGGATGCAAAAAGTTACACTAAAATATAGGTAGACGTGTTTTACATAGAAACATTACAGTCTTCCAGTGCATGTTTCAAAGTCGGTAAGGCAAGATTAGTCTATATTTGGGATTATCCCAAACAACAACAATTGTAAACTCTACATGCGCTGAATATGTACCTATTATGCAGGTGGTTTTAATATTTTGGCCAGTTTTATGAACAGAAACAAATCTATAGTTTGTATAGAAGGTCGTTCACGGCTAGAGAATATTTGTTTATTAGTCGGTTTGCTATACCCAAACTAGAATTGTTGATATAAAAATTGTAGAATGGTACATGCGGTCTCTGAAAGGAGAGCCACCATATGGTAGGCGCAGAGGTCGTTGCAGGTGACGATGGATCCACGGTGTAGAGAATGACTTGGCTTCTTCTGGTTGACTATGACAGTATAAAGACCAAGCCCAGGATCGAAACCGTTAGAGCCAGATTCTTGACTCAGTAAGGGGCCAGTAATGGCCTTTAGACACTGTTTAGTATTTAGAATGGTACATATACGCACAATTTTGACCCCATCATTTCTATTTACGGCACTGCCTATCTTGATAATACTGAAATTAATAGTAGCACAGATATTTGGCGCTTAATTATTTCAATAGTGTCGTATTATTTAGCCTACAATACTTCAACTAGAAAAATACCTCAAGGTGATTTTATTTTATCATTAATGTCTCTATGGTATATTTTATGAAATTCTCAAATACAATATAAATACGTCCGCTACTACATAATGTATAACCGTCTATTCAAAATATATTTGTAAGTATGTATATAAAGAGGAAATTATGTATTATCAGTAAACAAAAGATATATGAAAACTAAAAGTAAAAAGAGTAAATATGTGCGTTCTTAAGTCACGTGGCCTAAGTCTTAAAACTTAATTAATTGTTATAGTATTACAAAAAAAAAATTGTTTATGAAATGTTGATATTTCCTGTTAGTTAAAAATTATTTTTTTTAAAGAAAAAATCGACCAAACAACGCAAACAGTCCACGCACATTTTTCCGGTTTAATCTAAATTCTCTTCCATATACAAATATACATGCGTGTATTACTATTTTAGCTACAAATATTATGTCGCGCATGAGTACGAGGATTCAGAAATCAAAGTAAAATTCTGTGGGAAAATAATTCATAACTTTAGATAATTTGGTTTTTACAGTCAAATTTTAATTTTTTTATTATCTAAAATTAAATAAATCTGTGTGGGCGATTTTTAATTTTTATTTGCTAACCCTTCCGAGTATAAAGTTTTTGGTTCGTATTAAAACATACAATCACCTACATATCAATCACAACAATGCACGATATCACATAGGGTTCATTTATAATGTAACTGTTACAATACGTATTATCAGCGCGAGCTTTCCGTGAGAAAATTTTTTAATTTTAATTACAAAAACTTTTTTCGATGATAATTTTGCGTTTCTGTTTTAGATAAAGTTTATAAATTTATGCTGTTGCAACAGTGTCCACTTAGATTACAGGCGTTTTTTTTTGTATTTATTATTGTGGTTTACATAATCCTAATTCATGGAAAATATAGGCATTTTATATGGTTTAATCTGTTAAGCTATTGTACTCGTATGTATATGATAGTTGAAAGATATCTAACCAAAATTTTAAAAAATTGCTATACACGAGGCCCCAGAAACATACATACATTTACACACACACACAAACACACAGACACACTCAACAAACATCTCATTTTACAGGAAGCTTATATAGGGAAAAAAATTTAAGATAAAAATAAATAAAACAGTTTTTTACAACCATTTCAAAGATGATAAAAAAATTCCCACAGTATTATATAGATCTTAAATAATCGTAAGGTTATAAATAACAATACAAAAACAGTCTTGTTTTGATTTTTAAATTATTTCTGATAAAGTACGATTGAATTTTTAATTTGGGTTTGGTTTTCGTCCATGCTTTGGTCACACGTGTAAATTATGTGACAGTGGTTTATGTATTTTCTAAAATTTATTCCATAGAAACGATGGCAAATAAGAATTTGAATAGTATGTAAGCTATACTGTGATCTAAAAATGTATGAACTGCGATGATATCTACACATATATGAATAATAAATATTTTGACCAATTTGAAGAAGTATTAGAAGCAGGGATGGGTAGATTATGCAATGTAATCTACGCGGTTGTCGACACGTAATATATAACGTAGATTACTTGGCAGTGTTGTTTATCAACGTCGACAATTAAAATAATGTCAACAACCTACGATATAGCCATTTGAAATCGAATGCGCGTTCGTGGGAGTATTTTGTAAAAGCGTTCAAATAGAGGTGATTTTTTCATTTGTTTGTTTTTGAGAAATGACGCATAAATAGTTTCAAACTGTCATCGTGTTTTTATTTATTCAGTATTGTTTGCCATTTGTTTCATCATGGAAAGACTGAACTCGGCATAGCGTCTACAAATTGTTCAGCTTTACTACGACCATCCGCGTTCTGTAAGGAATATGTTTCGTGTTCTTAGACCAAGTTACGGTATACATAATCGGCCTGTCGAGACCACTATTTGGAATACCATCGAAAAGTTTGAATTGCAGTTTACAGTATTGGATGATACGCGACTAAATAGACGGTTTGGTGTGGTTTATGCGCCTGCGAAATCATTCGTCCATATTTCTTTAAAAAAGAAGACAGCCGAGGCGTACCTGTGACAGCCGAACGTACCTCTTTATTGCGTCATGACGGAATATTTGCTGCTTGAAATTGAAGCCCGACCTCAACGAAATTTGGTTCCAAGAAGTCGGCGCTATTTACCACATACGTATTGAAAAATCATGTTGGCGAGCAATTAATTTCACAGTTCGGATCGTTGAATTGGCTATTTAGATCGTGTGATACCTATAGACTCTTTTCTTTGGGGCTACGCGCAAAGTCCAAAGTTTTGTGAATATTCCGGCTAGATTTGAGGCATTGGAAGCCAACTTTACTCGTGTTATTCGCCAAATACCATTCGATTTTCTCGAACGCGTCATCAAAAATTGGAATTTGAGAAAGGACCATCGCAGTTGCGGCCATCATTTGAAAGAAGTAATCTTTAAAAAATAAATGGCAAGAAATGTTCTTTCGAATGATAATGAAGTTTCGACACGATTAAATTGAATTTTTTCAGTTTTTAAAATTTTTGCTCACCTCTATAGATTTTGTTATTACGGATGAAATTACACACATGATGTTTGATGCTCCCTATTTCTGGCATAACTACCGGTGCGACTTTTGCACTTCAGCACTCTTTCTACTATAGACCAATATTTTTCGATACTAGTAATAATAATTTTTCACTGGCTCCACAATTTCAAATTGCTTGCCAAATCATACATTTTTATGCAATTGTATCCTAACTTGAAGTCAGTGGCGTAACTACAAATTTTGGGCCCCTCGCAAAATTTAATGTGGGCCCGAGATTATCCTCCCTCCACCTTGCATATCTTACCCTTCAAAGTAATAAAAAATGTTGGTCATCGAAAATATATCTTTATTATTTAAATAAAATATAGTTACACGGATTTAGCCAATTATATAAATATTGGAATGTTAGATTTTTCACTCTTGACTTCATATCGGCACAATCCCTAATTAATGGTTTTGTTTCTATGTCGCCCGCCGCTTTTGTTACAATAGAGAGAATAGACAAATCAATTAAACGATCTGAACCGATGAAGTTTGCAAATAATTTGCAAATAATTTTTTATTATTTTCAATTTAGAAAACGATCGTTCCGCTGTTGCGACCGTAACAGATAACGTATACGTAAGAAACAATAATAAACATGTTATTACCTGCGAAGTGGAAATTTTATTATTAGAACTGCAGCTAATTCTCTTATTTGCTTGAAAAGTAAAAACTCATATTGTGGAGGGTATGGAACGCCGCTTCTTGAAGTGTTTCAAATCCAATTTCCGTTTCGTCATCCATCGATACACATCCACTAAATTTTGTGAAAATTTTGTCATCAGTCTGGCACATATTTTATCAAACAAGTGTAGGTTATTTCAACGATTTGGCTTTTTAATAACTCGGTAGCACTCATAGCCCTCCTGAAAATTTTTGCAACGGCAATGGACTCTGCTTATTTGACCATCGCCGTACAATTTCATTACCGCTCTATATACCCATACCCATCTTTTATACTTGGAGAATATTGAAGTTTTGAACAGAAGCTGAGTTGGATGTCAGTAATTTTTTTCACCATCACCAATTTGACAGGAGAAATTAAATCAACAAATGTTTGGCTCAATCGAGAATCGAACTGAGATTCATAAATCCAAAGTCACTGACTTTGCTTACTGGACCACCGCCGCATATTTATTTCATCCTATACAAAACTTTTATATCTGTCATTTGAATAGAAAATATTGAAAATTTTAGGAAAGACAATATAGACTCATCGTTTATTTCGCCATCGCTATTTACCCATCTTGTATATATGCCACTACTTGAAAAATATGAAAATGTTTAACAGAGGAAGCTGTGTGTTGAACCAACTTGAATACGGAACAAATTAAATTAATAACACCGTCCCTAATGGGACTCGAACCTTGGACCACGAATCGAAAGTCAATCACAATACTATCTCGCCCATCACCGTATATATTTGATGTTATGCAAATCTTTTATACTTTCAATTTGAATTGAGAAACTTGGGAAATTTTTTAACAGAAGGTGAGTCGAACCAAAAATGTCCCAACATTAATATCGTTTGAAACTTAACTGAGCTACATAGTGCCAGATGCAACATTTAATGCGATGACATTCCAAGCAGTGTATTTCGAAGACGTTAAAAATCTGAACAGCTATTCCTCCTTATGTTAGTCAATGATGCTTGATGCGATTTTCTAGGCGGGCCACAATATTGACCACTGACCATACAAGTTTTAAGTTTAAATCAGTTCATGAATAACGTCCAAATAAAAAATATCCCTATACAAACTGAAGGTATAACAAATAGGTATAGCTGAGTTTAAGTCTCGATTAGGACTAAAAAAATTTTAATTTAATTTCTTACAAATTAATTCAAGTTAATTTTTCATTTCTTCTGTTGAAATCTACATTCAATTTCTGCAAGTATAAGAGCATCTCTTGTATACGGTCGCAATGACAAAGTGTACGGCGATGGTCAAATAAGCAGAATCCAGAAATAATTTTGGTTGTAAAAAATCGAGCAAGTATTTTTCCAGGGTCAGTTGGCCAATATGTTGATTTTCCAGTTGAAATAGATTCACATCCATTTTATTTAATGGCAATCAGTAATTCTTTTCCTTTAGTTTTAGTTAATCTAGTACCCTAGTGAGTATTCTTCGCATTAAAGTCACCACCTACTATGAACTTTTTTCCCAAACGCTTGAAGACCTCTGAGTATTGTTTTTTTTTAATAGAATGTCTTGGTGGACAGTACAATCCTGCCACAATAATAGGAAAGTTGTTGGTTTTAATCTACGTACATGAACAAGTGTTGATTATCAGAACGATTGGGCTTTTTAATAACTCGGTAGCACTTATAGCCTTCCTGAACCCGAATTATTTTTACCATGGAGTGGAGTGTGTTAATTTTTAATGAAAGGAAAAACCTTTATGTCTAATTTTTGTAAGCCGTTTTTTTCTGATTTTTCTGCGAGCTATTCTATACCGTTCACCGTTATAAAACGCCCCACTCTATATAACGCTATATATCGTTGTTTTGGGTCAATTTAATAATTTTGTAATGGATAAACATGACGCCGAGATTCATGATATTTGAGCACGATTAGTTTTAATTTCCGCTCTTTTTGAAAAGAGATTTCAATGCATTGATAAACATTCTATAAAACTATCACCAATAACGCATTGTTCCTAAAGAAATTTGGTCACCCTTTAGTTTAGAACTAATTTACAAAACCACTCGAGGAATTGTCTACATTATCGACATTGTCTACGTTGTTGACAACGGCCTATGGGTAAACGCCCATCCCCGCACAAAACACGCTAATATTCAGATATTTCGCTGTTATTAAGTCCCAGTAGTTTTCTACAATATGGGTGTTTTATTGAATAAAATCCGTGGAATACCCATATGTCAACGATTATACTAAGATGACAGGAATTCCGTACTATACCTTAAGAAAACACCACTATAGAATGATATTGACTTAAACTAAGTACATACTACATAACATGTTAACAAAACATAACAAGTTACCATGCGGGCTTTGCTATAAACATGATATAAAATTTCCCCTTGCTCCAAAATTAATTCATTTCCTCAGCGTAACGTAAAATATGCAAATATGTATAGTTAAAAGAATTTAATTCTTGGAACGTCCATTACGTTACAATAATTCTTATTCACAAGCTACTTTTCTTCAAAAGCTAAGTAATGCTGCTAATTGATATGAACAATTTTAGAAATCTGAGTTCGTATGAACGTAAAGCTGCAAATGAAATACAATTTTAATTTCGCTGTAGTTCTAAATACATGAATTATAAAACGTAATTGTAAAACGTAATTGATTTGGAATATGAATTATTTTTAATTTTAGAATTTTTTTAAAAAATATACTATTTTCAATACATTTTTTCAAATTGAATGAACGTCAACACACTCTATTATCCCCTCGACTAAACCTATAACATGACGTGTACACGACATTTAAACAGACATAAAACTTTTAATTTATATTTCGAAGTAAAATAGAAATTTTAATTCAGAATTGTAATTTTATTTACAAATTTTAAAATTTTTAAAAATTTTATTTAAATTATGAGTATATGCTAGATGAGCCAAATTTTTATGAGTTTCCCTTTTCCTAGTGGAAAATTTTAAAATTCAAAGAAAATTTAGAGTTCGATAGGGTTTAGAATTTCGAAATATTGGAAAAATTTGTAAATTTTGCGCTAATTTAAAATTTAAAAAATTAATTAATTAATATAATTTTTAGAAACTGATACATGGAATGATACACCATGTTACATTCTCAAAACATATTGTTTGACAATTACATAATAAATTTATAAAGAGAATGTGAAAGAGTATAACAATTTTCAGAGATCGGAATTCAATAAGCTTTCATTCTGAATAGAATTTAACGATTAGAATTTGAAAAAATTTAATAAATTATATTTTTTAATAAATGTTTGTCTATAGCATTCGACTGAACTTGGCAAATTGAATCATTATAGCATTTTATATACATAATTTGATATTTGATCTTTATTCATTGCTATACATATCGAACTACAATTTGATTTGAATTTCCAAATTTTAAATTCAAATTATCAGTTTTAAATTTTGTCAAAATTTCAAAATACTACTAATACCAATTACGAATATAAGCTTAAATCAAATTTGTCTCTTAAATTTTTATCGAAACTCATAGTGAAGTTTGAATCAAATATATTTATTTACACGATATAACAAATACTGTTAAATAAAACTTAAAATTGTAAAATTCGTGATGTTTTGAAAACATCACCAGAAGGCAGAAATACAGACAACTGTAACCTGACTGTATAGTTCGTTCTATTCCAAAATAAATGTTAAATTCACCAAATTTCTATCCTATTGAAAATGTTTCTTTTAGCATAAAAATAAAAATAAGAAAATATACTTCTTTTCATCGTGAAGTGGAAGTAAAGAATTAAAAACAGATAAATAAAACAAACTTAAAGAAGAAAACATTGAAAAGATTATTTTACTCAAATATGTCCATAGTCATGCATATATGATCTTATTCTTATACCATTATAAATCTTCCAATCTTTCGTCTCATGGAATGTTTAATAAAACGAAACCCCAGCGAATACCTAAAAAGAGGTGAGAAGAATTAGCTAAGAAGCCTACTTATATACAAAATGTTAAGGAAAAAGCAGGAAAAAAATAGGGAAACCAAATATCGAATGAATGTCACAGGTGTTGTTAGGGTTTCAAATACTGTGCGTATGCATGCACATACATACCTATGTATATCGCTTCTCGTTCGATGAGAATTAGTTTAAGTTTTTTTAATTTTTTTTTATGAATAATAAGGGTCACAATGAAGTATTTCATTTGGATGGGAAGTTGTGTTGTGTTATATTCGGAAGAAGAGGAAATAAATTCCGGTATAACTTTCAATATCAACATATGTGATATTTTATTTCAGTTTTTAATTTTATATGTAATCTTGGGAACCTGTGTATATGTATTGTGTGAAGGTGAAAAAATAAGTTTTGTTTAGTTTTTGGAGCCTGAGAATTTGTCGTCAAAACAATATAGAATTAAAATTTAAAAGAGTAAAATGATGAGTTTAAGATTGCATGATTGTTTTAAAGTTAAAAAAGAAATATGTAAGCTAAAAAATTGTAATAACATATGTTAGATTGATTCATTGAAGTCCTATAAATTATATTTTCCGGAAAACTGATTTATTTTTAACATTACGGATGACCGAGAAAATAAAATTTATTGAAATGAGGTTGGAAGACTGAGGAGGAATTACGTACAAAAAAAGATGTGGTGAGTGAATTTTATTAATATTTTAGTTTTAAAGGAGATTTAAAATAGGGGTAACATGTTCATGTACACCTTTAAAAAATTCCCATGGTTTTTTGTCTCGATTTTTTTTTATTATGATCATGCAAACTTATTTCTTTCAATTAAAATTTATGAAAATTTTTAAATATAGGGAAATTATTTAACGCAAGGGGATATTATGTACATGGATACAACTTTCTTGTACTATTTATAGAAGGGTAAGAAAAATATAATTCTTGATTTACTTCTTTCAATTGTTATTATTATAGTTTTTGGGTTGTTTGACTTTATATAAAAAAGAAATTTATTTTTGTTGAGATTACGTGTGGCATGGCGAACGTCAAAATTTCAATTTATTTTATAATACCGATGTAAGCGTAAGCATTATCACGTGCAAGGCTATTTTAATTTTTGATTTACCATAATTGTCCAGCGTTTGGGGTATATAAATTTGAACTATCGCAGCAAGCTCAACTACAAATGGTCCATATAATTATTCTTATACATTTCCACATAATATTAAGTTAATGTTTTGCTACAGTTCAAAAAAATGAAGCTTGATAAGAAATAATTTTATCGCAAATATTAAAAAATCACCCATGAAACTAAACTATAGAAAGTCCATAACCATAAGTATGACCTAAAAAGACCTCTTCTCATCTCGTTTTTATGACAAATATCAAATAGTTTACGGATTGAAAAGATAACAATAGTACAATAGATCCAGAGAAAATAATAGTTAACTATATATGTATACCATATACATATAAGTGTAATCATACAGCTCGGGGTAACTGGATTATTGTTTACGATCTCGTCTATATGAAATCTTTAAAATGTAAAAAAAGGATTTCTATATATATATTCTACGAGAATTGATTAAGGGAAATAATATTAGTTTGTTGCCAAAAAAAAAATTTAATCAAAGATAATATTAAGACATGCGAAATGGCAGATGTGTTACCAAAATTGTAAATAGTGGTAATTCCGTGAGAATTTTTCAACTTTGTTTTTGCACTATAATGCGTGCCTCATTGATTGTATATAAGTAGTAAAAAAAATAATTGAGAATTTAAATTTTTAGACAGAATAAAGCACTATATGTATTGCAATTCAACTATGTATTTATTTATAGCTTCGTTTGTCATTAATCAAATATATTCTTTAATAAATATTGGATAATTCATGATAATCATATACATTAGAGCACTGGCATCGGACCGCAATTATCCGCTATCCGCAGTTGTTTCTTGCGGATGCGGATCGGATGCAGATTCAAATGTTTCATCCACAATTTTTGGATAATCCGCATTTCGCGGATAAACAATTAATATTCGCAATGACATGAAAAAATGCGTTCTTTTACGAAAGAAATATGAAAAATGTCCAATCAAAACTTACCATTCCGTAAACAAATTTCTCCAAATTTAAAAATTTTCAATTCGCATATTAATTTCAACAAGGGTTCCACAGTAAAGGTATACACAAAATTAAAGGTACAACGACCAAATAAAAGGTTTTCCAATATGGACTTAACAACTTCTTTTTTTTTAAATAAAACGCAACCCATTTGAGAAGTATCGAAAATTTATTTTTGGGTTGAAGTACAATAAAAACATTTATTAAACATATGTCCACCACGGACACGTTTGCAGGTGTCGATTCGTTGAACCCAATTTTCAATGACTCGGCCACTATATTGGCTCTGAGCTCTTCTAACGACGCCGGCTTGTTGGCATAGACCAATGATTTAGCGTAGCCCCATAAAAAAAGTCTAGAGGTGTTTAATCACACAATCTAGGCGGTCAATCGACAGGACCATTTCTGGATATAACACATTCATCGAATTTAGATTTCAATAAGGCGATTGTTAGACCCGCTGTGTGGCATGTCGAACCGTCTTGTTGAAACCACATATCATTATTGTCTAGCTTATGCAATTGACCAAAGAAATAACGTTGCAACATGTCTTTATAGCGATCTGCATTGACTATAACGTGACGGTTATTTTCATCAATGAAATAAATCGGTCTAATGACACCACCAGCTTGAAAACCACACCATACAGTTATTTTTTGTGTATGAAATGGTGTTTCTTGAAGCACATGATTCTTGAGAATGCCGTGTAATCGACTGTTTTGGTTCGTTTGCGACGGACGCTTGAACGGGAGCAATATTCTCGGCACTTCGACCAACCCGTTGTTTCACTGGCATGGGAACATCTAGCTGCGAATATTTATACTCAAATTTTTTCACTATAGACTATGAATTGATTGTCTACTGGGACGATAATTACGACCAAAAATTGAAGTTGCAGTCACTGACTTGGAATTTTAGAAGTAAATTTTGAATATTTCTAAACGTTGTTCGTTCGTGTACTTCACCATGATGAAAATGTTGTCTTTATTGAATGTTTTGACACTGACAGTTTTGCTATTTGTTTAAGGGTGCGTTCACAGTGAAAGTTCAAAGTTGTAAAGTCCCAAATGGAAAACCTGATACATCGACAAAAAACATGTCTGCCAGTGATTTTGCTTGAGTAAATGCAGAATATCCAGCTTCAGTGCTAAAGCGGAGAAATGATTTTGTTTTAATTTGTGTACATATGAACATAAAATATGACAGATATATAGTACCAACATAGGGAGCCGGAAAACAGTTGGTATCACTGTGTCACTGCCAACCCCAACACCGACATTGGTTATGTGAGCATCGAATACATACTGTGTATTTTATTTTGACATGCGTCGTCTCTTGTCGATGTATCTTTGGTTCTGTTTATGCCATAACAATATCAAATGTGTTCTAATGTTCGCTCATTATGTCAATTTTGCTCTTTAACAATTTTATTTTGTTATTATGTCATTGCCTTTGTGACATCTCTTCACGGTGACATCCCTTCAATGTGACATAAGATTTAAAATTCAACGTTCATTTCGTCATTTATTCTGGAAATATTAAATTGGATCGATTATTCAAGAGAACAGATCAAATCAATGAACAAAATCAGGCTTAAAAATGTCGCCAACTATGATGGCACCCTTAGAGATTTTTTTAATGGATTATTCTTTAAGTAGCTCTTTTGGGGGTGAATACTCGATACTCTAGCAATTCGCATTTTGCGAGTCGATAAATTTGACAACACGACTCGTAACATAATATTTTAATTTCCTTATTAATTTTAGCTTAGCACACAATGTAGTTCAGTTGAGTCACTTCAAATACAGACTGCGGAGATTTGCATTGAGGATCCACTCCATGTAGAATTCACTAAGGTCATGGAGAGATTAAAACGAAACCGCTCAACTGGGGTGGACTGCATTAAATCGGAGCTCTTGAAATTCGGTGGAGAGACTTTGTGAAACTGTCCTTTTGATCTTATTCGAATAGTATGGTGAACCGAAGCTATGCCTGATAAACGGAAAGTGGCCGCCCCATCTTCAAGAAGAGCCTCATTTTGAAGTGTGATAATTATCACGGTATAACTCTCCTTTGCACATTATACAAGTTACAGTCCTATATTATATTAGATAGAATAATACCTCTAACGGAGGGCTTGGTTGGTGATTATCAAGGAGGATTTCGTCCGAATCTATCAGTCATTGATCAAGTCTTTTCGCTACGGATGATCCTATCTAATTATTATTACGAAACATCTATCCCCGTACATTAAATGTTCCTAGATTACCGGCAGGCCTATAACTCGATCAATCGAGAGAGTTTCTGGTTTGCCTTGGAATTCTTACGGATGCCAACAAAATTGGTAAGATTGTGTAGAATGACATTGACGCAGTCTATATACTGTGTTAAGGATTTTTGCAGTTAGCTCAGGTGTTCGGCAAGGAGATGCTCTGTCCCCGATACTCTTTAACCTCATGTCAATGAATTCAAAACAAAATACATGATCTCTTATTAGAGGTACAATGGCACACCAGATTTTAGAAGTACACTGCTGTATGATGCATTTTATAAGTTTCACCGATTCGCAATCTAATTCTATACAACCCACTGTTGGTCATCTCAGTATTCAAGCGTGCTATTACCACCACACAAAACATAACTAGCAACCTTTTTGTTGTGTTAACAAGATGCATTCGCCACTATATTGCTGTATACGGAAGTACGAAAATATTACAAATAGAATGGATTGTTCAAACAATATCACCGAAGAAAACAAGGCATTGCAGTTGAGGGCTATGCTAGTTGTTAGGGGTAGTTGTTCTACCAGCTTCAATTGCAGGATCAATGTTTAATTTCAGTGTGTCCCTTACATTATTGTGGATGTATATTGTGGCAGCCCGATGAAAGTTCGTGCATTTCAGAAAAATATGCCCTGTTCATTGGTTCTGGCTCGTCATCTTCAGTGTCAACTTCCGTTGGTGACCCAATTATTGTCTATATATTATATGTAAGATGGAAATTTAAAAATGATAATTAAAAATATGAAAACCAATATAAATTAAATATTTACCTTATATTTGGTCATTAAATTTGACCTTTATTTTTGTTTTTCCCAATCTTTGTCTAGTACGGCTTCATCACGAACTCCCCTATATAAAATGAATTTTACTAGCTCAAATAAGTTAAATAACATAAAACAATTATACTTACTCCCAACTGGCTATTACGTCATAAAATTTGGCCGTAAAGTTTAATGTTATAAGCGTGTCGATATTATGTTCGAGAGAATGACAACTAAAAATTCAAGCAACCTCGCAAAATCAGAAAACTTAGGGCCTTTCCCAAACACCGACTTATTTGTTTTGTCCGACTTATTTAAATAAGTCTGCTAGCGAGGTGACTTATTTGCTATCTCTCTCTTTCAAAAAAAACTTATTTGATATCATGTAAACATGTCGCAGTAACCATATAAAAGTGTGTGCTTGTCAAAATAATAGTGATGTTTTCGTGATTTTCGTTACACACATTTTTTCAATTGTGTCGACAATATTGTAGCTGTCAAAATAAGTCGGCAAAATCAATTGGGACGACTTGACCGACTTATTCAAGATAGCGTCAAATAAGTCAATAAGTCTGAAATAAGTCGGTGTTAACAATAGCCGTAAATTTAGTTTAGTTGGTCATTTTGTCAAAAAAATCGGTGGCAGGAACACACTATTCACTCATTTTAACACATATTTTAAAATATTAAAAATTTGGCAACTTAGTTGAAACTTCCATTGTTAAATTGTTAAGCCAAACTTATATAGAAACTCATCCAGAGCCAAATTAGGGATGGGACAATTACAAGTTTTTGATGATGAATAACAGTTGAATATAACAACTTTGGAAGATATAGGGGTTTTCTAAAAAAAATTATGATTGAGAAAGAGTTGAAACTCTCTTGAAATAAAAGACTATAGGCAAATAAAACAAACGAGTATACATTGTTAAAATTAAAGCCAAATTTGCCCCAACTGACTATGTATGTATATATATCGACGAATTCACAGTTTCACACTACAATTGTCATCTGTCTTCTTTTAATTAACTTGAACATCTTGCATGATGTAAAAATTACCCAAATAAAGCATGTAGCTTGGCATGGCGTTATTGCTGTTATCATTACCATTACAGCATTTTGTTATAGTAACTGAAACTCACGAGGAAGAAATGGTCCATAATCTGCACATAAAAGTTACTTATAAAACGTTTTATTGATATAATTTTCAGTTTACTAGGCACATACTCCTGTACATGATTAATTATTGATTATTCGCGATAACACAACCGTTTTTATTTACTGTCGCCCTATAAGCAGGGAAGGAATACACATATTTGATTTTATGAGACTACCGCAAAAACACTGCAGAGATAATAACCGATGGATTTATTCTTTTAAATATCAAATAATACCAAGGCCAATATGTATAAGTTTTGTCTTTATAAAAATTGTTTACGTCTATATCTTTGTTAGTTAACCACAACCTGTGAAGTTCAAATACGAGTATGATAAATTTGATAAACTATAAATATTTTGATGTTTGTGGTCACAACTTTTGGGAAGTTTGATTACAAAATTATCGTCATTGCAGAAATATATATACATGGGTGTTAAAAATGTGGACCGCGTGCCGTTTCTAAAATTTATCATCGAATTTGTTTTCGATAAATTGGTTGTTCGTATTAAGCTATATAATCATCTAACGATAAAATGGAACGTTTCAGGCTTGAATAGCACACATTAAAATTGTTGTTTTATTTTGAAAGATCTTTAAAACACAACGAAAATTTCGTTTAATTTTTAATGTTAAACTCGATCCCTCGATGGCAAACTCTCATTATCTATATCCTAATATAAAATCCAGTTAGTATTACGATCTTATACTCCTTCTATAAATTACCAGAAAAAGTCATACTAACACTCTAATCCTATTCTGAAAAAAATCAAATTTGTGAGCTAATATAGTGCTTGTAGGTATTTTAGAAGCTCATATAAGAGACGTTATTTCAATTGAATTTTGAGTCTGAACATAATTTTATCTTCTATTTAATTTGACTAATACAAAGAATTTGAGGTTAGATATTTGGCAAATTATTCAAATTAAACCAGACCAGTTATAGATATAGTTATAGACACATGGGCATACACTTCCTTAAATCAATGGCATTCCTATATTTCGTTTCTATAAATTCCGAAATTTCAAATTAAAAATATTTGTGTAATAAAAATTGCATCTATATAAAAA
The DNA here is from genome assembly GCA_951394425.1 of Tipula unca. NCBI lineage: Eukaryota > Metazoa > Arthropoda > Insecta > Diptera > Tipulidae > Tipula > Tipula unca. Next base: position 129,834,946 of record OX596380.1, read on the forward strand.
CCGAAATACGAGAAACCTACAGATGATACCTATATAAGTATATACATGTATATGTACATAGGTATATACCAAAATTAAAGACAATAGACAAAACAAGACCGGACCCCCGCTCAAGTACCCGGACAGGAGATTTAGGATCGGCACGTGGAACGTGCAATCACTAAGAAAACCAGGAGCGTTAGAGGGCCTAATCACGTGCATGAAGGAGTATCGGCTGGAACTCGTTGCTCTTCAAGAAACTCGCTGGCCTAAAAGTGGAGACCATGTGTCCCAGGGCTATACATTATTCTACAGTGGAGATGACCTCGGAAATTTTGGAGCTGGGTTTCTTCTTGGGCCGCAGGTAAAGAACGCTGTTTTGGATTTCCAAGCAGTCAAGAACCGATTGTGTAAGCTTCGCTTGCGCATGAAGTTAGCTAACCTGTCGATAATTTGTGTACATGCGCCCACAGAAGTCAGCCAGCCCCAAGATAAAGACTCATTTTACAATGACTTGGATGATCTGATGGGATCTATACCCGAACACGATGTTAGAATGGTAATTGGGGACTTTAATGCTAGAGCTGGCAAATCAGACCGACTTGTGTGAAAACATAGGTCCGTATTCCCGACACGAAACTGCGACCGATAATGGTGAGAGAATGATGTACTTTGCGGTTGCTCATGATCTTAGAGTAGCAAGCGCATTCTTCACTCACAAACACATACACCTAGAGACATAAACCCATCCTCGCGGAACTTCGCACAGCCAAATTGACCATGTGTTAGTTTCTAAAGGACGGGCTCAGGTTGTGCAGGATGTGAGAACTTATCGGTCAGCAACCAAATACGTAGGCAGCGATCATCATTTGGTCGCTGCAAAGTTACGATGGAAATTTTCGTACAAGTCTGGGAACACAGCGAAACGCATGGTACGTTTCGACTGTGACGGTCTGATAAATGAAGATCAAAAGAAACGATATCAGGATCTTGTCCTAGTGAAAGTCAGACCCAAGAATGATTGGTTTGATGGCGAGTGTCGTCTTGCAGTTGAGCAACAAAATATAGCCCATAATGAAGTGCAACAACGTCTCACAATCGCGAGGAAAAGCAAGGCTGCTCTTGCAAGAAGGGGAGCTAAGCGGATTTGTAGACGGAAGAAGCGAGAATGGTGGAAGGCCGAGGTTCTGAAAGTACAACAACTCAGCAATGAGCGCAGTTCGCGTAATTTCTTTAAAGGAATTACTGGAGTGCACCATACTTTCAGGCCTACGTCAACCGCCATTCGGGACTGGGATGGAAACCTCTGTGTCAACATCGACGCAGTACTTGACGCATGGAGTGGACACTTTACTGACCTGTTTGATGTCCATCATGCGTCACAGACTGTTGTTGAGCCACCTCTAATACAGACTGCGGAGATTTGCACTGAGGAGCCATCCCATGAGGAATTCACTAAAGCCATGCAGAGATTGAAACGAAACCGTGCACCTGGGTTGGACTGCATTAATTCGGAGCTCTTGATATTCGGAGGGGATACTTTGTGGAACTGCCTTTTCGACCTTATTCGATTAGTATGGCGAACCGAAGTTATGCCTGACGAATGGTAAGTGGCCGCGATGTACCCCATCTTCAAGAAGGGAGACCGCTTGAAGTGTGAGAATTATCGCGGTATAGCTCTCCTTTGCACAGCATACAAGTTACTGTCATACATTGTATTGGATAGAATCACTCCTCTAGCGGAGGGCTTGGTTGGCGACTATCAAGGAGGATTTCGTTCGAATCGATCAGTCACCGATCAGGTCTTTTCGCTGCGGATGATTCTATCTAAATATTATGAGACATCCATCCCCGTACATCAGGTGTTCCTGGATTTCCGACAGGCCTATGACTCGATCAATCGAGAGAGTTTGTGGTCTGCCCTGGAATACCTAGGAATGCCAACAAAACTGGTACGACTATGTAGGTAAAGTTGAGAACAGGCTATCGATAATTTTTGTAGTTAACTCGGGTGTTCGGCAGGGAGATGCTCTGTCCCCGATACTCTTTAATCTCATGTTGGAGTACATCTTTCGTAAAACTGAAACACCGCAAGCGTAACATCTGATATCGCCAGTCCAATCAGGTGCTTGCATATGCAGAAGACATATGCGTGATTGGACTGAATAGCAACGGAGTGAAAGAAATACTTGATCCGCTTGTAGAGTTTTCAGCTTCAGTTGGACTTCAGATCAATGAGTCCAAAACGAAATACCTGATCTCTGGTTTTAGGAACAATGGCACACCAGATTTTAGTAGTGGCCACCACACGTTTGAGGGAGTGAGGAGGTTCAAATATTTGGGTTCTCTTATCACTCACGATAACAGTGTGGGTGAGGAATTTAAAGTGCGGCTGGCAGCTGGCAGTCGTTCTTTGTATCCTCTAAGGCCACTGCTAAAATCTAAACACTTATCAAGTGCCGTGAAGCTGAAGCTTTACAAAGATCAGGCCCGTTGTTATGTTTGGATGTGAAAGTTGGGCGCTGACGGATGAGTACGAGAGATGGCTTCTTACATTTGAGAGAAGAGTCATGCGTGTGATTTACGGCCCAAAACGCGAAATAGATGGTACCTACCGAGCTCTGTACAATATCGAGATCAGAGATCTGATGAAGATCCCCGATATTGTACATGAAGTAAGATCTCAGCGAGTACGCTGGCTCGGACACGTTCTGCGTGCTGATCCGGAACGAATTGTGCAGCGATCTCTGAAAGGAGAGCCACCATATGGTAGGCGCAGAGGTCGTTGCAGACGACGATGGCTCCACGGTATAGAGAACGACTTGGCCTCTTCAGATTGTCTTAGACAGTATGAAGACCATGCTCGGGATCGAAACCGCTGGAGCCAAATTGTTGACTCAGTAAGGGGCCAGTAATGGCCTTTAAAACTGTTTTAATTAATTAATAGGAGTCCCAATCTTACCTCCTGCCAGTTTTTAGTAACAAATGTGGGTTTTTGCCCAATATTACACACCCAAAGGTTAGTATTTAATAAGTAATCAAAAAATAACTCACTCCTTTCGTTGATATCAGTGCTGCCCCAAATTGTGTGATGCGCATCACATCCAAGGATCACCCCAATCTTCTTTCTGTCCGCTTCGAGAACCAGGTCCCCCAGTTTATCCGGCGGAACTTGTTTGTTCCGGTTCATATAGGCTGAGACCAGCCAGATTAGACTGCCGCCAACCTCTAATCTGACAGCAGTTATGTCACCATTGGTGTATTGAGAAAGTATTTCCCCAAAGATTTTATCAGAATTTCTTGGGTATATTAAGTTATACTCCTTCATTCTAAGGCCACAGATCCTGTCACTGGCAACCCCCTCGTCCCGCGAGTTCAACAGGTAATCCTCGTCCGACACTAGGGGCAGGCGGCTGCCCATCTCCTCCCCAAGTGTAGCTACCTCGGAGAGCTCCATTGGTTGGATTTTTTCCCCTCCTGGTGTATCTGCCTTTTGTGTGGACGGGCTGCCATCCTCACCAGGTTCCCCTCAGTGCGTTTCAGCCTCGTCTTTCTTGTATACTCTTATAGTAATTGACGCGAAACCGAAGTTAATTATTCCCTTAGTCACGGCAAGGGGAGCCAGGGACTCCTTGTTATCCCCTTTGGCATCCTCTTGCCTCACAATTCCATGTCGGAAGATTTGGGTTGCTGATCCTTATTATTTAAAGGATCCTTTCTAGGCTAGCCGGTTTGGTTGGTAGCCAGACGCTCGCTCTTGGCCTGCTAGGATCCTCTTCACTGCTTACAGCCGCAAGCCTCGCGCCTTGCCACACTTCTCCTAGTCCGCTACTAATCTTCATATTTCCAAGGTGATGCTTCCATCTTCATGACTCCTGTCAATGACGGCTACCACCAAAACACGCTCCTTCACAGAGTCGCAGAACGACTTGTGTTTCGACGTAACATTGTAATGAGTCTCCTTCTTCGCTTGTAATTTGGCCCGTTTGCTGTCGACTGGTTCCAGCTCATCCTGGGACCACTGTATACCACGGATTCTCTTTGCTCTGCTTTGAGCAGTCCCTCGGGGGTTGCAGCCCATCTGGTCAGAATCCTGAACGCCGCGCGTCTAGTCCTATAGACGGTGTTGTTGAGGGAGCCCCACCTTTACGGTTTGAGTTATCCCCTGTTGTTTCCGGCCTTTAGAGAATGCCGATCTCGGTTTTGTTGTTATTATTTTTAATTTTAGACATAGTGGTCCCACGAGTGTCGGAGAAAAATTGATCCACCTGCGAAGAGATCCGTTTACGCAGGTAAGGCTACTTACAACTGGAGGTCGCCAGGTATCCAGAGAGCTCCGTTTGCGACTGGGCTTTGTCAAATGGGCCCCAGCCTTGTAGTTTTTTGGCACGGGTCGCGGGTGATTAACACCTTAAACCGGCCCAACTGCCGTCATTTAGTGGGACCAGCCTTACACATAGGTTACTTTTGCCCACCCGTTCATAACGAACCTGGATCTGGAGGCGACGACATTATGAGGCTAAGTGGAACACTGCAGCACATACAAACTCGAATACAAGCCAAAATGCAGAATTATAGCGAATTAATTATGATTATCTATAATTAAATTATAATTATTTCATAATTCTACAACATAGTATGTTTTCCACGTTAGAATTTCATTCTAACATATCATGTTTTTTACGACTATATTTTTATCTCATCAAATATTTTAACACTTCAATATTGGATATTGGGAAATTTGAAAACACTATATCAAACTACATTAACCTCATGCAAATTAGGGGCATTAATATATGTAGGTGCAAGTGCATATGATTAATTATTTGCGGACATCGCAGAATTGTAATTGGCCCAATTGGCCTTAAAGCATAATGTTAATAGTATTGTTTGGTCTGACATTTGAATTATGTGAGATACAAAAATTTAGCAAAACTGCGTCTGAATTTCTCTTACTTCCGTACTAACAAATGTAGTCAATGTAGCCATCATATGCCATGCAAAGCACATACATACACATATACACCAAAATCTATATAAAACGTGGAAGTTGATATAATTTATAATAGTTTTGTATTTTATTTTATCTTTTCGTTTCATTCCACTAAACCATTTTTTTCATTTTGTTCTGTATGTATGTAATCGTGGGAAAATTAAAATAAAACTTTAAAAAAAAAAAATTTACACGCGTCTGTCGTGCTCTGATATAAAAAAAAACTAAAGAAAAATAAAATGTACTGTACAGTAGGAAAACGTAAAACGATCGTATTATGTATACATACATAAAAAAAAATGCAAAGTAGTTTATTTGCGGATATTTTAATTTAAAATAATTTATACGATTATTTATGTTAGTATTATAATATGTATATGGGGATGGAGAGAAGAAATAAAGATGAAAAATGTATTTCTTATAAGCAATCGATCATCAAAAATTCGAAAATGTTTTTGTTTTTTGTGATCTTCTGGAGACTTAATAAAACGCATACGAAAAGAAAAAAAATTGTTCTTTTTTTGTTGTTTCTTTCAAATCCACATACAAAATGAACATATATAGCATACATTCATATACTTATGTTATTATAGTTTTTCGATTATGTTGTGGGAAACATTAGCCAATGTAATTCTCATGTTTTTTTATAAAATTTCATAAAAGAAAAAAAGAAAGACGAAACTGCTATATATATACATACATAGTATATAATATATATGTATGTATGTATACAGATACAACATTCATACACACAGCAAAAAAGAAAAACTCAAACGTTGATTCATCTGAATCTGTTCTCTGAAATGTATTTGGATTTTGTTATCCATCCATATCCAAGCTATATACAGAAAAATTTCTTCTTTGGAAGATTTTATGATCATCGATTTTGGTTTCGAAACACACACACACACACACAATAATATAAATTTATTTTTTGTTATGAATAAATTCTATTAATTTTCATTTCATGTTATTTTATTTGGTTTTAAAATTAAGAAATTAACATAAATAATATAAGAAATGTTCACACTACTTTATTCGTATAAATATGTATGTATATTATATATGCGTATAAGAATGTGTATAAGACTAAAAGTAAAATATGTACATACTTGTATGTAATATAATAATATCTTTATCATTTTGAAATGGTCATTGTTATATTGTCATGGGTATTTATTTGGGATCAAATTACTTTTTGTTCGGTTAAATAATAGGAATATAACATTAATAGAGCTGTAACCCATTTGTGGCTTTGCATTGAAAGTTAGAAATTTGCTCTTCGCCATTTTATCGGTGGTTTTCAATTCGACACATTTATTGTAATATGACTTTAAAAGCTATAGATATATTAGCGATTTAACCGTATGAACGCCCCAACAAGACATTTACTTGTCGTTAACGTTTTATTTGTTAATATACTCTAAATATTCCAATCTTACCAAATTTATTGAAAAAAAAGTTTCCAAGCACAATTCAAAACAATGCATTATTGAAAATAAATAAAATTATTCAATTTTATAACACAAATAATATTGAAAATGTGTTCATATACTCATCACATCAAATCCGCAGTACATCTTGGCCTTAAAATTAAAAACCATGGTTAATATTTTGTTTGGTTGCCATTCGCCTTTATAATAGCAGCCATTCGGTTTTTCATATACTAAACGCAAAATTTGATGTTTCTTGTGGAGTTATTTTCTCCCACAAAGCATCTTTTAATGTGCCATATATTTAAAGCATAACAGACGTTATGTTATGCTTTCTTACTCGACGTTCCAGCAAATCCCATATGCCCTCAGTTGGGGTTGTGAGGTGGGTGGGTGCAATTGATGTCGATTGAAATGTTTCAGATCGTTAACCTGTTACAACACGTAAATTGATGTTTATTAAGACCCATTTTTTCCCAGTATCAATTAAATTGGTCTTTATAATATTAATATAAACATGTTTGTCCATCATACTAGCTATAACAATTAAGTTACCTCCACTCCCAGCACTCATATACATTATTTTTGACACCAGTAAACTTAAATAATTAAGTTTACTGGTTAGGCTTTCAATCAAAATTAATTTGTTTACGTATATGAAAACATATTTGATTGACAGTATAGAGATAAACATAAGATGGGGGCGAGTGGCAGAGACATTTAAGATGCGAGGTATCCTAGAACATTCCCCTGGCAGGGGAGTAAGCCTTATCCAGCAGCCCTGGAAACTGGCTAGGATTCAAAGACACACACTCATTTATTAATCCGAACACTAGAAACGAACACTAGAAAAATAAACACAAACCGGCAAACACAAATATTGACCATTGGCAATAGTACACGGACCCGAATCGGAAACTGGAACATTACAACAAGAACTGGTAATTATCTGATGTTCTCTGATAGAACTAACACACGAACAAGACATACACTAACAACAGCTAAAGGAAAGAAGACACTACTCGAATGGAAACCAATAAGTAGCAGAATAATAAAAACAAGATCCCATTCGAAAATACGAAACACAACAATCATTCAGTACTATGCACCTACGGAAGAGCAGATGACATAACAAAAGATGAATTCTACGAACAACTACAAGCCACAACATCTAATACACACCGAAACGACATCAAAATTGTTCAAGTAGATTTCACTGCTAAAAACCGATAACACAGGAATGGCGTCAATCATGGGTAAAAGTGCGCTAGGTGCTACATGAATCAACAATGGAGATAGACTCATCGGCTGTTGTGTCATAAACCAACTATATTCATATGAGGCAGCAAATTCATAAGGAAATATACAAATACCCTTGGACATCACCAGATGGCAGAACCAAGAACCAAATCGACCATGTACTTGTTTAATAAGAAATTCCTAACCTTCTGCATGATGTCAAAACAATGCGAGGAGCAGATGTACATAGCGACCACCAACTGGTAACAGCAACTTTCAAAGTTAAACCAGCCGCTGTTAAAATTAAAACACACATGAACACATATCGGAGGAAGTTTAACATCAACAGATTGAGAAACACTGATACAAATAATATACGTTCAACATCGATCAAAAATGGGCACAACTAGAAGATGCCTACCAAGACAACACCAGAAAACCATGGATTAGCGATGATGCGTGGAAAAAAATCGAGGAACGTCGTCAACTCAAGTTACAACTAAGTCACCAAAATACGACGGAAATCCGAAGGAAATATGAAAAAATAACCCAACAAGTGAAAAAGATGGCAGGAAGAGACCGCAGAAAATACACAGAAGACAATCTCGTAACTGCAGATGAACCGAGCAAATAGCGCAATGGTTAAAGCTGCGACGTTTGAATCGGTAGGTACAAGGTTCGAATCCCAAGCGAGGCGGGATGCAAAAGGGATTTTTCATCTCCCGATCACGATCGGTGATTAAATTGAAAACATCTATGACCCTCTGTTGGAATGTAGAACTCATGGGCCGACCCATCTTCCATGTCACTGTACAGGGTGACATGCGGAGGGAGCTACACAGAAATAAAATAAACTTAGTCAGATTGATAAAATACTACTAAAATTGATAAAAAAAACTCATCCCATAACTAAAATTAACATAATTGATAAGAAATATTATCAATTGGAGGGGAAATGCATTTTTTAAATATATATAAAGTATAAACAATGTGAGCCATTGATACAAAATTTATCAAATCAATCACAAATTTGTATATCGAAGTATCATTATTTTGTGATTTTGATAACAATTTTTATATGCCGGTTACGTTATTTATACTAATAAAAACCAAATTTTGTAAAAATTAGATAAAATAATTTTCCTGGTGTAACAAATGTTAATAAGAATATAATAAGCTTATCAATACGACACAGCAAGTTAAACGATAATAACAAATTAGTTTTGGATTTGATACCAAAATTGAATTTAAGAAAAACATAGTTATCAATTTCATAACACACTTATGGTTATCTATATATATATATATACATATATATTTGTGACGATATAGCAAAAACGATATATATTTAGGTTTACTTTTTATTAATATTACAAAATTCATCTATTTATCAAATTTCTGTTCATATTAAATAACAATAAGTTGTTGAACAAAAGATGATTTAAATTATGATGTAAATCAAAATATATAAAAATTTCAATACATATATGTATGTACATATATGTCCTACGAGTATTTCCTATATTAAGTATATAATGTTTATAAAAATAATAGCTATTCGTTTAAAAATTCTTTTAAAACAATTTACTAAATCTTAAGATTTATGTTTTAAATTAGCAATTAATTGCATTACAGCTAGATGATTTAATATCATATTTGTTTTTAACATTATAAATGAAACTTTGAATGGACAATTTCCATAGAACTTCCGTTTCATCGGAATATTTTATATCGAATATTTGGAATATTTTGAAACTAATGCCTATGGCATCTTAAAACTATCATGCTTAAATTTCACATTATCTATAAATGTTATTATACCATTTAGAAATCAAAATTGCACGATCATGTTTCCCAAGAATACCACCACAGTATCCTTTGCTTGTCGTAGGAGGCGACTAAACGGTTGGATCGCTGGGCTGACGACCCGCATCCGTAAAAAAATAAAATGTTTATAAAGTCAACAAACAGAAAAATGGATACCGCCAAAAAAACACCGGACCCCCGCTCAAGTACCCGGACACGAGATTTAGGATCGGCACGTGGAACGTGCAATCACTAAGGAAACCAGGAGCGTTAGAGGGCCTAATCACGTGCATGAAGGAGTATCGGCTGGAACTCGTTGCTCTTCAAGAAACTCGCTGGCCTAAAAGTGGAGACCATGTGTCCCAGGGCTATACATTGTTCTACAGTGGAGATGACCTCGGAAATCTTGGAGCTGGATTTCTTCTTGGGCCGCAGGTAAAGAACGCTGTTTTGGATTTCCAAGCAGTCAATAACCGATTGTGTAAGCTTCGCTTGCGCATGAAGTTAGCTAACCTGTCGGTAATTTGTGTACATGCGCCCACAGAAGTCAGCCAGCCCCAAGATAAAGACTCATTTTACAATGACTTGGACGATCTGATGGGATCTATACCCGAACACGATGTTAGAATGGTAATTGGGGACTTTAATGCTAGAGCTGGCAGAAATCAGACCGACTTGTGTTACGGACATAGGTCCGTACTCCCGACACGAAACTGCGACCGATAATGGTGAGAGAATGATGTACTTTGCGGTTGCTCATGATCTTAGAGTAGCAAGCACATTCTTCCCTCACAAACACATACATCTTGAGACATGGACACATCCTCGCGGAACTTCCCGCAGCCAAATTGACCATGTGTTAGTTTCTAAAGGACGGGCTCAGGTTGTGCAGGATGTGAGAACTTATCGGTCAGCAACCAAATACGTAGGCAGCGATCATCATTTGGTCGCTGCAAAGCTACGATGGAAGTTTTCGTACAATTCTGGGAAGACAGCGAAACGCATGGTACGTTTCGACTGTGAAGGTCTGATAAATGAAGATCAAAAGAAACGATATCAGGATCTTGTCAGCGACAACATTAATGAAGCTAATTACCAGTCTGACTGCGTGAACTCTGTGTGGGAGGTACTGAAAACTTCGGTTGTTAATGCTGCTCAACAGACTTTAGGTATAGTGAAAGTCAGACCCAAGAATGATTGGTTTGATGACGAGTGTCGTCTTGCAGTTGAGCAACAAAATATAGCCCATAATGAAGTGCAACAACGTCTCACAATCGCAAGGAAAAACAAGGCTGATCTTGCAAGAAGGGCAGCTAAGCGGATTTGTAGACGGAAGAAGCGAGAATGGTGGAAGGCCGAGGTTCTGAAAGTACAACAATTCAGCAATGAGCGCAGTTCGCGTAATTTCTTTAAAGGAATTACTGGACTGCACCATACTTTCAGGCCTACGTCAACCGCCATTCGGGACCGGGATGGAAACCTCTGTGTCAACATCGACGCAGTACTTGACGCATGGAGTGGACACTTTACTGACCTGCTTGATGTCCATCATGCGTCACGACTGTTGTTGAGCCACCTCTAACACAGACTGCGGAGATTTGCACTGAGGAGCCATCCCATGAGGAATTCACTAAAGCCATGCAGAGATTGAAACGAAACCGTGCACCTGGGTTGGACTGCATTAATTCGGAGCTCTTGATATTCGGAGGGGATACTTTGTTGAACTGTCTTTTCGACCTTATTCGATTAGTATGGCGAACCGAAGTTATGCCTGACGAATGGAAAGTGGCCGCGATATGCCCCATCTTCAAGAAGGGAGACCGCTTGAAGTGTGAGAATTATCGCGTTATAGCCCTCCTTTGCACAGCGTACAAGTTACTGTCATACATTGTATTGGATAGAATCACTCCTCTAGCGGAGGGTTTGGTTGGTGACTATCAAGGGAGGATTTAGTCCGAATCGATCAGTCACCGATCAGGTCTTTTCGCTGCGGATGATTCTATCTAAATATTATGAGACATCCATCCCCGTACATCAGGTGTTCCTTTCAGGTGATTTCCGACAGGCCTATGACTCGATCAATCGAGAGAGTTTATGGTCTGCCCTGGAATACCTAGGAATGCCAACAAAACTGGTACGACTATGTAGGATGACAGTGACGCAGTCCCAATGCTGTGTTAAAGTTGAGAACAGGCTATCGACAAGTTTTGTAGTTAACTCGGGTGTTCGGCAGGGAGATGCTCTGTCCCCGATACTCTTTAATCTCATGTTGGAGTACATCTTTCGTAAAACTGAAACACCGCAGCGTAACATCTTATATCGCCAGTCCAATCAGGTGCTTGCATATGCAGATGACATATGCGTGATTGGACTGAATAGCAACGGCGTGAAAGAAATATTTGATCCGCTTGTAGAGTTTTCAGCTTCCGTTGGACTTCAGATCAATGAGTCCAAAACGAAATACCTGATCTCTGGTTTTAGGGACAATGGCACACCAGGTTTTAGTAGTGGCCACCACACGTTTGAGGGAGTGAGGAGGTTCAAATATTTGGGTTCTCTTATCACTCACGATAACAGTGTGGGTGAGGATATTAAAGTGCGGCTGGCAGCTGGCAGTCGTTCTTTGTATCCTCTAAGGCCACTGCTAAAATCTAAACACTTATCAAGTGCCGTGAAGCTGAAGCTTTACAAAGCGTTGATCAGGCCCGTTGTTATGTTTGGATGTGAAAGTTGGGCGCTGACGGATGAGTACGAGAGATGGCTCCTAACATTTGAGAGAAGAGTCATGCGTGTGATTTACGGCCCAAAACGCGAAATAGATGGTACCTACCGAGCTCTGTACAATATCGAGATCAGAGATCTGATGAAGATCCCCGATATTGTACATGAAATAAGATCTCAGCGAGTACGCTGGCTCGGGCACGTTCTGCGTGCTGATCCGGAACGAATTGTGCAGCGATCTCTGAAAGGAGAGCCACCATATGGTAGGCGCAGAGGTCGTTGCAGGCGACGATGGCTCCACGGTGTAGAGAACGACTTGGCCTCTTCAGATTGTCTTAGACAGTATGAAGACCATGCTCGGGATCGAAACCGCTGGAGCCGAATTGTTGACTCAGTAAGGGGCCAGTAATGGCCTTTAAAACTGTTTTTAATTAATACCATTTAGATTAAACAAATCATCCTTGATTAAAGTTTGAATAGGTTTCTTGATATCATGCTTTAATTGTATGTATACAGGACTCAATTCCAGTTGTGCTTTCAGCTATGGTTATTTAGCATTGCTGTGAGTCCTTAATGGACAATTTTCTAACTGAATGTTCACCGGATATCACGTTCTCAATTTTTCTTGATGTTGGTTATATTATACTTGGCAACAGATACAATATTATACATGCTTTGCAGTCTGTAATTAAAATAATATTAAGCAATAATTAAAAATGAATGTTAAAAGTCAAATAATTAGGATATTATTTAATTAAAACTTTTAAAATAATAACCTAATCATGAAGGAAAACTTAGAAAATTGTGAGAAAAATTAAACTCAAAAACACAGTGAACTTACTTCATTATTTAGTGTGTCCCAATTTTCCTTTAGCTTTTTATAAATTTTCTTGCTCCTTCAAATTCGTTTGTATGCTGGTGAATACTTCAGCCAAGGGTGTTGCATTTGGGTATACTTCAGCGACAGGTGTTGCATTTAGGTATGTATATAATAATCTATATCAATCTGAAACAATTTAAATTAATGTAATATCTCTTTATAACAGCAAATAATTAAAATACATGTATTTACCAATTTGAATCCCAATATTTCCTTATATTGTGGCAGTGGCCATTTAACGAAAGCGTGTTCTGTTAATGACTCCTTAAATTGTTTTGTCCGCATTGCAAACACGTTGCTGACCAGGAATGTTCAATGTTGGCCCACTTACATTATATTGATTCATTTAGTGCAATTATGTGGTCTTCAGTTTCAGCGTCGATAATTACTAAATTTAAATAATAACAAATATGTTCATCATATTAGTTCCAATTTCATTAAATATTAATACGCGCATATGATACATACATGGATCTTGCGGTTCTTCTATATTGTTTAACGTAACATCATTTTTGGTTCGGTTAGCTGCATTTGGAAGAATTATATGTCTTTTACAATTGTAAAAATTGTGGAACAAAACACCACCAACTTTATTATTGGTTTTGTTGTAATATACCTCCTATATAAGAAAAAATATTACCTCTATAAAAATTGCATATAAATAACATTAAAAGTATTTTACCTTAAAGATGGAAATAACTCCACAATTTGTTCTGCAATTGTTTCCATTAAGGGTAGTGTTCGTTTGATATTTTCATCTAACATGTATGTATAAATTCTTTCCCTCAAATCTTTTCGATGTGTTGCTGTGATAAAGTTATGTTGATTGAAATATTTCAAAACATTTCTTCCTAGAAAAGTCAATTAACACAAATTTTAGAAATCCACTAAAAACCACATGCAACAAATGTTATCATTTGAGAGCCAAAGACTATTACAAAATCAATACTTGAACATGCACACACTGAGACAATTACGCACATAATTAATACAGAAATTTAACCATATTTAAGTTGAAAGGCATGTTACAAAGTACATCTACGCAGATCAGTTAAGGATTGTAATACAGCCCGGCTACATCGTCTCAAATATGTGCATACGCAATCGTCTAAAACAAATTCAAGTACACATATTCACAGATAACACCGAAATTTTCAAACACAGAAGCCATGTACCAAAGCCCACCACATGGAAAACTGTATCACATTATTAATTATTATAAATAACGCACATGCAATTTAATTAATTAAATTAATATTAATATTAATTTAAATATGTACTTACATTATTTAAACAAGACTAATTTAATATTTAACTTCTACAATATTAAAAATCAAGCGTCTGCTTTACGTCTGCACTCTATTAATATCTGGTACCAAATGATTTAACATGCGGTTTTGTTAAAACATGCATTTTTTTATATATATATTTGATAAAACATGTTTACAAATGATAGATTTATTGAACAAATGATAAAGAAATGTACCGAATCATTAATTAGTGTGTAAAATCGAAAAGTCGTTTTATCGAACAATAATATATATAATAATATCTTATCAAAATTACCATTGATTTTATGTTAATAAACATCGGTTCATTAATTTAAAACAACGATTATTAGGCGCTTAAAATAATTGTCAAGTTAACATACCCATCTTATATTGGCAATACTAGCAATAGCCCTTAAAATAAAATAATATGTTGACCAAACGAATCTAATGGACACTGAAAATTTAGAACTCGACAGTAAGATGCAAAATCTATTAAAAAATTAATATTTATAAACAAGTATATTCGTCCGTTCATATTTGATAACCAAAATGTCGATTTCATTGGTTAATTCAGCAACTCTTTCGATTTAACATACGTTTTGCAATATCTGTTTGATATTACCTTGATCTTAAGAGTCAATTATTTACTGCTTTCCAATATGTATGTAAATTTTCATTCAAATATGATTCAATTTCACAAAAACCCTATATATTGTATATGTACATATAAAACCACACATATATATACATATAAGTATAACAATTTATTAACAATGAAGTCTTAGTCTGCAAAGGAAGTACCTTCCTATCGTTAGTTTCGAATACCGATTTTCAGTGATGATGACAAAGGTTGGTTTGTTGTACGAACCATAGCGCTAATAGCTTAGCATATCATTTTGTTATTTTTAATGTTGTAATAGTTAATTTTATTCCTTTATATAAATTGATTAAAACAGCCAATATTTCCTTATGTTTGCCGTACAGAAAACGTTGTTATTATAATTTCGGAAAATGGAAAATAATTGTAATAATTTATACAATAAATATTATATTGTTTGTATTCAAACGATATCATTCAGACGCTTATTAAGTACGTTATTCATTTCAAATCCATAATTTATTTATTTATATAACTAATCATGTTTAAAGTTCTTTACATTTTGTTTGAATCATAAGAATTTATAACAAGTTAAATAAATTGATAAATTATTTGTCAAATAAATAAACTAATTTTCAAACTAGGTGAAAAACAGTTTATGTATTTGATAAAGGCTACATCAAATATAATATTTTAAAAATAAAATTTGCCATTGATAAAGAATTGATCAAATGGATAGATACTATTATAATTTTGTTATATTTTTACACAATACTATAATACGATTAAATTTTTTATTAAATTAATAAAAAGAATTTATACGAAGATGATAAATCCAAATTTATCAATTAAACAAAATTTATTTTTTTCAGTGATGCAATGCGCAGGTGGTTTACGGTAGTTGTGTGAATGGAATGAATGTGTCTGAATGTCGTGTGAATGTAAGGCAAGGCTATGGACCATAATATGTCTATGCCACGTCCTTCCTAAAAAAAAAAAAAAAACTGCAGAGGAAGCATCAATGCGTAAGAAGGGTCACCGGAAAATTAACGAACATTCCACCCATAAAGGATCTATCTAGTCAAACTTTAACCACACATCAGCAGCAACTAAATAGATGGAAAGAAACACTTTGAGGACAACTGCGTGGATAGCGCAGAAAATTAAGAGCTCCCAGAATGCAATTATAACGAAATTATCAGCACCCATCCACCAACGGAGCGGGAAGTTAGATTTATTATCCAGAAGCTAAAGAACAATAAGGCGCTGGCACAGACAAGATATCAGCTGAAATATTCAAGGGCGTCACATCTATAGCAGCAGAAACTCTAACACCACTATTAGCTGACATATGGAATACAGGGAATATTCCGCAGAAATGGAAAGAAGGTTTGACCATAACAATCCCAAAGAAAGAGAATGCAAATACAGCACAATAAAAGTATTAGCGATGATCATTCTCGAACGAATATCTCCATCAATCAACTAACACCTGAGAAATGAACAAGTGTCAGATCATATCAACACGATTCGTATAATCATAGAGCAATCAAATGAATGGGCCACTATATCTACTCTTCGTGCACTTTGAACGCGCATTCAACTCAATTAATAGAGGCGCAATCTGGAAAGCACTTTGTGAAATAGGCATACCAAAGAAACTAATTGAACTAATACAATGTATCGGGATATCGGCAACAAGGTTCAACACAAAGGAAAGCAAAGCAACAAATACTTCAACTCACGAGGAGTAAGACAAGGATGCCTATATTATCTCCACTACTGTTCCTGATAGTACTGGACAGCGTAAAACTTGACAATACAATACCAAATGGTATCCAATGGGCACCACTAAAACGGCTCAATGATCTAGACTACGCAGATGACATATAGCACACAAGTATACCGACATACAGCAGAAAATACAGAAGCTATCAGAACTAGCAGATGAAGTAGGTCTCAAAAGCAACATCAGTAAAATAAAAGCCATGAGACTGAACACGAACATTAGTACACCAAATCTTATATCAAAGAAATTAAGAATATAATTAAATATTTTGTTACTCGTTTTCATGATTTTAAAAAATTAGAAACTATTTCTTAGTTCATGCGTGTTTCCCGTTTGAATAGAGACAATTGCCGAAAACTTTCAATTATTTTTGAAATGGACTTGATACTAATTGAAGATGAAATTAATGGAGAAATGCTATTCACCTCAAAGCCAGAGATTCGGAAGACACGTTTTGGAAATATTTACCGATAAGGACCCAAAATTAATTAAATTTACTATAAATTTGTATTCGTGTTTTGGATCAACATATTTGTGCGAATCAGCTTTCTCACATATAAAAATAATTAAACCAAAGAGTCAAACTACTTTAGCTGATGATCATTTGAAATCTTGTTTGAGAAATAGTATAATTACACACCGAATAAACGGATGGTTGGTTGAATTGTCGCAGTGTCGCAGCAGTAATACACATTTGGTACCTTCAGGAAATTGAAAATTAGACTAAACATATTGTTTACCATTAATTGGCATTTTAATTTCACAGTAAATAATATAATTGTATAAATTTCAGTTTAATTTTAATTTATGATTTAATAAATTGTGATGAATTGACATGAAATATTTCTTTAGTTTTATTAAGATTTCTAGGATATTCTTGCCCGTGTTCACGAGAGATTTAAAAAATCATTTTTTTTAATTTCGAGTGATTTAATTGTCTGAGATACTATAATGCGAACCAATTATGACTCCGGTCCATATGCGCACTATACATACATAGAGCGCACCATATCCAGGCTGCTCAACAACTGTCCTTGGATTTTCAGAAGCCCAAAAGCTAATATTTTGTTTGTTTACGTAACCACAAACGAAAATGCACTTCATCAGAAAAAACATTTTTTTTGTTGTTGAAAAACCACCTTGTTCAAGGACCAAATCTGCAAATTGAGAATGATTTTACGGCATTAATTCTTGAACCAATTGGACCTTATATAATAATTGGGTGCCTGCATATATTTGCTACTGAACCAGTGGACTCAAATTTTTGACAAAATTCTTAATAAATTCTTAATTCTTAATAATTTTAATACGATTTTGAAGCGAAATTGAATTCAGTTTACTAATAATGGTCAAGCTTCTATTGTTTATTTTTAAAACAACTGAATAATGCAACTTTTAAAATAGCTACTTTATATACTCTACTTAAACAAAAAGTTTTTATTGGAAGAGTTATAGTAGTATTGTTCTTACTGGAAGAGTTATAGTAGCATTAGTATATATGTGAAACATCTGGAATTTAGATAATTGATATAACCATAGTGGTTATAGTGTTCGTCTTCCAGAATTTAAGGTAATTTTGAAAAAAAATTTAGAATCTGTCATTTAATGTTGCTTGACAATAACATGTTGAATATTGTCAATAGTATCGGTCGTAAATTGTTGTTCGTCGATAGTTTTATCCAACATTGACAATATTATATTGGCAATAAATATGGTACATCTGAGGCCCGCATTAAAATGTATTGCAATAATGCAGTTTATGTAAAAAACTATGGCATATTGACTGAAATGATGTATTGAGGATTTGTAAATATTATCATGGTAGATTGAAATCATACATAAAATGTAAATGATAATATGGGCATTTTCGAGAAAAGCCCAATTTTATAAAGCATTATATACCTGTCAATCGCGGATAAACATACGATATACCTGCTTAGATCCAAAGTAAAGCTTAATTGATTGCCAGTTAAATAAGTATAAATATGTTGCTATTTGTTAAACATTTTGCAAGTTATAGTTTAATATTTGCGCGCATTTTCTTTGTAAACCAAATTTTTTCAACAGCCTGTATATCTCAGTGGATTAGACAAATTGATCCCCATCACGATTTTTTCATAGAATGAACGAAGAAATCTCTCCTTAACGGATTAGCATCCCAAACCTGAACACCGTGTATTTAAGGTTAACTCAAATTTGGACAACAGTATAGGTTGTAATTTCAATAATTAGAAAAAAATTTCGAATAACAGAATTTATCAGAGATGTCCGATTCGGTGCATGAGAGTAATATTGTTTTGCCACTCTAAATATAAATTTAGAACCATCTTCAAAAGACATCTGTGGAGTTACAGAAAAAATCAGAAAATTTGATAGGAATTTTCCAGAGATGTCCGATTCTGTGTATGATTAACTCTGTTTTTCCATACTAAATACAAATTCAGAACCACGATCATCGCGATATGACTCGTACGGACTGAGTTACAGAAATTCCAAATTTTGTCAAACTTGTCTATAACGAACCTCAAGGGACCAACAATTTTGTTCGTTATAAAGAAGAATCGTTAAAACGGGAGTTGGCTATATCGAGGTCTTAAAATCAGAAGTTCATTATACCTAAAATTAAAAACAAATTCCGTTAATTACTAAGGAAGTAGGAGATAGGGGAAAAATGACGTTGTATGGATTTCTTTTTTACTTTGATTGGAATTTTAAACTACAAGAACTATTGTTTTTGATTTCTACGTTCGTTTAGAGAAGTTAAATTAAGAATGATGTAAGATAGCCGGATTTTAAAGTTGTTCTTTGTACATAATAACGAGGTTCGTTAAAAAGAGATCATTTTACATTGATTTTTAGTTCTCGGTGCTCGGGACTTCTATATAAGTATCTTATAACAATATTTTCGTTATATCCCGATTTTTTATATCCAAGTTCGACGTAGTTTTGCTTTATTGGTTTCATCACCTTCCTATATCTCTGCACTTGTAACTTGAGTAAAAAATATTTAGTGCAAATTTGTCTACTTTTGCAACACAATCAAACAAAATGTTAGTGCTATGAATTATTACGCTTATCGACTAATGATTAAATCTAAAATCTAAAATAAAAGTTTTAAATAAAAGCTAAAACCCTTAATGGATCTCATTACAATGTATCATGTGTATGGGCAAACGAACTGTTGGATGTATTCGATCGAATGGGACTTCCTCATGCTCATATATTAATTTGGCTGACAAATAAAATAAGATCTATCGATATCGACAACGTAATAAGCGCTGAAATTTCTGATGAAGACTCGGATCCAGAATTGTTTGAAATTGTTAAATTTAATATGGTTTATGGTTCATGTGGAGCACTTAATATGAATTCA
Source organism: Tipula unca (assembly GCA_951394425.1). Taxonomy (NCBI): domain Eukaryota; kingdom Metazoa; phylum Arthropoda; class Insecta; order Diptera; family Tipulidae; genus Tipula; species Tipula unca. The sequence continues at coordinate 129,855,028 of OX596380.1, forward strand.
CCATGTATAATTATTGGTAAATGTTCCAAAAGTTTTCCTAAAGATTTTACAATGCATACGATTATTGGAATTGATGGCTATCCATTATATCGTAGAAGATCCACTGAGAATTATGGAAAGTCATTCAAATGGATTTGAAGTTGACAATAGATGGATTATGCCTTATTCGCCATTTTTATCAAAAACATTTAAGGCATACATTAATGTTGAACTATGCTCATCCGTAAAATCCATAAAATATATTTTCAGATATATCAACAAAGGAACTGACATGGCAGTTTTCAATATTGAGCGACGAGACAATTTAAATGACGAAATTTCTAGATTTCAAACTGGAAGCTATAAGAACCAGCGAGGCTACTTGGCGTATTTTTCCATTTTTAATGCACGAAAGAGATCCAGCAGAAATTCATCTAGCGGTATATCACCAAAAAGGACAACGTGTCTATTTTACAGACCAAAATATTGCACAGTGAACTCTGTTCAAAATGCCACCATTTATGTAGGTCGCAGAACTCGGAATGCTGAAAGTCAAAGTTATATACGAGCAAGTCAAACTGACGAGCAATGCGAAACGCGCAATGAAGTTGAACGGAATCGAAATCAACAACGTAGAAATATCGCGTTTAATTCCTATCGAGCTGCATTCAATTATAACGTTGCAATCGATTACAGTTCACTGTAAATCGTTGCTATTGGAGCAATGAATGTTGTGTGCCCACATTGCAAGGCATTTAAGTTGAAAAATGAAGCCCCTGGACTGTGTTTTGCCAGTGGCAAAGTCAAATTGACACCATTGGTACCGCCACCAGAGCCACTACATTCATTGGTTTCCGGAAATGGGCCAGATTCTAAACACTTTTTGATTCATAGCAATACAATAATTGCTTTCAAATGACGTCATTTTGGGAAACAATAAACTTTTACCTCCATGTAGCTGATGCAAAATACATTGACAGTTTTTAATTGACATGGTGTAAAGTATGTTGGTAGCTATGAATTGCCAAAAGCAACCAGAAGTAAGTTTACAGAAGTTGATGGGGGAATGGCAGTGCTGCTAACGTAGTTGGCTAGCCACATGGCGATACAAACACTTCACTATACAAATACCTATTTTACATTGATTTACCCTGGCAGATTCAGGGTCAAATATATCATCGAAAAGGTTCCTTATTGCCAACGCCGGATAGTGACTACAAATTTTTGCAAACTTATTTTACGGGCGATTCAGCAAGACAACAATTCGGTGAAAAGACCAAACATTTTCCAGCAACATAACGAATTGGTTTCATTATTCAAGACCACATGCCATCTGAAACCAACAAAATTGTCATCAGAGCCGATAAAACGCCTGTAGGACAACACGCAAGATGTTTTAATGCGCCAACAATTGATGAATTCGCTATTGTCACCGTGGGTGAAAATTTACAAAACCGAGACATTGTTTTACTTCGGCGGACCGATCAACGGTTACAATATCCTATCTTAATTTGGCAAGGTGAAGATGGTTATCATTTTTCAATCAAGATGATAAATTTACTACCATAATCACAACGATACTTTATCTTATTAACACAAAATATTTTTTACAGGCGCCAAAACTAAGAAAAAAGTTAGTTCAATAAATTATTATTCATAAAGAGTTAACGACTGATGGTTTGAGAAATTGAGGACAATCACATCTTCAAATGTCGGCGTCTATTTCACCAATATGCTGTGGATATATCCGTCTAAGTGGAAACAGAGCTATTAACATTTATCAGGTTGAACTAGGCAAAACTTCGTTCCGAGGAATACATTCATCTTCGGGATGCCATCAATGCTGACGGAAATGAATAGAATGTCGGCAGAGTGACAATTCTCCCTAACATACGTGAGAAGTCCGTGACATATGCATGAATACGATCAAGATACCGTATGTACGTCATTATGAAATCCACAGTGGACAGAAATTCGGAAGAATTATTTCCTGACCTATTGATCGCCATGACATCACCGTAAGTGTATTCAAAATTATAATCACTCATGGATTTTATTTAAAGTATCGCATGTTCGGCGAGACGCGCTGTTGAATGTATATTCAGTCGAGTGGTAAAAACACCGATTGCCACATACATATATCCTCATTTGGTTGGTTGAAAAAATAAGACCGAATGAAATCGATGATGTGATATCAGCGGATATTCGCGCTAATGATGAAGATCCACTATTACACGAAGTTGTTACAAAAAATATGATTCATGGTTCCTGTGGAATATTAAATCCCAATTCTTCGTACATGGCTGACGGAAAAGTTAGGGCCGGGAGGGGGGACCGGGTTCGTCTATTTAATATATTTTTTATATGAACGCAAAGTTACGATTTCAACACTTTATTAAATGTCCCTGGAGACGTCGCGCTGCGTAGCGCGAACCGCATACATGTTAGATTTTGATCTCTGGAAATGTAAATCTGTATAAATTATATATCATCGAACTTCTATGTAGCCTATAGCACCATTACCGTTTAATCACCGTTATGTTATGCTCATCAAACCATTACAAGTAATATCAGCTTTCCAATCAATTCAAACATCGTTCCAATTAGAAAATTTAACTTCCTCATCCTTTTTATACTATAATAATATGTATACTAAAGCGAGTGTATTTCACCCTTCACATCGTAAATTCATCGACCCAGAACAATTCTAATATATATGAATATGTTTATGAAAAAATCAAAAACAGGAAGAAATTATTTGTCATGTGATTCCTTTTTTAACAATATTCCTTTAAGAATATGTACATACGTATATGTATATCCAACGAGGAAACAACAACAAATCGTAAAAGATCTAATAAAATACAAAACAAAAGTGAAATTAAAGGAAGTGACCATCAAGAATGAAAAGGAATACCAGACGCAACGATCAAAAAAAAAACAACCTTAATTTGTTTTGTTGTTGTTGTTTTTATAATATGTATGTACATAGTTTTATGTTTATTTTGAGTTTCCGGTCAATGTCATTTCATTCTATAACTAAAGTTATGTTGTAATGTGTGTGGGACAATTCAATTGAAAATCTTTAACGATTTTTTTTCTATATGTACGTATGCATATGTAAATTATGATGATTTTTCGGTGAGAATTAATTTGTATTTGTTTTATGCTGTTTAATTTATGTATATGTAATGTTGTATTGGAAGTCACAAGATTATTGATTTTCATTAATAAATACAATATTGAACTAATGATGGTTTAGTTCACTTGTCCCTTTCATTCGGTAGATCGCCCCGATATGAACAAACTGTATATTATATTCTCATAGTTTACCTTAATACACGTACATATATGTATATGTATATACGTACATACTACAAACAACGCGAGATGAAAACAAACTCCGATGATGAGAAAACAAATAAAAATGAAAATAAATAAAAGATTAAGATCATATTGACTTAAGAAGAAAATAAATATTTGTCTTCAAATGAAAACTGTATATATGTATATATACAAATATATGTCTACATATAAGTATGTATATGTATGACCGGATGCTCGTTCGATTGTATTCTTATTGTTCAATAATAATAAATAAATAAATAATCGAATCATCATTCTAGTATTTATAATTATCAATGAATCGGTTTAAGTGTGGGTACCGACTAACCGATCGCCTAATAAAAAATAATCATTTTTTCATTTACGTTTTATATGGCATTTATCATACGATCGACAAACAATTATAACCACTTCTTTAAGATTGTTGTGTTAAGCACTCAACAGGTGTTTTTCATTGTAATTTGTTGGGCAGTGTAAAATATCAAAAAATAAAAATGTATTCACCAAAAAGGCTTTATGAATTATGATGTGCTGTGGGAATTTTTATTTTATTTTATTTTTTTGGTTTGTGTGAAGATTTTATATAACTTTCTTCAAATTAACGTTTCGGTATTTTGTTTTCGTTAGCGCAGATAAGATAGATTGGATTTTTTGTTGTTTTGAATTTTTGTTTACTAAAATTTGCATTGGACCACATTGTTAACCGCAGCCATCAATCAAATGTTTTGAAATGTGTTCGCATCATTTTGTTGAATGCATACATAGAAACTATACAAAATTAGTTTTCTAACTTTATTTTAATTTCTGTGAATAACATCTTTCTTCTAGAGACACTTATTGTCATGAAAAAGAAATAATAACAATAGTATTGAACCGCTGTACCATCAAATAGAATTTCGATAAACTCATTTGAAAAGGATTTTACTAATACTATACTCGTACGCCCTTTTAAAAGTTAATTTTAAATTGTACACAAAGTGATTAATTAGTACCAAAATCGTATAAAATCCAAACAGTAAATAACTAAAAGGATTATTATAGAATACTCGTACGTTAATGGAAAATCATATCTTGCATTATCCAGTGCAATTCAATCAGAAATCAAACTATATATAAGTTAAAATATCGAATTTTAAAATTTAAGGTACTAAAATTAAAACGAAACAATCAATCTAAATCATAGTTCAAATCCAAACTTATTTTCTAAAAATACCAAATATATCAGAAGCTACCTAATTAGATTTTGGTATTAGATTACACCATCTATATTCTCTTACCACATTACCAACATAATAAGTTTCCTAAAGCTTTTATGATGACGCAAGACAATATACCTAATTGTCCTATCTATCAACCGATTAATACGAAAGTAGAATATTTTGGGGACCTTTGAATCATTTCTAGAAGATATTTTGTTATTTCACACGCTTCATTAATCTTTTACGCTGACTGTGAATTTTCATAAGTTAAGTTAGAGTGGCTACCAAGGCACACTTAGACCGGTAATGGTCCATTGTGATACCACAGGATGTTAACCAATCAGAGCTGCTTGGAGCGTAATATATTACACTCTTTTCAGTTTTCATTAAATATTTACCCATATATTTATGCCATCTGCATGCTATAATGCCGGACATGAGCATAGGAAGTGAACTTAAGTCTCTTCCTCCTCCTCATTCATGCAGCTTCTGCAGAAGTCATTTGCTTCTAGACCTAGTCTTCTCGAAGGTACTTCGAGAGGGCAGTGTCCTGTGAGGAACCTCACGACTATTCTTAAATCACGTCGACGTAGGGGGATGAATATTTTGATGCGCTTCAAGTTCAATTTTAGCCATACTGATCGCCTACCTTTGATTAGCCAAGGCAACTAACTCTTTCATAAGTGCTAAAGGCTACCACTTTATGTGTCAACCATGTCAGGACCTCCACAATCGCAATCACCTCCGCTTGGTGCACACTCAGAGATCAGGGAGACTAATGGGAGCTATGAAAAATCCGTGAAAAATTGCATAGCTTCGAATTCTGATAGTGATCCGCTCCTCTAAGAACCTCTTGAAGGACAAATAGTTCAGACGCCTTTCTTGAATCATAAAGTAAGTGTGGTATAGCCGAGATTAGCCATTTCTTTCCCTAGCGACCTACTTTTCGCAAGTGTCTTTTTCTGCTTACCAAAGATATCGACCGGAAGAAGGTAAAACATAACCTCTAAAGCGCGAGTAGGTGTCATCGTCGGCGCCCCGCTTGTAAGCATTCAGACCATCCTTTGCATCTTCTCGATCCTAGTCCTGTATGTTGTTTTTTCAGAGCTGTCCAGCAACACTCACTCCTTGTGGATGAATCTCACAACGTCGTTGGAAAGCCAGTGTACCAGCTCCGGTTTCAAACCCCATTTTTTTTCAATGGCGCTCCTGCCTGAGTACATAACTATGGTAGCCTTGTTTACTTTTCCAAAATTTTAGTCTTACAACTAAGTTTACTGCCCAAGATCACACTCAGCACAGAGTTAACCGTTCTGCTCACAAGCATATGATGGATTAACCTGCTTACAGGGTAGACTACATCGAGGAACAATCCTGCGAAAATTGCCTCTGCCCTCATGTTGTGAAAGGTGCACTCAATATCGAGGAACGCTTCCATACAGAACCCTTGCAAGTATAAAGATTTCTCAATCGTATGTATACATCTATATCAGCCTTTCCGCAGGGTTTTCAACAGAAAGGATAATAGAGTTGTCTTAAGCCACTCTAACCTCCGCCCATTTCGATGGAATATAGACCAGCTTTAAATACCCTTTGAAGATTACCTCCAGCCAGAGGAGGATAGTCAACGAGTTTTTTTGGATTTTGGCTAGTATCATCTTTATCCAGCCCAGCCGATTTATACGGTTTGAAACACTTTAGTGCCTGCATGTTGGATTTTGCTTGCCTGTATGCCTTACCATAAGACAAGCAGCATTAAAATACTGGTTGTAGTCGTTTGTGATAGCCCGCACCATGCAAGTCACTTTATCTACTATGCTAGATTGTTTGATGCGCAAAGCGAGTATCACACCAACCCTTCTTTTTTCTGCTTTGAGGACTAGTTCCATCAGGTTACCAGGCGGAATCCCGGTTCATATAGGCTGATACCAACCAGACTTAACCTGGCTGACCGCAGTTATGTATTGAGAAAGTATATAGGAAAAGGTTTAAGTTATTTTTAATAACTTATTTGTGAATTTAAATAGCTTTACAAAAAATGACAGGGTTAAAGGTCCAGTAATGATGGAGAACACCGATCAGAATGAATTAAAAATTCGCCGATTTGTCCTACAAATTTTAAGAACATTGTAGACCCGTACCAACCCGTACGCTGACACCATTTGAATACAGACATTTTACATCTTTTGAAATCACGTTAATTCTTAATAATACTTTGAATTTAATTCGGCCATAATATCAACTAAAATAAGCGTTGACTATCAACATTTGTTAGTAACATAGTAAATACTAAATGAAAAAAATTGGATTTTGTTGAAAATTATCGGATCTTTGAGAAATTTAAATTTAAATTTGTTCAGTGTTTCGTATTCTTTTCTAAAATTAAATATAGATTTGTGAAACTCAATGCGATGGATGTTCCTGATTGTATAATTCGTGGGGTCTATTTATGACATCGTAACTGGTTCTCAATGTTAATTGATATTATATTTAATATGTTTAACAAATTATTTGGGCGAATCACTCCAGCACTCACTGCAACAAACGGGCTTACGATGCAATACCCACACAAACACACACTAAAAACACCCAACCGTGATATTATTGGTCAAGAATCGAACCCGACATCCTCGAATACCAAAGCAAGGACGCTACTTACTTTGCCAAATAGGACACCAATTCACTTAGTTCGATAAGGTAGCATAGTATCATATAAAACGTTGTACTCATTTTTGATTGCAACCAAAGTCACAATAATAAAGTCACGTTAAACTGACTGCCTGTGCCGACGAAACGTCTGTGACCCTCTATAAAAAGGCGATCAGCTGGCTGGATGAAGTCTGGCCACTTGAATAGTCCCGCCTGCGTGTTGGTGACCCAGAAGTCCAGATCATCCCGGAAGACGCTCGGGAGATACTATCCGTGGAGTCGGAGATGTCAAGCTCGTTGGGGTTGCATTGTGCGCTTCAAATGGACGAACCGCTGTCAGAGGCGGAGTCTGGCACAACAGTGGTGGAGGTATAAGCTCTATCTAATTCTTAAGATTCTTCAGATCCATCACTGTAAAGCCGCCTCGGTGGCCCTTATCTGCTCAAAATGGAATCTGATTCCATTGATGTGGTTCTGGTCCAGGAACCTTGAGGCAGGGGTGACCAGCTCAGTGGTGGAGCTCAGAACTCCCAAATACAAAATATTACACGCGGAAAATAAGCGAGGTGAGTTACTGCTTGATTTTCTTTTAACTACTAACCTAAATATATGTAATATCGGGCGTAAGCCAACCTTTATTACTAAAAATAAACAAGAAGTGCTAGACATCACACCTGTCTCAAATTTTATTAAGTAGAGGGTATTGAACTGGAATGTGTCCGAAGACCATTCCGTTTCTGACCATTGTTATCTCCAGTACGAAGTGGATACAAAACCCACTAGCAAACCGTCCTTCAGAAATAGGAAGAAAACTGATAGGGATTGCATTAAAACCATTCTTGGTAATTCATTACCGGTATCGGTTCCAAACCCACCTGCATCTACACAGGAGCTTGATGTTCCAGTAACCAAGCCATTTGTTGCTTTTAACAAAGATTGTCCTATCAGTAGGCTTTTGGGTAAGAACTCCAAGGTCCTCGTATCAAATGCAGGAGACTGCTCAAGAAAGCGTGCAACACAAATGCTGCTGCAGATTGGGACTGCTTTAAGGAAGTCCTCAAAACCTAGAAGTTCGAGCTAAAAGCAGCCAAAATAAGGGCCTGGAGGGTCTACTGTGGTAATATACAGGAGTCCTCGGAGGCAGCCTGGCTGCGCAAATTATTATGTTCTAGTCCTTCCATCCCGAGCTATCTACAACGACCGGATGGTTCATGGACTTCGTGTAGTGGGAAGTGGGCGGAATATTCTATGGGCAATAAATAGTTATAAGACATACAAGTCGGCAGGCCCTGATGGCATTAGCGGATATCTAGCGAACTATTAACTTAACCCTACCCTGACTGGAAGTTATCTTCAAAGGCAGCTTAGAAATCTGTCACATTCCTAGGAAATGGACTGATGTAAAAGTAATATTTATACCTAAGGCTGGAAAATGCTCTCACTGCTATCCCAAAGACTTTAGGCCTATAGGCTTATCCTCTTTTCTGTTAAAATCACTGGAAAGACAAATTACATTAGAGGCATTAGAGACTCAATTAAGCCGGGCGAGCTGCCGGGATCTCAACACGCATACTGCAAGGGACGATCGGGGAAATAGTTCTCCACTCCCTTATTGGCCCGATTGAGAAATCACTTGAATACAAGGAATATTCAATGGTTACTTTCTTGGATAAAGTCCCCCTCCTTTAGCAACGTCAGACCGGGGGCGATCACTCGGGCCCCTGCGTGCCTGGGGGTAGACACTCAGAGACTGGATAGATCAAATGCTTAGAGGCAGAATCGTAACAGCTCATCTGGGTGGGACCGCACAGCCATCAGATACGTGGGCAGAGGGACACCGCAATGTGAGGTTTTATCCCCCCTTCTGTGGAACTTGGTCATAAATGATCCGTTACTAAACCTGGAAGGACAAGGCTTCAAGGTTTTTGCTTACGCGGATGATGTTGCTATTGCGGTATTCGGTAAATATTCTTGTACGCTGAATGAGCGTATGCAGTGGGCACTCGGCTACCTCTCTGAGTCGGTACGCAGTTGCAAACTCAACACAAACCCACATAGAACGGAGCTGGTCCTCTTTACCAGGAGCACAAACTTTCTCAGTATGAGCCGCCAATATTAAAATGGTACTCGCTTGACCTTTACAAGCGAAACTACTAATGACTACTATTGGACAACAAGCTAAGCTGGAAACCAAACATCTTAGCGAAAGAGTAAAGAAAGCTATTATAGCGCTCTACTCCTGTAAAAATGTCATTAGAAAGAGATGGGGTATGGAGGCACACATAGTACACTGGCTCTACGTCTCATTCTGTGAGGTCAACCTCTCTTTTCGTCTTCCCGACTTTTGCAGTGTTTTTCAAGCTGAACTGACCGCGATAATGGAAGTCATTGAGCAGCCAGGTAGGAAGTCATTGAGCTGCTAATAAAACGCTACAATCATACTCCCTGACGTTGAAAGTAGCCCAGTACTGTCTGGCATCTTTAAATGAGATGGCTGATCAGTTCAACATCCGCTTGACGTGAGTGCCAGGGCACTACAAGATCGCAGGGTATGTAAAAACAGATGAGCTGGCCGCAAGAGCACAGCACGCCTTATATTCCAAAGCAGGCTAGACATAAAGATACCGCTTGCTTCATGTAAACCCAATTTTGCGTCTATGCTAGTCCTTTTGAACCTAACTTATAGATGTCATGTTTGGCAGATTACAATTCTCATTATAAACCAATAATTTAACGGCTTTATTGATGAACAATATCTTAATTAGAGTCATGTTGTTTTCGCCATTGGGAACTAACGAGCAGATAAATGAGTGTTATACTCATTCATAAATATATAACTTATAAATTTATGTATGAATATGATCAATAATTAATAGTTTCAATTTTTAATTTAAAAAAAATCATTCACAACTTTTGTGGTTTAAATTAATGATCCAATTCTTTAGCCTTTGATCAACAAAAACCAAAACCATTTCTTGTGAATTAAAAGAATTTAACGCCTACAATTTATATTGTTTTTTTATCATATAATAATCATCTCTCTCTCTGAAAGAAACCAAAAATCCTAATCCATCCTTGTTTTATCTTTCTCAAGCCTGTTTATTTTTGGTTCATTATATATCTAAAACTATAATATGTATAAGTATTTCGATTCCCATTCAAAACTAAAAAAAAAAAATTTAATTTAATATTTTCTTCCTACTTTTTCCCATCATTCATAACAGTGCACATCAAGATCACCAGAAGAAGAATATATCCATGAAACCAAAAAGAATTTTTATCAAAATCTCAAAGAAGAAGAAAACGAAAATAAATAAGAAATACACTAAAAAGAAAACCAATTTGGATAATCTTTTCTTCTTGTATATGTATATAGAGTTTATTTTGTATATGCATTTTTTTTTTGTTTGATAAGTATCTTTATCTCGCGAGAATTGAACATAAGAAAATGTATTTTTTTATTTTATAAGTTTCATGTTTATAGCTCAGATTTTTTTTTTTTAAATTGTCTTGATTTGATTCATTCTTCGTGTTTCTTCTTTCTTTTATGCATATGTACACAAAACGAGAAGACCTACCTGTATCTGTTGCTATTGTTGCGTTCTTCGTTTAAAATGATTTATTTGTGCTTCTGAAGAAGATCAGTTCAATACGCGACGCAACTCAAAAAGAATAAAATGGAAAATAAATTAAATTAATAAGACACAATTAAGATAGCTTTTTTCACAAATGGAAAGCGCTTTTATGATAATTGATCAGTGTATTTAGATAGTATACATACATATATAGAGGAGAGAAATGATTATGTCTAAAGATAGAATTGATTGCAGACAATTTATTGGAAGTATGGACATTTAGCATGCTTTATTGATTAGTCAAACTCTGTAAAACTTATTTATATATTAACTTTCAACATTTATAATGAATAACTCAAGCTGAATGATAGTTTGGGCTAAACCTATACATATACAGCGATTATAGCCCAACTAAATGTATACATTAAGCGCATATATGTACGCAGAAAAGATTATGAAGAATAAAGCAAAGGCACATGCAGTTATGTAGAATGGATTTTTCTAACTCTGATTACGATCGGGAATGAAAATGAAACCACTGTTACATGAACCACAGAAAAAAATGCATGTCAAGTAGTACTGGCTGACATGATAAATATATTTGTTTTGTCGTGTGTTATAAGTATATAGACGCCAAACCAAATCGCGAAATAGTCATAATTATAGTCATAATGGATGGACATCGAACCTGCAGAACAAAGCGATTCCAAATCAGCTCAAATTCAAATTAACCTGAGTTATATTTAAATTTTTGTCGGTTATACAGTGATCTTGATAAAGAAGTTTCTTCATACACAGTATGTGCAGGAAATGTGCAGCTTTTAATATGTTTTTAGTATTTGGTATATACAGCCAATTTTGGAATTTTATTAAATCTATTAAACTTGGTAGTAAAATATGTAAAAAATATGCTGCCAATGAAAATATTAATTGAAAAACCAAAATTGAGGTGCAAGCATATTCAATACGTAATCATGGTATATGTAAACTATCTTGTGTGAGAAATTTGAAATATCTTGACAACATGAAAAGAAAAATTGTTTATGTCGCTCTAATTGGTTATGTTCTGTATAGTTTCTTCTATATTGAAGTTGGGAGAAGAAGCAAGGCAAGAGTGTAACATTCAATTGAAAAATTATATATTTTCTTGATCACTATATAAAATAAATTGCCGTCATTTCGTTTAAAATCGCAGAATCCTCTAAATATAAACTATTTTAAATGTTTAATTTTGACATGCACAATAATGCATGATCGATAATGATCTGGATATAAGTGATTCTTGAAATTACCCAACTAATTTGAATACATTTTGTAAAATTTGATAATTTATCAAATTCTGAAATTTTTATTATAAATGTTTTCCAATGGTAAATAAAACTCTAAATTATTAAAAAATGTACATTACAAGACATTTTAATTTTTGATTGTAAAATTGACAAATTTTAAACAATTTAGTGATTGAAAATCAATTTGGATATACATATGTACATAATAAATGTAGATATACATATGTATGTAGGTACAATATATTTCAGGAATTTTTTCAAACTTTTTTTTCGAAATCCTAAATTGTAAATTCTGAAATTTATTTGTTTAGTTGTTGGATTCTACGATCATAATCTAAATGTTTTAATTAAATTCTAAACTTTTCCGAATAATAATGAACTTATAAAAATCTGAAATGTTATCCATTCATCAAATTTTATGAGATCATATACTGCGTGTTATTGAACTCTACGTGCCTAATTCGAACAGAGCACCAAGTATTCATCCTCCATGGTTTGATGATCGACTAATAAACCTAAAATACCGGAAGGTCTATACAAAAATGATGAAATCTAGTTTTGGAAATTAACAAGCTGTACTTTTTACAACTCAGTGAGTAATTCGATGTATATTTCAAACCATATCAAGACGGCATTCAAGGAAAAATTAAAGAAAATCCTAAACAATTTTGAAAATAATTTAGGTTGAAACATGAAATCGAAGGATTCCCTGCTAATATGATTTACAATAATATCCTGGAATGCCAAAGAGATACCGGACATGTTATATATTCTGTCTATAGACCAAACGATAGCACGGGGTACATCGATGAAATAAGTAATAATAACGTATCTATTACTCATCCAGTCATATCGGATTATAACATTCTAATAGCTTTGAAGGATTTTGGAAATGGCTGTGAACCGGATTATATACCCTCTTCTATGCTAAAAATGTCTGGTAGTATTTTGGTTCATCTGTTGTGCAAACTGTTCAATCACTCTTTGACCATTGGTGTATTTCCTAATAAGTGGAAAATCTCAAAGATAACACCAATTTTTAAATCGGGCAAACGTGATGACGTCATATGTTATAGGGAAGTATCAACTTCATCATCAATTCCCAAATTATTTGACTTGGTTATATGCGATGCGTTCAAATCCACATTAATTTTCAGATTTTAAGGCATTTGATTCTATCTGTCTCTCTATCTTACGGCGCTCGAAAGTCTATTTGCATTAGGATTATCTATATGAAATACATTAATAAGTTCAAGTCGCATCTAACTAATCGTCGGCAATATATGTCAATTGATAATAAGAAATCCAAATCTTATGTGAGTGACATCTGGGCATATTCCAATATTTGCAGAAAAATCTTTCATACAATTGAACAAATGTGTGATGTTAACAAACTACAAGATGATCTCAATCGACTTGGTGAGTGGAGCGATCAAAACTAATTGCAATAAAGTATCAAGAAATGCAAAATTATGTCGTATCACCGTAAGAAGAATCCAATGGTTACCGCATATAAAATAAATGGCAAAGAAATTCTAAGAGTATACTTAAGATTACTTATGGGTAGGACGTTTGTTGAGAATATCACTTTTAACAGGCATATCGATATTTATTTATTTATTTAGATAGCTCTATTGCTAAAGCGTATTGACCATGATTGGCTTCGACAAACTATGGACAAGAGATTTCAAGGATTTACACGCTTTTTATATATTATATTTCGCTTCTTTGAGATCTCAGGTGAAATATACTGTGGTGGTCTGGTATTTTTACGATGCTGTACACACCAAAAGAATCGAAAGTAAACAAAAAAAAAATTTTAATTCTGACAACTTCAATTTTGAAGACAACTATATTTTAGTTCTTTTATTTAAATTTCCATCAATTTGAAATTTTTAATTTGTTTAATAATCTATATTTTTGTTAGATTAGATAAAATTTTCTTTCTTATATGTCAAATCATAAATTTAATTTACTAAGTCGATTTGTTTTTTTAATAAATAAGAAAGTAAATAAATGAACATGAAACGTCGCAATATCCTTTACCGAATAAATAATGACGACCATGTCATTAGGGCCAGTTTACAATGCAATTGACAGGCCATGTTAATTTTACGCACAGGTTATTATTGCTAACAATTGTATGCCCGCAATAGATGATTAAATAGTTTGGTTATTGTCGCCATTGCCCATAGTATAGCCATCTTGATAAAAAAGATTATCTACCAAACCATTAGTGTATATGTATTCCGGCTTTACCGTATATTATGCACATAATTTAGAAAAAACATGTCGCACCAAATATTTATTAATGTTGTGAAATGTTGAATAAATAAAAATCGTTGATCCGTACATGCTTGTGATAAAAATTTACAAATGCGCATGCGAGGGGCATCAGCTCTATATTATACAATACATGAGTTGAAAATATTAGAAAATTAAAAAAAACGATGACATTTTAAAAACCATATGGCTTTGCAATATATGTATACTCCGCACTACTTATTCATTTAAATCGAAATTTATGTGAGAAAAATTGTACACTATAATTTTCGGTGCAATATGTCATCATGAAACTCGCGTGGGAGAATATTCTGGTCAATACTCATTTACATATTTGTATAGGCTATATGTATATATAATCGAAAGGCACACGTGCGATCACTTCTTTTAAATAATTAAGAATAATTTCTTACCGTGAAAAAATCACCCTTAAATCAGTCTCTTACCAGATACAGCTATTATAGTTTCTATATATAAGAGTTTATAAAAACTAATAAAATTAAAGCAGTTTTGTTCAATCCCATAGACATACTTTAAATTCGATTGTATATATAAGCAGGCAGCAATCTCCCCATTCATTTACAAATCACGTGAGTAGACTAGAATTCACGTGAGCTTCCATACTTCTCAAATATACATATATGTATATACAAATATTTTTTGTTGTTGGTCTTTCTATTGTTAATCAAATGTCACCCTAATTTTTATCGAAAAAATATAAAATAAGATTTCTGAAGATTTTTGAAATTGATTTTCTTATGTTTTATTTCATTTGCTATAAAAACTTAATATATAAAGGGGGAAAGAGATAGACAAAAAGTCACACGACCAGGTGACTGCAATATCTCTTCGGTTTTTATGGGAATACAAAAACCTTATAAGACGGTCAGTTATATACATATATACGAAAGCTTAAATTACTTACATATATAAATTCTTTCTTCCATCTGCAATCAATATAATTGTTAATTGTAATTAAAGAAATGAAAAATAGATATAGGGTGATTTTTTTTTTAAAACTTACCCCTATTCGAATTTTCATTTCTTGAACACGAATTATATATAGCACACCTTGAAAATTTTCCCAGGATTCCTGTACATGCGTTTGCTTGCGCGTTTAGTTATTTTGAAAAAATTATTATTTTGGGTATGTTGGAAGAATTGAAAATTATGAGTTGTTATTATGGACTATTTACATTACATTTATAATACATATACTAACTATATTGTTTGTATTTATGAAATTTTTTATGAAAAATTATACGAAACACATGAGGCAGGACGGCATCTAAGGATTATATAATATATATATATATATATATATATATATATATATATATATATATATATATATATATATATATATACATATATATATATATATATATATATATATATATATATATATATATATGTAGGAAATTTTGAAAGAAGGGTTGTTGTTCCTTCGTCTACCGAGTATTTTATTGGTTTTCCTTATAGAGTTGATTTTCAATATATGTATCTGTGATTAATTTAAAACTAACGGAAAGTTGGAGCGGATCTTGATGCTATACAAATATACTTTTACATTCAAAATGTAGTTTGGATGGGTTTACAAATTCTAGACTTTATTTGAATTATTTGACTCAACGATGTACCTATCAATTTAATTTTCTATTCCGAATAACTTTAGTATTATTATTAACATTAATATCTTATTAAAAATGATCAACACAACTAATATTGCAACTTTTGCACCACACTGGATTGTATAAAGATATATAAAGTTATAGTTATTGCACTTCCAGAAATTCCCACTACAAAAATTCAAGAATTTTAATCACTTGATGCTCGTAGTATATGTATAGAGGTATTCATGAAATATTGCTCTAGAATGTCTGCCAAAATTGTATATCATTGATACCAAATACCATTCCATGTGAGATATCATCAAAATGATTATTTTAGAAACTCTATATCATTAAGAAATAACTAATACTGTATACATTTAATGGAGTATCGTAGATTTTGATACAACAAAATATTGTTTAAATCAACAAATTGAAAATTTGACCATAATCCCCTCCTATATAGTTTGATCACGATTTACTACAAATATTTATTTGTCACCGAGATTTTATTTTTAACACCAGAAAAGTTCCGGTAAAATAAAAAAGCTGCCGAAAATTATACCGGTAGTGAAAAATTATGATTTAAATCACTAAAGTCAAATCTTAGCTGAAGTTAAGGAACAGAATATAAGCTACCTTATGTATATGTATTTAAGACTAAAATTAAGCTAAAATATTTCTACTCTATTTTAACACAAAATTTATATTTAATTTCAGCTTTGAATTAATTAAATAAAATGCTATAGGTTTTATGTAAGTTTTTGAATTTATTTTGTTCTGATCTCCATCGTTTAAAACTTGAGTTTGATTTATTTGTAGTTTTGAGTTATCTGCTACCTTTCTCCTATCCCGTGATAAATTTCTTGAATTTCTTCGATTCCACAAATTTACCAAGATATTTTTTATGAATGTCTGATTCAAATCATTATTTCCTGGAAATATATTTAATTTTATGTTTAAAAATATTATTTCAGCCATTAATTCAAGAAGTATCGAAAACCAAATTCAAAAAAATAAATCATACTGCAACTAACCAATTCGGCATAGACACTACAAGGTTCTTTCTTTTGGGGCCACTCAATTTTAACCCAAGTCTCCATACAGCCGGTTCAAAATCTTCTTTCTGCAAGAATGCTCCTCCTCCTATCTGTTTGTTGGTAAAGCTCACAAAAGCTCGATTGGGTTAAGAAGATCGGGACTCTACAGCCTTAACATTTCGACGAATAATCTCAATAAGAATAAAATATCCATTTTCGTCATATCGTCAATAAATTATTTTTTACCAACTCTGTTCCAGCTCGTAGAAGCCCAAAACATCATGTTACACCTTTATTAAGATGCTTCGCCTGGTTTCCGTTAGACATACATACTCGTATATATTGAAAACCATCAGAACATTTGAGATTACAAATTTCAACTCATCTGACCATAAAACATTTATGCAGAATGTAATGGGCATTTTTGCATACTTTTTAGAAAGGATGTTTTCCTGACCATTGTTGCAATGTAGAGCGGCCTATAGTCAGATATTCGAAGTCCGTGCGAATCGAAAAAATCGATTTATTTCAACATTTATCGATATTATAGATCTATCCATTTTATTTTGAATTTTTTGAATATCGATTAAACAATTGCAAAAGAAATGTTGGTTAATTCTTTCACTTTTCTGCAGG
This sequence comes from Tipula unca, assembly GCA_951394425.1. NCBI lineage: Eukaryota > Metazoa > Arthropoda > Insecta > Diptera > Tipulidae > Tipula > Tipula unca. Next base: position 129,872,633 of record OX596380.1, read on the forward strand.
AGTATCCTTTTGTTTTACGAGATCCACTAAGTTTCTGGAATACTCATTGAAATTGGTTTTAGCCGACATGTTTTAACAAATTTTCAAAAAAATAAATTATTTTAAGTTCTAATTAAATTAGTTCTAGAATAAAATTCACAATCATAACCATGTGTTTTACCGAGGAGGCTTTCTTAAGGGTATTTTTTGTTTGATAATGTTGATTTCCGTGTAACACAAAAATAACGAGAGCACAGTAATTTATGGTAGTTCAGAAAAGTGAGCCCAGTGAACGGAGGAGAAATAATCAGAACGCACACTAAACATAAAGTCAAAGTTTGGCGGACGACATAACTTTAAATACATACTTTTTTAACATATCGAAAGCAATCATGTATATTATAGAAAATGGATAAACGTTGCGAGCTAAACTCAGAGCGGACGGAACGGATACATCATGTTTGAATCTTAATACTAAATAGTTGATTGTATGATTTATTTTTTTGACTATTAAATGTATGTAAATAGCTTTAATTAATGGTAAAACTACATAAGTCAGGGCCTATTCAAATGGTTTTTTTATGAACGTTCGAGTTGATAATTATGTTACATGTAATCATGTATTCAAAACAAAAGCGGTACCATGGTAGACATCGTTGCTGTCGTTGCTTGATATAATATGCAATTCATTTAAAGCAGCGGTCCCTAGATACAAATTACTATATGACAAGATGGATTTATGGCAGAAAGATCTATACTAAAACCAATCTTATTGAGTTCACCAACAACAATATTAAGATATTGAAAATCACAAGCAGGTGAATGTGATGTATACAAACTTTGCCAAAGCCTTTGGCTCGATCAGTCATTGCAAAACATTACAATTTTTGGTATCAATTTGGCTTTTCCAGCGTTTTCGTGAACTAGTTTAAATCTTACCTAAACAGCCCCACTCAATATGTTGAAATCGGAAAAAAGATCCAAATTAATTGAAGTTTCTTCTGGCGTACCACACAGTTGGCTCTTGGATCTTCATAATTTCCATCAATGGAGTAACTAATGTTATACAGAATTCCATGGTTTTAATGTCCGCAGACAACTTTAAAATCTACAAAGCCGCGAGAAATATCGACGAAACCATTAAGGTGCAAACTGACATTGACAATCTGGTAACCTGGTGTGAATCAAGCCTGCTTTATCTGAATAATAAATGTACATTCCATCGAAAAGTAAATTGTGTCGAACAACAGTTATATGGTACCATTTTACAAAAAGTATTCGAAACAAAAGGCTTAGGGGTTACTTTTATTGGAAACATGTGCTACACAAAACACATCGAACAGGGCCCTTGCCAAACGGTGGATCTGTGATATTGACAATTAAAATCTCAAGTAGAATATGCAGCCAATGTTTGGAATACCACTTATGACTTATACATTCACATACTTGAAAACGTTCAGAAAAAATGTATACGATAGATAACCTAGACGATTGGCCGTACAACCACGAGGTACAATATTATCTAAATATAAAACGACTGGATGTGAAACATATAAAAAGACAACATTAAAAAATAGACAGGAACTCCAAAATAGTGCGTTTGCTGGCAACATCTTACTTCATCATATCGCAAAAACATACTGGGACATATTAAATTAAAGGCACCTAACAGAAATTTACGAGGCCACGATTTGCTACATCTAGATTTCCACAGAACAAATTATGGTGATAATGAGCTTATAAACATCTTCTGTCCAGAAATATATACATACGATAGATAATAATAATAAATAATTTTTAAAATGGCATTACTGGTGTCAACAATTTGACTTCACCGGTCTCGATCCTGGGCTTGGTCTTTATACTGTCTTAGACAATCTGAAGAAGCCAAGTCGTTATCTTTACCGTGAGCTATCGTCGGCTGCAACGGCGTCTACGCCTACCATACCCATCATACTCGCTTAGATCTTACTTCATGCACAATATCGGAGATCTTTATCGGATCTCTCATCTCGATATTGTACAGATCTCGATATGTATTACATACTTCGCGTTGTGGGCCGTAAATCACACGCATGATTCTACTCTAAAATGTAAGGAGCCATCTCTCATACTCTTCAAAATAATTTCAAAACATTTTAAATAATATCTATTGTTTGTATATGTATAGATAAATATACATACTATCAAAACGATAAAAGTTATGATATATAAAACCTATTACCAGTGAGCAACATGCAACAAGTAACCGACTATTAAATTTCCTCCTAAAATATAATTACGAATCATTTAAACTAACTTGTTTCCAATGAACTCAGATCAGTCCACAATGACCTACATCAATATAATATAAATATATGTATACACTATACACACATAAATCATTCAAAATAACTATTTTAATAAACTTACCGTATACATATATTAGTCATTAACAAAAATACATATTGGTATAGTAAATTATATAATCCCAATTTAACGTACGTTATAATCACGCTTTTTAAAAAACACGAAATCAAAATACTAAGTATTCATTCATGTCGTCATTTCAGTAAACAAACAAATCACAAAAAATACCGTCATTTTTGTGTAACTCACCAAAACGATACCACAAGTCATTCATCGTTTAAAAAAATTATTTAATTATCTATATGTATTTAACACAAAATATCGTCACCGATAAAAAATTTAAACAATTTTAAATTTCTCAAAACTCTCGATCTGTGTGCTGTGCTTTTTATTTTACACATATATTAAATCCAGTTTCTCAGTCGTCATACGATGAATATGTAAATTAATATAAACATTTCTTAAAAGATCATAAGAAAATGAAATGATGCAAAAGAAGCACGACAAAAAAAACATATTTGCCAAAATTAAAAATTCACCTATCGCTAATGAAGTAAACGCGTCATACATACTTTATTATAGTTTGATCAAATCATCCCCTTTTTATGATATGTACATAATATGTATGTGTATGTATTTAATATTTATTGTGTTCAAAAGGAAAAATGTAAACATAACATACATATGACAACAACAACACCGTTGTTAAGTTTCAGTTCAATATACAAATACATGGGAATTTTTATTTAAAAATTTTTTGAATGATCTTTTTTTTGTTATGGGTAAATTCATTTTTGTTGTTGTTCTATATGACGGCGAGTTATGACGGCTAGTGACATTTGATGTACATACTACATAATATGTATCGTGTTTACGATTATTTCTCCTCCGTGCCTATAAAAATTATAAATGAAACGTAATACGCAAAACAAAATATAGAGTGACGTACAACTGGGCAGTAAACTAAATCTACTTTTTTACTGCACACAAGCCTAAAAGAAATCGATGACTCAGACAGACCAGACCACTCGTCAATTTTCCTAATTATGCGATATCTTTCTTTTTCCTACAGTTTTGTGTTATGTAGTACAAAATTTTTAATGATTGCCGCAGAAACCAGTAATAACAGAATATAATCTCGGCGCGAAGAAGTTTCTTGATTACCTACGTTTGGTCAAGCTATATAGTTGTACTCAGATTTCAAAGAGTTATGACATCACAAATTTTCTTGTTATACTTCACTTAAATATAATTACTATTTTATAACCCTGTTTCGATCCCCTAAACCTACAATAAAATAAAACCGAAAATTCTTATGCATCATTTTATGTGTACGAATGAATAGTAATCCAAGGAATGAATGAAACAACATAATATGAAGGTCGTGATGATAGTTTTAACTTGCACTGCTTGTATTCGTACAATCGTACGTAAAAATACGATCGAAGGGGAAATATAACTAACCATATTTCATGTTTGCTTTGATCGCATATTTTGCTTATGATAACAAAAACAAAACTTTATATAGTTTTATATAGTGGTGGGGATATTTTTGTTTATTCATAAAATTCCCATAGAAAAGAAAGATCTTTTAAGTTTTTAGCTTATTTAATCGGTTTCGGTATTTTGATGCAGATCGATCTTGTCTGTAGAGTCAACAAAAAAATAAAAATATTAAATTAAAAGTTTTAAAAAAGTGTTACTATTACTAGTTTATTCAACTATTTACTTTATGTATATATATATATATTGGACCTTGGATTGGATTAAGTGTTTTGGAATATTTATGTTCAAGTGCTAAATAATAAAAGTGTTTTATTTATTAAAGAAAACAGTGAAAATTTGTGTTCAGTGTAAAAAGTAGTTGTGTGAAAATGCCATATCAAGAAGAAAATTGTGATATGAACAGTGTTAATCTTAATAATAATAATAATGGAATTATGAATAATAATATAAGTAATAGTGATTCAGGAAATCCTCAAATTCCATTACTACCACCGCCGCCCCAGGCAATCGGAATGACTAAAGCTGAAATACGAAAGGTAGTTTAAAAAATTAAATTTTTTTGCGTACCTGCGGGACCCAATTTGCTAACGGATTGTTTTCTTATCTTTTTGCAGAGTAATAAACCAATCATGGAGAAAAAACGTCGTGCCAGAATAAATCACTGTCTCAATGAATTAAAAACGTTGATTCTTGAAGCAATGAGAAAAGACGTAAGTCTCCCCAATATACTTTTTTCTTTTTTTTTTGTCAAATGCTATAATATTTCAACGAACTGAAATAATAAAAAAATAAAATATAAAAAAAATTCTTAAAAAGTTTTGTCGTTCCCACGCTTTTAAACAATACAGTGTTTTGTATTTTTTTATTGATCGCGCGATGACTTTTTGTGTTGTTGTATTTTCATTTTATTATATAATTATATCAATTCATGTGTGTTATCATAATATGTTTTATAGTCGATGTCAAAATGATGAATTTAAGAAGGAACGTGACTTTGATTGCGATATCTAATCTATATAAAATGATATAGGATGTGGTTTTATATATGTACAAATGTAAATTTATCGATATTTTGGTATATCGTTTTGGAAATACATATAAAATTTAAAAGAACGACAATCATTCATATAATATATATGGAAATCGTAATATGTTCACACGATCACAAAAGAAGATGGATCAAATTACAAAAATCTTCTTACTTTGATTTTATTTTGTTAAACTCTTCTTAAACACAACACAAAATGGTATTAGTTACAGGTCATTAAAATTCCGGTAAAATCGTTTAGTCTGTAAAATCCATCAACAATATAAAAATATAAGAGAAAAGAGAATTCTGTGGTCAAGGATGCGTGGGAAATTAAAATTTTTTTTTTTCATTTCTTTCTTCCACATTATAACAATACATAAAAGCAAATAACAACACAAGAAGCCGTTTATAATTGCTTAAATTTTTCATTTTTTTATATTTTTTGATATTAATTGCGATTGACTCTTAATCTAACATCCGATTTTTCTTTTTTGTATATTTACAGCCCGCCCGTCACACAAAATTAGAAAAAGCGGATATACTTGAAATGACCGTAAAACATTTACAATCGATACAAAGACAACAATTAGTTATGGCGGTATCAACGGATCCAACCGTGATTCATAAATTTAAATCGGGTTTTGTTGATTGTGCCGAAGAAGTTAATCGTTATATATCACAAATGGAAGGATTAGAAGTGCCGGTAAAACAACGATTAATGAATCATCTGAATAATTGTGTGAATGGATTACAACAAATATCGCCATTTAATTTTGGGTCCGGTTTCGTTGGAAGTGCAGGCCCTCTAGCTCAGCATCATATTCCACAACCGATCGCTTTACAACAAGATATCAATAATAATACGAATGGAGGTCGCATACAAATGGGAGGAAATCAATTTATACCGACCCGATTACCAACTGGAGAATTAGCGCTTGTTGTCCCAAACAGTAATAATCTTCCATTTTTCTCAGCATCTAATTTGAATGCAACACCAACTATCGATATAAATGCATCGTATCCTAGATTATCGGCTTTCAATGCGGTGAATAAAAATTTATCGCGTCCCGTCGGAACCAGTCCACCGCTAAGCCCGATCTCATCAATTTCAAGTATGGGAGATGATTCATCTCCGCCAACTGAATATAATATACTTCCAAATGCCACTACTCCACCGCTACAACTGCAATCGAATCAATCGTTATTCAGCGCATTTCCTACACCGCCAAGTGGTAACAATAGCTTTAAAAATACTCTACAACAACCTCATATAACATCGACCACAGAAACACCAAAGTCAAACACCAATCTACTTCTACCGACTGTGATCAATGAACAACCAAATCTAGTAAATGTGATCAACTCGAAAAAACGTGCATACCCGGTCGACTTGACTGATACGATACGCGAAGAGAAAATTCTGAAAATTAGTTGTAGTCCCAGTGACCATGGGAATAATAACAACAATGATAGTTTGCACGAGAATAACAATTTAAATGAACATCACAATCGACCAGCACATAGCCCAAACGAAAATATGTGGCGACCATGGTGAATCTCCTGGAATTAATTCCCCGAATACATCCGAATGATTATTTTAAGTGTACTTAAATTTCGATTTTTAAAAATGTTTTATTAGCTTTTGTCGTAAGTTAGCTGTGATTTTATCGTTTAAGAATTTATTATTAGGATTACTATTATCATTATCATTAAAGTTTTTTGTTTATTTCATTATTACAAAATTTAAATATTTTACTGTGAATTACGAGTAATAAGTTGTTTTTGTTTATTTGAAATTATAATACATATTGTGAAATTGAAAAAAATATTGATAATCAAAATTGCATTGCGCATATATATACATATATTCATTGATTGAATTTAGAAGAAATATAAAAATATTATGAAAGATACAAAAAAAACTTGAGTCAAGTTCGAGTACTGCTTATTCTTTTGGAACCTTCATTTACTAAATAATAATTGAGAAGTAGTCATCATAATGTCTTGTTCAAAAGATGATGATCTAAATTTCATTTTCCAGAGTTTCGTGTATGAAGATTTTCCAACATATTTCTCATATAATCCCACAATTACTACCTTAGGTAATTCCAAAAATTAACAAGTACATATATCCATATTAACAAAATTTGCAGAAAATCCCGGGCGCATTTTCTTGAATTTTTTCAAAGTTTCATGTAAAATTGATTTTGTATTAATATATTTCGATGAGTCTACGTTTTTATAGATTTCCCTCAATTGAATTTTATTTTAAAAACTCGAATTTATGATTTTATAAAATCTATTAACAATCTATTTTTCAATTAAAGTCTTATAGAAGTATTATATTGTTATAAACCTTAATATTGTTTATGATCTATTTAAGGATTCTGCAAATGGTTGTTTCTCTTTTGAGGAAGAGGAGAAAGAAGATCAAGTTTTGAATTATCTATATAAAATGAGCATGGAGACATAAATAATTCAAAAGGTTTTGTAACATCTCGGTCACGGATGAACCTAAATTTAAATTTATATCCAATCTTTTTAGTTCATCTTAAATAAATTTGAAAAAAAGAATAGAAAGATAGGCTGTCAAAATTGAGAAGGTAGGTGCAGATATTCCTAAACATTTTTCGAAACCACATTAATAGGCCTATTGCCTATTTACAAAGTTCTTATTACCAAAGCCTGGCGTTACCAAGAGTGTAATTCTGTTACGTACAATCCCGCTTCGTTAACCTCATATATCTATATTCGATGTCTATATACTCAAGCGATGAACCTTAATTTAATAACTAATAAAATCCTCTTGAGGTTGATTTACTGACTAATTCTTTCTAACTATGCACAGAAATTGGGGATAGCCTTATTCAATACGTTACCTCCGGTTATCCGTTAATAACTTCGGATGTCAAAAAGTTTAAGGGAAATTTTGCATTTTAGTAAGTACGAGCCCAGAATCCCAGATCGATAAAAGTTCATCTATCTAGTCGTCATCCATAGCCTTTAAATCCCAAAGTCTGAAAATAATACGATTAATATTCGTATGTATCATCGTTGGTATTTTGTACATATATATTAACACTAATATTTAATGATCTATATTCCTGTAAGCTGGTTTAAGAAGCTTGCAAATGTTACAACCTCAGGCTGAATCGATTGCAGAGATCTTCAAGCATTAATACATTTCATTTTATATTAAATAGCGAGCTTAATATAATTTTGTATACTGTAGTACTAACTACATAGGGAAGTCATAGATATGTTGATTATCATTCTGATCGAAATCATGGATAAAATATTTTGCAAACCGACCCTGTGGCGATTCGAACAGTTATACTGTTATACCAACTATATCAAATCTTGGACTCTTTAATCCATTTTTTTGATAAATTCTACATATGATTATCATAATGAAATCGAAGGTGGCCTCAAGTCTCTTATTTTGGGATGAAATTTTTCTAATTGTGTCAAACAAGTGTCGATTTGAACTGCAAATAAACAATTTACGATCAGTGTAACAATTTCGAAAGAATGAATAATTTCCATGCCATGTTGTTGCATTTCTTAGCCATCATAAATCTTTTGGAAATTTACCATAACCTCCAAATATGTTTTTATATGACTTAAAGCATAATGAATTATTTGTTAGCCAGCCTGTATAGGTGCCTTCGTCACCCTGTACATTCTTTTTACTTTATAATTTTAATCATACAGCATCAGCAATTTGAATTTTGCTGGATTTTATTGTCTGAAGTATTAACTGTCGAAATAAGATTAATCGAGTTTGTTTTGAAGATTGGTAAATTACTTTGAAAAAGGGTTATTTTATTTTTAAAATTTATTTAAAATTCGTTAATTTGTTTCGATAATCTGTTAATTCCATTAAAATATACATTAATATGGTTTGACATTTATATTTCTAAGTTTAGCTTAAAAACATTTAGCTGACTTGACACAAGTATAATTGCTCCGAACATTAGAGTAGTCTGAGATCCAGTAATGTGTAATATCATAACTAAATGCTTCAAATCCCAGACGTTGAATTGTATTCGATTTCTTGTTTCACTACAAAACGCGATCAGAATGGGCCGAAATACTGCGATTTAAACTCAATGCGCTACAGTTTATGGACTAGGGCCAAAAAAGTTATTTGGAAAAAATCTAAAAAATAATTTGCAAAATATTTTTGGATGAAGCGAATATATCCAAATTGGAAGAGATTAGATTAAAAGTTGTTTAATTTCATATGGAATGGCTGTATTATATTTTAATCTACGGTTGTACTATAATTGGAATTATAAGTTGTTTGTGGTTAGTTTAGTTTAAGTTTATTATAAAAGAAAATCTCATATATATTTTACATGCGCATCTGTTGCTTGTGACAATTGATTTATAAATTTTAGCATTACTCATTTATACACGATAACGATACTAAATGGTAATTCCAAATTCCAACATTAATAATTATCAAATTAAACGTACATTCTTTTATAACATTACTCACAGATTTTGGTTAGCAATTTATACATTCTATCGGTTTCTCATCTAATTTTCCTTGACGTATGAATTACTCAACGTCCATATTCACCATATATAAAAATGAGTATGCATGTGTAAATAACATGAGATACCGATATCTGGGTTTTATGGTTTCTTAAAAATTATGAGTTGATTACGAAAGCCTGGTTTCGAAAGTCAGATTTCACAACCCTGGTTCCATAAACCAGGTTTTCAAAATCGAAATTTTCCAAGTTTTGGGCCCCCGGAGTAATAAAAACATTGTTTTTAAAACCAAATTTCAAAACTAAAATTTTAAAATAATGATAAAGCAAGAGCTTCAAAAATAAGATCCAATAAGAAAAGCTAAACTTTTCATATCTTTGCAAATTATACAATGTATTCCGGGCATTCTCCTAAATTTTATTATTTGATTATTCCCCAAAATTATAATATTTGATTATCCACCAAAATTATTTGAGTATTCCTCTCAACATATATATTTTCTGTTTTAATCATTCTCACGCATTTGAAAAAAGAATTTTTCAAGTAAATTCCAATTTAAAAACAGAAGCGGATGTCTCCCTTTGCAGTATGGTTAATTGCATTCCGGTAAATTGGGTTTATTTAGTGAAAACCCAGGAATGAAAACAAAAACTAAATCAAGCTCATAGATCTTTACAAAGGTTTACAAAGGCCTTTGATCAGGCCCGTTGTTATGTATGGATGTGAAAGTTGGGCGCTAACGGATGAGTACGAGAGATGGCTCCTTACATTTGAGAGAAAAACCATGCAAGTGATTTGGCCCAAAACGCGAGGTAGATGGTACATACCGAGCTCTGTACAATATCGAGATCTGATGAAGATCCCCAATATTGTACAGGATGTAAGATCTCAGCGAGTACGCTGGCTCGGTCACGTTCTGCGTGCTGATCCGGAACGAATTGTGCAGCGATATCTGAAAAGAGAGCCACCATATAGTAGGCGCAGAGGTCCTACAGGCTACGATGGCTCCACGGTGAAGAGGATGACTTGAATTCTTCAGATTGTCTACGACAGTATGAATACCATGCTCAGAATGGAAACCGTTGGAGCCAAATTGTTGATACAGTAACTGGCCAGTAATAGCCTTTAAAAACTGTTATTATTATTATTATATGTACATTACGCATATACGAGTATACATATATATACATATTATATTTTGCCAAAAAGGTGAAAGTTCAAAAAAACTCGTGGTGTACATTCGCCAGATTCATTCCGATTATACGCTTTTAAAATAACGCTAGTGTCGCTAGTAATTCTTACGAGTTTTTAGTAATTCTTACAAAATTTGTTTATATGTGAAATTGCCAAAAAAATTATTATTTTACATGAGCATGACTCACCCTTGCTCTAGTTTTAAAATATCTCCATAGATGTCAGACACTTTGTGTTAAAAGGTAAATAGAATGTGATGAGAATTTCGAAACCACGCTATAGAGAAACAGGTAATATATTCATCGGTTTCCTTTCGCGCATTTACATATATAAAAAAATAAATATATGGCGGAGACATAAACAAGATTATTATGTGTATTTCGGTTGTGTTTTTAAACATATTTTGAGTAATAAACAGTGATTTCATATAAACATTAATTTTTTTATTGTATAATAAATTGTGGTAAAATAAATACATTTAATAATAAGTATGAACTCATATTTCATTATTTCAGCCATCTTCATGCGCAATATATTACCTTATTTATGTGTACTGTGTCTCGAAACTGCCTGTAGAACAAATTGAAATAATTTCTTTATATCACAATAACTACATACATATATGGAAAACAGATACAATTTTTATTTTCAAATGAAAATTATGCATTTTATGATGTTGGTGTACATAACTGTAAATCAATACGCATTTTATATAACACTCGCTGATTTACAGAACTTCTTTTCATTTTCCTATTTTTATGGGTATGGAACAATTCTTCATGACAAGAACAAAGACCATGGGAGCTGCGTTTCGGCTCCCTTTGGCGGCTCCCTTCGTTGCGGGCACCCCTACGTTGCCAAACGTACGTCATTCCTACGTCGGAAAACAACACTTTTTAATTCAACTATTTTTAATTCGGTACACTAGACCAACTAATATTCTTACATGTATCAAAAAAACTAGAAAGCGGTTACTTTTTGTTTTCTTGCTATATTGGTTTAAGTACGATCGATTTCAGAAAGTATAAAACAATGATAACTGGCTATCGAGTTGAAAATTTAGTTATAACAAGCTAAAACGGAAAACGATATGAAGCCATATCACACAGTTACGTGTAGCTAGCTAGGTTCGCTTGAAATAATAAATTATCATTGATCATTGATCTGGGCTAAGGTTAAGGTCGAGAATTGATTTATAGCACGATAATGATGAAAAAGGCCCATGCTCATCTAATGTGTGTAAGGAATAATTTCGCTACCGAAAATTAAATTTAATGGTTTAACCATCCCACTCGTTGTTCGTAGCCCGATCGAGCTGTTTGTGATCAGTTAGATCGGGATCTTCGAGGAAATTGCCCAACATCGAGGGATGTATTACATAAACTATGAAATGCATGGAATAACATATCGTACAATAACAAACATACAAAACATTGTTTTATCTACAAAAAATACTTCGACCAAAAACTTTTGGTCTGTAATGTATAGTCAAAATAGGAAACGAATTTGACTCAAAAGGTATTTTTACAAGTTTTCTTTGATAATTTTTTTATATAACATTTTAGTCGTGTTTTTTAATTCAAAAAATTTTCTTATTGGAATGAAGTTCTGGATAGAATTTTCTCATTTTTTCAGTTAAAATCCAAATGAATTTAATATTTTATCAATAAATAAGATACATTTAATGTTAAACTACACATTTTAATTCACTATTATCGAAATAAAATCATATTTAACTTTATTTTTCAATGTTCTGGATAAAACATTGGTTTTTTCAAGTTCGCGATAAATTCATAGTACACGAACTCGAAAAAAAAGGGAAATTTTAAAAGGAAATATTTTAAACAAATATTTTTCATTGTTTTATGCTTGATACTTGTATTATTTCACAATAGACGTCAAAAAATATAGTTAGAAGTTGAAATTTATTCAAATAAATAGAACTTAAATTAAATATATTGGTTAAACTAAAAAAAAATTCCCAGTATTATTCCCGATGTTCTTATAGAACTTGAAGTTCTGTTAATAAAAAAACGCACCATTTGCTGCTCATTCCATATTCTATGTCCTAAAGAGGGAGAAACCATTCAAAAATATAGACAATAAAAAATTAGCCTCAGTAGCCTCATTTTTACAACGCAAATCGATCAAGAATACTTTAAAATAAAATCTCCTTCATATTATTGATTAGATTTCAATGCAATCTCATGCATGTAAAGGTCATCTAGCCTATCATCTACCATTGTTGATAGTTGATCACAACCATGATTGAACCCTACGCAGAAACTAGGTAGTGCGACAGTAAATAAAATTTGTTGCCATAAAAAAGGAAAGATTCAAAGAACATCGTTTAATAGTCTAATAAATCAAAATAGATTAGATTAGATTTTAAATTTCTTTTCTTGGTTTATCTTTTCTAAATTTATTTTAAATTATATTGATAAATATAGGTCTTAATTAACCTATTGTATGATTATTATAATATTACATTTCAAATAGATTTATTTCCTGCATCTATTTATTTGTATTTGGTTACAAAAAATCCGATAAAGCAAACACATAAAATAAATTTGTAATAAACACTAATGGCACCTCTTCATTAAAATCCAAACAAGGATTTTTGTCCCGAGTCGAGTCGACTATATATACCAACGACGAACATTTTTTGTCATTCATATTGATAATCGCCTATTGGACGAGCATACACGTGACACACTCTTCATTTGTACAAATTAATAATCGTCGATGAAATAATGTATTTAGATAGGTGGTATCAAAAAAGAAATGATTTTTTTTACTCTACTGCCAATAGCTTTATTCTTGAATCTTAATATAAATGAGACTATTATTGTGACTAACAATTACTACAATTGTTTCACCTACGTTGGTCAAGTAGTATACTTATTAATAGCATGCACTATTATATTAATGTAGAATTTAGATCAAAAATATACATAGTTTAAAAGTCGATTAGATCTAGTGGATCTGCTCTTCGCAGTCGTCTATATTTCGGCTGCTTCAGAATACCCCTTGCCAATTTAATAGAATGTACTCTAGTTTCAAATAATACTTGGAACAGAATTCTCTGATCATCTATTTAGCGGTGTTAATGTCCAGGTCAGCATGTATGTTAGGACATATTTCGTAATATAATGCTAAGTATTATTACTTTAGTTTATTGCAGATGTTCTGTATTTTCTGCGCTAATGGAACCCCATAGTTGGATAACCGTATGTTCATATAGGCTTTATTATCGCTTTGTATAGTAGCATCTCATCTTATCTTAATGATAATTTTGAGTTCCTTCTAATCCATCAATATATTTTTGACCTTTTTTTTATTTATTCAATATGTTGACTTCATTTTCACTGTACACAACAAGTACCGAACTAGAAACAATATTTATTTTCTTCCAAAGTGAGTTTGATAAATGTGCAATTCTGTGCATTTGCTGGGTTCGGTATCCCAATGGTGTAGAATAAGATGTCATTCTTTTAGTATTGGTTTTAGTTTCTTTAGTAACATTTTTTCAAATAACTTCGAGATCGCGGGAAGCATGCTTATTGAACGATATGGAAAACTTATGTTTTAGCTAATGTTTTATGAATCATTGTGATTTGAGATATCTTGCAATTTTGAGGGGTAGCAGTTTAGCCGGTTCGCTAGATCGCGTTTAAGATAAACACTTATAGTGTTTAAAATATTTATACTTTTGCAATATCACTTTTTAGAGCATAAATCGCGTTATGCAAAATTTTTTTTATTTAATTAGAGGACCTCAAATATACACAAATACCAAGAGATCAAGATCATAATTAAATCGCATATCGTCCATATTCATTATTTACAAAATACCTGCAATTTAAAAGTATTTTTACTTGTACATGAAACCATTTAATTCATTTTGTATAAAAAAATATAATATTAAATGAATTATTTTATGAATAAGAATCATTAATATAAATGGGGATACCCTTTTGAAGCGATAATAATGGTAAGTCTTTGCTGTGTCGTATATCCACCAACTAAGTCAGTTTCTCAATTAAATAATAATAAACAGTTTTAAAGGCCATTACTGGCCCCTTACTAAGTCAACTATTTGGCACCAACGGTATCGAGGGCATGGTCTTCATACTGTCTAAGAAAATCTGAAGATTCGTTCCTGTTCAGGACGCAGAACGTGACCGAGCCAGCGTACTCGCTGAGATCTTATTTCATGCACAATATCGGGGATATTCATCAGATCTCTGATTTCGAAATTGTACAGAGCTCGTATGTACCATCTATTTTGCGTTTTGGGCCGTAAATCACACGCATGATTCTTCTCTCAATTATAAGGAGCCATCTTTCGTACTCATCCATCAGCGCCCAACTTTCACATCCAAACATAACAACGGGCCTGATCAACGCTTTGTAAAGCTTCAGCTTCACGGCACTTGATAAGTGTTTAGATTATAGCAGTGGCCTTAGAGGATACAAAGCACGACTCCCAGCAGCACTTTAATATCCTCACCCACACTATTATCGTGAGTGATAAGAGAACCCAAATATTTGAACCTCCTCACTCCCTCAAACGTGTGGTGGCCACTACTAAAATCTGGTGTGACATTGTCTCTAAAACCAGAGATCAGGTATTTCGTTTTAGACTAATTGATCTGAAGTCCAACTGAAGCTGAAAACTGTACAAGCAGATCAAGTATTTCTTTCACTTCTTTGCTATTCAGTCCAACCATGCATATGTCATCTGCATATGCAAGCACCTGATTGGACTGGCGATATGAGTTGTTGCACTGAGGTGTTTCAGTTTTACGAAAGATGTACTGCAACATGAGATTAAAGAGTATCGGGGACAGAGCATCTCCCTGCCTAACACCCGAGTTTACTGCAAAAATTATCGATAGCCTGTTCTCAACTTTAACACAGCATTGAGACTCCGTCACTGTCATTCTACACAGTCGTACCAATTTTGTTGGCATTCCTAGGTATTCCAGGGCAGACCACAAACTCTCTCGATTGATCAAAATCGATTCCTCTCTCGATTGATCAAGTCATAGGCCTGCAAGAAATCCAGGAACACCTGATGTACGGGGATGGATGTCTCATAATATTTAGATAGAATCACTCGCAGCGAAAAGACCTGATCAGTGACTGATCGATTCGGACGAAATTTTCCTTGATAGTCACGAACCAAGCTCTCCGCTAGAGGGGTGATTCTATCTAATACAATATATGACAATAACTTGTATGCTGTGCAAAGGAGAGCTACACCGCAATAATTCTCACACTTCAAGCGGTCTCCCTTCTTGAAGATTGGGAATATCGCGGCCACTTTCCATTCGTCAGGGATAACTTCTGTTGGCCATACCAATCGAATAAGGTCGAAAAGACAGTTCCACAAAGTATCCCCTCCGAATATCAAGAGCTCCGAATTAATGCAGTCCACTCCAGGTGAGCGGTTTCATTGCAATCTCTACATGACCTTAGTGAATTCCTCATGGGATGGCTCCTCAGTGCAAATCTCCGCAGTCTGTCTTAAAGTTGGCTCAACAACAATCTCTGACGCATGATGAACATCAACAGCTCAGTAAAGTGTCCACTCCATGCGTCAAGTACTGCGTCGATGTTGACACAGAGGTTTCCATCCCGGTCCCGAATGGCCGTTGACGTAGGCCTGAAAATATGATTCAGTCCAGTAGTTCCTTTAAAGAAGTTACGCGAAGTGCGCTCATTGCTGAGTTGTTGTACTTTCAGAACCTCGGCCTTCCACTATTCTCGCTTCTTCTACAAATCCGCTTAGCTGGCCTTCTTGCAAGAGGAGCCTTGTTTTTCCTCGCGATTGTGAGACGTTGTTGCACTTCACTTGGGCTATATTTTGTTGCTCAACTGCAAGACGACACTCGTCATCAAACCAATCATTCTTGGGTTTGACTTTCACTATACCTAAAGTCTGTTGAGCAGCACTGACAACCGAAGTTTTCAGTACCCCCCAGACAGAGTTCACGCAGTCAGACTGGTAATTAGCATCATCAATGTTGTCGCTGACAAGGTCCTGATATCGTTTCTTTTGATCTTCATTTATCAGACCTTCACAGTCGAAACGTACCAAGCGTTTCGCTGTGTTCCCAGACTTGTCCGAAAACTTCGATCGTAGATTTGCAGCGACCAAATGATGATCGCTGCCTACGTATTTGGTTGCTGACCGATAAGTTCTCACATCCTGCACAACTCGAGTTTCTCAATCATATATTATTATTTTCCATGTATCGCTTAAAGCATTGAACAGTTGCGTTTGACTTGAATAATTGTGAGATATGTTGCATCAGTTCATTTCGTTGCATCAAAGATTAATGCAATTCAGATCGGGGCTTTAGTTTTTTCAGTTCAATGGCCGAATTTTTATATTTTCGAAAAATTATTTTGCTACTGTCAAATGATGTTTTGGATCATTGGCTTACTGGAATATCCAACCACGGTGAATTTTCGATTTGACATGATGTCGAAATGCTTAGCTTTAATATCCACCTAACCCTTTCTTTATTGTTCTATTAATCTGAATTAACGGCGAAATCATGTCACGGAACAAGCATTACAAATGCCATTAACACCCTATGATTTACCATCGGTGTCATCTACTAGACATCGTCTCATATGTTCTTGGGTCGATGAGTATATCGCAGACCATCCTAGGAGTTCAAGTTAAACTTACTTTTATCACTCCATGAAACCTTAAACCATATCTTTCGAATTTCATGAAATGAGGTCCTTGGCAAATTCGAGTTGTACCATCTGTTTCTCTGAATATATGTTTGGCTTCTGGTTGGTACACCATCCAAAGAAACCCTCCTTTCTATGCCGGCTTTTAACCATCGGAGATTAAATTTTAACTAATACTGGTAAGTTAAATACAGGCGTTATTGCTGGTCCAAGTGGTTTATGATTTTTTGTTGACGTTCTCTACCATCCCATCTTGTAATTTTTCGAAGACGAAAGTTTTCCGCTCTTCAAAACTCTAAACCAGTATACCACTACTTATATTGCCATTTCAAATTCACCTCAGCCTTAAGCTTAACTTAAACCGTCTTTAAAGCATCCTATACTCTTTTTCTGGGTATTCTGCAGTTTTAGGCATATAGGTAAACTGTATAGTATTTTATAAAACTCATAAAACAGTTCATGTAAGAAACGAGAGGTTAATAACATAAGTAAGAATAAAAATACTTTTGAACTCACCTATTCACTAAAATTACCTTAAAATTGGAAATTGATTATAATTTTAATGTTTTCTACTCGAAAGAAAAGAAACCACGTATGAAATAAAATAGAATCAATTTTGAAAAAAATGTCTAATAGAATTATTTTGAACTTAGTAAAAATAATTTTGAACGCTAGTGTAATGTTATTAATTTTATGCATTTATCTGGAATGATCTAACCAGGTAATAAGATCGTGTCCTCGAGCCTTTTCGCTCTTATGCAGTATATTATTGAAATCTTAACTCCTTTCCACTTCAATTGTATAAGTTGTATAGTCGAATCACCAATTGTTCTGGTAGCACACATTTTCTTATGTGGTGAAAACAATTTCTTTAGATGAATAGCATTCGCTTTTTCTTAGTCGCTTCTCGGCCTATTTGCATCTGGCAGTCTAACGGGTGGAGTAAGTTTTCAATTTCTTTTTAAATATCTGGTTGCTTTATACAATGAGTAATCGGTTCTCTCTGAAGCCGAGAGGGTTTCCTTCTACTACTCTCAGGCTTTAAATTGTTTTTTGTGTAAATATCATAAAATAGAGACCATATAATTCTATCACATTCAATATGCGGACGAACAAATCCAACATATGAATCCAACATATTGATTTAAAAGGTAACGAATCATAAAAAACTTTCCAGTTAAGTTTAATAAATCCCAACTTTGGAAAAACATTATTAATGACAGCGTTCATATGGAATAAATGAAATATCAAAACCAAAAACCACCCCAAAATCATTTACAAATTTGACCCGCTTTAATATATGATGTTTAAGAAAATACTCAACAACTACTAGTTGGTTAAACCTAGAGAATATCATAACTTGTTGAACGCTCTCTCAAAAAATTAATGAATAATTCATAACTATTGATTAGTAATTTAAAATAGAATATAAAAAATTTTTAAATCTGCTGCCCAATTTATAGAAAACCCAATAATTTTAATTAACAAATGATATCGATTTTTGTATGTATAAGCTTCACATGTTAAGGCAGCTTCTAAAATAAATGGCAATTAACATTGCAAGGTAATGTACGCACCCTAGTTTGGACCCAGGCTTTCCTCCTGAGCTTACCAACGATACTGATTACGTTTACGACATTTCTGAAATTTCAATGCTGATGTTTTCCGCTTAAAACCAGTTTTAAAAAATTTATTGTATCATTCTATCGATGAAATTTTTAGATTTATTATGTTTGATAACGAAAATTTGATAGAACATGAATTCATTTGCAATAAATTGACTAATCTCTTGCAAAATTAGTTCAAAACTGAACTTTCTACATTGAAACATATTTTACATATTTTAATTTTGGCGATAGTAATTTAATTTTTTTTTTAGAACCAAGTTTAGAAGAATTATAGCCCAATGTGTATGTACAGAATAATTTTGTCAATGCCAATTACAGTAACAAATTGTGTTAATTAAACAATTTTCGAGGAAAACAATTCAAAAACTCCATATGTCGAAAACTCAAAACTTGATTTTTGGAACGAAAATAACCAACAAAAAATAACGACTTATATTATTTCTCACTAACTTATAGATTACCAACTTTCATAAAACATATTGTAATTTTAATGCAATGTAGTGTATAACCACAAATGTGTGTGTATAAAGTATAAAAACAACGAAATTATTATGATTTAAAATAAATCTTGTTTTTTTTAAATGCCCAATTATTTTTAGTTTTTTTTTCAATAGAAATCAAAGTTTTTAATATTTTAATATACTCGTACTATAGCCTATATTCCTTATAGTGACAATATTTTGGAAATTTTATTTGAACAAAATACCAAACCCAAATTTCTAAAATATTGTCACTATAAGCAAGAGTATTAAACTACTTACTATACCTTTGCTATAAGGAATATAGACTATAATACATATATTAAAAAATTAAAAAATTAAAATTTATTCAGTGACAAAAGATTACACAAAACACACAAAAATGGATAATATCCATTGAAACTAAAAGATTTTTAGTTGTTACACATTTTTTGAGGGGATCCCAATAATTACGTTATAATACGCCTTTGTAGTTAAGTTAGCTTAGGTTTTTTATTCAAAAATTATTTGAATTATTATAGATACACACATATAATAATAAATTGATAAATTCTACTATTTATTTTTTTCGATCGTCGAATACAACATATCTTTAATGTTGCTCTGCCGTCATATATTTAACAAAATAATTAAACAAGTTTTTGTACAGTACCAATAATTACAAATATATTAATAAAATATGTACCAACCCAAATATGTTATAAGAAAATGAAGTTTTATTCACAAAATAAAAATACATATTATTTAAAATAAAATCTATAACCTTACGATACTTTTTCGTCTCGTAAAATATCCAGCTCATCAGGTAATGCATAAATTCTCAATTGTTTCTCAATAATTAAATCCTGTAGCTGGGATAACTCCTGTGGTACATATACCGCGCCATCCATATACAATCCCTTCACCCATGGGCATTCATCCAAACTTTTGTACAGTATTGTCTTCAACTGTGATAAATTTTCTTCACAATTGTAAATAAATTTGATATACAGTCGCCATAAGATTGAATTTTTCTTAATTTTATTTGTCTCCGCATTATCGTTTAAATAAAATTTTAGCAAATTTTTAATTCGATTTTTTATTATTGCATTCAAATATTCCTGATCATCTCCTTGAACCAAAGCACATTTACTATTCAAATTGAACATAACGATTATAAATATCAAAAATATCGAATTTTTATTCGAATCGTCGAGTAGATTTTTAATTTTGTACAATAATTTATTCTCGATTAAAACTAAATATCGCAACAGAATAAGATTTTTTGGATATTTATTTATACCACATTTTAATAAAACCAAATAATTTTGTGAACTATAATTATTCTCAATTAATTCAATGGATTTGAAAAATATTTCGAAAAATCTCATTTCAAGACTATCCAATTTTTCTAAAATCAAATCAAAATTTTCAATTCGATTTTTTATCAAAATATTTAAGTACATTTTGTACTGTAAAACTAATGCACAATTCATATCGGCCTGAAATTTATTTTCTACTTTGTTGAGTGCAAATAATTTACGGGAATCCGTCAGCTGGAACGTATCGACATCCTCGTATAAATTATTTATGCATTTGATTTCTAACACCATAATAATTAAAATTTTCAATATACGATCATTGTAAATTTTATTACGATTCTCAATGAATAGTACATCCACGTAGCTAAATATAAAATTTGTTATATCATCATTATAGCCATCATGATAATGAAAATTCATTAGCATTTTATTGATGATATCCTCGTAATTCGTGAATCCCTCATTTTCGTAAATAATTTTTGTGTATAATGTAAAAAAATTGAAATTATTTCGAAACTCTTTATTCGATTTTAAAAACGATTTAATTTTAGATTTTAGTGTCGAATAGGCCGGTTCACTCTTTTCATGATTAATTTTCAATATTAAATGCTCAAATTTTAGCCATAATAGTATGTACATTGTATGATCAGTTATTTCGTACA